>CAJQUN010000151.1:0-1470812 GCA_907163345.1 Haberlea rhodopensis | reverse complement strand
AGCGCTACGTAAAAACAACTTTAGGGATTTTTAACACTACGGGATTAACATCTATAATCCCTGGTCATCACAATATCCCCCACTAAAAGAATTTCGTCCTCGAAATTAGCACCGGTGTATTACATAACACCCAGGCTACACAACAACATGAAGCCATAACTTCCATTCTTGACCATATCAGGATCGTCTTAACAAACACGAGGATACTTATCTCACATCAAACTCTGAAACAGAGCGACTTTACCAAAACTAACATATTACCCAAGAGGCAAACGTACCTCGATGCGGGTCATCCCAAAAGTCAGTCCCTCATGACTGCAAAACAACCGATACTTACGACTGTAGATAGGACAATCATCCTTCGTTCTATACAACCAGTAAGAACGCATCCTGAATGACACCTCAACCGTGAGAAAGTTGACCTCGTGTCAAACTCTGGAGTGGAATAGACTTCCAAATCCATCATAACGTCACAGAGCGTCAGCGCAACTCAACGCTAACAATCCAAAAGCAGTTAGTCGACTGAAACTGCAAGGATTCGAATCGCTCCCGATTCCATCGTAGATATCATTCAATGACATCTCTAACATGACTCACGATGTCTAACATACATCGTTACGAGGGAAACACTAGTATTCCATGGTGTACACACACCAAACCTGGTTTCCACTTTCAAACCTCCTCTATCGAAGGAGCAGTCGCATCATTGCAACTCAAATTGGGCAACTCACGGCCACAGATTCACACAAAAGATATCTCATAAGATGTCCACCTCCAGATATCCCAAGAACCACATCCTGGTCATAAATAAACAATCGAGACTCCTCAGAGTTTCAAATTTGAAAGGACATGCAATAAACCCATTGCATCCCAAATACATGGATTCCCAGATCGAATCAACGACGACTTGATGACTCTCTTATTGGTACTTCAACATCATGAGCTGTCCCAGACAAGTCTCACCAAGATTTAAACATAAACATATATACGTTTCAGTGAGGCATACTCAACCTCAACTTCAAATGACGTGGTGACTACTAGAGTTCACCACAATCCACATCGTATCACCTTACGATTTGCCAAACTTGGTTCCAACGAGCAGTATAACGGCTCTAGCAAGCCCATCATGGTGCTGCACACACGCGGCAGACAAACTAGTCGCTGCCTCACTAGGTTCACCTCAAACCTACCAATCAGATGGACGTTTCCGCACGGCATACCATACCATGGGAGGAAAAATCAATAGAGTAGTGGTTCTTTACCCAACATTCCTCCAATGCTGATATACCCTGGACACTCCAATGTCCCCATGTACTTAACATAACCTGATCCTACTCCCTTAGGACCCATTCTACACCCTCATGGGTGGTGTGACCATGTCTACCACATGTCATATCAATAGAAAGCGAGTAATTCCTCCACGATTACTCCTGTCGTAAAAAACATGGCCAAAAAGTCATTCCAACGAGCATACCTCAAGGGTATCACCACTCGAAATATGATTACCTCAAACAATTTCTGCGGTACAATCACATGTACAGCGCGTCCATCCATTCCTCGAGCAACCCGCTCGGTATAAGGGCCACGTTAATCGGTGACGCACACACCACCTTGTGCCCGACACTGGCACCCAAGGCATACAACTGAAAACGTATACTCAACACATTGTTCATCGTAACGATGATGCATGTCTAATAAGACATCTCCTACACCATCGTCATCGCCATCCCATGACGACACATGCCCACTCATGACATCTAAGGTATCGTCAACTAGTGACGATACATGTCAACAATGACATCTAAACAACCCAGTCAACCCGTGACGGTCCATGTACATCAACATATGTCATCCATCATCATGCTAGTAAAATAGCCATAATAAAACATGTATAACAACGCATGCCAGCTATAATAATGCTAAATAGAATATCAATATCTCATACCTCATCGCTAACAAGATAGCGGCATACCTATCTCCGTCGCTCAATAATAATACGTAATCAGCACCCATCGCTCGAAGGCGGCAAAATCCTGTGCTGAATATATAGCGGCACAGTCCATCGCTATAGAATCGACGGCATGATACCTCGTCATATAATAAGTGGCATGAAACCTCGCTATACACCTGAGCATGAATCATCGTCCACATAATAGCGGAAAGAGGCATCGCTATCAATACCCGGCGGTATAACCCATCGCCAATCAATATAGCGGGATGAACCATCGCTATCAATACATCTGGCGGCAAGAACCATCGCCAATCAATATAGCGGAATGAGCCATCGCTATCAATACATCTGGCGGAAAGAACCATCGCCAATCAATATAGCGGAATGAACCATCGCTATCAATACATCTGGCGGAAAGAACCATCGCCAATCAATATAGCGGAATGAACCATCACTATCAATACATCTGGCGGAAAGAACCATCGCCAATCAATATAGCGGAATGAACCATCGCTATCAATACATCTGGCGGAAAGAACCATCGCCAATCAATATAGCGGAATGAACCATCGCTATCAATACATCTGGCGGAAAGAACCATCGCCAATCAATATAGCGGAATGAACCATCGCTATCAATACATATGGCGGAAAGAACCATCGCCAATCAATATAGCAGAATGAGGCATCGCTATCAACATATCCGGCGGCATAAACCATCGCCAATCCTCATAAAAGAATGAGTCATCGTAAATCCACATAATAATATCGTATGGCTTCTTACCATATGGGCATCTTACCCCGTGGCATCTTACCACAAATGACATCGCATGGCCTCTTACCATGTGGGGCATCTTACCCCGTGGCATCTTACCACAAATAACATCGCATGGCCTCTTACCATGTGGGGCATCTTACCACAAATAACATCGCATGGCCTCTTACCATGTGGGGCATCTTACCCCGTGGCATCTTACCACAAATAACATTGCATGGCCTCTTACCATGTGGGGCATCTTACCCCGTGGCATCTTACCACAAATAACATCGCATGACCTCTTACCATGTGGGGCATCTTACCCCGTTGGCATCTTACCACAAATAACATTATATCATTATATAAACATCATATAAACATCATCATTATAAACTTATTCCTCATAATCATCATCATAATCATCATCATAAACATCATATCATCTTTACTTATCATAAACATCATCATAAACTTACTTATCATTATCATCATCATAAACATCTTATCATCTTTACATCGTAAACATCATCATAAACTTACTTATCATAATCATCATCATAAACATCATATCATCTTTACTCATCATAAACATCATCATACATACGTGTGTAATTATTGCATAATCATAGTATAGAAGTATGGTTTACCGTCCGATGCCCGTACGTTTCTTACGTACCTTCCTTGCTTGAACATTACATGAACAAACGCATTAGTATATTCAATAATAATTGAGACCATACCGAAGTATTCCACTGTCGGTTGTCTACCCAGTCTGTCCTCAGACAATACGTCATATCTTTCTTTTCCCTGATTTTCTTTCAAAATCAGATTCCTTGGCACGTAGCATATAGAGTGTTAGACATCACTATTAATGCCATCCTATCGTGTTCCACACGATTCCTGCAACCACAATGGTTAGCAATACCACTTTTCATATCATAAAAGCACATAAACAATTAGTCATGTCGTATAACATTAATGCCATCATGCATAAATATGTGCTATCAATAACTTCCTAGGCCCTCAACAGCCCCAATGAGCAACCTGGCTCTGATACCACTAATGTAAGGACCCCATATACTTAACCCTTGATTAGTGTATTAATCATTATGTGTGGCACATGCTTTAAATAAAATCATTCGGGAAACTCAGATGATACTTTACCATTGAATGGCAATTACAAAATTTTCTTTAACATACAATGTTATAAGTTCATCATCCTAACAACAATAGACTCTTAGAGTTCGCCCATTACACCACTTTTTACATTGTGGACTTTTATAAAAATTTGGGCAGAGTCTCCCCATAAATAGAGCTATCCCGAAATAAAAGCACAACACATAACATAATTCCCGGCCAGGGAAAACATAATACTCATCAGAATACAGCAATATCAAGTAAATTCCCAGCCAGGGAAGACACCACACATATGACAACAAAAGTGGGTTTCAACACCCACAATACACCAATGACTCTCATATCATTTAGCAATTCTACCTCTAATTGCATGCAACATAGAATGAAAGAGAGAAAGGCTCATGCCTTTATATACAACCCATATACAAGTATAATCTTGCTCACATGCGAGCATCATGAATATGTATATAACCCTCATGGGTATATAAGTACTCTATACGATACCGTGCTCCATAAAGCCCTGGTACCACGATCCTGGGAGTACATCCAATCAACAGCTCGTGCTCATTTCCAAAGCCATCGATGTACCTGTTTACCTGCCCCAACAGAGACAGCCCCCAACGGGGTGAGCATACCAATTCCACAATTTCATAATCATAATGACATAATACATAATTTACGAAAATGTAAATATTGTGGAACATATGTGATACTTCCTGGATGGTATCATCCTCATCATAGCGTACCCCTGTAATAACCCTGTTCTCAAAACAGATAAATCATCAAATCCTGAGTATACAGTTAATCATCATATTGGTTAACCCTAGCCAGTTTCAATTTAACAACATTTCATAACATCTTTCTTTATCTAGCAATTATCATAACTCTAGATATCATTTGAGATTTCCTTAACTTCCGATACTAGTTAATCACTTCTCTGATTAACTACGTCTCTGTTCCTATTCATTACCAATAGGGAATAAAATACAGATATCCTAGATATCTAATCAAATACCACATTTTCATTTCTTACTTCAAAGTAGCGTCATACTATCGGTGTTCGCTCCGTAGCAACCACACCCCATCATTTGCTCGCTTCATAGCGGCACCAAGCATTTCACCATGTGAATCAACATAACGTAACCAAGTCCCGGTACCATCATAGTAAAACATTTCATGTATTTTAAATCATGCATCATACTTGTAAAACATCATTTAAACTATGCTCGTACGCTAAACGTACCTTAAATCCTCGAAGTCCGAGCCAAACCTTGCTCGAGTTCCATGCCCCGAGGAACGATGTGCTAACACGATAAATAATTCACAATTATTTACGAACATGTAACCCATGCTCAACCACATCCATAACCCTCAAAATATTGTCAACACACGACAATAAATCATTTAAAAGACCCGGGGCAGGGTACATGCAGGGAGGGAAAATGAATGCGACATATCGAAAAATTGCCCAAGAACACCTTCAATAATTCGAACCCTAGCATCACGATTTGAACCCAACCAAGCATCATAAATCATCTAAAACATGTAATAAACGATCCCTAACATGAATCATCAACCCATAGCCAAAACCCCCAAAATTCGAAATCAAACCCTCACCAAATTAGGGCAAAATTCGAACCATAACATCTCAATTCGATCCCAATTAAGCATCATAATACATCTAAAATGTGAATTAAACCATCAAAGCAAGAATCAACACCCCTTGCCTAAAACCCCCAAAAATTCGAACATAAACCCTACGAATTTGGGGAAATTCGAAACAATAATTCACAATACCATCAAGTTAAGCAGGGAATTACATGACAAGCATGGAAAAGGGGTAAGGAAGGTTACCCAATCGAAAATCGGAAGTAAATCGGTCGAAATTCGATAAACCCTAGAAATTGGGGATCGACGCTTACCTGTAAAATCCGACTTCAAAACGCGACGAAACTCTCAATTTCCGGAGGGGATAGCTGCGCCTCGACGAGACGAAGCCGGTGGCGGGTCGCACGCGCCGAACGGCGGCCGGACGGCGGCGGGCGAAGCGTTTTCGTGCGCGGGGCTGGGGGGAGTCGGAAATCGGCTGGAAGAGAGAGGGAGGCGGGTTGGAGGCTAAAAATGGAATTTTTAATAAAAATCTCGGGTTCAACTGGTATTTATAGCAAAATACCCCGAAATACTAATAGCCCCACAAATACATCGTGATTCATTAAAAATCATCTGTTTTCAAAAACTCTCTCTCTAACCCCAAAACCTCCTACCGGTGCTCACACAAGCACCCGAGATTCCGAGACACATCAAAAACCCAACTCTTAGGTTTTACATCGTAATGTGAATACAATCTCAACCTCGGGATCCAACGATCCCAACTACCCAAATAAACGAGCCCAGAAGGCCCAACATCGTGATTAAACTCCAAATCGCTACGTAAAACAACTTTAGGGATTTTTAACACTACGTGATTAACATCTATAATCCCTGGTCATCACAAGCTCTGCTGAGTTATTGCCACAATAAATCTTTAATGTCATGTCAATGCCATCTATCACTCGCAGCCCGGTGACAAGGTTCCGTAGCCATATCGCATTGTTAGACTCCTCATAGCAGGCAATGAACTCAGCAGCCATGGTCGAAGAAGCACCTGCTATCTTTAATAGTCTGTTTAGCAGACTTCCATGATATAGCTCCTCCAGCCAACATAAAAACGTATCCTAATGTGGAGCGCCTACTATCTTGACATTCAGCAAAGTCGGAGTCAGAGAACCCGATGATATCTAAACTATCTGATCTCCGATAAGTGAGCATGTAGTCCTTTGTTATCCTCAAATAACGCATAACACGTTGGCTGCCGTCCAAAGTTGCATATCCAGATCACTTAAATATCTACCTAAAACTCCCACAATAAATGCAATATCAGGACGAGTATAAACTTGAGCATACATCAAACTCCCTATTGCCCACGCATAAGGAATCTTCTACATGTAATGCCTCGATTTGCTTTATACATGTGTTATATGATTATGGCGTAATTATGATTAATTACAGTATGATGTGAACTCGGGTTCGGGTTGAACCGAGTAAGACTATTGCCATGTATGATAATAAAATGTTGAACTAATGAAAGAAAGGACTAATGGTTGTGTGACAATGAAAGAATGTGTCTATATGATAAATCAATACATATTAATATATGAGAAGCAAACTAGAGATGTGAATTGAGAACATATATCATATGTGTCTATTGACTTGGAATGTTGGTGCATGTGCATAGACAAGAGAATCACAAGCATGATGTAGGGTCTTCCTACCTTAACATCATATTATACACGTATTATGGACTAAACATGCATTCATAGCCTCTTAAGGGTTCCGGTTGTAACTTTGAGCTAATGAGATTACGGGCCAAAAATGAAATTTCCAACTTAATTAATTACATTCTCAAAACGAATGTTAAAACGATAGAATTATACTACTACTATAGTAGAGACTATCTAGAAATCATGAATCCTAACATCTTTCATGCTCCTCATAGCTCACTGCCTCAACCCGGCCCTTAGTCCTTTAGTCCAAAAGTGTACCTACAGGAACAACCCATCGTGAGCATGTACATCGTTACTTAACATCATAAGGAAATGGCATATAAATAAATGCATGAAAATAATTGGTAACGTATACTTCCTGGTTAATCGCATTAACCCTCTTTGGTTGTCCCTGTTTCATAGCCATGCATATAATCATTAATTCTTGACATGAATGATTAAAATCATCATCTTATAATATCATCATCATGTAAGCATCATCATCTTATAGCATCATCATCTTATAAGCATCATCATCTTATAGCATCATCATCTTATAACATCATCATCTTATACCTTATCATCTTATAACATCATCATCTTATAACATCATCATCATATAGCATCATCATCGTATAGCATCATCATCGTATAGCATAATCATCATATAAGCATCGTCAACTTATAGCATCATCATCTTATAGCATCATCATCTTATAACATCATCATCTTATAACATCATCATCATATAGCATCATCATCGTATAGCATCATCATCGTATAAGCATCGTCATCTTATAGCATCATCATCTTATAACATCATCATCTTATAACATCATCATCGTATAGCATCATCATCGTATAGCCTCATCATCATATAAGCATCGTCATCTTATAGTATCATCATCTTATAAATATAACAGTAAATGTACAAAATCATAGTTAAGTAAACATGCGGTTTATTCGTCAGTTTCTTTTTGTTGACCCTGATTCACATTCGTGCATATGGGCATCTTACCCCATCGTATGGTATCTTACCATATCATAACATCGTGTGGCATCTTACCACGTGGGCATCTTACCCTATCGTATGACATCTTACCATATCATAATATCGTGTGGCATCTTACCACGTAATAACATCGTATGGCCTCTTACCATATGGGCATCTTACCCCGTGGCATCTTACCACATAATAACATTGTATGGCATCTTACCATATGGGCATCTTACCCCGTGGCATCTTACCACCTAATAACATCGTATGGCCTCTTACCATATGGGCATCTTACCCTTTTTATAAATATCGTATAACATCATTATAAACTTACTTATCATATCATCTTCACAAACATCATCATCTTAAACTTATTTATCACAATCACTATCATAAACATCATAAATACTCATGCAATCAATGCATAGTCAGAGTTAGGAGTGTGTTACCATCCGATGCCCGTACGCTTCTTACGTACCTTAATTCCAAAAATGGAGAAGTTGTAGAACTTTATCTCCTTGAAGTTGTGGGTACCTGTGATGGTTCTACATAACCATACAAATCGATATTAGAAGCTAATCATAGTCCAATATCCAAAAATCCCACAAAAACATCAAAAACACATATTTTTATATCTCGCGATCGATCGCCGCCCAGGCCCGATCGATCGCGAGACCATACTGGACGTTGCTGAAATTTTCAGCTCTTGGCGATCGATCGCCACTTTTGGCGCGATCGATCGCCAGCCTCGCCGATCGATCGCCCAAATGTGGCGATCGATCGCCAAATGTTACTGGCGTCAACTGTTGGGTCGCGATCGATCGCCTGGAACGGGCGATCGATCGCCGATCCCTGTACTTCGAAAAAATCGCCATTTTAGAGCATTTTCCAAGCTCTACCTCAAACCATTCAAACCCAAACTTCTCTACAACATCAACATCATCATAACACACTAAAACCCACCTAAAACACTTCAAAAATCATACCCCAACAACATGCAACACATACCCAAAACAAACCCACATAATTTACTTCAAAATCAACCCATTTCAACACCAAACATCATAAAACTTTTAGGAATGGTTCCATACCTCTTGTAGGCTCCAAATCCTAACAAAGATCACACAAACAAAGTTTTTGTGAAGCTTTCTTCTTCCTTCCTTGGTGAATTTCGAAAATGGGAGATGGGTTAGGGTTGAGGAATGAATTGAGGATTTTAAAAGTGATTGGTAAAGTAAGTGGGTATAGAGGGAAAAGGGGGTTATAAGGTTAATATTAAAATTATATCCCAAAGTTAACATGATGTATAAAACACCCCAACATGGTATTTTAAAAGCATTTACAAAAATGCATTAAACTTCCACTAAATCATGCTTTCCTCATAATTAACCATCAACATAGTTAAATCATGTTAACACCGTATTTTCTAACATGCATAACATGCACCCTGAAATGCAACCCCCTGGTCACGCCTATCATGTGATTAAGCATTTCAACATGATAATTAATTTCAACACATAAATCAATTATCAGCATAATTCATCATATTAACATCATTAATGCTCAAATTGCATATAATTAATTTCGGGGCATTACATTACTCCCCTACTTATAAGATTTCGTCCTCGAAATCGCATGCACTTATCCCAAAAGAAACTAAACATAAATCACATACCAGAGAATAGTTCCGGGTAGTGCTGTACCATATGCCGCTCCGTCTCCCACGTAGCCTCCTCGACACCCCGACGATCCCACTGAACTTTGACCATCGGTATAATTGACTTCGTAATCTGCGATCCTCACGATCCAGAATTCTGACCGGTCGTTCAACGTAGGATACATCTGAATCCAACTGCACTTCAGTAGGCTGTAAAACATGCGACGGGTCTGGCTCATATTTCCGCAACATAGAAACGTGAAAAACATCATGATTCCCAGATAAAGACGGCGGTAGAGCCAAACGGTAGGCCAAAGTACCGATACGCTGCAATACTTCATATGGACAAACATACCTCGGGGATAACTTCCCCCGCATACCAAGACGAACTACACCCCTGAAGGGTGAGATTTTCAAGAAGACCCTGTCTCCTACTTGGAATTCCAGCGGTCGTCGCCGGTTATTGGCATAGGCCGCTCGCCTACCCTGGGCCGCTTTCATCTTTTGGCGTATCAACTTAATCTTGTCTTACATATCCTTAATCATATCCGGTCCTCCGACCGCTTTACTAGTCAACTCCTCCCAATACAGCGGTGACCTACATCGTCATCTGTAAAGAGCTTCAAAAGGAGTTATTTGAATGCTCGTCTGATAGCTGTTAATATAGGAGAACTCCATCATTGGCACTGAATCTTGCCACGGAGTATCAAATTCCTAAACACATGCCCTCGACATGTCCTCAAGCGTCTGAAGGGTACGCTCTGTCTGGCCGTCTGACTGAGGGTGATAAGCTGTACTCAGTATCAGTTCTGTGCCCAAAGCTGTCTGAATACCCTCCCAGAAATGTGGAGTAAAGCTTGGGTCTCTGTCAGACACAATCGAGACTGGAACCCCATGCAACCTCACCACATCCCGCACATATCATTGGGTCATCTTTAGGTACGCAAAAGTCATACAGTAGGGGATGAAGTGAGCTACCTTCGTTAGCCTATCCACGATCACCCAGATCGCATCGAATCTAGAGGCCGTTCTTGGTAAGTGGGTCACGAAGTCCATAATGATATGCCTCCACTTCCTCTTAGGTACCTTCAAGCTCTTCAGCTCGCCACCAGGCCTCTGCCTTTCTGCCTTTTTCCTGTTGGCAGATCAAACATCTTTTAACGAAAGCGATCACATCGTGCTTCATGCGTCTCCACCAGAACTGACCACTTAGGTCCTTATACATTTTCCTTCCTCCTGGGTGGATATTGAACCGACTACTATGAGCCCGTTCCGATATTCCTTTAAGCAACTCCGGCGTATCTGGGACTACCCATCGGTTGCCCAGCCTCAAGGAATCATTTTCTGCCATTCTGAACTTTGGTGGCTGCCCTCGAAGTACTAAAAACGACCACCTCTGAACCTCATCATCTGACCTCTGGGCTTTCCTAATAGTCTCAAATAAGTCTGGCTCAGCCAACAAGGTCGACACTCGCACCGGCGACGTGTCCACATCAAAATCATAGCCCAAATGGCAACAAGAGGTCATCATAGCTGATAAATTCATGACATCCATCTTCTCTGTCGCATATTCATCTCAGCCTGTGTGAACAAAATTCCAGGCTCTTATGGTTCGTGTAGATGGTAAACGACGTACCATGCAAGTAATGCCTCCAAATCTTCAAGGCAAATATAACGGCTGCCAGCTCCAAATCATGGACTGGGTACCTATCCTCATGTGGTTGTAACCGCCTCGATGCATAAGCCACCACATGCTTATCTTGCATCAACACACAGTCCAAACCCTGCAGTGATGCATTAGTGTACAAGGCAACCCTCTTATTCTCAGAAGGAATCACCAACATAAGTGTCGTGGTCTTGGAAGCTTTCCTCACAAGCTTCGGACCAATAGAACGACACTCCTTTCTGAGTCAGCTGTGCCAAGGGTCTGGAAATCCCTAAGGATCTGGAGTACTGTTCTCAAGTGCTTCACGTGTCCCTCTTCAGTTCGAGAGTAAATAAGCATATCGTCAATGAAAACCATGACGAACTGATCCAAACATGGTTGGGGCACTCTGTTCATCAGGCTCATAAAACAGCTGGGGCATCCGTCACCCCAAAAGGCATGACTAAGAATCCGTAGTGCCCATATCTAGTCCTGGAAGCTGTCTTCTGTACATCATCCTCTCGAACTCGAATCTGATGATACTCCGACCTCAGATCGATCTTACTGTAGAGCCTCGTACTCTGCAGCTGATCAAACAAATCATCCATCCCCGAAAGGGGATACTTATTCTTCATCATAGCTTTGTTCAGTTGTCTGAAATCGATGCACAGCCGCATTGAACGATCTTTCTTCTTAACAAATAAAACTGGTGCACCCCAGGGTGATACGCTAGGGCGTATATAGCCCTTGTCAAGGAGCTCCTGCAACTGAACATTTAACTCCCTTAGCTCCGCTGATGCCATCCTATAGGGGCACGAGAAATGGTAGACGTCCCTGGTAGTAACTTAATCCCAAACTCGACCTCTCTCGTCGGTGGGGATCCGGGAATCTCTTCCGGAGATACATCAGGAAACACCGCCACTACGGGCACATCCTCAACCTTCAACTCTTTCCTCTTTTCAGTAATATCAACAGCATAGATGAGATATCCTTTGTGGTCTCGCTCCAATAACTGTGCCATCTTGACAGCAGATATTAACGGAATCCTTGAAAGGGAACCTTCCCCAAAGAATGTCCGCTGGACTCCTATATCCGATCTGAATCGGATAGTCCTCTGCCTGCAGTTCACAACTGCCTGATACCTGTTCAGAACGTCAATGCCTACAAACTGACATTCCCAGAACAATCAAGTCTGCCCTCAGCTCGTTACCCTTAAAATAAATGAGGCCGTCAACAATCTGATCAGTTATCAAACTTCTTCCAGCGGGCGTCGAGACTACAAGAGGCATGGGCGACGGAGAAGTGCATATGAAATCGCATCACTTACTTCAGCATTTTCTGCCATACTGCAAGACAAGGGTTAACAACAATACCCAAAAGCAGTTCATATAATACCTCGTTAGATAAATAAAACATGTTAGCATAGCATCCTATACTTCTTATGTAACATATGCACACAACATGTTTACAAGTAAGCACCTAGCCAACTTATTGCTAAGGCTACCCTTCACTCATTCCCGGGTTATCTAACCTGGCTCTGATACCACTAATGTAGGGTCTTCCTACCTTAACATCATAATATACACGTATTATGGACTAAACATGCATTCATAGCCTCTTAAGGGTTCCGGTTGTAACTTTGAGCTAATGAGATTACGGGCCAAAAATGAAATTTCCAACTTAATTAATTACATTCTCAAAACGAATGTTAAAACGATAGAATTATACTACTACTAGAGTAGAGACTATCCAGAAATCCTGAATCCTAACATCTTTCATGCTCCTCATAGCTCAATGCATGAAAATAATTGGTAACGTATACTTCCTGGTTAATCGCATTAACCCTCTTTGGTTGTCCCTGTTTCATAGCCATGCATATAATCATTAATTCTTGACATGAATGATTAAAATCATCATCTTATAATATCATCATCATGTAAGCATCATCATCTTATAGCATCATCATCTTATAAGCATCATCATCTTATAGCATCATCATCTTATAACATCATCATCTTATACCTTATCATCTTATAACATCATCATCTTATAACATCATCATCATATAGCATCATCATCGTATAGCATAATCATCATATAAGCATCGTCATCTTATAGCATCATCATCTTATAGCATCATCATCTTATAGCATCATCATCTTATAGCATCATCATCTTATAACATCATCATCTTATAACATCATCATCATATAGCATCATCATCGTATAACATCATCATCGTATAAGCATCGTCATCTTATAGCATCATCATCTTATAACATCATCATCTTATAACATCATCATCATATAGCATCATCATCGTATAGCATCATCATCATATAAGCATCGTCATCTTATAGCATCATCATCTTATAAATATAACAGTAAATGTACAAAATCATAGTTAAGTAAACATGCGGTTTATTCGTCAGTTTCTTTTTGTTGACCCTGATTCACATTCGTGCATATGGGCATCTTACCCCATCGTATGGTATCTTACCATATCATAACATCGTGTGGCATCTTACCACGTGGGCATCTTACCCTATCGTATGACATCTTACCATATCATAATATCGTGTAGCATCTTACCACGTAATAACATCGTATGGCCTCTTACCATATGGGCATCTTACCCCGTGGCATCTTACCACATAATAACATTGTATGGCATCTTACCATATGGGCATCTTACCCCGTGGCATCTTACCACCTAATAACATCGTATGGCCTCTTACCATGGGCATCTTACCCTTTTTATAAATATCGTATAACATCATTATAAACTTACTTATCATATCATCTTCACAAACATCATCATCTTAAACTTATTTATCACAATCACTATCATAAACATCATAAATACTCATGCAATCAATGCATAGTCAGAGTTAGGAGTGTGTTACCGTCCGATGCCCGTACGCTTCTTACGTACCTTAATTCCAAAAATGGAGAAGTTGTAGAACTTTATCTCCTTGAAGTTGTGGGTACCTGTGATGGTTCTACATAACCATACAAATCGATATTAGAAGCTAATCATAGTCCAATATCCAAAAATCCCACAAAAACATCAAAAACACATATTTTTATATCTTGCGATCGATCGCCGCCCAGGCCCGATCGATCGCGAGACCATACTGGACGTTGCTGAAATTTTCAGCTCTTGGCGATCGATCGCCACTTTTGGCGCGATCGATCGCCAGCCTCGCCGATCGATCGCCCAAATGTGGCGATCGATCGCCAAATGTTACTGGCGTCAACTGTTGGGTCGCGATCGATCGCCTGGAACGGGCGATCGATCGCCGATCCCTGTACTTCGAAAAAATCGCCATTTTAGAGCATTTTCCAAGCTCTACCTCAAACCATTCAAACCCAAACTTCTCTACAACATCAACATCATCATAACACACTAAAACCCACCTAAAACACTTCAAAAATCATACCCCAACAACATGCAACACATACCCAAAACAAACACACATAATTTACTTCAAAATCAACCCATTTCAACACCAAACATCATAAAACTTTTAGGAATGGTTCCATACCTCTTGTAGGCTCCAAATCCTAACAAAGATCACACAAACAAAGTTTTTGTGAAGCTTTCCTCTTCCTTCCTTGGTGAATTTCGAAAATGGGAGATGGGTTAGGGTTGAGGAATGAATTGGGGATTTTAAAAGTGATTGGTAAAGTAAGTGGGTATAGAGGGAAAAGGGGGTTATAAGGTTAATATTAAAATTATATCCCAAAGTTAACATGATGTATAAAACACCCCAACATGGTATTTTAAAAGCATTTACAAAAATGCATTAAACTTCCACTAAATCATGCTATGCTTTCCTCATAATTAACCATCAACATAGTTAAATCATGTTAACACCTTATTTTCTAACATGCATAACATGCACCCTGAAATGCAACCCCCGGGTCACGCCTATCATGTGATTAAGCATTTCAACATGATAATTAATTTCAACACATAAATCAATTATCAGCATAATTCATCATATTAACATCATTAATGCTCAAATTGCATATAATTAATTTCGGGGCATTACACATGAGGTGTATAGTGGGGATGTGAATTTCCATGCATGTGAGAGGAATTACGTGTGAATGTGCATTTGAAGTTAAAGGTGATTATATAGATGCATATCAGATTTGAAACACATAATTCACCTAAATTCACCTACAAATCTCTACACATACTCTCTAGTGTCTCTTGGTGTCTTTGTTTGATTCTAGCTTCGAAGCATGTTAACATGAAGTATGTGGTAAGGAAAGTAGATTTCTATGCTTTGGTATCATAGTTCATGGACATATGTGCTTAATATGTCAAACTTGAAGCATGTGAAGTTAATTCTTTCATATGAATTGCTATGAGTTTTCATGTAATCATTTGAAGTATAAATGATGGAAATATGGTTATATGATGCTAGTTTATCTAGTGATCAAGTTTTTAGGGTATGAATTAAAGTGTATGAGAAGAACCATGAAGATAAGCATTAAAAATCGCCATGGTTTTGAAATTCAGTTGTCGACCGATCGATCGCTAGGATCGTACCGATCGATCGGTAGAAACAGGGGAAGTAAGGCAGTTCATGTACCGATCGATCGCTGAAAGCGACCGATCGATCGGTGAAATGCCGTAGCATTTTTGAGAAATTCAAACATTTGAGCGATCGATCGCTAGCTTCTGACCGGCCGATCGCTAGGGTTGTTTGTTTGGACCGATCAATCGCTAGAGTGACCGATCGATCGGTAGATTTAAAATGTTGAACAACATTATATTATTGTGGAAATGAATAGTTCAACCTCTTTTAACATGATATTGTTGGTATTGTTGTAACATCATCACAGGGGACAGGGCAAAGAGGCAATTAACCATTGACGACCGATTTATCTGGTTTGTGTCGCTTTACAGGTGCGTGTTGACGTACGGAGTATAGATATTATGCGATGATGATGTTATGGTTTTGTTCTCATATGATTTATGTTATCGGTGTGTCATATGATTAGTAGTATCATATGCATGTGCATACATGGATTTTATATGATTGGGATGGATGCCTTGATAGATATGTGTATATGCTTTGGTAAGATCAATGCCTTGATAGATATGCCTGGTGTCGTATATGCTTTGGCTGGGATCGTTGCCACGATAGATATACTACATATGCTTTGTCTTGAGAGATATACGCCTGGTTTGGGTATATGCTCTGGCTATTATCACAGATGAGTATGGTACTATGATATGTGCTGCTAATATGAAGATGTGATGTGGTTCCACTGACATATTGAGCTGAATAGGCATATCATATGGGGCTCGTGATAATAGGGTGATGTTGAGACATGTCATGACATGGTGCATTTGTGGATGCATGATACAGAACATTCATATTAGATGAGTTATTGTGCTTTATCATTGATATTGCTATTGTGTTTTGATATCGCACTGAGATAGTTGTTTATCTATACTCACGTTGTGAATGTTTCTGTAGGATTTCATAGACGTGGGAATCGTGAGTCTTATTCCGCTGCGAGGTGAACCACTGCATAGGAGTTGTACTGGATTAAGTTGTTAATTTTACACGTAATGTATATGTGAAAAAGTTATTTGGTTTTGTACGAGCGGTTTTTGTACATCTGTAACAACTTAACTAGTGAGAAACTCTTAAACAGTGCATGAATTACTTAATTCTGACTCACATATGTATGCTTAATGAAATACATAATGGATTAAGTAACGAGGACCCCACATTAGTGGTATCAGAGCAGTGGTTCGAGAACGGGATGAACAAGGGTAGAGGAAGTGAGTTAGGGAGTTACCTAATCACTTACAGGCATGTGATACTGATGATATAGTGTCTGGGAACATGCTTTGTATTTGTATCTGTTATTGTTAACCCTTGTTTTGCAGGATGATAGTATGACTTGGCTTGGTCTACATCCTTATGCGTGTGGCATAAGTGAGGTTGTAGGTGTACCGTGATTGGTATACCGGGTTTCTGTACTATCATTTGGCTGGGGACCTGATATGTTTCGCGGGAGCTATTCCACTGATTCCGTGGTAATGGTATGTAGGTCGATACTGAATCGGAAGAGTAAGTTGTACAGTGGTTGGAGCGTGAAAACCAAAGTTTGGTATCAGCTCCATGTGCAAAGTCTGCCTGCATGAGATTGTGTATCAGACCTAATGATGGACTGACCGCTGACACATGATGTGTGAATGGAAGTGGAGATACAGGTTATTGATTATTGTATCTAGTTCAGGGGCAAGTCTTGATACTGCAATCTGTGGTTGCATTATCAGTTCGACATGTATGGCTTGAATGGGAATGTAATCCTTTGCTCTTGATTTGTGGATAGTATGGCTAACACAGTGTGATTACATTGGGAGATGATGCAGACATGGGTTACTTGTGGTACTCAGATGGTACATGTAGCGAATGTGAGATTTGTGTACAATAATCGTATTCTTTATTATTGTATTCCACATCGGTCATTGGTGATTTGTGAGATCACTGTAGTGAAAATTATCTTGTCAGGATATCATCTATGTATGGTTCTCCGGTGTGTATGTGTGTGTTGAAATTCATGTTTGTTATCATGGAGTTGACAAGGAACATGAAATTGGGAGAGTTCAATGATAGTGACGCTGAGGCGTATTGATAGAGCAGTACAATCACAGTAACTGTGAGTTAACTGTTAGACTATTATGTCGTTGAGTCACTCGTGTTTTGGTGACTGGTTCACGGACTGTTTGATCCTTTCTGTGTAATATCTTCTTGTGTTTGTTCTTGTTATAGTATATGGATTTGAGCATGGAAGTCTTTCAGATTGAAAGAAAATGAGTACCGGCGGAGATTGCAGTGATGCAATGATCACCGGCAAAGATTGCTGTGACGTCTGCACATGTGATCTTTGTGATGACTGGACATAGACATACATGGTGCGATGTGGCCATGTAGGATATCTGGCTAGTGTATAGTGATGGGAATGGATATCATTGTTTTGATATGAACTCCGTCCGAGCTATTAGGTTGTCCGTATGAGACTCTATGTATGTGGTATGTGTGGCAGCCATGGGTGTCTTTGATTGACACGAGATACCTCCAGTACATATCGTTGTGTATGGGATGTTGCATATGAACATCTAGTTCTGTGTTTGTGAACTGCATTGATGAGGCTAAATGTGGTTGGTCTGCTTTGAACAGAGTGTGGGTATCTGTGTGGTTGCTGAGAGCATTGAATGTTTGTATGGCTTCTGGATACAGAAAAGGACGTCATGATAGACATCCGTAAACTGATTCTTTAGTGGAATTGTGTTGATATCTTGTCATATTCTGGATTCTGACATGACAGTCGTGTGATCTGTACACGGGAGACCAACAGAGATTTGTTGGCAATGTGAGTGTCGGTAAGTATTGAGTGTGAGCTATTGTATGATAGCGTAGCTTGGTGGCTATGATGTATGGTTCACAAGTCTGATGTTGAATGTCCAAGTTATCCAGATTGATAAGGAAGTTTGAGTTTTCGTAGATTGCTTGTACACTGCGACTGTAGTGCTGATGCAATCAGAGTTTCCGTTGTGTTGTGATGGTACTATGCGTTTGACATGAAATTCATATATTCTTGAGTCAGGACGGAAGATGTATGACTGATGGGATCGTGATTGTGATATACCGATCTAGTTATGCGATTGGTTTGCATCGTTGATTGGTTTTCATTTTGTGCTCGATAGATGTTGGGTCGATATCTATTGATGGACAGTCTGCGCATATTGTGATGACCAGGGATTATAGATGTTAATCCATGAGTGTTAATAATCCCTAAAGTTGTTTTACGTGGCAATTTGGAGTTTAATCGGTGTTAGGCCTTCTGGGCTCCTTTATTTGGGTAGTTGGGATCGTTGGATCCCGAGGTTGAGATTGTATTCTCATTTGGGTGAAAAACCTAAGAGTTGCGTTTTTAGTGTGACTCGGGATCTGGGGTGCCTTGTGTGGGCACCGGTAGGGGGCTTTGGAGTTAGAGAGAGAATTTTTGAAAACAGATGATTTTTAATGAATCATGATGTATTTGTGGGGCTATTAGTATTTCGGGGTATTTTTGCTATAAATACCAGTTGAACCCGAGATTTTAATTATTGGAACCATTTTCCCCACCTTCCCTCTCTCTCTCCTCGCGCGCTGTTTCCCGATCCCCTTCGACCCCCGCCGCTTCAAGGCGTGCGCCCGCCGCCGTCCGGCCGCCGTTCGGCGCGTCCGACCCACCTGTGGCTTCGTCTCGTCCAGGCGCACCTTCCCATACCATCAATTTGAAGTTTCGTCGAGAATCACGTTCGGATTTGCCAGAAAAGCGCTAGGGTTCGAAACTGAAATCTGTCCGATTTGGGGCTCGATTTTTTGGTACGGTTTTGGGGCTTTTCTTTCGGTGTTTTTGGGGCGTTTTTGTGCTGTTGTTGGGTCGAAAATTTCAGACTTTAAAGTTCAAAATATTTGTTGCTTAATGGTTCGAATTTCAACACTGGTTGCGTGAAATTTGGGTTCGAAAATTGGGGTTTTGGCATGTGGGGCGATTATTCATGTTGTTGATTGATTAATTCATGTTTTAGATGTATTATGATGCTTAATTGGGTTCGAATTGAGATGTTAGGGTTCGAAATTTTAGAGGTGGTTCTTGAACAATTTTCGATAATGTCTCATTCGATTTCCCTCCCTGTTTATGCCCTGCCCCGGGTCTTTTAAATGGTAAATTGTCGTGTGTTGACAATATATTTTTGTATAAGGGTAATGGGTGTGCTTGAACATGGGTTGCATGTTCGTAAATAATTGTGAATTATTTATCGTGTTAGCACATCATTCCTCGGGGCATGGAACTCGAGCAAGGTTTGGCTCGGACTTCGGAGATTTAAGGTACATGCGACGTACGAGCATTACTATATATTAGAGCATTTGTGAAATGCATAATACATTTTGATTTCATTGAATAATTGTGCATGAGGATTATATATATGTGTTGAGAAGCTATGAAGCGACCTAATCTTGATATCGCCGCCACGAGCATGCGTGACACTAGAGTAGTATAATTCTCATAAGGTATATGGGGTACCGGATGTATATGACCATTGTAGGGCATTGAGATGCCTGAGAATGATCGTGGAATCATGTATTCATTAGAAGACATTTGAGATGTCTAAGTATAATGGAAAATTGGTAAAATATATGCTAGGCATTTGAGCTATCTGTGATTGATAGCGAGGTTGTGAAATCAGTATTAGATATTGAGATATCTATATTTGCATGTATAATGAATTTGGAATCACTATCTATTGATACTCGAGAATTAGGCATGCGATGAGTTAAATCAATGTGTTGATTTACTGATTTTTGAGATTTGATGAGTTTGATGATTGTGAGAACATGGACAGTAAACGGAATCCCGGATGAGGACGTTGCCATCCAGGGAGTATCATTTAAAATTCATTAGTATTTACTTTTGTTGTAAATTATGAATTTCATTATTGTGATTATGGGATTTTGTGTATTGGTATGCTCACCCCGTTGGGGGCTGTCTCTGTTGGGGCAGGTGAACAGGTACATCGATGGCTGTGGAGCTGAGCTCGAGCTGTTGATTGGATGTACTCCCAGGATCGTGGTACCAGGGCTTGATGGAGCACGGTATCGTATAGAGTACTTATATACACCTGAGGGTTATATACATATTCATGATGCTCGCATGTGAGCACGATTATACTTGTATATGGGTTGTATATAAAGGCATGAGCCTCTCTCTCTTTCATTCTATGTTGCATGCAATTAGAGGTAGAATTGCTAAATGATATGAGAGTCATTGGTGTATTATGTAGGTGTTGAAACCCACTTTTGTCGTCATATGTGTGGTGTCTTCCCTGGCTGGGAATTTACTTGGTATTGCTGTATTCTGATGAGTATTATGTTTTCCCTGGCCGGGAATTATGTTATGTGTTGTGCTTTTATTCGGGATAGCTCTATTTATGGGGAGACTCTGCCCAAATTTTTATAAAAGTCCACAATGTAAAAAGTGGCACAAAGGGGATGGTAATGGGCGAACTGTACGAGTCTATTTGTTGTTAGGCTGATGATCTTATAACATTGAGTATTAAAGAAAATTTTGTAATTGCCATTCAATGGTAAAGTATCATCTGAGCTTCCCGATTGACTTTTTATTGAAAGCATGTGCCACACATAGTGGTTAATACACTAATCAAGGGTTAAGGGCTAAGGGGTCCTTACATTAGTGGTATCAGAGCAGTGGTTGCTCATTGGGGCTGTTAAGGGCCTATGAAGTTCTTGATGGCACATATTTATGCATGATGGCATTAATGTTGTACGACATGACTAATTGTTTATGTGCTTTTATGATATGAAAAGTGGTATTGCTAACCATTGTGGTTGCAGGAATCGTGTGCGACGCGATAGGATGGCATTAGTGGTAATGTCTGGCACTCCGTATGTTATGTGCCAAGGAATCTGGTTTCTAAGAAAATCAGGTAAAGGGATATTTCCGAGGTAACATGTCTTGGTATACGTATTGACTTGCAAGTGGTTGCATATATGCATTGGATGTTTGATGCATAGCGTATATGGCTATTGTTGCTAACCATGATGGTTGCAGGTTACAGGAAATATGGAGTATAAAAAGGAATGATGATTATACATTCCAGGAGTCTTGCTTATCACAGTGAGAATTTTTATACTTATGCTTATACCGCTAAAAATGTGGAGCGGGAGGGGGGAGGCTCGCTTGCACATGGAGGCGGGGTATTCCATACGAAGCGAGGATGAGATACCGCTTGTATGAAGAAGCTTATGCTTATACCGCTAAAAAATGTGGAGCGGGAGGGGGGAGGCTCGCTTGCACATGGAGGCGGGGTATGCCATACGAAGCGAGGATGAGATACCGCTTGTATGAAGAAGCGATGATGAGATGCCGCTTGTTAGGATGATGATTCATTCCTTTGTGATGACACGGATGATAGCGGTGATGTATTCCGCTGTGTCGAGGATGATGATTCATTCCTTTGTGATGACACGGATGATAGCTGTGATGTATTCCGCTGTGTCGATTTACATTCATTTCTTTATGAGGACACGGATGATAGCGGTGATGTGTTCCGCTGTGTCGATTTATATTCATTTCTTTATGAGGACACGGATGATAGCGGTGATGTATTCCGCTGTGTCGATGATGATGATTCATCTCTTTGTGATTATTGGCGATGGTTTATACCGCCGGACACGGATGATAGCGGTGATGTGTTCCGCTGTGTCGATTTATATTCATTTCTTTATGAGGACACGGATGATAGCGACGATGTATTCCGCTATGTCGATTTATATTCATTTCCTTATGAGGACACGGATGATAGCGACGATGTATTCCGCTGTGTCGATGATGATGATTCATTCCTCTATGATGATGGGCGATGATTCATACCGCCAGACACATGTATAGCGATGAGACATTCCGCTGTGTCGGTTGATGATGGTTCACGCCGTTGAGCATATGTATATGATGATTACGATGACTCATTCTTCTATGAGGATTGGCGATGATTCGTGCCGCCGGATATGTTGATAGCGATGCCTCTTTCCGCTATTATGTGGACGATGATTCATGCTCAGGTGTATAACAAGGTTTCATGCCACTTATTATATGACGAGGTATCATGCCGTCGATTCTATAGCGATGGATTGTGCCGCTATGTATTCAGCACAGGATTTTGCCGCCTTCGAGCGATGGGTGCTGATTACGCACTATTATTGAGCGACGGAGACAGGTATGCCGCTATATGTTAGCGATGAGGTATGAGATATTGCTATTCTATTAGCGTTATCGTAGCTGGCATGCGTTGATATACATGTTTTATTATGCCTATTTTACTAGCATGATGGTGGATGACATACGTTGATGTACATGGACCGTCACGAGTTGACTGGGTTGTTTAGATGTCATTGTTGACATGTATCGTCACTAGTTGACAATGCCTTAGATTCCATGAGTTGGCATGTGTCGTCACGGGATGACGATGACGATGGTGTAGGATATGTCTTATTAGACATGCATCATCGTTACGATGAACAATGCGTTGAGTATACGTATTCAGTGGTATGCCTTGGGTGCCAGTACCGAGCACAATGTGGTGTGTGCGTCACCGATTGACGTGACCCTTATACCTAGCGGGTTGCTCGAGGAATGGATGGATGCGCTGTACATGTGATTGTACCGCATCTTATGTTTGGGGTGATCATATTACGAGTGGTGATACCCTTGAGGTATGCTCGTTGGAATGGCTTTTGGCCATGTGATTTGACGACAGGAGTAATCATGGAGGAAATTACTCGCTTTCTGTCGATATGACATGTGGTAGACATGGTCACACCACCCTTGAGGGTGTAAAATGAGTCCTAAGGGAGTAGGATCAGGTTACGTTAAGTATATAGGGACACCGGAGTGTCCAGGGTGTATCGGCATTAGAGGAACGTTGGGTACATACCCACTACTCTATTGATTTTCTTCCCACGGTATGGTGTGCCGTACGGAAACGTCCGTCTTGTTGGTAGGTTTGAGGTAAACCTAAAGAGGCAGAGACTAGTTTGTCTGCCGCGTGTGTGCAGCACCATGATAGGCTTGCTAGAGCCGTTGTACTGCTCGTTGGAACCAAGTTTGGCAAATCGTAAGGTGTTACGATGTGGATTGTGGTGG
Organism: Haberlea rhodopensis; assembly: GCA_907163345.1. NCBI lineage: Eukaryota > Viridiplantae > Streptophyta > Magnoliopsida > Lamiales > Gesneriaceae > Haberlea > Haberlea rhodopensis. The sequence continues at coordinate 1,446,620 of CAJQUN010000151.1, read as the reverse complement.
ATTCTAGTAGTCACCACGTCATTTGAAGTTGAGGTTGTGTATGCCTCACTGAAACGTGTATACGTTTATATTTAATCTTGGTGAGACTTGTCTGGGACAGCTCATAATGTTGGAGTACCAACAAGAGAGTCATCAAGTCGTCGTTGACTCGATCTGGGGAATCCGTGTATTTGGGATACAATGGGTGTTATTGTATTCAATTTTTCCGAACGGTGGTTCGAGACTTGTGGATCTCGAGTTTGGTGGCACTTCCCTTGTGGGGAAGGAGGTAGTATTATACCTATTTGGGAATCTTTGAAAGATTCGGTAAGTTGGTCCTTGTGGTGTTGATTTTGGGAATCACATCGTGTATTGTTAATCGTCGATTATCATTCTCCACGGGGTAGGGAATGACTCAGAATTGACAGTTGTGTTTGGGGCCTAGGGGTATGTTGTAGATACCCGAGCCAAGTGCATTGTGTATGCATGTGGTGTCCGTGCTTAGGCAGGTATACCCGTGAGTATACGGATGCCAGTTTGTCATTTTCCTTTTGTCAAGCATAGAGTTATGCTATTTTTTTTGGATGGTTGAATCTCTGATGAGAGATATGGAACATCTGGAGGGATTATCTTGTGTGGGTTGAGATGTTTCCTTCTTGGTGTTTTCCTCCGAGTTATGCGATAGCCTTCCCAAGTTTGGATTGTTAAATCCTAGGATTACCAAGGGATGGCAGGAATTCGGATTGGTTGGGTGTCTCTGTTGACACAAACGTTGAGGATGCAATGGGTTTATTTCATGCCCTTTCAGAATTTGAAACTCTGTGGAGTCTCGATCGTTTATTTATGATTAGGATGTGATTCTTGGAACATCCGGAGGTGGACATCTTGTGAGATGTCTTTTGTATGAATCTGTGGCCATGAGTTGCCCAAATTGAGTTGCAATGATGCTACTGCTCCTTCGATGGAGAAGGTTTGAGAGTGGAAACCAGGTTTGGTATGTATACACCGTGGTATACTAGTGTTTCCCTCGTAACGATGTATGTTAGACATCGTGAGTCATGATAGAGATGTCATTGAATGATATCTACGATGGAATCGGGAGCGATTCGAATCCTTGCAGTTACAGTTGACTAACTGCTTTTGGATTGTTAGCGTTGAGTTGTGCTGACGCTCTTTGACGTTATGATGGATTTGGAAGTCTATTCCACTCCAGAGTTTGACACGAGATCAACGTTCTCAGGGTTGAGGTGTCATTCAGGATGCGTTCATACTAGTTGTATTAGAACTAAGGATGACTGTCCGATCTACAGTCGTAAGTATTGGTTGTTTTGCAGTCATGAGAGACTGACTTTTGGGATGACCCGCATTGACGTACGTTTTGCCTCTTGGGTGATATATTGGTTTTGGTATGTCGCTCTGTTTCAGAGTTTGATGTGAGATAAGTATCCTCGCGTTTATTAAGACGATTCTAATATGGTCAAGGATCGAGGTTATGGCTTCATGTTGTTGTGTAGCCTGGGTGTTATGTGATACACCGGTGCTAATTTCGAGGACGAAATTCTTTTAGTGGGGGATATTGTGGTGACCAGGGATTATAGATGTTAATCCCGGAGTGTTAATAATCCCCAAAGTTGTTTTACGTGGCAATTTGGAGTTTAATCGAGGTGTTAGGCCTTCTGGGCTCGTTTATTTGGGTAGTTGGGATCGTTGGATCCCGAGGTTGAGATTGTATTCTCATTTGGGTGAAAAACCTAAGAGTTGGGTTTTTAGTGTGACTCGGGATCTGGGGTGCCTTGTGTGGGCACCTGTAGGGGGTTTTGGAGTTAGAGAGAGAATTATTGAAACAGATGATTTTTAATGAATCATGATGTATTTGTGGGGCTATTAGTATTTCGGGGTATTTTTGCTATAAATACCAGTTGAACCCGAGATTTTAATTATTGGAACCATTTTCCCCACCTTCCCTCTCTCTCTCCTCGCGCGATGTTTCCCGATCCCCTTCGACCCCGCCACTTCAAGGCGTGCGCCCGCCGCCGTCCGGCCGCCGTTCGGCGCGTCCGACCCACCGGTGGCTTCGTCTCGTCCAGGCGCACCTTCCCATACCATCAATTTGAAGTTTCGTCGAGAATCGCGTTCGGATTTGCCAGAAAAGCGCTAGGGTTCGAAATTGAAATCTGTCCGATTTGGGGCTCGATTTTTGGTACGTTTTTGGGGCTTTTCTTCCGGTGTTTTTGGGGCGTTTTTGTGCTGTTGTTGGGTCGAAAATTTCAGACTTTAAAGTTCAAAATATTTGTTGCTTAATGTTAGGATCGGTCCGGAGTGTTTAGAGGGGGGGGGGGGGGGGGGGGTGAATGAACACTCCTTATAAAATTTATCCCTTGTGAATTCTTTCGGATTAGTGAAAGAAATCTGTTACTTAATCAACTCTTTGAACAGAACAGACCACTAAAAAGGTAAGTGCGGAAACGGTCTGCTCTTGTAAAAGTAAGAACGGCTCGATGGCTAAGTGCAGAAGGATAAAACTAAGGATATGTTTCTGGAAGTTCGAAGGTGGTGTAATCCTTCTACGTCTCCCCTTCTTCCAATTAAGGAAGGTTTATACTAGAAGGCTTTGATTTATACAATCCTGTTGTACAAACCCGATTCAGGCTGGATTTACCTCACTACCAGTCTGAAACTCCTAGTCACTCAACCTGCTCAGACACACTCTGTCTGACAGTTACAATAAGTTGCTCACTTCTATTTTTTAATACACAATGCGCACAGTGATCCTACAATGATCAAATGTTACAAAGTAATCGCGCTTAAATAAATAACTTTAGCTCGAGAGCTTCTGAACTTTGTAAGCGTGTGCAGTTGCTTTCTTGTGTGTTTTTCAATTGATCAGCGTGGGTTGGAATCAAGAGTCTATGTCTTCCTTTTGTTGCATCCTTTTATAGTTGAGGGTAGCAACGACATTGTTTCCCTTAATGTGCAACTTTGACTCTTTTTAAACTCTGAGAAAGCTACAGTCTTCTTCTTCAGGACACTTGCCGTTCTGGTGTATGCTTTCGGCGACTGTCAGGTAAGCTCTTCTTTGTCTTCTTACCTTTAATGGCAATCTTCAATTTTTGATCCTTTGTAGCATTAATTACAGCATTAAATGCTACAATAAATAACCGTTAATGGTTCGGACTGAGAAGCCATCCTTTATGTATCTTTGACTGCTCTGATCTGATAAAGGTTGAGATCGATCTGAAGTATCGATCTAGTCAGTCTGGAATCCATCGATCCGGTCTGATATGTGATATTCTTTATCAGCTTGCTCTGTTTTGCGAGATAGATCTGGTATGCCTGATTTCCATCGATCCGGTCTGAAATGTTCTGTCATCTTGCTCTGTTTTGTCTGATCGATCTGGTCAATCTGATTTCTATCGATCCGGTCTGAAACGTTTTGTCATCTTTAAAATCTCATCGATAAGGTCCGGAACTAACAAATTCCCCCTTTTTGATGATGACCAAAACCTAGCTTCTAAGTCTTTTTAACCAGTCTTGCTAAGAGCTCTGAATCGAATGCTTTTGGATCGATTACTTCTTTGTTCAAAATAAATGAACATCATTAAGTTGGATCGATTAAATCTTTATTATTAAGCCTTATGATGAGGTTCAAAATAAATGAACACAGACTTAATCAAACGAGGATTTTATTGATCACCAAGAAAATCCTAAAATACACAGTCTGAAAATATTATTTTCTAGAAGGCGGCCTGAAGTCTGTCTTCTTTTCCCCCTTTTTGTCAGCAGCAATCTCTTGAAGAAAGTCGACAACTTGTGCTAGCTGCGCGCTGATAGCGTCAAGACGAACGTCTTGAGCGCGGAGGGAATTGGCAACAGATGCTCTGACTTCAGTGGCTAGCTCGATCTGCTCTTTTCTCAGACTGTTCTTGTAAGAGGCCTGTTGAGAAAACAGATCGTTTATGCCGCGCTGAAGGCTTCCGATACTAGCAGTCATCTTCTCTTTGAAAGAAGCAAAGTCCAAGGCTGTGACCCTCTGACCTTGATGAACTTCTAGAATGCGTTGAGTCAAGGACAGACAGGTATCAGAGAAGTGCTGGATAGTCCGTGCCAGGGATGGAGGTGCATCAGATAGCTTGCTGGGAGAGTGATCTGATGATGACATGGCATGGTCATCTTCTTCAGCAATCAGCACGATGGAAGAAATGGCAGCTTGATGACTTTCGGATCGGATCAGAGTGACCAGATCCGAAGAAAAACCTTGAATGAAGGCCAAATCTTCATCTGATGGTCCCGGAGGAGAATGGGGACTGGGAGGTTCCTCAACTTGGAGTGCTGCAACCACTGTAGATACCACGAAATCCGGATCGATGAGGTCTGGTGCTTCAGTTGTTGCACATGCTTCAGCTGGACTGGGTTGTGCACGGGAGGCTGATGACTTCAATGGAATAGATGTTGTCGGAGAGTCCAACAGAACATTCATTGGTTCATCATCTGTTGCAGACGGAGCATTAGGCAATGGCTGCTCCGCTGTCTGGTCTGGTACGTGCTCTGCAGGCTGATTCTCTGTCTGTTTTGCTGCATCAGAGGGAATAACCTCGATAAATGGTTCTGCCAGAGTCTTGCTTGCAGAAGGATGATCCGGGCTTGTGGCTGGAGTGGAGATACCTAGCTTCTGTCGTTGAAAACGGACAGCTAAGGATAGAGCATGAACATCCATCTCGAGTTGAGCAATCACAGCCCCATCATCTCTGGCAGTTGGAGCAAGCGGATCGAAGTTCTTCTTTTTGGCAACTAGAAGCAGATTGGCCAGTCTGAATCTGTGTTTTGCCGTAAATAAATCTCTGCGCTGCACGGCAAGTCGAACATCATCAGTCTCTGTTCCTTTCAGAGCTTCCTCTTCCATCTTCTTCAATCTGTGCAACTTACCGTAGAACAGCTCGATGTGGTTGATAGTCCGGTACTGGACATATTCATCAAAAACCACAATGAGTTCCTTTAGCTTCTCATCAACATCCTCCATAGCGATGTCGATGGCAGTCTGCGCTGCAGATTTGGGTATAGAAGAGAGGGGTTCGGTGAGAATGGCTTTTCCCTTGCTGGTGGAGGAAGGGGACTTAATCCCTGATTGGGTATAGTCTCCCAACTCAGTGATAACTATCCCTTTGACCACGGGATTGGCAGAGGGAATACTAAGGGTGACTTTGGGTGCAGGGGTTGAAGCTTGTGAAAGCTGGGTGGAAGGTTAAGGGGCAGGGGTTGCTTTAGGGGGTGGCAGTATGGGTGGAGGTAGAGATTTGGCTGGTTTTGTAATCTGGGTTCGGGGCTTTTTGGGAAGTGGCTTGGTTGGTGATGAGTGAGCAGACTGGGTTGCTTCCGAGTCAGTCTGAATGGTCAGCTTCCGCTTGACCCGAGGTTTGCGCACAGCAACTTGTTCCTCGTCCTGCTCAAACTTGACTGCAGCCAGAGTAGCAGGAGTAGGCGGAACACTCTTGGACTTCAGCAGTGCAAGCCCTTTGGAGTTAAGGATCTTAAGGGGACGGAGAGCAGACGGCTTGCTCAGCTCGAGGCCTAAGGACTCCAAGAGCTTGCTGAGAGGAACAGCAAAGCATACGGCGTGCTTGGATGCAATCACCGTTTCAAGAAGTACTCCAAACAAAATCATGGACCAGTTTATCTTCTGGCCGGATACAATAGCCGCCATAGCCCTGAACTTTTCGGCGGTTACAGCATCGAAACTTCCTGCTTTACCCAAAAGTGGCTTGCCTACCACTTCGCACAGCACCTGGAAATGGAAGAGCATTTCCTTCTTCTTAAAGGAGGGTTGCAATCGGTGGCCAGAAATAGAAATCTTCCCCTGAAGATCTAAGAGTGACGCTTGAGGAGTTTGTCCGAACTCTGTCAGTCCGGAACTGGGGAGGCCAAAGGTCTTGGCCATCGTCATTGGCGAGATCTCGAAAGATTTGCCCTTGACAGTAGTAGAAATGGATGTCTTCCGGGAGACGGCGTTGGCGAACAGCTCGCGGATTTCTGATTCATAAACAACTGTTCCGCACTCCAAAAAGTTCCTTAAACCAGATGATTCCAGGGCTCTAAAAATGGACACCATCGCAGCATCTTCTGCCCTGTAAATGTCATCAAACTCAACGGAGAGTGAGTTACGAGTGATGGTAGCCATTTGAAAGGAGTTTAAAGAAAGTGCGAAGAGTAAGAGAGTGAGAGAGTAAGAAGGTAGAAAGCGGTAAATTGTAAAAAGTAAACAAGTATGAAATGTTCAGCCCGCTAAATAGGAGAGAGAAGACACGTGTCTTTATCTCCAAGACTGAGAATTAAATAATTCAAAATAAACGGTCAGGATAAAGAAAGATAAGGCGGTTAAAGTACAACTAGTTAAAATGGTCAATCAGTCCGAGCTGTTGTTATTGTCCAGACAGATCATAGGATAAAATCAGACTGACAAGGATCGATCTGAAAGTTCGGACCGGTCTGTTTCTTTCTGAACATTGTATTATCGATCTGTGGTGACAAAAATCTTCAAGTGCGAAAAGAATAAAAACATCTAAACTAATTAAGATAAGTCAATTAAACCAAGAATTTGACGGAAATAATTAAACTTAGCCTCAGGAAGCGGTTTAGTGAAGATGTCTGCTGCTTGCTGCTCTGTTGAAATGTGCTCGATCCGAATTTCCTTTTTGCCAACATGATCTCGAATAAAATGATGTCGTATATCAATATGCTTTGTTCGAGAGTGCAAAACTGGATTATACGTTATAGCAATTGCACTTGTGTTGTCGCAAAATATCGGAGAGTCAACAGCTTGGATGCCATAGTCTTTGAGCTGGTGTTGAATCCAGAGCATTTGAGCACAACAGCTTCCAGCGGCTAGGTATTCTGCTTCAGCTGTGGATGTGGCAATCGATGTCTGCTTCTTACTGAACCAAGAGATCAATCTTTCACCTAGAAATTGACATGTTCCACTGGTGCTTTTACGATCGATCTTACACCCAGCGTAGTCTGCGTCTGAATACCCGATCAAGCTGAAGTTTGAATCTTTGGAGTACCAAAGACCAACGTTCTGAGATCCTTTTAAATATTTCAGAATACGCTTGGCAGCAATAAAATGTGATTGCTTTGGTTCTGACTGAAATCTGGCGCACATACAGACTGAAAACATAATATCGGGCCGGCTCGCTGTAAGATACAATAGCGATCCGATTAGTCCTCTATACATGGTTACTTCAACTGCCGTTCCCCCTTCATCTTTGTCTAACTTGATTGTTGGACTCACTGGAGTTGATGCAGTTGAGCATGTTTCCATTCCAAATCTCTTGAGGAGCTCTTTGGTATACTTGGTCTGATTGATGAAAATGCCATTGTTGAGCTGTTTTACTTGTAGACCCAGAAAGAATGACAATTCTCCCATCATGCTCATCTCGAACTGTCCCTGCATTAACTTAGAAAATTTCTCACACAATTTGGGGTTAGTTGACCCAAAGATTATGTCATCAACATAAATCTGAACTAATAGGGTATGTTCCCCCTTAATGAATTTAAATAGAGTTTTATCTACTGAGCCGATCTGGAAATCATGGTTCAGCAGAAATTGAGATAGAGTGTCATACCAGGCTCTTGGAGCTTGTTTCAGACCATACAATGCTTTATTCAGTAGATATACATGATTGGGATACAAATGGTTCTGAAATCCAGGTGGTTGCTCAATGTAGACTTCTTCCTGAAGCTTTCCATTAAGAAAGGCGCTCTTGACGTCCATCTGATATACTTTGAAGTCTTTAAAGGCAGCATAAGCAAGAAAGATTCGGATAGCTTCAAGTCTGGCGACTGGTGCAAATGATTCATCGAAGTCGATTCCTTCTTCTTGTCTGAATCCCTGTGCCACCAGTCTGGCTTTGTTTCTAACCACAGTTCCATCTGCGTCTAGCTTATTTCTGAAGACCCATCTGGTTCCAATAACAGGCAGATCGCTTGGTCTGGGGGTTAGACTCCAAACTTGATTTTGTTCGAATTGATTAAGCTCTTCTTGCATTGCTTTAATCCAGTTGAAGTCAGTCAGAGCTTCATCGATCTTCTTGGGTTCCAGAGTTGAGATGAAGGCAGCATGAGTGAACTCATCCATCATCTGTCCTCTGGTTCTGATTGGTGCAGAAGGACTACCAATCACTAGATTAGGTGGATGCTTCTTAGTCCATCGATAGCTTGACTCTGGATTGTCTGGTCCGGTCGGATGAACAGTAACAGCATGATCAGCATCTGCTTTAATATTTGAGTCAGGAGCATCCGGATCAGCTCGATCTGAAGTTTCTTCAAAGCCTTGATCCGGTCTGTCTGGTACTTCTGGTTCTGGTGGATTGTCTCTTGACCTGTTAGCTACAATCTCATCATCACTGTTAGCTTCGAGATGGATATTTTCCATATGATTTTGAATTGATTCTATGTTGCCCTCAACACATAAAGTTTCATCAAAGACTACATGAACAAATTCTTCTACAGTTAAAGTTCGATTATTAAAAACTCGATAAGCTTTGCTAATTGATGAATATCCTAAGAATATACCATTATTTGACTTAGCTTCAAATGCTGTAAGATGACTCTTACCATTGTTGTGAACGAAGCATTTACAGCCAAATACATGAAAGTGAGAAACAGATGGTCTGTTACCAGTCCATATTTCATATGGAGTGAGATTCAGCTTCTTGTTAATCATAGATCGGTTTTGAGTGTAGCAAGCAGTATTTACAGCTTCTGCCCAGAACTTTTGAGAGATTCCAGAATCAGCAAGCATTGTTCTTGCTGCTTCCTTGAGCGTTCTGTTTCTTCGTTCTGCAACTCCATTCTGTTGAGGAGTTCGAGCAGCTGAAAACTCATGCTTGATTCCATGATCTTCTAGAAAGGATTCAAGATTCTGATTTGAAAACTCAGTGCCTTTGTCACTTCGAATCCTGTCTATGCTGGATGATTTCTCGTTCTGAGTGCGTTTCAGCAGCTTGATCAACTTCGGACCGGTCTGATCTTTACTGCTTAAGAATATAGTCCATGTAAAGCGTGAGTAATCATCAATAACAACAAGAGTATACCGCATTCCCCCTAAACTTGTTATTGGTATAGGCCAAACAAGTCCATATGCAGTAATTCTAAACAGCGGGAGGAGGATTTGGCATTCTTGTTTTTGAAGGATGATCTGATCTGTTTGCCCATTTGGCAAGCTTCGCAGATCTTATCCTTAGCAAAATCGATCTTGGGCAGACCGATAACTAAATCATGTTTACACAGGCTAGCAATGGTCTTAAAGTTGATATGATTCAAGCGCTTATGCCACAGCCAATGTTTATTATCATTGTTAGCGATGAAGCAAGTAGGATTATCAGGTTGAGCATGATTCCAGTTAATCTTATAAGTGTTTCCATTCCTGATTCCTACGAGCATGGTTATACCGTCTGATGATTTAACAGTGCAAGTGTGTTTATGAAATTCTACAGCATAACCATTATCACAGAGTTGACTTATACTAATCAGATTATAGCACAGATTTTCAACTAACAACACATCATTGATAATAATGTTACCATGGACAATCTTACCCTTGCCCACGGTCTTACCCTTTGAGTTATCCCCGAAAATGATTTTGGGTCCAATACATTCTGTCACTTCAGACAGCAGCTCGATGTTTCCAGTCATGTGACGGGAACACCCACTGTCCAAATACCAGTCTGATGCGAGTTTCTTCGGTACCTGTCATCAAATATAATTATTGTTGGTACCCAATCCTATTTGGGTCCAGAACGGATTAGCCCTTTGGGAACCCACACCTGTATCAGCTTCAATGGCTTGTGTGTGTAGGGTGTGCTGTGTGCTGGTCTGTTTCGATGCTGTGTGTGATAATGTGTGCGCTGTGAAAACCTTTGATTCTCATAAGGTAGTCTATATCTTCATTGAATCGGTTTTGAGTTATAGTAATTGTATTGTCTTCCTTGCCTTCGATCTTGCACCTTTGGATTTGGTCTGATAGATGCAAATCTTGCTGGTGCCTTTTCTTTGGCTTGGTCAACATAACCAATTCATTTTCTCAGATTTTGATTCTCGTAAGAGACTCCTGTTTGAATCTTAGGTGCTTCAGTTTCATATACTGTGCTGGATTTAACAAATGTCATTTGTTTGACTTGATTCTTTACCAGCAACAGCTCAGATTCATCTTTGGTGCATTCTTTGGTGTCAAAGCCTATGCCGGTGAAATCACCGACGTTTCTTTGAACCTCTTGTAATTCTTCCAAGGATGTTCTGGATTTAGTCCATGTTTTGAATATATGTGAGAGCTTAGCATTTTGTGTGCTAATTCTCTTATTTTCTTCATGGAGCTGATCATAAGAGATTTTCAGCTTATTCAGCTCGATCTGGAGATTTTTGCACTCACCCTGCTCAGAGCAGCTTGGTTTGTTGTGCTCATCCATTTGAGTACTGATTTTGGCTTTATTCTTCTCAAATGATTCAGCTAAGATCCTATAATCATTAGCCATGTCTTGCAGTGCGGACATGAGCTCTTCTCGTGTAAATTCATTTGAGTCAAGATCATATACCTCGTCTGTCTGACTCATTTCTTCGTCTACCATAAGACATTGAATATCTTCTTCGCTTTCGCTGGAAGAATATTCAGAGCTTTCCGAGTCTGAGTCTGTCTGAGCCCATTTGCTGTTTCCTTCTTCAGCTACTAGGACTTTTTGGGATTTTCCATGATTCTTGCGGTCTTTGTAGTGCTTCTTCTTTCTATCATCACGATGCTTCTCTTTCCGTTCTTCTTTCTTCGGTCTGGTGCAATCTGCAATGAAGTGTCCGGTCTTACCACAATTGTAGCAAGCCTGATCGTTAACAGTATCATCTTTTCTTGATTTATAATGATGAGAGGGTTTGAAGTTCCTCTTATTTTTAGACATAAATTTACCGAATTTCTTGATAAATAATGACATAGCATCGTTACTCATCTGTTCAGCAGATCGGTCTGATGTTGAAGCGATCTGGTCTGGAGTGGCTGCCAGGGCCTTGTTTGGTTGAGAGATGAATGGCTCTGCTTCATCTCTGCTTATCAGTTCAAACTCATAGGCCTTAAGATCTGCAAACAGATCATGAAGTTCAACCTTGTTAAGGTCTTTTGATTCCCTCATGGCAATGGTCTTTACATCCCATTCCTTTGGCAGAGCTCTCATTACTTTCAGAGCGATCTCTCTGTTAGAATATTCCTTCCCCAGACCATTCAGTTCATTTATGATGCCGGTGACTCTTTCATCAAACTCATTTAGAGTTTCTCCACTTTTCATCTTTATGCTCTCAAATCTTTGAAGAGCAACAGTTAACTTGTTTTCTTTGGTCTGGTCGTTGCCTTCACATAGCTGTGCTATCTTCTCCCAAATTTCTTTGGCAGTAGAGCACATTTTGATTTTGCTGAACATGTTCTTGTCCAAAGTCTTGAACAAGATGTCTTTGGCCACATTATCGAGATTTGCTTTCTTTCTTTCCTCATTCGTCCAGAGGGATCTGTCTTTTTCCACCATTTGTGGTTCTCCACCAGAGGTGGCTACTGCTGTATTGATTTTTAAAATCTTCATTGGTCCATCAGTGATGACGAACCACATATCGTCATCCTGAGCTGCCAGATGAGCTTGCATTCTGATTCTCCAGTCATCATAGTCTTCTTTTGAGAACATGGGGATTTTGTTGAATGATGCCATCAGCTTAGTAGTCTTTGTGCTGATTAAGATGACCTGCTCTGATACCACTTGTTAGGATCGGTCCGGAGTGTTTAGAGGGGGGGGGGGGGTGAATGAACACTCCTTATAAAATTTATCCCTTGTGAATTCTTTCGGATTAGTGAAAGAAATCTGTTACTTAATCAACTCTTTGAACAGAAAGGACCACTAAAAAGGTAAGTGCGGAAACGGTCTGCTCTTGTAAAAGTAAGAACGGCTCGATGGCTAAGTGCAGAAGGATAAAACACAGGATATGTTTCTGGAAGTTCGAAGGTGGTGTAATCCTTCTACGTCTCCCCTTCTTCCAATTAAGGAAGGTTTATACTAGAAGACTTTGATTTATACAATCCTGTTGTACAAACCCGATTCAGGCTGGATTTACCTCACTACCAGTCTGAAACTCCTAGTCACTCAACCTGCTCAGACACACTCTGTCTGACAGTTACAATAAGTTGCTCACTTCTATTTTTTAATACACAATGCGCACAGTGATCCTACAATGATCAAATGTTACAAAGTAATCGCGCTTAAATAAATAACTTCAGCTCGAGAGCTTCTGAACTTTGTAAGCGTGTGCAGTTGCTTTCTTGTGTGTTTTTCAATTGATCAGCGTGGGTTGGAATCAAGAGTCTATGTCTTCCTTTTGTTGCATCCTTTTATAGTTGAGGGTAACAACGGCATTGTTTCCCTTAATGTGCAACTTTGACTCTTTTTAAACTCTGAGAAAACTACAGTCTTCTTCTTCAGGACACTTGCCGTTCTGGTGTATGCTTTCGGCGACTGTCAGGTAAGCTCTTCTTTGTCTTCTTACCTTTAATGACAATCTTCAATTTTTGATCCTTTGTAGCATTAATTACAGCATTAAATGCTACAATAAATAACCGTTAATGGTTCGGGCTGAGAAGCCATCCTTTATGTATCTTTGACTGCTCTGATCTGATAAAGGTTGAGATCGATCTGAAGTATCGATCTAGTCAGTATGGAATCCATCGATCCGGTATGATATGTGATATTCTTTATCAGCTTGCTCTGTTTTGCGCGATAGATCTGGTATGCCTGATTTCCATCGATCCGGTCTGAAATGTTCTGTCATCTTGCTCTGTTTTGTCTGATCGATCTGGTCAATCTGATTTCTATCGCTCCGGTCTGAAATGTTTTGTCATCTTTAAATCTCATCGATAAGGTCCGGAACTAACACTTAATGGTTCGAATTTCAACGCTGGTTGCGTCAAAATTTGGGTTCGAAAATTGGGGTTTTGGCATGTGGGGCGATTATTCATGTTGTTGATTGATTAATTCATGTTTTAGATGTATTATGATGCTTAATTAGGTTCGAATTGAGATGTTAGGGTTTGAAATTTTAGAGGTGGTTCTTGAACAATTTTCGATAATGTCTCATTCGATTTCCCTCCCTGTTTATGCCCTGCCCCGGGTCTTTTAAATGGTAAATTGTCGTGTGTTGACAATATATTTTTGTATAAGGTAATGGGTGTGCTTGAACATGGGTTTCATGTTCGTAAATAATTGTGAATTATTTATCGTGTTAGCACATCATTCCTCGGGGCATGGAACTCGAGCAAGGTTTGGCTCGGACTTCGGAGATTTAAGGTATGTGCGACGTACAAGCATTACTATATATTAGAGCATTTGTGAAATGCATAATGTTTTTGATTTCATTGAATAATTGTGCATGAGGATTATATATATGTGTTGAGAAGCTATGAAGCGACCTAATCTTGATATCGCCGCCACGAGCGTGCGTGACACTAGAGTAGTATAACTCTCATAAGGTATATGGGGTACCGGATGTATATGACCATTGTAGGGCATTGAGATGCCTGAGAATGATCGTGGAATCATGTATTCATTAGAAGACATTTGAGATGTCTAAGTATAATGGAAAATTGGTAAAATATATGCTAGGCATTTGAGCTATCTGTGATTGATAGCGAGGTTGTGAAATCAGTATTAGATATTGAGATATCTATATTTGCATGTATAATGAATTTGGAATCACTATCTATTGATACTCGAGAATTAGGCATGCGATGAGTTAAATCAATGTGTTGATTTACTGATTTTTGAGATTTGATGAGTTTGATGATTGTGAGAACAGGGACAGTACACGGAATCCCGGATGAGGACGTTGCCATCCAGGGAGTATCATTTAAAATTCATTAGTATTTACTTTTGTTGTAAATTATGAATTTCATTATTGTGATTATGGGATTTTGTGTATTGGTATGCTCACCCCGTTGGGGGCTGTCTCTGTTGGGGCAGGTGAACAGGTACATCGATGGCTTTGGAGCTGAGCTCGAGCTGTTGATTGGATGTACTCCCAGGATCGTGGTACCAGGGCTTGATGGAGCACGGTATCGTATAGAGTACTTATATACACCTGAGGGTTATATACATATTCATGATGCTCGCATGTGAGCACGATTATACTTGTATATGGGTTGTATATAAAGGCATGAGCCTTTCTCTCTTTCATTCTATGTTGCATGCAATTAGAGGTAGAATTGCTAAATGATATGAGAGTCATTGGTGTATTATGTGGGTGTTGAAACCCACTTTTGTCGTCATATGTGTGGTGTCTTCCCTGGATGGGAATTTACTTGGTATTGCTGTATTCTGATGAGTATTATGTTTTCCCTGGCCGGGAATTATGTTATGTGTTGTGCTTTTATTCGGGATAGCTCTATTTATGGGGAGACTCTGCCCAAATTTTTATAAAAGTCCACAATGTAAAAAGTGGCACAAAGGGGATGGTAATGGGCGAACTGTACGAGTCTATTTGTTGTTAGGCTGTTGATCTTATAACATTGAGTATTAAAGAAAATTTTGTAATTGCCATTCAATGGTAAAGTATCATCTGAGCTTCCTGATTGACTTTTTATTGAAAGCATGTGCCACACATAGTGGTTAATACACTAATCAAGGGTTAAGGGCTAAGGGTCCTTACACATATGTTTCATGAGGAAACAGTATGGTTGGTATACTAAACCATGTAATGGTTAATGAATGGTTGGTATGCTAAACCATGTGATGGTTGATGACTATTGAAACCAGGTGATGGTTGATGAATAGCAGATGGTTTTGAGACGGATGAAGAAGCTCACACGTATGAAGTAGTGTGATGGGACTTGATTTGTCCATGAAATGAATTCGTTCTTGAGCTTGTTAGTACACATATGTGTATGACATTAAAGTTTGTGTCATGTTATAGTGGTACGATCACTATGAGACTGAGTTGACATATGCCAGATGGTGGATGGTATTTTGCTATATATTTGTACTTGAGTATTCTGATATGAGATCCTTTGATTGTACACGGAACGTGTACTAGGAACATCATACGGTTACCGTATTGTGCAGCTATCATTGGCAATGTTATAGAATATGGCAATTCCTTTGGGTCCGATTGCAGAGTCATAGTACCATAATGACCATGAGTGATATGGTAATTTGATTGTCATTCATGTCAACAAGAGTGTTTGGAATTTGTTACCTTCCATGTATTGGTGGATTGGCTATTCCTTCATGAACCAGAGGTGATAACGATTTGCTAGGAGCATTTGTGTTTATCAGGAATACATTCCAATAGGCGAGGTAGACAACTGTTGGTTACGATTATGTACTATATGCGATCATATGATATATCTAAGTGATATATTCGATCATGTGATCTAGTCGGGTAATATCTTCAATTGTGTGATCTATCCGGGTGATATGATAATCCGTATAGATAAGTTCTTGAATCAGAACGGAATGGGTTATCAGGTACCTGTGATGTCTGGAACTTGTTGGTGTAATCCATGTAGCAAGTGAATTGCACATGCGTGGAAAGCGTGTCGAGTGGAAAACGTGTTGGTTTCCACTACTACATGCTATTTTATGTTGATCATTACAGGGAACAGTAAATAGAAAGTAATGAATCGTTGTAAAAGCTTGTCATACTCAAGATGGTAGTCTTGGGGGAACAGTTGATACAAAGAATGACATTTCCGGTACAGGGGTAAGGACAGGGAATATTGAACCACGCAAATGGTGTGAATAAATACTATGAGAACATAGTCATTGGGTGAGATAACCATATAATCATATGGACATATGTATTGTACATAGCTTTGGTGTACAGTATACATTGATGACATATGAGTGTGATGTGGATTACTTTTTGTGGTTTGGACAAGTTGGTGTCCAGTGTTTGTTCTGGACTGGTATCGTGTTCAGTGTTTAATCTAGACTGAGAAGTCTGGCGTGGGAGATTAGTATGCAAACGATAGATGGATTTGTTGTATCTATCACATTGTGTAATTACATACTATAATACAACTTTGTGAAATGTTAGAGCAGAGATGGCTCTGTGCACATTTGGATGTGTAGAATCTGAATGTGACAAGGACCGAGGTACTTGGTTTAGAGTATCTTGCTGATCTCGACATTCTACGTAGGCTTACGCAGGAGTACAGACGAATGGAAACATTCTAGACCGTTATACAATACACAACGCTGGTATGTGTGTTGCTGTGTATCTAAAGTGTGGCATAATGTGTATGGAAAATGTGTAATACCAGGATTTAAACCATTGATTGTATTACTATATGGTGACTAGTTGTCCAAGGAGGGACGGATGTAGTAGACATTAGATGAACAGATGCTCCATTGGGGATCATTTGTATGCATCCAGCAGGAATGTGAGTGGGCAGTGACTTGGTTAAGGGAACCCACCGGTACAATGAGTTGTATGAGATCAAGTCAGTTTGATGGATACTGTTGTGTATAACAGGATATGTATATGTGCCAACATCCGGACATGATTTCTTGAGTGTTAACTGATACTAGTGAAATGGTTGTCTGTTGATGGTATTACAACGATGCATACATACTATCTATGCCCGGCTGGTGTAGAGTGTTGTGAGCATATGACTACGTGGACAAAAGTGAATGGTAACAAGTTGTTGTGCGAGAACATGAGTATACAATAGAATCCAAAGTGCAATGTCTGGTATGTTTTCTTTTGGTTTCTTATACTGCTGGTCTGGTAAGTATCTGCTAGTTGAGCATATTGAGTATGTAGCAGATTTGCTTTTGAATATTTGTTCCGGCAAATAATGTTGCATTTATAATGCATGTTTGTGCAAAGCTTATGGCTTTCTACATGAGATTTAGATGATATATGAAATTCAGATGATGAATATGGAATTTCGAGGACGAAATTCAATGAGTGGGGGAGAATTGTAATGCCTCGATTTGCTTTATACATGTGTTATATGATTATGGCGTAATTATGATTAATTACAGTATGATGTGGACTCGGGTTCGGGTTGAACCGAGTAAGACTATTGCCATGTATGACAATAAAATGTTGAACTAATGAAAGAAAGGACTAATGGTTGTGTGACAATGAAAGAATGTGTCTATATGATAAATCAATACATATTAATATATGAGAAGCAAACTAGAGATGTGAATTGAGAACATATATCATATGTGTCTATTGACTTGGAATGTTGGTGCATGTGCATAGACAAGAGAATCACAAGCATGAGGTGTATAGTGGGGATGTGAATTTCCATGCATGTGAGAGGAATTACATGTGAATGTGCATTTGAAGTTAAAGGTGATTATATAGATGCATATCAGATTTGAAACACATAATTCACCTAAATTCACCTACAAATCTCTACACATACTCTCTAGTGTCTCTTGGTGTCTTTGCTTGATTGTAGCTTGGAAGCATGTTAACATGAAGTATGTGGTAAGGAAAGTAGATTTCTATGCTTTGGTATCATAGTTCGTGGACATATGTGCTTAATATGTCAAACTTGAAGCATGTGAAGTTAATTCTTTCATATGAATTGCTATGAGTTTTCATGTAATCATTTGAAGTATAAATGATGGAAATATGGTTATATGATGCTAGTTTATCTAGTGATCAAGTTTTTAGGGTATGAATTAAAGTGTATGAGAAGAACCATGAAGATAAGCATTAAAAATCGCCATGGTTTTGAAATTCAGTTGTCGACCGATCGATCGCTAGGATCGTACCGATCGATCGGTAGAAACATGGGAAGTAATGCGGTTCATGTACCGATCGATCGCTGAAAGCGATCGATCGATCGGTGAAATACCGTAGCATTTTTGAGAAATTCAAACATTTGAGCGATCGCTCGCTAGCTTCTGACCGACCGATCGCTAGGGTTGTTTGTTTGGACCGATCGATCGCTAGAGTGACCGATCGATCGGTAGATTTAAAATGTTGAACAACATTATATTATTGTGGAAATGAATAGTTCAACCTCTTTTAACATGATATTGTTGGTATTGTTGTAACATCATCACAGGGGACAGGGCAAAGAGGCAATTAACCATTGACGACTGATTTATCTGGTTTGTGTCGCTTTACAGGTACGTGTTGACGTACGGAGTATAGATATTATGCGATGATGATGTTATGGTTTTGTTCTCATATGATTTATGTTATCGGTGTGCCATATAATTAGTAGTATCATATGCATGTGCATACATGGATTTTATATGATTGGGATGGATGCCTTGATAGATATGTGTATATGCTTTGGTAAGATCAATGCCTTGATAGATATGCCTGGTGTGGTATATGCTTTGGCTGGGATCGTTGCCACGATAGATATACTACATATGCTTTGGCTTGAGAGATATACACCTGGTTTGGGTATATGCTCTGGCTATTATCACAGATGAGTATGGTACTATGATATGTGCTGCTAATATGAAGATGTGATGTGGTTCCACTGACATATTGAGCTGAATAGGCATATCATATGGGGCTCGTGATAATAGGGTGATTGTTGAGACATGTCATGACATGGTGCATTTGTGGATGCATGATAAAGAACATTCATATTAGATGAGTTATTGTGCTTTATCATTGATATTGCTATTGTGTTTTGATATCGCACTGAGATAGTTGTTTATCTATACTCACGTTGTGAATGTTTCTGTAGGATTTCATAGACGTGGGAATCGTGAGTCTTATTCCGCTGCGAGGTGAACAACTGCATAGGAGTTGTACTGGATTAAGTTGTTAATTTTACACGTAATGTATATGTGAAAAAGTTATTTGGTTTTGTACGAGCGGTTTTTGTACATCTGTAACAACTTAACTAGTGAGAAACTCTTAAACAGTGCATGCATTACTTAATTCTGACTCACATATGTATGCTTAATGAAATACATAATGGATTAAGTAACGAGGACCCCATACTACATCTCTTCTATTTTAAGCCGGGGTACTGTTTGAGACTAAATTTGTCTCATTTAGCAATGGGCGTGTCTCACAGTTTACTCTTTTTCATGCCAAATATGCTGAAAACCTTATCGATATAGCTCTTTTGTGATAACCCAAGGATCGAGAAAGATCTCTTAAATCTGAATCCCTAATTCAAAAGAGGCATCTCCAATGTGATGACCAGGGATCATAGATGTTAATCCCGTAGTGTTAAAAATCCCTAAAGTTGTTTTACGTGGCGATTTGAAGTTTAATCGCGATGTTGGGCCTTCTGGGCTCGTTTATTTGAGTAGTTGGGATCGTTGGATCCCGAGGTTGAGATCGTATTCTCATTTCGGTGAAAACCTGTGAGTTGGGTTTTTAGTATGACTCGGAATCTCGGGTGCTTGGTGTGGGCACCGGTAGGGGGTTTTTGAGTTAGAGAGAGAGTTTTTGAAAACAGATGATTTTTAATGAATCATGATGTATTTGTGGGGATATTAGTATTTCGAGGTATTTTTGCTATAAATACCAGTTGAACCCGAGATTTTAATTATCGGAACCATTTTTCCCCACCTCCTCTCTCTCTTCCCGCCCGCGCACTTCTCGATCCCCTTTGACCCCCGCGCGTAAAAGTCTTTCGCCCGCCGTCGTCCGGCCGCCGTTCGGCGCGTGCCACCCGCCGTTGGAATCGTCTCTTCCAGGCGCTCCTATCCATACCAACAATTCGAAGTTTCGTCGAGAATCGCGTTCGGATTTGCCAGAAAAGCGTAGGGTTCGAAAACTGGAGTTCATCCGATTTTTGGGGCTCGATTTTGGTATGATTTTGGCACGATTATTCTAGTGTTTTTGGGGCGTGTTTAAGCTGGTTTTGAGTCGATGATTTCAGACTTTTGTGGTTCGAAATAATTGTTGCATTTAGTTCGAATTTCAGCTCGATTTTCATGAGTTAGGGTTCGAAAAATTGGGGCTTTTGGCAAGGAGTGATGATTCTTGTTAGTAATTGATTATTACATGTTTTAGATGTATTATTGATGCTTATTGGGTTCGAATTTAATAGCTTGAGTTCGAAAATTTGGGGGTTTTTGGCAAGGATGATGATTCTTGCTATTGATGGTTTAATTCACATTTTTTTAGATGATTTATGGTGTTTAATTGGGTTCGATTTGTGAGATAAGGGTTCGAAAATTTGTAGGGTGTTCTTGAACAATTTTCGATATTGTCTCATTTGTTCCCTCCCTGCATGTACCCTGCCTCGGGTCTTTTTAAAGGTTAATTGTCGTGTGTTGATAATATTTTGAGGGATATGGGTGTGCTTGAGCATGGGTTGCATGTTCGTAAATAATTGTGAATTATTTATCGTGTTAGCACATCATTCCTCGGGACATGGAACTCGAGCAAGGTTTGGCTCGGACTTCGAGGATTTAAGGTACGTTTAGCGTACGAGCATAGCTTAAATGATGTTTTACAAGTATGATGCATGAATTAAATGCATGAAATGTCTTACTATGATGGCACCGGGACTTGGTTACGTTATTTTGATTCACATGATGAAATGCTTGGTGCCGCTATGAAGCGAGCAAATGATGGGTGTGGTCGCTACGGAGCGAACACCAGTAGTATGACGCTACTTTGAAGTAAGAAATGAAAATGTGGTATTGATTAGATATCTAGGATATCTGTATTTTATTCCCTATTGGTAATGAATAGGAACAGAGACGTAGTTAATCAGAGAAGTGATTAACTAGTATCGGAAGTTAAGGAAATCTCATTATGATATCTAGAATTACGATAATTGCTAGATAAAGAAAGATGTTATGAAATGTTGTTAATTCGAAACTGGTTAGGGTTAACCAATATGATGATTAACTGCATATTCAGGATTTGATGATTTATCTGTTTTGAGAACAGGGTTATTACAGGAGTACGCTAGGATGAGGATGATACTATCCAGGAAGTGTCACATATGTTCCACAATATTTATATTTTCGTAAATTATGTATTATGTCATTATGATTATGAAATTGTGGAATTGGTATGCTCACCCCGTTGGGGGCTGTCTCTGTTGGGGGCAGGTGAACAGGTACATCGATGGCTTTGGAGATGAGCTCGAGCTGTTGATTGGATGTACTCTCAGGATCGTGGTACCAGGGCTTGATGGAGCACGGTATCTTATAGAGTACCTACATATATATATATACCCATGATGGTTATACACATATTTATGATGCTCGCATGTGAGCACGCTTATACTTGTTTATGGGTTGTATATAAAGGCATGAGCCTTTCTCTCTTTCATTCTATGTTGCATGCAATTAGAGGTAGAATTGCTAAAGATTATGAGAGTCATTGGTGTATTGTGGGTGTTGAAACCCACTTTTGTTGCCATATGTGTGGTGTCTTCCCTGGCTGGGAATTTACTTGATATTGCTGCATTCTGATGAGTATTATGTTTTCCCTGGCCGGGAATTATGTTATGTGTTGTACTTTTATTTCGGGATAGCTCTATTTATGGGGAGACTCGGCCCAAATTTTTATAAAAGTCCACAATGAAAAAAAAGTGATGTAATGGGCGAACTCCATGAGTCTCTTGTTGTTAGGATGATGAACTTATAACATTGTATGTTAAAGAAAACTTTGTAATTGCCATTCGATGGTAAAGTATCATCTGAGTCTCCCGAATGATTTTATGGAAAGCACGTTGCACACATAATGATTAATACACTAATCAAGGGTTAAGTATATGGGGTCCTTACATTAGTGGTATCAGAGCAGTGGTTGCTCATTGGGGCTGTTGAGGGCCTAGGAAGTTATTGATAGCACATATTTATGCATGATGGCTTTAATGTTATACGACATGACTAATTGTTTATGTGCTTATATGATATGAAAAGTGGTATTGCTAACCATTGTGGTTGCAGGAATCGTGTGGAACACGATAGGATGGCATTAATAGCGATGTCTAACACTCTATATGCTACGTGCCAAGGAACCTGATTTTGGAAGAAAATCAGGGAAAAGAAAGATATGATGTATTGTCTGATGACAGACTGGGTAGACAACCGACAGTGGAATACTTCGGTATGGTCTCAATTATTATTGAATATACTAATGCGTTTGTTCATATAATGTTCAAGCAAGGAAGGTGCGTAAGAAACGTACGGGCATCAAACGGTAACATATTCTTAAACTATGACTTTGCATTGATTGCATAAGTGTTTTATGATGATGTTTATGATGATGATGTTTACGATGATGTTTACGATGATGATGATTATGATGATGTTTATGATGATGATGTTTACGATGATGTTTATGATGATGATGATTATGATAAGTAAGTTAAGATGATGATGTTTATGATAAGTAAAGATGATATGAGGTTTATGATTAGTTATGATAAGTAAAGTTTAAGATGATGAGGTTTATGTATAAGTAAAGATATATGTTATTTTTAGCTGTGATGGATTCTGCTCCTTCCGTTCCGCTGCCTTACTGTTTTCTGCTGCGTCCCGCTGCTCTGCTGTTTCTGCTGCTTCTTCTGCTCCTTCCGTTCCGCTGCTGCTGTTTAGCTCCGTCCCGCTGCTCTGCTGTTTCTGCTTGACTGACTTCTGCCTCGTCCTTTCCGCTGCTGCTGTTTCTGGCTCCGTCCCGCTCTCTGCTTTCTGCTGCTCTTCTGCTCCGCCGTTCCGGCTGCTGTGTTTCGTGCTCCGTCCCGCTGCTATCCTCTGTTTATATGCTGCTTGCTTCATCTCCGTCCGTTCCGCTGCTGCGTTTTCTGCTGCGCCGCTGCTCTGCTGTTTCGCTTCTGTTTCCGCTGCTGCTGCTTCTGCCGCGTTTATGATGACGTATATGAGATTGGGTAGGTGCCCATGTGGTAAGATGCCACACAATGTTTATGATATGGTAAGACGCCATATGATTGGGTGAGATGCCCATGTGGTAAGATGCCACACAATGTTTATGATATGGTAAGACGCCATATGATTGGGTGAGATGCCCATGTGGTAAGATGCCACACAATGTTTATGATATGGTAAGACGCCATATGATTGGGTGAGATGCCCATGTGGTAAGATGCCACACAATGTTTATGATATGGTAAGACGCCATATGATTGGGTGAGATGCCCATGTGGTAAGATGCCACACAATGTTTATGATATGGTAAGACGCCATATGATTGGGTGAGATACCCATGTGGTAAGATGCCACACAATGTTTATGATATGGTAAGACGCCATATGATTGGGTAAGATGCCCATGTGGTAAGATGCCACACGATGATTGTGTTATGGTAAGATGCCATATGACGGGGTAAGATGCCCATATGGTAAGAGGCCATACGATGTTATTATGTGGTAAGACGCCACGGGGTAAGATGCCCATATGGTAAGAGGCCATACAATGTTATTATGTGTGGTAAGACGCCACGGGGTAAGATGCCCATATGGTAAGAGGCCACACGATGTTATCATGTGATAAGATGCCACAGGGTAAGATGCCCATGTGCATGAATATGAACCAGGGAAAATGAAAAGAAGTTAATGAATAACCAACAAGCTTACTCAACTATGATTTCGTACATTTACTGTTATAGCTATGAGATGATGATGCTTATAAGATGATGATGTATAAGATGATGATGCTATAAGATGATGATGTATAAGATGATGATGCTATAAGATGATGATGCTTATATGATGATGATGTATAAGATGATGATGCTATAAGATGACGATGCTTATGTGATGATGATGTTATAAGATGATGATATTTATGAAATGATGATGCTCATATGATGAAGATGTTATAAGATGGTGATAATTATAAGATGATGATTTTAATCATTCATGTCAAGAATTAATGACTATATGCATGGCTATGAAACAGGGACATTGGAGTGTCCAGGGTGTATAGGCATTAGAGGAATGTTGGGTAAAGACCCACTACTCTATTGATTTTCTTCCCACAGTATGGTATGCCGTGCGGGAACGTCCATCTTATTGGTAGGTTTGAGGTGAACCTAGAGAGGCAGCGACTAGTTTGTCTGCCGTGTGTGTGCAGCACCAAGAGGGGCTTGTTAGAGCCGTTATACTGCTCTTAGGAACCAAGTGTGGCAAATCGTAAGGTGATACGATGTGGATTGTGGTGGACTCTAGTAGTCACCATGTCATCGAGGTTGAGGTTGTGCATGCCTCACTGAAACGTGTATACGTTTATGTTTAAATCTTGGTGAGACTTGTCTGGGACAGCTCATGATGTTGAAGTACCAACAAGAGAGTCATCAAGTCGTCGTTGATTCGATCTGGGAATCCATGTATTTGGGATGCAATGGGTTTATTGCATGTCCTTTCAAATTTGAAACTCTGAGGAGTCTCGATTGTTTCTTTATGACCAGGATGTGGTTCTTGGGATATCCGGAGGTGGACATCTTATGAGATATCTTTCGTGTGAATCTATGGCCGTGAGTTGCCCAACTTGAGTTGCAATGATGCGACTGCTCCTTCGATAGAGGAGGTTTGGAAGTGGAAACCAGGTTTGGTATGTGTACACCGTGGTGTACTGATGTTTCCCTTGTAACGATGTATGTTAGACATCGTGAGTCATGATAAGAGATGTCAATGGATGATATCTACGATGGAATCGGGAGCGATTCGAATCCTTGCAGTTTCAGTTGACTAACTGCTTTTGGATTATTAGCGTTGAGTTGTGCTGACGCTCTTTGACGTTATGATGGATTTGGAAGTCTATTCCACTCCAGAGTTTGACACGAGGTCAACGTTCTCACGGTTGAGGTGTCATTTAGGATGCGTTCATACTAGTTGTATTAGAACTAAGGATGACTGTCCGACCTACAGCCGTAAGTATTGGTTGTTTTGCAGTCATGAAAGGCTGACTTTTAGGATGACCCGCATTGAGGTACGTTTTGCCTCTTGGGTGATATGTTGGTTTTGGTATGTCGCTCTGTTTCAGAGTTTGATGTGAGGTAAGTATCCTCGCGTTTATTAATACGATTCTGATATGGCCAAGAATCGAAGTTATGGCTTCATGTTGTTGTGTAGCCTGGGTGTTATGTGATACACCGGTGCTAATTTCGAGGACGAAATTCTTTTAGTGGGGGATATTGTGATGACCAGGGATCATAGATGTTAATCCCGTAGTGTTAAAAATCCCTAAAGTTGTTTTACGTGGCGATTTGAAGTTTAATCGCGATGTTGGGCCTTCTGGGCTCGTTTATTTGAGTAGTTGGGATCGTTGGATCCCGAGGTTGAGATCGTATTCTCATTTCGGTGAAAACCTGTGAGTTGGGTTTTTAGTATGACTCGGAATCTCGGGTGCTTGGTGTGGGCACCGGTAGGGGGTTTTTGAGTCAGAGAGAGAGTTTTTGAAAACAGATGATTTTTAATGAATCATGATGTATTTGTGGGGATATTAGTATTTCGGGGTATTTTTGCTATAAATACCAGTTGAACCCGAGATTTTAATTATCGGAACCATTTTTCCCCACCTCCTCTCTCTCTTCCCGCCCGCGCACTTCTCGATCCCTTGACCCCGCGTAAGTCGTTCGCCCGCCGCCGTTCGGCGCGTGCCACCCGCCATTGGAATCGTCTCTTCCAGGCGCTCCTATCCATACCAACAATTCGAAGTTTCGTCGAGAATCGCGTTCGGATTTGCCAGAAAAGCGTAGGGTTCGAAAACTGGAGTTCATCCGATTTTTGGGGCTCGATTTTGGTATGATTTTGGCACGATTATTCTAGTGTTTTTGGGGCGTTTTTAAGCTGGTTTTGAGTCGATGATTTCAGACTTTTGTGGTTCGAAATAATTGTTGCATTTAGTTCGAATTTCAGCTCGATTTTCATGAGTTAGGGTTCGAAAAATTGGGGCTTTTGGCAAGGAGTGATGATTCTTGTTAGTAATTGATTATTACATGTTTTAGATGTATTATTGATGCTTATTGGGTTCGAATTTAATAGCTTGAGTTCGAAAATTTGGGGGTTTTTGGCAAGGATGATGATTCTTGCTATTGATTGGATGTACTCTCAGGATCGTGGTACCAGGGCTTGATGGAGCACGGTATCTTATAGAGTACCTACATATATATATACCCATGATGGTTATACACATATTTATGATGCTCGCATGTGAGCACGATTATACTTGTTTATGGGTTGTATATAAAGGCATGAGCATTTCTCTCTTTCATTCTATGTTGCATGCAATTAGAGGTAGAATTGCTAAAGATTATGAGAGTCATTGGTGTATTGTGGGTGTTGAAACCCACTTTTGTTGCCATATGTGTGGTGTCTTCCCTGGCTGGGAATTTACTTGATATTGCTGCATTCTGATGAGTATTATGTTTTCCCTGGCCGGGAATTATGTTATATGTTGTACTTTTATTTCGGGATAGCTCTATTTATGGGGAGACTCTGCCCAAATTTTTATAAAAGTCCACAATGAAAAAAAAGTGATGTAATGGGCGAACTCCATGAGTCTCTTGTTGTTAGGATGATGAACTTATAACATTGTATGTTAAAGAAAACTTTGTAATTGCCATTCAATGCTAAAGTATCATCTGAGTCTCCCGAATGATTTTATGGAAAGCACGTGCCACACATAATGATTAATACACTAATCAAGGGTTAAGTATATGGGGTCCTTATATCCAAGATCTTCATTTCAAAATGGTGTCAGAAATTTCTTGGTTTCATGTAGTAAGCCGATATCGCCACTAGCGAGCATAATGTCATCGACATATAATAGCAGGAATATATATTACTCCCACTAAACATGTGATATACACAGTCATCAACATCATTCGCCTCAAAACCTTACGAGGTGATGACTTGATGGAACTTGTGATACCATTGACAGGAAGCTTGTTTCAGACCATAGATGGATTTCTTCAGCTTACATACCATAGAATTTGGATCTCCGGATACAAAGTTTTCCAGTTGTACAATATAAATCATCTCTTCAATTTTTCCATTTAGAAACGCAGTCTTGACATCCATCTGATGTAGCTCAAGATCATAATGAGCCACCAGTGTCATTATTGTTATAAAAGAGTCTTTCTAAGATACCGGAAAGAAAGTCTCTTTATAGTCTATGCCTTCCCTTTGAGTAAAGCATTTGGCGACTAGACAAGTCTTCTATCTCTCGACATTGCCCTTTGAATCCCTTTTGGTTTTAAATATCCATTTGCAACCAATGGGTTTCATACCTTTAGGAAATTCGACGAGATCCACGTCATTGTCTTTCATAGGCTTCAACTCATCTTTCATGGCATCAATCCACTTCTGAGAATTAGAACTCCACATGGCTTGATAGAAATTGATCGGTTCATCCCCCGTTAAGCCAATGCCATCCTCATGTTCTTGTAGGAAGACGATATAATCATCTGGTATCGCATTTCTCCTCTCTCTGGTGGATCTCCTTAATGACACTTCTTGAGGTTGTTGAATTTGTTCTATAGGTTGTGATTGAGGGAGAATCTCATTGTTTTCTTGGTCTTGAACAATGTGAGGGATAATGGCCTGAACATTGTTATATAGTGTCAGATCTGTAGGGTCTTCCTACCATAACAGTGTTAATTAGAACATAAGAAGGACTAATCATGCATTAAATAACATCTTAAGGTTCCGGTTGTTACATGAGCTAACAGGATTACGGGCCAAAATACAAAACTTCAAAAATAATTCATTACATTCCCAAAAGAATGTTAACATTTAGATTTACACTACTCCTAGAGTAGATACTAATCAAGGCTTGAATCCTATACATTCCTGTGTTCCTCGTAGCTCACTGCCTCAACCCGACCCATAGTTCTTTAGTCCAAAAGTGTACCTACAGGGACAACACATCATGAGCATATACAATCGTACTTAACATCATAAAAACATCCCAGTAAATGCATGAAATTTTGGTTAAGTAAATATGATGGTTATTCATTAACTTCTTTTTGTTGTCCCTGATTCATATTCATGCATATGGGCATCTTACCATGTGGCATCTTACCACCTCATAAACATCGTATGGCCTCTTACCATAGGGGCATCTTACCACAATAATATCGTATGGCCTCTTACCATATGGGCATCTTACCCCGTGGCATCTTACCACATAATAAAATTGTATGGCCTCTTACCATATGGGCATCTTACCCCGTGGCATCTTACCACATAATAAAATCGTATAAACGTCATCATATAAACATCGTATAAACATCATCATATAAACATCGTATAAACATCATCATATAAACATCGTATAAACATCATCATTTCATCGTATAAACATCATCATTTCATCGTGAATATTCATGCGATAAATGCATAGTCATAGTGTAGAGATGTGTTTTACCGTCCGATGCCCGTACGTCTCTTACGTACCTTTTTATAAGGAGGAGGAGTCAACAGACTTTATCTCCTTGATTGTGTTGGTACCTGGGATGGTTCTACAAGACCACATAATACCATATTAGATGCCTCAATATCATCTCATACCATAAACTTAACAAAATAAATCATCATTTTATTTTCAACATTCTGCCTCTCTCGATCGATCGGCCCCAAGGTCTCGATCGATCGAGAAACTGTGCACAAACAGTGCCCAAACATTCTGCCTCGATCGATCGATCGAAACATTTTACCGATCGATCGAGGAGCTTCACCGATCGATCGAGAAATCCTTCGATCGATCGGCACCTAAAATTCAAACCATGCCTTAAACTTTCTTCTTTGCTCGATCGATCAGGACCAAAATCTCGATCGATCGAGAGCTCTGAAAAATCGGGACTTCCCCAGATTTTTGAGCACCTCATTTCATACCATCATTTCTACTCCATAAGGCGTAAAACATGCCTGAACAAAAATGTTACAAGCTTCATAAAACTACCATGCATGTATTCAAATTAAAGGTTTAGCAAACCTAAGCTAACATGCATCATAACATCATCATAATCTTCATCCTCAACCAACCTATACAGAAAACAGAGTATGTTCTTCTTTGCCCAGATTTTCGAGCACATAGTTTCATAACTAGAAATCTATTACATAAAACATGTAACGTGCTCGAACAACCATGCTAGTAGTTACATAATACTACCATGTAAGCACTCATACTAAGGTTTCACCAAAACCTACACTTAGTATGCGTTAAAAACAATCCACCAAACCCAAACTCAACACAAACCTAGAAAAACAGGGTACCCACTTACCCCTCTCTTTTTGCTCCTCTTTTTGTAAGGATTTGAACACCTTCTTACCAGCCTTCTCCTTGCCTAATTGAAGCTTGTCTGGACGAAAATGGAGGGGGAGAGAAGGAGGAGGATTGATTGGGAGGTGGAGTGAGAAAGGGAGAAGGGAGCATGGGTTGGGCAAGTGGCCAAGTGGGGGTGGTGGCCGAGTAGGGGGTGGTGGCCGAGTAGGGGGTGGTGTGGGTTGGGGTGGTCATGTGGTGTTTAATTGTGTCCCGGTATTTAGTACGATGTATTAAAATATCCTCACTCGATATTTTATAACTTCATTTAATTAATACATCCCTTTAAAACACCCAACATGCCCCCTAAATCATAACATCACCTCTTAATTATAAACCCCCAATTCAAATACACTACAACTCTTAAACATATCATAAATCATCATCGTAGCACATAATCATATAACATTTCGGGGGTATTGCATTACTCCCCTACTTATAAGATTTCGTCCTCGAAATCCACATGCATCATCATATCGAAACTAATCATAAAAACATACCAGAGAATAGTTCCGGATAGTGTTGCACCATATGCCATTCCGTCTCCCACGTAGCCTCCTCGACACCCCGACGATCCCACTGAACTTTGACCATCGGTATAACTTTGCTTCGTAGCCTGCGATCCTCTCGATCCAGAATCCTGATTGGTCGTTCAACGTAGGACACATCTGAGTCTAACTGTACTTCAGTAGGCTGTAAGACATGAGACAGATCTGGCTCGTACTTCCTTAACATAGAGACATGGAAAACATCGTGTATGCCAGATAAGGATGGCGGTAGAACCAAACGATAAGCCAAAGTGCCGATACGCTGCAAAACTTCATATGGCCCAACATACCTCGGAGATAACTTTCCCCGCATCCCAAAACGAACCACACCCCTGAAGGGCGAGATCTTTAAGAAGACCCTGTCTCCTAACTGGAATTCCAGCGGTCGTCGCCGCTTATTGGCATAGGCTGCTTGCCTATCCTGGGCCGCTTTCATCTTTTGGCGTATCATCTTAATCTTTTCTCCCATGTCCTTAATCATATCCGGTCCTCCGACCGATTTGCTAGTCAAGTCCTCCCAATATAGCGGTGATCTACATCGTCGTCCATACAGAGCTTCAAAAGGAGCCATTTGAATTCGCCTGATAACTGTTATTATAGGAGAACTCCACCAGCGGCACTGAATCCTGCCACGGAGTATCAAATTCCAAAACACATGCCCTCAACATGTCCTCGAGCGTCTGAATGGTACGCTCCGTTTGGCCGTCTGTCTGAGGGTGATAGGCCGTACTCAGTCTCACCTCTATGCCCAAAGCTGTCTGGAGACCCTCCCAGAAATGTGAAGTGAACCTCGGGTCTCTGTCAGACACTATCGAGACTGGAATACCATGCAATCTCACCACATCCCGTATATACATCTCGGCCATCTTCAAGTATGTGTATGACATACTGTAAGGGATGAAATGAGCCGTCTTCGTCAGCCTATCCACGATCACCCAGATCGCATCAAATCCTGAGGCCGTCCTTGGCAATTAGGTCACGAAGTCCATAGATATATGCTCCCACTTCCATTCAGGTACCTCTAAGCTCTTCAGCTCGCCACCAGGCCTCTGCCTCTCTGCCTTTAACTGCTGGCAGATCAAACATCTTTTAACAAAAGCGATCACCTCACGCTTCATGCGTCTCCACCAGAATTGACCGCATAGGTCTTTGTACATCTTCTTTCCTCCTGGGTGGATACTGAACCGACTACTGTGAGCTCGCTCCAATATTCCTCTACACAACTCTGGTGTGTCTGGGACTACCCATCGGTTGCCCAGTCTCAAAGAATCATCCTCTGCCACTCTGAACTTAGATGGCTGACCCTGAAGTACCAACGACGTCCATCTCTGAACCTCATCATCCGACTTCTGGGCCTTCCTGATCGCCTCAAATATATCTGGCTCCGCCAATAGGGTCGACACTCGCACAGGCGACGTGTCTACATCGAAATCGTAGCCCAGATGGCAATAAGAAGTCATCAAAGCCGACAAACACATAGCATCCTCAGCAGTACTCTTCACCTTCCGACTTAAGGCGTCTGCTATTAAGTTCGCTTTACCGGGATGGTACTCAATCTCACAGTCATAGTCTTTGAGTAAATCCATCCACCTTCTTTGCCTCATATTCAACTCTGCCTGAGTGACTAAGAACTTCAGGCTCTTATGGTCCGTAAAGATGGTAAATGAAGTACCATAAAGATAATGCCGCCAAATGTTTAAGGCGAAGATGATAGCCGCCAGCTCCAAGTCATGAACTGGGTATCTGGTCTCATGAGGCTTCAACTGCCTCGAAGCATAAGCCACCACGTGCTTATCTTGCATCAATACACATCCCAAACCCTGTAGTGATGCATCCGTATACAAGGCGAATCTCTTATTTTCAGACGGAATTACCAACACAGGCGCTGTAGTCAAGCGACGTTTAAGCTCTTGGAAGCTTTCCTCACAAGCCTCAGACCAAAAGAAGGGGACTCCTTTCTGAGTCAGCTGTGTCAGGGGTTTGGCGATCTTTGAAAAACCCTCGACGAAACATCGGTAGTAACCCGCCAAACCGAGGAAACTTCGAATCTCCGGTACAGAAGTGGGTGCAACCCACTCTATCACAGCTTCAATCTTCCTGGGATCCACAGATATCCCATGGCTAGATATGACATGGCCTAAGAATACCACGCTGTCCAACCAGAACTCGCACTTGCTAAGCTTTGCATATAACTGATGATCCCTAAGGATCTGAAGTACTGTCCTCAAGTGCCTTACATGCTCTTCTTCAGTCCGAGAGTAAATAAGTATGTCATCAATGAAGACTATGACAAACTGATCCAAATATGGCTGGAACACCCTGTTCATCAAACTCATGAAGACAGCTGGGGCATTTGTCACCCCAAAAGGCATGACCAGGAATTCATAGTGCCCATATCTCGTCCTGAAAGCCGTCTTCTGAACATCATCTTCCCTCACTCGAATCTGATGGTACCCCGACCTCAGATCGATCTTACTGTAGAGCCTCGTACCCTGCAACTGATCAAACAAGTCATCAATCCTCGAAAGTGGATACTTGTTCTTGACTGTGGCCTTATTCAGTTGCCTATAGTCAATGCATAGACGCATCGATCCATCCTTCTTCTTAACAAATAAAACAGGCGCACCCCAGGGCGACACGCTAGGGCGTATATAGCCCTTGTCAAGGAGCTCTTGCAACTGAACCTTTAACTCTCTTAGCTCCGCTGGTGCCATCCTATACGGGGCGCGAGAAATGGCAGACGTCCTCGGTAGTAACTCAATCCCAAACTCGACCACTCTCGTCGGTGGGAATCCGGGAATCTCCTCCGGAAAAACATCAGGAAACTCCGCCACTACGGGCACATCCTCGACTTTCAAGTCTTCTTTCTTCCCAGTAACATCAACAATATAGATGAGGTATCCTGTATGGCCTCGTTCCAATAACTGTGCCATCTTGACAGCAGATATCAACGGGATCTTTGGACGAGAACCATCCCTAGAGAATGTCCACTGGACTCCCATATCAGACCTGAATCGGACAGTCCTCTGCCTGCAGTTCACGACTGCCTGATACCTGTTCAGAACATCAATGCCTCAGTCAAAATCTGACATCCCCCGAATAATCAAATCTGACCTTAGTTCATTATCCTCAAAATAAATGAGGCCATCATAGACAATCTGATCTGTAATCAAACTTCTTCCAGCGGGTGTCGAGACTATAAGAGGCATGGGCGACGGAGAAGTGCATATGTGGTGCCTTTCAACAAAACTCGTCAACACAAAAGAGTGTGACGCACATGTGTCTATCAATAAAAGAGCAGGGTGCGTAAATAAAAGACATGTACCCGCTATCACCTCCTCTGGAGCCGCTGTAGCCTGCTCCCTTGTCAAAGCATACACCTGTCCCTGAGGTGGCCCCGTCGGCTGACCTCCATACTGTCTTGGCACAAATGGTGGTCTGTGTTGTACCGCTCTGTCCGCAGGACTCCCCATAGAGTTCTGCTGTCTTCCCCTGTTGGGACACTGCCGAGCAAAGTGGCCCCTATCGCCACAGAAATAGCATCCTACGCAGTCCTTTGCCAAATGTGGTTGCCCACAAAGAGTGCACTGAACTCTTCCAGATCTGTCTCCCTGAGACTGTCCTCTCCCGGATGGGGCATCATTCCTACGGTTCCCTTTCCAACGATTCTCAGGCCTCTTTCCACTGAACCTCGAAGTTGTTGTGTTCCCCCTTGGTTTGAACTGATCACCCTTCGGCCTCAAATTGTCAGAAGTAGATTTCTGAGGGGGTGCTGGAGGTGGCACTGCATCAGGATATGCGCCAACTCCCAGTTTGGCTAGCTCGGCTCGTGAAAGTGCATCATCAAAACAGGCAGGGCCATTAATTACCCTGTCATACAGTTCCGGCCTCAAGCCCTTCATGAAGTTCCTCATCTTTTCTTGAGTACTTGCAGCAATGTGAGGTACATACCGAAGTAAGGAACAGTAATGTTGTAATACCCCCGAAATGTTATATGATTATGTGCTACGATGATGATTTACGATGTGTTTGAGAGGGTTGTGATACTTTAATTGGGAGTTATAATTATGATATGATGATATGGTTTAGGGGGCATGTTAGGTGTTTTAATTGTTGTATTGATGTAGTAAAATTATAAAATATCAAGGGAAGATATTTTTATACATCGTATGAAATACCGGGACACAATTAAACACCACAAAACCACCCTACATGCAACCCCCCCCCAACCCATGCCAATCAAACTGTTCATAGGCTGATTGCCCACCCCACTTGGCTCAATCATTCAGCCTCATTCTTCCATCCCAAATCTCGACCCTTCTCTCCCAAACAAACACCAGCACCTGCTGAGCAAAAACGTGAGGAGCCTTGCCATTTTCATTCCTTGGAAGCCTCTCAAACATCGGAGCAAAGTAGGGTGAGAAACCATGCTCTGTTTTTGTTTTTAAGCTTATTAAGTTCTTGCTTTTAAGTGTGGTAAAAATGGCATGTTAGCTTAGGTTTCTTGAAACCTTCGATTTAAACGCTTACATGGTGTTATTATGAAGCTCTCAGTATTTTTCCTTGTGCATGTTACATGTTTTATGTGAAGGATTAAAGCATGTGAAATAGGGTGTTCGAAAATCTGGGTAGATATTTCCCCTGTTTTTCTGGAAAAATATGGATTGAGAGTGATATTGAGGAGGTGATATTATGCATGTTAGATGGGTTTTTGGATGAACCTTCGATTTGAGTACACGAATGGTAATTTTGTAAAGCCCAGGACGTTTTTGTTCAAGCATGTTTTATGAGATATGTTATAGTTTTTATGGCATGAAATGAAGTACTCAAAAATCTGGAAATAAAATATGTTGCCCTGTTTCCGGAAATGTTGATCGAGTATTGATAAAAAGGGGTAGTTTTAATGCATGTCGGTTTAAGTTATGAGTGAACCTTTAATTTTAATACATGCATGGAAGTATGGTGAAGCTATTGATATGCTTGTTTAGGCATTGTATGTATGTTATGAAGTAGTTTGAAGGGTGTGAATTGAGGTGTTCGAGATTTCTGGAAAATCTCGCATGAATGTGAACGACCGATCGATCGGTGATGAACACCGATCGATCGGCAAATGCCGTAGCAAAAGAATGAAAATGATGAACAGTTAGCGATCGATCGGTAGGGGAGACCGATCGATCGGTAGTCACTGTTCATGTGTGATAAAGTTTTATGTCCTTTTTTTTTTGTAATTTGATTTCGATTCTCGTTTCGGTGCCTAATATTGTATAATGTGGTTGTGTAGAGCCATCCCAGGTACCAGCACAATCAAGGAGATAAGTCTGTTGACTCCTCCTCCTTTTGAAAAGGTACGTAAGAGACGTACGGGCATCGGACGGTAAAACGCATCTTTATACTACGACTATGCTTTTATTGCATGTGTATTCATGATGAAATGATGATGTTTATAAGATGTTTACGATGTTTATAAGATGTTTACGATGTTAATAAGATGACTACGATGTTGATAAGATGTTTATATATATCCATACGATGTTATTTGTGGTAAGATGCCACGGGGTAAGATGCCCCACATGGTAAGAGGCCATGCGATGTTATAATGTGGTAAGATGCCACGGGGTAAGATGCCCCACATGGTAAGAGGCCATGCGACCACGGGGTAAGATGCCCCACATGGTAAGAGGCCATGCGATGTTTATTTGTGGTAAGATGCCACGGGGTAAGATGCCCCACATGGTAAGAGGCCATGTGATGTTTATTTGTGGTAAGATGCCATGGGGTAAGATGCCTTACATGGTAAGAGGCCATGCGATGTTTATTATGTGGTAAGATGCCACAGGGTAAGATGCCCATATGCATGATTATGAATCAGGAACAACAAGAAGAAGGTAACGAATAACCAGCATGTTCACTTAACTAAGATGTCGTACATTTACTGTTATATTTTGTTATGATGCTATAAGATGATGATGCTATAAGACGATGATGCTTATATCATGATGATGTTATAAGATGATGATATTTACAAGATGATGATGCTTATATGATGATGATGTTATAAGATGATGATATTTATAAGATGATGATTTTAATCATTCATGTCAAGAATTAATGATTTTTATGCATGGCTATGAAACAGGGACAACCTAAGAGGGTTAATGCGATTAACCAGGAAGTATACGTCACCAATTATTTTCATGCATTTATTTATATGCCATTGCCTTATGATGTTAAGTAACAATGTACATGCTCATGATGGGTTGTTCCTGTAGGTACACTTTTGGACTAAAGGACTAAGGGTCTGGTTGAGGCAGTGAGCTACGAGGAACACAGGAACGTATAGGATTCAGCTTCTGTTTAGTATCTACTCTAGGAGTAGTATAAATCTAACATGTTAACATTCATTATGGGAATGTAACTAATAAGATTTGAAATTTTATTTGGCCTGTAATTCTGTTAGCTCATGTAACAAGTAGAACCCTAAGATGTTATTCATGCATGATTAGTCCTTCTTATGTCTCTATTAAACACTGTTAAGGTGGGAAGACCCCACATTAGTGGTATCAGAGCAGTGGTTAGAGAACTCAGGAATGAGTGAAGGGTAGCCTTAGCACTGAGTTAGCTAGGTGCTTACTTTTAAACATATTTTATATGTATGTTGTATATGAAGTAGAAGATGTTATACTAACATGTTTAATTATCTAACGATGTATTATATGAACTGCTTTTGGGTATTGTTGTTAACCCTTGTATTGCCGCATAGCAGCAAATGCTAAAGTAGATGATGCGATTTCATATGCACTTCTCCGTCGCCCATGCCTCTTGTAGTCTCGACACCCGCTGGAAAAAGTTTGATGATTGATTAGATTGTCTATGACGGCCTCATTTATTTTGAGGGTAACGAGCTGAGGACAGACTTGATTGTTCTGGGAATGTCAGACTTCGAATGCATATGGGCATCTGTGTGCTGAACAAGTATCAGGCAGTTGGGGACTGCAGGCAAGGACTGTCCGATTCAGATCTGTTATGGGAGTCCAATGGACATTCTATGGGGATGATTCCCGTTCAAGGATTCCGTTAATATCTGTTGTCAAGATGGCACAGTTATTGGAACAAGACCATAAATGATATCTCATCTATACTGTTGTTATTACTGAAAAGAGGGAAGAGTTCAAGGTTGAGAATGTGCCCGTAGCGGCGGTGTTTCCTGATGTTTTCCGGAGGAGATTCCCGGATTCCCACCGACGAGAGAGGTCGAGTTTGGGATTAAGTTACTACCAGGAACGTCTACCATTTCTCGTGCCCCGTATAGAATGGCACCAACAGAACTAAGGGAGTTAAAGACTCAGTTGCAAGAGCTCCTTGATAAGGGCTACATACGCCCTGGGGCGCGCCTGTCTTATTTGTTAAGAAGAAGGATGGATCGATGCGTCTATGCATTGACTATAGGCAACTGATTAAAGCCACAGTAAAGAACAAGTATCCACTTCTGAGGATCGATGACCTGTTTGATCAGTTGCAGGGTACGAGGCTCTACAGTAAGATCGATCTGAGGTCGGGGTACCATCAGATTCGAGCAAGAGGAGATGATGTTCAGGAGACAACTTTCAGGACTAGATATGAGCACCATGAATTCCTAGTCATGCCTTTGGAGTGACGAATGCCCCAGCTGTTGTATGCGCCTGATGAACAATGTGGTGTTCTTAGGGCATGTTATATCTAGCAGTGGGATATATGTGGATCCCAGGAAGATTGAAGCTGTGATGGAGTGGGCTGCACCCACTTCTGTACCAGGGATACGGAGTTTTCTCGGTTTGGCAGGGTATTACCGACGTTTCGTCGAGGATTTTTCAAGGATCGCCAAACCCCTGGCACAGCTGACTCAGAAAGGAGTCCCCCTTCTTTTGGTCTGAGGCTTGTGAGGAAAGTTTCCAAGAACTGAAGCGTCGTTTGACTACAGCGCCGTGCTGGTAATTCCTTCTGAGAACAAGAGGTTCACTTTGTATACGGATGCGTTACTACAGGGTTTGGGCTGCGTGTTGATGCAAGATAAGCATGTAGTGGCTTATGCATCGAGGCAGCTGAAGCCACACGAGGCTAGGTATCCAGTGCATGATTTGGAGCTGGCGGCCATCATATTTGCCTTGAAGATTTGGAGGCATTACTTGTATGGCACGTCTTTCACTACATATACGGACCATAAGAGCCTGAAGTTCTTATTCACTCAGGCAGAGTTGAATATGAGGCAAAGAAGGTGGATGGATTTGCTCAAAGACTATGATTGTGAAATTGAGTACCATCCAGGTAAAGCAAACTTGATAGCCGACGCCTTAAGTCGGAAGGTGAAGAGTACTGCAGAGGATGTCATGTGTTTGTCGGCCTTGATGACTTCTTATTGCCATCTGGGCTATGATTTCGATGTAGACATGTCGCCTGTGCGAGTGTCGACCTTATTGGCGGAGCCAGATATATTTGAGGCAATCAGGAAGGCCCAGAAGTCGGATATTGAGGTTCAGAGATGGACATCATTGGTACTTCAGGGTCAGCCATCCAAGTTCAGAGTGGCTGAGGATGATTCTTTGAGACTGGGCAACCGATGGGTAGTCCAAGATACACCAAAAATGCGTAGAGGAATATTGGAGCGAGCTCACAGTAGTCGGTTCAGTATCCACCCAGGGGGAAAGAAGATGTAAAAAGATCTATGCGATCAATTCTGGTGGAGACGCATGAAGCGTGAGGTGATCATTTTCGTTAAAAGATGTTTGATCTGCCAGCAGGTAAAGGCAGAGAGACAGAGGCCTGGTGGTGAGCTGAAGATCTTAGAGGTGCCTGAATGGAAGTGGGAGCATATATCTATGGACTTCGTGACCCACTTGCCGAGGACGGCCTCAGGATTTGACGCGATCTGGGTGATCGTAGATAGGCTGACGAAGACGGCTCATTTCATCCCTTACAGTATGTCTTATACATACGTGAAGATGGCCCAGATGTATATACGGGATGTGGTGAGATTGCATGGTATTCCAGTCTCAATAGTGTCTGACAGGGCCCCGAGGTTCACTTCGCATTTCTGGGAGGGTCTCCAGACAGCTTTGGGCACAGAGGTGAGACTGAGTACGACCTATCACCCTCAGACAGACGGCCAAACAGAGCGTACCATTCAGACGCTCGAGGACATGTTGAGGGCATGTATTTTGGAGTTTGATACTCCGTGGCAGGATTCAGTGCCGCTGGTGGAGTTCTCCTATAATAACAGTTATCAGGCGAGCATTCAAATGGCTCCTTTTGAAGCTCTGTATGGACGACGATGTAGATCACCGCTGTATTGGGAGGACTTGACTAGCAAAGCGGTCGGAGGACCGGATATGATCAAGGATATGGAAGGTAAGATAAAGTTGATACGCCAGAAGATGAAAGCGGCCCAGGATAGGAAAGCGGCCTATGCCAATAAGCGGCGACGACCACTAGAATTCCAGTTAGGAGACAGGGTCTTCTTAAAGATCTCGCCCTTCAGGGGTGTGGTTCGTTTTGGGATGCGGGGAAAGTTATCTCCGAGGTATGTTGTGCCATATGAAGTTTTACAACGTATCGGTACATTGGCATATCGTTTGGCTCTACCGCCATCCTTGTCTGGCATACACGATGTTTTTCCATGTCTCTATGTTACGGAAGTATGAGCCAGACCCGTCTCATGTCTTACAGCCTACAGAAGTTCAGTTAGACTCAGACGTGTCCTACGTAGAAAGACCAATCAGAATTCTGGATCGAGAGGATCGCATACTACGGAGCAAAGTTATACCGATGGTCAAAGTTCAGTGGGATCGTCGGGGTGTCGAGGAAGCTACATGGGAGACGGAACGACATATGGTGCAACACTATCCGGAACTATTCTCTGGTATGTTTTTTTTATGTTTAGTTCCGTTATGATGATGCATATGGATTTCGAGGACGAAATCTTATAAGTAGGGGAGTAATGTAATACCCCCGAAATGTTATATGATTATGTGCTACGATGATGATTTACGATGTGTTTGAGAGGGTTGTGATACTTTAATTCGGGGTTATAATTATGATATGATGATATGGTTTAGGGGGCATGTTAGGTGTTTTAATTGTTGTATTGATGTAGTAAAATTATAAAATATCAAGGGAAGATATTTTTATACATCGTATGAAATACCGGGACACAATTAAACACCACAAAACCACCCTACATGCAACCACCCCCCCCAACCCATGCCAATCAAACTGTTCATAGACTGATTGCCCACCCCACTTGGCTCAATCATTCAGCCTCATTCCTCCATCCAAATATCGACCCTTCTCTCCCAAACAAACACCAGCACCTGCTGAGCAAAAACGTGAGGAGCCTTGCCATTTTCATTCCTTGGAAGCCTCTCAAAAATCGGAGCAAAGTAGGGTGAGAAACCATGCTCTGTTTTTGTTTTTAAGCTTATTAAGTTCTTGCTTTTAAGTGTGGTAAAAATGGCATGTTAGCTTAGGTTTCTTGAAACCTTCGATTTAACGCTTACATGGTGTTATTATGAAGCTCTCAGTATTTTTCCTTGTGCATGTTACATGTTTTATGTGAAGGATTAAAGCATGTGAAATAGGGTGTTCGAAAATCTGGGTAGATATTTCCCCTGTTTTTCTGGAAAAATATGGATTGAGAGTGATATTGAGGAGGTGATATTATGCATGTTAAATGGGTTTTTGGATGAACTTCGATTTGAGTACACGAATGGTAATTTTGTAAAGCCCAGGACGTTTTTGTTCAAGCATGTTTTATGAGATATGTTATAGTTTTTATGGCATGAAATGAAGTACTCAAAAATCTGGAAATAAAATATGTTGCCCTGTTTCCGGAAATGTTGATCGAGTATTGATAAAAAGGGGTAGTTTTAATGCATGTCGGTTTAAGTTATGAGTGAACCTTTAATTTTAATACATGCATGGAAGTATGGTGAAGCTATTGATATGCTTGTTTAGGCATTGTATGTATGTTATGAAGTAGTTTGAAGGGTGTGAATTGAGGTGTTCGAGATTTCTGGAAAATCTCGCATGAATGTGAACGACCGATCGATCGGTGATGAACACCGATCGATCGGCAAATGCCGTAGCAAAAGAATGAAAATGATGAACAGTTAGCGATCGATCGGTAGGGGAGACCGATCGATCGGTAGTCACTGTTCACGTGTGATAAAGTTTTATGTCCTCTTTTTTTTGTAATTTGATTTCGATTATCGTTTCGGTGCCTAATATTGGATAATGTGGTTGTGTAGAGCCATCCCAGGTACCAGCACAATCAAGGAGATAAGTCTGTTGACTCCTCCTCCTTTTGAAAAGGTACGTAAGAGACGTACGGGCATCGGACGGTAAAACACATCTTTATACTACGACTATGCTTTTATTGCATGTGTATTCATGATGAAATGATGATGTTTATAAGATGTTTACGATGTTTATAAGATGTTTACGATGTTAATAAGATGACTACGATGTTGATAAGATGTTTATATATATCCATACGATGTTATTTGTGGTAAGATGCCACGGGGTAAGATGCCCCACATGGTAAGAGGCCATGCGATGTTATAATGTGGTAAGATGCCACGGGGTAAGATGCCCCACATGGTAAGAGGCCATGCGATGTTTATTTGTGGTAAGATGCCACGGGGTAAGATGCCCCACATGGTAAGAGGCCATGCGATGTTTATTTGTGGTAAGATGACACGGGGTAAGATGCCCCACATGGTAAGAGGCCATGCGATGTTTATTATGTGGTAAGATGCCACAGGGTAAGATGCCCATATGCATGATTATGAATCAGGAACAACAAGAAGAAGGTAACGAATAACCAGCATGTTCACTTAACTAAGATGTCGTACATTTACTGTTATATTTTGTTATGATGGTATAAGATGATGATGCTATAAGATGATGATGTTATAAGATGATGATGCTATAAGACGATGATGCTTATATCATGATGATGTTATAAGATGATGATATTTACAAGATGATGATGCTTATATGATGATGATGTTATAAGATGATGATATTTATAAGATGATGCTTTTAATCATTCATGTCAAGAATTAATGATTTTTATGCATGGCTATGAAACAGGGACAACCTAAGAGGGTTAATGCGATTAACCAGGAAGTATACGTTACCAATTATTTTCATGCATTTATTTATATGCCATTGCCTTATGATGTTAAGTAACGATGTACATGCTCATGATGGGTTGTTCCTGTAGGTACACTTTTGGACTAAAGGACTAAGGGTCGGGTTGAGGCAGTGAGCTACGAGGAACACAGGAACGTATAGGATTCAGCTTCTGTTTAGTATCTACTCTAGGAGTAGTATAAATCTAACATGTTAACATTCATTATGGGAATGTAACTAATAAGCTTTGAAATTTTATTTGGCCTGTAATTCTGTTAGCTCATGTAACAACTAGAACCCTAAGATGTTATTAATGCATGATTAATCCTTCTTATGTCTCAAATGTAGAGCATAATCTGATACAGGCATGGTACCTTGCTTGATGTTGGTAAACTCATCCTCTTTAGCCTGTCTCGCAGCAGCTGAGAAATAACGGGCCAGAAACCGCGTCCTGGACAGTTTCCAATTGATCTCTTGACCCTGAGCCTCCTGCTCTATCACTGTGGTCTTCCACCACATCAGTGCCTTCTTAGCCAGCTGAAATTCTGCTAATCTGATCCATGCCGTCTTTGCAAAAGGCGTTGCCACAAATATCTGCTCAATCCTCTCTAACCATTCCTCGGCCTTTTCCCCTGTTTCAGTTCCCTCGAACATCGGGGGTCGGTACGTCATAAATTGAGCCAAGCTCAACTCCCCGGGTAATAATTGCTGTTCCAAAGGCTCTTCGCCAAAGGCTGGAGGTGGCAGTGGGTTCGTGCGCCCAGCACTTGCATTTACACTAATAGCATCACCCACTTCTATATTCGCTGCCATGCTGCAACACAAACGTTAACAACAATACCCAAAAGCAGTTCATAAAGTACATCGTCAAATAATTAAACATGTTAGCATAACATCTTCTACTTCATATGCAACATACATATAAAACATGTTCAAAAGTAAGCACCTAGCCAACTTATTGCTAAGGCTACCCTTCACTCATTCCCGAGTTATCTAACCACTGCTCTGATACCACTAATGTAGGGTCTTCCTACCTTAACAGTGTTAATTAGAACATAAGAAGAACTAATCATGCATTAAATAACATCTTAAGGTTCCGGTTGTTACATGAGCTAACAGGATTACGGGCCAAAATACAAAACATCAAAAATAATTCATTACATTCCCAAAAGAAAGTTAACATTTAGATTTACACTACTCCTAGAGTAGATACTAATCACGGCTTGAATCCTATACATTCCTGTGTTCCTCGTAGCTCACTGCCTCAACCCGACCCGTAGTTCTTTAGTCCAAAAGTGTACCTATAGGGACAACACATCATGAGCATATACAATCGTACTTAACATCATAAAAACATCACAGTAAATGCATGAAATTTTGGTTAAGTAAATATGCTGGTTATTCATTAACTTCTTTTTGTTGTCCCTGATTCATATTCATGCATATGGGCATCTTACCCTGTGGCATCTTACCACCTCATAAACATCGTATGGCCTCTTACCATATGGGCATCTTACCCCGTGGCATCTTACCACATAATAATATCGTATGGCCTCTTACCATATGGGCATCTTAACCCGTGGCATCTTACCACATAATAAAATCGTATGGCCTCTTACCATATGGGCATCTTACCCCGTGGCATCTTACCACATAATAAAATCGTATGGCCTCTTACCATATGGGCATCTTACCCCGTGGCATCTTACCACATAATAAAATCGTGTAAACGTCATCATATAAACATCGTATAAACATCATCATATAAACATCGTATAAACATCATCATAAACATCGTATAAATATCATCATTTCATCGTATAAACATCATCATTTCATCGTGAATATTCATGCGATAAATGCATAGTCATAGTGTAGAGATGTGTTTTACCGTCCGATGCCCGTACGTCTCTTACGTACCTTTTTAAAAGGAGGAGGAGTCAACAGACTTTATCTCCTTGATTGTGTTGGTACCTGGGATGGTTCTACAAGACCACATAATACCATATTAGATGCCTCAATATCATCTCATACCATAAACCTAACAAAATAAATCATCATTTTATTTTCAACATTCTGCCTCTCTCGATCGATCGGCCCCAAGGTCTCGATCGATCGAGAAACTGTGCACAAACAGTGCCCAAACATTCTGCCTCGATCGATCGATCGAAACATTTTACCGATCGATCGAGGAGCTTCACCGATCGATCGAGAAATCCTTCGATCGATCGGCACCTGAAATTCAAACCATGCCTTAAACTTTCTGCTTTGCTCGATCGATCGGGACCAAAATCTCGATCGACCGAGAGCTCTGAAAAATCGGGAATTCCCCAGATTTTTGAGCACCTCATTTCATACCATCATTTCTACTCCATAAGGCGTAAAACATGCCTAAACAAAAATGTTACAAGCTTCATAAAACTACCATGCATGTATTCAAATTAAAGGTTTAGCAAAACCTAAGCTAACATGCATCATAATCTTCATCCTCAACCAACCTATACAGAAAACAGAGTATGTTCTTCTTTGCCCAGATTTTCGAGCACATAGTTTCATAACTAGAAATCTATCACATAAAACATGTAACGTGCTCGAACAACCATGCTAGTAGTTACATAATACTACCATGTAATCACTGATACTAAGGTTTCACCCAAACCTACACTTAGCATGCGTTAAAAACAATCCACCAAAC
The DNA here is from genome assembly GCA_907163345.1 of Haberlea rhodopensis. NCBI lineage: Eukaryota > Viridiplantae > Streptophyta > Magnoliopsida > Lamiales > Gesneriaceae > Haberlea > Haberlea rhodopensis. The sequence goes on along the minus strand of CAJQUN010000151.1, from coordinate 1,401,969 downwards.
CCAAACTCAACACAAACCTAGAAAAACAGGGTACCCACTTACCCCTCTCTTTTTGCTCCTCTTTTTGTAAGGATTTGAACACCTTCTTACCAGCCTTCTCCTTTCCTAATTGCAGCTTGTCTGGACGAAAATGGAGGGGGAGAGAAGGAGGAGGATTGATTGGGAGGTGGAGTGAGAAAGGGAGAAGGGAGCATGGGTTGGGCAAGTGGCCAAGTGGGGGTGGTGGCCGAGTAGGGGGTGGTGTGGGTTGGGGTGGTCATGTGGTGTTTAATTGTGTCCCGGTATTTAGTACGATGTATTAAAATATCCTCACTCGATATTTTATAACTTTATTTAATTAATACATCCCTTTAAAACACCCAACATGCCCCCTAAATCATAACATCACCTCATAATTATAAACCCCCAATTCAAATACACTACAACTCTTAAACATATCATAAATCATCATCGTAGCACATAATCATATAACATTTCGGGGGAATTACAAGATCTGTGTCTTGAATAGCAATAGGTATTGAGACCTCATTATCATCAATAACAAATTCTTCTTCAAAGACAACATTCCTTATATTTCCTCCCCCTCCAAACTCAATATCCTCAAGGAATCTCGCATTTCCCATTTCAAAGAAGGATCTTGATGTGGGATTGTAAAACTTGTAGCCCCGAGAGCGTTCAACATAACCAACAAAATAAGAGCTAACCGTTCTTGAGTTCAGTTTTCCTTCGAGTGGCCTATAAGGCCGTGCCTCAGCTGGACAACCCCAAATGTGCAAATGCCTTATGCTAGGCCTTTTTGCTAGTCCATAGTTCATATGGAGTTTTGTTTCAGAATATATACTGTAGTCTTTAAAGATTCTCCCTATAGTGACTCTGGCAAGGAGTAATGATTAATCATACTCCTTACCATATCTTTAAGAGTCCGGTTTCATCGCTCTCCAACACCGTTCATGCTGGTTTTGTCTGGCATGGTGTATTGCGGAACAATTCACACTCATTGAGAAACTTTGCGAAGGATCCTGGACGTTGTTCTCCTGATCCGTCGTACCTTCCGTAGTATTCACCACCACTGTCAGATTTTACAGCCTTTATTTTCTTTCTAAGTTGGAGTTCAACTTCAGCTTTGAAAGACTTGAAAACGTTTAGGGATTGTGACTTCTCATGTATTAACTATAGTTAACCAAATCTAGAGTAATCGTCTATGAACGTAATGAAGTACTGTTGCCCATTCCATGAAGCTTAAGGGAATGGACCACATATATCAGTATGTATTAGTTCTAAGACGTCTTTAGCTTTCTCGGCACCTAATTTATAGTGTTTGTTAGTTTTCCCTTGATGCACTTAATACAAACTTGAAAGTTTGTCAAATCTAGGGATTCATGAATTCCATCAGACACAAGCCTCTGAATTCTCTATTTAGAGATATGACCTAAACACTCGTGCCATAAGTTGGCGGAATTCTCACTTAATTTTTGTTTTGTACCATGTTAATTTGTTTGCAGTATTTCGTTATGGGAACTAACACTATCAAGCATATTTAGATTAACAAGCAAATAACCTGAACGAACAAAAATTGAATTTTGATAGAGACTAACTTTATTATTTCCAAATGAACAAGAAAAACCTGATTTGTCCAAACTAGAAATAAAAATTAAATTCCATCTAAAATACGATGCAACAAATGTCTCAAATAAAAATCAGATTTTAATTGCAATCTAAAAGTCTCTATAGCCTCTACTGCAACTTTATTGCCATTCCCACAAAGATGAATCTTTTAGCATCACTAGACGACCGGCAGTACAGACAATCCTGCATTGACATACTTATGTAAGTAATAGCACCAAAATCTACCCACCATGTATCCTTAGGTACATGAGTTAAATTAACTTCAGAACAAACTAAAGTTAGAAGCATACCCTTCTTTTCACACAAAGCGGCGTACTTGGAACACTCCTTCTTCATGTGTCCTGACTTCTTACAGAAGTGACATGTATATCCCCCATTCTGTTTCTTTAGTTTCTTCTGTTGAGAAGATCTTTTTGCAGTATCCTTAGCTCTCTTTCTTTTCTTAATATGAGAGGTTGAGGCCAAGTGAACACTTTCAGCCTTATCCTATTGTTGCCTCTCTTCCTCTTGCACCACAGATATAAGCTCGTTGAGGGACATTTGTCCTTATGAATGTTAAAACTCACATTGAATTGCCCAAAGTGGAAATCGGATCAAAACCAAGTGCACGAGCAAGTCTTCGGACAGCTCCAACTAAGCGACTTGAGTTTTGGTGCGAGATTAGACATCTCCATTATGTACTCTCTTATGTTCCCTTTGCCCTTATACTTCATTGCAACAAGTTTTGCCAAAAGGTTACTCGCCTCTCATTTTTCATTCTTGGCAAAATATTGCTCAATTTCCTCCAGGAACTTCTTGGAGCTCTTGCCTTCAGTAATAGAACCCTGAAACGCTTCCGGAATGGAACGTTTCATAATCATCAAGAACATTCGATTAGAACGATCCCATTTCTCAAATTTGCCCTCATTTGGATTTTCCGGAGTGAGAACGGGTTCATCTGACCAAAGTACGAGATCTAAATCCATACAACCGAGTACAATTTCCACGGTTTCTTTCTAGACATTAAAGTTCATCCCACTCAGCGTTGGATATTGTTAACTTGGGCAGAGACATTTGTAGCAGTAGCGATATAAACTCAATGAAGAACAAAACATTCCCGTATTAGGGGACATCTCAAGGTACCTATCACAACATTAATTTCTAGTCTTTGGACAGATAAATTAACTGTAAGTGGTACTCTCAATGTCATAATCAAACATTGATAATAAATCCTGTCAAACAATAGCCTATCTTTGGATCGACTATTATTCACATGGAAAACTTTATAATCACCACATATTTATTAGGACAGGTGTATTTGTAATATGGTCAAATGGTAACCTTCAATTGGACCGATCACAGTTCACATAAATTCAAACACACAAATATCTTTATATATGTGTAAGCAATTTGGCAAAATCGTAAATTTCCTTTGGGTCGATCACAATTCGTATAAATTTACACTCATATAAATATCTTTACACGCGTGTGATTAACTTGGCCAAATTGTAACATTCCTTTGGGCTGGTCACAATTTGCATAAATTACATACACATAACGACATTAATTAAATATGTTATCTTGCCAAAAATGATTTTTCATTGGGCCGATTATTTTTCGCATAGATTTTAAATATAAATAATTTATGCCTCAACATTATCCATTACCACATATTTTATCGAAATAAATCAAAAATGATAAAATGATTAATAATTCCACAATTTTCATTCAAATAATTCGGGTGCCAAAACTTTTATTTTGAAAATGCAATATTTCTAAATATGGCAAAATACGAAATTTAAAAAACTATTTTCGGATTTTAAAATATACAAAGAACCAAACTGGGCCTTTATGGAGAACCATAATCCCCAAATTCAAACCCAAACCCTAATCACAAAACAAAGCCTCACCGCCGCCACCTCCACCGGTCATATCCTTCACCGACGACGATAGCCGTTACTCCGAGGATAACCACCAAGCCATCGTTGACCATCAGTCAGCCACAGGTTGCAACGAATCACCTTGAACGGCCGTGATTTATTTCTGTTTCGCGGAGAATCGATTCCGGCCAAAATTCGATCTTTTCTGGTTGTTTTTGTCATCAATCGCCGCTCTCACGCCACATGTTCTACCTAAGAGACGTTATGCTTCGAGCTCGCGACCCAATTTGCCTAAAAACCGATCGAAATCCAAAGAAAAATGTAATGCCTAGATATGACTCATACCTGTTTCATATGATTATGGCGTAACTAGGTGATAATTACGGTATGATGGGGACTCGAGTTTGGAATGGAACCGAGTACGAAAGATGAGATGTTCATGTTATGAGCTAAACATGTTGGTGATATATTGTTGTTGAATTTGTAGCAAGAGGTATAATTGAGTATGAACCATTGTGTAGCTTGGCATATGGTTAAACATGCAACTAACATGATTTGGTGAGATAAGAACCAGGGGAAGGACATGAATTACATGTAGGTGAGTAACAATTAACCATGCATTTGAATTTGAGAGTCATGTGCTATGCATTTGGTTTAAGTTTGGGAGGTTTGGTATGTGCTATTAAATTACAATCAGATTTTAGTCAACACATAATACACCTCACTTCACCTACAAATCTCTACAACTCTCACTCTCAACACCTTATTCCATATTTTGCTTTCTTTTCCTGGATTTGCTACTTGTAGATCTTTGTCTTATCTTTACAACCCATGCTAAATCGATCCATCCCAATACGCGAGCTGGGAGTTATGACCAATATACCACAGCTGCTACAATCTATCTGCTGTTGTTTCAGCTTTGCACCAGCAGAAAATTACAGACATGTTTTCGTCATGTAAACTTTGGAATCAGGTCTGCTGATCTGAAATATGATGTGTAGTAAATTAAGTTGGTTATCCAAACCCTTTAGAATCAGGTTGTTTCGAGATCCAAGCAATGAGATATTATTGATTTCGTCGGCAGCGCTCGGGGTCAGCAGATGTTGAATTCTCATTCAGAAACCAAACTCAAAATTATTTATTAGCACATCATCAAGCTGTAAAATATCATCTATGAATTGTACACTTGATGCAATATGTTAGCAACACAATGACATGTTTTGTTAACACCAAAACTAAAATTATTTAGTTCCGAAAACCCAACATAAACTTTCAAGTTATTAAAATAATCTTTGTACTATTTTTTCCCATACTAAACAATCCTTTTTTGTGTTGCTAAAATTTTGGAACTATGCAGGTTACTCATTGGGTCAAAGTTATCACGCTTGATCAAGTCGTGTACTCATTTTAATGGTACATGTGGCAAAAATATACAATCTATGCAAACTTAAAAATCTGAGTGGATGTCTCATTTCATGTGAATGAGCCGCAAATGACAGGAAAAACACTGGAACTAATATTTAATGTTAAAACATTTGTATGTTGTCACTTGGTTGAAATTCCTTTGTCATTATTTAACAAGAATGATATGTGTGCGTCGTCCGCTAGTATATATAAGAGAAGTAGACTAGGTTTCAAAATTTAATTTCCCTACTCTCCTTGAACCGCAACTTTGATATTTTTTTTTTGCTTTCTTTTAGTTTTTAGTTTTCTTTTCTTCGAGACTAAAACTTCTTCTTTGATTGTCATGGCCTTGTGTGGCTAACGTTAAATCTTGGTTGAGAAAGTCAAAACATCGGAATTTATTCTCGTGGGATATACATAAGTTTTTATTGTTAAGTTTTGTTTGAGTATCAACTGTTTGTCTATTTTTATTGATTATATTTGTGTTTCATTATTAGATTGATCACTAACAAGTTCATGTAATCTAAAGCTAAAGTATATATCAAATCCGTAACTATATTATCAATCTAATTGGCGAAGCAACTAAGATTAATAAGTTTATACTTAAGAATTTATTAACTCTTAGGGAAAATACTTGATTGTATTAAATACAAATGTTTGTGTTTGTATTGTTTAGGTTCATCAATCTCACTAGTTTTAATGCTACATTTTATCTAAATCTTAATTAATTATATTTGGGCTAATTAAATGGTAAGTGTTAAATTAAAACGCTTGTTTATGCTTAACTAAATTAAGGTGATATAGAAATTTTTTTTTAGAGTCGATGATCAAATTGATAAATTCCAATGTTAAAGCCTACCGAAATCACTGTTTGTTTTTTTATTGATTTTATAATCTTAATGTGAATATTGCAAGATAATTAGTAGATTTTAATTTTTATTTTCTTACTGATAATTAATTTGAAAAACCCTTATTTACTTTCATTGCATTAAACTTCAACACAATAAATATGTACCTCCTCGTTGGAACGATCACTACTCATGTTATTACATGTTAATTAATTTGATTTGAGTTCGGTTAATTTGTGCATGACACGAGCAGTCACTAACAAATTTTGGTGACGCTGCCAGGGAGGCGTTGTTTAACTTTTTGTGCTATTTTTTGATATATTTTTTCTCTACTGGTTTTCTTGTTCATGCTCGTAGGTGGTTCATCAAAGCAAGACAACTTCCAATAGATCCTAAAATCGAGAGGACTTTCCGTATGTTGAAGAAGGAAACTAAAAGAATTCTGAAGAAGAACTCGACCCCAATCCTGAATCTCGAACTGAGAGGATTCCTGTTGAAGAACAAGGAAACACTATGGTAGAGAATAGGAGTTTGAGGCAACTTAGTGATCTAGATTTGAATCAACAACATCCATACATCAATTTTCCTACTATTGATGTTAATGTTAATTTTGAAATAAAATCTGGACTAATATATCTTTTGCCTTTTTTCACGGTTCGTCGTCAAGATGTTCACAAACACTTGATGAAATTTCATGTTGTTTGCATGAGTATGAAATTGGCAAGATTGACAGATGAGCAAATCAAACTAAGGGTCTTTCATTTTTAAGGGATGTTGATAAGAATTGGCTATTGTATCTACCAGCCGGACCGATCACCATTTTGAGTGAACTGAAGAGGGCTTTCTTGGAAAGTAGCATTAAGACATCAGGAAGTAAATATATGGCATCAAACAGTATATAGGAGAGTCACTTCATGAGTATTGGGAATGCTTCAATAAACTATGTGTCAGCTACCCAAAGTATCAGATAAGTTCACATTTTGATTCAATTTTTTTTTGAAGGTCTTTTGCCCATCGACAGGAATTTGGTCATTGTTGCGAGTGGGAGAGCTTTGTGATAAACCACCGAAAGATGCGAGACACATGATTGTTAAATGGCGGCCAGTTCACAGCAATTTGGCACCATTAGGCCTGATTCGACGCCAAAAAAGCAAAATGAGGTAAACGTTTCTACCCTAGAGCAACAACTTATTAGTAAAACCTCTCTTATTCGTCAAATTGTTGTAGGAAAATGGACAAAATTGAAGGCATGTGGAATTTTTCCAGTAGTGAGTCATCCAACAGCCTGTTGTCCTGCGCTTCTTGAGGAACCCGTCGAGCAAGTAATTGCAGCGGGAGGATTTTCGAGACAACCACAAAGAATGTATGAGCCTTACTCGGATACTTACAATCCATGTTGGAGGGATCATCCAAACTTAAGCTATGGCAATCAAGCGATGAATCAGCCTATGCCTCAAATGCAGTCCAACCCCCAACCATACATACCATCATATCCTCCTAAACCACGTATCCCTCGTGCTTCTAATCCTGGTGAGTTTTTAGAAAATCATGTGAAGGAACTTGTCATTAATACTTTGTAGTTTCAACTGGAAACAAGGTTCTGGATACAGAACATGAATAATCAAATGGTGGAATTGGCAACAACAATTAATTGGGCACAAGGATCAATCAATCTACCCTCACAAACAGTGGTGAATCAAAGAGAGAATGTAAGTGCACCACATTCAGGAGTGGTAAAGACTTGGAGCTTCCAGAGAAAGTAGCAACCTCGAAGCAAGACATGGATATGGAGGCAATAGTGGACGAAAAAGTGCCCAGTCAAAATGATGCACCAAAAGGTAAATTTCCTCAACTTTTAGAATATAAACTTCTAGCCACATTCCCCATGCCTAGAAAGATTCTAGGAAAGATGAGGGCATCAAAGAGCTTTATGATACTTTTCGCAGATCCGAGGTAAATATTCCTTTGTTAGATGCTATTAACAAATGTCTCATAATGGTAAATTTTTGAAAGAGTTATGTACTGCGAAAGAAACATAATTGAACGGATGTCAAAAGGTTGACTTGGGAGAGAATGTTTCTGTGGTTATCCAAAGAAAAATTCTCAATAAATGCAAAGATCCATTTATGTTTTCTTCCTTGTAAAATAGCTAATACTCGACTATGAAGGCCATGTTAGATTCAAGAACATCAATTAATGTCATACAATATTCTTATTATGCTTCAATGTAACTTGGTCATTTGAATAAATCTATCACTTACCCTAGAGGGATTATTGAGGATGTACAGGTCAAGGTCGGTGAATTCATATTCCATGTGGACTGGAAGAAGATGTGAACATGCCACTGATCTTGGGACAACAAATCCTAGCCATGGGAATATCATTAATTGACGTCCAAGATGTGAAGTTGGTCCTCCATATAGGAGAGGATCAAGTCACTTTTAATATGTTTCAAACTTTAAAACAACCATGTTATTAATGATTTGTCTGTTGATGTGGTGCAACAAAAATACAAAGGTGACTTGGAGGCTGATGTCAAGGATACAGTGGACGAACATCATGTCAAGAAGAAGATAAGAGACATCAAGCCACCAAACGCAGTTGGTTGTTTGGTTCTAGTCTGATCAAGAAGCAGCATGATCCTCATAAAAAAGCAAGAAAATCCAGTGAGAGAGACACAATCTTACTACACAAATCCACACCACGAATTTTTCCAGGCAAGAGGAAAGCTCTTTGGTGTGAACCTTTCACAGTCTCCAATGTATTCCCATTTGGCTCTATCAAGGTATGTGACTCTACTGGGGATAGATTCACTGCAAATGGATAGCGATTGAAGCGCTACCACGTGGATGATGTCATTTCGTGCACCACTGTCCATTTTGATCACTGAGTCGAAATGGTAAAAGTTCAGCTTGAGACTATAAGTTCAGAACTTTTTATTTCCCTTTATCTTTACTTTTGAATTTCGTTTTCAGTTTTTTTTTGGTGTGGACTCTGTGAGGGCCAGGTCCTAATCGTGCGTTTAATTATCACACAATGGTTATTTTACGTTAACAACGGAAGATTATTTAAAATTTATCAACATGTGGCCCAAAAATTTTTGATTTTACATATATCATAGAACTGGAAAATATGTAATTCCGGTTTTACAATTTAACATGTTATTCATTGCATACGCATCACATATAACTTCCCAGTAAAGTAATACTTAAAATACAGATACTCGGGGCATACCCCGGTAAATTGAATCGTATTTAAAAATACTCAAACAACTACTGGGACTCAAAACATATAACGTATACATGAGCTCGCTCTCAAGGAGCCCTGGTATTCATCGACGCTTCATCTCGAGCATCCACAACATGTCTACCTATACCACATGTCATGCCCATAGAACAAAGACATGGCAGCCCCCCGCGAAGGGGGTCAGAACCCAGTACGAGAAACAGGTAAAATCACAATATATGACAAAGTAACATGCGATGCATGCCGTGCATGAATGCAAATGCATATGAGGGGTACAAAAAATCTCTGATATCTAGATCTCAAGAGTCCAATGGAAGGATCATCAATAAAATCATCAAGCTCGAGCAGGTAGTCAACACGCTCATGGCTACAACATCTCTCTCAGTCGAGCCATCAGCGGTCCATCACCCTAGTGTCTGGGAGCCTTCGTCACACTCGTCACTACGACATCTCTCAGCTCACTCTCTCCGTCGAGCCATCGGCGTGCCCATCATCCCAGACACGCATCACAGATACCAACGAAAGGATATAGGTATCAACAAAAGAATCGATAGGATCAACATGACATGCTCAATGTCCATGCATGTCAATGCATCATGCAATATCATAATCTCATGTGATACATCTCAATGTATCATGTAATTCACATACTGCAGTTCAAAATGTCATAGAGCCACATAAGTAGCAAGTAATGACAAGTAAATCATGCCCCGGGAACATCACATGTCTTTGCAAGACATTGTGATAGAACCGGTTTTCTACGTACCTCGGACCAGAACTAACTTTACCGAGTGCTACTCAACAACCCCGGGATTATAAAACCTTGTCATGTATACTATAAAATTATCACTAAGTGTTTAAATAGGCACAATATCTGACTCAAGTTTTAAGGATGATTCATAATGCTTTCCTTCAAAATTTCAGACCGAAACCCATCTTTTTACAAAATTCATAATAAAATCATATGACGTCCAAATGACTCGATTCTAGTGTCCAAAGTTCAAAAGCTTGAAAGAATTCATTTCTTATTTGATGATGTTAAGCTGGTTCCTTCATTTAAAAGTAGTTTAATCACTAAAAGAGTAGACTTTAAAAATCTGTTATCCAGCCTGAGCGGTTTAGTAAAAACGTCATAACTTTTTCATTTTAATTCCAAATTGGTTGATTCTATTGGCAAAAGACATCCAACTCTATGCAGTAAAATTTATTTCTAGGCATTTTCCGTAATTCCTAGCCACAAATGCTCAGGAACCCGAAGAACACCCTGGGTGGGTATCTTCGCCCACATGCAGGACACAAATTGAGGACTTAAAGTATAAAATTCATATCTAAAAGAAAATGATTCCGAAATAAGTCCTCTTTTTTTAAATCGACAATAATTCAAAGACTACAACTTCGATTTGAAGACCAACTACAAATTCGAAAGGAACATTTGTTAAAAGTTCGGAATTCTACACTGCATGTGTATTTTCAGCACATGGAGAGCCAAAACTGACACTCCTTAGTAAAATGAGCATATCTCACTAATTTTAAGTTTAAATCATCTTAAATCTTAACCATAGAAATATAACACAAATACCTATAACTTTCATTTGGAACTCTAAGTCAGCTTCGAACTCTAAGTAAAACAAAAATTCGAACCCATCTACTGCATGCAACAACACTTTCTGCTGATTCATTTGACAACATGTTTTTCACTATATTTTCATTCCAAGGCACTAAAATTCGACCCAAAAATCATAATTTATAAGCTAATTACAGAAAGATGATGTTATACCTTCATTCCTCTTGAAGATTTGAGCTCCAAACCATCACCATAGCTACAACCAAGCTTTCCAAGAGATTTCACCTCCACAAACACCTCAAACTCCAAAACTTCTTGGAGATTCTTGTTCCTCTCGTCAATGCCTATTCAAATCTATAATTGCATGTTTCATGTATTCACAAAATTATCAAGAATTTTGTGAGAAAATAGGCTGAAATTTTCGAAAATGGTGAGGGGAGGAAGAGGAGATGAGAAAAGTTGGGAGAGAATGATGGGAAGAGAGAGAAAATGTCTTGCCAAATGAGATGGAATTTTTTTGTCTTTTCTTTTTAAATGATGGCTGAAATCTAGACATGAATTTGGGTGGTTTAAATTCTTTGATGTATTGTGGAATCCATGTGTCAATACACCACTATCTTGCAAGATTAATGGTCCAAAATCATGTATTAAACATGGTTAAATTATTTAGTGGCATGTGTTCTCCAAGTGCCATGTGATCATGCACATGCTCATGCACTAAAAACATGTTCCACTAGTTGGTTGACCGACTCATCGTAGTCCGGGACACCTAAATTTAAAGTTTGCACTTTTAATTATCCGGGTTTGATTAATCATCGTTAATCCCGATTTATTAGCATCGGGGGCTTACAGACTCCGTGTGCAATTTTCTTGTATGCAATATTGCATAGAACAATCAAAACATGGGTGGATTGGAGTCAAAGGACTTGTTTTTTCCATATATGAGCGATCAATCGAGCAATTCCCAATTTTGTTGTTCAAAGCACACTGTGTGATCGATCGGGATACACACCTCGATCGATTGTGCAAATCCCAAGTTTTTTTAGGCACGTTGTTGCACAATCGATCGAGCGAAACCCCTCGATCGATCGCATGACCAGATTTTTTGTTTTTTTTAAAAAAATGAAATATGCACACACCAAACCCTCCTCCTTCACTTCATTCTCACTCCCAAATCTCTCAAAATCACTCCAATCTTCTCTTCAACTCTTACATTTTGCCAATATACATAAGAATTCTTGGTTTAAACTCGATTTCCTTTTAGATCTGCAAGTTGAAGGTTGAATTTGAGCACCCAAACACCAAGATGAATATTTCTCAAGCCAAGGTCCCCTCACCAACCAAGTTTTGAATTTTTAAGGCATTGTGGCTTAATTCTTCATGGGTCTTCATGCATGATGCTTAATTTGATTTGTAGTGGAAAAGTTTGGATTTTATGCATTGTGGTGAAATTGAGAACTAAGATATTGCTATGTTTGGGGAAGTTGGTGGTTAATTTGGATTGTTGGATATATTTGCTGCCGGTTCTGCGATATTTTTTATGGAGTATTGTTTTTTTTGGGTTTTTGCAACTGTGAGAATCTCAAGTATGACCCTTAAGAAGAAGCAAAAGAAGGCAGTTTCATCCTCCCAAGATTATGATTTCCTGAGATTTTGTAATGAGGAAGTGGCTGACTTTTATCAAAAGTATATGAGGAGGCCACTCATACGAGTGGGGGAATGGATATCTCCACCCTTGAATGTTCAGTGATCAGAGAGGCAAGGAATAGAGGATGGTTAAACTTCATCCAACAAACAGGCAATGTTGTGGTCCCTGTGGTGCGTGAGCTCTATGCGAATTTGCAGGTCCACAGGAATGATATAAAGCATTTGTCGGACACAAGAGCATTACTTTTGATTGAACTTCATCAATCTGCTATATCACATGCCTGAAATACGGGGATGATTACTCAGTATACACCACTGAGCATCTTGACTACAGTAAGATCATCTCCACCATCTGCGTTGAGGGAACAATCTGGAAGACAATCATAAAGAACGAACCACAACTCGTCCTGATTTTGAAATAAATGCATGGTTCTTGTTAGTGGCTACAGGAATTATGCCATTATACCACACATTTGAAGTCACCAAGGAATTAGCTGCTCTTATTTGCCATTATAACTAGCAAATCAGTTGATCTAGGACGACTTGTGGAGAACGCAATCATGAATGCAGTGCATGGCTCATCCACTTCTGGCTTACCATGCCACTTACTCAATACTCCACTGTGCAAGAAGCTAGGCATCGTCTAGGGTGCCGCTGAGGAGTTATTACCTCCCATGGCACCCATTGTGGTTGTCAACCCACCACCAGTCCAAAGAATAGCACACAACAGACCTTCGACCAATCGCACCACAACTGGACCATCTTCATCATCTACTACTCATCGGCCTACTACTGAGCACCTTGATTCCATATAGTGTGATCTCCACGACATGTGCCTCGAGCATAGAGACCTACACCGTGACCATATGGACATGTGCATCGAGCATAGGGAGTTCATGTGCTACACTTTTGATTGGCATGAGGTTCTAGCTCAACAGTTCCCCGATGCCTCATTTCCATTGCGTCCAGTCTTCCCACCATACCCACCACCAATCAATGAGGAGAAGGACGACGATCACTGATGGTGGTCTTCACTGGTATGTGTTTGTCTTATTTTCATGCTTTAGTACAATGAGGACAAGACACTATTTAAGTTTGGGGGAGTCGTTTCAGTGCATTCTTTGTTCTTATGTTTTGTCTTGCTTTGTGTGCTTATTTGAACAGAACTTGTGCCATTATTGAGCACCCAAAAAAAATTGAAAAAAGTTTTCATAATTGAGAAAAAAAATGAATGATGGTAGAGGAGATATTCCATGATGATTTTGATCTCACTCTGCATGTCAACTTGAGTCTTGATGATTGTTGAACTTGTACGTGAATATCATGTTTTGAGTTAAGCATGTCAAGAATGACGTATATTTGAACACATTAAGTCATCTTGTTCATTGCATGTTAAATAGTGATAATTGTTGAGAACTCGATGACTTGTCTTGAGCATCTGAGAAAACCCTAAAACCTATTTGAGAGCACTTTGAGGCAAAAATTTATAGTTACGAATTTGATTTGGAGATGTTCTAGGTGATCTTTGGAACGTTTGAGCCTTTCAAGCCTACCTTGATATATATCATTCTCTAGCGTCCTAATTTGAGCCTAACTAGAAAAATAAAGGTGTGTGTATTGCATAAAATTAGACCCTCATTCGCCATTTGTTCATCAACTCATTATACCTACATTTATAAGCCTAAATAAGATTTTATCCTCACCCTAAGGGAGTATAATGAATTTCATTCAAAGCACGTGATATGTTATGAGCTTAATGAAAAAAATGTATGTGATGAATGAAAAGAAAAGGAAATGATGTGCCTGAGTTAAAAGAATTAAGACTAAAATGGGGCTAAGGCATAATCGTGCTAAATTGAAATTTTATTATTAAATAAAGTGTGATCACAAAGAACCACCATTTGACATTATTTGGCTAGCTTATCAACCTCGTTAATGAGCCTAAAAGTGACTTTTGTCCATACCTTTAAAGGGAATACAATTTGTTTCATTCATATGCACATGTGATTTTCGCGATTTACATATTTTTTAGCTTAGCGTCAGAAGAATGAAATGTATGAAAAAATGATGATGCCTTGAAAAAATATGATTCCATGGGAGCCAAGACACAATAGAAAATGAAATAAGCCTTGCAAAAAAGCAATTATAAGATTCAAATATAACAAGGCTAGTGTAAGACCCGAGTAATTCAGCAATTACTTACTCAATAATGACGTGGAAAATTTGAAATTTTGAACAGGACTCCCAAACATCATAAAAGTTCCCACATCATTACAAAAACACAAGAGTAATTCAGAGAGTATTGCATGTCCCTAGTACTAGCATCAGAAGATTGTACGATATTAAAAATGATTCACAAAACATGACTATGATAACCACTATGTTTTTGTCATGACCATCAACATCTACAAGTCTTCTGATACTCTTCTAGGCATGACACTCTATCTCTCCTAAGCCCTTCAAAAGGTTACCCTTCCACCGTGCCTGCAGGACAATTCCCACATAGAGTAAGCACACCATATTCATAACAACAATGAATAACATTACATACTTAAAACAATAAGATGTAAGAACACTTCCTGTATACAGCGGATCCATACATCATCTTTCGAATTGTTCATGTTCTCAACATTTAATATTCCCAGATAATATACTTTCATATCAATATATATATCGATATACTCATCGCTATAACAATAGCAGTCCAATAATACCCATCACTATAATAATAGTGGTCCAATAATACTCATCACTATAATAATAGTGATCCAATAAAATTTATCACTATAACAATAATAGTGGTCCAATAATACGCATTGTTATTCTAATAGCTGTCCAATAATACTCATCGATATAATAATAGTGGTCCAATATCAAATACCCAACGCTTACTCCATAAGCACCATAGTATAGCTTAAACATTTAAGCATAACATAATATTATCACATTGCTCGTACATCACCACATACCTTTTGGTCCAAGAATAATATCAATTTATCATTCTCTCTGTCCAAAGGTCTGAGCAGGCTCTACACAAAGTCAACAATGCAATAAAAACTCATTATCAAAGCCTTTAAAACATAACACTTCACTTCTTTAGCATAGAACTTAGGCTCAATATCATAATCTCAAATGCAAACAATAAAACATCTATAGATCAATAAAATCGTCCCACAAAATTGATGAAAAAGAAAAATATTTTTTTTAAGTATCGATCAATCGGTCCGTGGTACCGACCGATCGGTGGGACATTATTTTTTTCTCCTCGCCCACAGTCATTACCGATCGATCGGTCCTTGCTACCGATAACACCAACACCAAGTATACCTATTCCTCAACCTCAACCTCAACACCAACTTTCACATACAAAATACCATAACAATAACATCATTAAGGAAACCCAACAAGCAATAACTCAAAGTCACCCAACTCAAAGCAAAACCAAATAATATAACAGCAAAAGCCATCAAAAGAGTGATTTAGGTGTAAAAATACCTCACCACTAAGATATGAAGAAATCTTGAGTTGAAGTCCAACTTCGGAAAAATCCTCCTCCCTTGGTGATTTAGGCGTGAAGAGTGAATGGGGAAAGGGGTGAGGGTGATTGTGTTTTATGGTGAGTACTCACCAAGACTTTAACCAAGTCTTCATAATTGCACACTAATCCCTTGACAAAAGGTTGGGTTAGAAAGCCCCCCCCCCCCCCCAAACTAATGTAATTACACCTTAGTCCTTCTAAAAAAGGTTAGATAGCAATCTACGACATAATTCATTACTTTAATGTTTTTTTACCTTAGTCCTTCTAAAAAAGGTTAGATAGCAATCTACGACATAATTCATCACTTTAATGTTTTTTTATACCAACATCAATAATAAAAATCAATTTTAACACCAAAATTAAATCCAAGCATCACAGCTCAAAAAAAATGAGAAAAGAAAGAAAGAAGAAAGATCATCCAAAGAGAGAAAAGCTCGTCTTTTGCACATCATCATTCTCTCTTGTTTGATATATTTTTTCCCTTCCTTCCATAAGCCAATACCTAGGTCACGTTACAAGCCAAGTGGCGAAGATAGTGGAGAAGAGCATGCAAGTGGGCTTATACTTGTATTGGTGTGCAACTTGAGTTATTGTGGGGTTCACATTGATTGAATCTATGAATTGTGCATAACACTTGTTTATTACTACACACACAAGTTCGCTGCTATGTCAAATATGATATGTTTGGGAATTGAACTTCTTGCATTGTTAGTTCTTTGGCGCCTCTCTTGACTATAGATATTTTAAATTGTTGAGGCACCAATGTGAATAACAAGATCATGTTCATGTGAAACTATGAGCTCGACTTGGTTAGTTTTAATTAATTTTGTTTTTCCTTCTCCATGGACGAGCAAAGTTCAAGTATGAGAGTATTTGATGTGTTTAGAAATATACTCATTCATTGGGTTCAATTGTTAATGATTAGATGAGTTTCGATGGTTAACTTGATGTTTATAGTCCCTAATCATATATTTGATTGAATACATGTAAAAATGAAGAAATCGAGTTAAAGCGGTGTGAAGTTAAGAAAATAACTTAAATGGAGATGAATCAAAATGCAAAATGTCGGCAAAAAGTGCAAAAAATAGATCAAGGCTAGCGATCCATCACCCAAAGCAACAATTGGCAAGATTAAAAAAATTTCCCGATCAACGATTGATCTCTACAAATTCAACCACCAGATCACAATAAGCTAAAAAAATTATGGAAAGCGACAATCGAACGCTGGTTGAGTGGTGCAGACTCTCCGGCTTGGCTATTGAATGAATCTTATGCTTGTCAGGTCCACTCCTGGGTCTTCTCTTGCCTATCGTCCAACCGAATTGGTTGAGGACAAGGAAACCCCAGCGCGAAGAGGCTACTTGCCAGACTCGAACTGGCATATAGAGGAATCGGATCAAGATTCTGAATACTAGATATGACCTCCAAATAACAGGGGTCAAGGTCGGCCAGTGAGACGATGAGGGATAAGCTTCATCGTCGAGAGGGAAACAGCCCGGATCAGGTGCATTAGCGGTTAATACGTTGTAATTGGGATTCATGGACCCAATTCAATTCAGTGGGGTCTTTCATTCACATTTTTTTCCTTCCCCGATTGACAGAACGTTCCGCTACTGACACTTGAAAAAGCAGCTTTCAAGGTCTCGTCGCTTCGGTAAGTGGCGATCAATCGCAGGACCCAGATTGTCGAAAAATAAAAGTCCCGATCAGTGATCGATCTCCTGGTTGTGTGCAGAATAGTAAAACACAATTTTACCGTCTATAAAAGAGATTTTGACCTAGTTTCTTCACATTCTCCTTAATATTTTCAAAAATACATCATACTTTGAAGACGGCTACATCTTAGGAGCAAGGAGCAAGGATCAAAGGCACGGAGACGGAATTCATCTTCAATAATCATTTATGCCGTTAGTATTTCTTTCTTTTCTAATGTTAAGAACTCTAACAGCATAATAGTTGTTTTTATTCAATTATGATAGGCTAAAAACTTTAGTTATTGGTTGAGTAAGACAATAACCTTGGAGTTTCAATTCTGGTGAGATTCACGTTCTTTATCGGCTTTTGTTTGAGTATCAAGGGTTTACCTGATTCTATTGATTATCCTTGTTTGTTTGATTATTAGATTGATCACCTAATAGTTTTGTAATTAATCTATTGCTAAACTTATATCAATCCATAATTATTTGATCCCTCTAATTTGCGAAGAAATTAATAGGTTTTCGTTGATTCTTAAGGAAAACACTAGACTATAATAAATATAACATCTTGTGCTTATTTTGTTTATCTTCATCATTCTCAGTAATTGTTAATGTTATCATTGATTTAAATCTTAATCGATAGTATTTGGATTGATTGATTGATAAGGGTTAAATTAGACCGCTTGGGCTATTTAACTAAAATACGGTGAGATATGAATTGAATTTACAATGATCAATATTCAAATAAAAATGGAATCTTTTTTTTGGAATAGATGATCGATATAATAAATTTCAAGGGTAAAGTTGACCGAAACCAATAATTGCTTTAGTTTGATAGTCATCAATTTGCTTTCAATCTTCATTCTAAATAATTGATAGAGTTCCGTTTTAATAGTGAGAATTGGGTCTATAAAACCACATCTTTATTTTATCATTTTTGATTTTCTAGCACAATAAAATAGGCATCTCCTTGTAGGATCGATCCATACTCACACTATTACTTTCTTATCTATATTTAGATTGAGTGTTGTTAATTTGGGTGTATACAATAAGCAGCACACCAAATTTTGGCACATTTGACGGGGAGGCATTTATATTTTGTGTTAATGTTTATTATTCTAATGCTCTTCATGTTTGTTCATGCACACAAGCATATCGTCAAATCTAGAAGACTTACAATATGATCCTGAGATCGAGAAGACTCTTCGTAAATTGAAGAATTTATGAAAAACTACTGAGGAAGTCAACATCGACAATGAATTTCTAATCATTAAGGAACCGAAAGATACCATGGTGGAGAACTCAATCTGGATTTGAATCAACAACTTCTTTGCATCACTTTTCCTAGTTTTTCTACAAATGTCAATTTATAATTGAAATCTGGACTGACCCGTCTTTTACCCTATTTCCATTGTCCTGCAGGTTAAAATCCTTATAAACGCTTGATGAACTTTCATGTGGTATGTGTAAGAATCCAATTCAAGCATGCAATGGAATATAAAACAATTCGAATTCCACAAAGGATCTTTATGAAGGGAAATCAATCGGTGTTAGAGTTTATACTTTCTGCCGAGTGCGATACGTCCACGAGTCATGAGCAAAACGTCCATGTTCTGCCTCTACTGTATCCACACGACCAAATCATCTAAAGTGTTCAAAACTTTCAAAGTGCTAACCTTGGAAGGTCGATTAGCACAAGAACAATTTCGGGTGCTTATGTTTTGTGGCGGCTAGGGTTTTGTGTAAGGACCCTAGTTCCTTAAGTGTGGATTAAAGGCATAAGTAGAGCTAACATGTATAATCAGAGTATAAAAGTTCATGTTGTGATATACCTGAAATAATTATATGCAAATTGGGCATTAATTATGTTTATGTGATTATTTATGGTGATAATTAAATTATGTGTTGGAATTAATTATTTTGGTGAAATGCTTAGTCACATGGTAGGCGTGACCTGGTGGTACGTTTCAGGGTGCATGTTATGCATGTTGGGAAATTGGGTGTTAACATGGTTTAATTGTGATGGTCAATAATTATTTGGCACAACATGTATATAATTGAGGTTTTGGTGCATCTTTGGGAAAATGCTTTTAAAATATCATGTTGGGGGTATTTTATACATCAATGCTAATTTTGGGGTACCATGATATTTTAATCCCAACACTTATACCCCTACTTTCCTCTTTAACCCCCCCCCCCCCCCCCCCCCCCCACTCTCAATTAAAATCACTTCTAACCCTTTCCCCAAACCCCCATTTCGATCTTGGCTAGAGAGGAGGAGAGAAAACTTGGGGAAAGCTTGCTATTGCTTGATTCTTGCTAGAAGTTTGAAACTTCAAGTGGTATAAACCCTCCTAGTGTTGTTCTCTTGTATTTTGATAAGAATAGGGTTTGTGTTTTGGGGAATTAAATGGGTTTGTTTGCTTATATGGTTTTTTTGGTTGGGTTTTGGAGTATGTTGTTGTTGAGGGTTATTTTGAAGTAATATTAGTATTTTAATGTTTTGGATTGAGGTGTTATGGAGTTAATGTGGTTTGGTAAGGTTCTGTGCACATTAATGGCAATTTCTCGCATTTACAGAGCTCATCGATCGATCGAGCATGACCTTCGATCGATCGAGCACGACAAAGCTTCTGGCAGAATATTTGAAGTCTTCCCGATCGATCAAGAAGAACTCCCGATCGATCGAGGCGACTTCTCGATCGATCGGTGAGGACATCTCAATCGATCAAGGCGGGTAGCGAGGCTTTGGGCGCTGGATGGTCAGCTCGCGATCGATCGAGCGTAAGGGCTGATCGATCGCAAGTCTTAAAAAAATGTGATGTTTTGGATTTTGGCTATTTTGATGGGATTTTGGTATTGGTTCATAAATTGGCTTCTAATATTGGTTTGTATGATTGTGTAGAACCATCCCAGGTGGCAACACAGCCAATGAGCTAAAGTCCATCGATATCTCCATTTTGGAACTAAAGTACGTAGTGAGACGTACGGGCATCGGACGGTAAAATGTATATTTACGCATTGAATTGGTTATGCATTATGGTTGCATACATGGTCTTGGTTATGCATCATGGATTGCATACATGGTTTGGTCATGCATTATGGTTGCATGTGTATATTGGATGCATTGGTGCATGTGATTGTGAGTCGAGATTATATTCCAGTGATGGAGAATACTTGCCGCCAGTGGCGTAGCGATGTGAATACTTGCCTCTGTCATACCGTAGCGATAAGAGAATATTTGCCGCTAATATGAAGCGAAGAACATGACCGCTGTCATATTATAGCGAGGGATATTAGTGCCGCTGGTATTGTCTAAGCGAGGGGTATTTCCGCTGTCATGTTAACGCGAGGGGTATTATGCCACTGATTTAATAAGACTTGGAAATCGAACACGGTATACATGGAATGGATGCATGTCATGACGTACATATTGGTGTTATAATCTATTGGATTGATTGTGATACAGGAACAACCAAAGGGAGCATTAAATGTATTAAATACAGGAAGTGATTCGCATTTACGGTTTATGCATTTCTAAATTACAATCATATTATTGTGAATATGGTTTGTTACATGCTCATGGTTTGGGGTTGTTTCCTGTAGGTACTTTTGGGCTGACGAGCTAAGACGGGTTGATGCGGTGAGCTTGTGAGGAGTGCTTTTGGTGTAGCAGGCATAATTCTTTTGTATAGTCTCTACTCTAGGAGTAGTGTAAAGCTATGGGATTAACAATCAATTGGTTGGGAATGTAATTAATCCCTTTTGGAACTTTATTTTGGCACTGTAATCTTAACAGCCCAAGGCATCAACACGACCTTTATACTCTATAGATGTATGTTAGCTCTATTTACGCCTTTAATCCACACTTAAGGAACTAGGGTCCTTACACGTGTTGATGTCTCGAGCCTTAAGAATTACATGTCAAGTTAAGGACTTCCAAATGGATTAATTACATTCCCTAACAAATGAATGTTAATCATTATACCTTTACACTACTCCTAGAGTAGATACTATAAAAAATAATCATGTCCTTCCTTATCAAAAGCGCTTTTCACAAGCTCACCGCCTCAACCCCTCCTTAGCCCCTTTTTGCCAAAATGTGCCTACAAGGACAACCCTCAAATCATGAGCATATAATAATCCATATACAACACACTATGATTATTAGGAGTAAATGCATAAACCGTAATTATAAAACACTTCCTGTTTTCCAATGCATTTTAAATGCTCCCTTTTGGTTGTCCCTGTACCATAACTCATGAGCATAATCAATATGTTAGGATCGGGGTAGTGTTTAGAAGGGGGGTTGAATAAACACTAGATTCAATTTCGATTTTTCTCGGGTTGCTGCAGACTGTTAAGTACTGCAGTAGCTTCTCAATATGTTGCAAGTCAGCAGACACTGATTATAGTGCGGAAGACGTCTGCTGGACTTGTGAGTGATAATAACTGAATGGTAAATAAGCAGAAGGTAAATAACACAAGTATGTTTCTGGAAGTTCGAAGCACAACGCTTCTACGTCTCCCCTTCTTCCTTTGCAGGAAGGTTACACTAGAAGAACCTGGTTTACACTTTACAGTATACAACCTTCTTAGGCACTCACACAGCTTGGCCTAAACTCCTAGCAATCACAAATTCTTAATTTGATTACAATAATTTCTATGACACTCACACAAAAATAAACTGATTAACTTCGAGTGTTCTTGAGCAACAGACTCAGTTGAAGATAATCTATCATGATTACAGTAGTAGCAGTTGTCTGCTCTTGCTGAACCTTTAAAGAATATCAATAAGATGATTTACTTTTTGCGTTGAGGTGTTTCTCTTTGTTTGATCAGATGGTTTAGCTAACCTCTTTATTCTTCACTTGGGTGTATTTATAGACTCCTTGATCTTAACAGCAACTTGTCTATATTTGAAAGAGATCCACTTTCTGTTACCATTCCATATTCTGATTGTCTTCTTTCCTATTTTGTTTAGCAACGGCTCTTTTATTCTGACGCTAATGGTGGCGGAGATATAGCAGGGTGCGCCACTCTGTTGTACCTTTGTCAGAATATGTTGTACTTGTTTTGTCTTGTTGCTTTGAGCTCTTGATGGATGGTTAGACCTATGCTGGCTTTCTTCGTTCAACTGGTCATTCATTCTTCTGTAACCAGTAGATGTTTGTCCAGTTTGTGTCCATCCGGTAGGTGTTTGTCAGGTAGATGTCCATCCGATTGGTGTCCATCCAGTACATGTCCATCCGGTAGATGTCCATCCACTAAGTGTCCATCCGGTTGATGTTCATCCGGTAGGTGTTTGTATCCAGTTGATGTCCATCACCCGGTAGGTCTTTGTATCCAGTTTATGTCCATTATCCGGTAGGTCTTTGTATCCAGTTGATGTCCATCACCCTGTAGGTCTTTGTATCCAGTTGATGTCCATCATCCGGTAGGTGTTTGTATCCAGTTGATGTCTATCATCCGGTACGTGTTTGTATCCAGTTGATGTCCATCACCCGGTAGGTCTTTGTATCCAGTTGATGTTTGTCACCCGGTAGGTCTTCGTACCCAGTTGATGTTTGTCACCCGGTAGGTCTTTGTATCCAGTTGATGTTTGTCACCACCAAAACTTAGAAATGTTTTCCCAACAATTTTCCCCTTTTTGGTGATGACAAAACTTAGTACTGGAGACTCTTGCTTGAACATAATGAACGACAACTCCTGTTAAGACTTAGAGACTAACAAAGACTTTGCAATTTGTTAGAATAAATAAGCAGATTACAAGTAGTAATCAAACTGAGCCAATGAAGGAATATCATTTTTATATAAAATGAATTCTGATTACATGATACATCTTACAAATTACATAGAACATTACATGGAACATCTTACAAGTCATTTAGCAGACCTATTTCTACGATCTATCCAAATGGAGAAACATAGCCAGTATGGAATGATCCGAGCCAGTTAATTTCAGGGTTATTTGACAAAGGGAGGGGGAGAGAAAGTACATACAGAGAGACTTAGAACAAAGAAAGACCTAGAAAGCAAAGAAAGACCTAGAAGGCTATCATTATCTTTAAGGTAGTCCTCTGTTCATTTGTCAAGTCCTCTGTCCACAATGAAAATTCTCTGTCTTCCCCCTTTTTGTCATCAGCACCCAAGCATCTGATGTTCCAAATTCCAGGCTGGTGAAGAACACCAGGGCTGGTCGAAGAAGCTAGAGCTAGCAGAGATGGGTTAGATAAGTAATCAACCCATGTAGGGTTGATTTAGATAAGTAATAAACCCATGAATATATGTGTGTAGAAACAGTTGCAGGACAAGTAAGAATATTAGTTAAGAGTTTCATGATTGATGATTTGAGTTAGTGAACTTAGCATGCTATTTATAGCGAAAAACTATCAAGTTGTAGTGTGAAGTGTCATATCATGCGTAAAGAAGTGCAGATAAAGATAGATAAGAATTGACAACTCTTATGAATATTTATAATAAACAGATAATGGAAACACAAAAAGACAATAAGATTTACTGTTTGCCCCCTAACCAATGCTGGGAGTAGTCACGGGTTGAGGGTGGAGTGTCAGCCTGAGTTTGTCGGGAACTGTGGGACCGTTGCTGAGAGGGATGCCTTGACCGACTGGATGCTCCAGCTGCAGTAGATGAGCGATGAGCTGGAGGCTGGTCTCGTTGGGTCAGAGGAGCAGGTCTGCTGGACTCGGGCAATCTTCTAACAATTTAAGGAGCAGCTATCAGGCTGTTGCTCAAGTCTTGAATTTGTGAAGCAAATGCCACCTGCATAGTTGCTAACTGATCCAATAGGGTTTTCTTGGCATCCTCTATCTTATCTTCAAGAGCCAGTGAGGTGGCGGTATGAAGTGATTCATTATGTTGAGTGATCTGAAGACGAGCCTGCCCTATCCGAGAGAGTGAGTCCGCAAAGGCATCCACAACAAAGGTCGGGAGCCTGGTTACTGTAGTCGTTAGACTATTTATGTCCCGATAGACGTGCTGGAATTGAGAATCAGTATGTTGCTGGTGACTCCCAAGAATAAGAGTCGCAGTGCGTTCTTCTTGTTTGAGCTTGTTGACGTCACTGGCCAGTGCAGAGATGGCGTTTGACAGATGCACCAGTTGATCAACAATGTTGGGTGGCCCTTCCAGTGGAATATGAGTTGAAAAGTCAAAGAAATCCTCAGGAGGGTCTTGGGCCAGAGATAGATCCAGAGCCTCTGTTTGAGTCTTAGCATTAGTAGGAGTGATAGCGTCGGGATGACCGTCAATATGGGCAGTGGTCAACAAAGCAGTGGCTTTCGTGACTGTTGCAACATGTGTATCGGTAGCAGTGGCATTCATGCTAGTAACAGCTTGTTCCAGCTCGGCTGCAGAAGACTGAGTGTGACCAGCAGAGGGAGAAGAGGGCTCGCTGGGTTCATCATTACCAGAAGAGAGGGTAACTTGATGAATCACAGTCTGAATCACCGTGTCAACGTTAGCATGATCAACATCCAGCAGTTGTAGTGGTTGATCATTGGCATGACTATGATCGGAGGAGATAAGTGGATCAACGGTAGAGGTGATCGCAATGTCAGTAGGAGCTGTCTCCAAAGTAGGTGGGGCAGTCTCTAAGTCAGTTGGAGTAGTTTCCAAGTCAGTTGGAGTAGGACTTGTATTTCTTGATACGGCAAAGCAGGAGTGGAGACCACTTGATATGCGGAGATCATGAAGAGCATGCTCAGCCATATCCAGCTTCGGACCTAAAGCATTCAGAACTGCTCGATCATGATTCGCTGTGCCAGAATCAATATTGAATTGTTGAAGGCGGGAATGAACAAGAGCTTGATGTTCTCCCACATAATTCATCATACGGAAGAGATCTCTGAGCTTCAAACTCTTTTCAGTGTCCGGGACTTGAAGATAAGTCAAAATGAGATTCTCGTCTTCTCGTGCTTGATCAAAAATTGGAGTGAAGTCATCGAAGCGTATGTTTAGGCGAGCCTTTGTCCATTGATCAAAAATTTAAAGCTGCGCCTGCAGCTTGGCTTCTACTTCACTCATGACCATTTGAATCTCAAAGGCTACAGGGGTGGTCACCGGTGCCATAAGTCCTTTTCCCTTTCCAATGGTGGTGTCCTTGGGATGATAGTAAGGACAATTGGAATTTGGTTGCCTGAAGCTGATTGAGCCAGGTGCTTGTTGGGAGCTCATCAGTTTGGTGGAGTGGGCAGGTTGAGCGATTAATGCATCAGGGACAATGGCTAATGAAGCAGCTGAGGCAGTTGGTTCCTCTGGTGGAGGATTTTCAGGACTTGGCTCTCTTCTAGTGATGACTGCTGCTGGGACTGCAGAAGAGATGGTATCAGAGGCATCAATGACTATCTTCCGGAGAGCATTAGGAGCCCCTTTTCTGGTCCTGGGCTTCTTAGGAGGAGGAGGAGAAGGAGGAGATGACTCAGCGGATTAGGATATTGTTTGTTCAGAATCGCTTACAACTTGAGTTGTGCGTCGCTTCGTCAGACCGACCTCTCTGCTGTGAATCTGGAGATACTTAGCAGTGATAAGTCTGCCTGGATGAATATTTGAGGAGGCCCCCGCCTGAATGTTTTTACCGTCAAACAGACTGCTGAGTGGAAGAGCAAAGCTCGATTGTCCCTTCCCTGAAGTAACTAGTCCGGTGCGGACCTGAAACAGAACAACTGACCAGTTGACTTCTAATCCTTTGAAGATGGTGCCCATGACGTCAAACTTATCAGGGGTGATGATATCAAAAGATCCAGCTTTGCACAGTAGCCCCTTGGAAATAACATCGGCCAGTTGACTGAAATGACTCTTCATTAGCACTTTTCTAAATGGAGGACATCGAAGGCGAGCGTCAGAGTCGGAGAATATGGAGCGCATTTCTTCCCTAACATCCACTGGAATAGTGGAGAAATCTGTAAGTCCAGTAGAGGGAAGACAAAGGTGAGTGGCGAATTCCAGTTGAGTGATGGTAACCAGTTGTCCAGAGATGGAGGCCACCACGGAATCATCAACTTTAGCAGTGGCGAAGAACTCGTGTAGAGCTTCCTTGTAGAATGTTGGAGCCTGGCTAAGGATCACTAGAAGTCCCGATGTATCCAACTTGTGAAAAACTTCCTTTGTATATTCATCAGAGGATGTGGAGATTGAATGAAAATCCACATACAACATTTGTGATGAAACTGGGCTGTGTATTCTTAGACATTTTTTGATGTAGATACCGAGAATCAAAAATCCTGCAGTGTAAGAATTTCTGGGAAGAAAGTTAACGCAGTTATTTTGGAAAAGATAAGAGTAACAAACAAAAGTAATGGCGGTTAACAAAAAGAGTAGATAACGTCGTACTGTAGATGAGCGGACACATGAATACGTGGTGACCATCTAACGACTGAAATTTTTTAAGAAATAAATAAAAGGACAGGATTTGGGCGGGAGTGAAATAATTTATTTTTACATAAAAGTAAATTTGAATTCCGACGTTCCAGTAGGTTAATAGTTACCGAAGGTTATTTTTGTCAAAGCATATTTGGTAAAGTCTGCTAGTATGTAGGGTCCGATTGGTAAGGTAACATCTACTGGTATGTAGAGTCCTACTGGTACGGAAGCACCTACTGCAGCAGGCTGTTGTTTTACCAGCTGAGCTTAGATAACCAAGATAAAATTTTAACTGAAATTCCCCCTAAATTCATGCGATTTCTACTGAGTAATTCCCCCTGAATTCATTAACCTTAAATAGTAACAATCATGGATTGATTTCAATTAAACCAAGAATATTTTGAAAGTAGGAAAACTTAGCGTCCGGTAGAGGTTTTGTGAAGATGTCTGCTGCTTGTTGTTCGGTAGATATGTATTCTAGCCGAATTTCTTTCTTCATAACGTGATCCCTGATGAAATGATGACGGATGTCAATATGTTTGGTGAGCGTATGAAGAACCGGGTTGTACGTAATGGCTATGCAAGACGTATTATCACAAAATATGGGTGCCTCAGTGGATTCAATTCCATAATCTCTCAGTTGTTGTTGAATCCAGAGCAGTTGAGCACAGCAGCTTCCAGCAGCAAGGTACTCTGCCTCTGCAGTAGACGTTGCTATGGATGTCTGCTTCTTGCAACCCCATGAAATTAATCGGTCTCCTAGAAATTGACAATATCCACTGGTACTTTTTCTGTCAATTTTGCATCCAGCATAGTCTGCATCTGAGTATCCGATCAGATTAAAAGTTGAGTCTCTTGGATACCATAGACCGACATTCTCAGTGCCTTTCAGATATTTGAGGACCCTTTTGACAGCCGTGAAGTGTGACTGCTTGGGATTTGCTTGAAACCGAGCGCACATGCAAACTGCAAACATAATGTCTGGTCGACTGGCCGTCAAATAAAGTAATGATCTGATAATACCTCGATACATCGTTACTTCGACTGCTATTCCTGAATTATCCAAGTCTAGTTTTGCAGATGAGCTCATTGGAGTGGCCGCTGCTGAACTTGTACTCATCCCATATTTCTTCAGCAGTTCTTTGGTATATTTAGACTGAGTTATCAGAATTCCTTCACTGGATTGCTTGACTTGCAATCCTAAGAAAAATGATAATTCTCCCATCATGCTCATCTCAAATTGATCCTGCATTATTTTAGAAAATCTTTCGCAAAGTTTTGAGTTTGTACTGCCGAAAATAATATCATCAACATAAATTTGAACATGCAGAGTATGGTCACCCTTTGTGAATTTGGAAAGAGTTTTGTCCACCGTGCCAATGGTAAAGTTATGCCCTGTCAAATATTTTGACAGCGTTTCGTACCATGCACGAGGAGCTTGCTTTAAACCATACAAGGCTTTGTTGAGACGAAAAACATAAGAAGGCTGCTGATGGCTTTCAAATCCAGGAGGTTGCTCAACATAAACTTCTTCCTGGAGTTTGCCATTAAGAAACGCACTCATAACATCCATCTGATAGACTTTAAAGTCTTTAAAAGCAGCAAATGCAAGAAATATGCGAATGGCTTGCAGGAGCAAAAGTTTCATCGAAATCAATGTCTTCTTCCTGTCTGTAGCCCTGTGCGACTAATCTTGCTTTATTTCTGATGACTATACCATTTTCATCTAATTTTTTTTTAAATACCCATTTGGTACCTATTATAGTGTGATGCTGTGGTCGTGGTACTAAATATCATACTTTGTTTCGCTCAAACTGATTTAGTTCTTCCTGCATTGCTTCTACCCAGCTTGGGTCTAACATAACATCATCAATATTTTTAGGTTTTATGTGAGATATGAATGCAGCATGAAGAAATTCATTAATCATTTGTCCTCTGGTGCGTAGAGGAGCAACAGACCTATGACCTGCTCTGGAGGATGATCCTTCATCCACCGGAGCGGAGGTCCAAGAGGATTGATTTCTTCATTTGAATGAATATGAGTAGGTAGCTCAGAAGATCTGATTGACGCATCTTTTCCGTTAGTTCCTTCTACTGTAGCAGGAGTATGCACAACAGTGTCATTGTCAGCTAGATGCAGTGCTTGTTGACCACCAGACTCTTCTGCTTGAGCTTCAGGAACTTCTGGTTCTAAAGAGCAGTCAATTCTGCTTCTGTAATTTATCTCATCATCAACATTTTCATCAATATAAGTGCTTTCCAGTCGATTGCTCAAGCTGTTGATTTGCAGATTAGATACAGTACAGTCAGTAGGTTCATCAAATTTTACATGCACAGATTCTTCTACAGTGAGTGTTCTATTGTTAAATACTCTGAAGGCTTTACTAATTGTAGAATATCCAAGAAATATTCCAGCATCTGATTTGGCATCAAAAGCGGTGAGATGAGTCTTTCCATTGTTGTGAATAAAACATTTGCAACCAAACACATGGAAATAAGAAATATTTGGCTTACTGCCATTCCAGATCTCATAAGGGGTTTTATTTGCTCGCTTATTAATCATGGATCTATTCTGCGTATAACATGCTGTGTTGATAGCTTCTGCCCAAAATCTCTGTGATATATCTGATTCTGCAAGCATAGTTCGCGCAGCTTCTTTCAAAGTGCGGTTCCTACGCTCAACAACTCCGTTTTGTTGAGGGGTTCTTGCAGCAGAGTATTCGTGTTTAATACCAAGGTCATCTAGATATGATTCGAGTGACTGATTGGTAAACTCGGTACCTTTATCACTACGAATCCTATCTATCCCACACGATTTCTTATTTTGGAGTCTTTTCAGTAGTTTGATCAGCTTTGGAGTAGCCTGGTCTTTGCCACTTAGAAACAGGACCCACGTAAAACGAGAGTAATCGTCTATTAACACTAGGGTATACTTCATTCCCCCTAGACTTGTTACTGGTATAGGACCGAATAGATCCATATGCAGCAACTCTAGGCACCGAGAAGAATATTTACTCCCTTTGTTCTTAAAGAAGGATCTGATTTGCTTACCAAGTTGGCATGCTGCATAGATCTTGTCTTTTGAGAACTCTATTTGAGGTAGTCCAATGACTAGATCAAGTTTACGCAGACTGGCAATAGTTTTAAAAATTTAAGTGACTCAATCGTTTGTGCCAAAGCCAATTTTGGAAGTATTTAAGGCAGCAAAGCAAGTAGAGGAGGTAGGCTGATTAAGATTCCAATCAATTTTATATGTGTTATCATGCCTTCTTCCTATAAGTAATACACTGCCATCAGTAGATTTGATTGTGCATGAGTGCTGGTTGAATTCTACAGAGTGACCATTGTCACAGAATTGACTGATGCTAATCAAATTATAACATAAATTTTCAACCAACAGAATATCTTTAATAATAATGTTACCGTAGATAATCTTACCCTTACCCTGGTTCTACCTTTTGCATTGTCTTCAAAGGTTATTCTAGGTCAGGTGGTGTCCACCAATTCAGACAATAAGCACGCATTTCCTGTCATATGTCTAGAACATCCACTGTCCAGAAACCACACTCTGAGCTCCGAACTTGATGAATTATTGCTTTCTTCAATTAAAGCGATAATATGATTGGTACCCAATCCTACTTGGGTCCAGACAGGAATAGTCCTTTCGTGACCCACACTTGTATAACCTTGAATTGTTTGGGTCCGTGTGTGGCCTGAAACGTGTGTGCATTAAATGATAAAGATGTTCTTGGGTGATATGTGCTATACTGAGTGTATGCATGTTGTTTAGGTTTTTGGTTTCTGTTTGGAAGCATATATCTCTTTTGGACATGCATACAATTATAATACCAGTTGGGTTTTACCTCTCGAGTTGCCTGACCAGTGGGTTTATGTTTATTTCTAAACTTTTGCCCCGGTCTAGCTTTCTATTTTGGCTCAACATAACCGATACCTTTGTGTGATGCCCGTTCCTTGATGAGTATTGGCTCAACAGATTCATTGACCAACTCACTTGGTTCATATACTGTGCTTGATCTTACAAAATTCATTGTTTGAATCTTGTTCCTTTCTAGACACAGTTGAGATTTGATGCCAGATGAGTTACTATCATTGTTAGAGTAGCATATACCGGTAAGATCACCAGCAAGACTTATTGACTCAAGCATTTCATCTTTTCTGGCAGTAGATGCATTCCATGTGCGAACCAGCTTAATGAGTTTCTAGTGTGCACATGTTGCTTCATCCCTTTCTTTCTCGAGCCGACTTACTTTTTCCCTTAAGCTTTTCAACTCATTTGATTGTTCACAATCAAATTTGTTGTTTTGCTGTTCTGTTGGGACTAGTTGTTCGGTCTTGTAATTTTCGAAGGATCCATACAACATCTGATACTCATTAATCATGTCCTGCAATGCATTAGTGAGTTCATTATGTGTAAATTCAGAGAGATTTGAATCAGTTACCTCACAGTCATCGTTGGCCATTAAACAATGAACTTCTTCCTCTTCACTCTCACTGGATGAGCTGGAAGCCTTTTCTGATTCTGACTCTGAGTCAGCCCATTTGCTCTTGTTCTCTTCAGCCACCAGTACTTTCTGTTCTCTGTCCCTTCTGGATGATCTTCTATTCTCCTTTGACTTTCTATAGTCCTTGGATCCTCTCTTTTGATCATCTTTCTTTGGTTTGGGCAGTCATCGATAAAATGTCTTGGCTTAAGACAGTTGAAGCAAACACGATCATCCTCATCTGATCTATTTTTGAAATTCTGCTTACTTTGATACGATTGATAGACCTTTTGACTCTTCTTCATAAACTTTCAAATTTTTTTGACAAACAACACCATTGCATCGTTGTATATTTGTTCAGGAGTCATCTCTGTTGTGATAGGTAGAGCTTCAGATGCAGTAATAGCTTTGGTTGGTTGACTGGTGCTGGGTTCATCTTCAATCTGAATCCCTAGTTCAAACTCATATGCTTTTAAGTCAGCAAATAAGTCATGTAGATCTATCTTGTTTAGATCTTTGGATTCTCTCATATCAATCGTTTTTACATCCCATTCTCTTGGGAGACCTCTCATGACCTTTAGAGTGATTTCTCTGTTGGATAGATCTTTACCAAGGCTATTAAGTTCATTTATGATTCCATTTACTCTCTCATCATATTCGCTGAGAGTTTCTCCGGACATCATTTTGATGTTTTCAAACTTCTGTAAGGCGACAGTGAGCTTGTTTTCCTTGGTTTGATCATTTCCTTCGCATAGCTGAGCAATCTTTTCCCAGATGTCCTTTGCAGTGGGACACATTTTGATCTTGTTGAACATATTTTTGTCCAGAGTTTTGAACAGTATGTCTTTCGCCACATTGTCCAGATATGCTTTTTTCTTTTCTTCGTTTGTCCAGAAGGATCTGTCCTTCTCTACCATCTGATGTTCACCACCAGTAATGGCAGCAGTTGTATTGACTTTCAAGATCTTCATTGGTCCATCAGTGATGACGAACCACATGTCATCGTCTTGGGCACTTAGATGTGCTTGCATATGAATTCTCCAGTCATCATATTCATCCTTCTTGAACATGGGAATCTTGCTAAATGAGGCCATCAGTTTTTGGTAATTTCTCAAGATTGGGAAGACCTAAGCTCTGATACCACTTGTTAGGATCGGGGTAGTGTTTAGAAGGGGGGGTTGAATAAACACTAGATTCAATTTCGATTTTTCTCGGGTTGCTGCAGACTTAAGTGCTGCAGTAGCTTCTCAATATGATGCAAGACTGCAGACACTGATTATAGTGCGGAAGATGTCTGCTGGACTTGTGAGTGATAATAACTGAATGATAAATAAGCATAAGGTAAATAACACAAGTATGTTTCTGGAAGTTCGAAGCACAACGCTTCTACGTCTCCCGTTCTTCCTTTGCAGGAAGGTTACACTAGAAGAACTTGGTTTACACTTTACAGTATACAACCTTCTTAGGCACTCACACAGCTTGGCTAAACTCCTAGCAATCACAAGTTCTTAATTTGATTATAATAATTTCTATGACACTCACACAAAAATAAACTGTTTAACTTCGAGTGTTCTTGTGTTTTATAGCTCAAATATTTACAAACAGAGATTGTGAAACAAGTTGAATCGGAATTGATTGACTATTCAATACAAGATATTGATTTCATATGATAGTCTATATGTCTATGAGAAGACGACATGTTTAAGATATGGATAATGTGGTTTAGTTACAGTGAGTTTCTGTAATAGATGTATCTGGTTGAGATCGGATGATAATATCAGAATTCGAAACTATTTTCAGAATGTAATGGATACTAAGTTAGCAATGAGTATTGCTTAGCATACCCATACAGATGGATCAACTGAGAAAATATCCAGACTTTGGAAGTTATGTCTCGATTAATAGTGGTGATTTAGTGGGAATTGACAGAAATCACTATTCACCAGTAGAATTTTCCTATAATTTAAGTTTCAGAAAACTTTTGGGATGGCATCGGTTCAGGTTTTGCAGAGCCAGAATTACCGATCGCTGAAGTGATGAAAAAAAAAATTGATAAGAACTTTTGGCATAACTTAAGATTGTTGAGAAAAAATGCCAGGAACGATAAAATTTCTGCGAAAACGATTAAAATTTGGCTTGAGGTGAGCAGATTTGCTATGCCAAAGAGAAATATATCGTTACACTTCGAGTTGAGAATCATGTAAATATGGAAATATTACTTTTGCGATGATCAATATGATTCGTTAAGTGAGGTTTGATGTTGCCTCGATATTTGAACTTTATGGAATCATAGAGAAGTTTGGTTCAGTGGTATATCGATGACACGATCACAACAATTGTCATTGATACATGATGATTCTTATGTATCTATGAATGAGATTGAGACATCTCATATGATTTATTTATTGAGTTATACTCAGTTTTGCGATTTCGAGGACGAAATCTTTTTAAGAGGTGAAGAAATGTAAGGCCCCGATGCTAATTAATCCGGATTAACGATGATTAAGCAAAACCGGATAATTAAAAGTGCAAACATGGATTAAGGTGTTCCAGACTGCGATGAGTCAACCAACTAGTGGAACATGTTTTAGTGCATGAGCATGTGCATGAGCACATGACACTTGGAAAACGCATGCCATTAATTAAGTTAACTCATGTTTAATACATGATTTTGGACCATTAATCTTGCAAGATGATGATGTATTGACACATGGAATCCACAATACATCAAATAAATAAAAAAATCATGCTTTGATGCCTTCAAACTCACGCACACATCATGCATTTTAGATTGTTATTTTTTATTATAAGGAAAACCCTTTCTCTCTCTTCTTTCACCTCATAAACTCTCCTCCTTCTCTCCTCCTTCTTTCCATCTTCAAGTTTCGAATTTTCCAGCCTATTTTAGCACAAATTTCTCTTGAAATTGTGAGTGCATGTCACATGAAAATATGGATTTGAGTGCTACTCATCTTGATGAACAAGATGCACCAAGAATTTTCAAGTTTGGAGAAAGTATATGCAAGATTTTCGAGTAGCAGCAGTTTTGGTGTAGGATTTTCGATCTTGGCTTGGTTTTGTGGATGATCAAGCTTCAAATCTTGAAGGTAAATGAAGGTATATCATCATCCTTGAGTTTTATCAACTTGCATGTAGGATTGAGGGTCGAACCATGGTGTTCATTTACGAAGAAGTTGCTGTCAATTATAGTCTGCTAAGACCAGTGCATGAACAGTCTGGTTCTTCGCGTTTTTGGCATGGTTATGTTTCGAATTTGAAGATGACTCCCCTGATAAAGGTTGTAGTGTTTTGTGTTAGCTTTAATTGGCCACAAGAGTCTGCTAATTGGATTTAAGATGAAAAATTTATGGTCATTCGACCAACATGTGTCAAATCTGGAAATTCACTGCATGCGAGTTTCATGCATTGTGTTCTTCGTATTTCTGGGAATAAATGGCTACGAATTTGAAGTTTTAGGCTCTAATAAGTGTTGTATTCGAAGCTAGCTTACATTATGATTTGGCCTCACTCAATTTGGAGTTCATATGCAAAGGTTATGCTAATTTTACCAGCAACTATACAATCTGGAAGCAGGGGATATACAAGTTTTTAGGCTGTACGTTTTTCACATACTGTACCTCAAGATGAACTCTTTTGCTTGACACTCCTAAGAGATGTATTGTAGAATTTGGAGTTGTCTTGCATTACAAACTGGCCTTACATGATTTGGAGTTTCCGCGTGTAATATATACACTTTTCCCTAGATCCGCTCACTCTGTCAAAACAGAATATGAGTAATTTTAAATCTGGCATACTTTGCTTTGCATGTGCCTCAAGATGAGTGAACTAGCTTCTGGACATGAAGATGACTCTAGTACTTTAAGGTTTCGTGATTTTCCCACTGGCCTCAAGTCTTTTGGACATCATATGAATTTATTATGATTTTTATACGAAAATGGGTCAAGCTGAAAATTAAGAAAAATTGCTAAGGGTCAATGTTTGGATTATAAATTTGATATTGGAAATAAGTGAACACTTTGATGATATAATTGAGGTGTAAATGACCAGGTTAACAGATCTCGAGGTTTATTCGAGGAGTACTCGGTAGATATAACATTGGTCCGAGGTACGTAGAAAACGGGTTTTATCACAATGTCTGGCAAAGACATGTGATGTTCCCGGGTATGATATACTTGTCATTACTTGCTCCTTATGTGACTATGTGATAAGTTGATCTGCAGTATGTGAATTACATGGTACATTGACTGCATGATATATGATGACATGAGATTTGAGATGCATCACATGAGATTATGATATTGCATTATGCATTGACACGCATGGACATTGAGCATTTCATGTTGATCCTATCGATTCGTTTCTTGGTACCTATATCTTTTCTTTGGTATCTGTGATGCGTGTCTGGGGATGATGGGCACGTCGATGGCCGGCGGAGAGAGTGAGTGTAATATCCCCGAAATAATTAATTGCAATTTGGGCATTAATTATGTTTATGTGATTTTATGGTGATAATTAGATTATGTTGGGACTAATTATCTTGGTGAAATGCTTGTCACATGGTAGGCGTGACCCGTAGAGCATTTTAGGGTGCATGTTATACATGTTGGGTGATTGGGTATTATAATGGTTTAAATAAAATGGTTTGTGCTTATTTGGTGAAGCATCTAGTAAATGGTGGTTTTGGTGCATTTTGGTAAAATGCTTTAAAATATCATGTTGGGGTATTCTATACTTCATGCTTTTGTTTAGATGTACAATTAAATCCCATGTAAGTTGGCAAGGGAGCCACTTGCACACCTTTACATCCCATCCACTCCTCTATCAGCTTTATGTCCCCAAACCCCCTCCTTTCATCTAAGATCTACCATTTTCGTTTCTGAAACAAGAAGAGAGGAGAAAGCTTTGAAAAAGGAGTCTTTTTGTGATTTCTTGCTAAAAACTTAAAGCTCAAGTGATAAGCTTTCATTATGGTAAAGTTTTGTTGAGTTTTGGTTAGTTTTGTAACTCATCTTTGGGGTTAAAAGAGTAGATCTTGGTCCAACATGTTGTTCATGTTTGGAGGATGTATTTTAATGTTGTTTTGTGGTTTAATGATGTGTTGGGTGGTTGATCTCGGTTGTATATGAGTTTAAGTGTTGTTGGAAGCTCATACATGGAGGTTTCTAGCAGGAACAGGGCTGCTCGATCGATTGAAATATGGGTCCGATCGATCGAGCGGGGCAGAGCCTGGCCAAGGCTTGAAACGAGCTCACCGATCGATCGGGAAAAAGTTCCGATCGATCGATGTGTGAAATCTCGATCGATCGAGATAAAATCTCGATCGATCGGCAGAGGCAGAACCAAAATGCCTTTTTGTTGAACATTAGCGATCGATCGAGGCTGGGAACCGATCGATCGCAAGGCATAAAATGTGGGTTTTGGGATTTTGTTCTAAATGATGTTATTTTTGGTAATGGTCCATTTATTGGCTTCTAATATGGATTCATGTGATTGTGTAGAACCATCCCAGGTAGCCACACATCAAAGGAGATAAAGTCCCACGACATCTCCACTTTTGGAACTAAGGTACGTAGTGAGACGTACGAGCATCGGACGGTAAAACGTATTTATTACGCTTGATTGGTTATGCATTATGGTTGCATACATGGTCTTAATTATGCATTGTGATTGCATACATAAGTGAATATGCATTATGGTTGCATACATGGTTGGATATGCATTATGGTTGCATACATGGTTGGATATGCATTATGGTTGCATAATTGATTGGATATGCATTGCGGTTGCATATGATTGTCAGTCGAGATTATAATACAGTGATGAAGAATACTTGCAGCTTTCATGTCGAAGCGATGATAGAATACTTGCCGCTGTCATATTTAGCGATGAAGAATATTTGCCGCAAATATGTCGAAGCGAAGGATAATGCCACTGTCATATTGATGCGAGGGATATTATGCCGCTAATATGTCGAAGCGAGGGGTATTAATGCCGCTGTCATATAAACGCGAGGGGTATTATACCACTGATATAATAAGACCGGGAATTGGCCATTGGTATACACGGAATGGGTGCATGTCATGACATACATATCGGTATTATAATCCATTGATTATTATTGTGGTACAGGGACAACCAAGGGAGCTTTTAAATGTATTGAATACAGGAAGTGAATCGCATTTATGGTTTATGCAATGAATTATGATCATATTATTGTGAATATGATTTATATACATGCTCATGGTTTGGGGTTGTTCCTGTAGGTACTTTTGGGCGGACGGGCTAAGGCTGGTTGATGCGGTGAGCCAGTGAGTAGTGCTTTTGGCATAGCAGGCCTAATTATGTTGCATAGTCTCTACTCTAGGAGTAGTGTAAAGCTATAGGATTAACATTCAGTTGGTTGGAAATGTAATTAATCCCTTTTGGAAATTTTATTTTGGCCTGTAATCTTAACGGCTCAATACATCAACACGAACTTTATATTCCTAGTTGCATGTTTAGCTCTATTACGCCTTTAATCCGCACTTAAGGAACTAGGGTCCTTACATTAGTGGTATCAGAGCTGTGGCTAGAGAACCCGGGAATGAGTGAAGGGTAGCCTTAGCATGGTTGGCTAAGTGTTTACATTTGGGGCATGTTTATGCATGTGGTGCATATTGGTGTATAAACTGTTATACTAACATGCTTATTATCATTTGTGTTATCTAACGGCATAACATGTATATTATTTGGAATTGTTGTTAACCCTTATATTACAGCATGGCGGCTATGAATTTGGGAAACCACAATGAAGAGGTTGGTGATATTGGGAGCGTGAATGCTAGCATCGGTCAGGCAAATCCTTTACCTCCACCTGCTGTGGGCATGGAACCGGTTGCTCAGTTACTACTACCAGGGGAGCTTAGCCTGACACAGTTCCTGACCTTCCACCCGCCTATGTTTGAGGGAACAGAGACAGGGGAAGAGGCCGAAGAGTGGCTAGAGAGATTGGAACCGATATTCGTGTCTGCGCCATGTGCTAGAACGACATGGTTGAGATTGGCGGAATTTCAATTGGCAAAGAAGTCTTCTATGTGGTGGAAGATGACTGTGATGGAATTGAGGGCTCAAGGCATGGTAATTGATTGGACTCTATTCAGAACTCGGTTTTTAAACCTATACTTCTCGGCTGCGGCTAGACAATCAAAGGAGGATGAATTTACAAACTTGAAACAAGGGAGCATGACAGTTTTGGACTATGCTATGCACTATTCTTCCTTGCTGAGGTATGTTCCCCACATTGCCACCAATGGTCATGCAAAGATGAGGAACTTTTTGAAGGGGTTGCGACCGGAACTATTTGATCGGGTGATTTCTAACAACCCGACGTCCTTTGATGATGCACTTGTAAGAGCGGAGTTGGCAGAGATTGGGGTGAGTGCTTATCCTGATGTGGCACCCCCACCAGTTTCATCACAAAGATCTACTTCTGAGAATCTGAGGCCCCAGGGAGGATTTTTTAAGTCAAGGGGAACTTCTTCTTCTTCTTCCCGGTTTAGCGGAAGGCGACCGGATGGTCGGAAGCAAGGTGATCGGAGAGGTGGTGTATCTACTTTTGGAGGATCTGGTAGAGTTGGAGATGTTAAGTGCCACTTTTGTGGAGGGCCGCATTTGATGCGTGATTGTTCTGCATGCTACATATGTGGCGAGTCGGGCCACATTGCTCGGCGTTTTCCCAATCGGGAAGGACGGACGGATCTTAGAGAGGGCCGAGGGAGGTTTTCTAGTGGTCCAGTACAGCAGAGGCCACCGATGGTGCCTCGTTATATGGGAGGACAGACGATGGGGCAACCTCAGGGACAGGTCTATGCACCGACCAGGGAGCAGGCCGATGCAGCTCCAGAGGAGGTGATAGCTGGTACGTGCCTTCTATTTATGTATTCCGCCTTTATTTTGATAGACACAGGTGCTCCGCACTCCTTTGTGTCTGCGGACTTTGTGGCGAGATATCATATGTGCACGTCTCCGTTACCCACGTCTCTATTGGTCTAGACACCCACCGGAAAGAAAGTTGTTGCTGATCAGTTTCTGATGGACTGCCTCATTTATTTTGAGGGCAATGAGATAAAGACAGATTTGATTGTATTGTGTATGTCAGACTTCGACTGCATTGTGGGTATCGATATTCTGAACAGATATCAGGCAGTGGTAGATTGTCGGCAGAGGACAGTACGGTTCAGATCTCATTTGGGAGTTCAGTGGATTTTCTATGGCAACGGTTCTCGTGCGAAGATTCCGCTGATTTCGGCAATTAAAATGTCCCAATTATTGGAACGTGGACACACGGGTTATATCATCTATGTCGTTGATATGTTGGGAAAGAGCAAAGAGTTAAGAGTTGAGGATATACCAGTGGTAGCGAAATTTGCTGATGTGTTCCCGGAGGAGATTCCACGATTCCCACCGGCTAGGGAAGTCGAGTTTGGAATTGAGTTATTACCGGGGACATCCGCTATCTCTCGTGCACCTTACATGATGGCACCGACAGAGTTGAGGGAATTGAAGGAGCAGTTGCAGGAGCTCCTTGATAAAGGATATATACGCCCTAGCGTATCGCCTTGGGGCGCACCGGTCCTTTTTGTGAAGAAGAAAGACGGTTCGATGCGTTTGTGCATCGATTACCGGCAACTGAATAAGGCCATGGTGAAGAACAAGTATCCTCTCCCAAGGATTGACGACTTGTTTGATCAGTTGCAAGGCACAAAGCTGTACAACAAGATTGATTTGAGATCCGAGTACCATCATATACGGGTCAGGGAGGAGGATGTGCAGAAGACAACATTTATGACTCGGTATGGGCACTACGAGTTCTTAGTAATGCCGTTCGGTGTGACAAATTACCCGGCTGTCTTTATGAGCTTGATGAATCGGGTGTTCCAACCCTATCTGGACCAGTTCGTCATTGTATTTATTGACGACATTCTCATCTACTCCCGGAGCGAAGAAGAGCACGTGAAACACTTGAGGACGGTGCTCCAGATCCTCAGAGATCATCAATTATACGCCAAGCTCAGCAAGTGTGAATTTTGGTTGAGCAGTGTAGTGTTTCTGGGGCATGTCATATCTAGCAGTGGGATTTCAGTGGACCCCAAGAAGATTGAGGCTGTGATGGAGTGGGCTGCACCCACTTCTGTACCCGAGATTCGGAGTTTTCTTGGTTTGGCTGGCTATTATCGACGCTTCGTCGAAGGATTTTTCTAAGATTGCTAAGCCACTGACTCAGTTGACTCAGAAGGGGATACCGTTTTATTGGTCTGAGGCTTGTGAACAAAGCTTCCAAGAGTTGAAGCATCGATTGACCA
The DNA here is from genome assembly GCA_907163345.1 of Haberlea rhodopensis. Taxonomy (NCBI): domain Eukaryota; kingdom Viridiplantae; phylum Streptophyta; class Magnoliopsida; order Lamiales; family Gesneriaceae; genus Haberlea; species Haberlea rhodopensis. The sequence continues at coordinate 1,361,295 of CAJQUN010000151.1, read as the reverse complement.
CGGCTCCTATATTGGTAATTCCCACGGAGAACAAGAGGTTTGTTCTATATACTGACGCATCACTTCAGGGCTTGGGATGTGTATTGATGCAAGATAAGCACGTGGTAGCTTATGCATCGAGGCAGTTGAAGCCGCATGAGGCTAGATACCCAGTCCATGATTTGGAGTTGGCGGCTATTATCTTTGCCCTGAAGATTTGGAGGCACTATCTGTATGGTACATCTTTTACCATATACACGGATCATAAGAGCCTAAAATTCTTGTTTACTCAGGCGGAGTTGAATATGCGTCAGAGGAGATGGATGGATTTGCTCAAAGACTATAACTGTTAGATTGAGTACCATCTGGGGAAGGCGAACTTGACAGCAGACGCCTTGAGTCGGAAGGTGAAGAGTACTGCTGAGGAGGTCATGCATTTGTCGGCTATGATGACTTCATATTGCCATCTGGGCTATGACTTCGACGTAGATACATTGCCTGTGCATGTATCGACCTTATTGGCTGAGCCAGATATCTATGAGCATGTCAGGAGAGCTCAGAGGACAGATGATGAGATTCAGAGATGGTCATCATTGGCACTTCAGGGTCAGCCATCAAAGTTCAGAGTGGCTGAGGATGGTTCTTTGAGACTTGGTAACCGATGGGTAGTTCCATGTTCGCCGTAGTTGCGTAGAGGAATCTTGGAGCGAGCTCATAGTAGCCGATTTAGCATCCACCCAGGAGGTAGGAAAATGTATAAGGACTTGTGTGATCAGTTCTGGTGGAAACGGATGAAACGTGATGTGATCTCATTTGTTAAGAGATGTTTGATCTGCCAGCAGGTTAAGGCAGAGAGGCAGAGACCCGGTGGCGAAATGAGGAGCTTAGAGATACCGGAGTGGAAGTGGGAGCACATATCGATGGACTTTGTGACCCACTTGCCGAGGACTACCGCAGGTTGTGATGCCATTTGGGTGATCATTGACAGGCTGACGAAGGTAGCTCACTTCATCCCCTACAGTATGACGTACACATACTTGAGGATGGCTCAGTTGTATGTCCGGGATATAGTGAGACTGCATGGGATTCCAGTATCCATTGTATCCGACAGAGATCCTCGGTTCACATCTCATTTTTGGGGAGGACTTCAGACAACACTGGGTACTGAGGTGAGATTGAGTACGGCATACCATCCCCAGACGGACGGGCAGACTGAGCGTACTATACAGACGCTCGAGGACATGCTGCGAGCTTGTGTGTTGGAGTTTGATGCCTCATGGCAAGATTCCTTGCCCTTGGTAGAGTTTTCATACAACAACAGCTATCAGGCGAGTGTTCAGATGGCACCGTTTGAGGCTTTGTATGGTAGGCGTTGTAGGTCGCCATTATACTGGGATGACTTGACCAGTAAAGCAGTGGGAGGACCCGAACTGATTCGGGAAATGGAGGATAAGGTAAAGATTATCCGTCAGAAAATGAAGGCAGCCCAGGACAGGCAGGCCGCCTATGCGAATAAACGGCGGAGACCGTTGGAATTTCAGTAGGGAGACAGGGTCTTTTTGAAGATTTCACCTTTCAGGGGTGTGGTTCGGTTTGGTATGCGTGGTAAATTGTCTCCGAGGTATGTGGGACCGTATGAGATTTTACAGCGCATCGGTACCTTGGCTTACCGTTTAGCACTACCACCGTCGTTGTCAGGTATTCACGACGTGTTTCATGTATCTATGCTGCGGTAGTATGAGCCGGATCCGTCGTATATATTGCAGCCTTCTGAGGTCCAGTTGGATTCTGATGTATCCTATGAGGAACGGCCAGTCAGGATTTTAGATAGGACTGATCGCAGACTACGGAACAAAGTGATACCGATGGTCAAGGTTCAGTGGGATCGCAGGGGTGTCGAGGAGGCCACGTGGGAGACGGAGCAACATATGGTGCAGCGCTACCCGGAACTATTCTATGGTATGTGATTTATGTTTAGTTTCGATTTGGGTAAGTGCATGCGATTTCAAGGGCGAAATCTTTTAAGTAGGGGAGTATTGTGATATCCCCGAAATAATTAATTGCAATTTGGGCATTAATTATGTTTATGTGATTTTATAGTGATAATTAGATTATGTGTTGGGACTAATTATCTTGGTGAAATGCTTGTCACATGGTAGGCGTGACCCGTTAGAGCATTTCAGGGTGCATGTTATACATGTTGGGTGATTGGGTATTATAATGGTTTAAATGAAATGGTTTGTGCTTATTTGGTGAAGCATCTAGTAAATGGTGGTTTTGGTGCATTTTGGTAAAATGCTTTTAAAATATCATGTTGGGGTATTCTATACTTCATGCTTTTGTTTAGATGATTAAATCCCATGTAAGTTGGCAAGGGAGCCACTTGCACACCTTTACATCCCATCCACTCCTCTATCAGCGTTATGTCCCCAAACCCCCTCCTTTCATCTAAGATCTACCATTTCGTTTCTGAAACAAGAGGAGAGGAGAAAGCTTTGAAAAAGGAGTCTTTTTGTGATTTCTTGCTAAAAACTTAAAGCTCAAGTGGTAAGCTTTCATTATGGTAAAGTTTTGTTGAGTTTTGGTTAGTTTTGTAACTCATCTTTGGCGTTAAAAGAGTAGATCTTGGTCCAACATGTTGTTCATGTTTGGAGGATGTATTTTAATGTTGTTTTATGGTTTAATGATGTGTTGGGTGGTTGATCTTGGTTGTATATAAGTTTAAGTGTTGTTGGAAGCTCATACATGGAGGTTTCTCGCCGGAACAGGGCTGCTCGATCGATCGAAATATGGGTCCGATCGATCGAGCGGGGCAGAGCCTGGCCAAGGCTTGAAACGAGCTCACCGATCGATCGGGAAAAAGTTCCGATCGATCGATGTGTGAAATCTCGATCGATCAAGATAAAATCTCGATCGATCGGCAGAGGCAGAACCAAAATGCCTTTTTGTTGAACATTAGCGATCGATCGAGGCTGGGGAACCGATCGATCGCAAGGCATAAAATGTGGGTTTTGGGATTTTGTTCTAAATGATGTTATTTTTGGTAATGGTCCATTTATTGGCTTCTAATATGGATTCATGTGATTGTGTAGAACCATCCCAGGTAGCCACACATCAAAGGAGATAAAGTCCCACGACATCTCCACTTTTGGAACTAAGGTACGTAGTGAGAAGTACGAGCATCGGACGGTAAAACATATTTATTACGCTTGATTGGTTATGCATTATGGTTGCATACATGGTCTTAATTATGCATTGTGATTGCATACATAAGTGAATATGCATTATGGTTGCATACATGGTTGGATATGCATTATGGTTGCATACATGGTTGGATATGCATTATGGTTGCATAATTGATTGGATATGCATTGCGGTTGCATATGATTGTGAGTCGAGATTATATTACAGTGATGAAGAATACTTGCCGCTTTCATGTCGAAGCGATGATAGAATACTTGCCGCTGTCATATTTAGCGATGAAGAATATTTGCCGCAAATATGTCGAAGCGAAGGATAAAGCCGCTGTCATATTGATGCGAGGGATATTATGCCGCTAATATGTCGAAGCGAGGGGTATTAATGCCGCTGTCATATAAGCGCGAGGGTTATTATACCACTGATATAATAAGACCGGGAATTGACCATTGGTATACACGGAATGGGTGCATGTCATGACATACATATCGGTATTATAATCCATTGATTATTATTGTGGTACAGGGACAACCAAGGGAGCTTTTAAATGTATTGAATACAGGAAGTGAATCGCATTTATGGTTTATGCAATGAATTATGATCATATTATTGTGAATATGATTTATATACATGCTCATGGTTTGGGGTTGTTCCTGTAGGTATTTTTGGGCGGACGGGCTAAGGCGGGTTGATGCGGTGAGCCAGTGAGGAGTGCTTTTGGCATAGCAAGCCTAATTTTGTTGCATAGTCTCTACTCTAGGAGTAGTGTAAAGCTATAGGATTAACATTCAGTTGGTTGGGAATGTAATTAATCCCTTTTGGAAATTTTATTTTGGCATGTAATCTTAACGGCTCAATACATCAACACGGACTTTATATTCCTAGTTGCATGTTTAGCTCTATTACGCCTTTAATCCGCACTTAAGGAACTAGGGTCCTTACAGTGAGCTGAGTGATGCCGTAGCGACGAGCGTCCCGATGTCGCCCAGACACGAGGATGATGGACCGCCGATGGCTCGACTGAGAGATAGATCGGAGCGCGGAGCATGTCACATCCTGCTCGAGCACTGATGAGTGATTGATGATCTTCCTTTGGACTCCTGAGATATGGATATTCGAGATTTGATACCCTTCATGTGCATTTGCATTCATGCACGGCATGCATCGCATGTTATTTGTCATACACTGTGATATTATTTGTTTCTCATACTGGGTTCTGACCCCCTTCGCGGGGGGCTGTCATGTCTTTGTTATATGGGCATGACAGGTGGTACAGGTGGACGTACTGTGGATGCTCGAGACGAAGCATCGATAAATACCAGAGCTCCTTGAGAGCGAGCTCAGGTATATGGTTTATGTTTTGAGTACCAGTAGTTGTTTAGTATTTTTACTTATGTTTTAAATTATCGGGGTATGCCCTGAGTATCTGTATTTTTAAGTATTACTTTGTTGAGAATTTATATGTAATGCTTATGCGATGAATATCATGTTAGATGTAAAACTGGAAATACATATTTTCACTATTCGAAAATGTTTTAGAAACAAAATGCGAAAAATTTTGAGGGTCACTTTTTGAAAGCTTTTAACTAAATCTTCCGCTGTTTACGTTAATATAACAATCGTGTGTTAATTAAACCTCTGATTAGGACCAGGCCCTCACATCTCAGGCTCACATGCGATCACTTAATAAATAAATGTATATATACGCGTAGAAATCACGTTTCCGTGCAACTACTGGTACCTTGCCCCTAGGAGCATCCTCATCCAATAGCTCGAACCCAATTCCCAAAACAATGTGGTATATGTTCTACTTGTTTCAACAGAAACAGCCCCCAAACAGGCAGAGCATACACTATCACAATACTCATATTCATAACAATGCATAACGATCATGATAAAATCATAATATAACAATTTAAGATTATTTAAATTCCATAAAAAATGTACTCCCTGTACAGTTCTGAATCCGTATAGCTTCCACCAGCTGTTCCTGTTTCAATCTCACACGCTTTCATAAACATCAAGTTCAGTATCGTTATTCAAAACATGATACTCATCAATGCAATAAATTCAATATAATCACAATTCATCATTTATGCTCAATCATAACGATTCTCATATCGAATGCAACTCTGCCTACCAGTTAATCTCATTCTCAACCATTTCTCATATCGATCATGCCAAAGCCATCAATACCCAACTCCATATCCAGACCATGTACATTTACGTGTCCACCACAGTACATATACCAAACTCAATACACATATACATTTCCTTATATTCAATCACTACATTCAACAATGCATAAATACATGAATTACTTCATAGTATACCTGCTCGTACGTCGCTACGTACCTTAAAGTCCGTGTTTTTACCCTCAAGTCACCCCCCTCGTTGTCCGAGAGCTCAAGAAGGCTCTACATGAACTCAAAGGTTTAAGGGTTATCTCATAACCAATATTTGATGCACAAAATCTCATATTAATTCATAAAGTCATGCCCATAATATCACATAATCCAACCTCCCAACAACAAAACTCAATTTAGCAAATTAACATGTTCCAAACATCCAAACCAACACCGATGTGATTCAAACCAAGCTATGAAAGAAAGGATCCATGTAGATAAGAGATTCTACCATTTAAATCCAATTCTCTTAATCCCAACATAAAGTCATTTATTTGTTTAAATTCAACTTTAAACAAATTAAAGATGCATTGGGTTCCAAAATTCTTGATTTAGAACTCACTACTAAGATTAGTAACTCAATAAAGTGACATAAGTCAACAATACATGCTATAATACCCATTCAAGAATATACATCACCATAAACTCTATTCCATGTTATAACACATACTAGCATGTATCTAACTCATTTATTTACACACTACACATGCTTCCAAATGTAACACATCTCATACCATAGCCCAACACCCACCAAAATATTACAATGGCTACAAGCCATAGAAGTTAGTTCTTTTCACCCCCCACTAACAAGGCTTAGACTCACTCTAGATTCATATTTAAGCATATTAACAAACACTTTCCGTGCATGATTTTAATCTTCATCCTTTAACCAACAATAATACTAAGCCAATACACAAATTTAACATTTTCCTTCAACAATACTTCATCTAGTCACAAACCACAACATATACACATAGTTACATGCTAAAATATACCTACACTTGTATATATAACACTTACACATACTCAAATGCATCAATACTTGTATATACAACACATATACACACTCAAATGCACCATAACTTATATATACAGCACACACTCAGCAGAATACACACCCACATAGCAGTATACATGCACACACTCAGCCGAATACACACACACGTATATATGCGCACACACAACAGTATATACAAACACGCGCCGAATACACGCACGCACATTGCAAAATACATACATTCATACATGCAACTCATGCCCAGCACACACATACACTTACTCGCAGCAATACACACACACATACCTAGAAATATACACATATACGTAGCGATATACCCACCCACACACAGCTGCCAATTTTCCCCAACAAACTCGCAGCCAAAGTCTCAAAAACCTTAGGAAAATCGAAGTGCAAGCAAAAATAATTGACCAAGAATCGATTAGCATCTTACCCAAAAGAATCTTGAATAAAAACGTGCTTGAACATGGAGGAAGAAATCGCCCAATCCATCTGGAAAAGGGGAGGCGCGGAAATGAGAATGGGGAGGGGGGAAGAAAGAGCCGATTTTTTTGGGGAGGGGTTAGGCGATTTTTGTAGTGTGTGTAGGAAAGGAAGTGTGTGTTTTTCCCCCAACCCTTACTTTAATCCACCCATTTAACTCTCATCCCATCATAAATCAATTAGTTTAATTAAATCAAAAACTCAAAATAAGGGTATGAATTATTGATTAAAAGAGCACCATAAGTTTAACTCCCACTAGTTAAATTTCAAATTCGGGTCGACTACAATTCCCTGTAATTTGATTCCAAAATTATTTCAAGTTTACTCCAATTAATTAAATGATTTGGTGTAGATAATTTCGGACATCATTCTTGAATTTAATTTACGATATAAACTCAACCCGGAATTTATTCTACCTCCGGAACAAAATTTCATCCCCAAGAATTTAAGAATCTCCTTGAATTTAATTAGTATTATAACTTCAATTCAGGAATCATTTATTCTGGCCCCGGTCCAAATAAGATTCCCAAAAATTTAAATCTCGACACATCATATAAATATCATATTTAAATCCATTTGGCAATTAATAATTATTCCGGATATCACAGATGATATGCTCATTGGAGAGGCAATTTAGAAATCATCAAGTAACAAAGAAAAATATTGACAAGACATTTTAACGTGTGTGCATCGAGAACAATTTTTGGAATTAAAAGTTTTCAAGACATTTGAAGAATGAAATCTCAAGGATTAATTCGAGTTTCAATTATAAGCTTTTCTTTTAAATGTCAAGTTTTTATAAGAAATAGAATCTTGAACTTGTAATTTTTAAGAATCTATGCGCTTAAATATGAATTGTGAGTTAAAGTTGAGTATTTTCTCTAGTCTCGAATTTTGTAAGAAATAACGCATTAACAATGCTTAAAAAAAAATTGATGATGAGAATATTTTAAAAGGATAAAATGATGCAAATGAGGTAATATGATTACCAAAACTGAAAATATATTATTGTGAAAAATTCTCTATGTAAAACATAGAAAGCTTCTTCGGGCGAGTGTCTTTATAAGTTGTTAGAGAAAAATCCTGTGCATGCAACTAAAAAGTGTTGCACTAAATGCTATATGACAAAATGATCTCTAGTGGCATAATCATTAGTGATTATGTGAAACCACGGATCCGCATATGAAATGGTTAACCGAGAGATCATGTGGAAGCTTATCGAGAGGAATGTGGTTAAACCATGTAATCAAAATCTCATAGTGGATACCCAACCTTGTTGACTGGAGATCCCAAGATCTAGTTTCAAAAGGGACAACTAAATTATGAGATTGTATAAACACCGGGAGATCAATCTCAAACTCATTCCTATGATAAGGGTGTAGCCTGCAAAAAGGGTACGATGATAGACAAAAGTCTTTTAATGATTCCTAAGACATATTAGAATATGCTGGAGTATAGCGGAATACTCTTCTAGGAGATCACCTACGTAAGTGCGAAGTGTGGCCGCTTCAAAGAATGGAAAGCACTTATGAAACCAAGCGTGGTACATGGCCAAAACGGACACAACCGTAAGAAACCAATACGAATGTTATAATTATTATGGTGTGGGTTCAATTGTCTTTGTTTACACCAACGACTAAATAGTTCAAGACTATAAGTTCACTATTAAGTCAAGTAAATCCGATTGAATACTATTATGGATGATTCAAAGCTGCAAGCTATCTCTCCAGATGCCATAATAGTTCGTCAAAGCACTCAATTGCATACATGCATTAATTTAATTTATGTGGGGGATTGTTAGAAAATGTGAAGTAAATTAAATGCTCGATCGATCGAGCACTATGCTTGATCAATCGAGCTGGACAGAATTTTTTTCCTCTTTTGGAACAGTAGCTCGATCGATAGAGCACTGTGTCTGTTGCGAAGAATGGTGTGTCCATTCATGTTGGGATGCTTTTTTTCCTTGATCGGGTGCATCCAAATGGTCTTTTGGACTGCTATCTTTGGTTTACTATATATAAGACATTCCCACTAGTTTTATATACTAGATTTTCGAAAATCAACATCATATAAAGAGATTAAATTGAGAGCAATTTGTTTGTTCTTCAAGTTTCTTCTTTTGATTGCTTTGAACATTTGTGGTTTGAGGACTTGTGATTTGGAGTGCTCCTATCACAAGTCATAGTCGTTGTATCTTGGGAGACAAATTGTCATAGAAAACCGTTAGCACCATAGCGATGCAATATTGTCTTAAGGAGATTACAAATCTCACCTCAACGTAAAACTCATTTTGAAGCCATTGTTATTTTGTTACTAAATTTCTGAGACATTTTGAGAGATAAATACTTACAACACGTATTTCATGCACCTGGTAGCTGGGGTATGCGAGGTACCTCTTAATTAACAGAATAATAATTTCAAGTAATCTATATATTAGTTGTAGCGGATTTTTTAACACGGCATGACCCGTTTCCAAATCGTGCCGGCGTGGCAAGCAAGCATAGTGCCATGCCGACACGATTAAACAGGCTGTGCTGGCACGGCACGACCCGTTTGACACCTCTAATTGTCGTCGTTTAAGTGGGCTAGGGCTTTTTATTTTATTCAATAGTTTTTATATTTTAGTATTATAATAAATTATATATTAAAAAAAATTATTTTGAGCTTTTCTTTATTTTCGAGCAATAACTCAAATTTTTCACATAATATTTTGAGTTCAACTCGAACTCTAATTCGAGTAAAAAACAATTTAACTTTCAATTTCAAATCGAGTTAACTTTTTGTTGATATTTGACTCAATTTGTTTACATTCATAGGAAGTTACAAATTTAAAATTTAAATATTATCAACTTTCGATTTGCCATTATAATATGGAAAATTAAGGGCCGGTACCCTTTCCTGAAACGTAATTCATCATAGTCTAGTTAACCTTAGTTCATTTAGGTCCATTCTTGGTTGAAATGACTATAAAACCCCCATGTGGTCCAAGTTGTCCCCCTGGTCCAACCAACTCTTAATAAAATTGCATTCTTAACCCTAAGAAAATGTTTAAAGAACAAATAAGCATCTATGTACTATTTATCATCTTCTTTATCTTCTTATTTATTAAACAGTAGTATTTATGAACATGAGATCCTTCAGTTTCTGTCATCTCGGGTGAACCCAAGAGCATACTTTTGCAAAGGACTCACAGTTCATATAACGTTCTTCTAATTATAATTCACAACCCGATTTGAAGATCATGTTAAAAATAAATACAAGGCCCAACATGCTTCCGTATTACAATAAAATTTTAACAAACTGAAATATACCATTTTGACCATAACGGCACCGGGTGAGGTGGGTCGCAACACCACCAGTCGAAAACTTACTGCCTCCAGATTGTTTTACGAATGGCTCCTCACCATTCAACCTCAGCTCAAGGGCGAGGCTAGTCTGCCAGTTATCCGACTCCTTCAGAAACCGCACAGCACAGCCCTAATTCGTTTCCTACCTTAGGGCGTAAGGTATAATCAAGATATAAAAAAGATTTAAAGATATCTGGGAGATAGCTGGGCAACAACCTTATTTTTATTCTGGAATACTTATAATATCTGTTACATTAAAACGTCTCCTTTTGGGAGGAGACGGACTTGTTTAGCCTCTCATATAGATGATGCTTGACTCAAGAACACATAAACTTAAAACAAACAGAACAATATTACAAATGATTACAAAAGAAAGAAAAGAAAGAAAGATTACCAAGCTACGAAAGTTGAAATATTACAAAGCTTGGAGACTCTAAATTTATTTCTCAGAAAACTATGGAGAATTTTCGATGTCCTTAGCTTCCTGAATGAGTGCCCTTATATAGGCATTAATCCGGACTTCAAATGCGGATTCCAAATCTTGATAATAGTTGAGTGCGCTGTGAGTGCGTCTTAACTTTCACGTGGTATGGCATCTTTGTCTGAATGTGCCAACTTTTCTCATGAGTGGTCCATTATTTTTGTCTGAGTGCGTTGAACAGTATCCGCACTAACTTTTAATGGTCCACTTCGTTTCCTTTGTCGGAGAATCTTTACATTAGTGGTTTTTGTGGTCCCCGGGCTTTAGGAAAACGGGCTCTCTTGTCAGCATGTCTTTTGTCTCTTCATGCCTCTGATCTGTCAGGTTTCGAGCGGAATCCTTTCCCGAACTCTGGTTCTTTCTGCTCTAGGCATGCTTGGCAAATATGGTCTAACCATCGGCTAGTGTGCCATGTTGCAGAATTTCCGGTAAGTCTCCTTTCCTGCTGGAATCTTGTTTTCCCAAAGAATTCTTCTTTTTGTTTCAAAGACTTCGGCAAATCTCGTCGAGGTTCCTGTCATGGAATTCAACAAGAAAGTTCCGTTGGCTGAATTCTGAAAGAACTTGAATGAGTATTTGACCTTGTCCATTTCTGTGAGACAAACCCAAAGACCCCATGCTCGTCTGGTTGAAACTTCATCTCTGTGATAGCTCCCGCCAAAATTGGAAGTCCTTCTGGTAACACCATTTTTATATTTTTCAGGGCATTTCCATCTGGTCTTCTAAGCTTGATAAAATGAAAAGCTTCGATAAAGCCTTTCTTCGCCGGTTCTGGAGTAACTGAAAAATACAACTCCAAAATGTCGCATCTTGCCAAATGTGGATTATTGGCCCAAGTCTCGTAAACACTTCTCTGATCCATTTTGCTAATTTTGATATTTCAGAGAAAGCTGGTGTCACAGTATAAACCGAAGCCAGAGCTCCGAAATTATACCATTCCTGACCATCGTTTGGATGGCTGTCTGGTTTCATCCAAACTCTCGGATATTTTCCTGAGATATCAACTATAGATTTGTCTGGGTTGATACCTCGCCTGGTAATTAGTTTCTCCCAAGTGCGTTGGTAATCCGGCATAGGTGAAGAAACTAAATCATCATTAGTTTGAACCTTAGACTTGCAAGTCATTGGCCTAAGATTCAACTCTCCCTCTTTAACCCCAAGGTGCTGGGTTGCCTTGAAGGTTCAGATTGTGATGACACCTGACCCTCAACATTCGCTTCAGCTTGTACATCCTCAAGGAATGCATCATCTGCAGCACTCGTGACAGGGGTACTTGAATCCCTTGCCTCCGAGTTAGATGAGCCCCGTTCTCTAAACACTTCTTTTTGCACAGTTGAAGGTGCTGCCTGAAGGATATGCCCTTTCAAGACTTCAAACAAACGTTCGTGGTCCCGAAAGCATGCTCGTATATGATCAGTAACAAGTTCCTGATCTGCTCGTTGAAGTCATCCCGCAACCTCTGCATTGAGACAAAGAGTCCCAAAATCTCGTTCCAGGATCTCCAGGTTTTCCCTGAGATTCCTAATTTGCTTGAGGGTATCGTTAGCAATGTGTCCCTCCATCTCGCGTTAAGAAATCTGCAAGAATATTTTTAGCAGATTTCACAATGACAATATCATAATCATAATATTGACATTCTGCCTGCCGTCTTAAAAGTCTAGTCTTTTCTGGTTTTGATTCAATTTTATTTTTCAGAAAAGACTTAACACTAGTATTATCTATTTTTAAGATAAATTTCTTTGCAAGTAAAAATAATGGCCATTTTTTAAAAGCCTTTCGAACTGCAAAGAACTCTTTCTCGTTGATGTGCCATCTGATAACTTCGTTGTTATCAAATAACCCACTGCAATATCTGCATGGCACTTCTTGACCGCTTTATTTTTAAACAGAAAATATTTCAAATTAGTGTGAAGCGATTCTACCGCAAGTGCACGGTTGTCAAGTTTTAGTATAGTGAAATGTAAGTAAAGGTTGTCGAATCCACAGGGACTAATGTATAAGTAACAAATAAGACTAGCAAAATTATATTTAGCCTACGATTAACAAAGGAGTAGATTAACTAATGCAATCTTAGAACTAAAGGACACAAAAATGAAATAAAACAAATCGGATTCCGGACATGCAAAGGTAATTCACTTGAGAAATTTATCTCGCTCTTCGTTCAACTGTATTATCTTTAATGATTCGTCTGAATAATCAATTATCAAACAATTGATTCCTAAGGTGAAAGGTTTTCGTTATTATTCAATACACTCTCTCGAGCTGTAAAGAAACTAATATCAAATTAGAATAAGTCACTCTCGTGCACCTATTTACTAATCCAATATTGCATAAATCTTCAAAACCTCGTTACTCTAAATCTCTCGATTCAAAGTTCTCACGTATGTGATTTCATCTCTCGATCTCAATCTTAACATACATCATGAATTAATATAGCGTATTATAACATTATCTCTCGATCTCGGTTATAAATCACAGATTTCAACCAAAGTTAGCTAGGCTTTGATCTTAATAAGCGTTTAATTCATGAACATAAGAACTCAATCCACTTAAACATGAACGAATCAATAAATGAAACACAATTTTACTAAAACTCAATAAAATAAACTAGATTCAATTCAAATCAATTAAATAAGAAGTTTAATCGTCTCTCGACCTCAAAAACATCAAATGAGAATGAAAATAAAATAAATCAAAGTTTAGAAATATGATAAACGACTGGAATGAATCCGTGCGTTGCACCGTGATTTCTTCTCTTGCTCCTTCCTTGCACTCCGGATTGTACACTCAAGCTTGGATGAAAACCGGAAGAAGATGGCTCTCCTTGACGGCGGCTAGGGTTCTCTTTTTCTGGAGAATTTTAGTCTGATATGATATTTGGAAGGGAATGAATGATATCCCCCTTAAAACCCTCGAAGATCAACTTAAATTTGGAAGATAAGATTTTTCAAAAATCGCGTATCGATCGATCGAGAATTATGTCCGATCGATCGGTGCACTGTTCACGTCATTCTTTGAAACTCACTGCCTCGCTCGATCGATCGAGATTTTCCTTCCGATCCATCGATCCTTCGATATTTTTGATGCTCAACATTCTGCCTGGCTCAATCGATCGAGAAATAATCTCGATCGATCGAACCTTTGAAAAATCAAACTTCTTCTTTTCATCTCTTGTTCGCCTCGATTTCGCCCGTTTTCTTCATTTTAGCTCATTTCTTCCATTTCCGATCTATCAACAAGCAAATAAATACCAAAAAACATAATATCATCCAGGAAAAAGTACGAAAAACGGGAAAAAATTACAGCTAAAAACACTTAAAATCTAAGCCTATCAACTCCCCCAAACTTAGACTTGATCGTCCTCGAGCAAGCAATAAGCTCAAAAAGAAGAGTTAACCTTAATACTATGCATGAATCATCTTTACAACTCACGTAAAAACTCAGAAATCCTACTTACACATCGATAAGAGTCATTCAAAATTCAACATGAAGCAATATCTCTTAAATTAAACAATACATCACAACATTGGAACGTGCGTGTGTGCTATTGTCAAACATGAGTAACGTACATATCTTTAAGATCAAAATGTGCTATAAAAACTCAAAGTCAAAAAAACTTTGAATTACTCTACAAATCTACTATCCAGCACTTCTCCACTAATGTAATTATTCCGTAGACTTGGATCAAAAGGTCTTTAAAAGCTTATAGCGTTAGGCCTTTTGGTGTCGGTTCCAAAGAAAAGGTAGAATGAATGCAAAGAAGAGAGTATAATAAAATTAGTTCAACAATTTTGAGCTTCTCTTCAACTTTTTCTAGCCTTGGCCACTTTGGGTCTTATTTGAATTTTTCTTTTCAAGGCTTTTCTCTACATCTTTTCTTTTTGCTCATTCTTTTGTTCATTTTATTTTTCACAATGAACTCATTTACATATAACAATTCAGTGCAATGAATGAGATTCATTATACTCCCTTAGGGATGGATAAAAATTTTCTTTTAGGCTTAAACCAAGGTACGTATAATGAGTTTGCCAATAATGTCGAATGGGGGTCTAATCATATGTAATGCATATACCATTCTTTTTCAATAAGGCTCAAGAGGGGACACTAAGGAATGATGTATACAAGGTAGGCTTGAAAGGCACGAAAGGTCCAAAGATCGCCTAAATCATCTCCAAGTCAAGTTCCTAATTATAAATTTCGCCTCAAAGTGCTTTCAAATAAATTGTAGCGTTATCTAAGATGCTCAAGACTAATCATAGTTAACACAAGCTGTCACTTTAATCAATACATACTTCACTCAATCATGACTCAAAACGTGCTCAAATTATTCCTCAATTTTGACATATGCTTAACAAAGGATATAAACAAACAAGTTAAACATTTTCATGACTCCTATCTAGATGAGGATTAATTTCATCATGTATTACCGTTGCAAATCTAATTCCTCATTTCTCAAGAATAACTCAATAATAAAAAAATTTTTTGTTGGTAATGCTCAAGGATGAATCAGTCACAAAATCGTGCAGTCATGCAAGGAAAAGAAACAAGACAAGTAGCAGAATGCAAAAACAAAATATATACAAATACCCCAAACTTAATATGTGCATTGCCCTCAATGAACAAGAAAAATAAATGCAAGGGCAAAAACACATACCATGATAACGATCGTCACTGATCGTCATCCTCATCATGCTCCGGAGGGTGGACTGGGTAGTGATGTTGCTCAGTACACACGGATTCATGCTACAAAACAAAAGAAACAAAATAACAAAATCAATAAAACTAAACTAAAGAAAAAGAAAAAGAAACAAAGGGAATAAGAAAGAGTTCTTGATTTATAGTCCCAAGCTGGACTGTCATCTCCTCTCTCTCAGTCGTCAAGATAAACTATAGAGGTAACCGTTTGGACTTCATTGCTCATGTGGTAATGCTTTAAGCGCTGCCCATTCACTGTAAATGTTCCCCTGCTAGGATCGGTAACTTCAATTGCACCAGAGGGATAGATTTTTGAAATGGTGAATGGCCCGGACCAACGAGAGCGTAGTTTACCTGGAAAGAGTCACAGTCTGGAGTTGAACAAGAGTACAACATCTCCTACCTTGAATTCCCTTTTTTGTATATGAGAATCATGCCACTACTTAGTTTTCTCTTTGTAAATCTTGGCATTCTCATATGCCTGATTCATGAATTCTTCCATCTCATTCAATTGTAGAAGACGCTTCTCTCCTGCAGCATGACAGTCAAAGTTCAACCATTTAATAGCCCAATATGCTTTATGCTCAAGTTCAACAGGGAGGTGACATGCCTTACCAAATACCAACTTATAGGGTGATGTGCCAATAAGTGTCTGAAAAGCCGTTCTATAAGCCCATAGTGCATCATCTAAGCGTAAGGACCAATCCTTTCGGCTTAGAGTCACTGTCTTTTCTAAAATCCTCTTCAACTCTCGATTTGAAACCTCTACTTGCCCACTGGTTTGTGGATGATAAGGCGAAGACACTTTGTGGGTGACACCATATTTACTCAAAAGTTTTTCAAATTGTTTATTACGAAAATGGGTGCCACCATCACTAATATTTGCTCGAGGGGTGCCAAAACGAGTAAAAAATTTTCTTTTTAAAAATTGTACAACCAGTCGAGCATCATTAGTGCACAAAGCTTCTGCCTCTACCCACTTTGACACATAATCAACTGCGACAAGTATATATTTATTTAAACAAGAGCTTGGGAAAGGTCTAATGAAATCTATTCCCCACACATCAAAAATTTCACATTCAAGCATATTGATCAATGGTAATTCATTCCTCCTAGAAATATTACCGACCCTCTGACATCTATCACATGAAGAGACATACCTGAATGTATCCTTATACAGCGTTGGCCAATAAAACCCAGAAGCAAGTACCTTAGCAGCTGTTTTGGTAGCTCCAAAATGCCCACCTGTATCTCCATCATGGCATTGTTTCAAGACATCTTGCATCTCCTCCTCGGGAATACATCGCCTTATGATGTTGTCTGCACAAACTTTGAACAAATATGGCTCCTCCCACATAAGATGTTTAACCTCAGAAAAGAATTTTTTCTTTTGATAAAATTCAGATTTTGTGGGAGGATACCACTAACAATATAGTTTGCATACTGTGCATACCAAGGTAACAATTCAGCACTAAACAATTGCTCATCAGGGAAATTCTCATTAATCTAAACTACCTCATTGTCACTTGTATCATTCATGTTCTCAATTCGCGATAAATGATCTGCAACCACATTTTCTACACCTTTCTTATCTCTTATCTCCAAGTCAAATTCTTGCAGTAATAGGATCCACCTAATCAAGCGTGGTTTGGCATCTTTCTTTGCAAGTAAGTATTTAAGTGCAGCGTGGTCGGTGTACACAATAACTTTAGCAAGACACAGGTAGGAGTGAAACTTATCAAAAGCAAACACTATAGCTAGAAGCTCTTTTTCAGTGGTGGCATAATTAATTTGTGCTTCATTCAAAGTGCGACTCGCATAGTAAATTGTATGAAATACCTTGTTCCTCCTTTGACCTAAGACTGCTCCTACCGTAGTGTCACTGGCGTCACACATTAGTTCAAAAGGTAACTCCCAATCAGGTGCGACCAATACCGGTGCAGTTACCAATTTCTCCTTGAGAGTCTCGAACGCCTGCATACAATCAGAATCAAATTCATAAGGTGCATCTTTAGTTAACAAATGAGATAAATGTTTACAAATTTTTGAGAAATCCTTAATGAAACGTCGATAAAATCCCGCATGTCCTAAGAAACTTCGGATTCCTTTCACTGTTGTCGGCGGTGGTAATTGTTGTATCACTTGAATTTTAGCCCGATCCACTTCAATACCCTTCTCAGATATCTTGTGTCCCAAGACTATTCCTTCTTGGACCATAAAGTGACACTTCTCCCAATTCAGTACAAGATTTGTCTCTTCACACCTTGCCAACACCAAAGTCAAGTTAGCTAAACATATATCAAAAGAAGAACCAAACACAAAAAAATCATCCATGAATACTTCTAGGAACTTCTCTATCATGTCATGGAATATGGCCACCATACATCTTTGAAAGGTAGCAGGTGCATTACATAATCCAAATGGCATTCGTCGGAATGCAAATGTGCCATAAGGACAAGTGAAGGTGGTCTTCTCTTGATCCTCAGGTGTAATAGCAATTTGGTTATATCCCGAATATCCATCTAGAAAGCAATAAAAATCATACCCTGCTAACCTTTCTACCATCTGATCAATGAAGGGAAGGGGAAAATGGTCTTTACGAGTGGAATCATTTAACCTCCTATAATCAATGCACACTCTCCACCCTGTGACTATTCTTGTAGGTATTAACTCATTATTCTCATTAGGGACAACAGTAATACCTCCCTTCTTTGGTACACATTGAATAGGACTTACCCATGAGCTATCAGAAATAGGATAGATAATACCTGCGTCCAAAAGCTTAATCACCTCAGCTTTGACTACCTCTTGCATTTTTGGATTAAGACGACGTTGAGGTTGAACCACGGCCTTGAATGTGTCCTCCATAAGAATTTTATGCATGCAGACCGATGGGCTAATTCCTTTGATATCTGATATCTTCCATCCAAATGCTTTCTTGTGCTTCTGAAGGACTTTCAGAAGCTTTTCCTCATTATCACCTATCAAAGACGAAGAAATAATGATTGGTAAAGATCTTTCAGCATCTAAGAAAATATATTTGAGATGTGATGGAAGAGGTTTGAGCTCAAGAGTTATTGACTCTTCAATTGATGGCTTTTGAGGTTTAATATCTCTTTTTCCCAACTCTCCAAGATTCTCAGTGGCTCGTTTCATGTATGGACTGGTGTTGTTCATAAAATCTATACTCTCGATGTCTTCCTTGCAATGTTGCTCATCAGCTTCCACTAGGCATGCTTCCATGTTATCCTTAAATGTATCTTGCAACAAATCATCTGTCAGAATATCAATAATATCTATACTGAAACACATGTGTTCATCGTGTGGATGTTTAAGTGCTTTAAAAACATTAAAAGTAACTTGATCCTCCCCTACTCGGAGGACCAACTTCCCTTGTTGCACATCGATTATTGCTTTTCCCGTTGCTAAGAATGGTCGACCCAAAATCAGTGGTGCCTTTGAATCTGCTTCCATATCAAGTACCAGAAAATCAACGGGAAAGAGGAATTTATCCACTTTGACTAAGACGTCTTCAATGATACCCCTGGGGTATGTGATGGATCTTAGTAGGTTTTGGCTCTCCTAGCCCCAACTTCCTGAAAATAGAAAATGGCATTAAATTTATACTAGCACCCAAATCACATAATGACTTTGTAAAAGATACTGATCCTATGGTGCAAGGTATAGTAAAACTCCCTGGGTCTTTTAACTTTGGAGGCATTTTATTTTGCACAATTGCTGAGCACTCATCTGTCAAGCTTACTGTTTCATATTCACCCAGCTTTCGCTTATTAGACAAAATTTCCTTCAAAAACTTAGCATAACTAGGCATCTGAAGTAAAGCATCAGCAAATGGAATATTAATATGCAGTTTCTTAAATACTTCCAGAAACTTACCAAATTCTGCATCCATCTTAGCCCTTTTTAATGCTGCGGGAAACGGGGGAGGAATTACTATCCTATCAGTGTGTGTGATTGGTGTAGTGTTAGAATTCTTACCTTTCTCTGTTGCCTTTTCCTTAGTCTTATCCTTGCCTTCAGAAGTCTCTCCATGACTCTCTTCTTCTTCAGCTTGCGGTCTTAGCTCTTTTCCACTCCTTAATTCAATGGCCTTTGCTTGCTCGTTTTGATTCTTCACTATCCCAATTGATATCGTGCCCTGTGTTTGTCCTGAAATTAATGATGCGAGCTGACCCACTTGCACTTCCAAGTTCTTTATTGATGCATCCTGAGTTGTCATCCTGGTTTCAGTTGATGCTATGAACTTGGCTATTAGCTCTTCCATACTTGGTTTATTCGATCCTTCCGGTTGTAGCTGTGGATTTAACACATTCTCTTTGTTGGACCACCTAAATTGTTATGATTCCTCCACCCCGGGTTGTATGAGTTTGAGTACGGATTGTTGGGTGGCCTGTTACCTACAAAATTCACCACTTCATTAGTTTGCAATAATTGGTTACCTTCCTGGCACTCGATGCTCGGATGACCGCCTCCACACAAGTCACAGAAGATAGCTTGAGCTTGCATCGCTGCTGCTCCCATGCTGTCTATCTTCCGGTTCATAGCTTCCAACTGAGCCGAAAGAGCAGTAATCTCATCCACTTGATGGACTCCTATTGGTTTCAATGGCGTGTTCCTTTCCGATTGCCACTGGTAGCTGTTGCACGCCATTTCCTCCAATAAGTTATATGCCTCTTCCGGTGTCTTTCGCATAATTGATCCCCCAGATGCTGCATCTATCATTGAACGGTTAGCAGAAAACAAACCATTATAGAAAGTATGTACCTGCAGCCAGATGGGTAGACCGTGATGTGGACATCTCCTCAACAATTCTTTAAAACGATCCCACGCTTCATATAACGTCTCGAGGTCGAACTGCCCAAACGTGGTGATATCGTTCCGCATCTTTGCCGTCTTGGAAGGGGGAAAGTACTTCGATAAAAATGCTTTTGTCATCCCTTCCCATGTTGTTATTGATCCTGCAGGTAGTGAATTTAACCAGGATTTAGTCTTGTCTCGTAATGAAAAAGGAAAGAGCCTTAACCTGATGGCGTCGTCGGAGACGCCATTATGTTTAAACGTGTCACATATCTCCAAGAAGTTGGAGATGTGATTATTCGGATCGTCCGTGGCAGCTCCCCCAAACATTACAGAGTGTTGTATCATTTGGATAATCGCAGGCTTGATCTCAAAGTTGTTTGCTTGAATCGTCGGCCTCGTTATACTGGATAAAGATCCATGAAATGCCGGCTGTGCAAAGTCCATCATTGATCTAGGGTTCTGTGCTTTGTTATTTTCGGCCATTGCTCGAGCTTCTCGTAATCTTGTTAGAAGAGTTCTCTCTATTTCCGGATCAAATGGCTCGAGAATGAGCTCCTCTCTTCTGAGCATGCACTAGAAAAGTGGTTCCTGTACTGGATCAGACAAAAGGAGACAACAAAAATATACAACATGATTAACAAAGATCAACAAAAGAAAAAGAAAAAGAAAAACAAAAACAAAAACGCAATAATAAAGAATTGGCTAAATTACAATCACTAATCTCGTATGATATTATACAGATTAGTCCCCGGCAAAGGCGCCAAAAACTTGACCGCTTTATTTTTAAACAGAAAATATTTCAAAGTAGTGTGAAGCGATTCTACCGCAAGTGCACGGTTGTCAAGTTTTAGTATAGTGAAATGTAAGTAAAGGTTGTCGAATCCACAGGGACTAATGTATAAGTAACAAATAAGACTAGCAAAATTATATTTAGCCTACGATTAACAAAGGAGTAGATTAACTAATGCAATCTTAGAACTAAAGGACACAAAAATGAAATAAAACAAATCGGATTCTGGACATGCAAAGGTAATTCGCTTGAGAAATATATCTCGCACTTCGTTCAACTGTATTATCTTTAATGATTCGTCTGAATAATCAATTATCAAACAATTGATCCTTAAGGTGAAAGGTTTTCGTTATTATTCAATACACTCTCTCGAGCTGTAAAGAAACTAATATCAAATTAGAACAAGTCACTCTCGTGCACCTATTTACTAATCCAATATTGCATAAATCTTCAAAACCTCGTTACTCTAAATCTCTCGATTCAAAGTTCTCACGTATGCGATTTCATCTCTCGATCTCAATCTTAACATACATCATGAATTAATATAGCGTATTATAACGTTATCTCTCGATCTCGGTTATAAATCACAGATTTCAACCAAAGTTAGCTAGGGTTTGATCTTAATAAGCGTTTAATTCATGAACATAAGAACTCAATCCACTTAAACACGAACGAATCAATAAATGAAACACAATTTTACTAAAACTCAATAAAATAAACTAGATTCAATTCAAATCAATTACATAAGAAGTTTAATCGTCTCTCGACCTCAAAAACATCAATGAGAATGAAAATAAAATAAATCAAAGTTTAGAAATACGATAAACGGCTGGAATGAATCCGTACGTTGCACCGTGATTTCTTCTCTTGCTCCTTCCTTGCACTCCGGATTGTACGCTCAAGCTTGGATGAAAATCGGAAGAAGATGGCTCTCCTTGGCGGCGGCTAGGGTTCTCTTTTTTCTGGAGAATTTTAGTCTGATATGATATATGGAAGGGAATGAATGATATCCCCCTTAAAACCCCCGAAGATCAACTTAAATTTGGAAGATAAGATTTTTCAAAAATCGCGTATCGATCGATCGAGAATTATGTCTGATCGATCGGTGCACTGTTCACGTCAGTCTTTGAAACACACTGCCTGGCTCGATCGATCGAGATTTTCCTTCCGATCGATCGATCCTTCAATATTTTTGATGCTCAACATTCTGCCTGGCTCGATCGATCGAGAAATAATCTCGATCGATCGAACCTTTGAAAAATCAAACTTCTTCTTTTCATCTCTTTTTCGCCTCGATTTCGCCCGTTTTCTTCATTTTAGCTCATTTCTTCCATTTCCGATCTATTTTCCTGAAAGAAGCAAATAAATACCAAAAAGTGTAATATCATCCAGGAAAAAGTACGAAAAACGGGAAGAAATTACAGCTAAAAACACTTAAAATCTAAGCCTATCACTTCTCCTTCTGGTGTAACTTTGATGAGGACTGTAGCCAACCAATGATCACTGGCATCTGTGTATAATACCAAGTCATCCTCGTCGTTTGGTATTGCAAGCTTCTGTAGTTGCCTGCAAACCTCCTTCAGCTGTTTGACAGCTTGTCTATGATATTCATTCCACTCAAACTTAACATCTTTTTTGAGTAGTGGACTGAACACCTTCCTGTGGTTTGTTAGATTGTTGATAAACATCCCAGCAAAATTAACAACTCCTAAAAAACTCTGAAGTTGTTTTAAATCCTTGAGGTCATCTGGATATCCTTATACTTTTTCAACAATATGATTCTACAGGATGATTCCAGATTCGTCGATCTAGATTCCAAGGAATTCGATCTGTCTTGTAGCAATCACTGATTTCTTTTCAGAAAGCACTAATCCTTCCTTGTAACAAACGTCTGAAAAGATTTCCAGATGTTTAAGATGTTCTTTCATGTTTTTTGACGCTATGAGGATGTCGTCAATATAAACGAACATGAAGCTGAAGTAATCCTTGAACAGATTATCGATCTTTCTTTGATATATCTGGGGAGCATTTGCCAATCCCATTGGCATAACATTCCAGATATAATGTCCTTGTGGTGTGGAGAATACTGTAAACTTTCTGCTTGCTTCCTCCATTTTAATCTGGTAAAACCCAGACTTGCAATCGAATTTAGAAAACACTTTGGCATTCTTGATGCTATTTACCAAATGTTCTCTGCTTGGGATAAAATATCCATCGAACTCCAAGATTCCGTTGATCCCTTTATAGTTGATCACCAATCTCGGCTTTCCTCGTTTAATTTCTCCATGATTCCTTACAAGAAATCCTGGGCTGCTGTATGGAGAAATACCTGCTGAGATTAACTTAAGGTCAAGATGCTCCTTAAGTATGATCTGCATATCCTTCCGATCATCCTGGTTCATAGGGATCGGTCTGTACCGAACAAACTCATTCTCTTTTCCAGTTTTCACTTTTAAAGTAGCTCTGAGCTCATTTTTGTTCCACCATGCTAGTGGATCCTCGTTGTAGTTCCTACGAATCTTCCTTTTTACATCCTCTAGAGTGATTCGTTCTTCGAGGGTAGTTTCAGGTTGTGGAACTTCTTCTCGTAACGCATTTTTCAGTAGCACCAGGGTTTCTGGAGTTACTCTTTCCTCATCCTGCTCTCTGAAAGACATGATATTAACCCAGTCAAAAGTTTGAGAATCCTTAGGACCTTGTTGTCGGAACTGAAGAATTGCCTCTCCAACTTTCCGCTGATCTTTCATCTTTGGGTGAAGTTTCCCTTCATCACCACGCTTGTTGCGAAAACTAATAGGGAATTTTCTGTGAAACGCCTCCCGTAGTCTCTGCACCATAATCTTATGATCACAAAGGGTTGTGAAAATTAGTCTCCTGGTCTCGTTCTCTCGTGTGAACCGCTTGAATGCCTGTAGAAAATTGTTTCCTAACAGCATATCGGCGCCTGTGTCATGGAAATAAATAGGTGGAGTTTTCACTTTGTACCATGGGGTACCGCCTGCTCCGCCGATAATTATTTCCGCTCCGCGGACTCCTTCATTAAGAATAAGGATCCGTTTGGAAAAGTCTCTTATGGAAATGGCTGGTAATTTCTCACCAACGTCTTTGGGGAAGATTTCTCGCCTGGTAGTGCTTATTCCAGCTCCTGAGTCAATGTAGGCGGCAAAATATTATGCCCGGTATTTCTCATATAACATCCCGACGGATATGTATATGGAGAATGGACTGGTGGTCATCGAATTCGGTATCTCTTTCCGTCGACCGTGAATTCCATTCCATCTTGCAATCTTTCCAAAGGTTTATGTTCCTCGAGAAATTCAATCCCTAGAATAAGCTGTTCTGGATCCTTCCGGCAATTCCTTCAATTGTGAGATCAATTTCACCAATTTGAAGGTTTTCTTGAAACTTGCCAACTGTAGGTTGTTGCAAATAATATAGGACATCACAGGGGAAGATATTGTTCTTCTCGGTGATGTCGAAAACTATCTGCACTTCTCTCCAGCCTTCTGGGCATTTCAGTTTTCCTATTGTTTTGAATACATCATGAATTTTCTGAATTCTGCTTGAGGCTGCCTTCTGTTTTTCCCCCGGATAGTTGTTGATTAACCTATCCTGTTGGACAGACATCCTTCTTGGCTCGATCATAAGACTCCTGCTTCTGTTTAGAATAGGTTGATCTTGTATCCTCATGTCTATCTCTCCTATTGTCGAAGCATCAATGATGTCCGGCAATACTGCTTTAGCGAAATCTTCAAAGATTCTGGGGACTTCGATGAATTCCTTTATCAAGAATACCTCGGAATGATGAGTATTCGAGAGTGCGTATGACACCTTGTAGGTGATCGAGTAAGGCCTGTTCCCTTCTTTCATCAAATCTTCTTTTTTAAAATCTTGATGAAGAGTGAGAACTTTGTTGAAGTCTCGATCTCCTAAATTGTATGCAATCATTGGATAGATGTTGAAGGCCATCTTTCCTGCATACAGATTTCCTGCCACTGCTCCCAAACAAGAATCTTTGAGGTTCGGGATTCTTTTGTCAAAGATCGCCAGGTTGAGGGGCGAATCAATTCCTTCTTTGACAGTTGCTTTGATGATTACTCTAATGGCTCCAATATGAATCCATGAGAGCGTGTTAGAAACTTCTCTTTTGACATTATTCTTAATCTCCTGGATTTCTCTGTAGGGGATTAAATGCATCTCAATCTGGTTTCCCGTGAATTCCATTGGGATCGCAAATTCACCTCTTGTTACCCTATGGATAATCAGATGCTTCCTGCTTCGAAGACCAATCATATCCATGGCTTTTTCCATCGCTCCAATTGTAAATCCATCGTACATCTGAAGCTTTGGTTCTTCTTTCATGATCCTCATAAGGGTTTTATGAAAAACAGTGGTATGAGAGAAAAACCCCGATGGCTCTTCTCTAATAATGTGCTGAAGGAATTCTCCTTCACTCTGATTCTGAGCTAGATTCACCTCAATCCTCAGAATAGATATCTTCTTCGTAGATGCTTTCATCTGAGGGAATATCCTCAAATTGATACACCTGTACCAAATCTTGGAAATAGACAGCATCTTCAAATTCCTTGGTATGCTCGAACTGTCTTACTCCACGACTTTGGTTTTCTGGACAATCTGTAGAGATATGTCATTTTGCTCCGCATGTCCAGCTGTTACAATCTCTGAAACTCTCATTTGCACAGGTAGGTGTGCGTCTGAAAGTTCTCTTCGTTGGTGCCCTGCTAGAACTTGCTTGATTAGAACCTGTCGATGAGATTCTACTCCTTGTTGGTCCTGATCTTTGCCCCGATCTGTAGCTCCGGGCTTTTTGTTTTGACCAGAACTTCCTAGGTCTCCATGAAGACCTACTTCTTTTTGAACCACCCCCTCGAGCATATGGATGACTTCTGAGCTTCTTCATCTTTCGGCTTTGTGGGTAGTTTCCGATGATTGTAGGGATATTATTCCCGTACAACAAAGAGGATCCATTTTTTTGATTCCTCTGAGCTTCTTGAAATTCGTTTGGAGCTTTGCTTGGTAGCACCACTCCGCAAGCTTAACTTTAAGAAATGACATTCTCCTAGACACCGTTTTGATTGAATGCGGTGTATACTCCTGGATAAGCATTTCTGTCCATGGGCGCGGAATTTTGGCAAAGAACAGCTCTGCTGCATCCTTTTCCGCTATCTTCGACTTCCATCGATACTCTGTAAAGAGTTTGATGTATTCGTCTACATAGCAGATGTCATGTAGTTCCACGCAAATTAGAGCTTGTCTATATTTCTTAGCCTTCTCTTCCTCCATTCCTTCGAAATAGCTTATTCCAATGAAACAGATTTTAAAGAATCTCGTCATCTTGTCCACGATCTCTTTCAGGGACTCTCCGGCCAAAACTTCTTCCTTGGTTCCTGGGTCTCCAAGATCCCAGGCAATCTTGACTAATCCTTCCAGACTCATTTTTAGAAGTAAAATGAACCTTCTTTGCTTAAGTCAAGTGTTCCTGCTGCTACTCTCATTGTTGAAGCCCAGTCATCAATAAGAATTTCTCTGTTTTTGAAATCCAAAATATCCATAATGAGCATAAGTCCATATGGATGGATTGGATCTAGCTGCGATTTCCCACAGGGTGTCTGATGAATATCTGGCCTTCGGGAACGGTTTCTTGTTCTAATGGGGGGATCCAAAGTTGCTGAGGTGAAATCCTCCATGTGTGGCATACTTTGATTACCTTCGGGTGGGTTGTGTGACCCGAAACTCTCTTGTGGTGGAGGTCTTTGTACAAGCTCTTCTGTCTTTAATTCCACGAGATTTAATCCGGCAAATGAATCAGCAAGATCATGTAGATCTTCAAGGTCGATTCTTTTCATTACTTTGTGGGATGTAATGGTTCTTCTCGTAGGACTGCAATCATTTTTTCAGTCTCCGTCAAAGGCCTCCGGACCTCCTCTGCTTTCCCTTTTTGGTGTAAAAGGGGTTTTGTTCCGTAAGATGGTGGCAACCATCCTCCATTCCTTCTTCCCGTCGGACTGGGCCTTGACTCCAATTCCTTCACTCGGGATTGAACATCTTGAAGGTTTTCAAGAATCTCCTTCTGATGTTTCATCATGGTCTCCATCTGACTCTGGATCTGATGGACTTGTGCATGGACATGGTATTGAATGTATCCATAGCGTTGCACTGTCTTCTGGATCTCTCTAAGATCTTGGGAAATCTTAGAAGAATTTGGCTCGATTTCTTGAAAGGTTGGTTCTCCCATCCTAATCATCCGGTCCAGACCCTGATGGATCATTAGTGGCTGGAACCACATCTTCATGTTCAGGATGATCGTCCTCCTGAAGTTCAGCTAACTCGAACTGTAGTTTGAGGTTCACTTGATGGAGCCTCTTAGCCATCTTTTCGAGTTTCTTGTAATGGTTTATACCGGGTGTGTCTAAACCTGTTCCTCGTAGAAGTTTCCACTTATGGTTGAAGCGTTGAGCTTCTGCCATTTGCTTCTGATTTAGTTTTCCAATTTTGGAAATACCACCTGTAAGAATGACACTTTGAACATTCGTTCGGGTCTATAATTTTCTTGAATCGTCTCCTCCGTATAGGTTACAAATTAATATTCAAGATATTATCATAGTATTTCCAGAATAAACCTAGGCTCTGATACCATTTTGTGCCAAGGATCACAAAAACGGGGACTTGTAAAAAGAAGACATATGCCAATTTTTTATAAATATAAGGATGTAAAAGATAATTAAATATTATATAGAGACCATTTTGTAAGCTAAACAAAAGCCTAGGGAATAGAATGCAATCTCACCTAACCATTGAGGGGTAAAATAGTCAAATAAAATACCCATTTGATTTGAAAATTTGAAAATTGGACCTATTTGAGTAGAAGTTCATCCAACTTGGATTTTCTTGCACTAAAATTTTTTCCCAAGACTTAAGTGATTAAAGTTTCCCAAAAAAGCACTTCCTTGCAATTTCCCCGTTATAATAAGATGGCCAATTAAGTCAGAAGGCCCAGAACTACTATCTATTCATGGCTATCCAGTGGGCCTAATTTTTTCATGGGCCCAATTACAGTACGGGACCTAATCAAAACACAATAAAACTTCCTTCCCACCTTCAACCATTCCGCCATTAACACCCAAAACTCTACACACTAGAATATCATGGGTTCCAACAGCAAAGTTCTTTTGGAGTTAGAGGGTAACGCAAGAAGTTCATCAGCTTCCTATTTAGGTTGCTTTTCATCATTTTTCTATGTTTCTCAAATTTTTTCCTGAGAAGAGCTTGACGATTGAATCTTTTTACTTTGCAGGGTCGAAATTTCTTTTTACTGGCAAAGCATCTGATAATGTAAATTCTGATTCACCCGGTGAAAATTCCTCTACTTTTCCTGTTCCTAAGAGCCAAGGTAGTAGGAATATTTTTTTTAGATTTTCGTTGTTCCTCTTTATGAAGTCGAAGCTTAAGGTTGAGATTTTGGAACTTATAAGCATTGAGTAGCTTCTTGGGTTTACGGTCCAAAAAGATTTAAAAACTGAAGTATATTTAGTTATTCCTGGATTAAATCCCGAGAATTGTGCTATTTATTTAGAAATATACAGTGTGATTGGTGAATTTTAGCTGTAGAATCGTTGTGTTAGCATTTTGATGTGTTCTCAATGCAGCAAATTAATTTGAATGCCAATGAATTCCTAGGTACTAATAATCTTTGCTTTCGTTGTTTCAACTAATTCAGTGGACCGAGATTTAAAGAATAGTTCTTGGGTTGTTTTGTTTAAAATTGTGATGGGGGTGGATGATTATTTCTTCTCAGTACCTTTACTTAAATTCACACAGTGGAGCACCGTCACCGCTTATTGAAATAACGAGGGTCGATAATATAGGAATTTGCATTAATTTATTTGATGAATATATTAGTGCTGAATTTTTCTTAAAGACAAAGGTTGATCCATTTCAGCATAGTTTTGGTTATTAGTATGTAGTTGATTGGACATACTTGTTAGTGTTGATTTACTTTTACTTGTGTTGGGTTCTAATGGATCACAATCCCCGAATTTAGAGAGTGCATTAGTTGGTCTAGATAGTTGTTTTCATCTACTGTTTAATCTCTTTTTATTGATATGATCATATCAATGTAAGGTTATCAATAGTGGTGTTTGTCGGTTATAGCGTAAATTTTATGACTATGAGATGCGGTTAGTCTGAACTCTGGACTGCATTATTATGCTCAATGTAACTACCGATAACTCAACCATAAAATTCCAGACCCTCTCTCTTAAAAGTTGAATATTACTAATGTGTAAATTGGATGAATAGATGCAAATTTTCAGATTGAACGGGAATATTCTTAGTATGGATTGTGGGAGGTGTTTTTACACGCGTGGTGGCTGATAGAACCATAGTATGAAAGGCCCACAAGGCAGAAGGGATCAACATTGCGCCTAAATGCAAGTAAAAAAATGATCCATTAGTGAAGTGCATGCTTGGAGGCACGAGCCTCGGTACACTTTAAAAGATCAAGGCGATCTTACTTGAAGCATGCCTTATATAGAGTGATGGAAAATCAAAGTGAAATGTGAAGTAAAAGTCACTTATTTTTGCTTAAACACTCGTGAGTTTTTGCTGTCATTTAATTGCTGGTATAGTACATATTTCATGATAGATGATTACATTGTCTTTAAATTACTATAGTGTATTATCTCTATGACGCCGCATGTATTGCCTTGCGTCTTGTGCTTAGGTTTTACGATACTCATGCGACGTAGTACTTATTGCTCCTCAATTCACTATGGATGGAAAACTAACCCATCTTTCCTATGGGGTTTCCTATCCAATGCAAGATCTCGGAAGGCTGAAAATTTTAAGTTCCTAGGAAGAAATTTTTGGATGTTAATTCTTCCAGTGAAATACCATCTATGCCCGATTATGAAGCTTCCCCATTCCTTCCAGTTGAATAGTGAATTCCATCGTGAAGGATAAAAAAAAGAAAGAATAGTGTGATTCCTTCAATTTACATGAGCAATCTGTTCTTGTATTTTTCTGCTATTTTGTCATCTAAAATCCTCAATTTGAGTGCATATAAACAACGGTCTTTAATGTTTAGCTGCTGCCTTCTGTAAAAATGTTCGATATGGTCGTCTTGTCACAAAACAGCTCTTTGTTGGCAGTTTTAGGCAAAGTGAAGGACTTTCTAGGCGTAATATCCGAATCGAATAAAACCCTGTTGTATGATGCAAAGGTACGAAAGCATACAATACCCAACCATACGTTTTTTTGTTTTGATGCCATTGTGCTTGAATTTTGGTATCTTGTTACAACTATGCAGGACAATCCCAATAACTATGATATTGAAGTGCTCAGTGGCAAAGAGTCTCATTACATCGAAATGGTAAACACCTCGCTGTCCCCTTTTCGCCATTTCCTCAACCTTAGGCAATCATGCTTAGAACTGATTCTCGTATGTGCGTTTTTGAAGGATTTAATGCTGGGCATTGCAGACCTTCATACCCCAGAGGCTGTTGCTGCTGCAGAATCTGCCATTGCTGGTTATCAACCAGTAATTTCTGTGGACGCGAGTAGCAGTTCAGAGTCTGAAGATGAAGAAAACCACGATGAGAATGGTGAGGGTACTGATGAAACTGGTAGTAGTTCTTCAAGATTTACGTCTATGTCGGCGTTGAAGCCTGCCAATGGGAAAGGTTTCTCGAGAAAATCATATCAAAACCGGAGATCAAGAAAACGATCTAAGATTGTGGAGCTTTGTTAGGATTGCTGTGGTTAGTTAAATCCACAAGAACAGTTATCTATATGATTTGGATCTGAATTCGACTATATACTACGATCCCGTTTTGCAAATGGTTACTATATATACCTATGTAACCCCTAATTATCAAATGTATCACTGTGAATTCTTAAATCTGTGTCAACTTAGAGAAGCAAAAAATTGCACGATATTTACAGTTATCATAGCTAAAAAGTTGATTAATATTTAACTTTTTTTTTTATCGATATTCAATAATTTTAACAATGATATAGCACATGAAAAAGTGCAATATACTTAGATATGGGCTAATTGTGTTTACCCCCTTTAAAAGGTCGAAAAGGCAAAAAAACCCCATACAAAATATTAAAAGGCTAAAATGTCCTTACCCTCTAAAAAAGTAGCTCACGTCAGTCATTAACACAATGAATTGCAAATGATAGGTTTAGTAATCTTTAGATATTATATAATTATAATTATAATAAAATAATAATAATAATGATAATTATATAATTATATATATTATTATATATAAGTATATATTATTATTTTATAATAAAAATATTATATATATATATATACTAATAATAGTATATATATATTATATATAGTAACATAAACAATATATCTAATATTATATATATAATATAATATAATGATAATAATATGTAAAATATATATATGTATATGTATATATAATATATATATTATTATATATATATAATATCTATATAATATCTATATAATAATAATAATAATAATAATATACGTATATAATGATAATGACATTTTAGTCATTATATCAAATAATAAATTTTTTCAACCATCTTATCCTTAAACTAAACATCATATAATTTAGCACACATTATTTTTACAATCATTTCATACTTTTTAATTTTATATTACTTATTCCATCATTCAAACCAAACAATACCTTAATATATAATAATCAATAATCAGTACACATGCATAAACCCACCATCTTCCTCCCATGAATTTAACAAGAAATCATGCACCAAATTTCAATTTTCACTCATCTTCTAGTTCCGATGATTCAATAACCACGACACGTCGACGTTATTGCAAACAACACGAATTGTCGTTCGCACATAGTGTCGGACGCTTTCTAAGAGGCAAACAAAGACCGATGCCTCGTACCCATGAGGTACTCCATGACCAAGAGATCAAGCAAGATGACATTGACCCAAAAACCCAAGCACATTTAAGTCATGGGACATGGACCCTCACATTTGCTTTGCAGTTCACCTCGTGCCACAAGCCTAAGGGCCGCAACAAAAGGCGAAAAAAGTTATTAATCCAACGAATTCCCGCACTTTGGGTATTGAACACAAGAAACCAAGCTCGGCCAAGATGTTTCCCACCCTTGGACCAAACTGAAAAGGCATGTCAGATACATTTTCATTGCGCAAGCAGGGACTGAGCATAACCTCACACACCAAACACCACTCATGTGTTGTTACGTACGCAATGTCCGAAGGCATAGGCCAATCATCCGCCTCCCCGGTCTAACGGAAAGAGGTGGAGGGTAGCCAAAGATTTCGAGCATATGCCCCGACTAACATGAATACAAATTAACCATCCAACCACCAATCCAAATGCTGAAGCCAGAGCCAATTAGCCAAGATTTGGGACACAGTTGCTTGCCGCTTGCAAATCCCCAATAGCGACAACCATAACGTGCACTTCGGCCATAATATGTCCTCACCGAGGGACTTTGATGGATCGCTTGGGCTTAGACACAACAAAATGTCATCGATATCACAGACCGTATGTGCAAAACATGGGGCATGTGCCCATCAGATGTCTCGAATGCACCTACAACTCGTGCGTAAGGCCCAACCCCGTGATTTAATCGACCAACTAGGGGGAAGCAAGCCTTGCCGGAGTTCCAAGCGCATTCATGAATCTAATGAGCACAAGAAGACATGACCAAGGACCTCCAAGTCACACACAAGAAGTCTCAAATGCGCTTGAAGTCGTGTGCAAGTGCCCCAACCCATTGAATTAACTGACTGACTATTGGGTTGGAAGCCTTACTGGAGTTCCAAGCACATTCTTAAATCTCATGCATGCAAGGAAGCATGGCCACACGATTTTCAGGAACTATGCACACACTAGATATCTCGAATGCGAATGGAACTCGTCTGAATGGACTCAACCTCATCATCATTATTTATCCGTCTGATCATGGGGACGAAGACCATACAAGAGATCCAAGCACATTCTTGAATCAGATGCGTACACAAGGACATGGCCAACAATCCAATCACACACGGGGTGTCTCGAGTGCACTTGAAGTCGTGCACAAGTGCCCCAACTCCTATGCATTAACCGAGCGACCAAAAGCTTTACTGGAGTTCCAAGCACACTCTTAAGATTCCATGCACACAAAGATACATGGCCAAAGACACCATCTGTCCCGTCCACGCATGAGATATCTCGAATGAGAATGGAACTCGACTGAATGGACTCAAACCCACATTATTCATCAGACCCATCATTCGAAGGGAAGAAGACCTTGCAGGAGTTCCATCCGCATTCTTGATTTGCATGAGTACACAAAGATATGGCCAACGGCCCAATCACACAAGAGATGTCTCGAATGCACATGAAGTCGTGCGTGTAAGGCCCTCGCTACCTTAACCCTCTACTAGTGCATTATCACAATAATGGTGCATGCATTTATAACATTAGGGAATCTTCATATATGCCATCTATAAAAAAATTCGAGATTAATCCACATAATGTTCAATTCCCAATACCATCCCACTAGCATGCGCATACACCTCATAACACACTAACACGTTCTCAATTCATAATGCAATTCTCTTTAACTAATTGCATGCCGAAAAATGAAAACAGAAACCTCTAACATTTATAAAATCCATAAACACATATACGATGCTCACATGCGAGCATTGAATGAATAATGTGTATCTACTGTATAAACATGCTACACAATACCGTCATCGGTACCTCAGCCCTGGGAGCATTTTCAATCAACAGCTCGAACTCAACTCCAGAGCCATTGATGTACCTGTTCTACCTATCACAACAGAAACAGCCCCCACACGGGATGAGCATACCAATAACACCATCTCAATAACATCAATATCACAATTCATAATCTACAGAATATAAAATTGTAAATCTAAAAGATATTACATTTATAGTATAGTTATCATATGGGATTCCCCGTGCTGTTCCTTTACTCACAATAACCAAAACCATCAAATTCTCAAAATCAGTTAATCATTACATTGATTAACTATGCCCATCTCAATTACCGGTTTCATAATCAATATGTTTAAATCAAAATACTAATGATCACAGATATCACATATATCTAAATAATGATTTCACGGTTTTATTTCATCGCTCGCTCAACAATAGTGGCATTCTAACCTCACGCACGCTCAATAGCGGCGACATCATAACCGATGTTCGCTCAACAGCGATAACATCCCAATTGTAAGGACCCTAGTTCCTTAAGTGAAATAAAGACATAAGTAGAGCTAAAATGTAATATCAGAGTATAAAAATTTCGTGTTGAGGCCTTGAGCTTTAAGGGTTACATGCCAAGATAATTACTTCCAAATGGATTAATTACATTCCTAACAAAAAGAATGTTAATCCTATAGATTTACACTACTCCTAGAGTAGAAACTATACGAAAGAATCCCAGCTTCTATATCAAAAGCCCTCCTCGCTAGCTCACTGCGTCAACCCGACCTTAGCCCCTTTATGTCAAGATGTACCTACAAGGACAACCCCCAAATCATGAGCATATAATAATCCATATTAAGCGTAGCATGATTAAAAGCGTAAATGCAGAAACCGTAAATACAAAACACTTCATGTTTCCCAATTACATTTTAAACGCCCCTTTTTTGGTTGTCCTTGTATAATAACTCATGAGTGTAATCAATGGATTATTCAATGGTTTCATAAATGTCATGACATATCACCAATTACCAATCCCTAGTCTATTATAACAGTGTATTTTATTGCACCTCGCATGTCATGACAGCGGCACCAATACCCCTCGCTTCGACATATTAGCAGCATTGAATAACCTCGCTCAAATGCGACATGCGGCAATACCCTCGCTTCAACATTTGGCGGCAAATATTCATTCCTCGCTATAGTATGACAGCGGCAAGTATTCTATCATCGCTTCAAGTGACAGTGGCAAAGCACTCTAATATAACCATGACTCATGGGATGTGCACCAATCAATCAACATATACATATGCAATCATAATGCATAGATCAACATGTATTTGCATCCATAATGCACAATTCAATATACACTTGCATTTGCAATGCATATTCCCAAAGCGTATATAAATGACATGTTACCGTTGGGTGCCCGTACGTCTTCTACGTACCTTTCCAAAAGTAGGATGTGGTAGGACTTTACTTCCTTGGCAGTGTTGCCACCAGGGATGGTTCTACACAATCACACAAACCAATATTAGATGCCAATAATAGCCCAATACCAAAAATCCCACAATAAATAATTAAAAACACATATTTTGGCTTCTCGCGATCGATCGCCAATAGGCCCCGATCGATCGCGAGATGCTACTGCCTCAATGCCCAAAATTATGCATTCCGCGATCGATCGCTGAAGACATACCGATCGATCGCTAACTTCGGCGACTTTGCCGATCGATCTTTCAAATCTCGCGATTGATCGCCGAATGTCTCTGCCTCGCACTCTGGTTCTCGCGATCGATCGGGAAAACGCGCCGATCGATCGCCAATGTCTACAATCGTGAACCAACACCATTTTCGAGCACCATCCCAAGGCTACCATAAAACACACTACAAACCATCATACCCCAACAACTCAACACACAAAATACACCATTATAGTACCAAGTAACTACTCAAAACAATTATCTCAACAAAAAGCTACTAAACATGTCATTTCTACTCAACACTTTATCTAACTTCAACCATAAATTTAACCAATACAAGATATGGTTCCTCACCCTTTTTTCTCCAACTTTTTGCAAGGTTTTAAGCAAGGTGGAAGCAAGTCTTCCTCTCCTCTTTGTTGAGCTCAAGCTGGACGAAAATGGGGGAAGGAGGGGAGAGGTTACCAAGTGATGAGGGTTGAGTGTGGGGGGAGTCAAGTGGTGGTATGGGTAAGGTTAAATCTGCAGGAATGGGTATGGGTTGGGGGTAGTTGATTAAATGATATGTTATGTTTTTTGTCATGGTAATTAGCATGATGTATTAAAATATCCTCACATGATATCTTATAACATTTATTAAATAAAATACATCAAAACTCCAAGTAAACATGCTTTACCAAAAACAATCAACACCGCTGATTTAATACCATCATCCTCACATAACATAATTAATGTTCAATTGCCAAAAATCATTTCGGTGACATCACAATACTCCCATACTTATAAGATTTCGTCCTCGAAATCAGCATGCACTTACCAAAACGAAACAAAACATAAACCACATACCAGAAAATAGTTTTGGATAGTGCTGCATCATATGTTGCTCCGTCTCCCACGTGGCCTCCTCGACACCCCTGCAATCCCACTGAACTTTGATCATAGGTATCACTTTGTTCCGAAGTCTGCGGTCTGCTCGATCCAGGATTCTAACAGGCGGCTCCACATAAGATACATCGGATTCTAACTGAACCTCAGAAGGCTGCAATACATGTGACGGATCCGGCTCATACTTTCGTAACATAGACACGTGGAACACATCATGGATACCAGACAAAGAAGGTGGCAAGGCCAGTCGGTAAGCTAAGGTGCCAATGTGGTGCAAGATCTCATACGGCCCAACATATCTCGGAGATAGTTTCCCGCTCATTCCAAATCGTACAACACCTCTGAAAGGTGAGATCTTCAAAAAGACCTTATCTCCCAACTGAAACTCTAACGATCGCTGCCGTTTATTAGTATAAGCTGCTTGTCTGTCCTGGGCTGCTTTCATTTTCTGCCTTATCACCTTTATCTTCTCTTCAATTTCCCAAACCAAATCTGGTTCTCCGACCGATTTACGGTCCAAGTCGTCCCAACATAAGGGTGATCTACATCGTCTGCCATAATGGGCCTCAAAATGAGCCATCTGAATACTCGCCTGGTAGCTATTGTTATACGAGAACTCTACCAAGGCCATTGAATCATGCCATGAAGTATTAAACTCCAATGCACTTGCCCTCAACATGTCCTCAAGCGTTTGGATAGTACGCTCGGTCTGGCCATCAGTTTGGGGATGGTATGCAGTGCTCAACCTTACCTCAGTTCCCAAAGCTGATTGAAGACCCTCTCAAAAATGAGATGTGAATCGTAGATCTCGATCAGACACTATAGAAATAGGGATCCCATGCAACCTTACCACATCTCGAACATATAACCGGACCATCCTCAAATAGGTGAAGGTCATACTATAGGGAATGAAGTGAGCCACTTTGGTCAGTCTGTCTACAATCACCCAAATGGCATCAAAACTCGAAACAGTCCTCGGCAACTGGGTCACAAAGTCCATGGATATGTGTTCCCACTTCCACTTCGGTATCTCTAACCTCTTCAGTTCACCACCAGGTCTCTGCCTCTCTGCCTTAACTTACTGACAGATTAAACACTTCTTGACAAAGGTGATGACGTCCCGCTTCATCCGTATCCACCAAAATTGATCACAAAGATCCTTATACATTTTCCTCCCTCCTGGGTGGATACTAAGTATTCTGATATGGGCCCGTTGTAGGATTCCTTGAGGCAACTCCGGCGTACTCGGAACTACCCAACGGTTACCGAGTCTCAAGGAACCGTCTTCAGCCACCCTAAACTTTGATGACTGCCCAAGACGTACCAAAGATTACCATCTCCGTATCTCCTCGTTTGATCTCTGAGCTCTCCTGATACTCTCATAAATATCTGGCTCAGCTAATAAGGTCGATACACGTACAGGCGATGCATCCACATCGTAGTCATAGCCAGATAACAGTAGGAGGTCATCATGGTTGATAATTGCATGACATCCTCAGTAGTACACCTCACTTTCCGGCTCAAGGCGTCTGCTTTCAAGTTAGCTTTCCCGGGATGGTACTCAATCTCACAATCATAGTCTTTGAGTAAGTCCATCAATCTCCTCTGTCTCATGTTCAGTTCTGCCTGGGTAAAGAGAAACTTTAGGCTCTTGTGGTCTGTATAAATTGTAAATGAAGTACCATACAAGTAGTGTCGCCAAATCTTCAGGGCAAATACAATAGCCGCCAGTTCCAAATCATGAACTGGATACCTAGTCTCATGCGGCTTTAACTGTCTCGATGCATAAGCTACCACATGCTTGTCTTGCATCAGTACGCATCCTAAGCCCTGAAGTGATGCATCAGTATAGAGAACGAATCTTTTGTTCTCAGTGGGAATCACCAACACAGGTGTTGATGTCAATCTGTGCTTCAACTCCTGGAAACTCTGTTCACACGCCTCATACCAATAAAATGGTACTCCCTTTTGAGTCAACTGCGTCAGTGGTTTGGCAATCTTCAAAAATCCCTCGACAAAACGATGGTAATATCCGGCCAAACCAAGAAAGCTCCGTATCTCGGGAACTGAAGTAGGCGTAGACCATTCCATTACCGCCTCTACCTTCATGGGATCTACTGATATCCCGTCCCTAGAAATGACATGACCGAGAAATACCACATTGCTCAACCAGAATTCACATTTGCTGAGCTTGGTAAACAGCTGATTATCTCTGAGGATCTGGAGCACCGCCCGCAAATGACTCACGTGCTCCTCCTCACTCCGAGAATAGATAAGTATGTCGTCAATGAATACGATGACAAACTGGTCAAGATATTGGTGGAACACCCGATTCATCAGACCCATAAAAACAGCCGGGGCGTTCGTCACACCGAACGGCATAACCAAGAACTCGTAATGTCCATACCGTGTCCGGAATGCTGTCTTCTGCACATCTTCCTCTCTAACCAGAATTTGATGATAACCATACCTCAAGTCAATCTTAGAATAGAGTCTCGTGCCCTGCAACTGATCAAACAGGTCATCAATCCGTGGAAGAGGGTACTTGTTTTTATCCGTCGCTTTGTTCAACTGTCGGTAATCGATGCACAACCGCATCAAACCGTCATTCTTCTTGACAAACAGAACTGGTGCACCCCAAGACAATACACTCGGACGTATGTATCCCTTATCAAGAAGTTCCTGTAATTGCACCTTCAGTTCTCTTAGTTCCGCCGACGCCATTCTATAAGGGGCTCGAGAAATAGCAGAAGTCCCCGGTAATAACTCGATTCCAAACTCGACACATCTACACGGCGGAAACCCTAGAATCTCATCCGGAAATACATCGGTGAATTCCGCAACCACCGATATTTCCTCGATCCTTAGTTCTTTCTTCTTTTCCGTTATATCAACGGCATAAATCAGGTAACCCGTATGGCCACGTTCCAATAACCATGACATTTTAACAGCTGAAAAATCAAAGGGATCTTCGGACGAGAACCATTCCCATAAAAGATCCAATGGAACCCCTGATCAGATCGGAAGCCAACAGTTCTCTGTCGGCAGTCAACCACGGCCTGATATCTGTTCAGCTCATCAATGCCCACAATACAATCAAAGTCTGCCATATTCAGTACAATCATCAGTCTTCAAAACATTGCCCTCAAAATAAATGAGGCAGTCCGCAAGAAACTGATCAGCAATAACATTTCTTCTGGTGGGTGTCG
Source organism: Haberlea rhodopensis (assembly GCA_907163345.1). NCBI lineage: Eukaryota > Viridiplantae > Streptophyta > Magnoliopsida > Lamiales > Gesneriaceae > Haberlea > Haberlea rhodopensis. The sequence continues at coordinate 1,321,773 of CAJQUN010000151.1, read as the reverse complement.
AGACCATAAGAGGCGTGGGCAATGGAGACGGGCACATACGATGTCTCCCCACAAAATCAGAAGATATAAAAGAATGGGAAGCACCTGTGTCTATCAAAATAAAAGCAGGGTACGTAAATAAATGGCACGTACCAGCAATCACCTCCTCTGGGGCTGCCTCGGCCTGCTCTCTGGTCAGTGCATATACTTGTCCATGAGGCGGTCCCACTGTCTGTCCTCCCGATGGTCGGGGCATATTATGCTGCCTCTGGTGCACTGTACTGTCGTCAAATCTCAGCCTATTCACCCTGAAGTCCGACTGTCCTCCCCGACTGGGGCAATACGGAGAAATATGGCCCATCTTGCCACAACTGAAACAAGCTGGGCAGTAGTTTGATGAGTGTGGCCCTCCACAATTATCATATCTTGTTTCCCCTATCCTGCTCCCTTGCATTGGCCCCCGATTGGTTGGTACATTGCCCCTTCGATTCTCTTGTTTCCGGTTATAGGACTTCTTCCCACTAAATTGAGAAGACAAAGAAGCTCCACGAGGCTTAAACTACTCTCCTCGTGGTTTCAGGCTATCGGCAACTGACCTATGCGGTGGCACAATTGATACCTGGGAATTATTGGTGTTAATCCCGGTGTGGTAATAATCCGTAAATGGATTTTAATTGTGGCAATTATGTATTAATTGCGGTTTTGGGACTCCCGTGGGTTTTAAATCCTGTTTTCGGAGTCGTTGGATCCAATGGATGAGATTGTATCCTCATCGTGGTGATAACCTAGGAATTTGGTTCTTAGTGGAACCTGGGGTCCGGAGTACTTTGTACTGGGGCTGGTAATGGGAATTGAGGTTAGAGAGATGATTTTTGAAAACATATGATTTTTAATGAATCACGATGTATTTGTGGAGGTATTGGTATTTTGGAGTCTTGGTACTGTATATACAAACTCGGTGTTTTGGACACAATTCTCCTCTCTCTCTCTCTCTATCGCTCAAAACCCTCCCTTCTTCCCCCATTGTTGCCTTGGTGCATAAATCGTTGGAAGCTTGGCTCGGGAGCCCAATTTCTCGAAGATAATAAGGTATTATTCATCTCCTCGCATTTATCTTCAATTTGATAGTAATGTGGTGGTTTTTGGTTGAGTATTTTGTTGGGTTTTGAAATTGGGTTTTTTGGTAAAAATTCAAAGTTATGTTTTTAGTGTTTTTATGGGTTTTAATGGAGTTTATGAAGTGTTGTGATTGTTGGTAAGTGCTTGGTATGAGTTCGGAGAAGGATTTGAGGTGCTAAAATGGTGATTTTTGAGTTTCAGGGTTCTACCGATCGATCGGTAGGAGTTACCGATCGATCGGTCGAATGCCGTAGCCAAAAATGAAAAATCTAGGTTCTACCGATGGATCGGTAGAAGTTACCGATCCATCGGTAGGGATGAACAGTAACTTTTAAAAAATAAAAAATAAAATTTCTCCTTAAAATTTTAGGAGATTCTATGGGTACATCTATGATGTATATGGGAGTTTGATTCATGCTTTGGTATGTGTTGTGTGCTCATAAATAATTGTGAGTTATTAATCATGTTTAGCACATAATCCATCGTCACGGGACCAAGGCAAGTTTGGAGTCGAACTACGGGAATATAAGGTACGTATGACGTACGAGCATAGCCCTTTAATATAATTGCAATTGTTGAGTGCTTGGTACACTGTATTGCAATGAATGTGTATGGAAATGCATGATATATGGTATTAGCAATAAACGGATATTGAAATGCATGGTTTATGGTAATTGCTACAATTGTATATATATGCATTGGGATTTATATGGTGCCGCTTTTGAGCGAGCAATGATTGGGATGTTGTCGCCTTGAGCGAACATCGGTTATGATGCCACTGCTGTTGAGCATGCGTGAGAACGAAATGCCGCTATTGTAGAGCGAGCAATGGAATAGAACTATGGAACCATAAGTGAGGTATTTGGAATATCTGTAATCATTGTTTAATGATTTGGTATTATTGATTATGATATTGGTATATAGCAATGGATTTGTTAATCAATGTAATGATTAACTGGCATTTGGGAATTTGATGGTTTCAGTTGTTTTGAGAACAGGGACAGTACAGGGAATCCCGGATGAGGATGATACCATCCAGGGAGCATTTTTGTATTTCATAGCATTTACATTGTTGTAAATTATGAATTGTATTATTGTGATTATTGGATTTGGGATATTGGTATGCTCACCCCGTGTGGGGGCTGTCTCTGTTGGGACAGGTGATTAGGTACATCGATGACTTTGGAGTTGAGCCCGAGCTATGGAATGGAGGTGATTCCAGGGATTGAAGTACCAGTGACGGTGATTAGGTACATCGATGGCTTTGGAGTTGAGCTCGAGCTATGGAATGGAGGTGCTTCCATGGATCGAAGTACCAATGATGATATTGAGCACCGTATTTTATACATCTGATACACGCATACCTATTTGATATGTCTATTACTGTATATTGCATGTATAAAAAGGCAAGGGCCTTTCTCTCTTCATTTATGAGTAGCATACAACTATTTATTAAATTGCTAAATGAACTGAGAATATGTTAGTGTATTATATTGGTGCATGAGATGTATGTGGACTTGGTTTGGGAAAGCTAGACATCATATGGAATAATGTGAAGATTTTTTATTACATACATGACTGGCTATGATGATAAGTGGTTTTTCCCCTACATATATGATTGTATGCACTAATGGCATGGATTAATACACTAATAATGGGTTAAGGGCACGGGGGTCCTTACATTAGTGGTATCAGAGCAGTGGTTTGCTCTTTGGGGCTGTTGAGGGCCTGGAACAAGCTGATAGGAATGAGTAGCACATATTTATGCTTGATAGTAGTTAGTGTTGTGTGACACAACTATTTTGCTTATGTGCATTTATGATATGTGATCATAGTGGAACAATTATATGTCATGACATCTATGGAATCATAATATAATCTGTTGATTCTGATTCTGATTGTGAGTTGTGGCACAGGGACAACCAAATGGAGCATTTTGAAATGCATTGGGATACAGGAAGTACTTTGTACTCATGGTTTATTATAATCATATTGTGGTGAATATGGATTATTATGTGCTCATGGGTTGAGATTGTTCCTGTAGGGACTATGACATGAAAGGCTAAGGCCAGGGTTGAAAGACACGAATCGGTAACCTGCATTTTATATACAACATGGATTATGCATTGTGGTTGCATATATATATTGGAGTGATGATTTTAATGCTTTGCCGCCAAATGTTGAAGCGAGGGTATTGCCGCATGTCGTATTTGAGCGAGGTGCATTAAAATACACTCATTGTGGTTGTATATATGGGAGTGATGATTTTAATTCTTTGCCGCCAAATGTTAAAGCGAGGGTGTTGCCGCATGTCACATTTGAGCGAGGTGCATTAAAATACACTCATGGTGATGTATATTGGGATGTGAAATATGCATTGTGTTGCAGGTATAGATGGAATACTTGGCGAATATTCCATGAGTCATTGTTATGGATGAGTGATGATTTTAAATGTTTTGCCGCTGTCACTTGACGCGATGATAGAATACTTGCCGCTGTTATACCGTAGCGAGGAAAGAATATTTACCGCCAAATGTTGAAGCGCGGGTATTGCCGCATGTCGCATTTGAGCGAGGTTATTCTCTGCCGCTGGTATGTCGAAGCGAGGGGTATTAGTGCCGCGGTCATGACAAGCGAGGTGCATTAAAATACACTACTGTAACAAGACTAGGGATCAGCTATTCTATTGGCGATGGTTTATGCCACCGGATATTCATAGCGATGATTCATTCCGCTATTCTATTGGCGATGGTTTATGCCGCCGGGTATTCATAGCGATGGTTCATTCCGCTATTCTATTTGGCGATGGTTTATGCCACCGGATATTCATAGCGATGGTTCATTCCTCTATTCTATTGGTGATGGTCTATGCCATCGGATATTCATAGCTATGGTTCATTCCGCTATTCTATTGGCGATGGTTTATGCCGCCGGGTATTCATAGCGATGGTTCATTCCACTATTCTATTGGCGATGGTTTATGCCGCCTGGTATTCATAGCGATGGTTCATTCCGCTATTCTATTGGCTATGGTTATGCCGCCGGATATTCATAGTGATGGTTTATTCCGCTATTCTATGGCGATGGTTCATGCCGCCAGATATTATATAGCGATGGTACGTTCCGCTACATCCATGGCGATGGTTCATACAGCCGGGTATTATATAGCGATGGGTCATTCCGCTACCTCTTTGGCGATGGTTCATACCGCCGTATATTTATAGCGATGTTTTATGTTGCTGACCCTATGGCGAGGGATCATGCCGCTGATTCTATGGCGATGGGTTATACCGCTATGTACGTAGCACTGGATTATTTCGCCTACGCGCGATGGGTGCTCTTGCGTACCACTTGTGGACGATGGACACAGGTATGCCGCTATCTTGTTAGCAATGATGTATGATGTATTATTGTTTTACTAGCATTATTGTGGATACCATGTGTTGTTATATGCTATCATGCGTTTGACAATGAGAATATCGATGTCGTGTATCGACATATACCGTCACGTGTTTGACGATGAGATTGTGAATGTCGGGTGTCGACATGTACCGTCACGAGTTGACGATGTTATATTGAATGTCATATGTTGACAGGTACCGTCACGAGATGACGATGACATAGTGGATGTCTATGTAGACGTGTAGCGCCGTTTTGATGAATAATACGTCTGGGTGTGTGTGTATAGTCGTATGGTTTGAGTGCCGATGGTGAGCACAAGGTGATGTCTACGTCACTGGTTGACGAGACTATTACGACGAGCAGGTTTGCGCGAGGGATTATTGGATACATTGCACCGGTGAGTGTATCACATCATGCAATAGAGATAAATAATTGTCGAGTAGTGGTACCTTCGGGTATACTCGTTGTAATGGCTATGGCCATGTGTCTCGTAATAGGAGTAGTTATTGAGGAAACTACTGCTTATATCAATGCGACATGTGGTGGACATGATCACACCACCCCTGAGAGTGTGGAAATAAATCCTGCCAGATTGGGATTGCTTTGTGGTTAAGCAAGGACACCGAGATGTCCCTTGTACATTGGTAGTAGAGGAATATTGGGTAATGACCCGCTATTCTAATGGTTTGAACGGTATGGTATACCGGGATGGGACGCGTGTCACGTTGATAGGTTGGTATGAGTCTATGGGGGCAGCTAATTGCTAGCCAGGTATTGTAGCAGTGTTATAGTATGCTTGTTATGGCAATTATACTACACGTTGAGACCGAGTTCAGTGAATCGTATGATGATACGATGAGGACTTATAATAGACTCTTGTGGTCTCTATGTGGCATGATGTTTGAGGTAGGGAATACCTCACGGGAACGTTTTCTACGTTTATCGTTTTGAGGGGCTTGTACTTGGACAGCTCAAGTTTGTTGGTGGTACCAACACGACTGTCAACAGGTAGTTGTTAGCTCTAGTTGAGCATCCTTGCATATGGAGTGCAACGGGAGTCACAATTGGAATTGTGAGATATAGTTAGTGGGGTGACGCTACTATATTGATTTTATCTCTTGGGGAGATTTGAATTGTACTATCATGGAGACAGCTGGTATTGGTTGAGGGTTAATTGTCAATCAACCGCGGTAAGCCCGACTAGTGTTGGACTATGTGATGGCTTCGTACTTCTGGTGAGACGTTCGAGGAGACGTCTCCGGAGTGATGCTCGAGATTGTGTAGTACTATGGTATTAGTACGGAGCATCTTTAGGATGAGTATACATGACGTATACGGGTTTTGAGTTGGTAATAGTGGCTTGATGCACTATTCTGAACCAGTTGCGTATTTTGGTTCTGGGATATGTTTTGGGCATAATATATCCAGTTTTTCCGAACAATGGTTCGAGGATTAGAGGATCATGGATTCATGACACTTTCCTTGTGAGGAAGGCGGTATTGATATACCTACTAGTTGAATCTTTTGGGAGATTCGCTGATTTGGTTGCTTAGTGTTGATGTTAAAATCACACTTTTTTGGTTTGTCAACCATCATTCTCCGTGGAGTGAGAATAATTGAGGATTGGCAGTTGGTTTTCGGATTTTGGGTATGATTGAAGATACCCGAGTCTATTGCATCGAGTATGCATGTGGTGATAGTGCTTGGGCGTGTATGATGGTGTACGACTACCAGCATTTTCTTGGTACTCGTCGAGCATCGGATTTATATGCTTTGATGAATGAATCTACGGTGAGATTGTGGCACCTTGAGTTTGGTAATCTCGATGGCACAATGTATTCTGAGGAATAATCGTGAAGTCCAGTTGACTTCCCCTGAGGTGGGATTGTCGTGTTTTGGGACAGTGGTAATTCTTGCTTGTTAATTCGATAGCCTCCCTGTTTTAGGATTGTTGAATCCTAGGGTAAACGAGGGATGGCCAAGATTCAGATTTGTTAGGTGTCGTGGTTGACACGTGTGGCAGGAATGCAATTGATTGTTCTTGCATGTCCTTCCGAGAACTTAAGACCTTGTGGAGTCTCGATAGTGTGTTTGGGACCAAGATGTGATTTCTTGGAACACACGGATGTAGACATCTTTGGGGATGTGTTTTGTGTCTATTGGTGACCGTGAGTTGTCCGGTCCGTGTTGCAATGTGGTGCAACTACTCCACTGTTGGAGATGGATTTTGAAATTGGGAACCGGATGTAGTTCAGGTACACTGTGGTGTACTAATGGTCACTTTGGTAACGATGTATGTTTAACATCGGTGACTAGGTCTTGGAGATATTATTGTTGCGATATCTATTTTAGAATCACGAATGATTCGTTTGGTTAGCAGTTACGATTGACTGACTGCTTTGAGATGGTTAGCATCGGGGAATGCTGACGTCTTTCTTTGAATTTATGATGGTTTGGGAGGTTTACTCCATTCCAGGTTTGGTGCGAGGTTGGTATCTCCGCGGTTGGTGTATAGTTCATGTTATGTTCATGATTCGACATCGTGGATCCGTTTGGATTGCGTGTTCTCGGCGTTACGTGGAGTACGCCGTGCAAATTTCGAGGATGAAATTTTATTAGTGGGGGATAATTGTGATACCCGGGAATTATTGGTGTTAATCTCGGTGTGGTAATAATCCTTAATGAATTTTAATTGTGGCAATTGTGTATTAATTCCGGTTTTGGGACTCCCATGGGTTTTAAATCCTGTTTTTGGAGTCGTTGGATCCAAGGGATGAGAGTGTATCATCATCGTGGTGATAACCTTGGAATTTGGTTCTTAGTGGAACCTGGGTTCCAAAGTACTTTGTACTGGGGCTGGTAATGAGAATTGAGGTTAGAGAGATGATTTTTGAAAACAAATGATTTTTAATGAATCGCGATGTATTTGTGGAGGTATTGGAATTTTGGAGTCTTGGTACTATATATACAAAGTCGACTCGGTCTTCTGGACACAATTCTCTCTCTCTCTCTCTCTCTCTCTCTCTCTCTCTCTCTCTCTCTCTCTCTCTCTCTATCTCTCTCTCTCTCTCTCTCCCTTCTTCCCCCATTGTTGCCTTGGTGCATAAATCGTTGGAAGCTTGGCTCGGGAGCCCAATTTCTCGAAGATAATAAGGTATTATCCATCTCCTCACATTTATCTTCAATTTGATAGTAATGTGGTGGTTTTTGGTTGAGTATTTTGTTGGGTTTTGAAATTGGGTTTTTTGGTAAAAATCCAAAGTTATGTTTTTTAGTGTTTTATGGGTTTTAATGGAGTTTATGAAGTGTTGGGGTTGTTGGTAAGTGTTGGTATGAGTTTGGGGAAGGATTTGAGGTGCTAAAATGGTGATTTTCGAGTTTCAGGGTTCTACCGATCGATCGGTAGGAGTTACCGATCGATCGGTCGAATGCCGTAGCCAAAAATGAAAAATCTGGGTTCTACCGATGGATCGGTAGAAGTTACCGATCCATCGGTAGGGATGAACAGTAACTTTTAAAAAAAATTAAAATAAAATTTCTCCTTAAAATTTTAGGAAATTGTATTGGTACATCTATGATGTATATGGGAGTTTGATTCATGCTTTGGTATGTGTTTTGTGCTCATAAATAATTGTGAGTTATTAATCGTGTTTAGCACATAATCCATCGTCACGGGACCAAGGCAAGTTTGGAGTCGAACTACGGGAATATAAGGTACGTATGACGTACAAGCATAGCCCTTTAATATAATTGCAATTGTTGAGTGCTTGGTACACTGTATTGCAATGAATGTGTATGGAAATGCATGATATATGGTATTATCAATAAACGGATATTGAAATGCATGGTTTATGGTAATTGCTACAATTGTATATATATGCATTGGGATTTATATGGTGCCGCTTTTGAGCGAGCAATGATTGGATGTTGTCGCCTTGAGCGAACATCGGTTATGACGCCACTGCTGTTGAGCATGCGTGAGAACGAAATGCCGCTATTGTAGAGCGAGCAATGGAATAGAACTATGGAACCGTAAGTGAGGTATTTGGAATATCTGTAATCATTGTTTAATGATTTGGTATTATTGATTATGATATTGGTATATAGCAATGCATTTGTTAATCAATGTAATGATTAACTGGCATTTGGGAATTTGATGGTTTCTGTTGTTTTGAGAACAGGGACAGTACAGGGAATCCCGGATGAGGATGATACCATCCAGGTAGAATTTTTGTATTTCATAGCATTTACATTGTTGAAAATTATGAATTGTATTATTGTGATTATTGGATTTGGGATATGGGTATGCTCACCCCGTGTGGGGGCTGTCTCTGTTGGGACAGGTGATTAGGTACATCGATGACTTTGGAGTTGAGCCCGAGCTATGGAATGGAGGTGATTCCAGGGATCGAAGTACCAGTGATGGTGATTAGGTACATCGATGGCTTTGGAGTTGAGCTCGAGCTATGGAATGGAGGTGCTTCTAGGGATCGAAGTACCAGTGACGGTATTGAGCACCGTATTTTATACATCTGATACACGCATACCTATTTGATGCTCGTATGTGAGCACTATTACGTGTATATGGCATGTATAAAAAGGTAAGGGCCTTTCTCTCTTCATTTATGAGTAGCATACAACTATTTATTGAATTGCTAAATGAACTGAGAATATGTTAGTGTATTATATTGGTGCATGAAATGTATGTGGACTTGGTTTGGGAAAGCTAGACATCATATGGAATAATGTGACAATTCAAAAGGAATTTTTCATATGGAATAATGTGACAATATTGCTAGACATCATATGTGGACTTGGTTTGGGAAAGCTAGAGATCATATGGAATAATGTGAAGTCGTGTTGATACAGTACCAAAAATTCAAAAGGAATTTTTCATATTCCTAGCAATAGGTACAATTTATAGCTTTACTCTACCACTTGGTGAAACTACTCAAAATAAATCTCTTTTCTGCTAATCCCATAGCACTTCTTAAGGCTCAATATATCAACCCCGACCCTGATTCTCCGTATCAAATGCACCTACAAAGACAACCCCCAACACATGAGCACTTAGCTATTCATATACAACACAATATGAATACATAAAGCGTAAATGCATAAATCATAAATACAAAGCGCTTCCTGTATTTCCAAGCATTTACAACGCCCATTGGTTGTCCCTGTACCATAACTCATAATAAACACATTATATGAAATTATGGATCCTTTTATAATGTCATGACATATCACCTCTTTCTTTACACAGTTTTTGAGTCATATCAATAGTTATTTTAATGCTTCATCGCTTCATAATCTCAAAAACAAGCGGTATCTCATCCTCGCTTCTTCGTACAAGCGGTATCTCATTCTCGCTTAGTACAGTATACCCCGCCTCCATGTGCAAGCGAGCCTCCCCCCTCCCGCTCCACATTTTTAGCGGTCAAGCGTAAGCATTAAAATCTACACTGTGATCTCTTTTGACTCGTGGAATACACCTCTTTATTCCACATCACAATATGCAACAACAATGCATAATATGCAACAACAATGCATAATAACATGTATCATACTCTTAATGCATCACATTGCATTCATCATGTGTCACATAGACAAACATAAAGTACATGTTACCGTTGGGATGCCCGTACGTCGCTTAAGTACCTTTCCAAAATGTAGTGTGTTGCGGGAGTCTATCCCCTGCGCTGTGTAGCTATCTGTGAAGGCTCCCTTTTTGTTCCGATTTTTGGAAGGCTTCAAGGCAATAAAAATGGTTGAACTCCTTCCTATTTTACTCAGCAAGTGTTGGACGTTTTTTGGGAGGGAATTGGTGGGATTTCAGACATGGGAAGGTGGAGTGGGAGAAGGGGAAAGGGGTATGGGTGAGCAGCTGGCAGCAGGGTATGGGTCAAGGGGGGTGGTTGGGTGGTGGGTTACGTGATGTGTTATGTTTTGGTCCCGGTATTTAGCACGATGTATTAAAATATCCTCACATGATATTTATAGTATTTTCTCAATAAAATACTTCAATTCCCATTTAAACATGCTTCACCAAAGCACACCAAAACAAATAACACACACCCAAATAATCATGCCACAACCCCAAAATCCCAACATATAACACATGCACCCTGATATGCATCTCCTCAATAATATTAATTCGATCCCATGAATTAACACCAAAATCATCATAATTTAATTAATGATTAAAATCGCATAATCATTTCGGGGATATCACAATACTCCCCTACTTATAAGATTTCGTCCTCGAAATCAGCATGCACTTACCCAATATAAAACAAAACATAAATCACATACCAGAAAACAGTTCTGGATAGTGCTGCACCATGTGCCGCTCTGTCTCCCACGTGGCCTCCTCGACACCCCTACGATCCCACTGAACTTTGACCATAGGAATAACTTTGTTTCTCAGTCTGCGATCTGCCCTATCCAAAATCCTGATAGGCCGCTCCACATAGGAAACATCGGACTCAATCTGAACCTCAGAAGGCTGCAACACATGAGAAGGATCTAGCTCGTACTTCCGCAACATAGACACATGAAATACATCGTGAATGCCAGACAGAGAGGGCGGTAAAGCCAAATGGTACGCCAGAGTACCAACACGCTGCAAGATCTCATACGGTCCTACATATCTTGGGGATAACTTTCCCCGCATCCCAAACCGTACTACACCTCTGAAAGGTGAGATCTTCAGAAAGACTCTGTCGCCCAACTGAAACTCCAACGGTCTTCGCCGCTGATTGGCATACGCTGCCTGTCTGTCCTGAGCTTCCTTCATCTTCTGTCTTATCACCTTTACCTTTTCTTCCATTTCCCGGATCAAATCTGGTCCTCCGACTGATTTGCGATCCACGTCATCCCAACACAAAGGTGACCTACAACGTCTACCATAGAGGGCCTCAAAAGGAGCCATCTGTATGCTTGCCTGGTAGCTGTTGTTGTAAGAGAACTCTACTAAGGCCACCGAGTCCTGCCAAGAAGTATCGAACTCCAGCACACAAGCCCTCAACATATCTTCGAGCGTCTGTATCGTACGCTCGGTCTGTCCGTCCGTCTGGGGATGATAGGCTGTTGTCAACCTCAACTCTGTACCTAGAGCTGACTGAAGACCTTCCCAGAAGTGAGATGTAAACCGCGGATCTCGATCAGACACAATCGAAACAGGGATCCCATGCAGTCTCACCACATCTCTGATATATAACTATGCCATCCTCAAGTACGTGAAGGTCATATAATATGGAATGAAGTGAGCCACCTTAGTCAGTCTGTCCACGACTACCCATATGGCATCAAAACCCGAAACAGTCCTCGGTAAGTGGGTCACAAAGTCCATGGATATGTGTTCCCACTTCCACTGTGGTATCTCCAAGCTCCTTAGCTCACCACCAGGCCTATGTCTCTCAGCCTTTACCTGCTGACAATTCAAACACCTCTTGACGAATGAGGTAACATCCTGCTTCATTCGCTTCCACTAGAACTGGCTGCGTAGTAAATCTTTATACATCTTCTTTCCGCCCGGGTGGATACTCATCCTGCTGCAATGGCTCGCTGTAATATTCCTTGACGCAACTCAGGCGTATTCGGAACCACCCACCGATCACCTAACCTCAAGGAACCATCCTCAGCCACCCTGAACTTCGACGACTGACCCAAAAGAACCACGGATAACCATCTCTGAACCTCTTCGTCGGTCTCCTGAGCCTTCCTGATATGATCATAAATAGCCGGCTCAGCTAATAAGGTCAAAACCTGCACTGGTGAAGCAGACACATCATAATCAAACCCCAAATGGCAGTAGGAGCCCATCATAGCTGATAGACACATGACATCCTCTGCCGTGCTCCTTACTTTTCGACTCAAAGCGTCGGCTGTCAAGTTTGCTTTTCCCGGATGGTATTCGATTTCACAGTCATAGTACTTCAGCAGTTCCATCCATCTCCTCTGCCTCATATTCAGCTCAGCCTGTGTAAACAAGAACTTCAGGCTCTTGTGATCAGTGAATATGGTGAATGAGGTACCATATAAGTAGTGTCGCCAGATCTTCAAGGCAAACACTATAGCTGCTAGCTCCAAATCATGGACTGGATACCTCGCCTCGTGTGGCTTCAATTGTCTCGAAGCGTAAGCCACAACGTGCTTATCCTGCATCAGCATGCATCCAAAACCCTGAAGCGATGCGTCGGTATAGAGAACGAACCCTTTGTTCTCCCTGGGAATCACCAAAACTGGCGCTGAAGTCAATCTGTGCTTCAACTCCTGGAAGCTCTGCTCACAAGTTTCCGACCAAAGGAATGGAACTCCCTTCTGAGTCAGCTGTGTAAGTGGCTTGGCCATCTTTGAGAAACCCTCGACGAAACGTCGGTAATAGCCAGCCAAACCAAGAAAACTTCGAATCTCACTGACTGAAGTAGGGGCGGACCAATCCATAACCGCCTCAATCTTCCTGGGATCTACTGATATCCCCTGTCGAGAGATAATGTGACCCAAGAATGGTACACTGCTCAGCCAAAACTCACACTTGCTGAGTTTGGCGTACAACCGGTGATCTCTGAGAATCTGTAGTACTGTCCTCAAATGATTGGCATGTTCCCCCTCACTCCTTGAGTAGACAAGGATGTCATCAATGAACACGATCACGAACCGATCGAGGTACTCTTGAAATACTCTGTTCATCAAACTCATAAAAACTGCAGGTGCATTAGTTACACCGAAAGGCATCACTAAGAACTCATAGTGTCCGTACCGAGTTCTAAAAGCTGTCTTCTGGACATCATCAGTTCTAACCCGCACCTGGTGATAGCCTGACCTCAAATCTATCTTTGAGTAAACCTCTGTACCCTGAAGCTGATTGAACAGATCATCAATCCTCGGAAGTGGATACTTGTTTTTCACTGTGGCCTTGTTCAGTTGCCTGTAGTCAATGCACAGACGCATTGAACCATCCTTCTTTTTCACGAACAAGACTGGTGCACCCCAAGGCGATACACTAGGACGAATGTATCCCTTGTCGAGGAGCTCCTGTAACTGCACTTCCAGCTCTATCAGCTCTGCCGGTGCCATCCTGTATGGGGCACGAGAAATAGCTGATGTCCCCGGCAGTAGCTCAATGGCAAACTCAACATCCCTGACAGGCGGAAACCCTGGAATCTCATCCGGGAATACATCAATGAATTCCGCCACGACCGGAATGTCCTCGGCTCTCACTTCCTTCTCTTCTGATGCATCCATGGCATAAATAAGGTAGCCCGTGTGGCCGCGTTCCAATAACCGCGACATCTTAACCGCTGAGATCAATGGAATATTTGGACGAGAGCCGTCCCCATAAAAGGTCCACTGGAACCCCTGATCAGATAGAAAACGTACCATCCTCTGTTGGCAATCTACCACAGCTCGGTATCTGCTCAACACATCAATGCCGATAATGCAGTCAAAATCTGCCATCTCTAACTGAATCAGATCGGCCCTCAGATCATTGCCCTCAAAATAAATGAGGCAATCAGATAACAGTCGGTCCGAAATCACATGCTTTCCCATGGGTGACGAGACCATGAGAGGCGTGGGTAACAGAGACGAGCACAAGTGGTGTCTCTCCACAAAAGCAACAGATACAAAAGAATGAGAAGCACCTGTATCTACCAAAATAAATGCAGGGTACGTAAATAAATGACACGTACCAGCAATGACCTCCTCCGGGGCTGCCTCAGCCTGCTCCCTAGTCAGTGCATACACCTGACCTTGCGGCGGTCCCGGCGCCTGACCTCCCTGTGGTCGAGGTGCAAACTGCTGTCTCGGTGGTGCCGTCCTAGCGTCAAATCTTGGCCTATTCGGCCCTAAGTCTACCTGACTTGCCCGATTGGGGCAATTCCTAGCTAAGTGGCCCACCTTGCCACAAACATAACAGCCTCAGCAGTCACGTGACAAGTGAAATCGTCCACAGCGGTCACACCTGTCCCCTCCTGCCTTACTCCCCTGTGTAGGTCCCGATTGCTTTGCTTCTGACCCGGAGACTTCTTCCCACCAAATCTGGAAGATGATGAGACCCCACGAGCCTTGAACAGATCCCCTCGTGGCCTCAGACTATCAGCAACAGGCTTCTGTGGTGGTACGAAAGGGGGTACAACATCCTTGTACGCGCCCACTGCAATCTCTGCCAACTCTGCCCGTGTCAGGGCGTCTTCAAAAGAGCTGGGGTTGTTGGAGACAACCCGATCAAATAGTTCTGGCCTCAGTCCCTTCAGGAAATGCCTCATCTTTGCATGGCTGCTCACAGCGATATGAGGGACATACCTCAACAGTGAGGAATACTGTAAAGCAAAATCTGAACTGACATGCTGCCCCCCCTTCAAATTAGTGAACTCGTCCTCTTTTACTTGTCTGGCAGCTGCAGAAAAATACCGGTTAAGAAACCGGGTCCTGAATACAGTCCAGTCTACTACCATACCTTGAGCCCTCAGCTCCATCACAGTGGTCTTCCACCACATAGAAGGCTTTTTCGCCATTTGAAACTCTGCTAGTCGTAACCATGCGGTCCGTGCACAAGGCGCAGTCACAAGTATCTGTTCTATCCATTCCAGCCACTCTTCGGCCCCTTCTCCAGACTCGGTCCCCTAAAACATGGGTGGACGGAAGTTCAGAAACTGTGTCAATCTGAGCTCCCCTGGTAATAACGTCTGTGCACTGTGCTCCACGCCCACAGCAGGTGGCGGTAACGGATTTGTCTGAGCAACACAAGCATTCATACTGCCCATATCCCCTACCTCTTCATTGAGGTTCTCCGGGTTAATAGCCGCCATGCTGCAACACAAGAGTTAACAACAATACCAAAAGCAGTTCATAGTATAAGCCGTTAGATAACAAGAGTATCATATTCAAAGCATGTTAGTATAACACTTATACAAAAATATGCATCACATGCATAACATGCCCAACAATGAATACCTAACCAACTTGTCTCTAAAGGCTACCCTTCACTCTTTATAAGGTGCAATTAAGAGAACTAACCATACTTAATCAGAATGTTAAGTCGTGTTGATATCCGGAGCTTAAGTTACAGTACCAAAAGTTCAAAAGGAATTTTTCATATTCCTAGCAATAGGTACAATTTATAGCTTTACTCTACCACTTGGTGAAGCTACTCAAAATAAATCTCTTTTCTGCTAATCCATAGCACTTCTTAAGGCTCAATGTATCAACCCCGACCCTGATTCTCCGTATCAAATGCACCTACAAAGACAACCCCCAACACATGAGCACATAGCTATTCATATACAACACAATATGAATACATAAAGCGTAAATGCATAAATCATAAATACAAAGCGCTTCCTGTATTTCCAAGCATTTACAACGCCCATTGGTTGTCCCTGTACCATAACTCATAATAAACACATTATATGAAATTATGGATCCTTTAATAATGTCATGACATATCACCTCTTTCTTTACACAGTTTTTGAGTCATATATCAATAGTTATTTTAATGCTTCATCGCTTCATAATCTCAAAAACAAGCGGTATCTCATCCTCGCTTCTTCGTACAAGCGGTATCTCATCCTCACTTAGTACGGTATACCCCGCCTCCATGTGCAAGAGAGCCTCCCCCCTCCCGCTCCACATTTTTAGCGGTCAAGCGTAAGCATTAAAATCTACACTGTGATCTCTCTTGACTCGTGGAATACACCTCTTTATTCCACATCACAATATGCAACAACAATGCATAATATGCAACAACAATGCATAATAACATGTATCATTCTCTTAATGCATCACATTGCATTCATCATGTGTCACATAGACAAACATAAAGTACCGTTGGGATGCTCGTACGTCGCTTACGTACCTTTCCAAAATGTAGTGTGTTGCGGGACTCTATCCCCTGCGCTGTGTAGCTATCTGTGAAGGCTCCCTTTTTGCTCCGATTTTTGGAAGGCTTCAAGGCAATAAAAATGGTTGAACTCCTTCCTATTTTGCTCAGCAAGTGTTGGACGATTTTTGGGAGGGAATTGGTGGGATTTCAGACATGGGAAGGTGGAGTGGGAGAAGGGGAAAGGGGTATGGGTGAGCAACTGGCAGCAGGGTATGGTTCAAGGGGGGTGGTTGGGTGGTGGGTTAAGTGATGTGTTATGTTTTGGTCCCGGTATTTAGCACGATGTATTAAAATATTCTCATATGATATTTATAGTATTTTCTCAATAAAATACTTCAATTCCCATTTAAACATGATTCACCAAAGCACACCAAAACAAATAACACACACCCCAAATTATCATGCCACAACCCCAAAATCCCAACATATAACACATGCACCCTGATATGCATCTCCTCAATAATATTAATTTGATCCCATGAATTAACACCAAAATCATCATAATTTAATTAATGATTAAAATCGCATAATCATATCGGGGATATCACATGTATAATTGTATGCACTAATGGCATGGATTAATACACTAATAATGGGTTAAGGGCATGGGGGTCCTTACAGCACATGTGGGGTACAATATCAGCATAGGCCCCAACTCCGATTTCTGCCAGCTCTTCTCTAGTAAGAGCATCATCAAAAGATCTAGGGTTTTTGGAGATAACCCGGTCAAATAACTCTGGTCTCAGAACCTTCAGAAAGTGCCTCATCTTGGCATGTCCATTGCTAGCAACGTGAGGGACATACCTCAACAGTGACGAGTAGTGCATGGCATAATCTGAGACAGTCATACTGCCTTGTTTCAAGCTGGTGAACTCGTCCTCTTTCAGTTCTCTAGCAGCAGCTGAGAAGTATTGATTCAAAAACCGAGTTCTGAACAGGCTCCAATCAATATGTACCCCTTGAGCTCTCAGCTCCATCACAGTAGTCTTCCACCAAATGGAGGACTTCTTAGCTAGTTGGAATTCCATCAGCCTCAGCCAGGCAGTCTTGGCACAGGGTGCCGACACGAAGATCTGCTCTATCATTTCTAACCATTCCTCAGCCTCTTCCCCAGTCTCAGTTCCCTCGAATCTAGGCAGATGGAAGGTTAGGAACTGTGTCAGACTCAGCTCACCCGACAATAACCGCTGTACAACAGGTTCCACACCCACAGTAGGTGGCGGTAGAGGATTCTTCTGAGCAATGCTAGCGTTAACACCATATCGCCCACCTCCTCATTAAGATTCCCCAAATTTATAGCCGTCATGCTGTAATACAAGGGTTAACAACAATTCCAGAAACAATACATATATTTCACCATTAGATAACATGAATAACAAGAGCATGTTAGCATAACAGTTATATACCAATATGCACCATATGCATAAACATGCTCATATGTAAACTCCTAGCCAACAAGTTGCTAAGGATACCCTTCAATCATCCCCGGGTTCTCTAACCTGGCTCTGATACCACTAATGTAAGGACCCTAGTTCTTTAAGTGAAATAAAGACATAAGTAGAGCTAAAATGTAATATCAGAGTATAAAAATTTCATGTTGTGGCCTTGAGCTTTAAGCGTTACATGCCAAGGTAATTATTTCCAAATGGATTAATTACATTCCTAACAAAAAGAATGTTAATCCTATAGATTTACACTACTCCTAGAGTAGAAACTATACAAAAGAATCCCAGCTTCTATATCAAAAGCCCTCCTCGCTAGCTCACTGTGTCAACCCGGCCTTACCCCCTTTATGTCAAGATGTACCTACAAGGACAACCCCCAAATCATGAGCATATAATAATCCATATTAAGCGTAGCATGATTAAAAGCGTAAATGCAGAAACCGTAAATACAAAACACTTCCTGTTTCCCAATTGCATTTTAAACACCCCCTTTTTGGTTGTCCTTGTATAATAACTCATGAGTGTAATCAATGGATTATTCAATGGTTTCATAAATGTCATGACATATCACCAATTACCAATCCCTAGTCTGTTATAACAGTGCATTTTAATGCACCTTGCATGTCATGACAGTGGCACCAATACCCCTCGCTTCGACATATTAGCGGCATTGAATAACCTCGCTCAAATGCGACATGCGGCAATACCCTCGCTTCAACATTTGGCGGCAAATATTCATTCCTCGCTATAATATGACAGCGGCAAGTATTCTATCATCAATTCAAGTGACAGTGGCAAAGCATTAAAATCATCACTCTAATATAACCATGACTCATGGGATGTGCACCAATCAATCAACATATACATACGCAATCATAATGCATAGATCAACATGTATTTGCATCCATAATGCACAATTCAATATACACTTGCATCCACAATGCATATCCCAATGCGTATATAAATTACATGTTACCGTTGGGTGCCCGTACGTCTTCTACGTACCTTTCCAAAAGTAGGATGTGGTAGGACTTTACTTCCTTGGTTGTGTTGCCACCTGGGATGGTTCTACACAATCACACAAACCAATATTAGATGCCAATAATAGCCCAATACCAAAAATCCCACAATAAATAATTAAAAACACATATTTTGGCTTCTCGTGATCGATCGCCAATAGGCCTCGATCGATCGCGAGATGCTACTGCCTCAATGCCCAAAATTATGCATTCCGCGATCGATCGCTGAAGACATGCCGATCGATCGTTAACTTCGGCGACTTCGCCGATCGATCTTTCAAATCTCGCGATCGATCGCCGAATGTCTCTGCCTCGCACTCTGGTTCTCGCAATCGATCGGGAAAACTCGCCGATCGATCGCCAATGTCTGTAAACGCGAACCAACACCATTTTCGAGCACCATCCCAAGGCTACCATAAAACACACTACAAACCATCATACCCCAACAACTCAACACACAAAATACACCATTATAGTACCAAGTAACTACTCAAAACAATTATCTCAACAAAAAGCTACTAAACATGCCAATTCTACTCAACACTTTATCTAACTTCAACCATAAATTTAATTGAATACAAGATATGGTTCCTCACCCTTTTTGCTCCAACTTTTTGCAAGGTTTTAAGCAAGGTGGAAGCAAGTCTTCCGCTCCTCTTTGTTGAGCTCAAGCTGGACGAAAATGGGGGAAGGAGGGGAGAGGTTACCAAGTGATGAGGGTTGAGTGTGGGGGAGTCAAGTGGGGGTATGGGTAAGGTTAAATCTGCAGGAATGGGTATGGGTTGGGGGTGGTTGATTAAATGATAGGTTATGTTTTTGGTCCCGATAATTAGCATGATATATTAAAATATCTTCACATGATATCTTATAACATTTATTCAATAAAATACATCAAAACTCCAAGTAAACATGCTTTACCAAAAGCAATCAACACCAATGATTTAATACCATAATCCTCACATAAACATAATTAATGTTAAATTGCACAAAATCATTTCGGGGACATCACACCAATCATTGCTCACTCAATTACGGCACCACATAATCCTCAATGCATATCATAATGTTTACAACAATCATATATTATTCATGCACATGACAATAATATATCTACCATGCTCGTACGTTACACGTACCTTATGATCGAATAGCAAGAGCCATCCTTGCCTGTGCCCCGAGATCCCGTGAATTAGTTGCTAAACACAGTTAATAACTCACAATTAATTTCGTGCCCACAAACACATATCCGAACACGTATTCATACATCATCATGTCATGATGATTTACCATTTAAAAGACTCAGGCAAAGCATACGTCGAAATCACAACACAAAATAATTTTCCAGAAATAAGGTATCGGTGATCGATTGCTTCTTCCCAGGCAATCAATCGCTTAATAGACATGGGCGATCAATCACTTCTTCCCAGGGGATCGATCGCCTCTCAATACATTTGGCTACTGCCATTGGGCGATCGACCGCTAAGTTTCAAGCGATCGATCTCTCCACTGTTCATCATCTTCAAAAAATTTACCAACGACGTAGCGTTCGATCGCCTAGCCCTAGGGATCGATCACCTCGACCTGTTCCAGCAAAAAATGGCATTTTTCATGCAAAAACTCCCAAATTCACAAACCCAACACCCAGTACACTATAAATCCTTAACAAGGAACCATGAATTCTCCCCAAAACCAAAAATCTCCAAAAATCCAAAAACTCAAACCCATCTCAATCCTTAACCAAATACAATAAAATTACTACGAAATCAAAGATAATAGCGAGGGGAAGAAGATTACCAAATTATTTTCGAGAAACCTCGCTCCAAGATCGAGTCTTGCTCGATTTTCTTCCATGAGAGAGAAGGGAGGGGAAAGGGGAAGGGGAAGGTGTGGTGAGGGAGAGAGAGGAGAGGAAGGGAACAAATGAAAATAACTGAAAATCTAGTCCACTTGGTATATATAGTACAAAGGTTCCAAACTCCCGAGTCTCACATATTAGTACCATAACTTATTATAAATCATATGTGTTCAATAACTGTCTCCCACTCACTCAATTACCTTACACACCTCAGTCCAAAGTTCCCCAGACTCCAAGTCCCACTAACAACACAATTCCAAGGTTTAACACCACAATGAGAATAAAATCTCAACCCTTGGGTCCAACGACCCCGATACCGGATTAAAATCCCCGGGAGTTTCAATATCGTAATTATCTCATAATTACCACACTTAAAATCCATTAGGTATTAAAATCACTCTGGGATAAATGCAATTAATTTTCGGACATCACATTTATCCCCACTAATAAAATTTCGTCCGTGAAATTGCACATGCGTACTCCACGTACCGCCGAGATCACACAATCCTATTAGGATGCGCAACATTGATTCACGAATCTTGATCGACACACCAACTGCGAGGACATCGACCTCGCACCCAATTCTGGAATGGAGTTATCCTCCCAAACCATTACAACACAAAAGATGTTAACATACCTTGATGATAGTCACCCAAAAGCAATCAGTCAACCTCAATTGCTATCTACTCGAATCATTCTTGATTCCAACACAGATATCGCCTCAATGATATCTCTACAACTTGCTCCTCGATGCCAAATACACATCTCTGCGAGGGAGGCCATCAGTATACAACAGTATACCTAACCAAATCTCGGTTTCCATTCTCCATCCCCACCTAAGGAGTAGTTGCACTACTTGCAACTCAGATCGGGAAATCCCCGGCCACCGATCAACAAGACACATATCTAAATGTCAACATCCGTCTGTTCCACAAAATCGCATCTTGGTCCCAACACAATATCGAGACTCCACAAGGTCTCAAGTTTCCATAGAGGACATGCAAGAAAATCAATTGCATTCTCACCACATGTGTCGCCAAAGACACCCAACTAATTCGAATCCTGGTCATCCCTTGTTTACCCTTAGAATTAACAATCCTAACATAGGGATCTATCGAATTAACCAGTAATGAACTGCCGTGACCCAAAACACGACAATCTCTTCTTAAAAGAGAGTCTACCAAAACCTCACAATTTATTCCTCATAATAAATTGTCCCACCGAGGTTACCAATCTCGAGGATACCGAAATCTCTTACCAAAGATTTACCAATCTAAACACCCTGAACCGTTGCTCAACAAGCATAAAAATTACTGGCATTCATATATACATCGGTATATATGCATGAGCACCAACACCACATGCATACTCAATGCACTCGGCTTGGATATCTCCAATCATACCCACAAGCCTCCCACACACAACTCTCAATCCTCAGTTATTGTCACTCAGTGGAGAATGATGATTGACGAACCAATGACTAATGGTGTAAACTGAACATCAACACCACGCGCACCGACTCATCGAACCGTGCCCTTAACCCGTAATTAGTGTATTAACCCAAGCATTTAGTGCATGTAATCATATATGTAGGGGGACACCCACTTATCACCATAACAAATCATGCCAATAATAAAAGTTCTTTACATTATTCCATATAATGTCTAGTTTCCCCAACCAAGTCCACATACATACCATGCACCATTATAATACACTAACATGTTCTCAGTTCATTTAGCAATTCAATAAATAATTGCGTGCAACTCATAAATGAAGAGAGAAAGGCCCTTGCCATACCAATACCACCAAACCGATAATCACAATAATACAATTCATAATTTAAAAAAATGTAAATGCTATGAAATATAAAAGATGCTCCCTGGATGGTATCATCCTCATCCGAATTTCTTGTACTGTCCCTGTTCTAAAAACAACCAAAACCATCAAATTCCCAATAGTCAGTTAATCGTTACGTTGATTAACATATCCGTATGCCACGTACCGATATCATAATCAATAATATCAAATCATTAACAATGATTACAGATATTCCGTATATCTCACTTATGGTTCCATAGTTCCATTTCATCACTCGCTCTACAATAGCGGAATTTTATTCTCACGCATGCTCAACAGCAGTGGCGTCATAACCGATGTTCGCTCAAAGGCGACAACATCCCAATCATTGCTCGCTCAAAAGCGGCACAATATAAATCCCATTGCATATATATCCATTTATAGCAATTACCATAAACCATGCATTTCAATATTCATTTTTTGCTAATACCATATACCATGCATTTCCATATACATTTATTGCAATATAGTGTACCTTGCAATCAACAATTGCAATTATAATAAAGGGATATGCTCATACGTCATACATACCTTATAATTCCGTAGTTCTAGCTAAACTTGAATGAGTCCCGCGACCCGATGAATTAAGTGCTAACATGAAAATAACTCTCAATTAAACATAAACATGCCATCACGTGCCCAAGCACGTTCACAACTTCCAAACTATCTTCCATCCATGACGATTACCAAAATAAAAGCCTCCCCGGCTAAGCATGCATAAGACCCAAAATATTCCAATTTATGAGTTTAAATGACAGCCAGAAACTCAACCGAGAATTCCGTTTTATTAAACTTCGGCTCCAATCAATCCATTTTAAAAGTATGGCATTCTCATTGGAATGTAGACATTGCCCCGGAAATCGGCTATTTAAACCCCAAGTCCAAAATTCCAAGTTTTAAAACAAATTGGGAACAAACACTATTAAGCAAGCCGCGATCGATCGCCATGTCTTGGCGATCTATCGCCAAACACCTCACGATCGATCGCCGAGACTTAGCGATCAATCGCTTCACTGTTTATCTTCCAAAAAAATTCAGCTGCTCATCACGATCGATCGGCACTCCTCGGCGATCGATCGCGACCTGCGATTTTCTGAAAAACTCGAGCTTCCATGGTGTTTTTGACACCCAAACTCAAAACCAATACCCCTAACTTCCTCAACAGCTCCAATACACCAATTAAACTCAATAAAAACACTAAAAACAACTTTTTAGATTTTTAACCAAAACCCCCAAATCTCAAATCCAACCCAAAACTTGACCAACAAGCACAATACCATAATCAAATCGAAGCTAAAGGTGAGGAGAAGAAGATTACCATCTTTTCTTCAAGAAATCGGGCTCCCAAGATGAGCCCCCATCGATTTGTTTCCAAGAGAAAACGAGGGAAGGGTTTGGGGTGAGAGAGAGGCGTGAGGGAGAGGAGAGAGAGGAGAGATTCCTCTAATGATGGAATACCGAGTCCATTGGTATATATAGCACCAAGGCTCCAAAATACCAATACATCCACAACTACATCATGATTCATTAAAAATCATCTGTTTTCAATAATTATCTCTCCAACTCAAATTCCATTATCAGCCCCAGTACAAAGTACTCCGGACCCCAGATTCCACCAAAAACAAAATTCCAAGGTTATCCCCACGATGAGAATACAATCTCATTCCTTGGATCCAACGACTCTAAAAACCGGATTTAAAATCCCCTGGAGTCCCAAAACCGCGATTAATTCATAATTGCCACAATTAAAATCCACTAAGGATTATTACCACACCGGGATTAACACAAATAATCCCCGGGCATCACAATTATCCCCCAATAATAAAATTTCATCCCCGAAATTTGCACAGGCGCACTCCACGTATCGCCGAGAGCACGCAATCCAAAAGGATCCATATTGTCGAATCATGAACGTGACATGAACGACACACCAACCGCGAGGATATCGACCTCGGACCAGCACCTGGAATGGAGTAACCTCCCAAACCAACACAAATTCAAGGAAGACGTCAGCATTCCCCGATGCTAACCATCTCAAAGCAGTCAGCCAACCATAACTGCAAATCAAACGAATCCTTCGTGATTCCAAAATAGATATCGCCTCGATGATATCTCTGTGATTTAGCCTACGATGTTAAACATACATCGTTACTAAGGAAACCACCAGTACACAACAGTGTACCTAAACTACATCCAGCTTCCACTTTCCAAATCCATCTCCATCAAAGGAGTAGTTGCACCACATTGCAACACGGATTGGGCAACAACACGGCCACCGATCAACACAAAACACATCTCCAAAGATGTCTACATGCGGGTGTTCCAAGAATAATATCTTGGTCCAAATACACCATCAAGACTCTACAAGGTTTCAAGTTCTCGAAAGGACATGAAAGAACAATCAATTGCATTCCCGCCACACGTGTCAACTACGACACCTAACAAATCCGAATCCTGGCCATCCCTCGTTTACCCTAGGATTCAACAATCCTAACAAAGGGAGGCTATCGAATTATCCAGCAAGAATTACCATGACCCCTAAACACGACAATCCCCCCCAGAGGGAGTCAATTGGACCTCACGATCATTTCTCAGAATACATCGTGTCATCGAGATCCCCAATCTCAAATTGCCACAATCGCCCACCAGAGATTTATTCATCCAAGCATACTAACCCGATGCTCGACGAGTACTAAGAAATGCAGGCATTTGTATACACACACCGGTACACATGCCTAAGCACAAATACAACATGCATACTCAATGCAATAGACTCGGGTATCTCCAATCATACCCCAAAGTCCCAACATCAACTATCAATTCCCAGTTATTCTCACCTCGCGGAGAATAATGATTGACAGACCAACGGCCAATGGTGTGATTCCAACATCAACACCACACAAACGACTCATTGAATCTCCCAAAGATTCCCAATCGGTAGGTATATCAATACGGCTTTCCTCATAAGGAAAGTGTCATGAATCCATGACCCTCCATCCTCGAACCACCGTTCGGAAACCTGGATATTTACCAAAACATATCTCGGAACCAAAAATACGCAACTTGTTCAGAATAGTGCATCAAAGCCACTATTACCAAATCGAAACCCGTATACACCATGTATACTCATCCTAATGATGCTCTGTACTAATGCCATAGTACTCCACAATCTCGAGCATTTCCCTGGAGATGTCTCCTCGTACGTCTCTCGGAAATAAAAGCCGTTACTTAGCCCAACACCAGTAATGCGTACCATGGCTGATTCACAATCAACCAACGATCGATACCAGCTGTCTCCATGATAGTACAATCCAAATCTCTCCAAGAGATAAAATCAATATAGTAGTGTTACCCCACTAACTATATCCCACAATTCCAATTGTGACTCCCGTTGCATTCCATATGCAAAGATGCTCAAACAGAGCTAGTAACGACTTGTCGACACTCACGTTGGTACTCCCAACAAAATTGAGCTGCCCCAGTACAAGTCCATCAAAACATTTGATGTATAAACGTCCCCGTGAGGTATTCCCTGCCTCAATCTTTTTTGCCACATAGAGACTACAAGAGTCTACCATAAACCCTCATCGTATCACCGTACGATTCACCAAACTCGAATCCAACGAGCAATATAATGGCTATCACAAGCACACTATAGCACTGCAATAATACCTGGCTAACAAGTCGCTGCCTTCTTAGGTTTATACTAAACCTACCAATGCATCATACGTTCCATCCCGGTACACTATACCGTACAAACCATTAGAGTAGTGGGTTATCACCCAACATTTCTCTAATCAATAAGGCACAACGGACATTCCGGTGCCCTCACTCAACCACAAAGCAATCCTAAACCCGTAGGATTTACTCCACACCCTCATGGGTGGATGTGATCATGTCTACCACATGTCACCTTGGTATAAGCAAGTAATTTCTTCGCTAACTACTCCTACTACCAGTCACTTGGCCATAGCCATTCCAGCGTGTATACCCAAAGGTACTACTACTCGTAAAATATATACCTCAAATATGTGCTGCGGTACACTTCCTATACGGCGCACCCAATAATTCTTCGAGCAACCTGCTCGGTATAATGGTCTCGTCAACTAGTGACCCAGACACTACCTTGTGCTCACCATTGGCACTCAAACCATACGACTAAATTCATATACATAGTATTATTCATCGAAACGACGCTACGCGTCTACATAGACATCCACTATATCATCGTCATCCCGTGACGGTACCTGTCAATATATGACACCCAAAATAATATCGTCAACTCGTGACGGTACATGTCAACACACGACATGCATAATCTCATCGTCAAACATGTTTATATGGGAATTGAAGTGTTTTAGGGTGCATGTGATATATGTTGGGATTTTGGGGTTAATTCATGGGGTTGAATTAATGTTATTGAGGAGATACGTTTCAGGGTGCATGTGATATATGTTGGGATTTTGGGGTTGTGGCATGTTTATTTGGGGTGTGTGTTATTTGTTTTGGTGAAGCATGTTTATATGGGAATTGAAGTGTTTTATTGAGAAAATACTATAAATATCATGTGAGGATATTTTAATACATCGTGCTAAATACCGGGACCAAAACATAACACATCATACCACCCAACACCCAACCACCTCCCCCCCCCAACCCATACCAATCAACTGTGCATAAGCTGATTAATCACCCCACTTGGCACAATCATTCAGCCTTCTCCTCCATTTCCAAATCTCGATCCTTCTCTCCCAAATAAACTCCAGCATCTGCTAAGCATAATCTTGAGGACCCTTTCCTTTTTCATTCCTTGGGAGCCTCTCAAAAAATCGGAGCAAAGTAGGGTGAGAAACCATGCCCTGTTTTCGATTTAAACTAGTTTAAGTTCTTGCTTTTGAGTAGTGTAAAAATGGCATGTTAGCTTAGGTTTCTTAAAACCTTTGATTTAAATGCTTACATGGTGTTATTATGAAGCTCTCAGTAATTTTCATTGAGCATGTTACATGTTTTATGTTAAGGAATTAAGCATGTGAAAAAGGGTGTTCGAAAATCTGGGTAGATAATTGCCCTGTTTTTCTGGAAAAATGTGGAATGGGAGTGATATTGAGAAAGTGATAGCATGCATGTTAGATGGGTTTTTGGTGAACCTTCGATTTGAGTACATGCATGGTAGTCTTGTAAAGCCCAGGACGTTTTTATTCGAGCATGTTTTATGATTTATGTTGTAGCTTTAATATCATGAAATGAAGTGCTCAAGAAATCTGGAAATGAAATATGTTGTCCTGTTTCCAGAAAAGTTGATCGAGTACTTGTGTAAATGGACGATGTTTATGCATGTGGATTTATATTTGGGGTATAAATTTGATATGAGTACACTCAGGGTAGTGTATTGTAGCTACTAGCATAATTGTTTAAGTATGTGGTGTATCTTGCATGCTGGATTGAAGGGTATGAAAATGGGTGTCAGAGAAATCTGGAAATTTATCGCACAGAGCATGTGGCGATCGATCGCCGAAGGCCAGTGGCCAAAATCAAAGGCGAGCGATCGATCGCCTCGAGGTAGCGATCGATCGCCGAGGCAGAATATGAAAAAAATATAAATTGTTGTATTTTGTTAAATTTTTGATATTGGATTGTAATGAGACATCTAATATTGTGTTGTACACTGGTGTAGAGCCTTCACAGACAGCTACACAGCGCAGGGGATAGAGTCCCACAACACACTACATTTTGGAAAGGTACGTAAGCGACGTACGGGCATCCCAACGGTAACATGTACCTTATGTTTGTCTTTTTGACACATGATGAATGCAATGTGATGCATTAAGAGTATGATACATGTTATTATGCATTGTTGTTGCATATTATGCATTGTTGTTGCATATTGTGATGTGGAATAAAGAGGTGTATTCCACGAGTCAAGAGAGATCACAGTGTATGTTTTAATGCTTATGCTTGTTATGTAGTAATGAAGCGGGGAAGATTGTACCGCTCATTATGAGGTTTTGTAGTAATGAAGCGGGGAAGATTGTACCGCTCATTATGAGGTTTTGTAGTAATGAAGCGGGGAAGATTGCACCGCTCATTATGAGGTTTTGTAGTAATGAAGCGGGGAAGATTGTACCGCTCATTATGAGATTATGTAGTAATGAAGCGGGGAAGATTGTACCGCTCATTATGAGATGATGAAGCAAGAAGCATTAAAATAACTGTTGATATATGACTCAAAAGCTATGTAAAGAAAAAGGTGATATGTCATGACATTATTAAAGGATCCATAATTTCATATAATGTGTTTATTATGAGTTATGGTACAGGGACAACCAATGGGCGTTGTAAATGCTTGGAAATACAGGAAGTACTTTGTATTTATGATTATGCATTTACGTCTTACATTCATATTATGTTGAATATGAATTATGTTATACTCATGTGTTGGGGGTTGTCTTTGTAGGTGCTTTTGATGATGAGAACCAGTGTCGGGGACTATATCTTCCGAGAAATCCTTCTTTAGAGATGCTTTTACCTAGTGCGCTAAGGTGGATGCCGGTTGAAATGCTGAGCTGTAAGGAGTGCTACAGGATTAGCATGTTAGAGAAATTTTTCGTATAGCTTCTACATGAAGTAGAGTAAGACTATAGTGTAGTACCTTTTGTAGGAATATATGAAACTCCTTTTTGAAACTTTTGGTACTGTAATCTCTTAAGCTCATGTTAACATGGTACTATTACTCTGATATATACGCATGAATGATTAGTCTCTTATCGCACCTTAGTATCTTGTTTGATAACGGGGTCTCACATTTAGTGGTATCAGAGCCAGGTTAGATAACCAGGGAAGAGTGAATGGTAGCCTTTAGAGACAAGTTGGCTAGGTATTCATTGTTGGGCATGTTATGCATGTGATGCATATTGTTGTATAAGTGTTATACTAACATGCTTTTGAATAAGATACTCTTGTCATCTAACGGCTTATATTATGAACTTGGTATTGTTGTTGACTCTTGTGTTGCAGCATGGCGGCTATTAACCCGGAGAACCTCAATGAAGAGGTAGGGGATATGGGCAGTATGAACGCTAGTATTGCTCAGACGAATCCATTACCGCCACCTGCTGTAGGCTTGGAGCCTATAGCACAGATACTGCTACCAGGGGAAATAAGTCTGACCCAGTTCTTGAGCTATCATCCACCATTATTTGAAGGGACAGAGACTGGGGAAGCAGCCGAGGAATGGCTTGAGAGACTGGAACAGATTTTCGTATCAGCACCCTGTGCACTGACTGCCTGGTTGAGGTTGGCAGAGTTCCAGTTAGCGAAGAAGTCTTCCATGTGGTGGAAGACCACAGTCATGGAGCTGAGAGCTCAGGGTATGACGATTGATTGGACTGTATTTAGGACCCGGTTCCTTAACCGATACTTTTCTGCAGCTGCCAGACAATTGAAGGAAGATGAGTTCAATAATTTGAAGCAGGGCAGCCTGTCAGTATCAGACTACGCTATGCAGTATTCCTCACTGCTGAGGTATGTACCTCATATTGCTGTCAGCAGTCATGCCAAGATGAGGAACTTTCTGAAGGAATGAGGCCAGAGCTATTTGATCGGGTTGTCTCCAACAACCCCAGCTCCTTTGATGACGCCCTGACACAGGCAGAATTGGCAGAAATTGCAGTGGGCGCGTACAAGGACGTTGTACCCCCTTTTGTACCACCTCAGAGACTAGCTGTTGATAGCCTGAGAAAACGAGGAGACCAGTTCAAGCCTCGTGGGGCCTCTTCGTCTTCCAGATTTAGTGGGAAGAAGTCTCAGGGTCAGAAACAAAACAATCGGGGACCCACACAGGGGAGCAAGGCAGGGGGAAATCGATGTAACAACTGTGGAGGATGGCACTTATCATGTGACTGTCAGGGTTGTTATGTTTGTGGCAAGGTGGGCCACTTGGCTCGAGGTTGCCCCGATCGGAGAGCACCACAGAGACAGGCAGACTCTGGGCCGAATAGGCCAAGGCTTGATGCTGGGAGGGCACCACAGAGACAATAGTTCGCACCTCGACCATAGGGAGGTCAGACGACAGGACCGCCGCAGGGTCAGGTGTATGCACTGACTAGGGAGCAGGCTGAGGCAGCCCCAGAGGAGGTCATTGCTGGTATGTGCCATTTACTTACGTACCCTGCACTTATATTGATAGATACAGGTGATTCCCATTCTTTTGTGTCTGCTGCTTTTGTGGAGAGACACCGCTTGTGCTCGTCTCTGTTACCCACGCCTCTCATGGTCTCGACACCCACGGTGAAGCATGTGATTGCTGACCGATTGTTATCTGATTGCCTCATTTATTTTGAGGGCAACGATCTGAGGGCCGATCTGATTCAGTTAGAGATGGCAGACTTTGACTGCATTATCTGCATAGATGTGTTGAGCAGATACCGAGCTGTGGTAGATTGCCAACAGAGGATTGTTTGTTTTCTATCTGATCAGGGGTTCCAGTGGACTTTTTATGGGGACGGCTCTCGTCCAAAGATTCCAGTAATCTCAGCGGTTAAGATGTCGCGATTATTGGAACGCGGCCACACGGGCTACCTTATTTATGCCGTGGATGCATCAGAAGAGAAGGAAGTGAGAGCCGAGGACATTCCGGTTGTGGCGGAGTTCATTGATGTGTTTCCAGATGAGATTCCGGGGTTTCCGCCTGTCAGGGATGTTGAGTTTGCCATTGAGCTGCTGCCAGGGACTTCTGCTATTTCCCGTGCTCCTTATAGGATGGCACCGGCAGAGATGAGGGAGCTGAAGGTACAGTTACAGGAGCTCCTCGACAAGGGATACATTCGTCCTAGTGTATCGCCTTGGGTGCACCAGTCTTGTTCGTGAAAAAGAAGGATGGTTCAATGCGTCTGTGCATTGACTATAGGCAACTGAACAAGGCCACAGTGAAGAACAGGTATCCACTTCCGAGGATTGATGATCTGTTCGACCAGCTTCAGGGTACAGAGGTGTACTCAAAGATAGACTTGAGGTCAGGCTATCACCAGGTGCGGGTTAGAGCTGGCGATGTCCAAAAGACGGCTTTTAGAACTCGGTATGGACACTATGAGTTCTTGGTGATGCCTTTCGGTGTGACAAATGCACCTGCAGTCTTTATGAGCTTGATGAACAGAGTATTTCAGGAGTACCTCGATCAGTTTGTGATCGTATTCATTGATGACATCCTTGTCTATTCAAGGAGTGAGAAGGATCATGCCGATCATCTGAGGATAGTACTCCAGATCCTCAGAGATCATCAGTTGTACGCCAAACTCAGCAAGTGTGGGTTTTGGCTGAGCAGTGTAGCATTCTTGGGCCATATCATATCACAAGAGGGGATATCAGTAGACCCGAGGAAGATAGAGGCAGTTATGGATTGGTCTGCCCCTACTTCAGTCAGTGAGATTCGAAGTTTTCTTGGTCTGGCCGG
The DNA here is from genome assembly GCA_907163345.1 of Haberlea rhodopensis. Taxonomy (NCBI): domain Eukaryota; kingdom Viridiplantae; phylum Streptophyta; class Magnoliopsida; order Lamiales; family Gesneriaceae; genus Haberlea; species Haberlea rhodopensis. The sequence continues at coordinate 1,289,762 of CAJQUN010000151.1, read as the reverse complement.
CTATTATCGAGTTTCGTCGAGGGTTTCTCAAAGATCGCCAAGCCACTTACACAGCTGACTCAGCAAGGGAGTCCCATTTTGTTGGACAGAGGCTTGTGAGTAGAGCTTTAGGGAATTAAAGCACAGACTGACTACGACACCAGTTCTAGTGATTCCCAGGGAGAACAAAGGATTTGTTCTTTATACTGACGCATCGCTACAGGGCCTAGGATGCGTACTGATGCAGGACAGGCATGTAGTGGCTTATGCTTCGAGACAGTTGAAGCCACACGAGACGAGGTATACAGTCCATGATCTAGAGTTACAACTATAGTGTTCGCCCTGAAGATATGGCGACACTACTTATATGGTACCTCATTTACCATTTTCACTGATCACAAGAGCCTGAAGTTCTTGTTTACACAGGCTGAGCTGAACATGAGACAGAGGAGATGGATGGATCTGCTGAAGGATTATGATTGTGAAATCCTATACCATCCCGGGAAAGCAAATTTGACAGCTGACGCTTTGAGTCGGAAGGTGAGGAGCACAGCAGAGGATGCCATGTGTTTATCAGCTATGTTGGGCTCCTACTGTCAGTTGGGGTTTGATTATGATGTATCTACTTCACCGGTACAGGTTTTGACCTTGTTAGCTGAGCCTGTTATTTATGATCACATCAGGAAGGCTCAGGGGACCAACGCAGAGGTTCAGAGATGGATGTCAGTGGTTCATTCAGGTCAGCCATCGAGATTCAGAGTGGCTGAGGACGGTTCTCTGAGACTCGGCGACAGATGGGTGGTTCCAGATACACCCGAGTTGCGACAGGGTATATTACAACGAGCTCATTGCAGCAGGATGAGTGTCCACCCGGGCGGGAAGAAGATGTATAAGGATCTACGCAGCCAGTTCTGGTGGAGGCGTATGAAACAGGATGTCACCTCATTTGTCAAGCGCTGTTTGATTTGTCAGCGGGTGAAGGCTGAGAGGCAGAGGCCTGGAGGTAAGTTAAGGAGTTTGGAGATACCCGAGTGGAAGTGGCAGCACGTGTCTATGGATTTCGTGACCCACTTACCGAGGACTGTTTCGGGTTTCGATGCTATATGGGTAGTCGTCGACAGAGTGACTAAGAGTGCTCATTTCATTCCCTACTGTATGACCTTCACGTACTTGAGGATGGCACAGTTAAATGTCAGAGATGTGGTGAGACTGCATGGGATCCCTGTTTCGATTGTGTCTGATCGAGATCCGCGGTTTACATCTCACTTCTGGGAGGGTCTTCAGTCAGCTCTAGGTACAGAGTTAAGGTTGAGCACAGCCTATCATCCCCAGGCGGACGGACAGACCAAGCGTACGATACAGACGCTCGAAGATATGTTAAGGGCTTGTGTGCTGGAGTTCGACACTTCTTGGCAGGACTCAGTAACTTCGGTGGAATTTTCATATAATAACAGTTACCAGGCTAGCATACAGATGGCTCCATTTGAAGCCCTATATGGAAGGAATTGCAGGTCGCCTTTGTGTTGGGATGATGTGGACCGTTAATCGGTCGGAGGACCAGAGTTGGTCCAGGATATGGAAGAAAAGGTAAAGATTATCAGGAGAAAGATGAAGGCAGCTCAGGACAGACAGGCAGCGTATGCCAATCAGCGGCAAAGGCCGTTGGAATTTCAGTTGGGCGACAGAGTCTTTCTGAAGATCTCACCTTTCAGAGGTGTGGTACGGTTTGGTATGCGGGGGAAGTTGTCCCCGAGATATGTGGGGCCGTATGAGATCTTACAGCGTGTGGGTACTCTGGCGTACCGTTTAGCTTTACCGCCCTCTCTGTCTGGTATACACGATGTATTCCATGTGTCTATGCTGAGGAAGTACGAGCCAGATCCTTCGCATGTATTGCAGCCTTCAGAGGTGCAGTTTGAGTCCGATGTTTCCTATGTGGAGCGCCATATCAAGATTTTGGATAGGGCAGACCGCAGGCTTCGGAACAAAGTTATTCCTATGGTCAAAGTACAGTGGGATCGTAGGGGTGTCGAGGAAGCCACGTGGGAGACAGAGCGACACATGGTGCAGTACTATCCAAAACTGTTTTCTGGTATGTGATTTATGTTTTATTTCATTTTGGGTAAGTACATGCTGATTTCGAGGGCGAAATCTTATAAGTAGGGGAGTATTGTGATATCCCCGAAATGATTATGTGATTTTAATCATTTATTTAAATTATGATGATTTTTGGCGTTAATTCATGGGGTTGAATTAATATTATTGAGGAGTTACGTTTCAGGGTGCATGTAATATATGTTGGGATTTTGGGGTTGTGGCATGTTTATTTGGGGTGTGTGTTATTTGTTTTGGTGAAGCATGTTTATATGGGAATTGAAGTGTTTTATTGAGAAAATACTATAAATATCATGTGAGGATATTTTAATACATTGTGCTAAATACCGGGACCAAAAGATAACACATCATACCACCCAACACCCAACCACCCCCCCAACCCATACCAATCAACTGTGCATAAGCTGATTAATCACCCCACTTGGCACAATCATTCAGCCTTCTCCTCCATTTCCAAATCTCGATCCTTCTCTCCCAAATAAACTCCAGCATCTGCTAAGCATAATCTTGAGGAGCCTTGCCTTTTTCATTGCTTGGAAGCCTCTCAAAAATCGGAGCAAAGTAGGGTGAGAAACCATGCCCTGTTTTCGATTTAAACTTGTTTAAGTTCTTGCTTTTTGAGTAGTGTAAAAATGGCATGTTAGCTTAGGTTCTTAAAACCTTCGATTAACATGGTATTATTATGAAGCTCTCAGTATTTTTCCTTGAGCATGTTACATGTTTTATGTTAAGGAATTAAGCATGTGAAAAAGGTGTTCGAAAATCTGGGTAGATAATTGCCCTGTTTTTCTGGAAAAATGTGGAATGTGAGTGATATTGAGAAGGTGATAGCATGCATGTTAGATGGGTTTTTGGTGAACCTTCGATTTGAGTACATGCGTGGTAGTCTTGTAAAGCCCAGGACGTTTTTATTCGAGCATGTTTTATGATTTATGTTGTAGCTTTAATAGCATGAAATGAAGTGCTCAAGAAATCTGGAAATGAAATATGTTGTCCTGTTTCCAGAAAAGTTGATCGAGTACTTGTGTAAATGGACGACGTTTATGCATGTGGATTTATATTTGGGGTATAAATTTGATATGAGTACACTCAGGGTAGTGTATTGTAGCTACTAGCATAATTGTTTAAGTATGTGGTGTATCTTGCATGCTGGATCGAAGGGTATGAAAATGGGTGTCAGAGAAATCTGGAAATTTATCGCATAGAGCATGTGGCGATCGATCACCACAAATGGGGTGATCGATCGCCGAAGGTCAGTGGCCAAAATCAAAGGCGAGCGATCGATCGCTCGAGGTAGCGATCGATCGCCCGAGGCAGAATATGAAAAAAATATAAATTGTTGTATTTTGTTAAATTTTTGATATTGGATTGTAATGAGACATCTAATATTGTGTTGTACACTGGTGTAGAGCCTTCACAGACAGCTACATAGCTCAGGGGATAGAGTCCCACAACACACTACATTTTGGAAAGGTACGTAAGCGACGTACGGGCATCCCAACGGTAACATGTACCTTATGTTTGTCTTTTTGACACATGATGAATGCAATGTGATGCATTAAGAGTATGATGCATGTTATTATGCATTGTTGTTGCATATTATGCATTGTTGTTGCATATTGTGATGTGGAATATAGAGGTGTATTCCACGAGTCAAGAGAGATCACAGTGTATGTTTTAATGCTTATGCTTGTTATGTAGTAATGAAGCAGGGAAGATTGTACCGCTCATTATGATGTTTTGTAGTAATGAAGCGGGGAAGATTGTACCGCTCATTATGAGGTTTTGTAGTAATGAAGCGGGGAAGATTGTACCGCTCATTATGAGGTTTTGTAGTAATGAAGCGGGGAAGATTGTACCGCTCATTATGAGATTATGTAGTAATGAAGCGGGGAAGATTGTACCGCTCATTATGAGATGATGAAGCAAGAAGCATTAAAATAACTGTTGATATATGACTCAAAAGCTATTTAAAGAAAAAGGTGATATGTCATGACATTATTAAAGGATCCATAATTTCATATAATGTGTTTATTATGAGTTATGGTACAGGGACAACCAATGGGCGTTGTAAATGCTTGGAAATACAGGATGTACTTTGTATTTATGATTATGCATTTACGTCTTACATTCATATTATGTTGAATATGAATTATGTTATGCTCATGTGTTGGGGGTTGTCTTTGTAGGTGCTTTTGATGATGAGAACCAGGGTCGGGGTTGAAATGATGAGCTGTAAGGAGTGCTACAGGATTAGCATGTTAGAGAAATTTTTCGTATAGCTGCTACATTAAGTAGAGTAAGACTTTAGTGTAGTACCTTTTGTAGGAATATGTGAAACTCCTTTTTGAAACTTTTGGTACTGTAATCTCTTAAGCTCAGGTTATTCAACACAGCACTATTACTCTGATATATACGCATGAATGATTAGTTCTCTTATCGCACCTTAGTATCTTGTTTTGATAACGGGGTCTCACAATGTCATCCACAGTAATGCCAATAAAACACCAATATACTATAACTCATCGCTAATAAGATAGCGGCATACCTGTCTCCGTCGTCCAACAGTGATACGCAAGCAGCACCCATTGCTCGAAGGCGGCATGATCGCGTGCTACGTACATAGCGGCATAACCCATCGCAATAGAATCAGCGGCATAATCACCGCTATAGATATCCGGCGGCATGAATCATCGCCATAAGATTAGCGGAATGTACCATCGCTATGAGTACCCGGCGGCATAAACCATCGCCAATAGAATAGCGGATCCCTAGTCTGTTATAGTAGTGTATTTTTAATGCACCTCGATTGTCATGACCGCGGCACTAATACCCCTCGCTTCGACATATCAGCGGCATCGAATAACCTCGCTCAAATACGACATGCAGCAATACCCTCGTGTTGGGAAAACGATTTCTAAGTTTTGGTGATTACAAACCGGATATTAAAGATCAACTGGATGAAGTCCTACCGGGTAACAAAGACCAACTGGATGAAGTCCTACCGGATAAAGACTCCTACCGGATAAAGACTCCTACCGGGTGAAGACATAAACTGGATGGCTACCAACTGGATAGACATCAACTGGATAGCCACCAACTGGACAAGACATAAACTGGATGGCTACCAACTGGATAGACATCAACTGGATGGCCACCAACTGGACAGACATCTACTGGACAACCATCAACTGGATATCCACCAACTGGACAAGACATAAACTGGATGGCTACCAACTGGATAGACATCAACTGGATGGCCACCAACTGGACAAACATCTACTGGACAACCATCAACCGGATAGTCCCACTGAACAAAGACATCAACTGGTCATAAGAGGATGAACGACCAGTTGAACAAAGAAAACTAGCAGAAGTCTAAACTTCCAGTAAGAGCACTAAGCAACGAGACAAAATCAGTACAACATTCTCTGACAAAGGTACAACAGAGCGGCGCACCCTGCTATATCTCCGCCACCATTACCGTCAGAGTGAAAAGAGCCGTTGCTTAGAGAAAATAGGAAAGAAGGCAATATGAATTTGGAAAGCTAATCTCTTCCATATACAGAAAAGCTACCGTTGGACAACCAAACCTATAAATACGTCCAAGCAGAGAATGAAGAAGTGCTGAGCGATTTTCAACAAAGAGATATACTTCAAAGCAAACAAGAAAATCATATTACTGATATTCCAAAACGTTCAGCAAAGAGCAGACAAACAACGAAACTGAATCTGTGATAGATTATTTCCAATTGAAGTCTGCTGCTCAAAAACTCTCTAAGCTAGAAAGTTTATTCTGTAAAGAGTGTTATAGAATCCCTTGTAATCAAAAGTTAAGAAGATTGTGATTGCTAGGAGTTTAGGCCAAGTGTGTTAGTGCCTAAGAAGGTTGTATACTGTAAAGTGTAAACCAAGTCTTCTAGTGAATCCTTCCTGCAAAGGAAGAAGGGGAGACGTAGAAGCGTTGTGCTTCGAACTTCCAGAAACAACTCTTGTGTTATTTGTTCATTACTTTATTACCTCAGCTTTATTCCTCACAAGTTCAGTAGACGTCTTCCGCACTATAATAAGTGTCTGCTGACTTGCCTGATATTGAGAAGCAACTGTAATACTTAACAGTTTACAGTTAACCTGAAGAAGAAATAGAAATTGAATCTAGTGTTTATTCAACCCCCCCCCCCCCCTTCTATACACTACCCCGATCCTAACAAGTGGTATCAGAGCTTAGGTCTTCTCAATCTTGAGAAATTACCATTTACCAAAAACTGATGGCCTCATTCAGCAAGATCCCAATGTTCAAGAAAGACGAATATGATGACTTGAGGATCCGTATGCAAGCACATCTAAGTGCTCAAGATGATGATATGTGGTATGTAATCACTGAAGGACCTTTGAAGATCATGAAAATCAATACAGCTGCTTCTATCACAAGTGGTGATCCACAAATGGTAGAAAAGGAAAGATCTCAATGGTCAAATGAAGACAAGAAAAAAGCAAATCTAGACAACGTTGCTAAGGACATTCTGTTCAAAACTTTGGACAAAAATATGTTCAACAAAATAAAAATGCGCTCAACAGCCAAAGAAATCTGGGAGAAGATTGCCCAACTCTGTGAAGGAAATGATCAAACCAAAGAAAACAAGCTTACTGTGGCTTTACAGAAGTTTGAGCATATCAAGATGATGAATGGAGAAACTCTCAACGAGTATGATGAAAGAGTGACTGGAATAATTAATGAACTAAGCAGTCTGGGTAAGGATTTACCCAACAGAGAAGTCACTCTCAAAGTAATGAGAGGTCTCCCAAGAGAATGGGATGTCAAGACCATTGCTATGAGAGAATCGAAGGACATCAACAAGATAGATCTACATGATCTGTTTGCTGATTTAAAAGCCTATGAATTCGAATTAGGCATTCGGGTTGAAGATGAACCAAATACCAGCCAACCAACCAAAGCTCTCACTGCATCGGAGTCTATGCCTACTTCTACAGAGATGACTCCAGAAAAGATGTGTAATGATGCTATGGCAATGTTTGTAAAGAAGTTTGGGAAATTCATGAAGAAGAACCAGAGACCTTATCAATCATATCCTCGAAGGCAGAGTTCCAAAGGAAATTCAGAAGAAGAAGAGCGAGTATGCTTCAACTGCCTCAAACCAAGGCACTTCATTGCGGACTGTCCTAAACCCAAAAAGGATGATCACAAAATAGGATCCAAGGATTACAGAAAATCCAAAGAAACCAGAAGATCATCCAAAAGGGACAGAGATCAAAAGGTTTTGATGGCAGAAGAAAGTAAGAGCAAATGGGCTGATTCTGAATCAGAATCAGAGGAGTTAACTAGCTCATCCAGCGAGAGTGAATACGAGGAAGTCCACTGCTTAATGGCAAATGATGAAAATGAGGTACATGAATCTAACCTATCTGAATTTACACATAGTGAACTTACCAATGCATTGCAGGACATGATCAATGAGTATCGGACGCTATATGAATCCTTTGAAAGCTATAAGACTGAGCACACAATCTAAACTGAAACGCATGAAAACAAGCTTGATTGTGAACAATCAAGGGAGTTGAACTGCTTAAGGGAAACAGCCAGTCTCCTAGTAAAAGAAAGAGATGAAGCCAAGTATGCCTACCAGAAACTTAGCAAACTGGTTAGCACTTGGAATGCGTCGACTACCAGAAAGGATGAAATACTTGAGTCTATAAGGCTTGCTGGTGATTTAACAGGCATAGGCTATAATAGCAATGACGGCAGTTCATCTGGTAATGAACCTCAACTGTGTCTAACAAAAAGCAAGGTTCAATCAATGAACTTTGTAAGATCTAGCACAATATATGACCCTTATGAACTGGTTAAAGAACCTGTTAAAGCAACACTCATCAAGGAACAGGCACAGCACAGAGGTATCGGTTATGTAGAACCACTCAAAGAGGCTAAACCGAGGCAAAAGTTCAGAAATGAACTTAAACCCACTGGTCGAGCAGCTAGAGAGGTTAAACCCAACTGGTACTACAACTGTAAACCTGTCCAGAAGATGTATATGCTAAAGAACAGGAACTACAAACCAAAAGCACATGCATACACAGATTATCACACTTCACAGTCAAAATCATCACCAATATTCATAAATGCACACACATTTCAGAACACACACCGACCTAAGTCATTCAGGGTCATACAAGTGTGGGTTCCGAAAGGACTAATCCTACCTGGACCCAAGTAGGATTGGGTACCAATCATTCTATCGCTTTAATTGCAGGAAACTAGAATGCATCCAGTTCGGAGCTCAGAATGGTTCCTGGACAGCGGATGCTCTAGACATATGACAGGAAATGCGAGCTTATTGTCTGAACTGGTGGACTCCACCGGACCCAGAATAACTTTTGGAGATATCGCGAAAGGTAGAACCGTGGGTAAGGGTAAGATTATCTACGGTAACATCATCATTAAAGATATTCTTTTAGTTGAAAATCTATGCTATAACTTGATTAGCATAAGTCAACTGTGTGACAATGGTCATTCCGTAGAATTCAATCAGCACTCATGCACAATTAAATCTACTGATGGCAGTATATTACTTGTAGGTAGAAGGCATGATAACACCTATAAAATTGATTGGAATCTTAATCAGCCTAATTCCTCTACTTGCTTAGCTGCCCTGAACTCCTCCAAAAATTGGCTTTGGCACAAACGGTTGAGTCACTTAAATTTTAAAACTATTGCCAGTCTGCGTAAACTTGATCTAGTTATTGGACTGCCCCAAATTGAGTTCTCAAAAGACAAGATCTGTGCAGCCTGCCAACTTGGTAAGCAAATCAGATCCTCCTTTAAGAACAAAGGGAGTAAATCTTCTTCTCGGTGCCTAGAGTTGCTGCATATGGATCTGTTTGGTCCTATACCAGTAACAAGTCTAGGAGGAATGAAGTATACCCTAGTGTTAATAGACGATTACACTAGTTTCACGTGGGTCTTGTTCCTAAGTGGCAAAGATCAGGCTACTCCAAAGCTGATCAAGTTACTGAAAAGACTCCAAAATGAGAAATCGTGTGGGATAGATAGAATTCGCAGTGATAAAGGTACTGAGTTCACCAATCAATCACTCGAATCATATCTAGATGACCTTGGTATTAAACACGAATACTCTGCAGCTAGAACTCCTCAACAAAACGGAGTTGCTGAGCGTAGGAACCGCACTTTGAAAGAAGCTGCGCGAACTATGCTCGCGGAATCAGAAATATCGCAGAGATTTTGGGCAGAAGCTGTCAACACAGCATGTTATACGCAGAACAGATCAATGATTAATAAGCGAGCAAATAAAACCCCTTATGAGATCTGGAATGGCAGTAAGCCAAATATTTCCTATTTCCATGTGTTTGGTTGCAAATGTTTTATTCACAACAATGGAAAGACTCATCTCACTGCTTTTGATGCCAAATCTGATGCTGGAATATTCCTTGGCTATTCTACAGTTAGTAAGGCCATCAGAGTATTTAATAATAGAACTCTTACTGTAGAAGAATCAGTGCATGTAAAATTTGATGAACCTACTGACTGTACACTATCTGATATACAAATCAACAACTTGAGTAATCGACTGGAAAGCACTTACATTGACGAAAATGTTGATGATGAGATTGATTACAGAAGCAGGACTGACTGCTCCTTAGAACCAGAAGTTCCTGAAGCTCAAGCAGAGGAGTTTGCTGGCCAACAAGCACTGCAGCCAGCGACCAATGAAACAGTGGCATCTACCTCTACTGCAGTAGAAGGAACAAATGAGAAAGATGAGTCTATCAGAACCTCTGATTTGCCTACTCACATCCAATCATCTGAAGAACTCAACACTCTTGGACCTTCGCTCCGGTGGAAGAAGGATCATCCACCCGAGCAGGTCATCGGTAACCCTCTTGCTCCTCTACGCACCAGAGGACAAATGATTAATGAATTTCTTCATGCTGCATTCATATCTCATATAGAACCTAAGAAGACTGATGAAGCTATATTAGACCCAAGTTGGGTAGAAGCAATGCAGGAAGAACTAAATCAGTTTGAACGAAACAAAGTATGGTATCTTGTACCACGACCATAGCATCACACTGTAATTGGCACCAAATGGGTATTTAGAAATAAATTAGACGAAAATGGTACAGTAATCAGAAATAAGGCAAGATTAGTTGCACAGGGCTACAGACAGGAAGAAGGCATTGATTTTGATGCAACCTTTGCCCCTGTAGCTCGACTAGAAGCAATTCACATATTTCTTGCATTTGCTGCGTTTAAAGACTTTAAAGTCTATCAGATGGATGTTAAGAGTGCATTTCTTAACGACAAACTCCAGGAAGAAGTTTATGTTGAACAACCTCCTGGATTTGAAAACCATTAGCAGCCATCTCATGTTTTCCGTCTCAATAAAGCTTTGTATGGTCTAAAGCAAGCTCCCCGTGCCTGGTATGAAACTTTATCAAAATATTTGACAGAGCACAATTTTATTATTGGCACGGTGGACAAGACCCTTTTTAAATTTACAAAGGGAGATCATACTCTGCTAGTTCAAATTTATGTTGATGATATTATCTTCGGAAGTACTAACTCAAAATTGTGCGAAAGATTCTCTAAAATTATGCAGGACCAATTTGAGATGAGCATGATGGGAGAACTATCATTTTTCTTAGGATTGCAAGTCAAGCAATCTAGTGAAGGAATCCTGATAAATCAGTCTAAATACACTAAAGAGCTGCTGAAGAAATATGGAATGAATACCAGCTCAGCTGCTACTACACCAATGAGCTCATCTGCCAAACTCGACTTGGATAATTCAGGAATACCAGTCGAAGTTACAATGTATCGAGGCATTATCGGATCTTTACTATATTTGACAGCCAGCCGACCAGATATTATGTTTGCTGTGTGTATGTGCGCCCGGTTTCAAGCAAATCCCAAGCAGTCACACTTCACTGCTGTCAAAAGGATCCTCAAATATTTGAAAGGCACTGAGAATGTTGGTCTATGGTATCCCAGAGACTCAACTTTTAATCTTATTGGATACTCAGATGCTGACTATGTTGGATGCAAAATTGACAGGAAAAGCACCAGTGGGTATTGTCAATTCCTTGGTGATCGATTGATATCATGGGGATGCAAGAAACAGACATCCATAGCAACTTCCACTTCAGAGGCAGAGTACCTTGCTGCTGGAAGCTGCTGTGCTCAACTGCTCTGGATTCAGCAACAACTCAGAGACTATGGAATTGAGTCCACAGAGGCTCTCATTTTTTGTGACAATACGTCTGCCATTGCTATAACATACAATCCAGTTCTTCATACTCGTACTAAACATATTGACATCCGTCATCATTTTATCAGAGATCATGTTATGAAGAAAGAAATTCGACTGGAGTATATCTCTACCGAACAACAGGTGTGGGGTCTTCCCACCTTAATAGTGATTAATAGACAAAGGAAGGACTAATCATGCATTAAGGTAACATCTTAAGGTTTCGGTTGTTACACGAGCTAACAGGATTACAGGCCAAAATACAAAGCTTCAAAAAAAAATAGTTCATTACATTCCAAAAGAATGTCATTTAGATTTACACTACTCCTAGAGTAGATACTGATCATAACTTGAATCCTATACATTCCTGTGTCCCTCGTAGCTCACTGCCTCAACCCGACCCTTAGTCCATTCGTCCAAAAGCGTACCTACAGGGACAACGCATCATAAGCATATACAATTTCACTTAACAACATAAAAACATTATAATAAATGCATGAAATCTTGGTTAAGTAAATATGCTGGTTATTCATTAACTTCTTATTGTTGTCCCTGATTCAAAATCATGCATATGGGGCACCTTACCCCGTGGCACCTTACCACAATATCATCGCATGGCTACTTACCATGTGGGGCACCTTACCCCGTGGCACCTTACCACAATATCATCGCATGGCTACTTACCATGTGGGGCACCTTACCCCGTGGCACCTTACCACAATAACATCGCATGGCTACTTACCATGTGGGGCACCTTACCCCGTGGCACCTTACCACAATATCATCATGTAAACATTATCATATAAGCATCGTATAAACATCATCGTATAAACATCGTATAAACCTCATCGTATAAACATCATCATTTCATCATGAATACTCATGCAATAAAAGCATAGTTGTAGTATAAAGATGTGTGTTACCGTCCGATGCCCGTACGCCTCTTACGTACCTTTTCAAAAAGAGGAGGAGTCAACAGACTTTATCTCCTTGATGGTGCCGGTACCTGGGATGGTTCTACAAGACCACATAATACCATTTTAGATGCCTCAAAACCATCTCACATCATAAACTTAACAAAATAAAACATCATTATATTCTTCAACTTTCTGCCTGTCTCGATCGATCGGCCCAAGGTCTCGATCGATCGAGACACTGTGCACTAACAGTGCCTTAGCTTCCTGCCTCGCTCGATCGATCGAGGTATTTTACCGATCGATCGAGAAGCTTCACCGATCGATCGAGAAATCCTTCGATCGATCGGCATCACAATTTTAAAACATACATTAGACCCACTGTCTCGCTCGATCGATCGGAACCAAATCTCGATCGATCGAGAGCTCTGAAAAATCAGGATTTTCCCCAGATTTTTTAGCACTACTTTTCACACCATCCTTTCGACTTCACAACACATCTTTCATGCTGAAACTATCATGTGAATAACTTCATAAAATATCCAAGTAAGTACTTAAATCAAAGGTTTAACAAAACCTAAGCTAACATGCATCATAACATCATCATAAACTTAGAGCTCAACCAACTTACAGAAAGCAGGGCATCTTGGCATTACCCAGATTTTCGAGTACTCCATTTCATGCCATAAAAACTATACCATAATTCATAAAACATGCTTGAACAAAAATATCCTGGGCTTTACCAACTTATCATTCGTGTACCCAAATCGAAGGTTCACCCAAAGACCCATCTAACATGCATAATATAACCTCCTCAATACCACTCTCAATCCACATTTTTCCAGAAAACAGGGGAAACATCTTCCCAGATTTTCGAACACCCTAGTTCACATGCTTTAATCCTTCATATAAAACACATAACATGCTCAAGGAAAAATACTGAGAGCTTCATAATAACACCATTTAATCATTTAAATCGAAGGTTTCAAGAAACCTAAGCTATCATGCCATTTTTACCATACATAAAAGCAATAACCTAATAAGCTTAAAAACAAAGACAGAGCATGGTTTCTTACCCTACTTTGCTCCGATTTTTGAGAGACTTCCAAGGGATGAAAATGGCAAGGCTCCTCAAGTTTTTACTCAGCAAGTGCTGGTGTTTCTTTGGGAGAGAAAGGTCGAGATTTGGGATGGAAGGATGAGGCTGAATGATTGAGCCAAGTGGGGTGAGAAGTCAGCCTATCAACAGTTTGATTGGCATGGGTTAGGGGGGTGGTTGCATGTAGGGTGGTTTGTGGTGTTTAATTGTGTCCCGGTATTTCATACGATGTATAAAAATATCTTCCCTTGATATTTTATAATCATCAATACAACAATTAAAAACACGTAATATGCCCCCTAAACCACATCATCATATCATAAATATAATCCCCCACTTAAATACCACAACCCTCTTAAATACATCGTAGCACATAATCATATAACATTTCGGGGGTATTACATTACTCCCCTACTTATAAGATTTCGTCCTCGAAATCCACATGCATCATCATAACGGAACTAAACATAAATACATACCAGAGAATAGCTCCGGATAGTGCTGCACCATATGCCGTTCCGTCTCCCATGTAGCCTCCTCGACACCCCGACGATCCCACTGAACTTTGACCATCGGTATAACTTTGCTCCGTAGTCTGCGATCCTCTCGATCCAGAATTCTGATTGGTCGTTCTTCGTAGGACATATCTGAGTCTAACTGAACTTCTGTAGGCTGTAAGACATGAGACGGGTATGGCTCATATTTCCGTAACATAGAGACATGGAAAACATCGTGTATGCCAGACAAGGATGGCGGTAGAGCCAAACGATATGCCAAAGTACCGATACGCTGCAAAACTTCATATGGCCCAACATACCTCGGAGAGAACTTTCCCCGCATCCCAAAACGAACCACGCCCCTGAAGGGCGAGATCTTTAAGAAGACCCTGTCTCCTAACTGGAATTCTAGCGGTCGTCGCCGCTTATTGGCATAGGCCGCTTGCCTATCCTGGGCCGCTTTCATCTTCAGGCGTATCAACTTTATCTTACCCTCCATATCTCTGATCATATCCGGTCCTCCGACCGCTTTGCTAGTCAAGTCCTCCCAATACAGTGGTGATCTACATCGTCGTCCATACAGAGCTTCAAAAGGGGCCATTTGAATGCTCGCCTGATAACTGTTATTATAGGAGAACTCCACCAGCGACACTGAATCCTGCCACGGAGTATCAAACTCCAAAACACATGCCCTCAACATGTCCTCGAGCGTCTGAATGGTACGCTCTGTTTGGCCGTCTGTCTGAGGGTGATAGGCCGTACTCAGTCTCACCTCTGTGCCCAAAGCTGCCTGGAGACCCTCCCAGAAATGTGAAGTGAACCTCGGGTCCCTGTCAGACACTATTGAGACTGGAATACCATGCAATCTCACCACATCCCGTATATATATCTGGGCCATCTTCAAGTATGTATATGACATACTGTAAGGGATGAAATGAGCCGTCTTCGTCAGCCTATCTACGATCACCCAGATCGCATCAAATCCTGAGGCCGTTCTTGGCAAGTGGGTCACGAAGTCCATAGATATATGCTCCCACTTCCATTCAGGCACTTCTAAGCTTTTCAGCTCTCCACCAGGCCTCTGCCTCTCTGCTTTTACCTGCTGGCAGATCAAACATCTTTTAACAAAAACGATTACTTCTCGCTTCATGCGTTTCCACCAGAATTGATCGCATAGATCTTTGTACATCTTCTTTCCCCCTGGGTGGATAGTGAATCGACTACTGTGGCTTCGCTCCAATATCCCTCTACGTAGTTCTGGTGTATTTGGGACTACCCATCGGTTGCCCAGTCTCAAAGAGTCATCTTCAGCCACTCTGAACTTGGATGGCTGACCCTGAAGTATCAATGATGTCCATCTCTGAATCTCACTATCCGACTTCTGGGCCTTCCTGATCGCCTCAAATATGTCTGGCTCCGCCAATAGGGTCGACACTCGTACAGGTGACGTGTCTACATCAAAATCATAGCCCAGTTGGCAATAAGACGTCATCAAGGCCGACAAACACATAACATCCTCTGCAGTACTCTTCACCTTCCGACTTAAGGCGTCTGCCATCAAGTTTGCTTTACCCGGATGGTACTCAATTTCACAATCATAATCTTTGAGCAAATCCATCCACCTTCTTTGTCTCATATTCAACTCCGCCTGAGTGAATAAGAACTTCAGGCTCTTATGGTCCGTATATATAGTGAAAGACGTGCCATACAAGTAATGCCTCCAGATCTTCAAGGCGAATATGATGGCCGCCAATTCTAAATCATTCACTGGATACCTAGCCTCGTGTGGCTTCAGCTGCCTCGATGCATAAGCCACCACATGCTTATCTTGCATCAACACACAGCCCAAGCCCTGTAATGACGCATCCGTATACAAGGCGAACCTCTTATCCTCAGACGGAATCACCAGCACAGGCGCTGTAGTCAAACGACGCTTCAGCTCTTGGAAGCTTTCCTCACAAGCCTCAGACCAAAAGAAGGGGACTCCTTTCTGAGTCAGCTGTGTCAGGGGTTTGGCAATCTTCGAGAAACCTTCGACGAAACGTCGGTAATAACCTGCCAAACCGAGGAAACTCCGTATTTCCGGTACAGAAGTGGGTGCAGCCCACTCCATCACAGCCTCAATCTTCCTGGGATCCACAGATATCCCATGGCTAGATATGACATGGCCTAAGAATACCACGCTGTCCAACCAGAACTCGCACTTGCTAAGCTTTGCATATAACTGATGATCCCTAAGGATCTGAAGCACTGTCCTCAAGTGCCTTACATGCTCTTCTTCAGTCCGAGAGTAAATAAGTATGTCGTCAATGAAAACTATGACGAACTGATCCAAATACGGTTGGAATACCTTGTTCATCAAACTCATGAAGACAGCTGGGGCATTCGTCACTCCAAAAGGCATAACCAGGAATTCATAGTGCCCATATCTTGTCCTGAAAGCCGTCTTCTGAACATCATTTTCTCTTACTCGAATCTGATGGTACCCCGACCTCAGATCGATTTTACTGTAGAGCTTCGTACCCTGCAACTGATCGAACAAGTCATCGATCCTCGGAAGTGGATACTTGTTCTTTACTGTAGCTTTGTTTAACTGCCTATAGTCAATGCATAGACGCATCGATCCATCTTTCTTCTTAACAAATAAGACAGGCGCACCCCATGGCGATACGCTAGGGCGTATGTAGCCCTTATTAAGGAGTTCCTGCAACTGTATCTTTAACTCCCTTAACTCTGCTGGTGCCATCCTATACGGGGCACGAGAAATTGCAGACGTCCCTGGTAGCAGCTCAATCCCAAACTCGACCTCTCTCGTCGGGGGGAATCCGAGAATCTCCTCCGGAAAGACATCAGGAAACTCCGCCACTACGGGCACATCCTCAACCTTTAATTCCTTCCTCTTTCCGTCATATCAACAGCATAGATAAGATATCCTGTATGACCTCGTTCCTGCGCCATCTTGACAGCAGATATTAACGGAATCTTCGGACGGGAACCATCCCCATAAAATGTCCACTGGACTCCCAATACAGATCTAAATCGGACAGTCCTCTGCCTACAGTCTACCACTGCCTGATACTTATTAAGAACATCGATGCCCACAATGCAATCGAAGTCTGTCATTCCCAGCACAATCAAATCTGATCTTAACTCATTATCCTCAAAATAAATGAGGACATCATAAACAATCTGATCCGTAGTCAAACTTCTTCCAGCGGGGGTCGAGACCATAAGAGGCATGGGGGACGGAGAAGTGCATATGTGGTGCCTTTCAACAAAACTCGTCGACACAAAAGAGTGTGACGCACCTGTGTCTATCAATATAAGAGCAGGGTGCGTAAATAAAAGACACGTACCCGCTATAACTTCCTCCGGAGCTGCTGTAGCCTGCTCCCTCGTCAAAGCATACACCTGACCCTGAGGTGGCCCCGTGGGCTGACCTCCATACTGCCTCGGTGCAAAAGGTGGTCTGTGCGGTGTCGCTCTATCCGCGGGCCTCCCCGCAGGGTTCTGCTGTCTTCCCCTGTTGGGACACTGTCGAGCGAAGTGGCCTCTGTCGCCATAGACATAGCAGCCAACACAGTCCTTCGCCAAGTGTGATAGTCCACATATAGTGAACTGAGCTCTTCCAGATCTATCTCCCTGAGGCTGTCCTCTCCCAGATGGAGTATCATTCCTACCTTTTCCTTTCCATCGATTCTCGGGTCTCTTGCCACTGAATCTCGATGCTGAAGTGTTCCCCCTAGGCTTAAACTGATCACCCCTGGGCTTCAAGTGGTCAGAAGTAGATTTCTGAGGGGGTGCTGGAGGTGGCACTGCATCAGGATATGCACCAACTCCCAGTTCAGCTAGCTCAGCTCGTGAGAGTGCATCATCAAAACAGGCAGGGCCATAAGTGATCACCCTGTCATACAGTTCAGGCCTCAAGCCCTTCATGAAATTCCGCATCTTCGCTTGAGTGCTTGCAGCTATGTGTGGCACATATCGTAGTAAGGAACAGTAATGTAGAGCAGAGTCAGATACAGGCATGGTACCTTGTCTTAAACTGGTAAACTCATCCTCCTTGGCCTGTCTTGCAGCGGCTGAGAAATAGCGGTTCAGAAACCGCGTTCGGAACATCTTCCAATTCACCTCTTGTCCCTGAGCCTCTTGCTCAATCACTGTGGTTTTCCACCACATCAGTGCCTTCTTGGACAGCTGAAATTCTGCTAATCTGATCCAGGCCGTCTTTGCACAAGGCGCTGCCACAAATATCTGTTCGATCCTCTCTAACCATTCCTCAGCTTTCTCTCCTGATTCAGTTCCCTCGAACATCGGAGGTCGATACATCATAAACTGAGCCAAGCTCAATTCCCCAGGTAGCAACTGCTGTTCAGAGGGTTCTTCGCCCAAGGCTGGTGGTGGCAATGGATTCGTACGCCCAGCACTTGCATTTACACTAATGGCGTCACCCACTTCTATGTTTGCTGCCATGCTGCAACGCAAGGGTTAATAACAACACCAAAAGCAGTTCATAAAACTCATCGTTAGATAATTGAACATGTTAGCATAACATCTTCTTCTTTATGAAATAACATACATATAAACATGTTCAAAAGTAAGCACCTAGCTAACTTATTGCTAAGGCTACCCTTCGCTCATTCCCGAGTTATCTAACCACTGCTCTGATACCACTAATGTGGGGTCTTCCCACCTTAACAGTGATTAATAGACAAATGAAGGACTAATCATGCATTAAGGTAACATCTTAAGGTTTCGGTTGTTACACGAGCTAACAGGATTACAGGCCAAAATACAAAGCTTCAAAAAAAAATAGTTCATTACATTCCAAATGAATGTCATTTAGATTTACACTACTCCTAGAGTAGATACTGATCATAACTTGAATCCTATACATTCCTGTGTCCCTCGTAGCTCACTGCCTCAACCCGACCCTTAGTCCTTTCGTCCAAAAGCGTACCTACAGGGACAACACATCATAAGCATATACAATTTCACTTAACAACATAAAAACATTATAATAAATGCATGAAATCTTGGTTAAGTAAATATACTGGTTATTCATTAACTTCTTATTGTTGTCCCTGATTCAAAATCATGCATATGGGGCACCTTACCCCGTGGCACCTTACCACAATATCATCGCATGGCTACTTACCATGTGGGGCACCTTACCCCGTGGCACCTTACCACAATATCATCGCATGGCTACTTACCATGTGGGGCACCTTACCCCGTGGCACCTTACCACAATAACATCGCATGGCTACTTACCATGTGGGGCACCTTACCCCGTGGCACCTTACCACAATATCATCATGTAAACATTATCATATAAGCATCGTATAAACATCATCGTATCAACCTCATCGTATAAACATCATCATTTCATCATGAATACTCATGCAATAAAAGCATAGTTGTAGTATAAAGATGTGTGTTACCGTCCGATGCCCGTACGCCTCTTACGTACCTTTTCAAAAAGAGGAGGAGTCAACAGACTTTATCTCCTTGATGGTGCCGGTACCTGGGATGGTTCTACAAGACCACATAATACCATTTTAGATGCCTCAAAACCATCTCACATCATAAACTTAACAAAATAAAACATCATTATATTCTTCAACTTTCTGCCTGTCTCGATCGATCGGCCCAAGGTCTCGATCGATCGAGACACTGTGCACTAACAGTGCCTTAGCTTCCTGCCTCGCTCGATCGATCGAGGTATTTTACCGATCGATCGAGAAGCTTCACCGATCGATCGAGAAATCCTTCGATCGATCGGCATCACAATTTTAAAACATACATTAGACCCACTGTCTCGCTCGATCGATCGGAACCAAATCTCGATCGATCGAGAGCTCTGAAAAATCGGGATTTTCCCCAGATTTTTGAGCACTACTTTTCACACCATCCTTTCTACTTCACAACACATCTTTCATGCTGAAACTATCATGTGAATAACTTCATAAAATATCCAAGTAAGTACTTAAATCAAAGGTTTAACAAAACCTAAGCTAACATGCATCATAACATCATCATAAACTTAGAGCTCAACCAACTTACAGAAAGCAGGGCATCATGGCATTACCCAGATTTTCGAGTACTCCATTTCATGCCATAAAAACTATACCATAATTCATAAAACATGCTTGAACAAAAATATCCTGGGCTTTACCAACTTATCATTCGTGTACCCAAATCGAAGGTTCACCCAAAGACCCATCTAACATGCATAATATAACCTCCTCAATACCACTCTCAATCCACATTTTTCCAGAAAACAGGGGAAACATCTTCCCAGATTTTTGAACACCCTAGTTCACATGCTTTAATCCTTCATATAAAACACATAACATGCTCAAGGAAAAATACTGAGAGCTTCATAATAACACCATTTAATCATTTAAATCGAAGGTTTCAAGAAACCTAAGCTATCATGCCATTTTTACCATACATAAAAGCAATAACCTAATAAGCTTAAAAACAAAGACAGAGCATGGTTTCTTACCCTACTTTGCTCCGATTTTTGAGAGACTTCCAAGGGATGAAAATGGCAAGGCTCCTCAAGTTTTTACTCAGCAAGTGCTGGTGTTTCTTTGGGAGAGAAAGGTCGAGATTTGGGATGGAAGGATGAGGCTGAATGATTGAGCCAAGTGGGGTGAGAAGTCAGCCTATCAACAGTTTGATTGGCATGGGTTAGGGGGGTGGTTGCATGTAGGGTGGTTTGTGGTGTTTAATTGTGTCCCGGTATTTCATACGATTTATAAAAATATCTTCCCTTGATATTTTATAATTGTACTACATCAATACAACAATTAAAAACACGTAATATGCCGCCTAAACCACATCATCATATCATAAATATAATCCCCCACTTAAAATACCACAACCCTCTTAAATACATCGTAGCACATAATCATATAACATTTCGGGGGTATTACAACAGGCAGCGGACATTTTCACAAAACCCCTACCGGACGCTAAGTTTTCTTACTTTCGAAATATTCTTGGTTTAATTGAAATTACTTCTTCATTATTTTGTTTGGGTAATGATTTCAGGGGGAATTAGTTAGTTTATTTGCATAAATTTAGGGGGAATTTCAGTTATAGTCCTATCATGGTTATTTAAGCTCAGCTGGTAATACAATGGTCAGCTGCAGTAGGTGTATCTGTACCAGTAGGACTCTACATCCAGTAGATGCTTTCCTACCAGTCGAACCCTACATACCAGCTGATGTTACCAAATATGCTTTGACAAAAATAACCCTCGATACTTATTAACCTAATGAACGTCGGAATTCAAAATTACTTTTGTGTAAAATAAATTATTTCACTCCCGCCTAAATCCTGTCCTTTTATTTATTTGTTAAATCTTTTTTAAATCGTTAGATGATCGCCACGTATACATGTGTCCGCTCATCTATAGTACGACGTTACATATACTTCCATTTTCACCGCCATTATTTTCTCTACTCTTCATCTTCTCCAACAATTCACTGCAATTATTTTTCTTCTTTCAGAAAATTTTACTCTAGCAAGACTGCTGCTGTTATTCATCCAAAATGTCAAAGAATGTACAGCCAAGCTTCATCACCAATGCTGTTCACATCGATTTTCATTCTATATACACATCATCTGATGAGGAGACAAAGGAGTTGATACAAAGGCTGGATACCTCCGGACTCCTGGTAATCCTGAGCCAGACCCCCTCTTTTTACAAGGACGAGCTACACGAGTTCTTTGCTACGGCCAAGGTTGTGGATGACACCGTGGTGGCATCCGTATCTGG
The DNA here is from genome assembly GCA_907163345.1 of Haberlea rhodopensis. Classification (NCBI taxonomy): domain Eukaryota; kingdom Viridiplantae; phylum Streptophyta; class Magnoliopsida; order Lamiales; family Gesneriaceae; genus Haberlea; species Haberlea rhodopensis. The sequence goes on along the minus strand of CAJQUN010000151.1, from coordinate 1,268,082 downwards.
ACAGTCGGTTACCATCACCCAATCTGAATTTGCCACACACCTGTGCCTTCCCTCCACCGGACTCACTGATTTTTCCACTGTTCGAGCGAAACTAAGAGAAGATATGCGTCTCACAGTTTCGGACTCTGCTCATCGCCTTCAACGTCCTCCTTTCACGAAAGTATTAATGTAGAGCCATTATCGACAACTGGCAGACATCATCTCCAAGGGGCTTCTATGTAAAGCTGGATCATTTGATATGATCACCCCTGAAAAGTTTGACGTTATGAGTGCAATATGCAAAGGATTGGAGATAAACTGGTCAGTTGTGTTATTTCAAACTCTGACTAGTCTAGTGGTCTCTGGCAAGGGTCAATCAGGCTTTGCTCTCCCGCTAAGCAGCCTTTTTGACAGCAAACACATTAAGACAGGGGCTCTCTCCAACCTTCATCCAGGGAGACTTATCACTGCCAAGCATCTTCAGCTTCATCGACAACGAAGTGGCAGAGAAGGTGGGGTGACAAAACGCCGTTTGACTCAAGTAATTAGTGACTCTGAACAAACTGTCTCGGAATCCGCTGAGTCTTCTCCTCCTCCTCCCCCTCCTAAGAAGCCCAGAACAAGCTGCTCCTTCAGCTATTCGACAGCAGGTCATTGCCGCTTCTGATACCATCTCCTCCGCCGGCCCTGCAAACGTTATTCCTGGTAGCGAACCCAGCCCTGAAATTCCTCCAACTGAGGAACCAACTGCTTCATTAGCCATGGTGCCTGCTCAATCAATGGTTCCAGTTGACACTCCGTCAGCACTGGTGAGCTCTCAGCAAGAACCAGGCACTATCAGCTTTAGGATACCCAAGTCCTTGTGTCCATACTGTCATCCAAAAACCACCCCTGCTGGCAAAGGAAAAACTCTTACGGCTCCAGTGTCCACTCCTGTTGCCTTCGAGATCCAGATGGTCATGGATACAGTTGAAGCCAATCTGCAACCACAGCTGAAGATTTTTGATCGTTGGGTAAAGGCTCGAATAAAGGTTCGATTTGATGATTTTGATCCTATTCTGGATCAGGCTAGGGAAGATGAGAACAAAATCCTGGCATATCTTCAAATCTCAGACCCTGAAACAAGCTTAAAGCTGCGAGATGTTTTTAGCCTGATGATCTATGTGGGCGAACTTCAAGCCCTGGTTGAAACCCGCCTTCAACACTTCAACGGTAATTCAGGAACAACGAATCATGATAGAGCTGTTCTAAATGCTCTTGGACCCAAGCTGGAAATGGCTGAGCTTGCTCTTCATGATATTCGCATATCCACTGGGATTCACTCATGCTCCACTACTGAAACTGTTGCAAGTACTGAAACTGTTGCAAGCCCTGATCAGCCGGATCTACAAACGGTCATTGCAAATTTGGAGATTGTCCCCTCTTCTGTGGAGCTCACTTCTACTGCTCTGGAGACCACTCCCACTGGAGCGGAGGCCGCACCAACTGCATTGGAGGCAGCCTCCTCGGTTAAAGAACTCTCCTCTCCAACTGCTCCCAGCTCTCATAATGATCAACAGCCCCAACCAATGGTTGTTGATCACACCAATGTGGATGCAGTCATTCAAACAGTGGTTCAGCAGGTTACTATATCCTCTGTCAATCTTGAACCCAGTGAGTCTTCACACTCCAATGATCACACCCAGTCGTCTGCTGCTGCGGTTGATCAAGACACTACTGCTTTGGCTGCCCCACAAACTGAAGAAACTGCCACTTTGGCTGTAACTATCTCAGACTCTACAGCTGCCCCAAATGTTGAAGCTACTATTTTGCACTCCACTGCAGTTGAAGATGCTCATCCCAGTGCTCTTGTCCCTACTACTGGTACTCCAATAATTGCCGTAGATCCGTCCATGGTTCAAGAGCTTTCTGAGGATTTTTTTGTCTTTACAAACCCTCTGGACGAGCCACCGAACATTGCTGCACAGCTAGCTAATCTCTCCACCGCAATATCAGCACTAGCCAGCGATGTTCATAAACTTAAGCAGGAAGAGCGGACTGCAACTCTCATACTAGGAACCCATCAGCAGCACACGGACTTTCAATTCCAGCAAGTCTACAGGGACTTAAGTAGTTTAACGACTACTGTCACCAGACTTCAAACTTTTGCTGAAAACACAATGGCGGAAACTCTTTCTCGAATTGGCCAGGCTCGGCTTCAGATCAATCAAAATAATGAATCTCTTCATGCTGCCACATCCCTGGCTCTTGGAGAAAAGATCGAAGAAGCCAAGAAAGTCTTAACCGATCAGTTGGCCACCATGCAGGCAGCTTTTGCTTCTCAGATTCAAGATATATGCAACAGCCTGCCTGCAGCTCCTCAAATAATTCGCAGACTACCTGAACCCAGCTGAACTGCTCCCTCAACGCAGCGAGCTTCAAGTTCAACTGCTCGTTCATCCCCTGCAACTGGAGCACTCACTCAGTCCAGACCAACTGCTCAACCCAGATCTCGGAGTCCGCGCCAACCGCCTGCCGAAAAACGCGACTATTCCAAACATTGGTTCGGGCGAAAATAGTATCGTTTTCTGACTCCTCCTTTAATTACTCTTATCTTTTAGTTGACTTTTTCTTTGTATTTACTGATCAACATAAATACATTCACATTAATTGACACCTTTTCATTTCTATAAATAGCGACTCTTGTTTGTTCACATAACACACATTCACTCATAATGATTAACTTCAACCCTTTCAAAATTCCTTGGTTTTCGGTTAAAAACTTTTCTGATTCATGGGTTTATTACTTATCTAAATCAACCCCTCATGGGTTGCTTACTTATCTAACCCAGCTCCATTAAGCTTCAGCGTTTGAATCCTGTTCTGATGCTCCTCATCAGTCAGGAACTGCTCACAGGGGATGTCTGGGTGCTGATGACAAAAATGGGGAAGACAAAGATAGAATATTCTCATTAGGTGAATCCATAAACCATGGAAGCTGCCTGATGAATATACATATGACTCTTCCCGACCTTCTCTCTCAAACAAGGTAGACCGGCAGAGATAGAGTATTCTAATTAGGTCATCTCTGAAACAAAGTGGATCGAGCTCTTCCTCCCTGAAATAAGGTGGATCGAGCTCTTCCTCTCTGACTAGGTGGATCGAAGCTCTCCGGGTCTACAATGCTTGTTTAAAGATTTGTCATGTATCAGCTATACTGTGTAAACTAGATTCGTCTTAGATTCTATTCAAGTTATTAGAATTCATCTTAAATGAAGATGAATCTCTCTCAATTGTCCAGTTTGATTACAACTTGTAATCTGCTTATATTTAATGAAAATTTCTTTTCCATTATGTTTTCAAATATTTTCAGGATTCTCATCTTATTTTCTCAAGTAGGAAATCGATTATTACTTAGTTTTGTCATCACCAAAAAGGGGGAAATTGTTGGGAAAACGATTTCAAAGTTTTGGTGATTACAAACCGGATATTAAAGATCAACTGGATGAAGTCCTACCGGGTAACAAAGACCAACTGGATGAAGTCCTACCGGATAAAGACTCCTATCGGATAAAGACTCCTACCGGGTGAAGACATAAACTGGATGGCTACCAACTGGATAGACATCAACTGGATAGCCACCAACTGGACAAGACATAAACTGGATGGCTACCAACTGGATAGACATCAACTGGACAGACATCTACTGGACAACCATCAACTGGATAGCCACCAACTGGACAAGACATAAACTGGATGGCTACCAACTGGATAGACATCAACTGGATGGCCACCAACTGGACAGACATCTACTGGACAACCATCAACCGGATAGTCCCACTGAGCAAAGACATCAACTGGTCATAAGAGGATGAACGACCAGTTGAACAAAGAAAACCAGCAGAAGTCTAAACTTCCAGTAAGAGCACTAAGCAACGAGAAAAAATCAGTACAACATTCTCTGACAAAGGTACACAGAGCGGCGCACCCTGCTATATCTCCGCCACCATTACCGTCAGAGTGAAAAGAGCCGTTGCTTAGACAAAATAGGAAAGAAGACAATATGAATTTGGAAAGCTAATCTCTTCCATATACAGAAAAGCTACCGTTGGACAACCAAACCTATAAATACGTCCAAGCAGAGAATGAAGAAGTGCTGAGCGATTTTCAACAAAGAGATATACTTCAAAGCAAACAAGAAAATCATATTACTGATATTCCAAACGTTCAGCAAAGAGCAGACAAACAGCGAAACTGAATCTGTGATAGATTATTTCCAATTGAAGTCTGCTGCTCAAAAACTCTCAAAGCTAGAAAGTTTATTCTGTAAAGAGTGTTATAGAATCCCTTGTAATCAAAAGTTAAGAAGATTGTGATTGCTAGGAGTTTAGGCCAAGTGTGTTAGTGCCTAAGAAGGTTGTATACTGTAAAGTGTAAACCAAGTCTTCTAGTGAATCCTTCCTGCAAAGGAAGAAGGGGAGACGTAGAAGCGTTGTGCTTCGAACTTCCAGAAACAACTCTTGTGTTATTTGTTCATTACTTTATTACCTCAGTTTTATTCCTCACAAGTTCAGTAGATGTCTTCCGCACTATAATAAGTGTCTGCTGACTTGCCTGATATTGAGAAGCAACCGTAATACTTAACAGTTTACAGTTAACCTGAAGAAGAAATCGAAATTGAATCTAGTGTTTATTCAACCCCCCCCCTTCTAAACACTACCCCGATCCTAACACCTCGCTTCAACATTTGGCGGCAAATATTCTTTCCTCGCTACGATATGACAGTGGCAAGTACTCTATCATCGCGTCAAGTGACAGCGGCAAAGCATTTAAAATCATCACTCATCCATAACGACTCATGGGATATTCACCCAGCATTCCATCTATACCTGCAACACAATGCATATTCCATATCCCAATATACATCACCATGAGTGTATTTTAATGCACCTCGCTTCAAATGTGACATGCGACAATACCTGTGAGGGCCCGATCCTATTGTGGTGTTTAATTAACACATAATGATTAATTTGTGTAAACAGCGGAAGATTTATTTCAAAGGTCTTATCAAATGGCCCTAAAAATTTTTCGCTTTTAGGTGATACATATATAGTGATACTGAAAATACGTAATTCCAGTTTCCAATTTAACACGTTGAGCATAACATCCATATCAAGTATAAATCAATCAGTAGTAGAATAATTAAAATACAGATACTCGGGGCATACCCTGGTAATTTAAAACATAAGTAAAAATATTCTAACAACTACTGGGACGCAAAACATAAAATATAAACCTGAGCTCGCTCTCAAGGAGCTCTGGTATCTCTCGATGCGTCGTTGTAAGCATCGTCACTATGTCCTCCTGTAAAGCCTGTCATGTCCGAACAACAAAAGACATGACAGCCCCCACAAAGGGGGTCAGTACCCCAGTACGAGAAATAACTAAATCATGTCAAGTGACAAAGATCATGCAATGCATACCATGTATGAATGCGATGTATGAATGGGTACAAGGAATCGAATATCAAGATACCAAAAATCGGAGTCCAAAGGAAGGTATCATCAAATCATCAAAGCTCGAGCAGAGGGTGACAGTATACGTACATTGCGCTAGGAAAACTCATCCTATGTATGTTACTGCATCCAGCCCTCGTGTCTAGGTCCGGTCGCACCTGCACGTGACTACAGTTACTACCTATACTGCCTGTCATCGCCATGCTCGTCGTACCCGACACTCAGAGTAAGTCAACTCAGTCAAATCATGGATATCAAAGGAATGATAGATCAATATGATATGCCCATGAATCATTTATGCATCAAATGACATATGCAACTCAATATATCATGCAATCTCATGTGAAAGTATATACAAATCATGTAATTTCACATATCATGTAATCCAAGATATTCATCATGTCATGTAGTCACATAAGAATCATATAGTGACAAATAAGTCATATAAATCAAATAATGACATATAAGGCCATACATTAGCATCATTACACGTCTTTGCCAGACGTCATGATAAAACTCATTTCAACGGACCTCAAACCGTTAGCTAATTACCAAGTGATCATCGACTCAATCTTAGGATTAATAAACCTGGCCATAACAGTTCCAAATACAACATAATGTCACATACTAGCCTTAAACATATCAAAATAAAACTCAAACTTAGACCCAAAACCAATTCTCTAAATTTCAGCCTGCGCAACCGTAGAGATCGGCTCATAACTTGTTCGATACTTAATAAAATCACATGGGTCTAATTTATTTTCAAAGCTAACTCAAAAATGACCATTTCATCAGTTCAACTCATCTTCAAATTCGTTCATTTAGCCTAGGTAAAATGGCCAAGAACAATCTGCTGGAAAAACAGGACAATTCACCAAATTCCAGCCTGACCCATTTTTGTATAAAAATCATAATAAATTCATATGACGTTCAAATGAGTTGAGGCTAGTGGGAACATCACGAAAACGCACAGTAATACATTTCATATTTGAAGTCCAGAAGCTAGTTCGTTCATCTAGAGGCACATGCAAAACAAAGTATGGCAGTGTTGAAAATACCTATACACTCTGTTTTGACAGAGTGAGCAGTTCTAGTAAAAAGTGCATATCTTGCACATATAAACTCCAAATCATGTGAGGCCAGTTTCTAATGCAAGATACCTTAAAGGTTTAACACCTTTATTCAGACACCAAGGTCAAAATCGTATCACATGTTGCCCAGATTTACCAAGAACACACTGCATGTGCAACCCGCCTACATGCATGTTCCAGATTGTGCACCTTGTGGTAAAAACATCATAACTCATTCATTTTAAGTCTAAATCCTCTCATATTTTAACCACAGGACGAAACCACATATATCTACAACTTTTATTTGAATACCAACATCAAATTCGGAAAACCATTTACCCATAAACTCGAAGAACTCGATGCATAAAACTCGCATGCACTAAATTTCCAGATTTTACACATATTGGTAAAATGTTCATAACTTTTTCATCCGAATTCCAAATTAGTCGAATTTACTGTCAAATCGAAGGTATTCCAACAAGCTACAACCTTTATTTGAATCTCAACCTCAAATTCGAAACTTAACTAAACCAAAAATTCGAAATGACAGATACATGCATGCTGAAATCTGTTGCACACTTTTTGACAGCAAGTTATCTCTACATTTCTCATGCCAAGACTCATAAATTTCGATCCTTAAACAACACCAAGGTATATAAAACTCAATAAAAGTGTTATACCTTCACTCCTCTTGAAGATTTGATGCACCAACCATCAACCTAGCTCAATCCAAGCATTCACCTCTCCAATTCGCTCCAAATTAGAAAATTCTTGATGGGTTCTTCTTCCCTAGCCTTGTAGCTTCTAAAATCTATATTGCATGTAACATGCATCCACAAATTCACAAGAATTTGGGAGCTAAAATAGGCTGAAAAATTCGAAATGATAGAGAGATGGAGGAGAAATTGTTGAATTGGAGAGAGAGAGCCTTGTTTGGAATGTCTTTTTGTGTTTGAGTGGGATGAGAGAGGTTTTGTCTTGCAAAGTGAGTGGTGGCCGAAAATCAAAGTGTATTTTAGCATTAATGTTTAATTCTTTGATGTGTTGTGGACTCCATGTGTCAATACATCATTATCTTGCAAGATTAATGGCTCAAAATCATGTATTAAACATGAGTTAATTTAATTAGTGGCATGTGTTCTCCAAGTGCCATGTGATCATGCACATGCTCATGCACTAAGACATGTTCCAATAGTTGATTGACCTATCGTGGTCCGGAATTCCTTATTTCAAATTTGTACTTTTAATTATCCGGGTTTGCTTAATCATCGTTAATCCGGATTAATTAGCATCGGGGCGTTACACTTCTTCCCCTCTTAAAAAGATTTCGTCCTCGAAATCGCAAAACCAAGTATAACTCAATAAATCAAAACATATGAGATGTCTCAATCTCATTCATAGATACTTAAGGAATCATGTATCAATGACAACTGCTGTGGTCGTCTCAACGATCTACCACTTAATCAAATTTCTCTATGATTCCAAAAAGTTCAAAATATCGAGGCAATATCAAACCTCACTTAACGAATCATATTGGTCATCGTAAATGTAATATTTTCATATTTACCTGATTCTCAACTCGAAGTCTAACTATATATTTCTCTTTGGCGTAGCAAATTTGCTCACCTCAAGCCAAATTTTAATCGTTTTCGCCGAAATTTTATCGTTCCTGGCATTTTTCTCAACAATCTTAAGTTATGCCAAAATTTCTTATCAATTTTCTATCATCACCTCGCCGATCGGTAATTCTGGCTCTGCAAAACCTGAACCGATGTCATCCCAAACGTTTTCTGAAACTTAAATTATAGGAAAATTCTACTGGTGAATAATGATTTCAGTCAATTCCCAATAAATCACCACTATAAATCGAGACATGACTTCCAAGATCTGGATATTTTCTCAGTTTATCCATCAGTATGGGTATGCTAAGCAATACTCATTGCTAACTTAGTACCCATGACATTCTGAAAATAGTTTTCGAATTCTGATACTATCCTCGGATCTCAATCAGATACAGTTGTTACAGAATACTCACTGTAACTAAACCACATTATCCACATCGCAAACATGTCATCTTCTCATAGATATATAGACTATCATATGAAATCAATATCTTGTATTGAATAGTCAGTCAATTTCGATTCAACTTGTTTCACAATCTCTGTTTGTAAATATTTGAGCTATAAAACTCAAAACTAGAAAGTTCCCAAATTCATTGTGGTACTTACAAATCCTTTACTATCCCATTAGGTCTCATATTTTTATCTTCACCTGCTGGCATGTCAAACAATTTGCCACAAAATTCAAAAATTTCTTTCTTTATACCATCTCATCATAAATAGGATCTCAAGAATGATACATCTCATCATTCCCAGAATAACATTATGTTCTCTATAGTGTGCTTTCTACTGTAATACGTCTTTCAAATCAGTAAAATTCGATGCTATATACTGATTTTTCATTCGCAATCACCACTAAATGGCATACTAAATTTACTTGGTTGATAAGATAGAACCAATTTCTTAACTCAATATCTGTATGGGTCTGTCATTCGAGTCCTTCCGATCGTCAAAATCAGAGGTTATCAAACGGCAAAGCAAACATCGATGCTACCATTGCACCTTGCACTTTTAGGTTCAGTGCATCTGTTACTAGTTTCATTTCCCTTGATTTATATTGACTATCAAAGTCAAATTCTTTAATAAATCCAGTCATCGCTTATATCTCAAGCATATGCAATCATCTTTTCATGATACATTAGAACATATCTTCAAATCTTTGACATACGTATTTGCACAACTACATATCTCCCTGAACCAGTTAACCACATCAACATTGGGGTTGTAGTTCACTTCCATTTCAGTTTCTGTTATCAAAACAGCTTTCTCATTCATCTGACCAAACGAATATCAAATTTCTTCTTGGTCAATTGGTTCATAAGTCAGGCTATCCTAGAATATCCTTCTGTAACAGCCTGTAGTATCTGCCAAAATTCATAAAACTTTTCATCTTGAGTACAATGATTGGTCTTTGCCAAATTAGTACTATCTTTACTTTACTGGAATAAACAGGTATCTGGTGAGATGGTATCACCTATCCCAAAACAACACTTGATTCAACCAAGATTTACATTTCGATAACTTGGTACACACTTTGAGCTTCACGAAGCGTCTGAAAAATCAATCACAGGTGTTTTGTGTGGTTCCTTCCGGATCTCGTATACACTAGTATACCACTGATGAATATGATTACACTTCCGCCCAAAAGTTACGGAATATTTTCTTCATCAAATTCATAACTCTACCGGTATAGTTGTCAGACCACAGGCATTTCCAAAAATTCAAAATGTCTATATTTGGTTTGACCAATTGCCTAGAGAACATTTTCTCTTCTGAGACTGATGTTAACCAGAGTAAAAATTGTTCTTCTCATACTTCAAGTTTCTTACAATTGATCATTTACTTCTCGATCTTAGGCAGTGGGTATTTATTCTCGACAATATCCCGATTCAACTACCTTTAGTCGATACACGTATCCATCATATCATTTTTCTTCTTCACGAACAATACTGATGTTTCCTCAAGTGACATAAGTACCCGTATCGAGGAGATTCTGCAACTATTCTTTTGTATCTGTCAACTCTGTTGATGACATTCCGTACAGTGCTTTCGGTATCAAATCTATTCCTTGTCATCAACGAATAGTTAAAATCGATTTCATTCTCTAGTGGAAATTCTTTTGTTTCTTCAGAAAAATCTTGGTAAGTTTTCTTACCACTAAGATATCAGTCAACATCCATTCTTCCTGATCAGCATTAACTGCTTATGATCAAATATCCTTCATTTTCCAAATATCGCAATAGCAATATTTTCATAGCTGATACTATCAGTATCTTAGCTCGCTATTCGTGGCTATAAATATTTCATTTTGGGGCCACAAAACAGTCGAAAATTCATTACACCATAAAATCGTCTCTAATACTTCGAAACTTATCAAAGTATCTATGCCCTTGATACAATCAAAACCATCTATGGCCAACACCATTGAATTCGAATCCACACCACTATCATTAAACTGTCAGCTACAGTTCACTATTACAAGTGAGGATAGTATAATTATCACTCCTGATGTATTTTCCCAATCAATAACCAATGCACATTTGACGCAATGTATGAAAATAATGCTTTTGTCTCAAATCAAACTCGTGCAGTGTGATCAAATACACAACATGTATCTGCGATCACTAGTACTGAAGTATCTCTAATCTTATCCTCTATCAAGGTATACTCTCTGGTCTGTTGGGAAACCAAAAATAACTATCGGGTATTACCTCTGGTCTGCAGGTAATTAATTGCTGCTAGAACTGAGTTGTCAAAAAGAATAACCACTCTGATATCTACCCCTAGCTCAGGGTATTTGTTGTTATGGTTGCATCTGTTCCTGAGCACGTAACGCACATGCTCTGACTCACCACCATCAATATCAGTTCCTATTATTCTTTCAAATAGATCAGTAGATATTTACATCCACAGTGACCTCGAAAAGTTTTGTATTCTACAATCTCATAGTCCCTTTAGAACTACTAGGGCTGGATAAATTTGAGTGATACTTCTGAAACTTTTCCAGGACTACTTGGATTATCCCAATGATAGTCACTTCATTAATCTTTAACCCAGTTCTAATTACTTCACACCACATTGTGTCTTATTCCTTAGTCAAAATCTAATCTCTTCACTAGTGAATAGCTATTGAGATTAAGCAGATATTTCCATTTCTCAAGTCCACGATAATCAATTAACGTTTTCTATGTCATCAACATGGCATTCTCGTAAACATATTTTCCCGTATCAGAAAGAGGAAAAATCATCTTCCATCACTACCATTACTCTAGATATATCATTTAGACGAGTTCATATTGTGGTATTTATTCATAGTTTGAACACAAAAACTGGAACTGAATTGCGACAGTCTCCATATCCAAGTCCTCATTCAAACCAATTCTCGTTGTTTCTCACAACAACTAACTTTATTATTCAATTGAAATATCACTAATTTCAATATTCTCAAGTTCTAAATCATCATCTCGACGTAAACAGGTTTTGACGTAAACTCATACGTATTACCATCGTCTTTCAGACTCAAATTCCCAATGTCAAACGACAAAATGCGTTTTAATTAGTTATAGTGTCATCCCACTATTCACAAGGATATTCCCAAAGTGATAAATACAATTTCCAATTATGGACACATTATCACTAAGTTATAGTTCAATTAACAGTTTGTAGTGTCTACAGGTTCGATAGATAGCTCTTAAAGTCTATATCACTGCTACCTGTCCAAACACTAACTGTCCATCATAAAATCAAAACATCATATACAATCTCAAGTCAAAGATGTTCTCATCACTTATTCTACATCATCATCCGGTCAGCAACTAACAGTGCTAACAAATAAAATTCTCAAATTCTCTAGAATATATGCAACTCAGCATTCAAATTCTCTAGATTATATGCAACTCAGCATATTAAAATACTCAGATATAAAACATTTAACTGTCCCTGCTTAGTAATCCGTTACATGTATAAAATCTCATTATCGAACATGTAAACATAGCAGGCAAGAGCATATAAAATCACATAGTCAGACACATGCACAAACAATTCATTTGTGTCTATTCTCAGTGTCCTAACTCTAGTTCGAGCATATCCCAGATATATGCTCTGATACCATAATGTGAGGGCCCGATCCTATTGTGGTGTTTAATTAACACATAATGATTAATTTGTGTAAACAGCGGAAGATTTATTTCAAAGGTCTTATCAAATGGCCCTAAAAAATTTTCGCTTTTAGGTGATACATATATAGTGATACTGAAAATACGTAATTCCAGTTTCCAATTTAACACGTTGAGCATAACATCCATATCAAGTATAAATCAATCAGTAGTAGAATAATTAAAATACAGATACTCGGGGCATACCCCGGTAATTTAAAACATAAGTAAAAATATTCTAACAACTATTGGGACGCAAAACATAAAATATAAACCTGAGCTCGCTCTCAAGGAGCTCTGGTATCTCTCGATGCGTCGCTGTAAGCATCGTCACTATGTCCTCCTGTAAAGCCTGTCATGTCCGAACAACAAAAGACATGACAGCCCCCACAAAGGGGGTCAGTACCCCAGTACGAGAAATAACTAAATCATGTCAAGTGACAAAGATCATGCAATGCATACCATGTATGAATGCGATGTATGAATGGGTACAAGGAATCGAATATCAAGATACCAAAAATCGGAGTCCAAAGGAAGGTATCATCAAATCATCAAAGCTCGAGCAGAGGGTGACAGTATACGTACATTACGCTAGGAAAACTCATCCTATGTACGTTACTGCATCCAGCCCTCGTGTCTAGGTCCGGTCGCACCTGCACGTGACTACAGTTACTACCTATACTGCCTGTCATCGCCATGCTCATCGTACCCGACACTCAGAGTAAGTCAACTCAGTCAAATCATGGATATCAAAGGAATGATAGATCAATATGATATGCCCATGAATCATTTATGCATCAAATGACATATGCAACTCAATATATCATGCAATCTCATGTGAAAGTATATACAAATCATGTAATTTCACATATCATGTAATCCAAGATATTCATCATGTCATGTAGTCACATAAGAATCATATAGTGACAAATAAGTCATATAAATCAAATAATGACATATAAGGCCATACATTAGCATCATTACACGTCTTTGCCAGACGTCATGATAAAACTCATTTCAACGTACCTCAAACCGTTAGCTAATTACCAAGTGATCCTCGACTCAATCTTAGGATTAATAAACCTGGCCATAACAGTTCCAAATACAACATAATGTCACATACTAGCCTTAAACATATCAAAATAAAACTCAAACTTAGACCCAAAACCAATTCTCTAAATTTCAGCCTGTGCAACCGTAGAGATCGGCTCATAACTTGTTCGATACTTAATAAATCACATGGGTCTAATTTATTTTCAAACCTAACTCAAAAATGAACATTTCATCAGTTCAACTCATCTTCAAATTCGTTCATTTAGCCTAGGTAAAATGGCCAAGAACAATCTGCTGGAAAAACAGGACAATTCACCAAATTGCAGCCTGACCCATTTTTCTATAAAACTCATAATAAATTCATATGACGTCCAAATGAGTTGAGGCTAGTGGGAACATCACGAAAACCCACAGTAATACATTTCATATTTGAAGTCTAGAAGCTAGTTCGTTCATCTAGAGGCACATGCAAAACAAAGTATGGCAGTGTTGAAAATACCTATACACTCTGTTTTGACAGAGTGAGCAGTTCTAGGAAAAAGTGCATATCTTGCACATATAAACTCCAAATCTTGTGAGGCCAGTTTATAATGAAAGATACCTCAATGGTTTACAACCTTTATTCAGACACCAAGGTCAAAATCGTAGCACATGTTGCCCAGATTTACCAAGAACACACTGCATGTGCAACCCGCCTACATGCATGTTCCATATTGTGCACCTTGTGGTACAAACATCATAACTCATTCATTTTAAGTCCAAATCCTCTCATATTTTAACCACAGGACGAAAACACATATATCTACAACTTTTATTTGAATACCAACATCAAATTCGGAAAACCATTTACCCAGAAACTCGAAGAACTCGATGCATAAAACTCGCATGCACTAAATTTCCAGATTTTACACATATTGGTAAAATGTTCATAACCTTTTCATCAGAATTCCAAATTAGTCGAATTTACTGTCAAATCGAAGGTATTCCAACAAGCTACAACTTTTATTTGAATCTCAACCTCAAATTCGAAACTTAACTAAACCAATAATTCGAAATGACAGATACATGCATGCTGAAATCTGTTGCACACTTTTTGACAGCAAGTTATCTCTACATTTCTCATGCCAAGACTCATAAATTTCGATCCTTAAACAACACCAAGGTATATAAAACTCAATAAAAGTGTTATACCTTCACTCCTCTTGAAGATTTGATGCACCAACCATCAACCTAGCTCAATCCAAGCATTCACCTCTCCAATTCGCTCCAAATTAGAAAATTCTTGATGGGTTCTTCTTCCCTAGCCTTGTAGCTTCTAAAATCTATATTGCATGTAACATGCATCCACAAATTCACAAGAATTTGGGAGCTAAAATAGGCTGAAAAATTCGAAATGATAGAGAGATGGAGGAGAAATTGTTGAATTGGAGAGAGAGAGCCTTGTTTGGAATGTCTTTTTGTGTTTGAGTGGGATGAGAGAGGTTTTGTCTTGCAAAGTGAGTGGTGGCCGAAAATCAAAGTGTATTTTAGCATTAATGTTTAATTCTTTGATGTGTTGTGGACTCCATGTGTCAATACATCATTATCTTGCAAGATTAATGGCTCAAAATCATGTATTAAACATGAGTTAATTTAATTAGTGGCATGTGTTCTCCAAGTGCCATGTGATCATGCACATGCTCATGCACTAAGACATGTTCCACTAGTTGATTGACCTATCGTGGTCCGGAATTCCTTATTTCAAATTTGTACTTTTAATTATCCGGGTTTGCTTAATCATCGTAATCATCACTCCAATATATACAATCACAATGAGTGTATTTTAATGCACCTCGCTTAAATGTGACATGTGGCAATACCCTCGCTTCAACATTTAGCTGTAAAGCATTAAAATCATCACTCCAATATACGTGCAACCACAATGCATAATCCATAATCCAATATACATCGCCATGAGTGTATTTTAATGCACCTCGCTCAAATGTGACATGCGGAATTTTACCATCGCTTCAACATTTTGCGGCAAATCATTAAAATCATCACTCCAATATATATGCAACCACAATGCATAATCCATGATGTATATAAAATGCAGGTTACCGTTTCGTGTCTTTCGACCCTGGCCTTAGCCCTTCACGTCATAGTTTACAGGAACAATCCCAAACCATGAGCATATAATAATCCATATTCACCACAATATGATTATAATGAGTAAATGCATAAACCATGAGTACAAAGTACTTCCTGTATCCCAATGCATTTCAAAATGCTCCCTTTGGTTGTCCCTGTGCCACAACTCACAATAATAATCAACAGATTATATTATGACTCCATAGATGTCATGACATATAATTGTTCCACTATGATACATATCATAAGCGCACATAAGCAAAATAGTTGTGTCACACAACACTAACTACCATCATGCATAATTATGTGCTACTCATTTCCATCAATATGATCCTAGGCCCTCAACAGCCCAAAGAGCAAACCACTGCTCTGATACCACTAATGTAAGGACCCTCGTGCCCTTAACCCATTATTAGTGTATTAACCCAAGCATTTAGTGCATGTAATCATATATGTAGGGGAAAACCCACTTATCACCATAGCAAATCATGCCAATAATAAAAGTTCTTTAATATAACGTCTAGTTTCCCCCAACCAAGTCCACATACATACCATGCACTACACTAACATGTTCTCAGTTCATTTAGCAATTCAATAAATAATTGCCCGCAACTCATAAATGAAGAGAGAAAGGCCCTTGCCTTTTTTTTTATACATACTATATCACATAAGAGTGCTCACATGCGAGCATCAAATAGGTATGTGTGTATCAAATGTATAAAATACGGTGCTCAATATCGTCACTGATACTTCGATCCCTGGAAGCACCTCCATCCCATAGCTCGAGCTCAACTCCAAAGCCATCGATTTACCTGATCACCTGCCCCAACAAAGACAGCCCCCACACGGGGTGAGCATACCAATACCACCAAACCGATAATCACAATAATACAATTCATAATTTACAAAAAATGTAAATGCTATGAAATATAAAAGATGCTCCCTGGATGGTATCATCCTCATCCGAATTTCCTGTACTGTCCCTGTTCTCAAAACAACCAAAACCATCAAATTCCCAATAGTCAGTTAATCGTTACGTTGATTAACAAATCCGTAAGCCACGTACCGATATCATAATCAATAATATCAAATCATTAACAATGATTACAGATATTCCGTATATCTCACTTATAGTTCCATTTCATCACTCGCTCTACAATAGCGGAATTTTATTCTCACGCATGCTCAACAACAGTGGCGTCATAACCGATGTTCGCTTAAAGGCGGCAACATCCCAAACATTGCTCGCTCAATAGCGGCACCATATAAATCCCATTGAATATATATCCATTTATAGCAATTACTATAAACCATGCATTTCAATATTCGTTTATTGCTAATATCATATACCATGCATTTCCAGATACATTTATTGCAATATAGTGTACCTTGCAATCAACAATTGCAATTATAATAAAGGGCTATGCTCGTACGTCATACATACCTTATAATTCTGTAGTTCGAGCTAAACTTTACTGAGTCCCGCGACCCGATGAATTAAGTGCTAACATGAAAATAACTCTCAATTAAACATAGACATGTAATCACGTGCCCAAGCACGTTCACAACTTCCAAATTATCATCCATCCATGACGATTACCAAAATAAAAGCCCCCCACCCCCGGCTAAGCATGCATAATGACCAAAATATTCCAATTTTATGTGTTTAAATGATAGCCAAAAACTCAACCGAGAATTCCGTTTTATTACCCTTCGGCTCCAACCAATCCATTTTAAAAGTATAGCATTCCCATTGGAATGTAGACATTGACACGGAAATCGTCTATTTAAACCCCAAGTCCAAAATTCCAAGTTTTAAAACAAATTGGGAAAAAACACTATTCAGCAAGCCGCGATCGATCACCATTTACGCGCGATCGATCGCCATTCCTTACTGCCGGGCAGAACCACCACGCGATCGATCGCCATGTCTTGGCGATTGATCACCAAACACCTCGCGATCGATCGCCGAGACTTATCGATCAATCGCCGCACTGTTTATCTTCCACAAAAATCCAGCTGCTCGTCGCGATTGATGGGCACTCCTCGGCGATCGATCGCGACCTGTAATTTTCCGAAAAACTCGAGCTTCCTTGGTGTTTTTGACACCCAAACTCAAAACCAACACCCCTAACTTCCTCAACACCTCCAATACACCAATTAAACTCAATAAAAACACTAAAACAGCTTTTTAGATTTTTAACCAAAACCCCAAATCTCAAATCCAACCCAAAACTTGGCCAACAAGCACAATACCATAAACAAATCGAAGCTAAAGGTGAGGAGAAGAAGATTACCAGCTTTTCTTCAAGAAATCGGGCTCCCAAGATAAGCCCCCATCGATTTGTTTCCAAGAGAAAAAGAGGGAAGGGTTTGGGGTGAGAGAGAGGCGTGAGGGAGAGGAGAGAGATGAGAGATTCCGCATAATGATGGAATACCGAGTCCATTTGGTATATATAGCATCAAGGCTCCAAATACCAATACCTCCTGTAAGGACCCCCGTGCCCTTAACCCATTATTAGTGTATTAATCCATACCATTAGTTCATACAATCATATTATCATGGGGGAAAGCCATATGCAAGTATAACATCATATACTATCAAGAAAATTTCTTGCATTTGATCCGCATAATATTCAAATTCCCCAACCAAGACACTTACATAGCATGCACCCTCATAATACACTAACATGCTCTCAGTTCATTTAGCAATTCCGTATTTAATTGCATGCAAACAATAACTGAAGAGACGAAATCCGTTGCCCATTTATACATTCCATATACAAGTAAAAACGTACTCACATGAGAGCACCCAATGAATAAACATGTATCTAATGCATAAGATACTCTACCGAATGCGGTTATTGGTACTTCGACCCTGGAAGCCCTGCCAATGCATAGTTCGATCTCAACCTTGGATCTACGTACTTATTCAACCAGCTCTGGTACCACAATCCAGGAAGTACCTCAAATCAACAGCCCGATCTCAACTCCAAAGCTACTGCTGCACCTGTATCACCTGCCCCAACAGAGACAGTCCCCACACGGGGTCAGCATACCAATACCACCATTCCAATAATCATAATATTGTAGTTCATAATTTACAAAATGTAAATGCCATGAATTTAAATGATACTCCCTGGATAGTATCATCCTCATCCAGGATCCCCTGTATTGTCCCTGTTCTCAAAATAACCAAACCATTAAATTCTCAAAAGCCAGTTGTTCATCTCATTGATCAACTAAAACCATTCATACTATACCAGTTACATAACCAAATATGATTAAATCATCAAATAGAGTACATTATCTAGTCAATGATTCCATAGTTCTATTTCATAGCTCGCTCTACAATAGCGGCATTTTAACCCCATGCACGCTCAACAATAGCGCGTCATAACCGATGGTCGCTCAACGACGACAACATCCAAACATTGCTGGCTCAAAAGCGGCACTATATAATTCCCAATGTATGTCCACTTATCGCAATTACCATATACCATGCATTTCACTATTCATTTATGCAAGTACCATATACCATTCATTTCAATATCCATTTATTGCAAATACCACATACCATGCATTTCACAGTTGCACCATTATAACAGGCTATGCTCGTACTTTATACGTACCTTATAATTTCGTAGTTCGAGTCCAACCTTGCCTGAGTCCCACAACCCGATGAATTATGTGCTAACACATAACTCACAATTAAACACAAGCATGCAACCACGTGCCCAAGCACGTTCATAATCCCCAAACTTATCGTCAATCCATGACGATTTACAATTTTAAAAGACCCTTGGTTAAGCACGCATAATACCCAAAATATTCCATTTTATAAGTTTAAAAGATTAGCCAATTACTAAATCGAATAATTCCATATCTTAATACAATTTGGCTCCAACCACACCAATTTCATAGTATAGCATTCCCATTGGAATGAAAACAATGCCCCGGAAACCGGCTATTAAAGCCCCAAGTCAAAATTCCAAGTTTTAAAACAAATAGTGAAAAAAACACTATTCAGCAAGCCGTGATCGATCGCCATTTACACACGATCGATCGCCGTTCCTTACTGCCGGGCAGAACCAGCTCGCGATCGATTGCACTCCTCGGCGATCGATCGGCACGCCTCGGCGATCGATCGCGGCCTGCGATTTTTTGAAAAACTCGAGCTTCCATGGTGTTTTTGACACCCTAACTCAAAACCAACACCCCTAACTTCCTCAACACCTCCAATACACCAAATAAACTCAATAAAAACTCTAAAAACAAACATTTTAGATTTTTAACCAAAACCCCCAAATCTCAAATTCAACCCAAAACTCAACCATTTAGCACAAAACTATAATCAAATCGAAGCTAAAGGTGAGGAGAAGAAGATTACCAGCCTTTCTTCAAGAAATCGGGCTCCCATGTCAAGCCCGCATCGATTTGTTTCCGAGAGAAAAAAAGGGAAGGGTTTGGGGTGAGAGAGAGGCGTGAGAAAGAGGAGAGAGAGGAGAGATTCCGTAAAATGACGGAATACCGAGTCAATTTGGTATATATAGCACCAAGGCTCCAAAATACAAATACTTCCACAACTACATCATGATTCATTAAAAATCAGCTGTTTTCAATAATATCCTCCCAATCTCTATTTTCATTACCAGCCCCAGTACAAAGTACTCCGGACCCCAGACCCCACCAAAGACCAAATTCCAAGGTTATCACCACGACGAGAATACAATCTCATCCCTTGGATCCAATGACTCCAAATACCCGATTTAAAAATCCCCGAGAGTCCCAAAACCGAAATCAATTCATAATTGCCACAATTAAAATCCATTAAGGATTATTACCAAACCGGGGTTAACACAATTAATCCCCGGGCATCACAATTATCCTCCACTAATAAAATTTCGTCCCCAAATTTTTGCACAGGCGTACTCCATGTATCGCCGAGACCACGCAATCCAAGCGGATCCACATTGTCGAATCATGAACATAACATGGACGACACACCAACCGCGAGGATACAGACCTCGCACCAGCGCCCGGAATGGGGTAACCTCCCAAACCAACACAAATTCAAGAAAGATGTCAGCATTCCCCGATGTTAACCATCTCAAAAGTAGTTAGCCAACCATAACTGCAAACCAAGCGAATCATCCGTGATTCCAAAATAGATATAGCCTCGATGATATCTCTACGATTTAGCCTACGATGTTAATCATACATCGTTACCACGGAAACCACCAGTACACTACAGTGTACTTATACTAAATCTGGTTTCCGCTCTCCAATTCCGCCTCCATCAAAGGAGCAGTTGCACCACCTTGCAACACGGATCGGGCGGTTCACCGCTACCGATCAACACAAAACACATCTCTAACGATGTCTACATCTATAAGTTCCAAGAAATCACATCTTGGTCCAACACATTATCAAGACTCTACAAGGTCTCAAATTCCCGAAAGGACATGCAAGAACAATCAATCGCATTTCCGCCACACGTGTCAACCATGACACTAACAACTCCAAGACATGGCCTTCCCTCGTTTACCCTAGGATTCAACGATCCTAACACAGGGATGTTATCAAATTACTCAGAAATGAATTACCATGGCCTAAGTGTAAGGACCCCCGTGCCCTTAACCCGTTATTAGTGTATTAAGCCATACCATTAGTGCATATAATCATACTATCATGGGGAAAACCATATGCAAGCGCAACACCATATGCTATCCAGAAAATTTCTTGCATTCAATCCACATAATATTCAAATTCCCCAACCAAGATTATTCATATAACATGCACATTCATAATACACTAACATGCTCTTAGTTCATTAGCAATTCCGTATTTAATTGCATGCAAACCATAAAATGAATCGAGAAGAGCCGTAGCCCATTTATACATTCCATATACACGTAAAATGTACTCACATAAGAGCACCCAATGAACACGCGTGTATCTAATGTATAAAAGACCCTACCGGGTACCGTTACTGGCACTTCAATCCTGGAAGCACCTCCCAAGCGCAGCTCGATCTCAACTCTGGATCTATGCACTTATTCAACTAGCTCTGGTACCTCGATCATGGAAGTACCTCAAATCAACAACCCGAGCTCAACTCCAAAGCTGCTGCTACACCTGTAACACCTGCCCCAACAGAGACAGCCCCCATACGGGGTGAGCATACCAATACCACCAATCCAATAATCATAACATTGCAATTCATAATTTACAGAATGTAAATGCCATAATTTAAATGATACTCCCTGGATGGTAACACCCTCATCCGGGATCCCCTGTATTGTCCCTGTTCTCAAAATAACCAAACCATTAAATTCCCAAAAGCCAATTGATCATCTCATTGATCAATTAAAACCATTCCTGCTATACCAATTCCATAACCAAATGTGATTAAACCATCAAAATAAAATACTACAGACTCACATATATTTAGCAATTGACTCCATATTTCTATGTCATAGCTCGCTCCACAACGGCGGCATTTCGACCCCACGCACGCTCAACAATAGCGGCGTCATAACCGATGGTCGCTCAACGGCGACAACATCCCAATCTTTGCTCGCTCAAAAGCGGCACCATATAAATCCCAACGAATGTCCATTTATCGCAATTACCATATACCATGCATTTCACTATCCATTTATAGCAAGTACCGTATACCATGCATTTCAATATCCATTTATGGCAATTACCACATACCATGCATTTCAATATCCATTTATGGCAAGTACCGTATACCATGCATTTCAATTTTCATTTATGGCAAGTACCGTATACCATGCATTTCAATATCCATTTATGGCAATTACCACATACCATGCATTTCCATATCCATTTATGCAAATACCACATACCATGCATTTCAATGTCCATATAGTACTATTATCACATACCATGCATTTTACAGTTGCAACATTACAATAGACTATGCTCGTACGTCATACGTACCTTAGAATTCCGTAGTCCATGTCAAGCCTGGCTTGAGTTCCATGCCCCGAGAAACATGTGCTAAAACACATAAATATTTCACAATTAAACATAGGCATGCAATCACGTGCCCTAGTACGATCACAACACCAAATCGTATCGTCAATCCGTGACGATAACTAAATTATAAAAGTTCCCGGCTAGGCATGCATAATACCCCAAAAAAATATTGTCAATCCATGACAATTAACCTTTTAAAATAACCAGTGGCGAAGCATGAAGACACCCAAAAAGAGCCAAGAAACAACAAAAGGGGCACCAACAAATTGGCCATCTCGATCGATGGAAATTTCATCTCGATCGATCGAGAACCACCCTCCGATCGATCGGTCAAAATACTGATCGATCGGTCCACTGTTCCAAAGCCACAAAAACATTCTGCCATGCTCGATCGATCGAAAATATTTTCGGATCGATCGAGCAGCTCTGTATACGCGAGAAACCTCCAAGAATGAGCTCCTTTCAACACCAAATCACCTACAACTCAAACCCACTTCAATTTACAACATAAAACCAACCAAAAACCATCTAAACACTACAAAACCTAACTCCCAACATAAACAACAATGATAGAACAAGGTCTACCCCTTGAACCCCAAGATACAACATCAAAACCAACCAATACTCAACAAAACTTTACCACAATGAAAGCTTACCACTTGAGCTTTAAGTTTTCAGCAAAAACTCACAAAAAGACTCCTTTTCAAAGCTTTATCCTCTCCTCTTGTTTCAGAAACGAAAATGGGAGTTCTTAGGTGAAAGGATGGGGTTTTGGGACAAAAGCTGATATAGAGGGGGTGATGGGATATAAAGTGGTATGCAAGTGGCCCTTACCATCTTTGGGGTTAAATGTGTATCATAATATAAGCATGATGTATAAAACACCCCAACATGATATTTTAAAAGCATTTTACTACAATGCATCAAACTCACCATTAAAATCATGCTTTACCAAAATTACAAACCAACACATTTAAACCATTATAACACCCAAACACCCAACATGTATAATATGCACCCTGAAATGCTCTACCGGGTCATGCCTACCATGTGACAAGCATTTTACCAAGATAATTAGTCCTAACACATAATCTAATTATCGCCATAATATCATATAAACATAATCAATGCCCAAATTGCAATTAATTATTTCGGGGATATCACACTAAGATACGACAATCCCTCCTCAGGGAAATCAACCAACCCTCACGATCATTCTTCAGAATACATCGTGCCATCAAGATTACCAATCCCAAGGTGCCACAATCTCTCACCATAGATGCATTCCTCCAAGCATACTAACTCGATGCTCGACGAGGACCAAAATAAAAGCTGGCATTCGTAAATGCACACTGGTATACATGCCTAAGTACCAACACAACTTGTATACTCAATGCGATCGACTCGGGTATCAGCAATCATACCCAAAGCCCCAAAAAAACTGTCAATCCCCAGTTATTCTCACATCGCGGAGAATGATGATTGACGAACCAAAATCAAAGGGTGTGATTCCAACATCAACACCGCACCAACCGACTCATCGAGTCTACAAAGATTCCCAAAAGGTAGGTATATCGACACCGCCTTCCTCTGTCATGTATCATGACCTTCCAACCTCGAACCATCGTTCGGAAAACTTGATATATTTAGACCAAAACATAACTCGGAACCAGAAAATATGCAACTGGTTCAGAATAGTGCATCAAAGCCACTATTACCAAATCGAAACCCGTATACGCCATGTATACTCATCGTAATGATGCTCTGTACTAATGCCATAGTACTCCACAATCTCGAGTATTTTCTTGGAGACGTCTCCTCGAATGTCTCACCGAAAGGTAAGAAATCCATTACTCGGTCCAACACCAGTAATGCTTACCATAGCTGATTTACAATCAACCCACGATCGATACCAGCTGTCTCCATGACAGTACAATCCAAATCTCTTCAAGAGATAAAATCAATATAGTAGTGTTACCCCACTAGCTATATCCCATAATTCCAATTGTGACTCCCATTGCATTACATATGCAAAGATGCTCAACCAGGGCTAACAACGACTTGTCGACACTCACGTTGGTATTCCCAACAAAATTGAGTTGTCCCGACACAAGTCCCTCAAACATCTGATGTATAAACGTCCCCGTGAGGTATTCCTTGTGGTAGCGCTTATCGCGTACGCCCAAATTAACCCTTCTCAAGTTAATAGCAAAAGTATGTAGTAGCGAGAGTAAGGATCGATCCCACAGGGAAGGTAGTATTTTTTTCGTGTCAATTTAAAAACGAATAGTAAAAAGGGGGTTTTGAGTTTAGTGATTACTACTAAGCAAATTTTAAGAATTAAACTAATTAACGAGATTAACTAAAACGGTTAAAACTTATGAGAGTGAAGCGATTCTTAGTTTTCGGTCAACTTTTCTTTTGGAAAATTCTCTCTTGATCATCAAATCACTAACATTCGAATTCTTTCAATTATTCATTGATTGTAAATTGAATTCCTACCCACCTTAATCGTGGTCAAAGAGAAAACAGCATTCAATCCGACCCTTATCAAATCTCTAATCAAAACTACAGTCATTAATGATTAAATCAATGATAGATTTCAAAACTAGTGAGTTCGATAAATTTAATCAATAGAAACTACAGCCGTTAATGATTGATTACCCAATCATTTCTCCTAAGAATTCAATAACACGTACAGCCGGTAATTATTAATCTTAGTTGCTTCTTAATTAGCTATCGATTATGCATGTGAATCTAGGTGATCAATCTAATAAACAAACACAATAATCATTGAAATCGATACCAAGAAACAGAATTGAAATCGAAATTAAATTCAATAAACAAACCAAAATTCTCACAAGAGATTCAAATCCAAAAGCAAGTATCCCTTCAACCAAGAATCTAAGTGTTTAGCCTAGCATAATTGAATCTAAAAATAACAAAAACTGATTCGAAAACATTAAATAAACAAAGGAAAAGAAATTACTAAGACGAATCACGATTTCGGCTTGTCGATTCCGGCTCCGTTCTTCTCGTTGTTCTTGACAAAACTTGAAAGAAAAATCTTCCAAAAACCTAAAAAATATTCTAAAGTATGGAATTCTCTCCCTAAGAGGTGATAAAAATTGAGTTCTGGGGTCTTGGAGGCTAATAACTAGGTTACAATCTTTTAAACATGGTAAAAGACTTAATTTCCAAAAATTCGGACTCTTTGGCGATCGATCGCCCCTTTTATACCGATCGATCGCTTCGTTTATTTTTTTCAGCAAAACGCTAGAGGCGATCGATCGCCACTTTATAGCGATCGATCGCTTCCCTCCAGTAGCCTCAGGCGATCGATCGCCTAGAATCACCGATCGATCACTGCTTCATTAATTTTGTTGCTCAAGTTTCTGTCCAAGGGCGATCGATCTCCTCTTCATGGCAATCGATCTCTTCCTTCAAAATTACGTTTTTGCCCTTTTCTTGATCAATTTTGAGTCGTTGTCATGTCCATGTCTTTTCTTGGTCTTTACACATCATTTTTAGCTCGTTTTCGGCAATTGTACCAACAATTACACAAATATACGATTAGGTAGCATATGTATCAAATTATCCATCAAAACCTACCAAATCGTAGACAATTAAGCGTTAAAGATGTGTCTATTTCTAATCACATCAAACTCCCTCATACTTACTCTTTACTCGACCTCGAGTAATCCAATAAAACTACAATATTTTTGGTTAGCTCATAGGTTCATAACATAGCAACTTGTCCTCACTTTAATACTTCAACAATTTTAACATGCACAGTAATGAAAGGCGGTGAAAAGTTAACAGTGGAACAAGTTCAATCCCTAAACATTTCATACTCAACAAAGTAGTGAACGTGTGTGTGTGGTCATAAACAAGTGTTGTGTACAAATTATAGATCCAAAATATGCAAAGCCATAATAGTTCAAGCATACACTAACACAAGTATAAGCTCACTTGCACACTCTTCTCCACTATCTTAGCCACTTTGCAAACATAAATCAAGTAGGTCTTTATTAGCTTGTAGCTTGGTCTAGGTATTGGCTTATGAAAGAAAGGATAAAGATATATCAAACAAGAGAGTATGATGAAATGCACACTAAAACTTCTCTTCTTGCATGAATTTTTCAAACCTTGTTCATTTTTTTTTCAAGGTTTATTTCAACATTTTTTTCTTCTTTTGTGTGACTTGGCTCCCCTTGGAGTCATATTTTCCTCAAATTTCTCAAGGCATTCCTTTTCTTTCATGTATTTCATTCTTTTGACATAAAGTTCACAAATATAATTCAATGAGTTCCCAAGTGCATGTGAATGAAATACATCATACTCCCTTAAAAGGTATGGATTAAAATCATATTAGGCTAAAAGGATAGGATGATAAGCTAGTCAAGGAATGTTGAATGGGGGTCTTTAGTAAGCTTAACATACTACCATTCTTTTACATTAAAGCTCAAAAAGAGTACTAGAGATTGATTTTGTTTACATGGTAGGCTTGAAAGGCACAAACGCATCAAAGATCGCCTATATCACTTTCATGTTCGCAAGTAGTATAGACATACGCCTCAAAGAGCATGTAGTTAAGTTCTAGCATGTATCACAAAATTCACACAATCTTCACTAAGCTATGCACACTTCACAAGTCATGACAAAATCGTGCTCAAAATATTCAACTTACTAAGTTGAAGTAAAATTTTGCATTAGAGTTCAAAGTGTTCCAAGGTTAACAATTCACCTATGTTCAAAAGCATGCATGATATCAATTAGGTTTCATCATGGGCTAGTGATTCTAAGCATGTGTTCATTACTAACTATGAGCTCAAAATTTTCAAATTTTTCGATTTTTTTGTATTTTTGAAATAAGAAAAACAATAACACACCACTAATCCCTCCCCCATACTTAAATCTTACATTGTCCCCAATGTAAGGCAAAAATACATGAAAAGAGAAATGTTTAAACTAAAAATCAATAAAACTAAAAAGGTAAAAGGGAAACTAACTCCCCTTGGGTTGCCTCCCAAGCAGCGCCTCTGTTTAACGTCGGTGGCCAGTCCTCTATGAAGGTGGGTGATGCGGTGTCGCTCTATCCTTCTTCTTCCACCTCAATATCTTCTTGATTCCCTTGAATTTTGGTTTGTTCGTCTTTGAGTGGGCGTCCTCAGTCCTTGTTCCTCCTTCAACATATGTGGCTTGCTGTGGTCGATCCGGAGGGTGCTTCTTTTCAATGGTACGATCCTGCAAGTGAGAAGAGCGAGAGTCAGCAGTATCATGAATAGATAAAGCAGCAATAGTATGAACAGTATGCACAGGATGAGAATCCATACCTCCGTTATCACCAAGGCCATCAGTAGCCTTTCCCATCTCCCACAATTCATCATTATCAAAATCAGAATCATATGCATCATTTATATCAATAGCGTAACTAGAATGCTCGTGAGTTTTAACGGGTTCAAAGATATTAAATTTTGCAATTTCACCATTAGACTCTATTGTTAACAGGCCGCTATTCACGTCGATCACAGATTTTGATGTTTTCAAGAATGGTCTCCCTAAAAGAATGGGGCTAGATGTATCACCATTTTCCATGTCTAAAACATAGAAATCGGCGGGGAAGACCAAATTCTCTATATGAACAAGTACGTCCTCTACTATCCCCCTAGGACTAACCGTGGACCTATCAGCTAATTGAATCACAGTATGGTCTTGTTTCAAAGGTCCAGGTGTCAGTTGAGTGTAGATTGAGGAAGGCATGACATTAATTGAAGATCCTAAATCTAGCATCGCCTTCTCAATTCTAGTGGTTCCTATCACACAAGGAATAGAGAACATACCAGGGTCCTTACACTTTGTGGGAATGCTTCTTTGGATGTCCGCGGAAACATTCTCACCTAACTTGATCTTGGGGTAGCCTTTGCCTTCCTTGTTCTTACCCACTTTCCATACCTCCTTTGTGAATCTAGCATACCGAGGCACTTTTATCATGGTATCTTGTAGTGGGACGTTCTCCTCGCAGTGTCGGAAAGTGTCATAGAGTCCCTTAAGTCCAGCTTCTCTCCTATTATCCTTCAATGCAAGGGGAAATGGGGGTTCATTTTTGTAATCACGGAGTGGAGGGGACTTACCTCACGGTTCCTCTTCTTGCATGGGCTCTTCAACGTCCTTCTCTTCTTTCATCTCCCAGTTCTTGTGTGGCGTCAGTACCACTTTTTCCTTATCTTCATCGCTACTCGTCTTCAAAGTGATTGCACTCACATTTTCCCTAGGGTTCACAATTGGCTGCGACGGTAGTCCATTTGATATGCTCGTTTCAAGCTTGTTGAGCGAAGTCGCCAATTATCCCATTTGCGTAGTCAGGCTCTGAATGCTCGCCCTCGTATCCTGTTGAAATTGTAAGCTATTTTCAGCAATAAATTTAATAATATTTTCTAACCTGTCAGAAGGAGGGTGCACTGGAGGTGCTAGAGGTCTCTGATATGGCGGTCTATAGGGTGGGGGTTGGTGCATCTGTGGGTGCATATCCTTGGTTTGGATGGTCCCTCCAACTTTGATTGTAGTTGTTTGGTGGATGGTCATAACTCCTTTGTGGTGGCCCTGGGAATCCTCCCGCTGCATTCACGTGCTCAGTGACTGTCTCTTGTAATGAGGGACATGCATCAGTGGGATGGTTCACAGCTAGACAGATTCCACATGGCTTCATCTTCCCTACATTGCCTCCTGTAAGCGTACGCACAAGAAAAGATAGATCAATAAGTTGTTGTTCCAAATTGGATACATTTACCTCTTTTCTTGGCAGTTGTCCATGGCGAACATGTCCAAATTGTTGGGAGTTGGCCGCCATGTTAGCTATTAAGTTCCTTGCCTCCTCCGCTGTCTTGTCAATGAAAGCTCCTCCACTTGCCGCGTCCACTAAGTTCCTGTCACCAGAAAGCAAACCTTCATAGAAATATTGAATTAGAAGATGATCACTTATCTGATGTTGTGGGCAGCTTGCACACAACTTCTTAAATTGTTCCCAGTATTCGTGCAGTGACTCCTCTTGGTATTGCTTCACACCATAGATTTCCTTCCTTAAGTTAGTCGCCCTTGAAGTTGGAAAGTACTTCTCATGGAAGACTCTTTGTAAATCAGTCCACGTGGTGATTGATCCGGAGGATAAGTAGAATAGCCAATCCTTTGCAGCATCCTTTAGCGAGAATGGAAAGGCTCATAGTTTAATTTGCTCCTCCGTTATTCCACTCGGCTTCATCGTAGTGCATACCACGTGGAATTCCATCAAGTGTTTGTGTGGGTTCTCACCTGCAAGACCATGAAAAGATGGCAATAAGTGAATTAGTCCAGATTTAAGTTCGAAACTTACGTTATTCGCGAGAGCAGGGAAAGTGATGCAGAGAGGTTGTTGATCCAAGTTAGGATTCGCCAACTGACTCAAACTTTGATTCGCAGCCATCATGTTCCTCTCTTCTTTTTCCTCAAGTAACCTTGCTTATCTTCTTCTCTGATGTAGTGTCCTCTCCATCTCAGGATCGTAGTAAAAATTTTCTTCGTGATCAGAGGGTTCACCTGTACTCATCAACAAACCACAGTAGTATAAAACGAAAGAAATAAAACGAACACAAAAGTAATTGCCTTCCCCGGCAACGACGCCAAAATTTGGTAGCGCTTATCGCGTACGCCCAAATTAACCCTTCTCAAGTTAATAGCAAAAGTATGTAGTAGCGAGAGTAGGGATCGATCCCACAGGGAAAGTAGTATTTTTTCCATGTCAATTTAAAAATGAATAGTAAAAAGGGGGGTTTTGAGTTGAGTGATTACTACTAAGCAAATTTCAAGAATTAAACTAATTAATGAGATTAACTAAAACGGTTAAAACTTATGAGAGTGAAGCGATTCTTAGTTTTCGGTCAACTTTACTTTTGGAAATTTCTCTCTTGATCATCAAATCACTAACATTCGAATTCTTTCAATTATTCATCGATTGCAAATTGAATTCCTACCCACCTTAATCGTGGTCAAAGAGAAAACAACATTCAATCCGACCCTTATCAAATCTCTAATCAAAACTACAGCCGTTAATGATTAAATCAATGATAGATTTCAAAACTAGTGAGTTTGATAAATCTAATCAATAGAAACTACAGCCGTTAATGATTGATTACCCAATCGTTTCTCCTAAGAATTCAATAACACCTACAGCCGGTAATTATTAATCTTAGTTGCTTCTTAATTAGCTATCGATTATGCATGTGAATACTAGGTGATCAATCTAATAAACAAACACAATAATCATTGAAATCGATACCAAGAAACAGAATTGAAATCGAAATTAAATTCAATAAACAAACCAAAATTCTCACAAGAGATTCAAATCCAAAAGCAAGTATCCATTCAACCAAGAATCTAAGAGTTTAGCCTAGCATAATTGAATCTAAAAATAACAAAAACTGATTCGAAAACATTAAATAAACAAAGGAAAAGAAATTACTAAGAAGAATCACGATTTCGGCTTGTCGATTCCGGCTCCGTTATTCGCGTTGTTCTTGACAAAACTTGAAAGAAAAATCTTCTGAAAACCTAAAAAATATTCTAAAGTATGAAATTTTCTCCATAAGAGGTGATAAAAATCGAGTTCTGGGGTCTTGAAGGCTAATAACTAGGTTACAATCTTTTAAACATGGTAAAAGACTTAATTTCCAAAACTTCGGACTCTTTGGCGATCGATCGCCCCTTTTATACCGATCGATTGCTTCGTTTATTTTTTTCAGCAAAACGCTAGAGGCGATCGATCGCCACTTTATAGCGATCGATCGCTTCCCTCCAGTAGCCTCAGGTGATCGATCGCCTAGAATCACCGATCGATCGCTGCTTCGTTAATTTTGTTGCTCAAGTTTCTGTCCAAGGGCGATCAATCTCCTCTTCATGGCAATCGATCTCTTCCTTCAAAATTACGTTTTTGCCATTTTCTTGATCAATTTTGAGTCCTTGTCATGTCCATGTCTTTTCTTGGCCTTTACACATCATTTTTAGCTCGTTTTCGTCGATTGTACCTACAATTACACAAATATACGATTAGGTAGCATACGTATCAAATTATCCATCAAAACCTACCAAATCATAGACAATTAAGCGCTAAAGATGTGTCTATTTCTAATCACATCACCTTGCCTCAAACCTCAAGCGACATAGTGACTACTGGAGTCCACTATTACCCTCGTCGTATCATTATACGATTCGCCAACTCGGTTCCAGCGAGCAGTATAATGGCTACAACAAGCACACTATATCACTGCAACAATACCTGGCTGGCAATTCGCTAGCCCCATAGGCTTATACCAAACCTATCAACGTGCCATATGTTCCATCCCGGTATGCCATACCGTACAACCATTAGAGTAGTGGGTCATCACCCAATATTTCTCTAAAACACCAAAGCATAATGGACATCCTGGTGTCCTTGCTCAACTCCAATGCAATCCTAACCATTAGGATTTATCTCCTCACCCTCAGGGTGGGTGTGACCATGTCTACCCCACATCACAATGACAAAAGCGAGTAGTTTCCTCAATAACTACTCTTACCACCAATCACTTGGCCTTAGCCATTCCAGCGAGTATACCCAAAGGTATTACTACTCGAAAAATATTTACCTCTATTGCATGATGCGGTACACTCATCGGTACAATGCATCCAATAATCCATCGAGCAAACCTGCTCGGCGTAACAGTCTCGTCAACCGGTGACGTAGACACCACCTTGTGCTCATCAACATCACTCAAACCATATGACTAAATACGCACACCAGGCGTATTATTCGTCATCACGACGCTACACGTCTACAGAGAATATCCATTATGTCATCGTCATCCCGTGACGGTACATGCCATATGACATCCAAAATAACATCGTCAACTCGTGATGGTACATGTCAACATCTGACATCCAAAATCCCATCGTCAAACACTTGACGGTATATGTATATCAACGCATGACATCCACAATAATGCTAATAAAACAGTAGTATAACATACATCATCGCTAACAAAATAGCGGCATACATGTATCCATCCTCTACCAGTAGTACGCAAGCAGCACCCATCGCTCGTAGGTGGCGTAATCCAGTGCTACGTACATAGCGGTATAACCCATCGCTATAGAATCAGCGGTATGATCCCTCGTCATAGAGTCAGCGGCATAAAACATCGCTATAGATATCAGGCGGTATGAACCATCGCCATAGATGTAGCGGAATGACCCATCGCTATATAATACCTGGCGGCGTGAACCATCGCCAATAGATGTAGCGGAATGACCCATCACTATATGATACCCGACGGCATAAACCATCGACATAGATGTAGCGGAATGTACCATCGCTATAGGATACCCGGTGGCATGAACCATCGCCATAGATGTAGCGGCATGTACCATTGCTATGTGATACCCGGCGGCATGAACCATCGCCATAGATGTAGCGGAATGTACCATCGCTATATGATACCCAGTGGCATGAACCATCGCCAATAGAATAGAGGAATAAACCATCGCTATGAATACCCGGTGGCGTAAACCATCGCCAGCTGAAAGCTCCTTTGAGGTATCTCTCACCTCAACTCAAAGGCATCATAGGGACTACACGAGTACACTATAACCTCTTATCGTAGCATCATATGAGTCCACTACGCTCGGTTCCAACAAGCAGTATAGTGGCTACAACAAGCTCACTATATTACTGCAATAATAAATCATCTCACCTGGCTAGCCCACCCACCCCCCGCCCCCCCAAGGTTTATACAAAACCTATAGACGCATCATGCATTCAATCCCGGTATACAATTCCGCACCATCAATTAGAGTAGTGGATCATCATCCAATATTTCTCTAATACCAATACACAAGGGACATATCAATGTCGTTACTCAATCACAATTCAATCCTAACCCATTAGGATCTATTTCACATTCTCATGTATGTGCGACCACGTCCATCATACACTCCATCAACATATGCATGTAGTTCACTCGACAACTATATACACTACAAGTCGCTTGGACGTAGCCAACTCAACGACTATACCCACAGGTACCACTACTCGTAACACGTTTACCACCATACGTGTTGCAGTACACTTACCTATAATGCACAACCATTTATCCATCGAGCAAACCTGCTCGGTATAATGGTCTCGTCAACCTGTGACGCCTACATGTCAACACATGACACCCACAATATCCTCGTCAACTCGTGACGGTACATGTCAACACATGACATTCACAACATCCTCGTCAACTCGTGACGGTATATGTCAACACATGACATTCACAATATCCTCGTCAACTCGTGACGGTACATGTCAACACATGACATTCACAATATCTTCGTCAACTCGTGACGGTATATGTCAACACATGATATTCACAATATCTTCGTCAACTCATGACGGTATATGTCAACACATGTAGGGTCTTCCTACCTTAACATGATTATAATAACGTATTAAGGACTAAACATGCATTAATAACATCTTAGAGTTCCGGTTGTTACATGAGCTAACAAGATTATAGGCCAAAAATAAAATTCCAAAAGTTAATTAATTGCATTCCCAATGATGAATGTTGGTACTATAGATTTATACTACTCCTAGAGTAGAGACTATCCAAAATCCTGAATCCTACTTCCTTAATGCTCATCGTAGCTCACTGCCTCAACCCGGCCCATAGCCCTTCAGTCCAAAAGTGTACCTACATGGACAACCCATCATGAGCATGTACATCATTACTTAACATCATAAGATAAGGGCATATAATAAATTAATGAAATAATCGTTAACATATACTTCCTGGTTAATCGCATTAACTCACTTTTGTTGTCCCTGTTTCATATTCATGCATGTAATCATTAGTTCTTGACATAAATGATTAAAATCGTACTTCACTTATATGCCCATAATCAACAATGTTAAATAGAAATGTGACTGTTCTGGTCCTGTTATGTCAGCGGCACAATTGGACCCCTTGCTCGACATATAGCGGTACTGTGATATCCCTCGCTACTCCTTGATAGCGAATATATCTCCTCGCTAGCTATGTCAGCGGTAAGTACCTTCCTCGCTTGCCCATAACAACCACCAGACACTCAAGCATTTCTAATAACATAGTTTAACATACAACATAAACATCATAGCATCCTTAATCATCATAAACATCATCCTTACTTATCATAAACATCATTGTATCTTTACTTATCATAATCATCATCAACCTGTTACATAAATACCTATATAATCATTGCATAGTCATAGTATAGGAGTGTGTTTTACCGTCCGATGCCCGTACGTCTCTTACGTACCTTAATCTCAAAAGTGGAGAAGTTGAAGAACTTTATCTCCTTGAAGTTGTTGGTACCTGGGATGGTTCTACACAACCATACAAATCAATATTAGAAGCCAAATAATAGCCAAATACCAAAAATTCAACAAAAAAACATCATTTCCCACTTTTAAGCAGCTGGCGATCGATCGCTGCATCGAGGCGATCGATCGCGAGCCTTACCGATCGATTGCTTCGATGTAGCAATCGATCGCCAGACCTTACTGGTAGCGATAGATCGCCACCTGCTGTGTGCGTGATCCTTCACCATTTTTGAGCATAAATCTTTCCCCAACAACACCAACACAAATACCATTACATCAACAATGCAAAAACACTAAAAACCTTCAATAAACACCTTCAAACAACCATAAAATCCTACACCCATCCAAAAATCATACCAACCAAAAGTAAACCCATTTCAAACAATCAAAACCATTTCAAAATCAAACCAAACATCATAAAAACTTTAGGAAGGGTTCCATACCTCTTGAGGACTCCAAATCCTACAACAAATCTCACAAACAAAGGTTTTGAGAAGATTTCTCCTTCCTCTTTTGCTCAATTTCGAAAATGTGAAGTGGGTTAGGGTTGGGGATGAGATTTGGGGATTTAAGAGTGAAAGATAAAGTGAGGTGGGTATAGTGGGGTAATGGTTATAAAGGTTAATTAAAATTGTACCCCAACAATTAACATGATGTATAAAATACCCTAACATGGTATTTTAAAAGCATTTAACAAAAAAAATGCAACAACTTCAACTAAATCCATATTTTCCACATAATTAGCAAACAATACAATTAAATCATGCTAACACCTCATTTCCCAACATGCATAACATGCACCCTGAAATGCAACCCCCAGGTCACGCCTACCATGTGACTAAGCATTTCGATAAGATAATTAATTCCAACACATAAATCAATTATCACCATAATTAATCATATAAACATAATTAATGCCCAAATTGCATATAATTATTTCGGGGTGTCACAATACTCCCCTACTTGTAAGATTTCATCCTCGAAATCGCATGCACTTACCCAAAACGAAACTAAACATAAATCATATAGAAAATAGTTCCGGGTAAAGCTGCACCATATGCCGTTCCATCTCCCACGTAGCCTCCTCGTCACCCCGACGATACCACTGAACTTTGACCATCGGTATAATCTTGCTTCGTAACCTGCGATCCTCCCGATCTAGAATTCTGATTGGTCGTTCTACGTAGGATACATCTGAACCTGTGATGTCCGGGGATTAAGGATGTTAATCCCGGTGTGGTATTAATCCTTGATGGATTTTTTATGGTGGCAATTAGGAATTAATTGCGGTTTTGGGACTCCCGGAGATTTTAAATCCGATTTTTGGAGTCGTTGGATCCAAGGGATGAGATTGTATTCTCATCGTGGCGATGACCTTGGATTTTGGTCTTTGGTGTGTTGTGGTATTTTTGCTATATATACCCGTTCGACACGAGATTTCCGTCATTTGGCACGGAATCACTTCTCTCCCTCTCCTCTCCCCCTCTTATCGTGTAACACCCCTTTCCCCAACCCTCATCTTTTCTCTTTGGAGAAAAATGGCCGGAGGCTCGATTTAGGAGCCGGATTCTTCGAAGATAAGTTGGTAATCTCCTTCCCCTCGCTTTTATCTTCGTTTGGATTGTGATTTTGTTGGTTTTGGTTAAGTTTTGGGTTAGTTTGATTTGGGTGATTTTGGTAAAAATCATAAATCTTTTGGGTTTGTTTTATTTTGGGTTGAGCACCCTTGTTGGAGGTCCTTGTGTGTGGATTTGTTGTGGTTTTGAGTTGGGAGGAGTTGGGGTATGATTTGAGG
This sequence comes from Haberlea rhodopensis, assembly GCA_907163345.1. NCBI lineage: Eukaryota > Viridiplantae > Streptophyta > Magnoliopsida > Lamiales > Gesneriaceae > Haberlea > Haberlea rhodopensis. The sequence goes on along the minus strand of CAJQUN010000151.1, from coordinate 1,231,361 downwards.
AGGTTTCAAGCTTTCAAAAATGGTGTTTTTCGAGTTGCAGGTCGCGGCGATCGATCGCCCGTTTTTGGCGATCGATCGCGCGCAAGCAGTGGGCTTTTCAGCAGGGTGGCGATCGATCGCTACTTTTGAGCGATCGATCACCTCACGCTAGTAAGGTCTGGCGATCGATCGCCATATCGAGCGATCGATCGCCAAGGGGCTAGCGATCGATCTCCCGGTATAGCGATCGATCGCCAGCAGGGGATTTTTGTTTTTCTTGGCTTTTTCGTGGGATTTTGGATTTGCGACTTAAATGGTCGGCTTCCAGGGCAATGTTCACATTCCAATGGGAATGCTATACTTTTAAAATGGTTTGGTTGGAGCCAAGTTAAATTAAACGGAACTCTCGGTTGAGTTTTTGGCTATCTATTAAACTTGTAAAATGGTTTACTTTGGGTGTTATGCATGCTTAGTCGGGTGGCTTGTATTTGGTAATCGTCATGGATAGACGATATGTTTGGGAGTTTTGAACTTGCTTGGGCACGTGGTTGCATGCTTATGCTTGATTTTGAGTTGTTTATGTGTTTTAGCACCTATTTCTCGAGGCATGGAACTCAAGCAAGGTTTGGCTTGGACTACGGGGACTTAAGGTACATAGGACGTACGAGCATAGCCTATTTTAGCATTGCAACTGTAAAATGCATGGTGTGTGGTAATTGTACTAAATGGGTAGTGGAACACATGGTGTGTGATGATCGCGTCATATGGACATTGAAATATGTGGCACGTGGTAATTACATCGGATAGGTATTGAAATGCATGGTGCATGATATTTGCTATAAATGGATAACAATATGCATGGTAAATAATATTTACGTCAAATGGTTATACATTGGGAACCATACGGTGCCGCTATTGAGCGAGCAATGATTTGGGATGCGATCGCTGTTGAGCGACCATCGGTTATGACGCCGCTATTGTTGAGCGTGCGCGAGGTTTAGTATGCCGCCATTGTGGAGCGAGCAATGAAACGGGAATATGGAATTATTGGTTAGATATATGTGATATCTATGGTCTTTTACATTATGTTTTTACCATATTGATCATGGAACTGGCATAATAGAACGGTATTAGTTAATCTATGTGACGATTAACTGGTTTTGGGAATTTGATGAGTTTGGTTATTTTGAGACATGGACAATACAGGGGATCCCGGATGAGGGTGTTACCATCCATGGAGTATCATTTAAATTATAGCATTTACATTCTGTATTTGAATTGCAATGTTATGCTTATTGGATTGATGGTATTGGTATGCTCACCTCGTGTGGGGGCTGTCTCTGTTGGGGCAGGTAACACAGGTGCAGCAGCAGTAGCTTTGGAGTTGAGCTCGGGCTGATGATAGAGGTACTTCCAGGATCGAGTACCAGAGCTGGTTGAATAAGTACATAGATCCAGTGTTGAGATCGAGCTGTGCTTGGGAGGTGCTTCCAGGATTGAAGTACCAGTAACGGTATCCGGTAGAGTGTTTTATACATCAGATACACGCTCGTTCATTGGGTGCTCTTATGTGAGTACTTTTACGTGTATATGGAATGTATAAATGGATTACGACTTTTCTCTGTTCATTTATGGGTTGCATGCAATTAAATGTGGAATTGCTAAATGAACTAAGAGCATGTTAGTGTGTTATGAGGGTGCATGTCATATATGTAATCTTGGTTGGGGGATTTGCATATTATATGGGATGAATGCAAGAAATTTCATGGATCACTAATGTGGTGTCGCACTTGCACAGGGCTTTTCCCCATGATTTTATGATTATATGCACTAATGATATGGATTAATACACTAATAACGGGTCAAGGGCACGGGGGTCCTTACAGAACCCAACTGAACCTTTGAGGGCTGTAAAACATGAGACGGATCTGGCTCATACTTCCGCAACATAGAGACATGAAAGACGTCATGTATACTAGATAAAGACGGCGGTAGAGCCAAACGGTAGGCCAAAGTACCGATACGCTACAATACTTCATATGGCCCAACATACCTCGGAGATAACTTCCCCCGCATACCAAAACGAACCACACCCCTGAAGGGTGAGATTTTCAAGAAGACCTTGTCTCCTAACTGAAATTCTAGCGATCGTCGTCGCTTATTGGCATAGGCTGCTTGCCTATCCTGGGCCGCTTTCATCTTCTGGCGTATCAACTTAATATTTTCTTCCATATCCTTAATCATATCCGGTCCTCCGCCGCTTTACTAGACAAGTCCTCCCATTACAGTGGTGACCTACAGTGTCGTCCGTAAAGAGCTTCAAAAGGGGCCATTTGAATACTCGCCTGATAGCTGTTGTTATAAGAGAACTCCACCAGTGCAACTGAATCCTCCCATGGAGTATCAAACTCCAATACACATGCCCTCAGTATATCTTCGAGCGCCTATATAGTACGCTCCGTCTGGCCGTCTGTCTGAGGGTGATAAGATGTACTCAGTCTCACCTCTGTGCCCAAAGCTGTCTGGAGACCCTCCCAGAAATGTGAAGTAAACCTTGGGTCTCTGCTAGACACAATCGAGACTGGAACCCCATGCAACCTCACCACATCCCGTACATATAATTGGGCCATCTTTAGGTACGTGAAAGACATAAAGTAAGGGATGAAATGAGCCACCTTCGTCAGCCTATCCACGATCACCCAGATCGCATCAAATCCAGAGGCCGTCCTTGGCAAGTGGGTCACAAAGTCCATAGATATGTGCTCCCACTTCCATTCAGGTACCTCTAAATTCTTCAGCTCGCCACTAGGCCTCTGTCTCTCCGTTTTTACTTGCTGACAAATCAAGCACTTCTTGACAAAGGTGATGACGTCTATTTTCATCCGCCTCCACCAAAACTAGTCGCATAAGTCCTTGTACATCTTCCTCCCACCTGGATGTATGCTAAACCTGCTGCTATGAGCACGATGCAAGATCCCTTGACGCAACTCCGGTGCCCTCGGCACTACCCAACGGTTACCAAGCCTCAAGGAACCATCTTCTGCCACTCTGAACTTTGATGGTTGTCCCTGCAGTACTATCGATGACAATCTCTGAACCTCATCATCTGACCTCTGGGCTTTCCTGATAGCCTCAAATATGTCTGGCTCAGCCAATAGGGTCGACACTCGCACCGACGACGTGTCCACATCGAAATCGTAGCCCAGATGGCAATAAGAAGTCATCATAGCTGATAAACTCATGGCATCCTCAGCAGTACTCTTCACCTTCCGACTTAAAGCGTCTGCTATCAAGTTTGCTTTACCAGGATGATACTCAATTTCACAATCATAATCCTTGAGTAAATCCATCCATCTTCTTTGTCGCATATTCAATTCAGCATGTGTGAACAAAAACTTCAGGCTCTTATGGTCTAAATAGATGGTAAACACCGTACCATACAGGTAATGCCTCCAAATCTTCAAGGCAAATATAATGGCTGCCAGCTCTAAATCATGGATTGGATACCTAGCCTCATGTGGCTTCAGCTGCCTCGATGCATAAGCCACCACATGCTTATCTTGCATCAACACGCAGCCCAAACCCTGCAGTGATGCATCTGTGTACAAGGTAAACCTCTTATTCTCAAAAGGAATCACCAATACAGGTGTCGTGGTCAAACGACGCTTCAATTCCTGGAAGCTTTCCTCACAAGCTTCGGACCAATAGAACAAGACTCCTTTCTGAGTCAGCTGTGTCAGGGGTTTGGCAAACTTTGAAAAACCTTTGACAAAACGTCGATAATAACCGGCCAAGCCGAGGAAGCTCCGTATCTCTGGTACAGAAGTGGGTGCAGCCCACTCCATCACAGCTTCAACCTTCCTGGGATCTACAGATATCCCGCTGCTAGATATAACATGACCCAAGAACACCACACTGTTCAATCAGAACTCACACTTGCTGAGCTTTGCATATAACTGATGATCCCTAAGGATCTGGAGTACTGTCCTCAAGTGCTTCACGTGTTCCTCTTCGGTCCAAGAGTAATGAGTATATCGTCAATGAAAACGATGACAAACTGATCCAAATACGGTTGAAATACTCTGTTCATCAGACTCATAAAGACAGCTGGGGCATTTGTCACCCCAAAATGCATGACTAAGAATTCATAGTGCCCATACCTAGTCCTGAAAGCTGTCTTCTGAACGTCATCTTCCCTTACCCGAATCTGATGATACCCCGACCTCAGATCGATCTTACTGTAGAGCCTCGTACCCTGGAACTGGTCAAACAAATCATCGATCCTCGGAAGTGGATACTTATTCTTCACAGTGGCTTTGTTCAGTTTTCTGTAATCGATGCACAGACGCATCGAACCATCTTTCTTTTTGACAAATAGGACTGGTGCACCCCAAGGCGTATGTAACCCTTATCAAGGAGCTCTTGCAACTGAACCTTCAACTCACTGGTGCAATCCTATACGGGGCACGAGAAATGGCAGACGTCCCCGATAGTAACTCAATCCCAAACTCGACCTCTCTCGTCGGTGGAAATCCAAGAATCTCTTCCGGAAAGACATCAGAAAACTCCGCCACTATGGGCACATCCTCGACCTTTAATTCTTCCCTCTTTTCAGTAATATCAACAGCATAGATGAGATATCATGTATGGCCCCGTTCCAACAACTGTGCCATCTTGACAGCAGATATCAACGGGATCTTTGAACGGGAACCATCCCCATAGAATGTCCACTGGACTCCCATATTAGACCTGAATCGGACAGTCCTCTGCCTACAGTTCACAACTACCTGATACCTGTTCAGAACATCAATGCCCATAATGCAGTCAAAGTCTGACATTTCTAGAACAATCAAATCTGACTTCAACTCGTTGCCCTCAAAATAAATGAGGCCGTCAACAACAAACCGATTAGCAATCACATTCTTTCCAGCGGGTGTCGAGACTACAAGAGGCATGGGCGACGGAGAAGTGAATATGTGGTGCCTTTCCACAAAACTTGTCGACACAAAAGAGTGTGATGCACCTGTGTCTATCAATATAAAAGCAGGGTGCGTAAATAAATGACACGTACCCGCTATCACTTCCTCTGGAGCCGTTGTAGCCTGTTCCCTTGTCAATGCATAAACTTGCCCCTGAGGTGGCCCCATAGGTTGTCCTCCATACTACCTCGGTACAAACGGTGGCGTGTGATGTACTGCTCTGTCCGCAGGCCTCCCCGCAGAGTTCTGTTGTCCCTCCCGATTGGGACATTGCCGAGCAAAGTGTCCCGTATTGCCACATACGTAACAACCTATGCAGTCTTTCGTCGAATGTGGTTGCCCACAAAGAGAGCACTAGACCTTCCCAAATTTGCATCCCTGAGACTGTCCTCTTCCTTACAGGGCGTCATTCCTACGGTTTCCTTTCCAACAATTCTCGGGCCTCTTACCACTGAATCTCGAAGCTGATGTGTTCCCCCTTGGCTTGAACTGATCACCCCTCGGCTTCAAATTATCAGAAGTAGATTCTGAGGGGGTGCTGGAGGTGGCACGGCATCAGGATACGCACCAACTCCCAGTTCGGCTAGCTCAGCCCTTGAAAGGGCGTCATCAAAGCAAGCAGGGCCATAAGTGACCACCCTGTCATACAGTTCAGGCCTCAAGCCTTTCATGAAGTTCCTCATCTTTGCTTGAGTACTTGTGGCGATATGAGGTACATATCTGAGCAAAGAACAGTAATGGAGAGCATAATCTGACACAGGCATGTTACCTTGCTTAAGGTTAGTAAACTCATCCTCCTTAGCCTGTCGTGCAGCAGCTGAAAAATAGCGGGTCAGAAACCGAGTTCGAAACATCTTCCAATTTATTTCCTGTCCCTGAGCCTCTTGCTCTACCACAGTGGTCTTCCACCACATCAATGCTTTCTTGGCTAGTTGGAATTCCGCTAATCTTATCCATGCTGACTTCGCACATGGAGCTGCCACAAATATCTGTTCCATCCTTTCTAACCACTCCTCGGCTAGTTCCCCTGTCTCAGTTCCTTCAAACATCAGGGGTTGGTATGCCAGAAACTGAGCCAAACTTAGCTCCCCATGTAGTAACTGTTGCTCAGAGGGTCTTCACCCAAGGCTGGCGGTGGTAGGGGATTTGTACGCCCAGCACTTGCATTAACACTAATTGCATCACCCACTTCCACATTTGCTGCCATGCTGCTACACAAGGGTTAACAACAATACCCAAAAACAGTTCATATAATACATCGTTAGAAAATCATAACATTTTAGTATAATAGTCGTATACTTCATATGCAACATATGCACAAAACATGTTTAAAAAGGAGCACCTAGCCAACTTATTGCTAAGGCTACCCTTCACTCATTCCCGGGTTCTCTAACCACTGCTCTGATACCACTAATGTACGGTCTTCCTACCTTAACATGATTATAATAACGTATTAAGGACTAAACATGCATTAATAACATCTTGGGTTCCGGATGTTACATGAGCTAACATGATTATAGGCCAAAAATAAAATTCCAAAAGTTAATTAATTACATTCCCAATGATGAATGTTGGTACTATAGATTTATACTACTCCTAGAGTAGAGACTATCCAAAATCCTGAATCCTACTTCCTTAATGCTCCTCGTAGCTCACTGCCTCAACCCGGCCCATAGCCCTTCAGTCCAAAAGTGTACCTACAGGGACAACCCATCATGAGCATGTACATCATTACTTAACATCATAAGATAATGGCATATAAATAAATGAATGAAATAATCGTTAACATATACTTCCTGGTTAATCGCATTAACCCACTTTTGTTGTCACTGTTTCATATTCATGCATGTAATCATTAGTTCTTGACATAAATGATTAAAATCGTACTTCACTTATATGCCCATAATCAACAATGTTAAATAGAAATGTGACTGTTCTGGTCCTGTTATGTCAGCGGCACAATTGGAACCCTCGCTCGACATATAGCGGTACTGTGATATCCCTCGCTACTCCTTGATAGCGGATATATCTCCTCGCTAGCTATGTCAGCGGTAAGTACCTTCCTCGCTTGCCCATAACAACCACCAGACACTCAAGCATTTCTAATAACATAGTTTAACATACAACATAAACATCATAGCATCCTTAATCATCATAAACATCATCCTTATCATAAACATCATTGTATCTTTACTTATCATAATCATCATCAACCTGTTACATAAATACCTATATAATCATTGCATAGTCATAGTATAGGAGTGTGTTTTACCGTCCGATGCCCGTACGTCTCTTACGTACCTTAATCTCAAAAGTGGAGAAGTTGAAGAACTTTATCTCCTTGAAGTTGTTGGTACCTGGGATGGTTCTACACAACCATACAAATCAATATTAGAAGCCAAATAATAGCCAAATACCAAAAATTCAACAAAAAACATCATTTCCCACTTTTAAGCAGCTGGCGATCGATCGCTGCATCGAGGCGATCGATCGCGAGCCTTACCGATCGATTGCTTCGATGTAGCAATCGATCGCCAGACCTTACTGGTAGCGATCGATCGCCACCTGCTGTGTGCGCGATCCTTCACCATTTTTGAGCATAAATCTTTCCCCAACAACACCAACACAAATACCATTACATCAACAATGCAAAAACACTAAAAACCTTCAATAAACACCTTCAAACAACCATAAAATCCTACACCCATCCAAAAATCATACCAACCAAAAGTAAACCCATTTCAAACAATCAAAACCATTTCAAAATCAAACCAAACATCATAAAAACTTTAGGAAGGTTCCATACCTCTTGAGGACTCCAAATCCTACAACAAATCTCACAAACAAAGGTTTTGAGAAGATTTCTCCTTCCACTTTTGCTCAATTTCGAAAATGTGAAGTGGGTTAGGGTTGGGGATGAGATTTGGGGATTTAAGAGTGAAAGATAAAGTGAGGTGGGTATAGTGGGGTAATGGTTATAAAGGTTAATTAAAATTGTACCCCAACAATTAACATGATGTATAAAATACCCTAACATGGTATTTTAAAAGCATTTAACAAAAAAAATGCAACAACTTCAACTAAATCCATATTGTCCACATAATTAGCAACCAATACAATTAAATCATGCTAACACCTCATTTCCCAACATGCATAACATGCACCCTGAAATGCAACCCCCAGGTCACGCCTACCATGTGACTAAGCATTTCGATAAGATAATTAATTACAACACATAAATCAATTATCACCATAATTAATCATATAAACATAATTAATGCCCAAATTGCATATAATTATTTCGGGGTGTCACAACACATGACATTCACAAATCCTCGTCAACTCGTGACGATATATGTCAACACATGACATTCACGATTATTCGTCAACTCGTGACAGTATATGTCAACATATGGAATCCACAATTCCTCGTCAACTTGTGATGGTATATGTCAACACATGACATCCACAATTCCTCATCAACTCGTGACGGTATAATCCCTTGCTACGTATACAGCGGTATCACATCATCGCTACGTATACAACTGCATAACCCATCGCTACGTATACAGCGGCATGATCCATCGCTACGTATACGGCGGTATAATCCATCGCTACGTATACAACGGCATAAACCACTGCGGCATAACCCATCGCTATGTATACAACGGCATAATTCATTGCTACGTATACAACGGCATAAACCATCGCTACGTATACATCGGCATAATCCATCGCTACGTATACAGCAACATAAACCATCACTACGTATACCGTGGCATAAACCATCGCTACGTATACGGCGGCATAAGCCATCGCTACATATACGGCGGCATAAATCATCGCTACATATACATCGGCATAAACCATCGCTACGTGTACGATGTCATAAACCATCGCTATGTATACAGTGACATAAACCATCACTACGTATACAACGGCATAATCCATCGCTGCGTATACATCGGCATAAATTCTATGTAACAATACCCCTCGCTTCATGTAACAGCGGCGAGTATTCCATTTCACAATACCCCTCGCTTCGTGTAACAGCGGCAAGTATTCCATTTTATAATACCCTTCGCTTTGTGTAACAGCGGCAAGTATTCCATTTCACAGTACATCACTTTGCTCCGTAGGCTCAACATACCTGCATCAATACAATGACCTCAATATGCATAATTAATACAACAATTCACAAGTCCTACTACGTTATATCAGCGGCTCAATAATACCCCCCGCTTCGAATTATCAACGGCTCAATGATATCCCTCGCTTCGACATACCAGCGACCCGCGCTACAATATGACAGCGGCAAATACCCTGATTCATCACTTTATAAGACAATGACGAATGTAATGATCCATCGCTAGTCGATATACCCCTAGGAGCACAATAATTGCAATACATTTGCATGCACAATAACAATATTAAGCATTTATGTATTACGATAACAAAGCAATCTCAGCCCGTGCACATTCGCATATACCTGCATTCCAATAATCATAATGCAACCATAGCTAGTCATCATCCGCTGTCACCTATTGACGACACCACATTGTCTGTCATTCTATGTCCTCATACAGTACATCAAGCTTCTATTTTCCTGATTTTCCTATAAAATCAGATTTCTTAGCACTATTATATAAAGTGCAATCATTTCATCAATATCATTCACATCGTATACCATACGATCATGCAACCACAATGGTTAACAATAACACCTTTCATTTATGATATCACATCATAGATGTACATAAGCGAAATAGTTGTGTCACGCAACACCAACTATAATCATGCATAAAATATGTGCTACACATTTCTATCAATACATCCCTGGGCCCTCAACAGCCCAAAAGAGCAAACAACTACTCTAATACCACTAATGTAAAGCCCTTGCTACCTCAACTACTCTAATACCCCTATTAGTGCATTATCACAATAATGGTGCATGCTTTTATAACATTAGGGAATCCTCATATATGCCACTATAAAAAATTTAGACATTAATCCACATAATGTTCAATTCCCAATACCATCCCACTAGCATACACATACACCTCATAACACACTAATATGTTCTCAATTCATAATGCAATTATCTTTAAGTAATTTCATGCCAATCATAAGTGAAAAGAGAAACATCTAACCTTTATACAATCCATATACACATATACGAATGCTCACATGCCAGCATTGAATGAATAATGTGTATCTACTGTATAAACATGCTACCCAATACCGTTATTGCTACCTCAGCCCTGTGAGCATTTCCATCTACAGCTCGAACTCAACTCTAGAGCCATTGCTGTACTTGTTCTATCTATCCCAACAGAAACAGCCCACACACGGGGTGAGCATACTAATAACAACATCTCAATAACAACAATATCATAATTCATAATTTACAGAATATACAGCTGTAAATCTAAAAGATACTCCCTGTATACTATCGTTATCATATGGGATTCCCCGTGCTGTTCCTGTACTCACAATAACGAAAACCATCAAATTCTCAAAATCAGTTAATCATTACATTGATTAACTATGTCCATCTCAATTACCGGTTTCATAATCAATATGTTTAAATCATTATACTAATGATCACAGATATCACATATATATAAATAATGATTCCACAGTTCTATTTCATCGCTCACTCAACAATAGCGGCATGCTAACCTCTCGCACGCTCAACATCGAAGGCATCATAATCGATGTTCGCTCAACAGCAACAACATCCCAATCATTGCTCGCTTAATATCGGCACCAAATATCCTCAATGCATACCATAATGTTTACAGCTACCATATATTATTCATTTACATGACAATAATATATCTATCATGCTCGTACGTTACACGTACTTTATGATCCAATAGCAAGAGCCAATCCTTGCCTTTGCCCCGAGATCCCGCGAATTATTTGCTAAACACAGTTAATAACTCACAACTAATTTAATGCCCACAAACACATACCCGAGCACATATTCATACATGATTAACCATTTAAAAGACTCGGGCAAATCAAACGTCGAAATCACAACACAAAATAATTTTTCAAAAAACAGGCATCGGCGATTGATAGGCTTAGATTTTAAGTGTTTTTAGCTGTAATTTCTTTCCGTTTTTCGTACTTTTTTCCTAGATGAAATTACGATTTTTGGTATTTATTTGCTTGTTTCAGGAAATTAGGTTGGAAATGGAAGAAATGAGCTAAAATAAAGAAAACGGGTGAAATCGAGGCGAAAAAGAGAAAAAATGAAGAATTCAGATTTTTTAGGCACCGATCGATCGAGAATATTTCTCGACCGATCGATCCAGGCAGAGAGTTCAGCAGCAAATTTATCGAAGTGTCGATCGATTGGAACAAAATCTCGATCGATCGATCGAGGCAGAAAGTTTTAATGGCTGAAGTGAACAGTGCACCGATCGATCGAAAACTCTTTTCGATCGATCGATACGCGATTTTCTGAAAATCTTATCTTTCAAAAATAATTTGATTCTCGGTGGATTTAAAAGGGTATCACTTCCATATCATTCCATATCATATCAGAGAGGGAAGGGAGCCGATTTTTATCACCCTACAACCCTAGTAGCCGCCGCCAAGAAGAATCCGGGGAAAAGCCATCTTCCTCCGTTCTTCGTCCAAGCTTGAGCGAGCCATTTCCGGAGTGCAAGGAAGGAGCAAGAGAAGATATTACGGTGCAACGCACGGATTCGTTCCAGCATTTATCGTATTTCTAAACTCGGATTTATTTGATTTTCATTTTCATTGGATGTTTTTGAGGTTGAGAATAATTAAACGTCTTATTGATTTGTTTTGAATTGAATTGAGTTTTTTTTATCGAGTTTGAGTATAATTGTGTTTGATTTATTGATTCGAATGTGCTTGAGTGGATTGAGTTCTTACTGTTCATGAATTAAATGCTTATTAAGATCAAAGCCTAGCTAACTTTGATTCAATTTTGTGAGTTATAACCGATATCGAGAGATAACATTATAATACGCTACATTAACTCATGATGTATGTTTAAGATTGAGATCGAGAGATAAAATCACATACGTGAGCACTTTGAATCGAGAGATTTAGAGTAACGAGGTTTTGAAGATTTATGCAATATCAGATTAGTAAATAAGTGGACGAGAGTTACTTGTTCTAATTTGATATTAGTTTCTATACAGCTCGAGAGAGTGTATTGAATAATAACGAAAACATTTCACCTTAAGAATCAATTGTTTGGTAATTGCCTATTCAAACAAATCTTTGAAGATAACATAGTTGAACAAAGAGCTAGATAAATTTCTCGAGCGAAATTCCTTTGCATATCCGGAAGCCATTCATTTTATTTATTCTTGTTTTTATTCTGGGTTCATCAGATTTAATTCTGCATTAGTTAATCTCCCCCCATTTTAATCGTAGGCTAAATATAATTTTACTAGTTTTATTTGGTACTTATACGTTAGTCCCTATGGATTCGACAACCCTTACTTTCATTTAACTATACTAAAACTTGACACCGTGCACTTGCAGTAGTATCGCGTCACACTCTGAAATCTTTTTTGTTTCAAATAACGCGGTCAAGTTTTTGGCGCCGTTGCCGGGGACTAATCTGTATAATATCATACGAGATTAGTTAATTGTAATTTAGCCAATTTGTATTATTTTTATTATTATTATTTTTCTTTTTCGTTTTCGTTAGTTGATTTTTGTTATTGATTTTTGTATTTTTGTTGTTGTCTCCTTTTGTCTGACCCAGTACAGGAACCATTTCTCTAGTGCATGCTCAGAAGAGAGGAGCCCATTCTCGAGCCATTTGATCCTGAAATATAGAGGACTCTACTTAGAAGACTACGAGAAGCTCGAGCAATGGCCGACAATAATGATGCACAGAACCCGAGATCGATGATGGACTTTGCACAGCCAGCGTTTCATGGATCTTTATCCAGTATTACTAGGCCGACAATCCAGGCAAATAATTTCGAGATCAATCCTGCGATTATTCAAATGATACAGCACTCTGTAATGTTTGGGGGAGCTACCACGGACGATCCAAACACTCATATCTCCAACTTCTTGGAGATCTGTGACACGTTTAAGCATAATGGCGTCTCCGACGCCATCAGGTTAAGGCTCTTCCCTTTTTCATTGAGAGACAAAGCTAAATCCTGGTTGAATTCTTTACCTGCAGGATCGATTACAACATGGGAAGGGATGACAAAAGCTTTCTTATCGAAGTACTTTCCTCCCTCCAAGATGGCAAAGATGCGGAACGATATCACTACGTTTGGGCAATTCGACCCTGAGAGTTTATACGAGGCGTGGGATCGTTTCAAAGATTTATTGAGGAGATGCCCACATCACGGTCTACCCATCTGGCTGCAGGTATAGACTTTTTACAATGGTTTGTTTTCTGCTAACCAATCTATGATAGATGCAGCATCTGGGGGATCGATCATGCGGAAGACACCGGAAGAAGCATATGACTTATTGGAGGAAATGGCGTCCAATAGCTATCAGTGGCAATCGGAAAGGAACACGCCACAGAAACCAATAGGAGTCCATCAAGTGGATGAGATTACTGCTATTTCGGCTCAGTTGGAAGCTATGAACCAGAAGATAGATAGCATGGGTGCAGCAGCAATGCAAGCTCAAGCTAGTTTCTGTGATTTATGTGGAGGCGGTCATCCGAGCATTGAGTGACAAACAGGTAACCAATTTAATCAATCTACTGAAGCTGTGAATTTCGTAGGAAACAGGCAGCAGAACAATCCATATTCGAACTCATACAACCCGGGGTGGAGGAATCACCCAAATCTGAGGTGGTCAAATCAAGAGAAATTGTTGAATCCACAACCACAGTCAGGGTTCACACAAAAACCGAGTATGGAGGAGCTTATGGCAAAACTGATTTCATCGACTGAGGTGAAGATGCAGAATCAGGATGCACCGATTAAGAACCTGGAAGTGCAGATAGAGCAGCTGGTCACTTTGATTTCTGGAAGGACACAAGGTACGCTCCCCAGTGATTCTGTGAAGAATCCAAAGGAGCAATCAAGTGAACAGATGAGGAGGTGACAGTCCAGCTTGGGACTATAAATTAAGAACTTTTTTTCCTTCCTCGAGTTTTTGTTTTTAGTTTTTTTTTTAATTTGGTTGTTTTTAATTTGTTTTTAGATGTTCCGAAAATGAGTCCGTGCAATTTTGTTGCAGGTGTAAAAGCAAGAAAGATGTAGGCGAGGCAACCCGAGAGGGAAATTTTTTTGAAAATTTTGATTTTATTATTCTGGTGCTGGCGATCGATCGAGAAAAAAATCTCGATCGATCACCCGGAAATTTTAAAGACCAAGAGGTTCACTGCCTCGATCAATCGATCGAAAAATATTCTCGATCGATCGATCGAGAGAAAATTTTGAAAATAATAGGGCACCGAAGAGCAGTCTGTGCAACAATTTAAATCTTTTTCCTCTCCTCTCCAAAGCAAACCATATCGCCTCTTCCACCATCTTTATCATCTCTCATCAATTTTCTCTCCAATTTTCAAATTACTTCAAATCTTTGAAGTAAAGATTGTTTCTGATGAGATTTGAATTGCAGATCTGAAAAATTACAAGCTGAATTGGGTAGAATTGCATCCAAAAGAGAATTCCACACCAAGCGCCAAATTCATCAAAGATCAGATTTTTTCTTGGTAATTGGTTCTAAATTTCATGTATTTTCATCCTTTGGTGCAATTACTTTGTTATAGTTGAATTGGGTTAAGAAGAATCAAAGTTTGGGGGAATTGTTGTTGTGTTGCGGGGTGTTGGTATTGCTGTGTTTTGGGTGTGGTGTTTTTGTTGCAGTTAAGCGAAATAATTGAGAACAACTTGGCAAGAAAATGGCTCCAAGAAAGAGGTCAAAGCAGGAAGAGGCCTCACAGAAACAAAAGCAGGCGGAGGCCACCACTTCTGAGCAAGAGCATGACGCACAGAAGTTTGAAAATGCTACAGCAGCTGAGTTGTATCCCAGTTATCACAAGAAACCCCTCAGTCGTGAAAGGGGCATGAGTATGGACAAGATTGAATGTCCTGTCATAAGGGCAGTAAGGCGACGAGGGTGGTTTCAATTTGTTCAAACACCAATTGATGCTGTGGTTCCACTGGTGAGGGAATTCTACACGAATCTCCGAGTTATCCCACCAGGACGGAGAGCAAATGTTTTTGTCCGAGGGAAGGATGTGCTGGTGGATCAGGCAACAATCAATAATGTTTACCGGATGCCATTCATACACAGCTGTGCGTACCAATCCTTCCGAAAGAGTATGATCAATTATTATGACGTACTCGCAGTTATTGGCATGCCGGGAGTAGATTGGCAGCGGAATGATAAGGGAGAGCCACAGGTGGTTCTCAAGAAGCATTTGACACCAGAGGTCCAAGCATGGTTCTCATTTGTCGCCTCACCTTGACCCACACTTCTAAGGTGACAAAGGACAGAGCGGCCCTGGTATTTGCCATTCTCACAGGGCAGGACGTGGATTTGGACGAGATTATTAGTAATCACATCCATGAGATCGGTAGCAGCCCACCTACCTCCGCACTACCGTTTCCATCTACCATCACTGCTTTATGCCAGAGATGCGGAGTGCAATGGGGGGAAGACGAGGAGTTACTTCCACCGAAGACCCCGATTGTTGTTGATGGACCACCACCCCCTACAGGCCGAAGAAGGGCTGAGCCACGACCCTCGGACACCAGACATGCCGGAACATCATCGTCCTCTGCTGCAGAGCGTACACGCATCACTTTGGACTCCCTTCACATGGATCTCCAAGACATAGCATGCAGCGGGACATACACATCATGCAGAGAGCATTGCAGTTGGACCATGAGCTGGTAGCTCAGCGTCAGATGGAGTTCATGCACTACCAGAGTGTGAGGGCCCGGTCCTAATCATACGTTTAATTAACACACGATTGTTATATTAACGTAAACAGCGGAAGATTTAGTTAAAAACTTTCAAAAAGTGACCCTCAAAATTTTCGCATTTTGTTTCTAAAACATTTCCGAATAGTGAAAATATGTATTTCCAGTTTTACATCTAACATGATATTCATCGCATAAGCATTACATATAAATTCTCAGTAAAGTAATACTTAAAAATACAGATACTCAGGGCATAGCCCGGTAATTTAAAAACATAAGTAAAAATACTAAACAACTACTGGGACTCAAAACATAAATCGTATACCTGAGCTCGCTCTCAAGGAGCTCTGGTATTTATCGATGCTTCATCTCGAGCATCCACAGTACGTCCACCTGCAATACCTGTCATGTCCATCCAACAAAGACATGACAGCCCCCCCGCGAAGGGGGTCAGAACCCCAGTACGAGAAACAGATAAAATCACAGTGTATGACAAATAACATGCGATGTATGCCGTGCATGAATGCAAATGCACATGAAGGGTATCAAATCTCGAATATCCCTGTCTCAAGGGTCCAAAGGAAATCATCAATCACTCATCAGTGCTCGAGCAGGATGTGACACGCTCCGCGCTCCGATCTATCTCTCAGTCGAGCCATCGGCGGTCCATCATCCTCGTGTCTGGGCGACGTCGGCACGCTCGTCGCTCCGGCATCCCTCAGCTCACTCTCACTCCTGCCGAGCCAACGGCTGCCCATCATCCCCAGACACGCATCACTCATACCAAGAAAAGATATAGGTACCAAGAACGAATCAATAGGCTCAACATGACATGCTCAATGTCCATGCGTGTCAATGCATCATGCAATATCATAATCTCATGTGATGCACCTCAAATCTCATGTCATCATATATCATGCAGTCAATGTACCATGTAATTCACATACTGCAAATCAACTTATCACATAGTCACATAAGGAGCAAGTTATGACAAGTAAATCATACCCGGGAACATCACATGTCTTTGCCAGACATTGTGATAAAACCCGTTTTCTACGTACCTCGGACCAGTAATAATTTACCGAGTGCTCCAAAATAGTCCCGAAATTATTTAACCTGGTCATAAATACTACAAAATTATCACTAAGTGTTTAAATGACACCAAAGCTAAAATAAGTTTTTAAAGGTGTTTTCCTACTGATTTTTCCTTCAAAATCAGACTGACCAGTTTTAGTAGAAAATTCATAATAAAATCATATGACTTCCAAATGACCCGATTCCAGTGCTCAAAGTTCCAAAACTCAAAGGACTTCATTTTCTTGTCTAATAGTGTCGGGCTAATTCTTCCAGTAAAAGTAGTTAAAACACTAAATACCCAGCTTTTGAAATTCTGTTTTCAATCTCGAGCAGCTTTTGTAAATTCGTCATAACTTTTTCATTTTAAAACAAAAATGGGTAATTCCAGTGGACAATGACAGAAAACTCAAAGTACTAAAATACTTATTTCTGGAGAGGTTTCGAAATTCCTAGCCGAAAATGCTCAGGAACTCGGACAACACTCTGCATAACATTTTCGCCCACATGCAGAACATGATTTGCACACATAAAGTATAAAATTCATATTTAATTGAAAATAAGTCCAAAATAAGTCATTCTTTTTTTTAAATTCAAGAGAATGAAATTATCTACAAGGTCATGTAAAAATCGACAACAGAATCGAAATTAAACTTTGTCAAAAGTTCGGAATTCTACACTGCATGTGCATTTCCAGCACATGCAGAGTTGAATCTGGCATAGTTTAGTAAAATGGGCGTAACTCACTCAAATAAATTCCAAATGATCCCAAATTTCAGCCACAGAACAACAACTCAAATATCTACAACTTTTGTTTGAGGCTCACAGTAAGATTCCGAAGTTAGGGTAGTCGAAAATACAGAGCCATATACTGCATGCAACCATAGTTTCTGCTGAAACTCATGGCAGTATGAGTTTCACCTCTTTATTCATAAACATAACTCTAAAATCGACCCAACCAGCATAAAATCGAAGATTACAGTATAAAAGGGAATGATATACCTCCCAAGCTTTCAAAAATACCCAAAGCCTTGAAGCTCTTCTAAAATCCTATCCAATTCCTAACTTGCATGCAAGATTTGAGCATGTTTTAATGGAGGAAAAGGAGGTGGAGCTTTTCGAATTTAATGGAGGAAGGAGGAGAGGATGGCTTGCTTGTGGGAGTGAGGAAAGTGAGAGGGAATATCAGATTGTTGGAGTAAAAGGCAATCCCATGCCTTGAAATAGGTGAGGGGCGATGGAAACAAGGCCAATTTTATGAATTTTTTAAGTCCTTCCATGCCCCAATAAACCCATGTGTCCCAAATATAATTTAAGTGATGAATTTTGCATGTATTGGCCGAAAAATATGGCATGCAAATTATATTTGTGATGTGTTTTATCTCGATTATAATTAGGCGTTGTGATCCGGAACACCTCAACTTGAAAACCCAGCTTAAAGTCACCCGGGTTTGCTTAATCATCGTTAATCCGGATTAATTAGCATCGGGGCCTTACATTTCTTCCCCTCTTCAAAAGATTTCGTCCTCGAAATCGCAAAACTGAGTATAACTCAATAACTCAAAACATACGAGATGTCTCAATCTCATTCATAGATACTTAAGGATCATCATGTATCAATGACAATTGCTGTGTTCGTCTCAACGATCTACCACTTAATCAAAGTTCTCTATGATTCCACAAAGTTCAAAATATCGAGGCAACATCAAACCTCACTTAACGAATCATATTGATCATTTCAAATGTAATATTTCCATATTTACCTGATTCTCAACTCGAAGTCTAACGATATATTTCTCATTGGCGTAGAAAATCTGCTCACCTCAAGCCAAATTTTAATCGTTTTCGCAGAAATTTTATCGTTCCTGGCATTTTTTTCTCAACAATCTTAAGTTATGCCAAAATTTCTTATCAATTTCTATCATCACATCACCGATCGGTAATTCTGGCTCTACAAAACCTGAACCGATGCCATCCCAAAAGTTCTCTGAAACTTAAATTATAGGAAAATTCTACTAGTGAATAGTGATTCTGTCAGTTCTCACTAAATTCACCACTATTAATCGGAACATAGATTCCAAAGTCTGGATATTTTCTCAGTTGATCCATTTGTATGGGTATGCTAAGCAATACTCATTGCTAACTTAGTATCCATTACATTCTGAAAAATAGTTTCGAATTCTGATATTATCATCAGATCTCAATCAGATACATTTATTACAGAAACTCACTATAACTAAACCACATTATCCATATCTTAAACATGTCGTCTTCTCATAGACATATAGACTATCATATGAAATCAATATCTTGTATTGAAAAGTCAATCAACTCCGATTCAACTTGTTTCACAATCTCTGTTTGTAAATATTTGAGCTATAAAACTCAAAACTAGAAATTCCCCAAATTCATTGTGGTACTTACAAATCCTGTAATATCCCACTAGGTCTCGTATTTTTATCTTGACCTGCTCGCATGTCAAACAATTTGCCACAAAATTCAAAATTTCTTTCTTTATACCATCTCATCATAAATAGGATCTCGAGAATGATACCTCTCATCATTCCTAGAATAACACTATGTTCTCTATAGTGTGCTTTCTGCTGTAATACGTCTTTCAAATCAGTAAAAATTCGATGCTATATACTGATTTTCATTCGCAACCACCACTAAATGGCATACTAAATTTACTTGGTTGATGAGACAGAACCAATTTCTTCAATCAATATCTGTATGGGTCTGTCCTTCGAGTCCTTCCGATCGTCAAAATCAGAGTTTATCAAACTGCAAAGCAAACATCGATGGTACCATTGCACTTTTAGGTTCACTGCATCTGCTACTAGTTTCATTTTCCTTGATTTATATTGACTATCAAAGTCAAATTCTTTAATAAATCCAGTCATCGCTTATATCTCAAGAATATGCAATCATCTTTTCATGATACATTAGAACATATCTTCAAATCTTTGACATACGTATTTGCACAACTACCCATCTCCCTGAACCAGTTAACCAACATCAACATTGGGGCCGTAGTCCATTTCAGTGTCAGTTATGAAAACTCCTTTCTCATTCATCTGACCAAACAAATATCAAATTTCTTCTTGGACAATTGGTTCATAAGTCAGGCTATCCTAGAATATCCTTCCATAAAGCCTGTAGTATCTGCCAAAATTCATAAAATTTTGTATCTTGAGTACAATGATTGGCCTTGGCCCAATAAGTATTATCTTTACTTTACTGGAATCAACAGGTATCCGGTGAACTGGTATCACCGATCCCGAAATAACACTCCATTCACCCAAGATTTACACTTCGATAACGTGGTATACACTTTGAGCTTCATGAAGCGTCTGAATAATCAAATGTTCTGTGTGATTCCTTCCGAATATCGTGTACACTAGTATACCACTGATGAATATGATTACACTTCCGCACAAAAGTTACGGAAAATTTTCTTCATCAAATTCATAACTCTACCGGTATAGTTGTCAGACCACACGACATTTCCAAAAATTCAAAATGTCTATATCTGGTTTGACCGATTGCCTAGAGAACATTTTCTCTTCTGACTCAAACTAGTGGTAACCAGAGTAAAAATCGTTCTTCTTATACTTCAAGTTTCTTACAATTGATCATTTACTTCTCGATCTTAGGCAGTGGGTATTTATTCTCAACAATAGCCCGATTCAACTACCTTTAGTCGATACACGTCTTCATAATATCATCTTTCTTATTCACGAACAATACTGATGTTTACTCAAGTGACATACTCAGACATTTATACTCGTATCAAGGAGATTCTGCAACTAGTCTTCTGTATCTGTCAACTTTGCTGGTGACATTCCATACAGTACTTTCGATATCAAATCTATTCCTTGGCATCAACGAAGTTAAAATCGATTTCCTTCTCTAGTGGAAATTCTTTTATTTCCTCAGGAAATCTTGGTAGGTTTTCTTACCTCTATAATATCAGTCAACCTCGACTCTTTTTGATAAGCATCAACTGCTTATTATCAAATATCCCCCGTTTCCCAAGTATTGCAACCACAATATTTTCATAGCCGATACTATCAATATCTTAGCTTGCTATTCGTGGCGATATACATTTCATTTGTAGCCACAATATAATCAAAAATTCATTATACTCTGAAATCAACTTGCAATACTCAAAATTTATCAGAGTATCCATGCCCTTGATACAATCAAAACCATAATTCGACAACATCATTTAATTCAAATCCACAACACTATCAACAAACTGTAATCTGCAGTTCACTATTACAAGTGTGGATAGAATAATTATCACTGCTGATGTATTTTCCCAATCATCATTATCAATGCACATTTGATGCAATATATGAAACCAATGATTTTATCTCAAATCAAACTCGTGCCGTGTGACCAATACACAACATGTATCTGTGATCACTAGCATCTCTATCATTGCCGAAATCGAAATGGTTCTATATCCTGGAGACTTCTCAATCCCATTGTCAAGGTATACTCTCTGGTCTACAGGTAATTAACTGCTGCTGAAACTGGGTGGTCTTAAAGACTAACCACAATGATATCTACCCCTAGCTCAGGGTATTTGTTGTTATGGCTGCATCTATTCCCGAGTAAGTAACAGACATGCTCTGTCTGGCCACAATCAATATCAGTTCTTATTATTCTTTCAAATGGATCAGTAGATATTTACATCCACAGTGACCTCAAAAGATTTGGTATTCTACAATCTCATAGTACCTCTAGAACTACTAGAGCTGGATAAATTTGAGTGATACTTCTGAAACTTTTCAAGGATTACTTGGATTATCGCAATGATAGTCACTTCATTCATCCTTACTCCAGTTCTAATTACTTCGCACCACCTTGGTGTCTTATTCCTTAGTCAAAATCTAATCTCTTCACTATTGAATAGCTATTGAGATTAAGCAGATATTTCCATTTCTCAAGTCCACGATAATCAATTATCATTTTCCATGTCATCAATACCACTACTCTAGATAGTCTCATCTAAAAGAGTTCATAGTGAAGTTTTTATTCATATTTCGGACACAAAAACTGGAACTAAATCACGACAGTCCCCTAAACCAAGTCCTCATTCAAACCAATTCTCGTTGTTTCTCACAACAACAATTCTTCAGTTGAAATATTGCTAGTTTCAATATTCTCAAGTTCTAAATTATCATCTTGGCGTACACAGGTTTTGACGTAAGCTCATATGTATAACCTTGGTCTTTCAGACTTAAATTCCCGATGTCAATCGACAAAAAGTGTTTTAAATAATTCTAGTGGCATCCACTAATCATAAGGATTAAATCCCAAAGTGATAAATACAATTTCCAATAATGGCCACATTATCACTAAATTATAGTGTAATTAACAGTTTATAGTGTCTACAGGTTCGATAGTAACTCTTAAAGTCTATCTCACAGCTACATGTCCAAACACTAACTGTCCAACATAATTCATACATCTCAAGTCATAGATGTTATCATCATTCATTCTACATCAACATCCTATCAGTGCTAACAGATAAAATTCTCAAAATTATATGCAACTCAGCATAATATATGCAACTCAGCATTCACATTCTCTAGATTATGAGCAACTCGGCATATTAAAATACTCAGAGATATGACATCTCATTATTCATGCTTACTAATACAGTACATGCATAAAATCTCATTATCGAACATGTAAACATAGCAGGCAAGAGCATATAAATCAGATAGTCAGACACATGCACAAACAATTCATTTGTGTCTATACTCAGTGTCCTAACTCTAGTTCGAGCATATCCCAGATTATGCTCTGATACCAACTGTGAGGGCCCGGTCCTAATCATACGTTTAATTAACACACGATTGTTATATTAACGTAAACAGCGGAAGATTTAGTTAAAAACTTTCAAAAAGTGACCCTCAAAATTTTCGCATTTTGTTTCTAAAACATTTCCGAATAGTGAAAATATGTATTTCCAGTTTTACATCTAACATGATATTCATCGCATAAGCATTACATATAAATTCTCAGTAAAGTAATACTTAAAAATACAGATACTCAGGGCATAGCCCGGTAATTTAAAAACATAAGTAAAAATACTAAACAACTACTGGGACTCAAAACATAAATCGTATACCTGAGCTCGCTCTCAAGGAGCTCTGGTATTTATCGATGCTTCATCTCGAGCATCCACAGTACGTCCACCTGCAATACCTGTCATGTCCATCCAACAAAGACATGACAGCCCCCCCGCGAAGGGGGTCAGAACCCCAGTACGAGAAACAGATAAAATCACAGTGTATGACAAATAACATGCGATGTATGCCGTGCATGAATGCAAATGCACATGAAGGGTATCAAATCTCGAATATCCCTGTCTCAAGGGTCCAAAGGAAATCATCAATCACTCATCAGTGCTCGAGCAGGATGTGACACGCTCCGCGCTCCGATCTATCTCTCAGTCGAGCCATCGGCGGTCCATCATCCTCGTGTCTGGGCGACGTCGGCACGCTCGTCGCTCCGGCATCCCTCAGCTCACTCTCACTCCTGCCGAGCCAACGGCTGCCCATCATCCCCAGACACGCATCACTCATACCAAGAAAAGATATAGGTACCAAGAACGAATCAATAGGCTCAACATGACATGCTCAATGTCCATGCGTGTCAATGCATCATGCAATATCATAATCTCATGTGATGCACCTCAAATCTCATGTCATCATATATCATGCAGTCAATGTACCATGTAATTCACATACTGCAAATCAACTTATCACATAGTCACATAAGGAGCAAGTTATGACAAGTAAATCATACCCGGGAACATCACATGTCTTTGCCAGACATTGTGATAAAACCCGTTTTCTACGTACCTCGGACCAGTAATAATTTACCGAGTGCTCCAAAATAGTCCCGAAATTATTTAACCTGGTCATAAATACTACAAAATTATCACTAAGTGTTTAAATGACACCAAAGCTAAAATAAGTTTTTAAAGGTGTTTTCCTACTGATTTTTCCTTCAAAATCAGACTGACCAGTTTTAGTAGAAAATTCATAATAAAATCATATGACTTCCAAATGACCCGATTCCAGTGCTCAAAGTTCCAAAACTCAAAGGACTTCATTTTCTTGTCTAATAGTGTCGGGCTAATTCTTCCAGTAAAAGTAGTTAAAACACTAAATACCCAGCTTTTGAAATTCTGTTTTCAATCTCGAGCAGCTTTTGTAAATTCGTCATAACTTTTTCATTTTAAAACAAAAATGGGTAATTCCAGTGGACAATGACAGAAAACTCAAAGTACTAAAATACTTATTTCTGGAGAGGTTTCGAAATTCCTAGCCGAAAATGCTCAGGAACTCGGACAACACTCTGCATAACATTTTCGCCCACATGCAGAACATGATTTGCACACATAAAGTATAAAATTCATATTTAATTGAAAATAAGTCCAAAATAAGTCATTCTTTTTTTTAAATTCAAGAGAATGAAATTATCTACAAGGTCATGTAAAAATCGACAACAGAATCGAAATTAAACTTTGTCAAAAGTTCGGAATTCTACACTGCATGTGCATTTCCAGCACATGCAGAGTTGAATCTGGCATAGTTTAGTAAAATGGGCGTAACTCACTCAAATAAATTCCAAATGATCCCAAATTTCAGCCACAGAACAACAACTCAAATATCTACAACTTTTGTTTGAGGCTCACAGTAAGATTCCGAAGTTAGGGTAGTCGAAAATACAGAGCCATATACTGCATGCAACCATAGTTTCTGCTGAAACTCATGGCAGTATGAGTTTCACCTCTTTATTCATAAACATAACTCTAAAATCGACCCAACCAGCATAAAATCGAAGATTACAGTATAAAAGGGAATGATATACCTCCCAAGCTTTCAAAAATACCCAAAGCCTTGAAGCTCTTCTAAAATCCTATCCAATTCCTAACTTGCATGCAAGATTTGAGCATGTTTTAATGGAGGAAAAGGAGGTGGAGCTTTTCGAATTTAATGGAGGAAGGAGGAGAGGATGGCTTGCTTGTGGGAGTGAGGAAAGTGAGAGGGAATATCAGATTGTTGGAGTAAAAGGCAATCCCATGCCTTGAAATAGGTGAGGGGCGATGGAAACAAGGCCAATTTTATGAATTTTTTAAGTCCTTCCATGCCCCAATAAACCCATGTGTCCCAAATATAATTTAAGTGATGAATTTTGCATGTATTGGCCGAAAAATATGGCATGCAAATTATATTTGTGATGTGTTTTATCTCGATTATAATTAGGCGTTGTGATCCGGAACACCTCAACTTGAAAACCCAGCTTAAAGTCACCCGGGTTTGCTTAATCATCGTTAATCCGGATTAATTAGCATCGGGGCCTTACACAGAGTGCATGGAACACTGCCATGGCCCAGGGCTTCCCAGGATTCCAGTTCCCGCCAGAGCCACACTTCGCACCATATCAGCCGCATGCACCTCCACCTGCTGATTACCCACCATTTCCGCCATACTAGGGCGAGGAACGTCACTACCCAGTTTCCCCTCCGGAGCATGATGAGGACGACGATCAGTGACGATCGTCGTCATGGTATGTGTTTTGCCTTTACACTTATTTGTCTTGTACATTGAGGGCAATGCACATATTAAGTTTGGGGGAGTTTGTTTATATTTTTAATATTTTTGTTGTTTTTGCATTTCTGCTTCTTGTCTTGTTTCTTTTCTTGCATGACTGCACTTTTATGAGACTAAATCGTCCTTGAGCACTATCAACAAAATTTTTTTTTAGACAATGAGTCAATACTTGAGAAATGATGAGTTGGATTGGCAACGGTAATGCATGATGAAATTAATAACGTCTTTGTATATATCCTTTGTTGAACTTATGTCAAAATTGAGGAATAGTTTGAGCACGTTTTGAGTCATGATTGAGTGAAGTATGTATTGAATAAAGTAAAAACTTGTGTTAACTATGATTAGTCTTGAGCATCTTAGATAACTCTACAATTTATTTGAAAGCACTTTGAGGCGACATTTAATAATTAGGAACTTGACTTGGAGATGATTTAGGCGATCTTTGGACCGTTTGTGCCTTTCAAGTTTACCTTGTTTACATCATTCCTTAGTGTCCCCTCTTGAGCCTTATTGAAAAAGAATGGTATATGCATTGCATATAACTAGACCCCCATTCGACATTTTTAGCTAACTCATTATACCTACCTTGGATTGAGCCTAAATGAAAAATTTTATCCGTCCCTAAGAGAGTATAATGAATCTCATTCATTGCACTGAATTGTTATATGTAGATTAATTCATTGTGAAAAACAAAATGAACAAAAGAATGAGCAATAAGAAAAGATGTAGAGAAAAGCCTTGAAAAAAAAAATGAAAACATTCAAATAAGACCCAAAGTGGCCAAGGCTAGAAAAAGTTGAAGAGAAGCTCAATATTGTGCGAACAAGTGTGAACTGATTCTTTTATACTCTCTTCTTTGCATTCATCCTACCTTTTCTTTGGAACTGACACCAAAAGGCCTAACACTATAAGCTTTTTAAGACGTTCTGATCCAAGTCTAGGGAATAATTACATTAGTGGAGAAGTGCTGGATAGTAGATTTGTAGAGTATTTTAAAGTAATCTTGACTTTGAGTTTTTATGGCACAGTTTGATCTTAAAAGATATGTATATAACTAATGTTTGACAATAGCACACAATCATGTTCCAATGTTGCGAGGTATTGTTTAGCTTAGGAGAAAACGCTTCATGTTGAACTTTGAATGACTCTTATTGACGTGTAAGTAGGATTGCTGAGCTTTTACGTTGAGTTGTAAAAATGATTCATTCAAAGTATTAAGTTTGACTCTATTTTTTGAGCTTATTGCTTGCTCGAGGACGATCAAGTCCAAGTTTGGGAGAGTTGATAGGCTTAGATTTTAAGTGTTTTTAGTTGTAATTTCTTTCCGTTTTTCGTACTTTTTCCTGGATGAAATTACGCTTTTTGATATTTATTTGCTTGTTTCAGGAAATTAGGTCGGAAATGGAAGAAATGAGCTAAAATGAAGAAAAAGGGTGAAATCGAGGCGAAAAAAAGAAAAAATGAAGAATTCGGATTTTTAAGGCACCGATCGATCGAGAATATTTCTCGATCGATCGATCCGGGCAGAGAGTTCAGCAGCAAATTTATCGAAGTGTCGATCGATCGGAACAAAATCTCGATCGATCGATCGAGGCAGAAAGTTTTAAAGGCTGAAGTGAACAGTGCACCGATCGATCGAAAACTCTTTTCGATCGATCGATACGCGATTTTCTGAAAATCTTATCTTCCAAAAATAATTTGATTCTCGGTGGATTTAAAAGGGTATCTCTTCCATATCATTCCATATCATATCAGAGAGGGAAGGGAGCCGATTTTTATCACCCTACAACCCTAGTAGCCGCCGCCAAGAAGAATCCGGGGAAAAGCCATTTTCCTCCGTTCTTCGTCCAAGCTTGAGCGAGCCATTTCCGGAGTGCAAGGAAGGAGCAAGAGAAGATATTATGGTGCAACGCACGGATTCGTTCCAACATTTATCGTATTTCTAAACTCGGATTTATTTGATTTTCATTTTCATTGGATGTTTTTGAGGTTGAGAAATAATTAAACGTCTTATTGATTTGTTTTGAATTGAATTGAGTTTATTTTATCGAGTTTGAGTATAATTGTGTTTGATTTATTGATTCGAATGTGCTTGAGTGGATTGAGTTCTTACTGTTCATGAATTAAATGCTTATTAAGATCAAAACCTAGCTAACTTTGATTCAATTCTGTGAGTTATAACCGAGATCGAGAGAAAACGTTATAATACGCTACATTAATTCATGATGTATGTTTAAGATTGAGATCGAGAGATAAAATCACATATGTGAGCACTTTGAATCGAGAGATTTAGAGTAACGAGGTTTTGAAGATTTATGCAATATCAGATAGTAAATAAGTGAACGAGAGTTACTTGTTCTAATTTGATATTAGTTTCTATACAGCTCGAGAGTGTGTATTGAATAATAACGAAAACATTTCACCTTAAGAATCAATTGTTTGGTAATTGCCTATTCAAACGAATCTTTGAAGATAACATAGTTGAACAAAGAGCTAGATAAATTTCTCGAGCAAAATTCCTTTGAATATCCGGAAGCCATTCATTTTATTTATTCTTGTTTTTATTCTGGGTTCATTAGATTTAATTCTGCATTAGTTAATCTCCCCCATTTTAATCGTAGGCTAAATATAATTTTACTAGTTTTATTTGGTACTTATCCGTTAGTCCCTGTGGATTCGACAACCCTTACTTTCATTTAACTATACTAAAACTTGACACCGTGCACTTGCGGTAGTATCGCGTCACACTCTGAAATCTTTTTTGTTTAAAAATAACACGGTCAGCGATCGATCGCTTCTTGTGATATCCCCAAAATAGTTAATTGCAATTTGGGCATAATGTGTTGGAATTAATTATAATGGCGAAATGCTTAGTCACATGGTGGGCGTGACCTGGTAATGCATTTCAGGGTGCATGATGTGCATGTTGGGAAATTGGGTATTAACATGGTTTATTTGTGTTGGTTGTTAATTATTTAGAAAGCATATGGATTTACTTGAGGTTTTGGTGCATTTTGGTAAAATGCTTTTAAAATATCATGTTTGGGTATTTTATACATCATGCTAATAATTGGGGTGCATAATTTTAATTAACCCCCACCTTTATACCCCACTACCCCCACTTTACCTTTCACTTTACCAATTCCCAAATCACTCTTCCAAAACCCTATCCCCAACCCATTTTCGTTTTTGACTAAAGGAGGAATGAGAAATCTTCACAAAAGCTTGGTTTGTGAGATTTTGAGTGAGATTTGGAGTCCATAAGAGGTATGGAACCCTCCTTGATGTTTTAATGGTGCTTGGTTTTGATTTGAGTTGGTATTTGTTGTTTTGAAATGGGTTTGTTTTGGGTTGGTATGGTTTTGTTTTGGGTGTTGGTTTTTTTGTAGTATTGTGATGTATGTTGAAGGTTTATGGTGTTTTTATGTTATTGGTTTGTTGGTATATGTGTTGGTGAAGTTGGGGAAGAAAATATGGTGCAAAAATGGTGGTTTTCGAAGTGCAGGGAGCGGCGATCGATCGCCCGTTTCTGGCGATCGATCGCGCGCATACAGTACGCTCCAGTAGTGTTTGGCGATCGATCGCCAATTTTGGGCAATCGATCGGTGAGGCTGGAGATCGATCGCGCCAAAAGTGGCGATCGATCGCCGAGTGCAGAAAAATTCACACTCGGGCAGTGTGATCTCACGATCGATCGGGGACTTGCGGCGATCGATCGCGAGACACCAAAATGTGTGTTTTTGGTTAGTTTTGTGGGATTTTTGGTAATGGACTATTATTGGGTTCTAATATTGGTTTGTGTGAATGTGTAGAACCATCCCAGGTGGCAACACAGCCAAGGAAGTGAAGTCCTACCACATCCTACTTTTGGAAAGGTACGTAAAGAGAGAAAGAGACTTACGGGCACCCAACGGTACATGTATCTATTATACTCATTGATTATGCATTGTGGATGCGAGTATATATGGAATTGTGTTGTGGATGCAAATACATGTTGAATTATGCATTATGATTGCATATGTATATGATGATTGTTTGGTGCACATCCCATGAGTCATGGTTATATAGAGTGATGATTTTTATGCTTTGTCGCTGTCACTTGAAGCGATGATAGAATACTTGTCGCTGTCATATTGTAGCGAGGAAAGAATATTTGCCGCCAAACGTTGAAGCGATGGTATTGTCGCATGTCGCATTTGCGCGAGGTTATTCAATGTCGTTAATATGTCGAAGCGAGGGGTATTACTGTCGGTATCATGACAAGCGAGGTGCATTAAAATATACTATTATAACAGACTAGGGATTGGTGTTTGGTGATAATGAAATGGTATTATGTCATGACATGTGTAGAACCATTAAATAATCTATTGATTATACTCATGAGTTATGGTACATGGACAACCAAAAAGGGAGCGTTTAAAATGCATGGGAAAAACAGGAAGTGTTTTATTACGGTTTATGCAGTTACATCTTATATTCATATTTTGTTGAATATGGATTATTATATGCTCATGTTTTGGGGGTTGTCATTGTAGGTACATTTTGGCATGATAAAGGGTCTAAGGCGGGCTGAGGCGGTGAGCTTGTGAAGAACACTTTTGATAAGGAAGGACAGAATTATTTTTTATAGTGTCTACTCTAGGAGTAGTGTAAAGCTATAGTGAATAACATTCATTTGTTAGAGAATGTAATTAATCCATTTGAAAGACCTCTTGGCATGTAATTCTTAAGGCTCAAAGTCTCAACACGAACTTTTATACTCTGATATTGTATGATTAGCTCTAATTATGCCTTTAATCCGCACTTAAGGAACTAGGGTCCTTACATTAGTGGTATCAGAGCAGTGGTTAGAGAACCCGGGAACGAGTGAAGGGTAGCCTAAGCATGGTTGGCTAGGTGGTTACATTTGGGCATGTTTATGCATGTGGTGCACATTGGTGTATAAAATTGTTATACTAACATGCTTATTATTATTCCTGTTATCTAACGATATAGCATATGTATTGTTTTGGAATTGTTGTTAACCCTTGTGTTACAGCATGGCGGCTATGAACTTGGGGAACCTCAATGAAGAGGTAGGTGATGTTGGAAGTGTTAATGCAAGTATTGGTCAGACAAATCTTTTACCTTCACCAGCTGTGGGTGTGGAGCCGGTGGCTCAGTTGTTACTACCTGGGGAATTAAGTCTGACTCAATTCCTGACTTTCCACCCGTCCCGATTTGAGGGGACAGAGACAGGGGAAGAGGCTGAGGAGTGGCTTGAGAGACTGGAGCAGATATTTGTGTCCGCTCCTTGTGCTAGGACGGCATGGCTGAGGTTGGCGGAGTTCCAACTAGCAAAGAAGCCTTCCATGTGGTGGAAGACGACGGTGATGAAATTGAGGGCTGAGGGTATGTTGATTGATTGGACTCTCTTGAGGACCCGGTTTCTGAATCGGTATTTTTCTGCTGCTGCGAGACAGATGAAGGAGGATGAGTTCACAAACTTGAAGCAAGGAGGCGTGACTGTATCAAACTATGCCATGCACTATTCTTCACTGTTGAGGTATGTCCCTCATATTGCCACAAACGGACATGCAAAGATGAGGCACTTCTTGAAGGGGTTGCGGCCGGAACTGTTTCACCGGGTTATCACCAACAACCCCACTTCTTTCGATGATGCTCTTACTAGAGCAGAACTGGCAGAGATTGGAGTTGGGGCCTATCCTAATGCTGTACCCCCACATGTGCCACCGCAGAGGAAAGTTTCTGATAGCTTGAGGCCACGATGGGAGTCATTTAAGCCTCGTGGTGCTTCTTCATCCTCTCAGTTCAGTGGGAAGAAATCTTTTAACCGGAAATAGGAGAAAAGGAAGAGCAATCTATTGGCCAACCGGGGACCCATGCAAGTGAATAGAACGGGGGAAACAAGGTGTTGACAATTGTGGAGGGCCACACTCATCGATCAACTGCCCAGCTTGTTACAGTTGTGGCAAGATGGGCCATATCTCTCGGTATTGCCCCACTCGGAGAGGACAGTCAGACTTTCAGATGAATAGGCCGAGATTTGATTATTGGACATTGCATCAGAGGCAGCAGATTATGCCTCGGCCATCTGGAGGTCAGACAGTGGGACCGTCCCAGGGACAAGTGTATGCACTGACTAGAGAGCAGGCCCAGGTAGCCCTAGAGGAGGTGATCACTGGTACGTGCCATTTATTTACGCACCCTGCTTTTATTTTGATAGATACAGGTGCCTCCCACTCTTTTGTATCTGTTGGCTTTGTGGAGAGACACCATATGTGCACGTCTTCGTTACCCACGCCTCTTATGGTCTCGACACCCACTGGAAGAAATGTTGTTGCTGATCAGTTTCTTGAAGATTGCCTCATTTATTTTGAGGGTAATGAATTAAAGGCAGATTTGATTCTATTGGGTATGTCAGACTTCGACTGCATTGTGGGCATCGACATTCTGAACAGATATCAGGCAGTGGTAGATTATCGGTAGAGGACGGTTCGATTCAGATCTGATTTGGGGATTCAGTGGACTTTCTATGGGAACGGTTCTCGTGCGAAGATCCCGTTGATTTCGGCGGTCAAAATGTCCCAATTATTGGAACGTGGACACATGGGCTATCTTATCTATGCTGTGGACACGACGGGGAAGAATAAAGAGTTAAGGATTGAGGATGTACCAGTGGTAGCAGAGTTTGCTAATGTGTTCCCAGAGGAAATTTCAGGATTCCCACCGGCTAGAGAAGTCGAGTTCGGGATTGAGTTATTACCGGGGACATCCGTTATTTCTCGTGCCCCTTACAGGATGGCACCGGTGGAGTTAAGGGAGTTGAAGGAGCAGCTACAGGAACTCCTTGACAAAGGGTATATACCCCCTAGCATATCGCCTTGGGGCGCACTGGTTCTTTTTGTGAAGAAGAAGGATGGTTCGATGCGTTTGTGTATCGATTACCGGCAACTGAATAAGGCCACGGTGAAGAACAAGTATCCTCTCCAAAGGATTGATGACTTATTTGATCAGTTGCAGGGTACTAAACTGTATAGCAAGATTGACTTGAGATCAGGTTACCATCAGATTTGAGTCAGGGAGGAGGATGTACAGAAGACAGCATTTCGGACTCGGTATGGGCACTACGAGTTCCTAGTTATGCCGTTCGGTGTGACGAACGCCCCGGCTGTCTTTATGAGCTTGATGAACAGAGTGTTTCAACCATATCTTGACCAGTTCGTCATAGTGTTTATTGACGACATACTCATCTACTCTCGGAGTGAGGAAGAGCACGTGAAACACTTGAGGACAATGCTCCAGATCCTCAGAGATCATCAGTTATTTGCCAAGCTCAGCAAGTGTGAGTTCTGGTTGAGCAGCGTGGTGTTTCTCGGGCATGTCATATCTAGCAGTGGGATATCAGTGGATCCCATGAAGATTGAGGCTGTGATGGAGTGGGCTGCACCCACTTCTGTGCCCGAAATACGGAGTTTTCTTGGTTTGGCAGGTTATTATCGACGCTTCATCGAGGGATTTTCTAAGATTGCTAAGCCA
Organism: Haberlea rhodopensis; assembly: GCA_907163345.1. Classification (NCBI taxonomy): domain Eukaryota; kingdom Viridiplantae; phylum Streptophyta; class Magnoliopsida; order Lamiales; family Gesneriaceae; genus Haberlea; species Haberlea rhodopensis. The sequence continues at coordinate 1,198,241 of CAJQUN010000151.1, read as the reverse complement.
TTGACTCAGTTGACCCAAAAGGGGGTACCTTTCTATTAGTCTGAGGCTTGTGAGCAAAGCTTCCAAGAGTTGAAGCATCGATTGACGACGGCGCCGGTGTTGGTAATTCCCACGGAGAACAAGAGGTTTGTTCTGTACACTGATGCATCGCTACAAAGCTTGGGTTGTGTATTGATGCAAGATAAGGATGTGGTAGCTTATGCATCAAGGCAGTTGAAGTTGCATGAGGCTAGATACCCAGTCCATGACTTGGAGTTGGCGGCTATTATCTTTGCCCTGAAGATTTGGAGGCATTATTTGTATGGTACATCTTTTACCATATATAGGGATCATAAGAGCCTGAAATTCTTATTTACTCAGGCGGAGTTGAATATCCGTCAGAGGAGATGGATGGATTTACTCAAGGACTATGATTATGAAATAGAGTACCATCCGGGAAAAGCAAACTTGACAGCAGACGCCTTGAGTCGGAAGGTGAAGAGTACTGCTGAGGATGCCATGTATTTGTCGGCTATGATGACTTCTTATTGCCATCTGGGCTATGATTTTGATGTGGATACATCGTCGGTACGTGATTCGACCTTGTTAGCGGAGCCAGATATTTATGAGAATATCCGGAGTGCTAAGAAGGCAGATGATGAGATTCAGAGATGGTCATCACTAGTACATCTTGGACAGCCATCGAAGTTCAGAGTGGCTGAGGACGGATCCTTGAGACTGGGTAGCCGTTGGGTGGTTCCGAGTACGCCAGAGTTACGTAGGGGGGTCTTAGAGCGAGCTCATAGTAGCAGGCTTAGTATCCACCCAGGCGGTATGTATAAGGATCTACGTGATCAGTTTTGGTGGAAAAGAATGAAGTGTGATGTCGTCGCTTTCGTTAAGAGGTGCTTGATCTGCCAGCCGGTTAAGACAGAGAGGCAGAGACCTGGTGGTGAGTTGAAGAGTTTGGAGATACCAAAATGGGAGTGAGAACACATATCCATGGACTTTGTGACCCACTTGCCGAGGTCTGCTTCGGGTTTTGATGCCATTTGGGTGATTGTGGACAGATTGACCAAAGTGGCTCACTTCATTCCCTATAGTATGACTTTCACATATTTGAGGATGACCCAGTTATATGTTAGGGATGTGGTAAGACTACACGGGATCCCTATTTCTATAGTGTCGGATCGAGATCCGCTATTCACATCTCATTTTTGGGAGGGTCTTCAATCAGCCTTGGGAACTGAGGTAAGGTTGAGCAATGCATATCATCCTCAAACGGATGGCCAGACCGAGCGTACTATCCAAACGCTCGAGGACATTTTGAGAGCATGTGTATTAGAGTTTGATGCCTCATGGCAAGATTCATTGGCCTTGGTAGAGTTCTCTTACAACAATAGCTATCAGACGAGTATTCAGATGGTTCCGTTTGAGGCTCTGTATGGTAGGCGTTGTAGGTCGCCATTATACTGGGATGACTTGACCAGTAAAGCAGCGGGAGGACCCGAACTAATTCGGGAAATGGAGGATAAGATAAAGCTTATCCGTCAGAAAATGAAGGCAGCCCAGGACAGACAGACAGCTTATGCTAATAAACGGCGATGACCGTTAGAATTTCAATTGGGGGATAAGGTCTTTTTGAAGATCTCACCTTTCAGAGATGTTGTGCGATTTGGAATGCGCAGGAAACTGTCTCCGAGGTATGTTGGGACGTACGAGATCTTGCAGCGCATTGGCACCTAAGCTTACCGACTGGCCTTGCCACCTCCTTTGTCTGGTATACATGATGTGTTCCATGTGTCTATGTTGCGGAGGTATGAGCCGGATCCGTCACATGTGTTACAGCCTTCCGAGGTTTAGTTAGAATCCGATGTATCTTATGTGGAACGGCCTGTTAGAATTCTAGATCGAGCAGACCGCATACTTCGGAACAATGTGATACCTATGATTAAAGTTCAGTGGGATCGCAGGGGTGTCGAGGAGGCCACAAGGGAGACTAATCGATAGCTAATTAAGAAGCAACTAAGAGGTGATCAAAAATCCAGTTATGGGGTCTTGGAGGCTAATAACTAGGTTACAAACTTTTAAACATGGTAAAAGACTTAATTTCCAAAAATTCGGACTCTTTGGCGATCGATCGCCCCTTTTATAGTGATCGATCGCTTCGTTTATTTTTTTCATCAAAACGCTTGAGGCGATCGATCGCCACTTTATAGCGATCGATCGCTTCCCTCCAGTAGCCTCAGGCGATCGATCACCTAGAATCACCGATCGATCGCTGCTTCGTTAATTTTGTTGCTCAAGTTTCTGTCCAAGGGCGATCGATCTCCTCTTCGTGGCAATCGATCCCTTCCTTCAAAATTACGTTTTTGCCCTTTTCTTGATCAATTTTGAGTCCTTGTCATGTCCATGTCTTTTCTTGGTCTTTACACATTATTTTTAGCTCGTTTTCGTCAATTGTACCTACAATTACACAAATATACGATTATGTAGCATACGTATCAAATTATCCATCAAAACCTACCAAATCGTAGACAATTAAACGCAATAGATGTGTCTATTTCTAGTCACATCAGAGACGGAGCGGCATATGGTGCAGCACTACCCGAAACTATTTTCTCGTATGTGATTTATGTTTAGTTTCATTTGGTAAGTGCATGCGATTTCGAGGACGAAATCTTATAAGTAGGGGAGTATTGTGATATCCCCGAAATAATTAATTGCAATTTGGGCAGTAATTATGATTATGTGATTATTTATGGTGATAATTAATTTAATGTGTTGGAATTAATTATAATGGCGAAATGCTTAGTCACATGGTGGGCGTGACCTGGTAATGCATTTCAGGGTGCATGATGTGCATGTTGGGAAATTGGGTATTAACATGGTTTATTTGTGTTGGTTGTTAATTATTTGGAAAGCATGGATTTAATTGAGGTTTTGGTGCATTTTGGTAAAATGCTTTTAAAATATCATGTTGGGGTATTTTATACATCATGCTAATAATTGGGGTGCATAATTTTAATTAACCCCCACCTTTATACCCCACTACCCCCCACTTTACCTTTCACTTTACCAATTCCCAAATCACTCTTCCAAAACCCTATCCCCAACCCATTTTCGTTTTTGACTAAAGGAGGAAGGAGAAATCTTCACAAAAGCTTGGTTTGTGAGATTTTTAGTGAGATTTGGAGTCCATAGAGGTATGGAACCCTCCTTGATGTTTTAATGGTGCTTGGTTTTGATTTGAGTTGGTATTTGTTGTTTTGAAATGGATTTGTTTTGGGTTGGTATGGTTTTGTTTTGGGTGTTGGATTTTTGGTAGTATTGTGATATATGTTGAAGGTTTATGGTGTTTTTATGTTATTGGTTTGTTGGTATATGTGTTGGTGAAGTTGGGGAAGAAAATATGATGCAAAAATGGTGGTTTTCGAAGGGCAGGGAGCGGCGATCGATCGCCCGTTTCTGGCAATCGATTGCGCGCATACAGTACGCTCTAGTAGCGTTTGGCGATCGATCGCCACTCTTGGGCGATCGATCGGCGAGGCTGGCGATCGATCTCGCCAAAAGTGGCGATCGATCGCCGAGTGCAGAAAAATTCACACTCGGGCAGTGTGATCTCGCGATCGATCAGGGACTTGCGGCGATCGATCGCGAGACACCAAAATGTGTGTTTTTGGTTATTTTTGTGGGATTTTTGGTAATGGACTATTATTGGGTTCTAATATTGGTTTGTGTGAATGTGTTGAACCATCCCAGGTGGCAATACAGCCAAGGAAGTGAAGTCGTACCACATCCTACTTTTGGAATGGTACGTAAAGAGACGTACGGGCACCCAACGGTACATGTATCTATTATACTCATTGATTATGCATTGTGGATGCGAGTATATATGGAATTGTGCATTGTGGATGCAAATACATGGTGAATTATGCATTATGATTGCATATGTATATGATGATTGTTTGGTGCACATCCCATGAGTCATGGTTATATAGAGTGATGATTTTAATGATTTGCTGCTGTCACTTGAAGCGATGATAAAATACTTGCCGCTGTCATATTGTAGCGAGGAAAGAATATTTGCCGCCAAATGTTGAAGCGAGGGTATTGCCGCATGTCGCATTTGCGCGAGGTTATTCAATGCCGCTAATATGTCGAAGCGAGGGGTATTATTGCCGCTGTCATGACAAGCGAGGTGCATTAAAACACACTATTATAACAGACTAGGGATTGTGTTTGGTGATAATGAAATGGTGTTATGTCATGACATGTGTAGAACCATTAAATAATCTATTGATTTTACTCATGAGTTATGGTACCGGGACAACAAAAAAGGGAGCGTTTAAAATGCATGGGAAAAACAGGAAGTGTTTTATTACGGTTTATGCATTTACGCCTTATATTCATAATGTGTTGAATATGGATTATTATATGCTCATGTTTTGGGGGTTGTCCTTGTAGGTACATTTTGGCATGATAAAGGGGCTAAGGCAGGTTGAGGCTGTGAGCTTGTGAAGAACACTTTTGATAAGGAAGGACAGGATTATTTTGTATAGTGTATACTCTAGAAGTAGTGTAAAGCTATAGTGAATAACATTCATTTGTTAGAGAATGTAATTAATCCATTTGAAAGTCCTTAACTTGGCATGTAATTCTTAAGGCTCAAAGTCTCAACACGAACTTTTATACTCTGATATTGTATGATTAGTTCTAATTATGCCTTTAATCCGCACTTAAGGAACACTTCTTCCCAGATCGATCGCTTAATAGACATGGGCGATCAATCGCTTCTTCCCAGGCGATCGATCGTCTCTCAATGCATTTGGTTAATGCCACTGGGCGATCGACCGCCAAGCTTCAAGCGATCGATCTCTTCACTGTTCATCAGCTTCAAAAAATTTACCAACGACACGGAGATCGATTGCCCAGCCCTAAGGATCGATCGCTGATGCGTTTAAAATGTACCGCAAGTGTACGACGTCAAGTTTTAGTATAGGAAAATTAAAGTATGGATGTCGAACCCACAAGGATTGAAAATTAAGTTATACCAAGTACTGTAATTAGAATAGTCTCCACTTTATTTAGACAATCAATTGCATAGTTATTAAACTAATCTACTAAAATAAAATAATAATTTAACTAGATGAAAAGTTTAAGTTGAGAAAATCAATGAGAACGGATTCTAGAGGTTCGACTTCACTCAACTATCTACTATGTCGTGTTCTTCTAATTTATTAACCACGAACCCTATGTTATTCTATTACCTCTCTCGAGTGTTAAATAGAAATAATCATTCAACAATCATCTTGATGTGTCCACCTAAGGTAAATTATTAAACAATTTCAATAGCGCAAGATTCGTTCTATGGCTTCGATTGAGTTATATCTCGACTATATAAACTTCCAACGATGTAAATTCCTACGGTCCTATTCAAAACCCCATCTATCGAGTGATAGATTCTAAATAAATATAACGAATCAACTAGTGATCAATTAATTGAAACGCATTCAAACCAGGAATCACAAATAAACCAAACGAAAAACCAAAATATATTCAATCAATAATCAACGACACAGGTTCAAGACAATATCCGTCTAACTCTAGAATAATAAATTAGTTCATGAAATTAAATAAAAACGCATAGACATGTTCTTAATCACCATAAACATAAAGGAAGAGATAATCAAACGAATATGAAGATGGCACTCTGTCTCCGGTAGTCGCCGTCGTCTTCTCCGTCGTCACTGTTGGGTTTCCGTACCCCGGCGCCAGATCCAAACGCAGCGGAAAAAATACAATAAACAGATCTGACCCGGGGACGGTCGATCCCGCCTGATTCATATATAAACATGCATAAATCGAATATAAATGCACGAAAAGAGATTACCGTTAACAGCGAAATCAATCTGATGTCGGTGATCCTCGAGTCCAATCAACCTGACCAGATCTACAAGCTCGACACCAGTGCTAGTGTGATGACGGCTATTCTGAGAGAGTGAGTGTATTGGAATGGTCTATTACCCATAGAAACAAGATGTTATATTTATAGTGACAATTAGTTAGCTAATTGGGCTAGGGTCCATAAAGCCCATCGGGCCAACATTTGGCTTGCTGGGTATTTATGCTAACAATCTCCCACTTGCCCAAAAGCCAACACAAAAGTACAAACTCATAATCCAAGTAACTCAATCTAATTGAACAACTTGATGTACTACCAATGTACATAATTATGAGACATAAATATATCAAACGATTTAATTTTAGAACTTTCTATAAATGAAACAATTTCAAATATAGAAACTCCACTAAATTGAGGAGCTTTCAAAAATTAAATTCATCTCTTCTAAATCACTCAGTTTGAGCACTTAACATTTAAGTCTCAATTCTCATCGATAGATCGGCGGCCGGTTGATTGTGACCCAGCGAGGCTCAAGTGTATCATAGCAGTAGGATCACAACCTTTGTGATTTTAGAAGTCAAACAACTTCTTTGGGCTTACCCTGAATGCCTCATTGTCAATTAAACTCCTTTAATAGACAATGACCGAAATATAATTCCAGCAACAACCTACCGATCGTGGGTAGCGCCTAGCATCTGCGCTTCACGAAGACCTAGATACAAATGACTAGCAACGTACGAGAACCTGTCAGCCATAGTTAGCGTGCAGTACATTCCTTTCACTCAATATGTCCCGATTGAATCAAGGGCATTGGTTGATCGAGACCCTTTATGATTTCAATAACTATGTATTTGTTTCACGTTATATGATTCATTTGTGTGCGTATATGAAAAACTCTTTTTTCACAAGCACTACCCACTCTGGCCAGAGATTCCTCGAATCATATATAGAAAAACACATAGGACATCCTGGTTCATCAAGACCAGTGGTGAATCCCCAACGACAATCATAGGCCTCTGACAGCATCACTGAATACCCAAAATAACAACTTTATGACCCGCATGTGATCAGTCATTAAATCAAAGTACACAGCTATCTGTCAAGACCTCAATGATGCCTCGGGTCATGAGGAGTAATGGTGCACAACTATGACTAGAAATTCTATACTCGACAAGTGGTAACCACTTATAGAATTCCGAGTAGGGTCGTTCAGTGAACTCATTCCTAATGAGCACCTATTCATGTGTGCTGACTTCTCCAAGCCAACGCCGATGAAACGCGGCGCACTACACTAGACACATCATGAATACCAGTCTCTAACGAGCATATATCGATATCCCATTCTCGAAGGCTCATCGACCAGGAACATTTAGAAATCGCAGTCTATAATGTATTTCATGGTCACCATCATATGCGTAACCACATTCTATGGACTATAGCAACTTCAAGGACTTCATCAATACATCAAGATGCATGGGTAAACAGATGAAGAAGTGCCATATATATTAATATTCAAACAAAGATTTGTCATAATAAGATTATAAGTACAATCAATCAACTATTGATTTACTTAATCATGTATGACAACAATATCTTTCACTTTCCCAAAGCCAACTACTCATGTGTCTTAAGACCATCTTCCCAAGATGTCTAACAGACACCAATCATTGTAAATGCTTTGTCAGTGGATTCACTATATTTTCTGTTGAAGCGATTCTCTCGATAATAATGTCGCGTCTACCATCTCTCTCATTAGATAGTATTTTCTCAATATATGTTTGGATACTGATGAGATCTTGGCTATTCATAATAGCTCAACTGTTGTCACAGTACCATGGACTGTGTCAACTGCGTTAGAAATTACACCCAACTCTTGGATGAAATATCTTATCCAAACTGCCTCTTTGTTGCATCGTATGCTGCAATGTATTCAGCTTCAGTGGTGGAATCCAAAGTGATGTCTTGCTTGGAACGTTTCCAAGAGACATCACCATCATTGAGCTTAAATACAAATCCGAACATCGATATGGTATCATCTACATCCGACTGAAAAAACAGCATCAACTTAGCCTTCAACTTTTATTTCTCCACTTACAGATCCAAAAACCATGAACATATCATAAGTTCTTCATAAGAACTTGATGATTATTTTCACAGTTTTCCAGTGACCTTCACCGGATCTGTCTGATGTCTGCCCATTACTCTAAGAACATACATCAGTCCAAGTACATACCATAGCATACAATAAGCTATTAAAAGTAGAAATATAAGGTACCAATGTCATCTTTTCTATCTCCTCATCAATCTTAAGACCCATTGACTCGAGATATGAATACTATGACATATTATGAAGTAACTCATTTTTCGACTACTCTATGCTAAACCCTTTTAGCACAGTGTTTATGTAAGTAGATTGAGAGATCTCAAGCATCCTTTAGATCTATCCCTATAGATCCGTATGCTAAGCACGTATGACGTTTCTCCCAATCTTACATGGAGAAATTAGTAGATAATCACGCTTTAATTGATTAATCCAATGTCATTCACAATGAGCATGATATAATCGACTTAAAGCATCACAAATGTAACCGTGCTCCCACTAACCTTTTTGCACACACATGTCACTTCCGGATTTTTAACAAAACCAAACATGTTGATGATGTTATCAAAACGGAAGTTCAAACTTCGGGATGCCTTCTTAGGCCCATAAATGGACCTCTGGAGTTTGAAAACATTTTTCTCACTCCAAGAAGTTGTAAACACATTTGGCTTCTACATTTCTACCTCAATGCCACCACTGAGAAATGTTGTGTTCACATCCATTACTCATATCTCATATTCATAATATAAAGATATAACTAATAAAATCTAAATAGACTATAGCATCATAATCGATGAAAATTTTCTCATAAACAACTCTTTGCCTATGAGAATAATCGTTTCTCACCAGTCAAGCTTTGAAGGTCACTACCTTCCCATCCACTCCAAGCTTTCACTTATAAGTCCATGCAGCCAATGAGAACAATTCCCAAAGATGATCTACTAAGGCCCATACCTTATTGGAGTACATGGAGTCCATTTCAGATTTCATGTCATCTTGTCAATGTCCCGAATCAATATCTGACATCGCCTCCTTGAAAGTCCACGGATCATATCCATGGTCTATTTCTTGACTACTTTCAAGGAGTAGATTCATTCTATCAGGAGCTCTTGAAACATTTTCAAATCTCCTTGGTGTGTGTAGATCAAAGGTTGTGATTAACTAAATTAATTTCACCGTTTTCACTTTTCTAGTGGTTTGTGGTTCTTGAACCCTTTCAAGTTATATTATTTTGTCATCCTTTCTAATAGAAACATTTTCTCTAGAAAGATTGCACTTGCAAAACAAACTCTTTGCCTGCAATTGATAATATAATTTCCACAAAATAACATAAGATGGATCAACTATCCAACTCATCTCCCACTGGCTGCTTCACATAAGCAGAACAATCTCAAAATAAAAATTTTGATTATTTTTCGGTCCATATCGTATATGGAGTTTTGGTCACTGCATTGGTATGAATTATATTCAACAAATATGTAACTTTAGAGAGTTACTCAGAGAGAACCACATTCTCTTTAAGACAACTCAACATCATCTTGCACTAACATTTAGTGCTCCACATACGTCCATATCAATCAAATTCAATGGACATTCAGCACATGCTAAATATATGTTGGATTTAATTTATCATTCTTTTTATATTCTTTGAATATAATCATACTAATCATTCATAAGTTCACCAGATTCAATAAAACATGCATTCTTAAAAATAATGCAAATCGCATTCGCATATTTAAAAGAATATCATTCTCTATCAAAATAGGAACAATGTTCATGATTAAATCTAGAACAAATAAATAATTGCTCAAACCAGTTCCCAACCAGTTCCAGATTTTATATTAAATAAATGTTTCAAACAGCCATTGCAACAACTCTTGCTACAATGCTTAGCCTCAGGTAGGTTCACCTTCCTAGGGCTCTCTACTTCTTCACATCACATGCAACTCTTTGCAAAAATGCGCGCACAACTGGCATCATATACCAAAGAAGTAGAACCAATAGAAACATTTAATTTTAATATAAAACATACCCTTTCTAGAACGCTTCTAGTCTAGGTATTCCTTACAATTTTGCGCCAGTGACCAGCAGTGAAAACATAGACGCCTCTCCTTTCGTAGTTGCTACTATATCCTTTTTCGTCTTTTGAGGTTGGGAATCATTTCCCTTCCTCTTCTTTATTCTTGAACTCTTCCTACCATTGGTAGAAGATTCGACAAGAAGAACACGTTTCTCCGTTTGAATCAAGGACTCATGAGTTTCCAACATTTTGACTACAAGATCAAATCTATAGCCAGTTAATGAGGATTTGTCACATTCAGATTTTCCAATTTCTCAACAAGAGATATTTTTCTTACAACATGCTCATAGACCGAAGCCCATCTCGCATGTGAAATGAAAATAGCTCTTTTGAAATCGCGAGTCTCAGTAATCGCGTCCGTTCACCAAACAACATTTGTAGGTGTTGGAAAATATCAGCAATATGAACGAATTTCTCATATCTGTGTTGAAACTCATTGGTGACATTGATGCTATCATATAGCACATAGTCTAGAGATTATCGTCCCATCACTTCTCAAGTGTGGCAATCTCTTCATTAGACGAACCGGGAGACACTTCAACATGAGGCTCCCACCAAGGGTATATAGCAATCTTTTAGAAGCAATCACTATTTTAACATTAATAGTCAATCAGTATAATTTGGTGCGGTTACTTTGTTTGTATCGAGAATTGATGTAATCGGATTCACGGCAATCACAATACTGAGAATAAACAGAAAATATATGCAAACTGTTTGATTATTAGTTTATTCAAAAACTATGGGCTTTAGTTATTGAATGCTCCCACTAAATTTTTCGAATTCGTCACCCTCATGACAAATGAACGGAAAATCGTATTTTCTTAGTGGGCTTGGAGTCCAACTAGCTCATGATAGCCCCGGGCGAGGGTCCAGCCGACCTCATGATACTAAAGGTAGCTCACAATTGCATCATATGCAACCCCCAAGATATTCGTCTCGTGATTGACATAACCCTACGGAGGCAGGCCAATTATGTCTTCTCACGTCAAACTAACCCATCCCACGGATGGTAATGTTCGCCAATAAGACCCCACGAGGGTGAGTAATCTTAAAGGTTAACAGAACCCTATCCATAATTAAGTGGCAGTTAAACACACAGCTTTCCCATGCCAGATGCCCCCCACGAGGGTGAGACAAGACACCTGACACAAGTAGCGTCTCATGGCTTAACTGTTGATGGAAGACAGGAAGCAACAAACTCCTTTGAGCTCCCTTTACAGTTTGATATTAAAATATTTTGAATCATATTCAAAAGAGGGATTTAATAATTTTCAGATCTCATCAAGTACTTGTTTGTTTGATTGCCGGATTCATGCAACTATGTTTTATTCATGCAGTCATATGTACTAATAAAACATACAAACAAACATTTATCATACATCACATGCATAATAAAAATAAATATGGACGATTACGGCCTTTTCCTAATTGATCCACGTGAGCCATACGTGGATCACAAGTCTGTCTAAGGTGATGCAGGTATGCAATGCAATCCTATTACATTTTGTTTCCATCATACAAGTCTTGATCTTGGTGTTCCGTCTTCAATCTTGATCTCCCACTAATTCTAAAGATTTTACATTTAAATCGTGCAAACAAGAGAATAGGGATACAAATCCGGGGTGGGATACATCAGAAAATAGAGAGAGCGGGCTCGCAGGCCCGATAACCAAAAATCACAATAATAATGAAACAATAAAAACCTAAGCATTCACCTAAACACATTGGTCAAGGCCCGTAATCATCCACCATGCAATCACATCATATGTAATTAAACATTAAACTAATCAATTACATCACATGTAATTGTACTAATCACATCACATGTAATTAGAGCACAATAATTAATTTATTCTATCGTTTCCCACTAATCACATCATTAATTGAAAATAAAATTAACAAATTAAATAAAACTATTTTTATTTAATTTCTAATTAATTAAATTTCAATTAATTGGTAAAATCTCTATTTTACCTTTAAATCATATTAATCGAAAATAAAATTATCAAACTAAATGAAACACTTTCATTTAATTTCTAATTAATTAAATTATCAATTAATTTGTAAAATCACTATTTTACCTCAAATCATAATATTAGTCAAAAATAAAATTAACAAATTAAATGAAACATTTTCATTCAATTTTTCAATTATTTAAATTTTCAACTAATTGTAAAATCTCCATTTTACACTTAATAAATTAAAAATCACATTTTTAATAAATTAAGCAGTATGATTTATTATTTCAAAAAGGATATCCGGATAAAACATCTAAAATGACCCAAAATATTTATGGACTCCAAACAATTTGGATCCAAAATTAAAAAATGCAATTTCAACCCAAAAATTACCCTATTTTCGGATTTATGAAAAAGAAATTTTTTTTTTTTTTTTTTTTAAATTCGAAAATTAGGGTTGAGTGCACTGTACATCTTCTTCCTCACAGCGGCGGCTAGGGTTTCAGAAACCCTAGCTCGCGCGCCGCCTTCCGTCAAAGGCGCGGTAACCAGTTGTGAAAATATTCAGAGGCCGGTGTCAAGAGATCTCGTCGAAGGCGCAGAAACCATTTCCGGCATGAAGAGATCTAGCAACCGGCGAGCTTCACACAGATTGCGACCAGATCCAGACGCCTTGTTATGCAAACCAAGCACACCTGGTCGTGAACCTTTCACGAAGGCCAGATCCTGGTCGGTAACCACCTGCTGCGAATCTCCCTGCGCTTAACACCAACACCATCTCCGCCCGTTTGGAGGTTCTTCCCCAAACCACCCAAGCAGCCCGATCGCTCATGCCAGCCACGAACCACCAGCGCGCGGCCGACGAGGGTGTATCTCCGCCGCGTGCTGTCGAGTAATTCGAATGGCCGTACAACATGGCTGCCGGCAACAATGGTGCACCGGAAACACTTTCCGATACTTGATGATATTGTAAATCAATCAAAACTCCTTTTAATTGATTTTCTATATTTTTCCGGATTCCGTTATTTTTGAAACAATTGAACACGATTAGAAAATTGGAAACGATCTAATAAAATTAATCATCATATATATAAATCAAATCGCAACCTGGCTCTGATACCACTGTTGGGTTTCCGTACCCCGGCGCCAGATCCAAACGCAGCGGAAAAAATACAATAAACAGATCTGACCCGGGGACGGTCGATCGCGCCTGATTCATATATAAACATGCATAAATCGAATATAAATGACCGAAAAGAGATTACCGTTAACAGCGAAATCAATCTGATGTCGGTGATCCTCGAGTCCAATCAACCTGACCAGATCTACAAGCTCGACACCAGTGCTAGTATGATGACGGCTATTCTGAGAGAGTGAGTGTATTGGAATGGTCTATTACCCATAGAAACAAGATGTTATATTTATAGTGACAATTAGTTAGCTAATTGGGCTAGGGTCCATAAAGCCCATCGGGCCAACATTTGGCTTGCTGGGTATTTATGCTAACAGTCACAACCTTTGCCTTTCGTTGTAAGCACGCCGCCTCGAATTGATCTCCTCCCCTTTCACGTTCTCGCACGTCTGCCTCTTCTCTTCACTTACGTGAATTCTCCTTTCTGTACGTGTATCGCTACTGATCTCCCTCTCTCGTCAATTTGTTTACGTCTGCCTCTCGTCTCTTCACGTCCGTGAAAAATCTATGCGTGTCTCCTCCCCCTCCCTATCTGTACGTCTACCCTTTTTAAATCTGGTTTTCCTTGCGTGGATCTTGCTTCACGTCAATTAAACCCCCTCTTTCTCTTCAATGATATCATATTTATATTAAAATCCCCTCTCTCGATATCTTCCTTCTGTTTTTTTATATAATAAAATATTATCTCCATTATTTTATTCTCTAATGTGTGCTTCTCTTTCCAATCTCATTTTAATTGGTCAATAATATCATATTTTATCTCTTCAAATATTTTATCCCCATAATAAAATATTCACCCCCAAAAATCAAGTAAATCCCACTCTTTTATTCCATAATGTGTCTTGCTAAATCTGATGTTCTTTAAAAATAAGATCTCTCGTGGCTTTCCATTTCATGTGACATGTATCTTCTCAATTTTGGTTCTTGTCACTGATGCATTTTTCATCATCTTTTAGTGATAAAATGTTTAATTCATTGGATTCCTACAAAAATATCAAAAACGACAACAAAAGACGTAATTATGCTCGAATACCAAAACAAAAGTATAAGAAAATATAATAAAATATAAGTGCAAATATGTACTTATCAATCGCATCGACTTGTTACAACCAAAAATGGCTTTTTTCATGCAAAAACTCCCAAATTTACAAACCCAACACCCAATACACCATAAATCCTTAACAAGAAACAATAAATTCTCCCCAAAACACAACAACCAAAAATCTCCAAAAATCCAAAAACTCAAACTCATCTCAATCCTTAACCAAATACAATAAAATTACTACCAAATCGAAGATACTAGCGAGGGGAAGAAGATTACCAATTATTGTCGAGAAACCTCGCTCCGAGATCGAGCCTTGCTCGATTTTCTTCCATGAGAGAGAAGGGAGGGGAAAGGGGAAGGTGTGGTGAGGGAGAGAGAGGAGAGGAAGGGAACAAATGAAAATAACTGAACATCGAATCCACTTGGTATATATAGTACGAAGACTCCAAAATCATGAGCCTCACATACTCGTACCATAACTCATAAAAAATCATGTGTTCAATAATTATCTCACACTCACTAATTACCTTACACACTCAGCCCAATGTCCCAGACTCCAAGTCCCACTAACAACACAATTCCAAGGTCTAACACCACAATGAGAATAAAATCTCAACCCTTGGGTCCAACGACCCCGATATTGGATTAAAATCTCCGGGAGTCTCAATACCGTAATTATCTCATAATTACCACACTTAAAATCCATTAGGGATTAAAATCACTCCGGGATTAACACAATTAATTTCCGGACATCACAGTGCGCAAGTGCCCCCACCCTATGAATTAACCGACCGACTATAGGGTATGAAGAGTTCCAAGCACATTCTTAAAATCTCATGCACTCAAAGAGGCGTTGGCCGAAAAAACGTCGGCAATAATCTGTCAACTTTGAGGGGCGCATTCCCCTTTTCAACACTTGTGCGCACATCAGATATCGCGCATGCACCTTGAACTCACTAGCACGGCTTGAATCCCGATACAAATTCCTCCATCCGACCAACCGCGACGGGGAACAAAGCCTAACTTCGGTTGCAAATAGCATACTCGATCCTTGCGCATGCACGACATCATGGGCAGCAAGCCCACAACAAGATCTCAAAAAGGGGCAAGGGATGGTCTAGACGATCGCAGGCCGGTCGGCTGGCTGTCGGGGCTGGAGTTCCGGTGGCGGCGGTCGCCTGGGAGGTTGGGCATGAAGTTGGGCGAGAGTGGGGGGCAATGGCACGAACCCCCCCAACATCCGACCCGACACCTTGCACAAACACCCTCCTCCCCTATAATACATTTAGAAAAGTTTTCTCAAGTGCCAGCAGTAGACATTGAAAAGGCTTAGGAATCATAATAATTTTTTTTTCCATGATTTGTTTTTCATCCAAACGTAAATCCAACACCATACATCGATTATTAAGGATAAAAACAGGTAAGGAAAATTTTTTGGCTCAGGAGAACTACGATATTTCCCCACCAAGTGCGCTACATGCCGCACGCACCCGCAACTCATGCCCACGCGTGCGACCACTTTGTGCACCATTGGTGGCCTCAAGTTTCTTGCAAACATCGGATCATTCTTAACATTGGAGGGACATATGCCTCCTTTTAAGACTCGTGTTCATATAAGATATCTCGCATGCACCTTGAATCCGCTAGCCCGGCTTGAATCCCCGATATAAATTCCTTCTATCCGACCAACCGCGACAGGGAACGAAGCCTACTTTCGGGTTCAAATTGCATACTCGAAACTCATGCATGCACGACATCAAGGGCAGCAAGCCCACAACAAGATCTCAAAAAGGGGCATGGGGTGGTCTGGACGGTCGCCGACCGGCAGAGTCCCTGGCATGCGACTGCCGGGGGTCGGGAATGAGGTTGGTCAAGAGTGGGGGGGCATGGCACACACGCCCCCAACACCAGACCCAACCCCTTGCACAAACACCATCCTCCCATATAATACATTTAAAAAGGTTTTCCCAAATGCCAGCAGTAGACATTTGAAAGGCTGATGAATCATAGTAATTGTTTTTCTTTTTTCATGATTTTTTTTCCATCCAAACGCAAATCCAACACAATACATCAATTATTATGGATGAAAACTAGTAGGGAAAAAATTTTAGCTCGGGAAAACTATCACATATCCCCACCATGTACGCTACATGCCGCACACACTCGCAACACATGCTCATACACGGCCACTTGGTGCACCATCGGTGGCTTGAAAAAGTTCCATCCCAAATGCAAATCCAACACCATACATCGATTATTATGGAATAAAATAGGTAGGGAAAAGATTTTAGCTCGGGAAAACTATCACATTTTCCCACCATGTGCACTACATGTCGCTCGAACCTGCAGCTCATGCCCACACATCCCGCCATTTGGTGCAACAATGGTGGCCCGAAATTTTTCTGTCTCAAATGCAAATCCAACACCATAAATCGATTATTATGGATGCAAATTGGTAGGGAAATAATTTTGGCTTGGGAAAACTATCAATATTTCCCCACCATGTGCTCTACATGTCACACGAACCCACAACTCATGGCCACACGTCCCACCACTTGGTGCACCATTGGTGCCTCAAGTTTCTTGCCAACATCGAATCATTCGTAACATCGGAGGGACCCATGCCTATTTTCAAGACTCGTGGGCACATAAGATTTCTCGCATGCACCTTGAACCCGCTAGCCCGGCTTGAATCCGCGATATAAATTCATTCTATCCTACCAACCGCGACAGGGAAAGAATCCTACTTGCTAAAATTGGAGGCCACTGTTTTTATACAAAGATTACCAAAATATAATAAACAAATAAATAAACAATCATTTTGGGTAATGGGGGCATTTTCGGAAGTCCGGAACTAAAAAACACTTAAAAGACATAAACTAGGGGTGTTTATCGGACCCATTGGACTGGTGATGGGTCCGATTTTATAGGAACTGATGCGGTACGGTAAGAAACCTGATCAGATCTGGTTCTGGATCCACCAGTACCGGGTTGGAACCCCGAACAGGTTGTAATTTTTTTTATTTTGTCATCGACAGGGATCGAACATGCGACTCGACCTCGCAGTGGTGAAAGGAAGAGCTCGAACGAAGTACTGAAAGGAAGATATTGAAAATTTCTGAGATTGTCGCCTTTTCTTATTAATGGCACTTTTGTCATTTTAACCTGAAGTGCACATAAATGATTGAAAGTTTTTTTCCTGGACTAGAATGAATAAAGTTTTACCCTTGGGTATCGGCCTGAACTTTCCCCAAACTTTATTCATCATAGTCCAGGAAAAAACTTTCAATCATTTAAGTCTATTTTAGGTTAAAATGACAAAAGTGCCCTTAATAAGAAAATGCGACAATCTCAGAAATTTTCAATATCTTCATTTCAGCACTTCGTTCGAGCTCTTCCTTCCACCACTGCGATTCAAATCTCCTCGTAAATCTCTCTAGCCAGTTACGATTTCTTACAGTTTGTTTTTCTCTTCATTTCTTCGATTTTTCGTTCCATCACTTCATTCCAGATTTTTTTTCAATTCTGGTATGTGTGTGTGTGTGTTTGTGTGTATGTGTGTAAGTGTATATAAATATATTTTTTGTTGCCTTTTGAGGCTTTTTAGTTATGATTCATTGGTGTACGTACTTCTTTGCTCATTTTTAGCATTTTCAGCCTGGTGCACGAAAGATTGAAAATCAGTAACTGATTCATGAAAAATGAAAATCAGTAACTGATGCACGAAAATTAAAATCAGTAACTGATGCACAAAAATTGAAAATCAGTAATTGATGTACGAAAATTAATATCAGTCATTGATGCACGAAACATAGAAAAAATATGTGATGCACGAACTATAATCGCAATTGGGTGATGCACGAACCATACAATTAAGTAAGTGATGCAAGAATCATTTAATTTCGTGCACCAGTTATTTTATTTCGTGCACCAGTTTGTGTTTTGCAAATTTTGTGCATCAGTTAATTAACACAAAGTCCGTGCACCAGTATTGTAATTTCGTACATTGATGTTATATTTTCATGCACCAAGGTTATATTTTCGTGCATCAGTTACTTTTTATAATTTTTGTGCACCTTTAATTTTTATCATTTTCGTATACCAGTTACTTTTTATGATTTTCATGCACCAAGGTTATCTTTTCTTGCACCAGTTACTTTTTTATAATTTTCGTGCACCTGTTACTATTTATGATTTTCATGCACCAATGTTATATTTTCGTGCACCAGTTACTTTTTTATAATTTTCGTGCACCAGTTACTTTTTATCGTTTTCGTGCATCAGTTACTTTTTATAATTTTCGTGCACCTGTTACTTTTTATGATTTTCGTGCACCAATGTTATATTTCCGTGCACCATTTACTTTTTTATAATTGTCATGCACCAGTTACTTTTTATCGTTTTCGTGCATCAGTTACTTTTTATAATTTTCGTGCACCAGTTACTTTTTATAATTTTCGTGCACCAATTACTTTATCTCTGGGTCATCTTCTTCGTTGCAATATTCTTGCTGTCGGACTGTAAATTTTGAAAATGAGCAAATAAGCACATACACCAATGCATACCTTACTTCTTCATCCATATGCATCAGTCAAATCCATGAAAGATTTTTTTTTAAAGAAAAAACATACCAACAAACTTTCGCTATCTATAATTTATCATCGGTATTCAAATTTATAATTCACATACACACAATATACAAACACACGATGGAATGTGCATAGTAGATCAGGAAATTATATGTGCAGAGTAGTCCGAGGTCTTCTTCAATTCAAAAAGATTCCAAATGCTACGAACAATTTAGATGTTTTGATTCAAACATATTTCATATGCATAACATTTTAGCAAATAGTTTTTAGGTCGGGCGACGAGATGAGACGACAAGATGATGAAGAAATTAATGAGCTGAGAATCGCTGGAAAATCGGAGATTTTACGTGCAGAGGGGGAAAAGAAATGACGTAAAGAGTTACTCTGAAATTAGGTTTAGATTTTTTTATAAATTAAGAGTATTTTGGGAACTAAAAAAGACCTTTGCAAACAAACTCTGTAAAAAGTGGACTTATGTGAATATAATTCTTTCCTAAGTGTATTTTTTTGTAAACATTATTTTTTGCCAGACTTATTTGAATTAACTTTCTGATAACAGTACCAATAGAGTTTTACCATTGTATACCGGCCTGAACTTTCCCCTTATTATTATAATAATTCCCAAATTGTTGAATGTGAACGTCGTGTGGGCTTTGGCATTATCTAAATTTGTGAAATAATTTGAGTAAACTTACGTATATTGTTCACGTTAAAGATAACCTAGGATACACATCAAATTCCTAGATCACAAATATTACGTCGTCTCGTTATTCAGCAATTATTTAATCTCTTAAGAAAAGTCACCAAAAAATAATCATTTGAAGACGTTAAGAATGATATATGACGCGATGACATTCCTAAGAAACATCTCTAACTTCTAATATATACAACATTATTGAAATATTTAAGTCTTCATGATTACAAAAATGCTTAAATCGAAATACTCTACTATGCTAGAAATAGATTAAAGGTTGCTGCCAGCAAAGTCAAAAATAGCGTAGTCCATACCAACAAAGTTCTCAGGTAGCTAACTTCAGAAAATAACAGAGTATTTAAGTAGACTACAAAAGTTCAAGGAAATAGCAGACCTATCAGTCCAGCCAACTGTTAGCAGATAGTACAATGTCAAAAACATTATTTTATAGAGCTATTAGAGGATATCTGACTCAACTAGTCGTTGTTAACGGAGTTTGCAATAGGACAAATAGAATGTTAGGTACCTATCTTTACGATAGACAACAACATCATATCATAGAGCCAAAAGCAGTAATGTTTACGTTGGATGCTCAACAATAAATAGCCCTGAGTAGGAGGACACAAAGATCTTTTTTCCATGACTTTGCTATACTACTTCCGACCAATTTATTGCAATATTAGAGATCATAAAAAGCAGCTTAATTTACTTGCATATTCGAATAGCCATTGTTCAAGAGAGCTGAGCAGAATCACTCAAAATACTTCAAGGGATTTATTTTGTGAAGAGGGTGAAAAGAAGTTGTATTCATCATATTAGTTCTGATTTGTATTGTGAGAAGAGTAATAAGAGTTTATATCATAATTTGACATTGATTTAAGTGGGCTTGTACTGTGCTGTATAAATCAAATCTTAGAAAGAAGTGGGGACGTAGAAGCTTGTGCTTCGAACTTCCATAAAAATCTTGTATTCATTTGCTTTAGACTTGGTTGTTTATCAGGAAATAATTTAAGATGTCTGTCTATCCTGTTCATATTGAGAACCCGATTTTTAATCGTAAAAAGAATGTTAATCACCCGAAAAGTTAAAAAAGACTTAAGTGTTTATTCACTCCTCCTCTTAGCATCCAACCGATCCTTACACAAATGTTACATGTTTTCGTCTAAACGAACCTAAACAACTAAAACAATAGAGAAAGATAGTTTCACTTATGAACATTAACTTAATAGTTACATCAAAGGTCTAGTGTTCAATAAAGATTGTCATTCTTGAACAAATTCAGTTACAAATCAACAAAATTTCTTTTATGTCAATTGTCCTTGAATCTCACAACAAAATCTCTCACAATTTACACAATTAGTCCCAAAATTCATTGCTATTTCGGGCAAAAAAATCGATATATTTATGGTTCATATAATATAATATAATGTATTAATAAAAGATGTTGGAAACAAATCTCAGCATTTTAATTTGGTAGATTTCACGACAGCTTTGTTACTACAATTGCATGTCCCTGTTTTAACAGCTTAATATCTAATAATAATGAACTGTAAATTTCATATATTACTTAAATTGAAGCAATTACTTATTTTCCATGGATAAGTCTGCAATGGATGCTGCATTTTAGCCTATTCAGCATACAAAATCGGAAATTGTTATGCAGTTTACCCGCAATTTTTATATGCTGTCGGCCTAGATTTTATTTGAAATCTATGAAATGGTCACGATTCTTGAGCGGCATTACGATGGAATTGAATGTATAAGAGCTCATGCTTATTTTGGGCGAATCCAGTTCGAGTCGCACAAAAAAAAAAATTGATTTAGCCCTTCCCACTAAAAAAATGTTAAAAAAAAGAAAAGAATAACCGTGCTCGATAAAGGGATCAACACATGAACACAATGTAACAAAGAAAGTAAATGAAAATTCTAAATTTTGTCCACGAAATGAACAAAATTAGGTATTAGTTTCAATAAATTATTATTGTTGCACATTTAGTCTGATATGTTTTTGGAGTTCTCCATTTCGGTCGGATATGTTAGCGATATCCGGTTAATATCTCATATCATATCAGCACCATGATGAAAATCGGCATAAAACATGTTATATATATATATATATATTTATTGTATTAAAACCAAATTTGGACCTCAAAAATTCTCAGTCAGCTTACTTGTAATATGGGTTTTGGAATTTCTGAGAGTAGAGTAAGGAATAATGAACTTGAATAATTTTTTGTTTATATACATGATTGATCTGAATAGCATTTTCAAGTTCAGAAATAAAAATTAAACAACACACCACATATGATATACAAGCATATTAAAACCAAAAACTTTAAAAGATTCTACAACTGATATTGTATCAGAAACAACAAAAGAAACCACCGCCGTTACTAAGCTACTAAGAAACTTCAACTTTGTCTGCCATTTTAATGGTGGTGGGATGGGGCTGAGGCCATGGATTTGCAGTCTTATTTCTTGGAATTCTTGCGGGACTTGGATGCCTTGGTGCGCATGGAGCTTGAAGCTGCCGAGGCTGAGGTGGTGGACGACTGGTCGGTCTCACGACTGGAATTTTCTGAAGTGGTGGCAGCAATGGCGCCAGAGGAGGTGGCGGAGGTGGCGGTTAGCCTCTGCTTGAACTCGTTGAGCAGAACCTGATTCTCTTTCTCCAGAAACTCCGCTGTTCTCCTCAGCTTCTCGTTCTGCTCCATGATGTAGCTGTTCTCCAGGTACAGCTTTGAATTGACCCTTTCCATTGCTGTCAACACATTTAAGAAAAGTGATATATTAGAAATACCATCTTGAAGAAAAATAGCTCAAAAATGATAGTCTTTGAAATCATTGGCCTCAATCAATCCAAATGCACCTGAAAAGAATTTTAACGAGTCACAACCTAGAGAACAATCGTGGCCGAATTCGGAAAAGATGGTTGTTCCCAATCAAATAAAAGACTTTTGGATCTTTATATTGAAATACTCTTGTATTGGGAGGGAGAGATAGAGCGCGCATTTATAGGCTAAAAGCTGGAGGGATCGAAATCTTGGCATGCGTGACGGGGGGTGCTTTTGGTTAGTTGCACCGCACCCTCTCCCACAATAATCATGCATGTGGGAGCATGGAAGAGAGCCTCTATTCTCAAAGGTTTAATATTTCCCGTGATTCTACCCCACACGTGTGAACGTATTATTTATGATTACTTTTTGGCTAACCCACAATGCATTACCCAATAGGTCAATATGGTGGATCAACGACCTAAATTTATTAAAGTGTTGGGTCCCACATAAAAAAAAAGTGTGATATTGATAAATGTGGGTCATTGATCCAATATCGGTTCTATGTATAACTGTTGGGATATGCCTAAGACAACTTATTAGATGATTGATTTTGGCATACAATGTAATATGATTTTATTAAAAGCAATTCATTATTATATATTATTCCATATGTGTAATATGAATATATATATGTTAATGTCCTTAGAATAATATTGTATTATTCTTAAAGATTGTCCATAGTCAAGTATTATCATGAATTAAGATAATGATAATGCAATGGGACTAGAATACATTGATTGATGAATTGTACATGGATATGTATCGAATCAACATATGGGTACATGTTAGAGAACCATGTACTGGACAGACCCAGCATGAGAATGCTACATGGATAGTTAAATGAAAGTCATAAGCAATTCTCATAGTGATAATAGTGTATGTAATTCTTACGACTTGAGATCACCAGAGATCCCAACATAAAAAGTTGTGCATCTTCATATTGTCAAATGTTACATGTAATAGGGTAAACTATAAAGATAATCATTGGATACACCACGAATTATGTAGAGGGATGTTGAGTGATCAAGATATGATTTATCCCTCCTATATAACAGGAGAAATGTTTGGGCCCTTGATCAAGTGAGACTAAAATGCATGGCCATGCTCGAATGAGTCGATATGTGATATCGAGCTTATTTGTTTATTCTAGTCTACTTTGGATCAAGAAATAAAAGATTGAACTATACGAGTATGACTTATTCCATGACTCGTGTTTAATCTAAACTCATAGGACAGATGTATTAAGTTACATGGTGAATATTATCATAGGCCATAGGTTATGTCGAGTCAATGACATTCTTCTAACTTGGCTAGCCTTGATGTGTTGCAAGATACCGCTCATTGCTTGTGACATAAAATAGATTTTAAGTCACTGCCAACGTTACAAGATCCTAACGGGTCACACAAAAGAGTAAATTGATAAATGGAGTTTAATTCATTAGATGAGTTAAAGTGGTTTAGGAAGAGTCCTAAGCATAAATTAATGGGCCAATTATATATATATATATATATATATATATATATATATATATAGACGGATAAAGGATGAACTCTGGCCCAAGGGTTTGGGAAGACCGATTAGCCATTTCTTTATGTCTATATATAGATGACCATTAGGTTAAAAGGGAGATTAGACGTTAATTGAGAATTAATAAACGGATAGCTTAACCTAGCAGACAGACACGACCGTCATTCTTCTTTGACATCTCGTGTCTTTGTTCCAGTTGAGTTATCGAGTCTAGCAACTCGATAACGTCAAGATCCCTTTCGATTTGATCGTGTTGATAACCGTAGAGGCGAAGTTGCAAAGCTTTGCTCGTGACTCGTGGACGTCTGCTTGTAGAGGATTCTGCATCAAACACGCCTCAAAGGTATAACTCTCGACACCAGATATGAATACTCTTCGTATAGGTCCTCCGGGGAATCAAAAATTTTTTATTCCGCTGCACTATTTGATAGTTGGATTCCTAACAGTGGTATCAGAGCCGTGTACGAAGCTCATATCGGGTGAAAATTGTTTTATCATGCTTTGAGTTATTGTTACATGCTAATCGAAATTGTATTAACATATTAGATATGTTATAATCAACATATATGAGATATGTGTGTGGAAATCATCGTAAAGTTTATATGATATATTAATTATGTATAAGATACATGTCTACGCGCGACTGACACTAGCAAGGTGGGTGACCGTAGCTCGATAGTCGGGCGACAGGAGCTCGCAAGGCGGGCGATCGCGCCATGCAAGGGCGGGCAACCGTACCATGCAAGGGTGGGCAACCGAGCCATTGCAAGGGTGGGCAACCGAGCCCTTAAAAGGGCGGGCGATCGAGCCATCACCAAGGCGAGCGAGCAGCTTGAGCTTGAAGGGCGATCAGTGCTTGCCCAACGGGTGACCGGCTTGAGCTTGATGCGGGCGACCAGCTTGAGCTTGAAGGGCGAGCAGATTGAGCTTGAGGGGCGACCGACGTGCATGGGTGGGCGACCGATGTGCATGGGCGGGCGTCTGAGACTCGCGTGGGCGGGTGTTCGAGGCATGTTATGCCCTGAGCGTGCGATAATTTCTCTAATTTTATTTTTACAGTTTATGGACATAGAATTAAATTTTAAAATGTTTAGAATTTAATTCATTAATGTCCTAGCATGTTTTACGTGTTGTTTGAGCATGGTGCATGGTTATAGCCCTATAACCTATTAGATAGGAATTTTGTGAATGGTTGTAATTTTTAAATACGGCCTGCGTGTCGTGCCTTCTCTATATTTTCTGAATGTATTCCCTCCCCTATGCCCCCCCTCGAATGTAACTCGAGGACTTCTCTATATCATATAATTGTTATATAGTGTAGTTATAGTTTTGTTGATGGAGATCAATGAAGTTGAACCATGGTGCCGGGACGAGGAGGCCATTCACAAAAGGACCAAAGAGGTGCTTGGAGAAGTTACCCTTAGGTTGACCTTTTAGATTTTCTCATTGGCTTGAGAAAATCAGTAGTTGGGGCTATAATTATGTCACATTTATTTTATGTTGATGTATGTGATGCATGTTTATCATTTGATATTTAATATTGATGAATGATAGAATTAAATTTTAAAATGTTTAGAATTTAATTCATTAATGTCCTAGCATGTTTTATGTGTTGTTTGAGCATGGTGCATGGTTATAGCCCTATGACCTATTAGATAGGAATTTTGTGAATGGTTGTAATTTTTAAATACGGCATGCGTGTCGTGCCTTCTCTATATTTTCTGAATGTATTCCCTCCCCTATGCCCCCCCTCGAATGTAACTCGAGGACTTCTCTATATCATATAATTGTTATATAGTATAGTTATAGTTTTGCTGATGGAGATCACTGAAGTTGAAACATGGTGCCGGGACGAGGAGGCCATTCACAAAAGCACCAAAGAGTTGCTTGGAGAAGTTACCCTTAGGTTGACCTTTTAGATTTTCTCATTGGCTTGAGAAAATCAGTAGTTTGGGCTATAACCATGTCACATTTATTTTATGTTGATGTATGTGATGCATGTTTATCATTTGATATTTAATATTGATGAATGATATATATAAAATCATGAGATCTTTAAATCCCTCTAATAATATTAAGTCAATCTAGATGCCTTCCAATTAAAAGTACTCGTCAAGACTTCGATTGAACATATGTGGGTTTGCCAAAGCAAAGTACCGTGACAATCTTAGTAAGACGCGATAGGATAAAAGTGATATCCGTGTGACTTTAAATTGGGTTCGACTTAACTAGAGTTATCTCAATAGGATTGGGAACCTAGAGGCATGAGGTTGGGTAATAATCCATTAGATGAATTAGAACAAAGTGTTGTTCACCCAACCATCCAAGTTACATGTGATGTAATTGACAAAATGTTGTCTACCAAATAACTGAGTCTTGGGTGATTGGCCAAAGCTAACTCAAGGTTAGGTGATATATGGATCTTGACCCACTAATATTTTTTGATAGTTGATGATTTTAACTAAATAATGGGAGTATCATTTAATATAAAACCTTATTAAATGATTAAAATCATAAAACTTATTTTGCATATTTATATTGTAGATATCCGTGGCATCAAACAACGTTACTAGTACACTATCGTTGCGATCGGTCCTTGAGAAGGACAAATTGAATTGGACAAATTTCCTAGACTGGTATAGGAATCTGAGGATTGTCCTCAAACAAGAGAAAAAATAATATTTCCTAGAGGAACCCTTACCTGCTGAGAAACCTCCCGTTACGGCGGCAAGGGCCGATAAGGATTCATACACGAAGCATCAAAATGACGATCTTGATGTTGGTTGTTTAATGCTTGCAACCATGAACTTTGAGCTTCAGAAGCAACATGAGGAAATGGATGCGTTCAATATGATTGAACATCTGAAGCAACTTTACCAACAACAAACTAGACAAGAGAGGTATGACGTCTCTAAAGCATTATTTCAGTGCAGAATGGCAAAAGGAACCCTTGTTGGAACTCATTTACTCAAAATGATTGGATACATAGAGAATCTTGAGAAACTGGGTTTTCCGTTGGACCAAGAGTTGGCCACTGACGTTGTGATATCCCCGAAATAATTAATTGTAATTTGGGCATTAATTATGATTATGTGATTAGTTATGGTGTTAATTAAATTGTGTGTTTGAATTAATTATAGGGGCGAAATGCTTAGTCACATGGTGGGCATGACCCGGTAATGCATTTCGGGGTGTTTGTCATGCATATTGGGAATTTTGGGTGCTAGCATGGTTTAATTGTGATGGTTGATAATTATTGGGTAAAGCATATATTTAATTGGGGTTTTGGTGCATTTTGGGAGTATGCTTTTAAAATGTCATGTTGGGGTGTTTTACACATCATGTTAATTAATGGGGTACAGGTTTTAATTAAAACCCCTTATACCCCACTGCCCCCACTTTTCCCCCACCACTCCTTACAATCATCAATCACTCCTCCAAACCCTATCCCCAACCCATTTTTGATTTTTGGCAAAGGAAGGAGGGAAAATCTTTGCAAAAGCTTTGTTTGTGAGATTCTTAGTAAGATTTGGAGTCCATAAGAGGTATGGAACCCTCCTTGATGTTTTTATGGTGTTTGGTTTTGATTTGAGTTAGTATTTGAGTTTTTGAAATGGGTTTGTTTTGGGTTGGTGTTGTTTTTGGTTGGGTGTTAGATTTTTGGTTGTTTTCAGGTGTATCTTGAAGGTTCATGGTGTTTTTGTATTGTTGGATTAATGGTATTTGAGTTGGTTTGGATTGGGGAAGAAGAAATGTGAATAGTGTTCGAAAATCGCGTGTGCAGGTTTCCGCGATCGATCGGGACATTCTCCGGATCGATCCCGAGCACCAGGGGAGGCGACAATAAGCTTCTGCGATCGATCGCGAGTTTGGCGCGATCGATCGGCAAAAACTCGTTGATCGATCACGGATTGGAAAATTTTGTTGGCTTTGGCAGTGTGATCTCGCGATCGATCGGGGCTTTATGGCGATCGATCGCGAGACACCAAAAAGTGTGATTTTGGTTATTTTTGTGGGATTTTTGTTATTGGACTATTATTGGCTCCTAATATTGGTATGTGTGAATGTGTAGAACCATCCCAGGTGGCCACACAGCCTAGGAGATAAAGTCCACAACACACCACATTTTGGAACTAAGGTACGTAGTGAGACGAACGGGCATCGGACGGTAAAAATGTATTTTTATGCATGGTCTTGGTTATGCATCATGGTTGCATACATGGATTTGATTATGCATTATGGTTGCATACATGGTCTTGGTAATGCATCATGGTTGCATAGATGGTTTGGTTATGCATTATGGTTGCATGTGTATATTGGATGCATTGGTGCATGTGATTGTGAGTCGAGATTATATTCCAGTGATGGAGAATACTTGCCGCCAGTGGCGTAGCGATGTGAATACTTCCCGCTGTCATACCGTAGCGATGAGAGAATATTTGCCGCTAATATGAAGCGAAGAACACGGCCACTGTCATATTATAGTGAGGGATATTAGTGCCGCTGGTATTGTCTAAGCGAGGGGTATTTCCGCTGTCATGTTAACGCGATGGGTATTATGCCACTGATATAATAAGACTTAGAAATTGAACACGGTATACATGGAATGGATGCATGTCATGACATACATATTGGTGTTATAATCTATTGGATTGATTGTGATACATGAACAACCAAAGGGAGCATTAAATGTATTAAATACAGGAAGTGATTCGTATTTACGGTTTATGCATTTCTAAATTAAAATCATATTATTGTGAATATGGTTTATTACATGCTCATGGTTTTGGGGTTGTTTCCTGTAGGTACTTTGGGCGGAAGGGCTAAGGCGGGTTGATGCGGTGAGCTTGTGAGGAGTGCTCTTGGTATAGCAGGCTTAATTCTTTTGTATAGTCTCTACACTAGGAGTAGTGTAAAGCTATAGGATTAACATTCAATTGGATGGGAAGTTAATCCCTTTTGGAAATTTCATTTTTGCACTGTAATCTTAACAGCTCAAGGCATCAACACGATCTTTATACTCTATAGATGTATGTTAGCTCTATTTACGCCTTTAATCCGCACTTAAGGAACTAGGGTCCTTACAGACGTGATCTTGCAATCGTTGCCTGATAGCTATAGTCAATTTGTACTAAATTACAATATGACTGAAATTAAGAAGACTCTACCTGTGATGCCCGGGAATTAATGGTGTAAATCCAGGTATGGTAATGATCCTTTACGGATTTTAATTGTGGCAATTATGAATTAATTTCGGCATTGAGACTCCCAAGAATTTTAAATCCGGTATTTGGGGTCGTTGGACCCAAATCTTGAGATTGTATTCTCATCGTAGTGTTAAACCCTGGAATTGGGTTTTTGGTGGAATCTGGGGTGCTTTGTGTTGGGGCTGTACTGGAATTTGAGATGGAGAGGTAATTTTTGAGCATAGATGATTTTTAATGAGTCATGATGTATTTGTGGAGGACTCGGGATTTTTGAGCCGTAGTACTATATATACCAAGTGGACTCGGTGTTCAATCATTTTGGCCTTACATCTCTCTCTCTCTCTCTCTCTCTCTCTCTCTCTCTCTCTCTCTCTCTCTCTCTCTCTCTCCTCCAATCCCCAACCCTTTTTCCTTTTCCCCCTTGGAGCAAAATCGATGGAGGCTCGACTTGGGAGCCGGATTTCTCGAAGATAACTTGGTATTATGCTTCCCCTCTTCTTTATCTTCGATTTGATTGTAGTATTATGGTATTTGGTTGTGTTTTGGGTTGGGTTTAAGTTTTTGGATTTTGAAGATTTTTGGGTTGGTATGTTTTAGGTAGATTTATGATATTTTTGTTGAGGATTAATGGTAAAATGGGTGTTGGGTTTGTTTATTTGGGGTTTACAATGTTACAAAATCGGAAGACGATGAACAGTGGGCTCGATTGATTGAGCAAAGTAGCCGATCGATCGAGAGGTTTGCTCGATCGATCGAGCGAGGGTGAATTTTGGGCAACATTTTTTTGGAGCTCTCGATCGATCGTGCACTTCTGGCCGATCGATCGAGAGGCCCTGTTTTGAGGTATATATTGTGTTGATGTTATGGAATTGATGCATGCTTCGCCCTGAGTCTTCTAAAATGGTTAATCGTCATAGATTGACGATATAATTGGGGATTGTGAACGTGCTTGGGCATGTGGTTGCATGCTTGTAATTAATTATGAATTATTAAGTGTGTCTAGCACATAATTCATCGGGTCACGGGACCAAGGCAAGGTTTGATTCGGACTGGATTATAAGGTACGTACAACGTACGAGCATAGTATTTTATATTATTGCAATTGTGAAATGCATGATATACTGTTAATGCAATAAATTGGTAAGTATCGTAATTTAAATGGTATGGAGCGAGCAACAGTAGAGATGTTGTCGCTATGGAGCAAATATCGGTTATGATGCCGCCACTATTGGGCGTGTGGGGTAACGAAAATGTGGAATTAGTGGTTATGTAATCATTGTAAATGATTGGATTTTATTGATTATGGAAATTGGCAATTTGTGAACATACTTAGTTAATCAATGAAATGATTAACTGGCTTTTGAGAATTTGATGGTTTCGGTTATTTTGAGAACAGGAACAACACATGGGATCCCTTATGAGGATGACACTATTCAGGGAATGTCTTTTAAATTCACCGCTTTACATTCTTTAAATTATGTAATGTGATATTGTGATTATTGGATTGGTGGTATTGGTATGCTCACATCGTGTGGGGGTTATCTCTGTTGGGGCAGGTGGAACAGGTACAGCGGTAGCTCCGGAGTTGAGATCGAGCTATGGATTGGAGGTACTTCCAGGACCAGTGCCGGTATTGAGTAGGGTATTTTATACATTAGATACACATACGTTCATTCGATGCTCGCATGTGAGCACTACTATATGTGTATATGGTTTGTATAAAGGGCATGTGCCTTTCTCTTTTCATTTATGGGTTGCATGTAATTAATTAATGAATGAATCGCGCAATTAATTGAGAACATGTTAGTGTATTATAAGATGCATACTTAAGGGTTGAGTGGTATGGGGGATTTGAACATTATATGGAATAATGTAAGGAATTTTATTGTTGGTATATTATGCTATGATAGCATGTGGTTTCCCCCTTATTACATGATTGTATGCACTAAATACGTTGGTTAATACACTAATAACGGGTTAAGGGCACGGGGTCCTTACAATAGTGGTATCAGAGCAGTGGTTTACTCTTTGGGGCTGTTGAGGGCCTAGGAACATGTTAACGGAAACGGGGTAGCACATGATGGTAAATGGAATGTGTTATTGCTAACCATGGTGGTTGCATGGGATAACATTAATGGTAATGTTTGGCACTTGATGTAATAAGTGTTGAGGAATCTGATTTTGTAGGAAAATCAGGGAATGGGTAACTGGGTATGCTGTCTGAGAACAAGAAATGGTGGATAATGGAACAGACAATGGCACAATCTGGTATGGTTACCCTATGTTTATGGATGCAGGTATGTGCAGTTTACACATGAGAAATTGTGCTTGCAAAGGTATTGCAATTTTGGTACTACTACGGGTATATCGACTAGCGATATATCAGGATATTTACCGCTGTCATATCTTAGCGAGGGTCGCTGATGTGTCGGAGCCAGGGATATCATTGAACAGCTGATATAACGTGGTAGAATTTGTGAACTGTGGTAATAATTGCGCATATTGTTATCTTTGTCTTGATACAGGTATGATGAGATATCAAGAAGAATACTTGTCGTTGCCATGACGAAGCGATGATAGAATGCTTGCCGCTACCATATCATAGCGATGGTGAATATCTGTCGCAAATATGTAGAAGCGCACGCCGCTGTCATATTATCGCGAGGGATATATGTAGAAGCGCATGCCGCTGTCATATTATCGCGAGGGATTTATGTAGAAGCGCACGCCGCTGTCATATTATCGCGAGGGATATATGTAGAAGCGCACGCCGCTGTCATATTATCGCGAGGGATATTATGTCGCTAATATGTCGAAGCGAGGGGTATTGATGAAGCGGTCATGTCAAAGCGAGGGGTATTATATGATAAAATACTTGCCGCTGTCATATTATAGAGATGAAGAATATCTACCGGTAATATGTCGAAGCGATGAGCATTCCGCTGTCATATTCTAGCGAGGGATATTATGCCGCTAATATGTCGAAGCGAGGGGTATTAATGCCGCTGTCATACCGTAGCGATGAAGAATATTTGCCGCTTATAGCAAGGGATATTATGCCGCTAATATGTTGAAGTGATGAGAATTCCGTTGTCATATTATAGCGATGAAAAATATTTGCCTCTTATAGCGAGGGATATTATGCCGTTGGTATGTCAAAGCGAGGTACCGATGAAGGATATTTGCCGCTATATAGCCATGGATATCATGCCGCTAGTTCTATGGCGATGGTTCATGCCGCCGGGTATATATACCGATGGTTCATTCCGCTAGTTCTATGGCGATGGTCTATGTGGATGGATGCCGTCGTTATGATGAAAAATACAGTTAGGTTTATCTATTTAGTCGTATGGTTTGAGTGCCGATGGTGGGCACAAGGTGGTGTCTGCGTCACCGGTTGACGAGACCACTATGCCGAGCAGGTTTGCTCGATGAATAAATGGATGCACCGTACAGGAAGTGTACCAAAGCACATATTTGAGGTAAATATTTTACGAGTAGTGGTACCTTTGGGTATACTCGTTGGGATGGCTATGGCCAAGTGACTTGTGGTAGGAGTAGTTATCGAGGAAACTACTTGCTTGTACCGATGTGATATATGGTGGACATAGTCACACCCACACATGAAGGTGTGGAATAAATCCTAATGGATTAGGATCGCATTATGGTTGAGCATGGACACCAGAATGTCCGTTGTGCTTTGGTGTTAGAAAAATATTGGGTGATGACCCACTCCTCTCATTTTTGGTACGGTATGGTATACCGGGGTGGAAAGTATGATACATTGGTAGGTTTGGTATAAACCTAAGGAGGCAGCGATATGCTAGCCAGGTATTGTTGCAGTGTTATAGTGAGCCTGACTTAGCCATTATACGGCTCGTTGGAACCAAGTTTGGTGAATCGTATGATGATACGATGAGGGTTTATAGTGGACTCTTGTAGTAACTATGTGGCATGAGGATTGAGGCAGAGAATACCTCACGAGAACGTTTTTAAATGTTTTCTGGGACTTATACTGGGAAAGCTCAATTTTGTCGGGAGTACTAACGTGAGTGTCAACAAGTCGTTGTTAGCTCTGGCTGAGAATCCTTGCATATGGAATGCAATGGGGGACACGATCGGAATTGTGGGATATAGTTACTGGACCGACACTACTATATTGATTGTATCTCTTGGAGAGATTTGGAGTGTACTGTCATGGAGACAACTGGTATTGGTCGATGGTTGATTGTGAATCAGCCATGGTAAGCATTACCAGTGTTGGACTGAGTAAATGGCTTTATATTTTCGATGAGATATACGAGGAGACTTCTCTGGGAAGATGCTCGAGTATGTGGAGTGCTATGGTATTAGTATAGAGTATCGTTAATTTGGGTATACGTTTTGTATACGAGTTTTGGATTGGTAATAGTGGCAAAGATGCACTGTTTTGAAACAGTTGTGTGTTTATTGGTTCCGTGATATATTTTGGTATAATATATCCAGGTTTTTTCTGAACGGTGGTTCGAGGTTGGAGGGTCATGGGTTCATGACACTTCCATATAATGAAGGCGGTATTGATATACCTACCTATCGAGAATCTTTGGAAGATTTGATGAGTCGGTTTGTGTGGTGTTGATGTTGGAATCACACCATTGGTCGTTGGTTTGTCAATCATTATTCTCCACTATGTGAGAATAACTGAGGATTGACAATTGTATTTGGAGCTTATGTGTATGATTGGAGATACCCGAGCCGAGTGCATTGAATGTGCATGTGGTGTTGGTGCTTAGGCATGTATACCGGTGTGAGTATACGAATGCCAGCATTTTGGTACTTGTTAAGCATTGAATTAGTATGCTTGGATGAATGAATCTCTGGTGAGAGATTGTGGCACCTTGAGATTGGTAATCTCAATGACACGATGTATTCTGAAGAATGATCATGAGGTTCGATTGACTTCCTCTGAAGAGGGATTGTGGTATTTGGGATCAAGTTCATTCTGGGTAATTCGTTAGTATCCCTGTGTTAGGATTGTTGAATCCTAGGGTAAACGAGGGATGTCCAGGATTGGATTTGTCGGGTGTCGTTGTCGACACAGGTGGTGAGAATGCAATTGATTTTCTTGAATGACCTCTATGGAAACTTGAGACATTGTGACTCTCGATGGTGTGTTTGGACCGAGATATGATTTTTTGGAACACACGGATGTAGGCATCTTTAGAGATGTGTTTGTGTTGATCGGTGGTCGTGGGTTGCCCGATCTGAGTGGCGAAGTGGTGCAACTACTCCTTTGATGGGGATGGATTTGGAGAGCGGAAACCGGGTTTACTGTGTGTATACTGTAGTATACTAGTGGTTTCCTTCGTAACGATGTGTCTTTGACATCGTAGACTAAGTGGTGGAGATATCATGGAAGTGATATCTACGTTGGAATCAGGAATGATCCAAGTAGGTAGAAGTTACGGTTGACTGAATGCTTTTGGGTGGTTAGCATCGAGGTATACTTGTGATATCCCCGAAATAATTATATGCAAATTGGGCATTAATTATGTTTATGTGATTATTTGTGGTGATAATTAAATTATGTGTTGGAATTAATTATCTTGGTGAAATGCTTAGTCACATGGTAGGCGTGACCCGGTGGTGCATTTCACGGTGCATGTTATTCATGTTGGGAAATTGGGGTTATCATGGTTTTATTGTGATAGTTGATAATTATATGGTAAAGCATTGATTTAATTGGGGTTTTGGTGCATTTTGGTAAAATGCTTTTAAAATATCAAGTTGATGTATTTTATACATCATGCTAATTATTGGGTACATGTTTTAATTACAACCTCTTTATACCCCACTACCCCCCACTTTACCATCACTTTACCAATCCCCAAATCACTCTTCCAAACCCTATCCCCAACCCATTTTCGAAATTGGCTTAAAGGAGGAAGGGAAATCCTTGCAAAAGCTTGGTTTGTGAGATCCTTGGTGAGATTTAGAGTCCATAAGAACCATCCCAGGTGGTGACACAGCCAAGGAGATAAAGTCCATCGACATCTCCATTTTGGAACAAAGGTACGTAGTGAGACGTACGTGTAAGTAATCCAACAAGCATACAACGCAGCGGAATTTAAAATTTTGGATTACTAGAACCGCGGATCTATACAAAGTGGTCATATCGGAATAGAGATAATAAGAGTCTCACCCTTGTAGCGTGTTTGAGCAGAATCCACGATGCACCACGTCCAACGAATTCCGAGTCACGAGCAACACCTCCAAGGTCTTGCCTCTACGGTATCCACACGATTAAATCGAAAGGGTATTTAAGAACAAGTTGCTAGACTCGTTCTTAAACCGGAACAATAACCACACACGATTCTAAATCGAATGAAGCCGGCGGCTGAGAGATGGTGGCCGAGAGCTTGGTGGCCGAGAGCTTCACCTTTTGTGGCTAGGGTTTTGATATGAAGTGTTAATCTAATTAATCACCTTGTTATCAAATTATATATGATTTAATTAAAGGCTTTCACAAAGCCTCATGGGCCCAAACCCATGATTTAATTAAATCCTTATAATTATGTACTTAAGACTCTTCTTAATTAATTAATTCATCCAATGAATTTAATTCCCTCTATCGATTTAATCTTTTGTGCGACCCGATAGGATCTTGCAGTGACATAAAATCACATTATATGTCACAAGCAATGAGCGGTGTCTAGCAACACATCAAGGCCTCCCAAATTACAAGAATGTCTTTGACTCGACATAACCTTAGAACTTGTGATAATATTAACCATGTAACTTAATCCCTTTGTCCATGTGTTTAGATTGAACACGAGTCATGGAATAGTCACACTCGTATATTCAATCTCTATTTCTTGATCCCAAGTAGACTAGAATAAACGAATAAGCTCGATATCACATATCGACTCATTCGAGCACGGCCATGCATTTTAGTCTTACTTGATCAAGGGCCCAAACACTTCTCCTGTTATATAGGAGGGACAAATCCTATCTTGATCAATCAACATCCCTCTACATAATTCGTAGTGTATCCAATAGTTGTCTTTATAGTTTACCCTGTTACAGGTAACGTTTGACAATATTAAGATACATAACTCCTTATGTTGGGATCTCTGATGATCTCAAGTCGTAAGGATTACATACATTATTATCACAATGAGAATTGCTTATGACACTCATATAACTATCCATGTAGCATTCTCATGGTGGGTCTGTCCAGTAAATTGTTCTCTAACATGTACCCATGTGTTGATTTGATATCTCATATCCATGAATTAATTCATCAATCAAAACATACTAGTCTCAATGTATTATCATTATCCTTATTTATGATAATACTTGACTAGGGACAATCTTTAAGAATAATACAATATTATTCTAAGGACATTAACTTATATATCAATTCATATTGCACAGATATTCGAATAATATATAATAATGATTTGCCATTTATAAAATCATAATACATTGTATGTCACAACAATCATCTAATGACATGTCTTAGGGCATATCCCAACAGTACGGGCATCGGACAGTAAAACGTATTTATACGCATTGAGTTGGTTATTCATTATGGTTGCACACATGGAGTTAATTATGCATTATGGTTGCATACATGGTCTTGGTTATGCATCATGGTTGCATACATGGTTTGGATATGCATTATGGTTGCATGTGTACATTGGATGCATTAGTGCATGTGATTGTGAGTCGAGATTATAATCTAGTGATGAAGAATACTTGTCGCCTTCATGTCGAAGCGATGATAGAATACTTGTTGCTGTCATATTATAGCGATGAAGAATATTTGCCGCAAATATGTCGAAGCGAAGAATCATTCCGCTGTCATATTACTTTTGCGTGGGATATTATGCCGCTAATATGTCGAAGCGAGGGGTATTAATGCCGCTGTCATGTAAACGCGAGGGGTATTATGCCACTGATATAATAAGACTGGAATTGGCCATGGGTATACATGGAATGGATGCATGTCATGACATACATTATTGGTATTATAATCCATTGATTATGATCGTGGTACAGGGACAACCAAATGGAGCTTTTAAATGTATTAAATACAGGAAGTGATTCGTATTTACGGTTTATACATTTAAATTACTATCATATTATTGTGAATATGGTTTATATACATGCTCATGGTTTTGGGATTGTTCCTTTAGGTACTTTTGGGCGGAAGGACTAAGGCGGGTTGATGCGGTGAGCTTGTGAGGAGTGCTTTTGGTGTAACAGGTATAATTCTTTTGTATAGTCTCTACTCTACTCTAGTAGTAGTGTAAAGCTATAGGATTAACATTCAATTGGTTGGGAATGTAGTTAATCCCTTTTGGAAACTTTATTTTGGCACTGTAATCTTAATAGCTCAAGGCATTGATAAGTGTATTTTATACACTTATATTTCTTCTTATTTTGCATGGTTTAGTGTTAGTTTTCGATCAGAATTACGCTTTTGGTTTTGTTCTGTGTTGTTTTGCAGGAATCCAGGTAATTACATGTTTTGTGGACTAAAAGGGTGCAAATGACGGAAAGAACGGATGAATTGAAGCCAAAAATCTACACTTTCAATCATGGCAACAGGCGTAAAGACGCCTACTTTGAGGCGTAACTACGCCTAGCCCACGGCATTTGAGCTTTTAAACGATTTCAATAGGCGTAAAGACGCCTCAGTCAGGCGTAGCTACGCCTAACCCACGGCTTTTGAGAATTTTTATAGGCGTAACTACGCCACTTTGGAGGCGTCATTACGCCTGTCACGCGGGAAGCCAGATATTTTGACACATCGACAGGCGTAACTACGCCACTTCGGAGGCGTCATTACGTCTAATGAATTTTCGAAATTTTGTATTGCTTTCCTTATTTGATGCACGGGACTTTTAAAAGGTTTCAGAAGAGGATTTTGGGGATTCATTCAGACTTAGACATATTTTTGGAGATAAGGAGGCTAGGGTTGAAGAACGAAGAAAAATAACGACGACGGCTCGGAGCAAAAAGTAGAGAATTCATCACGAGACGGCGGAGTTCATCGGAGATCGAAGAATAGCGTCCAATTCGTTTTGTATCTCTAAACTTTTAGCAATTTTTATGGGTTAGTTAAACATGTCTATGTGTTTAAATACTTCTAGCATGAGCTAATTTTATTTTCTAGGAGACGATGTAGCTTGTTTTGAAACTACACTTATTATGAATTGATTGAAGTTTATTTGGATTTTCGTATGGTTTATTTATGTTTTCCTGTTCTTAATGCTTTTAATCTACTGGCCATGGATTGAATGATTCTATATTCGTGATCTATCACTCGGGAGAGCGGTTTGTGAATAGGAAAGAAGGAATTCATATCGTGGTAGTTATATTGTTCGGAAGGCCTATAACTCCATAGAAGTCGTCAAAGGAATTACTGCGCTTTTACAATTGTTTGATAATTAATCTTAGATATGAATATCAAGATTGATGTTAGATAATTACTTCTGCTTAACACTTGGGAGAGGGAGTAGAAACAAATAAGAATTCTCGGCTAGTAAACTAGGAAATCCATAACATGGAAATCAAGGAATGATAAGTCTAGTGGATGAACAAGTGAAATCGTACTCCTAGATTCGTCTCCAACTGATTTCTTTTCAACTCAGTATTTGATCATCGTTAGTTAATTAATTTTTATTATTTGCATAACACTCAACTATTCGATTCTCTAAATAAAGCAAAGATTATTTTAATTCAGTACTTAGATTCAACTATTTAATCAATCTCTGTGGGTTCGACATCTTTTTATACTAAAACTTGACTACCGTGCGCTTGCGGTAAGGGATTTTACGCAACAGGCATCAACGCGAACTTTATACTCTTTAGATGTATGTTAGCTCTATTTACGCCTTTAACCCGCACTTAAGGAACTAGGGTCCTTACATTAGTGATATCAGGGCAGTGGTTAGAGAACCCGGGAACGAGTGAAGGGTAGCCTTATGTCACGGGCTCAGAGTTTTGGCGCAGACGACAACCCGTGCGGCGACCCCGGACCCCATAACTCCGAGGTTAAGCCTTATTCCATCTTCGATGCCTACTGGTTTCGCCCTCCCATGAGCTCATCAGGGAAGCGGGAACAGCTCCCAACCAGTCTAGTGTCTAGAATGCTCGCCCTTCCGTCCTAGTCAGGTCCAAGACCAGCGACAAGCTCCCCAAACTCAATTGGGTCGGCATGCCTAACTCAGGACGGACGAACATCTAAGACATGTGCTCGACTCTTATGAGCCGTCCCGCAATCCCGTAATCCCACGTTATAACCAACCAGCAAGCATCTCGTGCATGTCTGCGTGTCACGATATTTGGTGCGTGACATTCTCCCCCACTCAATCCATGCACGCCCTCGTGCATGGGGGAGTACTCTTCCCCTCTATAATTCTGACCAGGATCCATGTGCGACTTTCTTGCTTACTCGTCCTCCATTAGAGCGCTTGGCAAAGTATCACTGATGTTTCCTGCCTACTCGTTGGACCGACTTGCGAACACCCCCCCTTTGGGTGCGAGCAACCCACTTGCTCGTCCATTCCTCTTGGACCCGCCAGTACAGTGAGAGAGCGCTTGGCAACCAATGCAGTGTGCACACGACCTGGCTCTGATACCATTTGTCACGGGCTCAGAGTTTTGGCGCAGACGACAAGCCGTGCGGCGACCCCGGATCCCCATAACTCCGAGGTTAAGCCTTATTCCATCTTCGATGTCTACTGGTTTTGCCCTCCCATGGGCTCATCAGGGAAGCGGGAACATCTCCCAACCAGTCTAGTGTCTAGAATGCTCGCCCTTCCGTCCTAGTCAGGTCCAAGACCAGCGACAAGCTCCCCAAACTCAATTGGGTCGGCATGCCTAACTCAGGACGGACGAACATCTAAGACGTACTCGACTCTTATGAGCCGTCCCGCAATCCCGTAATCCCACGTTATAACCAACAAGCAAGCATCTCTTGCATGTCTGCGTGTCACGATATTTGGTGCGTGACACTTAGCATGGTTGGCTAGGTGTTTACATTTGGGCATGTTTATGCATGTGGTGCATATTGGTGTACAAAATTGTTATACTAACATGCTTATTATCATTCATGTTATCTAACGGTATAGCATATGTATTGTTTTGGAATTGTTGTTAACCCTTGTGTTACAGCATGGCGGCTATGAACTTGGGGAACCTCAATGAAGAGGTAGGTGATGTAGGAAGCGTGAATGCAAGTATTGGTCAGACAAATCCTTTACCTCCACCGGTTGTGGGCGTGTAACCGGTAGCCCAGTTGTTATTGCCAGGGGAGCTTAGTCTGACTCAGTTTCTGACTTTCCATCCGCCCCGATTTGAGGGGACAGAGACAGGGGAAGAGGCCGAAGAGTGGCTAGAAAGCCTGGAGCAGATATTTGTGTCTGCGCCGTGTGCTAGGACGACATGGTTGAGGCTGGCAGATTTCCAACTAGCAAAGAAGTCTTCCATGTGGTGGAAGACAACAGTGATGGAGTTGAGAGCTCAGGGTATGGTGATTGACTAGACTTTATTCAGGACCCAGTTTCTGAACCGGTATTTTTCTGCTGCTGCTAGACAGATGAAGGAGGATGAGTTTACTAATCTGAAGCAAGGGGGCATGACTGTATCGTACTATGCCATGCATTATTCTTCACTGTTGAGGTATGTTCCTCATATCGCAACAAATGGGCATGATAAAATGAGGCACTTTCTGAAGGGATTGCGACTGGAGGTGTTTGACCGGGTTTTTACCAACAACCCAACCTCTTTTGATGATGCTCTTACTAGAGCGGAGCTGGCGGAGATAGGAGTGGGTGCTTATCCGGAAGCCGTACCCCCACAAGATCCATCTCAAAGATCTTCTTCTGAAAATCTGAAGCCTCGGGGAGGATCTTTTAAGTCAAGTGGGACTTCTTCTTTTTCCCGGTTTAGTGGGAAGCGACCGGATAGCCGGAAGCAAGGAGACCGGAGGGGTGGTGCATCCACCTTTGTAGGACCAACTCAAGCGAGTAGAGTTGGAGAAGTTAAGTGTCACTTCTGCGGAGGGCCGCATTTGATGCATGATTGTTCTGCGTGCTATAGATGTGGCAAGCCGGGCCACATTGCTCAGCTTTGTCCCAATCGGGAAGGACGGATGGATCTTAGGGAAGGTCGAGGGAGATTTTCTAGTGGGACGGTAAAGCAGAGGCAACCGATGGTGCCTCGACAGATGGGAGGACAGGCGATGGGGCCACCTCACGGATAGGTTTATGCACTGACCAGGGAGCAGGCCGATGCAGCTCCATAGGAGGTGATAGATGGTACGTGCCTTTTATTTACATATTCCGCCTTTATTTTGATAGACACGGGTGCTTCTCACTCCTTTGTGTCTGCGGACTTTGTGGATAGACATCATATGTGCACGTCTCCGTTACCCACATCTCTATTGGTCTCGACACCCACTGGAAGGAATGTTGTTGCTGATCGGTTTCTGATGGACTGCCTCATTTATTTTGAGGGCAATGAGATAAAGGCATATTTGATTTTATTGGGTATGTCAGATTTCGATTGCATTGTGGGCATCGACATACTGAACAGATATCAGGCAGTAGTGGATTGTATGCAGAGGACGGTTCGATTCAGATCTGATTTGGGGATTCAGTGGACTTTTTATGGGAACGGTTCTCGTGCAAAGATTCCGTTGATATCGGCGATTAAGATGTCCCAATTATTGGAACGTGGACACACATGCTATCTTATTTATGCCGTGGACACGACGGGAAAGAGTAAAGAGTTAATAGTTGAGGATGTACCAGTGGTAGCAGAGTTTGCTGATGTGTTCCCGGAGGAGATTCCAGGATTCCCACCGGCTAGAGAAGTCGAGTTTGGGATTGAGTTATTACCGGGGACATCCGCTATTTCTCGTGCCCCTTACAGGATGGCACCAGCAGAGTTAAGGGAATTGAAGGAGCAGTTGCAGGAGCTCCTTGACAAAGGATATATACGCCCTAGCGTATCGCCTTTGGGCGCACCGGTCCTTTTTGTGAAGAAGAAGGATGGTTCGATGCGTTTGTTGTGATGACCTGAGATTAGGGATGTTAATCCCGGAGTGTTTATAACCCGTAAAGTTGTTTTACGTTGTAATTGGAGTTTAATCGAGGTGTTGGGCCTTCTGGGCTCGTCTAATTGAGTAGTTGGGATCGTTGGATCCCGAGGTTGAGATCGTATTCTTATTTCGGTGAAAACCTGTGAGTTGGGTTTTTAGTGTGACTCAGAATCTCGGGTGCTTGGTGTGGGCACCGGTAGGGGGTTTTTGAGTTAGAGAGAGAATTTTTGAAAACAGATGATTTTTAATGAATCATGATGTATTTGTGGGGATATTAGTATTTCGGGGTATTTTTGCTATAAATACCAATTGAACCCAAAATTTTAAAGGAAATTTCATTTCAACCCCTTCATTTCCTCTCTCCTCTCCCGCGACCCCTTCCCCGTCTGCAACAGCCGCCGCGCGCAAAAGCGGTGCGCCCGCCGCCGTCCGGCCGCCGTTCGGCGCGTGCGACCTGCCGCCGGCTTCGTCTCGACGAGGCGCTCCTTTCCCCTCCATCAATTCGAAGTTTCATCGCGTGTGGAAGTCGGATTTTGCGGAAGTGCGCCGAGCCCCAATTTCTAGGGTTCTTCGATTTTGGTCCGATTTCTTCCGATTTTCGTTTGGGTAATCTTCCTAACCCCTTTTCCATGCTTGTGATGTGATTCCCTGCCTAATTGTGATTTATTGGTT
Organism: Haberlea rhodopensis; assembly: GCA_907163345.1. Lineage (NCBI taxonomy): Eukaryota > Viridiplantae > Streptophyta > Magnoliopsida > Lamiales > Gesneriaceae > Haberlea > Haberlea rhodopensis. Next base: position 1,155,358 of record CAJQUN010000151.1, on the reverse strand, counting down.
CGAATTTTTGTGATGTGTGCGTGAATGGGTTCGAAAATTGTAATCTTTGGCAGGGGTGTGGCGATTCTTGTTATGGGTCGTTTATTACATGCTTTAGTTGTATAAGGATGCTTCTTGTGTTCGAATTTTAGGGGTTTGGATTTCGAATTTGGGGGTTTGGCATGTGAGATGATTATTCATGCTATGGATTGAGTAATTCATATGTGAGATGAATTATGGTGTTTAAATGGGTTCGATTTGTGTTGTGAAGGTTCGAGAATTTGTGGGGTATTCTTGAGCGATTTTCGATATTGGTTTATTGTCTTGTGTTGACAATATTTTTGAGGGTTATGGGTGTGCTTGAGCATGAGTTGCATGTTCGTAATTAATCGTGAATTAATTTATCGTGTTAGCACATCATTCCTCGGAGCATGGAACTCGAGCAAGGTTTGACTCGGACTTCGGAGATTTAAGGTACGTGCGACGTACGAGCATTTCTATATATTTGGGCATTTGTGAATGCATAATGAAATTTGATTTCATTGAATAATCGCGCATGAGGATTATATATATATATGTTGATATAGCCAAGGAATGACCCAAATCTTGATATCGCCGCTTGTAGCGTGCGTGACACTAGAGTAGGATGACTCTTACATGATATATGGGGTACTGGGTTTATATGACCATTGTAGGGCATTTGAGATGCCTGAGAATGATCGTGGGGTCATGTATTCATTATAAGACATTTGAGATGTCTAGGTATAATGAAGAATTGGTAAAATAAATGCTAGGCATTTGAGCTATCTGTGATTGATAGCGAGGTTGTGAAATCAGTATTAGATATGAGATATCTATATTTGCATGTTTAATGAGTTGCAACCACTATCTGTTGATATTCGAGTATTAGGCATGCGATGAGTTAATCAATGCGTTGATTTACTGATTTATGAGATTTGATGAGTTTGATGATTGTGAGAACAGGGACAGTACACGGAATCCCGGATGAGGATGTTGCCATCCAGGGAGTATCATTTAAAAATTCATTAATATTTACTTGTGTTGTAAATTATGAATTTCATTATTGTGATTATGAGATTTTGTGTATTGGTATGCTCACCCCGTTGGGGGCTGTCTCTGTTGGGGCAGGTGAACAGGTGCATCGATGGCTGTGGAGCTGGGCTCGAGCTGTTGATTGGATGTACTCACAGGATCATGGTACCAGGGCTTGATGGAGCACGGTATCGTATAGAGTACTTATATACACCCGAGATTTATATACACATTTATGATGCTCGCATGTGAGCACGAATATTCTTGTATATGGGTTGTATATAAAGGCATGAGCCTTTCTCTCTTTCATTATGTGTTGCATGCAATTGTGGTAGAATTGCTAATGATATGAGAGTCGTTAGTGTATTATGTGGGTATTGAGACCCATTTATGTCGTCATATGTGTGGTGTCTTCCCTGGCTGGGAATTTACTTTGTGTTCTATATTCTGTTGAGTATTGTGTATTCCCTGGCCGGGAATTATATTATGTGATGTGCTTGTGTTTTGGGATAGCTCAATTTATGGGGAGACTCTGCCCAAATTTTATAAAAACCCACAATGCAAAAGGGCACCAAGGGGTGGTAAAGGGCGAACATGTGAGTCTAATTGTGGGTAGAGATGATCTTAATGTTGTATATTAAAGAAATTTTGTAGTTGCCATTCAATGGTAAAGTATCATCTGAGCTTCCCGATTGGCTTTTTATAGAAAGCATGTGCCACACATAGTGGTTAATACACTAATTATGGTTTAAGGGCTTGGGGTCCTTACATTTGTGCATCGATTACCGGCAACAGAATAAGGCCACGGTAAAGAACGAGTATCCTCTCCCAAGGATTGATGATTTATTTGATCAGTTGTATGGTACTAAGCTGTATAGCAAGATTGGCTTGAGATCAGGCTACCATCAGATACGAGTCAGGGACGAGGATGCGCAGAAGACAGCATTTCGGACTCAGTATGGGCACTACGAGTTCCTAGTTATGCCGTTCGGTGTGACAAATGCCCCGGCTGTCTTTATGAGCTTGATGAACAGGGTGTTCCAACCATATCTTGATCAGTTCGTCATAGTGTTTATTGATGACATACTCATCTACTCTCGGAGTGAGGAAGAGCACGTGAGACACTTGAGGACAGTGCTCCAGATCCTCAGAGATCATCAGTTATTTGCCAAGCTCAGCAAGTGTGAGTTCTGGTTGAGCAGCGTAGTGTTCTCGGACATGTCATATCTAGCAGTGGGATATCGGTGGATCCCAAGAAGATTGAGGCGGTGATGGAGTGGGCCGCACCCACTTCTGTGCCCGAGATACAGAGTTTTCTTAGTTTTATCGACGCTTCGTCGAGGGATTTTCTAAGATTGCTAAGTCATTGACTCAGCTGACTCAAAAGGGGATACCTTTCTATTGGTCTGAGGCTTGTGAGCAAAGCTTCCAAGAACTGAAGCATCGATTGACGAAGGAGCCGGTGTTGGTGATTCCCACGGAGAACAAGAGGTTTGTTCTGTACACTGATGCATCACTACAGGGCTTGGATGTGTTCTGATGCCAGATAAGCATGTGGTAGCTTATGCATCGAGGCAGTTGAAGCCGCATGAGGCTAGATACCCAGTCCATGACTTGGAGTTGGCGGCTATTATTTTTGCCCTGAAGATTTGGAGGCATTATTTGTATGCTACGTCATTTACCATATATACGGATCATAAGAGCCTGAAATTCTTATTTACTCAGGCGGAGTTGAATATGCGTCAGAGGAGATGGATGGATTTACTCAAGGACTACGACTGTGAGATAGAGTATCATCCGGAAAAAGCAAACTTGACAGCAGAGCCTTGAGTCGGAAGGTGAAGAGTACTGCTGAGGATACCATGTATTTGTCGGCTATGATGACTTCTTACTGCCATCTGGGCTATGATTTTGATGCAGATACATCACCGGTACGGGTATTGACGTTATTGGCAGAGCCAGATATTTATGAGAATATCAGGAAAGCCCAGAAAATGGATGATGAGGTTCAGAGATGGTCATCATTGGCACTTCAGGGACAGCCATCAAAACTTAGAGTGGCTGAGGATGGTTCCTTGAGACTCGTTCCGTATACGCCGGAGTTGCGTAGAGGGATCTTGGAGCGAGCTCATAGTAGCCGATTTAGTATCCACCCAGGAGGGAGAAAAATGTATAATGACCTATGTGATCAGTTCTGGTGGAAACGAATGAAGCGTGATGTGATCGCTTTTGTCAAGAGGTGTTTGATCTGTCAGCAGGTTAAGGCAGAGAGGCAGAGACCTGGTGGCGAGCTAAAGAGCCTAGAGATACCGGAATGGAAGTGGGAGCACATATCTATGGACTTTGTGACCCACTTGCCGAGGACTACTTCGGGTTGTGATGCCATATGGGTGATCATTGATAGACTGACGAAGGTAGCTCACTTCATTCCCTACAGTATGACGTACACATACTTGAGGATGGTCAGCTGTATGTCCGGGATATAGTGAGACTGCACGGGATTCCGGTGTCCATTGTATCTGACAGAGATACACGAGTCACATCTCATTTCTGGGGAGGTCTTCAGTCAGCTTTGGGTACTGAGGTGAGGTTGAGTACATCATATCATCCCCAGACGGACGGTCAGACTGAGCGTACTATACAGACGCTCGAGGACATGCTATGGGCTTGTGTATTAGAGTTTGATACCTCATGTCAAGATTCATTGGCCTTGGTAGAGTTCTCTTACAACAATAGCTATCAGGAGAGTATTCAGATTGCTCCGTTTGAGGCTCTGTATGGTAGGCGTTGTAGGTCGCCATTATACTGGGAGGACTTGACCAGTAAAGTTGTGGGAGGACTGATTCGGGAAATGGAGGATAAGATAAAGGTTATCCGTCAGAAAATGAAGGCAGCCCAGGATAGGCAGGCAGCCTATGCAAATAAACGGCGGAGGTCGTTTGAGTTTCAGATGGGAGACATGGTCTTCTTGAAGATCTCTCCTTTCAGAGGCGTTGTGTGGTTTGGTATGCGTGGGAAATTGTCTCCAAGGTATGTTGGATAGTATGAGATTTTACAGCGCATCAGTACCTTGGCTTACCGTTTGACTTTACCACCGTCGTTATCTGGTATTCACGACGTATTCCACGTATCTATGTTGCGGAAATATGATCCGAATCCGTTGCATGTGTTGCAGCCTTCTGAGGTGCAGTTAGACTCTGATGTGTCCTACGAGGAACGGCCAGTCAGGATTCTGGATAGGTGTCGAGGAGGCCACATGGGAGACGGAGCGGCATATGGTACAGCACTACCCGGAACTATTTTCTGGTATGTGATTTATGCTTAGTTTCGTTTGGGTAAGTGCATGCTATTTCGAGGGCGAAATCTTATAAGTATGGGAGTATTGTGATATCCCAGAAATAATTATATGCAAATTGGGCATTAATTATGTTTATGTGATTATTTGTGGTGATAATTAAATTATGTGTTGGAATTAATTATCTTGGTGAAATGCTTAGTCACATGGTAGGCGTGACCCGGTGGTGCATTTCAGGGTGCATGTTATTCATGTTGGGAAATTGGGGGTTATCATGGTTTTATTGTGAAAGTTGATAATTATATGGTAAAGCATGGATTTAATTGGGGTTTTGGTGCATTTTGGTAAAATGCTTTTAAAATATCATGTTGGGGTATTTTATACATCATGCTAATTATTGGGGTACATGTTTTAATTACAACCTCTTTATACCACACTACCCCCCACTTTACCCATCACTTTACCAATCCCCATATCACTCTTCCAAACCCTATCCCCAACCCATTTTCGAAATTGGCTTAAAGGAGGAAGGGAAATCCTTGTAAAAGCTTGGTTTGTGAGATCCTTGGTGAGATTTAGAGTCCATAAGAGAACCATCCCAGGTGGTGACACAGCCAAGGAGATAAAGTCCATCGACATCTCCATTTTGGAACAAAAGTACATAGTGAGACGTACGGGCATCGGACGGTAAAACGTATTAATACGCATTGAGTTGGTTATGCATTATGGTTGCACACATGGAGTTAATTATGCATTATGGTTGCATACATGGTCTTGGTTATGCATCATGGTTGCATACATGGTTTGGATATGCATTATGGTTGCATGTGTACATTGGTGCATGTGATTGTGAGTCGAGATTATATTCTAGTGATGAAGAATACTTGTCGCCTTCATGTCGAAGCGATGATAGAATACTTGTTGCTGTCATATTATAGCGATGAAGAATATTTGCCGCAAATATGTCGAAGCGAAGGATCATTCCGCTATCATTTACTTTTGCGAGGGATATTATGCCGCTAATATGTCGAAGCGAGGGGTATTAATGCCGCTGTCATGTAAACGCGAGGGGTATTACGCCACTGACATAATAAGACTGGAATTGGCCATGGGTATACATGGAATGGATGCATGTCATGACATACATTATTGGTATTATAATCCATTGATTATGATCGTGGTACAGGGACAACCAAAGGGAGCTTTTAAATGTATTAAATACAGAAAGTGATTCGTATTTACGGTTTATGCATTTAAATTACTATCATATTATTGTGAATATGGTTTGTATACATGCTCATGGTTTTGGGGTTGTTCCTGTAGGTACTTTTGGGCGGAAGGGCTAAAGCGGGTTGATGCGGTGAGCTTGTAAGGAGTGCTTTTGGTGTAACAGGCATAATTCTTTTGTATAGTCTCTACTCTAGTAGTAGTGTAAAGTTATAGGATTAACATTCAATTTGTTGGGAATGTAATTAATCCCTTTTGGAAACTTTATTTTGGCACTGGAATCTTAACAGTTCAAGGCATCAACGAGAACTTTATACTCTTTAGATGTATGTTACCTCTGTTTACGCCTTTAACCCGCACTTAAGGAACTAGGGTCCTTACAATACTGACATCTTTTTTTAGATTGTAATGGTTTGGGAGGTTTACTCTATTCTAGGATTTGTCGCGAGGTTGGTGTCCTCGCGGTTGGTGTTTCGATCATGATGCATTCATGAATCGATGTAGTGGATCTGACTGGATTATGAGGTCTTGGCAGTACGTGGAGTACGCCTGTGCAAATTCGAGGATGAAATTTTATTAGTTGTGATGCCAGGGAATTAATGGTGTAAATCCCGGTGTGATAATTATCCTTTATGGATTTTAATTGTGGCAATTATGAATTAATTTCGGTATTGGGACTCCCGAGGATTTTAAATCCGGTATTTGGGGTCGTTGGACCCGAATGTTGAGATTGTATTCTCATCGTAGTGTTAAACCCTGGAATTGGGTTTTTGGTGGGATCTGGGGTCTGGGGTGCTTTTTGTTGGGGCTGGTAATAGAATTTGAGATGGAGAGGTAATTATTGAACACATATGATTTTTAATGAGTCATGATGTATTTGTGGAGGACTCGAGATTTTTGAGCCTTGGTACTATATATACCAAGTTGACTCGGTGTTCAATCATTCTCTCTCTCTCTCTCTCTCTCTCTCTCTCTCTCTCTCTCTCTCTCTCTCTCAAAAAAACCCCAACCCATTTTCCTATTTCCCCTTGGAGCAAAATCGATGGAGGCTCGACTTGGGAGTCGGATTTCTCGAAGATAACTTGGTATTACGCTTCCCCTCTTCTTTATCTTCGATTTGATTGTAGTATTATGGTAATTGGTTGTGTTTTGGGTTGGGTTTAAGTTTTTGGATTTTGAAGATTTTTGGGTTGGTATGTTTTAGGTAGATTTATGGTATTTGTGTTGAGGATTAATGGTAAAATGGGTGTTGGGTTTGTTTATTTGGGGGTTTTAAGCTCAAAAACGACATTTTTAGGATGTTGCAATGCTCGCAGATTGATCGGCATTAGGGGCTTGATCTATCGAGCAAAGCTGCCGATAGATCGAGATGGTCGGCGATCGATCGAGAGGTTTGCTCGATCGATCGAGGGAGGGTGAATTTTGGGCAACATTTTTCTGGAGCTCAGGATCGATCAAGCATTTCTGACCGATCGATCGAGAGGTATATATTGTGTTGATGTTATTAGGATTTATCACATGGTTTATTTGTGTTTTCTTGCTTTGAATGCATTTAATTGATTGGCCATTGATTTGATTGTAATATTTGTTTGTGATCTATCACTCGGGAGAGGGGATTGTGAACAGGACATAGGAAAACACATCGTGGATGTTTATATCATCGACAGGCGTATAACTCCATTGAAGCCTTTGAAAAAATTATTGTGTAATCAATATTGTTTAATATTTAATCTTAGATAGGAATATCAAGGTCGGTATTGAATGATAATTTCTACTATCTTGGGAAATGGAGTAGGAAACACTTAATGATTCTTGGCTAATAAACTAGTTAAATCTATAATATTGTAAGTGATCATAAGAAACATAGTTGATAATCAAGTGAAATTGGATCTCTAGAATCCTTCTCATAATTAATTCTCTTGAATTGTTGCAACTGCTAGTTAGTGATTTACGTTATTTGACAACCAACAACACTACTCATTTTTCTAAATAAGATTAAGACCATCTAGCACAAGTATTTAATTAAAACTAAGACCAATCCTCGTCGACATCCGTATTCATATCCATATACTAAAATTTGACATCGTACGCTTGTGATACGTTTTGCACGCAACAAAGATCATGCCATACGCTCAAACTGTTGTTGCATGGCTTGAAGCGTAAAAGGATTATCTTTTTCACCACTACCACTTGATCCATCATTGTTACAAGACATTTTGTGTTACCTGCAAGAAAAGAGTTAGTATAAAAAAGAAAGGACCGCACAAACACTCCCTCACGTGTTTTACTCACACTCAACTCACAAATGGACTCTCCACTCGTCTTTACACTCTTTTTGGCTTTTTTCGAATGTCATCGCATAGCCTTTTTTCACACAAGATGTTATGATTGCATCGAAAATGGTTTCTTGTTAGGTTGAAGAGGTGGTGCTTCGTTTTTTTAACTGAGGTAACAAAAATAAATACAAATCGAGACTCTGAACCTCAAATTGATCTTAAAAGAAACTTGGGAATAAACTTTAGAAATAAGAGTTGAATCTAAGACACAAGGATTAAATGACTTGAATGCAGGATTTTGAAATATGAATGACCTTTGAGTGGCTATTGAATGACCTTTGGAAATTGAGAATATAATTAATAGGAATTGGTTTGACTATTGACTATTAGTTGGTTGGCTTCTCGATACCAGTAATATGAATTAAATGTACCTTGAGACCCACAAAAAAAATTAATTATCTCGAGGCCCGAAAAAGTTTGACCAATAGAATATTGACTCAATAAGATGATCATTTATCTTCCTTTCTCGATTTTTTTTTTAAATTTTTCGTTTTTTTTAATGAAGTGAATGGACTAAGAAACAAGATAAATAACACAAATTTTTTTGCCTGTCTGGGGCAACAAAAATATGAAAACGAAGAGGAAAACAAATACTCAATGAAACAAAAACCTGATTTTAAAAACCAGGCTCTGATACCAGATGATATGATTGTGACACCATTAATAACGACATGGAATGAATCGTGCTAAGGACCACAAAAATCACGATTTACAAATGTGTAAGTAATCCAACAAGCATACAACGCAGCGGAATAAAAAAATTGGATTACTAGAACCGCGGATCTATACAAAGTGGTCATATCGGAATAGAGATAATAAGAGTCTCACCCTTGTAGCGTGTTTGAGCAGAATCCACGAAGCACCACGTCCAACGAATTTCGAGTCACGAGCAACACCTTCAAGGTCTTGCCTCTACGGTATCCACACGATCAAATCGAAGAAGGGATGTTCAAGAACAAGTTGCTAGACTTATTCTTGAACCAAAACTGAACTTCCGGTTCAAAACCGATCAACGACTACCAATCTTTTCTCCCTAGAACTCGACGGCGGCCGTGAACTTTTTGAGAGAAAAAGGCGGCCGATTCTTTGGAGTGGAAGGCTAGGTTATGTTATGAAGTGTTGTGTTAAATCATTAACCTTGCTATCTAATTATATATGATTTAATTAAAGGCTTTCACAAAGCTTCATGGGCCCAAACCCATGATTTAATTAAATCCTTATAATCATTTAATTAAGACTCTTCTTAATTAATTAATTCATCCAATGAATTTAATTCCCTTTATCGATTTAATCTTTTGTGCGACCCGATAGGATCTTGTAATGTTGGCAGTGACATAAAATCTCATTTTACGTCACAAGCAAAGAGCGGTATCTAGCAACACATCAAGGCTACCCAAATTACAAGAATGTCTTTGACTCGACATAACCTTTAGAACTTATGATAATATTAATCATGTAACTTAATCTCTTTGTCCATGTGTTTAGATTGAACACGAGTCATTGAATAGTCATACTCGTATATTCAATCTTTATTTCTTGATCTCCAAGTAGAACTAGAATAAACGAATAAGCTCGATATCACATATCGACTCATTCGAGCACGGCCATGCATTTTAGTCTTACTTGATCAAGGGCCCAAACACTCTCCTGTTATATAGGAGGGACAAATCCTATCTTGAGCAATCAACATCCCTCTACATAACTCGTAGTGTATCCAATAGTTGCCTTTATAGTTTACCCTGTTACAGGTAACGTTTGACAATATCAAGATACATAACTCCTTATGTTGGGATCTCTGATGATCTCAAGTCGTAAGGATTACATACATTATTATCACTATGAGAATTGCTTATGACACTCATATAACTATCCATGTAGCATTCTCATGGTGGGTCTGTCCAGTACATTGTTCTCTAACATGTACCCATGTGTTGATTTGATATCTCATATCCATGAACAATTCATCAATCAAAACATACTAGTCTCAATGTATTATCATTATCCTGATTTATGATAATACTTGACTAGGGACAATCTTTAAGAATAATACAATATTATTCTAAGGACATTAACTTATATATCAATTCATATTACACAGATATTCGAATAATATATAATAATGATTTGCCATTCATAAAATCATAATACATTGTATGTCATAAACAATCATCTAATGAATTGTCTTAGGGCATTTCCCAACAAATCTCCCACTTGCACTAAGACCAATCAGACATATACCTAATGCCTAGAGATCTAGTATGACGATCATGCTTCTGCTGTGATAGTGGCTTCGTCGATGGGTCAGATACGTTATCATCTGTTGGTACTTTGCATATTTTAACATCTCCCCTTTCAAAGATTTCTCGAATGAAATGAAAGCGCCGAAGTATGTGCTTGGATCTTTGGTGAGATCTAGGTTCCTTAGCCAATGCGATCGCTCCATTGTTGTCACAATAGAGTTCTATCGGATCCTTAATGCTAGGCACCACTCCAAGTTCAGAAATGAACTTCCTGATCCAAACAGCTTCCTTTTGCTGCATCTGAGGCAACAATGTACTCAGCTTCCGTTGTAGAATCGGATACTGTTTCTTGCTTTGAACTCTTCCGGCTCACAGCACCTCCATTTAGGCAATACACATATCCTGATTGCGATCGAAAATCATCTTTGTCGGTTTGGAAACTTGCATCAGTGTAACCAATTACATTGAGCTCTTCCTCACCTCCATAAATCAAGAATGTATCCTTAGTTCTTCTCAAGTACTTCAGGATGTTCTTGACTGCAATCCAGTGACATTCACCTGGATCAACTTGATATCTGCTCATCATGCTCAAAGCATACGAGACATCGGGACGAGTACATATAATGGCATACATGATAGATCCAATAGCTGACGCATATGGAATCTTACTCATGCGTTGTCTCTCATCTGGTGTTGAAGGACACTGATCCTTCGAGAGATGTATTCCATGTGTCATAGGCACGAATCCTTTCTTAGATTCTTGCATGCTAAACCGTTTTAGCACTTTGTCTATGTATGTACTTTGACTTAGGCCAAGTAATCTTCTCGATCTATCTCTATAGATCTTGATTCCTAATACATAGGTGGCTTCACCCAAGTCTTTCATAGAAAAGCAATTCCCTAGCCAAATCTTTACAGATTGTAAGGCAGGGATATCATTCCCAATTAGAAGTATGTCATCTACATACAATATTAGGAAGATAATAATGCTCCCACTGACCTTCTTGTAGACACAAGGTTCATCTATGTTTTTGATGAAACCAAACTCTTTGACTGCATCATCAAAACGAAGATTCCAACTCCGAGAAGCTTGCTTCAATCCTAAATGGATCGTTGTAGCTTGCATATCTTTCCAGCATCCTTTGGATCGACAAAACCCTCGGGCTGTGTCATGTACACATCCTCAAGCAGATTTCCATTAAGGAAAGCTGTTTTGACATCCATCTGCCAGATTTCATAATCATGAAATGCAGCTATTGCAAGTAAGATCCTAATGGATTTAACCATGGTAACTGGTGAAAAAGTTTCATCATAGTCAATACCATGAATTTGTTTGAAACCTTTAGCTACCAGTCGACCTTTATAGGTTTGTACATTACCATCCATGTCGGTCTTCTTCTTGAAAATCCATTTCCACCCTATGGGTCTCACCCCTTCAGGTGGGTCAACCAAAGTCCATACTTGGTTTGCATACATGGATTCCATTTCAGATTTCATGGCTTCTTGTCATTTCTTAGAATCAGTGCCCATTATAGCTTGTTGATAAGATGACGGCTCATCCTCATCAATAAGTAGTAAGTCACCTTGTTGAGTCACAAGATCCATATCTCTGTGGCTCCCGGTGTTCTCTTACAGACCTACGCTGGGCTTGTGTCTCTTGAGCAGGCACTTCATCCACAACAGCTTGTGGTGTCTGCTCTGTTTCCATCTCAATATCATGTTCAATGTTTTCTTGTGGTTGAACTTCACTAAGTTCTATTTGTCTCCCACTGGTTTTCTAGAAATAAATTATCTTTCAAGAAAGACACCAGTCCGAGCAACAACCACTTTGTTCTCGGTGGGATAATAGAACTAGTATCCTTTCGTTTCCTTAGGATACCCCACAAATAAACACTTATCAGATTTGGGTCCAAGTTTGTTAGAGACGTGACGTCTCACGAAAGCCTCACAACCCCAAATCTTCATAAAAGACATACTAGGACGTTTCCCAGTCCATATCTCATATGGTGTCTTTTCCACTGATTTAGATGGAACACGGTTCAGTATAAATATTGCTGTTTCTAAAGCATGTCCCCAAAAGGATATCGGAAGATCTGCATGACTCATCATTGATCTAACCATGTCCAACAAGGTTCGATTTCTCCTCTCGGATACACCATTCCATTGTGGAGTATACGGAGGAGTGAGTTGTGGGACTATCCCACACTCCTTTAGATAGTCATGAAACTCTTGACTTAAGTATTCACCTCCTCGATCTGATCGAAGGATTTTGATACTTTTACCAAGTTGGTTTTGTACTTCATTCTTGAAATCCTTGAACTTTTCAAAGGTTTCATGTTTATGTTTCATTAGGTACACATACCCATATTTACTGAAGTCATCAGTAAATGTAACGAAGTATTGAAAACCACCTCTAGCTTGTGTACTTATTGGTCCACATACATCACTATGTATTAGTCCCAATAAAACATTTGCCCTTTCAACATGTCCCTTGAAAGGGGCTTTAGTCATCTTGCCCATTAAACACGACTCGCATGTTTCATATGATTCAAAATCGAATGAATCTAATACTCCATCCTTATGAAGTTTTGATATACGGTTCTCGTTTATGTGGCACAAGCGACAATGCCAGAGATAAGTTGGATTAGAATCATTATTCTTAATCCTTTTAGTATTTATGTTATAGACAGACATATCAAGATTTAATACATAAAGACCATTAATCATTGTGCACTAGCATAAAACATATCATTTAAATAAATAGAACAACAGTTGTCCTTTATCATAAATGAAAATCCACACTTGTCCAAACAAGAAATAGAAATAATGTTTTTAGTAATAGATGACACAAAATAACAGTCTTTCAAAATCAACGATAAACCAGAAGGTAAAGCTAAACAATAATCTCCTATAGCTAATGCAGCAACTCTTGCTCCATTTCCAACTCGGAGATCAACTTCACCTTTCGCCAACGTCCTACTCCTTTTGAGATCCTGCACATTTACACAAATGTGAGATCCACATCCAGTATCTAATACCCATGATGAAGAAGTAGATAAATTGACTTCTATAACAAAAATACCTGAATTGGAAGTCACACTTCCCTTTGTCTTCTTAAGATCTTCCAGATATACTTTGCAGTTCCTTTTCCAATGACCGGTCTCACCGCAATGGAAACAGTTTCCTTCCTTTGCCACCCCTCCCTTTGGCTTTAGTGCAGAAGCATGTGGCTTAGACTTAACAAGGACCTTCTTGTTCTTCTTGAAGCTCTTAGCTTTAGTCTTTCCTTTGCTCTTATTCACAATAAGAACATTTGTAGGCTTAGACTTCTTGCTATTTGCTTCAAAAGTTCTAAGCATGCCAAGTAACTGTGGTAGAGTTTTTTCAATTTCAATCATATTGTAATTCAAGACAAATTGACTGAAGCTTTCAGGCAACGATTGCAAGATCACGTCAGTGGCCAACTCTTGGTCCAAAGGAAAACCCAGCTTCTCCAGATTCTCAATATACCCAATCATCTTGAGTACATGAGTTCCAACTAGACTTCTTTCTACCATTCTACACTGTAACAACGCTTTAGAGACGTCAAACCTCTCTTGTCTTGCTTGTTGTTGGTACAGTTGCTTTAGATGCTCGATCATATCGAACGCCTCCATTTCCTCATGTTGCTTCTGAAGCTCAGAGTTCATGGTGGCAAGCATAAGGCACCCAACATCAAGTGCGTCATTTTGATGCTTCTTGTAAGCATCTTTATCGGCTTTAGCAGCCGTCAAGGGAGGTTCCTCAGCAGGTAAGGGTTCCTCTAGGACATATTGCTTCTTTTCTTGCTTGAGGACAATCCTCAAATTCCTATACCAGTCTAGGAAATTTGTCCCATTAAGTTTGTCCTTCTCAAGGACCGATCGCAATGATAATGTGCTTGTGACGTTGTTAGTTGCCATGGATATCTACAATATAAATATGCAAAATAAGTTTATGATTTTAATCATTTAATATGGTCTTATATTAAATGACACTCCCACTATTTTGTTTAAAATTATCAACCCTCGAAAACTTTGGTGGGCCAAGATCCATATTTCACTTAATCTTGAGTTAGCTTTGGATAATCGCCCAAGACTCGGTTATTTAGGTAGACAACACTTTGTCAATTACATCACATGTAATTCTTGGATGGTTGGACGAACAACACTTTGTTCAAACTCATCTAATGAATTATTATCCAACCACATGCCTCTAGGTTCCCAATCCTATTGAGATAACGCTAGTTAAGTCGAACCCAATTTTAAAATAACACGGATATCACATTTATCCTTTCGCGCCTTACTAAGATTGTCACGGTGCTTTGCTTTGGAAAACCCACACATGTTCAATCGAAGTCTTGACGAGTATTTTTAATTGGAAGGCATCTTAAACTTAATATTATAAGAGGGATTTATTGATCTCATGATTTTATTAATATTGAAAATATGTCCAGTACATATATGAATATATACATATCTACATATATATATATATAAGCAACAATATTAAATAAAACAGTAAACATGCATCTCATACATCAACATAAAGTTGAACGTGACATGGTTATAGCCCCAACTAATGATTTTCTCAAGCCAATGAGAAAATCCTAAAGGTCAACCTAAGGTAACTTCTCCAACCACCTCTTTGGCTCCCTTTTGTGAATGGCCTCCTCATCCCGGCACCTTTGTCCATCTTCATTGATCTCCATCAATAAAATAAACTATACTAATTAACATTTACAAGATATAGAGAATTCCTCGAGTCACATTCGAGGGGATCGTAGGGGAGGGATAGCATTCAGAAAAATAGAGAAGGCACGACTCGCAGGCCGTATAAAATTACAAACATTCACAAATCCTATCTAATAGGTTAAAGGGTTATAACCATGCCCCATGCTCAAACAACACATATAACATGCAATAACAATTAATGAATTAAATTCTAAACATTTTAAAATTTAATCCCAATAAAACTGTAAAATAAATTTTATGAAATTATCGTACGCTCGGGACATCACATGCCAACCATGCATGGGCCTAGGGTTCGAAACCCTAGCCCAAGCCACGTTCCGAGCACATGCGGCGCCGCTAGGGTTCCAAACCCTAGCCGTCGTCACGTCTTTTCATGTTCATCGAGCCACATGGTTCGAAATTCTTAGCCACGAGCCACGGTCCAACCATGCACGAATTATGACGGTGGCTGCTCGACAATCTCGAGCCAAGGGGTTCGAAAAACCCTAGCTCTCATGTGGAGGAAGCCACCAACCATCTAATCGAGCCAAAAATTCTAAAACCTTAGCATTGTTTCGACACTTCCATGCACAATTATTAGCCACAACGGCTAAACCATCTCGAGCCAAGGGTTCGAAAACCCTAGCCCTCATGTGGCAGCCGTGTGTCATTTGTGATGGTGGTGGCCGAACCATCTCATGCTTTGGGCTCGGTTTTGCGCCTTCATGTATCGTATACAATAAACTTTAATTATATCAAATATAATTTTACAATAATTACACAAACTCGATTTACTCATATCATATATGATTATATACAGTTTTATTAGCATGCAATACAAATCTAAATATGATTAAACAATTAACCACATAATTCCGATATGAGCTTTGTACACGGCTCTGATACCACTGTAAGTAATCCAGCAAGCATACAACGCAGCGGAATAAAAAAATTGGATTACTAGAACCGCGGATCTATACAAAGTGGTCATATCGGAATAGAGATAATAAGAGTCTCACCCTTGTAGCGTGTTTGAGCAGAATCCACGAAGCACCACGTCCCACGAATTCCGAGTCACGAGCAACACCTTCAAGGTCTTGCCTCTACGGTATCCACACGATCAAATCGAAGAAGGGATGTTCAAGAACAAGTTGCTAGACTTATTCTTGAACCAAAACTGAACGCCCGGTTCAAAACCGATCAACAACTACCAATCTTTTCTCCATAGAACGCGACGGCGGCCGTGAACTTTTTGAGAGAAAAAGGCGGTCGATTCTTTGGAGTGGAAGGTTAGGTTATGTTATGAAGTGTTGTGTTAAATCATTAACCTTGCTATCTGATTATATATGATTTAATTAAAGGCTTTCACAAAGCTTCATGGGCCCAAACCCATGATTTAATTAAATCCTTATAATCATTTAATTAAGACTCTTCTTAATTAATTAATTCATCCAATGAATTTAAATTCCTTATCGATTTAATCTTTTGTGCGACCCGATAGGATCTTGTAATGTTGGCAGTGACATAAAATCTCATTTTACGTCACAAACAAAGAGCGGTATCTAGCAACACATCAAGGCTACCCAAATTACAAGAATGTCTTTGACTCGACATAACCTTTAGAACTTGTGATAATATTAATCATGTAACTTAATCCCTTTGTACATGTGTTTAGATTGAACACGAGTCATGGAATAGTCATACTCGTATATTCAATCTTTATTTCTTGATCTCCAAGTAGAACTAGAATAAACGAATAAGCTCGATATCACATATCGACTCATTCGAGCACGGCCATGCATTTTAGTCTTACTTGATCAAGGGCCCAAACACTCTCCTGTTATATAGGATGGACAAATCCTATCTTGATCAATCAACATCCCTCTACATAACTCGTAGTGTATCCAATAGTTGCCTTTATAGTTTACCCTGTTACAGGTAACGTTTGACAATATCAAGATACATAACTCCTTATGTTGGGATCTTTGATGATCTCAAGTCGTAAGGATTACATACATTATTATCACTATGAGAATTGCTTATGACACTCATATAACTATCCATGTAGCATTCTCATGGTGGGTCTGTCCAGTACATTGTCCTCTAACATGTACCCATGTGTTGATTTGATATCTCATATCCATGAACAATTCATCAATCAAAACATACTAGTCTCAATGTATTATCATTATCCTGATTTATGATAATACTTGACTAGGGACAATCTTTAAGAATAATACAATATTATTCTAAGGAAATTAACTTATATATCAATTCATATTGCACAGATATTCGAATAATATATAATAATGATTTGCCATTCATAAAATCATAATACATTGTATGTCATAAACAATCATCTAATGACTTGTCTTAGGGCATATCCCAACAAAATGATAAGACCCTTGTGACGCCGTTAACAATGATATGGAATGAATCGTGCTAAGGACCACAAAAATCATGATTTACACATAACCCAAGAAAGTTTTAAAAGTAGATTGAAAATTACAAGGCTCGAATGATATGAAATTTGTTACCTTAAACCTAGTCCCGTTGCTCAACGAAGCAAGAACCTCGGTATGATAATAAGCACATCGACCCAATATCTATAAAGAGATATGAACCTCGGTATCTGATTGTGAACTCCACAAGGAATGAAAACCTTGATAAGTTCAGAAAGTTGATCTTTGAAGATCAAATGTTCGAGTGAAAACACAAAAGGTATGCAACACTTGACTGTTTGTATGAAAATGATTGATTGCCCTCAAAAAGAATACAGTGGGTGCTTATATATAATCTTAGCACCTCTAATTTGACCTAATGGGCTCAAAACAAGCTAGCATGCCACTTTTATGAAGCCCATCAACTTACAACTTGAAATGCATGAAATAAAATAAGTACTAAACCCAATAAGCAGTAAAATACTATTACAATTTGGAACAAATAATAAGAGAAAAGTTCTAAGCAGCACGAGTACAAAAAACTTGAAATAGTTCAATTGATTCACTCTTTTTTTTGAACTTGGAGTAGATTCAGTATTGGAAGTTCATTTGTCATAAATTGTCTTGAAACACATTGTTCATTTGCTATGGTGTGTTGTACGAAGCTTAGCAATGAGTTTGCTAACTTTTAGCTCGTGCTCTTGTAATTGGTCCACTTGGAATTAGAGGAATCTTATGTACCTCTCCTTGATTAGCTCCTTATTCTTCATACACTTGTAGATCTTCATCACTGAACCTCAACGATCTCCTCCTCCTCTGAATTGATGCACCATTGCGCCCATGATTTTTTTATGTCCATGATCGAATGACATCTTCGGTGGCTGGCCTAAACAGCTCCTCCTCATATGCTACAGTCTTTTTTATTTTTTATTTTTTTTGCACAAATTTGGGAAATAGGGGATGTGTCCGAGGCAAACCCATGTAAGCTCAAGGTGGATGGAAGCCTGCCCGGGCTACACGATTAATCAAACAAATTATTCAGCCCTTCCATATCAGCGTCATTACCTAAATCCACCTACCCAATGTATCTAAATTCTTGCTTAAGCAAGAAAAGGCATGATCTAAGGAAGGATAAGGCTGTTGGCATTGGAGCCCAATATGAGTGTTAAAAGGTAATGAAAGTCTAGGATTGTCTGTATTTAATTTTGAAAAAGTAGGAAATGAATGAGATCTTACTAAGTTGGAAGGTAGAGGTGAATCTTCTTCAAAGGTAGAAATAGTAAAGGACTTGATAATAGGATTTGGGATATCCTTATCAGGACAAACAAAATCCTTCTCCACCACATAACTCTCCACTAGCCAAAGGTTTATAAAATGAGATATTTTTCGACAGAGGCATTTTTAAATTTCAAATTGTCAAATTGAGGATTAGTAGGAAATGATTCCACTAAATCCTCTCTGATAACCGATCCCACATCAACCTTCTTCAAGGCCTCCACATTAGCCACGATCAAATCCTTACCATGATCAAAAACCATCCCTAAATTAGATGTACTAGCCCATATCTTATCCAATATCTCCCCATCATCACCTATGCTCGATCCAAGATATATAGAACCACCTCGCCCAAAATCTTTAGCTAACTCATGATCCAACGCATCTGAATGTACCACCTCGTTAACAGCAACCACGTCATTAAAGTTTCTAACAATTTCGTCAGCTATCTCAAGGTTGATTACCACGAGGTCAACATTTTGAAATTGAGAATCTGAACCAGAATGTGATATCTTTTACATTATACACAAGATACGCCATAATTTGATGCACTGAATCCGTTACTCCAAGATCATCGGCAGAAAGTTTATCACCAGTAGCCTTCTCATTACCTTCACCAATTTGAGCAATATTTTCAAATCATCATTGATCAATCTAATCGGGGTTTTGTTTTTATTGCGCACATAAACATCATGGCCAAAAGCAATGTGCAGTATCTTGGAAGATTTTTCGTATTCAAAGTCTTGTGAATACAGCCCATTCCCAAGTTGAATGCAAATCTTCGAGGGACAGGCACGGTTATGTCAAGTTCGATACACATCCTAGCAGCCGTAGGCCTGGATTTCCGCATAGTTGCATTATCAATACTTTCCCTCACCAGTTCACCGAGATAAAGTAAAACATCATGCTCAAAAACATGTATTGGTAGTCATGAAATTTATCCAAATCGGGAAGATTGATTGTTCTTCTTTGTAGTTGAAAGAAGGAGACAATTTATATACCTTCATGGTATGTCCAGCCACCTTCCAAATTCTGCTCGACCATATGTAATGAAAGTCTTCCTTGTTCTCAAGATGAACGAGAATAAAATCTTTTTTAGGCGCCTCAATGGAAATATCTCCTTCAAATGGCAAACATGGTTCCCAGTCGCGGAAATGGTGCCTAGAACGGAGTTCATCGTCCCAGTTCCAATGGCATTTCACGGAACGGTCACGGCGCAGATTTTTTACTGCGCGGATTTTTTAAAAATAATATTAAAAAATTCAAAAAGATTGAATAGTTTGAAAAAAAAAATTTAATCTTCTTTAATTATAAAGAATAATAACTAAGTATTTATTACGAATAAATTGGGGTAGGCTATTTTCATCTTCTTTAATTCATAAAGAATATTTAAAAAGGTTATTTTTAAGAAGATAACAAATAAATTTTTTTTCTAGATCTTATGTAAACTTTATTAAAACATAAATTTATCCTCAATATATACTAAAATTTTCGCAACCATATCAAAACTATTTTACCTTTAAATCATAATATTAATAAAAAAATAAAATCAACAAACTAAATGAAATATTTTTCATTTAATTTCTAATTAGTTAAATTTCAAGTAAATTGTAAAATAATTAAATCTTATGTAAAATATAAATTTATCCTTAGTATCTCATAATATTTTTTATTATTTTGTTTACAAAAATTAAATTAATTCTAACATTTAATTATTAAATTATTAAAATACACATAACAATTTATTTAAATAATTTCTAACAACTTTTATATTTCAGAATTATTAATATCATTTCAGATTAATAAACATTCTATTTTAAATTTTTAAATCAAATAAACTACTTTAAATAAAACACAAAAAAAAAAATTATAACTTTATATCACGCCTATAATTACTTCATCTCACTCTCTCCTTCATTTCGCTCATCCTCAATCTCTCTTTCGTTCCATTGAAAAAAAATTCAAAAATTCAATTTTTTTTTAATTAACATCCATTCCGCGCCGCAACGTTCCGCCATTCCACTTTCGCGCCACCGATATATCGTCGATCTCCGGTTACATAACGCTTTCCAGAGCAATCCACGTTACAAGCTAAAACTTTGGCACACTCACCTTCATTCCCATTCCGAAACGGCCGCTCCGGCTTTTCAGTTCCGGCCGTTCCGTTCCCGCGAACCATTGGCAAAGGCTTTGCGAACGTCATCGTCGGATGCTTTTGAAAAAAAATTCCAATCAAAGAAAACACAAAAGGCTTTGCTAGCTTGGCCACCTCCTCATCCGTGAAGCAGATTGTGGGAACTCCATGAACAACAGTAGGAGAGCGAACAAGAACGATAGTTTTGTTCACAATTGAAATAAGATCATGATTAGATAAGGACCTAAAAACGATGCAAGAGAAATGTTTTTTGGGATTATGGGGAATCTGTTTAACAGAAGACGACGACACCGTCTTGTGTAGTGGTGACGCCGAGGAAGGGCTCACCGACGGCATTATGCCGCCAGGGGTAGAGGGGGAAGCAAGGCCATAAGGTGAGAGAACTAGATAGCATTCTCGATAAAACTAAAAAGTAGTGTACAACCTTGTAAACAAACAAAAAAAAAAAAGAAATTTACATCATTGGCAAAACACCTTCCTGTAAAATTTAAAAAATAAATAAATAATTTACTTCCTTGTAAAAATAAAATAAACAATAATTGAGGTAAATTGCCACTTCAATTTATTATTATTCTCTTTATTATTTCATTTTAATTTATTATAATTCTCTTTATCAATATTATTATCTTAATTTATTTTAAATATAAATACTATAATTAAAATAATTGAGGTAAATCGTTAAGTTTTTTATGAATGTAAATTAATCCTTTTTAGTTTTCAATGCAGTCCTTTATTTATTTATCAACAGGTAAATCGCTTTTTTTGTTTTGTTTATATGCTCATTTTTAGTTTATTGGGAAATGATTTGACACTTACTTATTTATAGTAAGATAAATTGCTACTTTATAGTTTACAGAGAGGTAAATTGCATTTTGTAATTTGAATTTTCCACGTGTATTATGTCAAGCAATTTTGTGCAATTTGAATTTTCCACGTGTGTTGTGTCAAGCAATTTCGTGCTCCATTATTCTTATAGTTAATA
The DNA here is from genome assembly GCA_907163345.1 of Haberlea rhodopensis. NCBI lineage: Eukaryota > Viridiplantae > Streptophyta > Magnoliopsida > Lamiales > Gesneriaceae > Haberlea > Haberlea rhodopensis. The sequence continues at coordinate 1,133,624 of CAJQUN010000151.1, read as the reverse complement.
CAAGGGCAAAAATCAGGCCGGTACACCATGGTTGAACTTTGTTGAAGTTAGTCCAGGAAAAAAACATTAAACTATTTAGGTCCACTTTGGGCCAAAAATACATATACCCTTATTGTTAAACCAAAAGGCGGTAAACCCTTTCTCTTCCAATTTGCATCGTCTCCGTTTGATTACATTCACTGACACAATTCTCGATTCTCTCACTTCGAATTTACACCGATTGGGAAATATTTTTTAAACCTTTTCGATTTTAATCTCGAAGTCTCCTTCCATCCAACACAGTCCAAGTCTCATTCCTTTAAGATTCCAAAAATCCAATTTTCGTCCCCTATAACACGATAATACATGGCTCCAAAGGCGCCCAAAAAGTTGCAGGAAGTAGCTGAGAAGAGGAAAACGAAGAAGAGCACGCGTGTAACAAAACATGGTATGTCTAGCGTTTTTGGAATTCTTTTAATTTTCTAATGAGATTTATGTAAACATGGCATATATATTCTTGAAATTTTCAGGTTTGTAATGAGATCTGTATTGATTTGTTTTTTCCCCCAACTAGGGCTTGTAATGATGAACTCATTTGCTATTGTATGAAAAAATTACATTGCTCTAAAAAACGGATTACACCAGTTAGTGTGAAATGTTTAATTTAATGACACTCCTATTTGTTTTCATGGCAGCACCATTTAGATCCTCGCCAACAGAGGAAGAAAATAGCAAAATATCGTCTAAGTCTTCATTATACAGATCTAACCTACAAGCAGTAGTGAGTGATCTGAAAAAAATTGAACTTGGAGATGAACATTTACAAGTGTTGCAGCGTACGCCATTTTGGCATATGGTTAATGCAATTCAAGCTGACAGGGTGGTATTAAATCATTACAAGAAAAGTGATGTGGCAATCAGGGAAATAATAGCTTGTTTCCACAAGGAATCTAAAGGATTCCATTTTGGGGAGCATACCATGACCATTACTACCAGTGATGTTCGGGTAATTTTTGGAATAAGAGATGGCAACGAGGACATTGACACGCAGATGATAGACTACCCATGTACAACATTCCTATCTAGATGCTTCCCCAAGAAAGAGACATTCATGATTTCAGAATGAGCAAGAGCTCAATTTACAAGAAATTGATTTCTAAGGTGGGAAGCCGGGATATTACAGATGTCAATGATGTTGCTCGGTTGGTTGTTTTGTACATACTTGCGACATTCTTCATTGCTACAAAATCTTCAAACTTGAATTGGGGTTATACGGCAGTTGTGGATGATATGGACAGAATATGCACCATCAATTGGTTGGAACACATTTTAAACAATTTGTTGAGCAGCCTGTTAGAGTCCAACAATGAAAAACATTCTGGTTGTGTTCCATTGATACCGGTACGTTGCGTACAAAATTTTTTGTTGCAATTAATGCCCCTAGTTTGTTAATAACATTGATTAACACTTTTTTTTTGTAGTATTCTCTATGCGAGAAAACGAAGATTATTGATCCCGTGGATGCGAATTTGTTCCCCAGGTTCATGTAATGGAATCTTGTAGAATTGTACAAAAAGCTAGGCTCAATTGAATTGAAGGATCTAAACCGTGAAGGCGTAAGTGGTGCATGAAATCATAATGGGGAATTAAAAATCATAACGGGTGCATGTAATTATGTAATTGTAACTGGTGCATGTAAATTATAACTGATGCATGTAAATTATATAACTGGTGCATGTAAAATATAACTGGTGCATGTAATCATAACTGGTGCGTGTAAATTATAACTGGTGCATGTAATCATAACTGGTGCATGTAAATTATAACTACTGCATGTAATTGAAAAAAGCACACCTGGTGCATTTAAATTATAACTGGTGCATCTAATTGTAAATGGTGCATATAAATTATAAATGGTGCATGTAAATAAAAACTGGTCCATGTAAATTATCACTGGTGCATGTAAATTGTAAATGGTGCATGTAATTATAATTGGTGCATGTAAATCATACTGGCTCATTTACATTATCACTGGTGCATGTAAATTATAACTGGTTAATGTAATTAGAACTGGGCATGTAAATCATAACTGGTACATCTAATTGTAACTGGTGCACGTAAATCATAACTGGTGCATGTAAATCATAACTGGTGCATGTACTTATAACTTGTGCATGTAATTATAACTTTTACATGTAAATCATAATTGGTGCATCTAATTGTAACTGGTGCATGTAGTTATACTGGTGCATGTAAATTATAACTAGTGCATGTAAATTGTAACAAGTGCATGTAATTATAACTTTTGCATATAAATCATAACTGGTGCATCTAATTGTAACTGGTGCATATATTTATACGTTTTGCATAGAAATCATAACTGGTGCATGTAAATTATAACCGGTGCATGTAAATTATAATAGGTGCATGTAATCATAACTGTTATGTGTAAATTATAACTGGTGCATGTAATCATAACTGGTGCATGTAAATTATTACTCGTGCATGTAATTGAAAAAGCACACCTGGTGCATTTAAATTATAACGGGTGCATCTAATTGTAAATGGTGTATGTAAACTGTAACTGGTGCATGTAATTATAACTTTTGCATGTAAATCATAACTGGTGCATCTAATTATAACTGGTGCATGTAGTTATCACTGGTGCATGTAATTATATCTGGTACATGTAAATTATAACTTGTGCATGTAAATTGTAATTAGTGCATGCAATTATAACTTTTGCATGTAAATTATAACTAGTGCATCTAATTGTAACTGGTGCATGTAGTTATAACTTGTGCATACAAATCATAACTGGTGCATGTAAATTATAATTGGTGCATGTAAATTTTAACCGGTGCATGTAATTATAACTTTTGCATGTAAATCATAACTGGTTCATCTAATTGTAACTGGTGCATGTAGTTATAACTTGTGCGTGTAAATTATAACTGGTGCATGTAATTATACATGGTGCATGTAAATTGTAACAGGTGCATGTAATTATAACTTTTGCATGTAAATTGTAACAGGTGCATCTAATTGTAACTGGTGCATGTAGTTATAACTTTTGCATATAAATCATAACTAGTGCATGTAAATTATAACTGGTGCATGTAATCATAACTGGTACATGTAAATTATAACTGGTGCATGAAATCATAACTGGTGTATGTAAATTATAACTGGTGCATGTAACTGAAAAAAGCACACCTGGTGCATTTAAATTATAACTGGTGCATCAAATGTAAATGGTGCATGTAAATTGTAACTGATGTATGTAATTATAACTTTTGCATTTAAATCATAACTGGTGCATCTAATTGTAACTGGTGAATGTAGTTATAACTTTTGCATATAAATCATAACTGGTGCATGTAAATTATACCTGGTGCATGTAAATTGTAATTGTGCATGTAAATTGTGACTTGTGCATGGAATTATAACTTTTGCATGTAAATCATATCTGGTGCATCTAATTGTAACTGTGAATGTAGTTATAACTTTTGCATATAAATCATAACTGGTGCATATAAATTATAATTGGTGCATGTAAATTGTAACTGGTGCATGTAATTATAACTTTTGCATGTTAATCATAACTGGTGCATCTAATTGTAATTGGTGCATGTATTATAACTTTTGCAAATAAATCATTACTGATGCATGTAAATTATAACTGTTGCATGTAATCATAATTGGTACGTGTAAATTATAACTGGAGCATGAAATCTAACTAGTGCATGCAAATTATAACTGGTTCATGTAATTATACATGGTGCATGTAAATTATTACTGGTGCATGTAAATTGTAACTGGTGCATGTAATTATAACTTTTGCATGTAAATCACAACTGGTGCATCTAATTGTAACTGCTGCATGTATTTATAGCTTTTGTAAATAAATCATAACTGGTGCATGTAAATTATAACTGGTGCATGTAATCATAACTGGTACGTGTAAATTATAACTGGAGCATGAAATCATAACTGGTGCATGTAAATTATAACTGGTGCATGTAATTGAAAAAAGCACACCTGGTGCATTTATATTATAACTGGTGCATCTAATTGTAAATGGTGCATGTAAATTGTAACTGGTGCATGTAGTTATAACTTTTGCGTATAAATCATAACTGGTGCATGTAATCATAATTGGTACGTGTAAATTATAACTGGTGCATGTAATCATAATTGGTACGTGTAAATTATAACTGGTGCATGAAATTATAACTGGTGCCTGTATATTATAACTGGTGCATGTAATTGAATAAAGCACACATGGCGCATTTATATTATAACTGGTGCATCAAATTGTAAATGGTGCATGTAAATTGTAACTAGTTCATGTAATTATAACTTTTGCATGTAAATCATAACTGGTGCATCTAATCGTAACTGGTGCATGTAGTTATAACTTTTGCATATAAATCATAACTGATGCATGTAAATGATAACTGGCGCATGTAATTAGAACTGGGCATGTAAATAATAACTGGTGCTTCTAATTGTAACTGGTGCATGTAAATTATAAATGGTGCATGTAAATCATAACTGATGCATGTAATTATAACTGGTACGTGTAATTATAACTTTTGCATGTAAATCATAACTGGTGCATCTAATCTGTAACTGGTGCATGTAATTATAAACTTTCCATGTAAATCATAATTGGTGCATCTGATTGTAACTGGTGCACGTAGTTATAATTTTTGCATATTGATCATAACTTGTGCATGTAAATTATAAGTGGTGCATGTAAATTATAACTGGTGCATGTAATCATAACTGGTGCGTGTAAATTATAACTGGTGCATGTAATCATAATTGATGCATGTAAATTATAACTTGTGTATGTAATCATAACTGGTGCTTGTAAATTATAACTGGTGCATGTAATCATTACTGGTGCATATAACTTATAACTGGTGAATATAATTGAAAAAAGCACACCTGGTGCATTTAAATTATAAATGATGCATCTAATTGTAAATGGTGCATGTAAATTATAAATGGTTCACGTAAATTATAACTGGTGCATGTAAATTATCAATGGTTCATGTAAATTATAAATGGTGCATGTAATTAGAACTGGTGCATGTAAATCATAACGGGTGCATCTAATTGTAACTGGTGCATCTAATTGTAACTGGTGCATGTAAATTATAACTTGTGCATCCTAATCATAAATGGTCCATGTAATTATAGCTGGCTTATATAATTATAACTTGTGCATACAATTATTAATGAAAAATCACAACTTGGTGCATGAAAATATAACTGGTGCATCAGATATTGGAAAGCTTTTTACCACTCTCAACTGAGGAAGCTGAACTCCTGCAACAAGATAATCTTTTGAATCATGAATCACCATACCTTGAACAACAAAATGAAGAACCATCTATGGCAGAACGACAAGAACAACGAGTTGTAGATCTTAATGCAGAACCAGAATTTGACAAAAGGGAATATGAAGAAGAAGAAGTTGCATATTTCCCAGATGCAACAATTGCCGAGGTACTGCCGATCTTTCTGAACATTCCCGTGACAAAAATTTATACAATGGCGTTGACATGTCCAATATGTTGGTGGAAGTGTTTGTTGAGAACGAGATGGAGACGCAACTCTTTAATGTTGCTGACAGAAGCTATTGTGAGGATTTTTTGTTTGCTACCGATGGAGAAGGAGATGAATTACATGAAGATGTGAATACATCATGTGGAGAACCAATGGAATCAACTCAAAATCCAGATTTTATACAATCTGCAGAATTGGTCACACAACTCCAAGAAACAAAGCAGGAACTTCTGAGAAGGGAAAATGAGTTAAAAGAGTTGCAGAGAAAATTTGACTCATTTGTTTCTGAGCACGATGTCCAGTGGCTAGACAACGCAGAAATAGGAACACAACTGGAAGAAGCTAGGACAATCATCATGCTGAAGGATGAAGAGCTGAAAGAAATGCATGCCAGATATAATGAAGTGCTGAAACAAAAGGAGGAGCTCGACAACATCGTTGCACAGCTACATGCTCAAATCGAAAGATTAAAACAGAATAAGGAAGCAGTTAACAACGACCTGAGCTGCACAAAAAACAGCTGCAATGATGTTGAGCGAAGAAAATGTACAACTCTTGAAATTAAACGAGGCACAAACATCAATGGTTAAAAGAATTAAGAACAGATGGGACCGAATGCCGAAGAAAGAAAGAGACCATACGTACCCCTCCTTAAAAAGGGCTAGGTCAAAACAAAAAGACTCTACTGAAAAAGAAAAAAAGATCAACCAAAAAAGGCAAGTAAAGACATAATAGCATTGCAAGACGATGATGATTTTGAAGTTGCAACACGCGGGAAAGACAATAAGGATGACGGACCTTTCAAGTTCAAACCCCGAAATGCTATGTTCAAACGGTTGAAAAAAGGAGAACGAGAATTGTTAATGAAATTCAACAATGAGCATGGACAATGGTATGACTTGTTTTATTTTTTTAACAGTAAATTAATTCAACTAGATGAAACCAATAAATGTTGCAATTTATCATTGTGTGCAGGAGACTGATTTGGCGAGACGATATGGCAAAAAAACAATTACTCGTTAAATATATTGGAGTCATACTTAACGGACTTTCAATTCCTAACGATGTAAACGATTTATCAAAAGATTTGTTCACTTGTCTATTTTCTTGATATTCAGTTAACTCATTGCCAAATGTCTTATCACGCCTTTCAGATTGTTGACTGCTGGAGCATCCTTATTGATAGGCAGATTGAGAAAAACGGGCAAAAGAAAAGTTACTATGTTTTTGATTGCTTGTCTTGGGTAATAAAACACAAGTTATTAATTTAAATTTCTTATAAATTCATGTGTATTAAATTTGTTCGTGCTGCTTGACAACATTACGTTGCAAGGAGATCACGAGAGATATATTGCCAAGAGACAACAAAACACCAAATAAATGAGAAGATTGCCCAATCCATGGAACATAGATTCCTTATTTTTCCTATAAACACATGCGGCCGTGAGGACCCATCGGTGACTGCTGGCTACCATTGGACATTGCTCGTATTTGACTTGCAAGAATCGAAGTGGACGTACTACAATTCAATAAGGCCACGCAGGGAAGAAGAAACTGATCACTACTTCGAGAAGGCCAAACTACTGGTAATTTGCGTTACATTTTAAGAGTTATTTTCTACAATTAACATAAGTATGTTAACAAAAGAATATTAACTCGTACCCAATTTACAGAAAGAATATGTCGGAGAAGCGATGCATAGAGTGATTGAGGATGACCGTATATCAAAGGGTATACAATATACTCCCAGTGAAAAAACATTTCAAATTGAGACGTATATAGAAGCTGCACAGAAGAAACCTGGGTCCGTCGACTGTGGCGTCTTCGTTTGCGTGAATATGGAAAAGATTATGAGAGGACAAGCGGTGCCAAAGCATTGTAGCGGGGATTACAATACAAATTACATGGTAGGTGAAGATGATTATTCATGATGCAAAATGGTTACAAAATGATCAACTGAAGCTTTAGCATGTGTAAAATAACGGATGAAATACAATTGAAAAAAGCACACCTGGTGCATGTAAATCATAACTGGTGCATCTAATTGTAAATGGTGAATGTATTTATAACTGGTGCATGTAAATTATAACTGTGCAGGTAATTATACATGGTGCATGTAAATTATAACTGGTGCATGTAAATTGTAACTGGTGCATGTAATTATAACTTTTGCATGTAAATCATAACTGGTGCATCTAATTGTAACTGGTGCATTTAGTTATAACTTTTGCATATAGATCATAACTGGTGCATGCAAATTATAACTGGTGCATTTAATCATAACTGGTATGTGTAAATTATAACTGGTGGATGAAATCATAACTGGTGCATGTAAATTATATCTGGTGCATTTAATTGAAAAAAGCACACCTGGTGCATTTAAATTATAACTGGTGCATCTAATTGTAAATGGTGCATGTAAATTGTAACTGGTGCATGTAATTATAACTTTTGCATGTAAATCATAAATGGTGCATCTAATTGTAACTGGTGCATGTAGTTATAACTTTTGCATATAAATCATAACTGGTGCATGTAAATTATAACTGGTGCATGTAATTAGAACTAGGCATGTAAATCATAACCAGTGCATCTAATTGTAGCTGGTGCATGTAAATCAAAACTGGTGCATGTAAATTATAACTGGTGTATGTAAATCATAACTGATGCATGTAATTATAACTGGTACATGTAATTATAACTTTTGCATGTAAACCATAACTGGTGCATCTAATTGTAACTGGTGCATGTAATTATAACTTTTGCATGTAAATCATAATTGGTGCATCTGATTGTAACTGGTGCACGTAGTTATAATTTTTGCATATAATCATAACTTGTGCATGTAAATTATAAGTGGTGCATGCAAATTATAACTGTTGCATGTAATCATAACCGGTGCATGTAAATTATAACTTATGCATATAATCATAACTGGTGCATGTAAATTATAACTGGTGCTTGTAAATCATAACTGGTGCTTGTAAATTATAACTGGTGCATGTAATCATTACTGGTGTATGTAAATTATAACTGGTGCATGTAATTGAAAAAAGCACACCTGTTACATTTAAATTATAAATGATGCTTCTAATTGTAAGTGGTGCATGTAAATTATAACTGGTGCATGTAATTAGAACTGGTGCATGTAAATCATAACTGGTGCATCTAATTGTCACTGGTGCTCTAATTCTAACTGGTGTATGTAAATTATAACTTATGCATCCTAATCATAAATGGTCCATGTAACTATAACTGGCTCATATAATTATAACTTGTGCATACAATTATTAATGAAAAATCACAACTTGGTGCATGAAAATATAACTGGTGCATCAGATATTGGAAAGCTTTTTACCACTGTCAACTGAGGAAGCTGAACTCCTGCAACAAGATAATCTTTTGAATCATGAATCACCATACCTTGAACAACAAAATGAAGAACCATCTATGGCAGAACGACAAGAACATCGAGTTGTAGATCTTAATGCAGAACCAGAATTTGACAAAAGGGGATATGAAGAAGAAGAAGTTGCATATTTCCCAGATGCAACAATTGCCGAGGTACTGCTTGATCTTTCTGAACATTCCCGTGACGAAAATTTATACGATGGCCTTGACATATCCAATGAGGATATGTTGGTGGAAGTGTTTGTTGAGAACGAGATGGAGACGCAACTCTTTAATGTTGCTGACAGAAGCTATGATGAGGATTTTTTTGTTTGCTACCGATGGAGAATGAGATGAATTACATGAAGATGTGAATACAACATGTGAAGAACCAATGGAATCCACTCAAAATCCAGATTTTAGACAATCTGCAGAATTGGCCACACAACTCCAAGAAACAAAGCAGGAACTTCTGAGAAGGGAAAATGAGTTAAAAGAGTTGTAGATGAAATTTGACTCATTTGTTTCTGAGCACGATGTCCAGCGGCTAGTTTCTGAGCACGATGTACAGTGGCTAGACAACTGTGATGCCCGGGGATTAATGGTGTTAATCCCGATGTGGTAATAATCCTTAATGGATTTCATTTGTGGCAATTATGAACTAATTGCGATTTTGGGACTCTTGGGGAATTTAAATCCGATATTTGGAGTCGTTGAACCCAAGGGATGAGATCGTATTCTCATCGTGGTGATAACCTTAGAATTTGGTCTTTGGTGGGATTTGGGGTCCGGAGTACTTGGTACTGGGGTTGTTTATGGAAATAGAGTTTGGGAGGTATTTATTGGAAACAGGTGTTTTTTAATGAGTCATGATGTATTTGTGAAGGGATTGGTATTTTTGAGTTTCGGTATTATATATACCAAGTGGACTCGGCATCCCGTCATTTGGCATGGAACCCTTCCCTCTCTTCCCTCTCTCTTCGCTCAAGCCCTTTCCCCATTTCCCCTCTTCTTCCCTTGGAAGAGAAATCGTTGCTTGCCTGGCTCGGGAGCCGGTTTTCTCGAAGATAATCAGGTATTAATCTTCCCCTCGTCATTGTCTTCGATTTGGTAGTAGTATTGTTGATTTTAGTTGAGTATTAATGTTAGATTTGGGTTTGTGGATTTTGGGTAAAAATCTAAAGTGTTGATTTTGGTGTTTCCATTGAGTTTAAATGGTGTATTAGGGGTGTTGAGGAAGTTAGGGGTGTTGGTTTTGAGTTTGGATGTAAAAAACATCATGGAAGCTCAAATTTCTCAAAAAAATCGCAGGTCGCGATCGATCGCCGTGGAGGGCCGATCGATCGAGACGAGCAACTGAAAATTGGATACGATGTACAGTTCTGCCGATCGATCGCCAAGTCTCGGTGATCGATCGTGAGGCGATTAGCCTTCGATCGCGTAGACGCGCGATCGATCGCGAGATCATTCTGTTTGGCCACTGGACTGTGGCGATCGATCGCGATGAAAGTGACGATCGATCGCCACCCGAAGATTTTTGTTTTTTTTTGAAAATTTTTGGAAAATGTCGGGATTTTGGAATCGAGGTTTAAGGGGTCGTTTCCGGGGCAATGTCTACATTCCATTGGGAATGCTATACCTTTAAAATGGATTGGTTGGAGCCAAAATTTAATAAAACGGGATTCTCGGTTGAGTTTTTGACTATCTTTTAAACTTGTAAAATGGAATATTTTGGGTGTTATGCTGCTTAGCCGGGGGGTTTCTATTTTGATAATCGTCATGGATTGACGATATGTTTGGGGGTTATGAACGTGCTTGGGCACGTGGTTGCATGCTTGTGTTTAATTGTGAACTATTTATGTGCTAGCACATAATTCATCGGGTTGTGGGACTCAGGCAAGGTTGGACTCAAACTACGGAATCATAAGGTACGTATGACGTACGAGCATGGCCTATTATAATGTTGCAACTGTAAAATGCATGGCATGTGATAATTGCAATAAATGGACAAGGAAATGTACGGTATGGTAATTGCAATAAATGGATATTGAAATGCATGGTATATGGTACTTACTATAAATGGATAGTGAAGTGTATAGTGTATGGTAATTGCGATAAATGGAAATACATTGGGAATTATATGGTGCCGCCTTGAGCGAGCAATGATTGAGATGTTGTCGCCGTTGAGCGACCATCGGTTATGACGCCGCTATTGTTGAGCGTGCGTGGGGTTTGAAACGCCGCTATTGTGGAGCGAGCAATGAAATAGGAACATGGAACCATTGGGTAGATATATGTTATATCTATGGTCTTTTACACAATGATTTTACCATATTGATTATGGAATTGGCATAATAGAAATGGTATTAGTTAATCTATGTGGCGATTAACTGGCTTTGGGAATTTGATGCATTTGGTTATTTTGAGAACATGGACAACACAGGGGATCCCGGATGAGGGTGATACCATCCAGGGAGTATCATTTATATTCATGGCATTTACATTCTGTAAATTATGAACTGCAATATTTGGATTATTGGATTTGTGGTATTGGTATGCTCACCCCGTGTGGGGGCTGTCTCTGTTGGGGCAGGTGATACAGGTGTAGCAGCAACCTTGGAGTTGAGCTCGGACTATTGATTGGAAGTACTTCCAGGATCGAGGTACCAGAGCTGGTTGAATAAGTACACAGATCCAGAGTTGAGATCGAGTTGTGCTTGGGAGGTGCTTCCAGGATTGAAGTACCAGTAACGGTATCTGGTAGGGTATTTTATACATTAGATACACGCTTATTCATTGGGTGCTCTCATTTGAGTACGTGTTACGTGTATATGGATATTTGGATCAAATGTGGATCAAATGCAAGAAATTTTCTGGATAGCATATGGTGTTGTACTTGCATTTGGCTTTTCCCCATGATAGTATGATTATATGCACTAATGGTATGGATTAATACACTAATAATGGGTTAAGGGCACGGGGGTCCTTACAACAACGCAGAAATAAGAACACAGTTGGAAGAAGCAAGGACAATTATCATGCTGAAGGAAGAAGAGCTGAAAGTAATGCATGCCAGATATAAAGAAGTGCTGAAACAAAAGGAGGAGCTCGACAACATCGTTGCACAGCTACATGCTCAAAAGAAAGATTAAAACATGATAAGAAAGCAGTTGACAACGACCAGAGCAGCACAAAAACAGCTGCAATGATGTTGAGCGAAGAAAATGTACAACTCGTGAAATTAAATGAGACACAAACATCAATGGTTAAAAGAATTAAGAACAGATGGGACCGAATACCGAAGAAAGAAAGAGACCATACGTATCCCTCCTTAAAAAGGGCTAGGTCAAAACAAAAAGACTCAACTGAAAAAGAAAAAAAGATCAACCAAAAAAGGCAAGTAAAGACATAATAGCATTGCAAGACGATGATGATTTTGAAGTTGCAACACGCGGGAAAGACAATAAGGATGACGGACCTTTCAAGTTCAAACCCCGAAATGCTATGTTCAAACGGTTGACAAAAGGAGAACGAGAATTGTTAATGAAATTCAACAATGAGCATGGACAATGGTATGACTTGTTTTATTTTTTTAACAGTAAATTAATTCAACTAGATGAAACCAATAAATGTTGCAATTTATCATTGTGTGCAGGGGACTGATTTGGCGAGACGATATGGCAGAAAAACAATTACTCGTTATATATTGGAGCCATACTTAACGGACTTTCAATTCCTAACGATGTAAACGATTTATCAAAAGATTTGTTCACTTGTCTATTTTCTTGATATTCAGTTAACTCATTGCCAAATGTCTTATCACGCCTTTCAGATTGTTGACTGCTGGAGCATCCTTATTGATAGGCACATTGAGAAAAAACGGGCAAACGAAAAGTTACTATGTTTTTGATTGCTTGTCTTGGGTAATAAAACACAAGTTATTAATTTACATTTCTTATAAATTCATGTGTATTAAATTTGTTCGTGCTGCTTGACAACATTACGTTGCAAGGAGATCACGAGAGATATATTGCCAATAGACAACAAAACACCAAATAAATGAGAAGATTGCCCAATCCATGGAACATAGATTCCTTATTTTTCCTATAAACACATGCGGCCGTGAGGACCCATCGGTGACTGCTGGCTACCATTGGACATTGCTCGTATTTGACTTGCAAGAATCGAAGTGGACATGTAAATTATAACTGGTGCATGTATTTATAACTTGTGCATGTAATTATAACTAGTGCATGTAAATCAAAACTGGTGCATGTAAATTATAACTGGTGCATGTATTTATAACTGGTGCATATAAATTATAACTCGTGCATGTAATTATAACGGGTGCATGTAGTTATAACTGGTGCATGTAAATTATGGTGCATGTATTTATAACTGGTGCATGTAATTATAACTGGTGCATGTAAATCAAAACTGGTGCATGTAAATTATAACTTGTGCATGTATTTATTACTGGTGCATGTAATTATAACTTTTGCACGTAAATCATAACCGGTGCATGTAGTTATAACTGATGCATGTAAATTATAACTCATGCATGTAAATTATAGCTGGTGCATGTAATTATAACTGGTGCATGTAGTTATAACTGGTGCATGTAAATTATAACTTTTGCATGTAAATCATAACTGATGCATGTATTTGAAACTGGTGCAAGTCGTTATAACTGGTGCATGTAATTATAACTTTTGCATGTAAATCATAACTGATTCACGTATTTGTAACTAGTGCATGTAGTTATAACTAGTGCATGTAAATTATAACTGGTACATATAAATCATAACTGGTGCATGTAAATAACTGGTGCATGTAATTATAACTTTTGCATGTAAATCATAACTGGTGCATGAAGTTATAACTTTTGCATGTAAATCATAACTGGTGCATCTAATTTTAACTCGTGCATGTAGTTATAACTGGTGTATGTAAATTATAACTGGTGCGAATAAATTATAACCAGAGCATGTAATTATAACTGGTGCATGTAATTATAACTTTTGCATGTAAATCATAACTTATGCATGTAGTTATAACTGGTGCATGTAAATCATAACTAGTGAATTTAATAAAATCTGGTTCATGTAAATTATAACTGGTGCATGTAATTAAAACCGGTGCATGTAATTATAACTTTTGCATGTAAATCATAAATGGTGCATCTAATTGTAAGTGGCGCATGTAGTTATAACTGGTGCATGTAAATTATAACTGGTGCATGTAAATCATAACTGGTGCATGTAATTGTAACTGGTGCATGTAAATTATAACTGATGTATGTAAATTATGACAGGTACATACAATTATAACTCGTGCATGTAAATTATAACTGGTGCATACAAATTATAACTAGTGCATGTAATTATAACTAGTGTATACAATTATAACTGATGCATTTAAATTATAAATGGCGCATGATGGTGCTTGCAAATTATAACTGGTGCATGTAATTGGAACTGGTGCATCCAAATTATAAGGTGCATGTAAATTATAACTGGTGCATGTAAATTATAAATGTTGCATCCTAATCGTAAATGGTACATGTAAATTATAACTGGTGCATATAATTATAACTAGTGCATGTACTTATAATTGGTGCATGTAAATCATAACTAGTGCATTTAAATTATAACTGGTGCATGTAAATTGTAACGGGTGCATGTAAATTGTAACGGGTGCATCCTATTCATAAATGGTCCATGTAATTATAACTGGTGAACGTAAATTATAACTGATGCATGTAATTATGACTGGTGCATGTAATTATAAATGGTGCTTGTAAATCATAACTAGTGATGCATGTAATTATAACTGGTGCATGTAATTAAAACTGGTGCATGTAAATCATAACTAGTGCATGTAAATTATAACTGGTGCATGTATATCATAACTGGTGCATCTAATTGTCACTGGTGCATCTAACTGTAACTGGTGCATCTAATTGTAACTGGTGCATGTAAATTGTAACTGGTGCATGTAATTATAACAGGTGCATGTAATTATAACTTTTGCATGTAAATCATAACCGATACATGTAATTGTAACTGGTTCGTGTTGTAAAAACTGATGCATGTAAATTATAACTGATGTATGTAAATTATAACTGGTGCATATAATTTTAACTTTTGAATGTAGTTATAACTGGTGCTTGTAATTATAACTGGTGCATGTAATTATAACTTTTGCATGTAAACCATAACTGGTGCATGTAGTTATAACTAGTGAATGTAATTATAAATTTTGCATGTAAATCATAACTGGTGCATCTAATTTTAACTGGTTCATGTAGTTATAACTAGTTCATGTAAATTATAATTGGTGCATATAAATTATAACTGATGCATGTAATTATAACTGGTGCATGTAATTATAACTTTTGCATGTAAATCATAACTAATGCATGTAGTTATAACTGGTGCATGTAAATTATAACTGGTGCATTATAACTGGTGCATGTAATTATAACTTTTGCATGTAAATAATAACAGGTGCATCTAATTTTAACTGGTACATGTAGTTATAACTGAAGCATGTAAATTGTAACTAATGCATGTAAATATGACTGTTGCATATAAATAATAACTGGTGCATGTAAACTATAACTGGTGCATGTAAATCATAACGGGTGCATCTAATTGTAACTGGTGCATCTAATTGTAACTGCTGCATGTAAATTATAACTGGTGCATGTAAATTATAACTTGTTCATGTAATTATAACTGGTGCATGTGAATCATAACTAGTGCATGCAAATTATAACTGGTGCATGTAAATTTTAACTGGTGCATGTAATTATAACTTTTGCATGTAAATCATAACTAGGGCATCTAATTGTAACTGATGAATGTAGTTATAACTGGTGCATGTAAATTATAACTAGAGCATGTAAATTATAACTTTTTATAAATTATAACTGGTGCATTTAAATCATAACTGGTGCAACTAAATCATAACTGATGCATCTAATTGTAACTGGTGCATGTAAATTATAACTGGTGCATGTAATTTTAACTGTTGCATATAAATTATAATTGGTGCATGTAAATGTTAAATGGTGCATGCAAATCATAACTGGTGCATCTAATCATAATTGGTGCATCTAATTGTAACTGGTGCATCTAATCATAATTGGTGCATGTAATTAATACTGGTGCATGTAATTATAACTAGTGCATCTAATTGTAAATGGTTCATGTAAATTATAACTGGTGCATCTTAATTTTAACTCGTGCATGTAAATTATAACTGGTGCATCCTAATCATAAATGGTTCATGTAATTATAACTGGTGCATGTAAATTATAACCGGTGCATCCTAATCGTAAATGGTCCATGTAAAAACAACTGGTGCATGAAACAAATAACTGGTGCACAAAATAAATAATATTCGGCGATAAAATTTAAAATCGTCAATTTACCTTGATTCTCATCCTTAGCCGTGGCAGACATGTGGGGACCCAAATATCTAATCTCGTCATTAGTGCATTTTCACCCGTATTAGTGTGCATACATTCATGCCATTAGGGAATTCCCACATACATGTTAACTATAAATTTTTTGACATTTATTCATTTATGTCCAATTCCCAAAACAACCCAACTCACAAATATGCATCACATAACGCACTAATATATTCTCAATTCATCATGCAATTCACCATAATTAATCGCATGCAACCCATAAATGAAAAGAGAAAAGCTCATGAACTTTATACAACCCATATACACAACAGAATGCTCACAGGCGAGCATTGAATAAGTGAATGTGCATCTAATATATAAAGCACACTACTCCGTACCAGCAATGGTACCTCAGCTCTGGGAGCCTTCTCAATCTACAACCCGAACTCAACTCCAGAGTCAATGTTGTACCTGTTCTACCTGTTCCAACATAAACAGCCCCACACGGGGTGAGCATACCAATCCACCATTTCCATAACCGCAATATCACAACTCATAATTTACATAATATAAAACTTTAAATGTAAAAGATACTCCCTGAGTAGTAATGTTATCATAAGGGATCCCCTGTGCTGTTCTTGTTTTCACAATAGCCAAACCATCAAATCCCAAACTAAGTTAATCATTGCATTGATTAACTAAACTCATCATTGCCGTATTAATTTCATAATCAAATGCAGTAAAATCATTACGTTAATGATTTACAGAAATCACAAACATCTCAATTAATAGTTTCTTAGTCTCATCACATCCCGTCCCATTGCTCGCTCAACAGCGGCGATATCACAAGTCAATGCTCGCTCAACAGCGACATCATTACACATTGCTCGCTCAGCAGCGACAGTCCATGATCCTCAATCATACTATAATGTTTCCAACATCCATATATTATTCAGGCACATGACAATAATATATCTACCATGCTCGTACGTTATACGTACCTTATAGTCCAGTAGCAAGAGCTAAACATTGCCTTTGCCCCAAGATCCTGTGAATTATTCGCTACACATTTAATAGCTCAATCAAACATAAGCACACAACTACATGCGCAAGAACGTACCCGACCCCCAATTATATCATCATATCCCGATGATTAATCACAATTATCGAATCATGTATACTACTCAAAATATTCCATTTTCTAAGTTCAAAGGTAGTCAAGTCCTCAATTGAGTAGTCCATTTTATTTAAAATTCGACTCCAACCAATCCATTTTCTAGTATAGCATTCCCCTTGGAATGTAGACGTTGCCCCGAAAATCTGTTAATTAAACCCCGATTCCAAAATCCCACCAATTAGCCAAAATTCGAAAAAACCAAAGAAACAGGGCCGCGATCGATCGCCACTTCCCGCGATCGATCGCGAGAACTCACTGCCCGAAAAAATGCATAGTCGCGATCGTTCGCCACAAATGCTGATCGATCGCCAACTCTTTCTGTTTTCTCGTGATCGATCGATAACATCTCGTGAGCACTGTTCATCATCACCCCTTTTCCAAATTCATGTCGCGATCGATCGGCGCCAAGCAGCGATCGATCGCGACCTGAAACTTTGAGCTTTAATGGGGTTTTTACACCCAAACTCAAAACCAACACCCCTTACTCCTTCAACACCTCAAATACTCCACTTAAAACCAATAAAAACACCAAAAACACAACTTTGGATTTTAACCAAAACTTCACAAATTCTAAACCCAACATAATCTTAACCAAACTCCATAATATCATAATCAAAACGAAGGTAAAGACGAGGGGAAGAAGATTACCAACTTTTCTTCGAGAAATCCGACTCCCAAGCCAATCCACCAGCGATTTATTCTCTATGGGAGAAAAGAGGGGAAGGGGGAAAAGGGTTTAGGCGTGAGAGAGAGAGAGAGAAGAGAGAGGAGAGAATGCTTGAACACCGAGTCCACTTGGTATATATAGTACCAAGGCTCAAAATCGCGAGTCCTCCACAAATACATCATGACTCAATAAAAATCATCTGTGTTCAAAAATCACCTCTCAATCTCAATTTTCATTACCAACCCCAACTAAAAGTACCCCAGACCCCAGATCCCACCAAAAACCAAATTCCAAGGTTATCACCATGATGAGAATACAATCTCAACCCTTGGATCCAACAACCCCAAATACCGGATTTAAAATCATCGGGAGTCCCAATACCGTAATTAATTCATAATTGCCACAATTAAAATCCAATAAGGATCAATACCACATCGGGATTTACACCATTAATTCTCGGGCATCACAATTATCCCCCACTAATAAAATTTCATCCTCGAAATTTGCACAGGCGTACCCGGACATCAGCATGCTTCGATGCTAGCCACCCAAACGCAGTCAGTCAATCGTAACTGCTATCCAAACGAATTCATTTCGTAGCATGCACCCTCATAATACACTAACATGCTCTTAGTCAATTTCGTATTTAATTGCATGCAAACAATAAATGAAGAGGGAAAAGCCATGCCCTTTTATACATTCCATATACACATGAAAACGTGCTCACTTGAGAGCACCCAAGGAATGAACGTGTATTGAATGTATAAGATACTCTACCAAATACCGTTACTGGTACTTCGATCCTGGAAGCACCTCCCATGCATAGCTCGATCTGAACTCTGGATCTACCGTTATACTTATTCAACCTGTTGTGTACTTCAATCATGGAAGTACCTCAAATCAACAGTTTGAGCTCAACTCCAAGGCCATTGCTGCACATGTACCACCTGCCCCAAAAGAGACTGCCCCCACACAGGGTGAGCATACCAATACCAATATTCCAATAATCACAGTACGTAATTTACAGAATATAAAACTGTAATGTAAAGGATACTCACTGTATAGTATCATTACCACGTAGGATTTTCAGTACTATCCATGTTCTCAAAATAACCGAAACCATCAAATTCCAAAAGCCAGTTAATCACCACATTGATTAACTAAAACCATTCCTGCCATACTAGTTCCATAATCAAACATGATTAAATCATTAAATGAAGTACCACAGATATCAAATATATCTAGCCAATGATTCCATAGTTCTATTTCATAGCTCCCTTCACAATAGCGGCATTTTAACCCCCACGCACGCTCAACAATAGCTGTGTCATAATCGATGTTTGCTCAATAGCGACAACATCCCTATCATTGCTCGCTGAAATGCGGCACCATATAATTCCCAATGTATATTCATTTATCACAATCGATCGCCGAGACCTCGCGATCGATCGCCAGCACTGTTTATCGTCACCAAAATTCAGCTGCTCATCGCGATCGATCAGCACCCCTCGGCGACCGATCACGACCTGCGATTTTCCGAAAACTCAAGCTTCCATGGTGTTTTTCACACCCAAACTCAAAACCAACACCCCATACACCATCAACACCTCAAATATACCATTTAAAGCCAATAAAAACTCTAAAAAAATTCAACTTTGGATTTTTAACCAAAAATCCCTAAATCCAAAACAAACCAAAATCTCAACCAAACTCTACAATACCACTACCAAAACGAAGACAATGATGAGGGGAAGATTAATACCTGATTATCTTCAAGAAATCCGGCTCCCGAGCCAAGCTACCAACGATTTTCCTCCAGGGGAAAAAGAGGGGAAATGGGGGAAGGGTTAGGCGTGGATGAGGGGAGAGAAGGAGGGAAATGATTTGTGTTATTCCGTAACACCGAGTCCACTTGGTATATATAGTACCAAGGCTCCAAAATACCAATCCCTTCACAAATACATCACGACTCATTAAAAATCATCTGTTTTCAATAATTACCTCCCAATCTCAAATTTCATTACCAGCCCCAGTACAAAGTACCCCTAATCCCACCAAAGACCAAATTCCAAGGTTATCACCAGGCCGAGAATACAATGTCATCCCCTAGATCCAATGACTCCAAATACCGGATTTAAAATCCCCGGGAGTCCCAAAACCGTAATTAATTCATAAATGCCACAATTAAAATCCATTAAGGATTATTACCACACCGGGATTAGCACCATTAATTCCCGGGCATCACAATTATCCCCCACCAATAAAATTTCATCCTCGAAAGTTGCACAGGCGTACTCCACATATCGCCGAGACCACGCAATCCAAACGGGCCCACATTGTCGAATCATGAACATAACTTGAACGGCACACCAACCGCGAGGATACAGACCTCGCACCAGCACCCGGAATGGGGTAACCTCCCAAACCAACACAAATTCAAGAAAGACGTCAGCATTCCCGATGCTAACCATCTCAAAAGCAGTCAGCCAACCGTAACTGCAAACCAAACGAATCATTCGTGATTTCAAAATAGATATCGCCTCGATGATATCTCTACGATTTAGCCTACATGTTAATCATACATCGTTACCAAGGAAACCACCAGTACACTACAGTGTACTTATACAAATCTGGTTCCCGTTCTCCAATACCACCTCCATCAAAGGAGCAGTTGCACCACTTTGCAACACGGATCGGGCAACTCATCGCTACTGATCAACACAAAACACATCTCTAAAGATGTCTATATCCATAAGTTCCAAGAAATCACATCTTGGTCCAACACATAATCGAGACTCTACAAGGTCTCAAATTCCCGAAAGGGCATGCAAGAACAATCAATTGCATTCCCGCCACACGTGTCAACCACGACACCTAACAAATCTGACATGGCCATCCCTCGTTTACCCCAGGATTCAACGATCCTAACACAGGGACGTCAGCAAATTAGTCAGAAATAACTCACCATGGCCTCAACCCACGACAATCCCTCCACAATGGAGTCAATTAGACCTCACGATCATTCTTTTAAATATATCGTGCCATCGAGATTACCAATCTCAAAGTGGCACAATCTCTCACCGGAGATTCATTCATCCAAGCATACTAACCCGATGCTCGACGAGGACTAAATAAAAGCTGGCATTCGTACACACACACACACCGGCATACAAGTCTAAGCACCAAGACTACATGCATACCCAATGCGATCGACTCGGGTATCACCAAACATACCCAAAGCCCCAAAATAACTGTCAATCCCCAGTTATTCTCACATCACGGAGAATGATGATTGCCGAACCGAAAACCAAAGCGTGTGATTCCAACATCAACACCACACCAGCCGACTCACCGAGTCTACAAAGATTCCCAAAAGGTAGGTATATCGATACTGCCTTCCTCTCAAGGAAAATGTCATGTACCATGACCTTCCAACCTCGAACCACCGTTCGGAAACTGGATATACTTATACCAAAATATATCCCGGAACCAACAAATACATAACTGGTTCAGAATAGTGCCTGAATGCAACTATTACCAAATCGAAATCCGTATACACAACGTATACACATCTAACGATGCTCTGTACTAATACCATAGTACCCCACAAACCTTGAGCATCTCCTCAGAGACGCCTCCTCGAACGTCTCGTCGGAAATATAAAGTCGTCACCTAGTCCAACACTAGTAGTGCTTACCCTGGTTGATTCACAATCAACCCACAACCAAAAATTAACTGTCTCCATGACAGTACAATTCAAATCTCTCCAAGAGATAAAATCAATATAGTAGTGTCACCCCACTAACTATATCTCACAATCCAATTGTGCCTCCCATTGCATGCTATATGCAAGATGCTCAACCCGAGCCAAAATGACTTGTCGACACTCACGGTGGTACTCCAACAGAAATGAGCTGTCCCAGTACAAGTTCCTTAACATTCGACGCATAAACGTCCCTGTGAGGCATTCCCTGCCTCAAACCTCATGCGACATAGTGACTGCTAGAGTCCACTATTACCCTCATCGTATCATCATACGATTCACCAGACTCGATTCCAGCGAGCAGTGTAATGGCTACAACAAGCACACTATATCACTGCAATAATACATGGCTAGCAGTTCGCTGCCCCCATAGGCTTATACCAAACCTGCCAACATGACATACGTTCCATCCCGGTATGCCATACCGTACAAACCATTAGAGTAGTGGGTCATCACCCAATATTTCTCTAAAACACCAAAGCGTAACGGACATCCCGGTGTCCTTGCTCAACCCCAATGCAATCCTAACCATTAAGATTAATCTCCTCACCCTCAGGGTGGGTGTGACCATGTCTGCCACACATCACAATGACAAGCGAGTAGTTTCCTCAATGACTACTCTTACCACCAATCACTTGGCCTTAGCCATTCCAGCGAGTATACCCAAAGGTATCACTACTCGAAAAAAATATTTACCTCTAATGCATGATGCGGTCCACTCACCGGTACAATGCATCCAATAGTCCAACGAGCAAACCTGCTCGGCGTAACAGTCTCGTCAACCGGTGAAGTAGACACCATCTTGTGCTCATCAACAGCACTCAAACCATATGACTAAATACGCACACCAGACGTATTATTCGTCATCATGATGCTACACGTCTACATGGAATATCCACTATGTCATTGTCATCCCATGACGGTATATGCCAACATATGACATCCAAAATAACATCGTCAACTCGTGATGGTACATGTCAACATATGACATCCAAAATCCCATCGTCAAACACTCAACGGTATATGTATATCAACGCATGACATCCACAATAATGCTAATAGAATAGTATACCATACCTCATCGCTAACAAGATAGCGGCATACCTGTATCCATCGTCCATCAGTGGTACGCAAGAAGCACCCATCGCTCGTAGGTGGCGTAATCCAGTACTACGTACATAGCGGTATAACCCATCGCTATAGAATCAGCGGCATGATCCCTCGTCATAGAGTCAACGGCATAAAACATCGTTATAGAATCAGTGGCATAAAACATCGCTATATATATCTGGCGGCATGAACCATCGTCATAGAACTAGCGGAATAAACCATCGCTATATAGATACCCGGCGGCATGAACCATTGCCAATAGAACTAGCGGAATAACCCATTGCTATATGGATACCCGACGGCATGAACCATCGCCAATAGAATAGCGGAATGAACCATCGCTATATATATATATATCCGGCGGTATGAACCATCGCCATAGATGTAGCGGAATAAACCATCGCTATAGAGATACCCGACGGCATAAACCATCGCCAATAAACTAGCGGAATATACCATCGCTATATAGATACCCGGCGACATAAACCATCGCCAATAAACTAGCGGAATGTACCATCGCTATATAGATACCCGGCGGCATAAACCATCCCCAATAAACTAGCGGAATGTACCATCACTATATAGATACCCGACGGCATGAACCATCGACAATAGAACTAGCGGAATGTACCATCGCTATATAGATACCAGGCGGCATGAACCATCGCCAATAGAACTAGTGGCATGATATCCCTCACTTTAATATGGCAGTGGTCGTGTTCTTTGCTTCATATGAGCGGCAAATATCCTTCATCGCTACCTCGCTTCGACATACCGGCAAATAATATCCCTCGCTATAATATGACAGCGGTCGTGTTCTTCGCTTCATATCAGCGGCAAATATTATCTCATCGCTACGGTATGACAGCGGCACCATTACTCCTCGTTTTAGTCATGTCAGCGGAAATACCCCTCGCGTTAACATGACAGCGAAAATACCCCTCGCTTAGACAATACCAGCGGAAAATAATATCCCTCATTATAATATGACAGCAATCGTGTTCTTCGCTTCATATCAGTGGCAAATATTCTCTCATCACTACGGTATGACAGCGGCAAGTATTCACATCGCTACGCCATGAAGGCGGCAAGTATTCACATCTCTACGCCATCCATGCAACCACAATGCATAACCCATATACCAATATGCATCGTTAAGAGTGTATTTTAATGCACCTCGCTTCAAATGTGACATGCGGAATTCGTCATCGCTTCAACATGTAGCGGTAAAGCATAAAAATCATCACTCCAATATGCAACCGTAATGCATAATCCATGTCCCATATAACCCTGCAACCACCATGGTTAGCAACAACATATTCCCATTATGAACACATATCATAAACGCACATAAGCAATATAGTTGTGCCACACAACACTAACTACCATCATGCATAAGTATGTGCTTCCCATTCCATTAACGTGTTCCTAGGCCCTCAACAGCCCCGAAGAGCAAACCACTGCTCTGATACCACTAATGTAAGGATCCCCGTGCCCTTAACCCGTTATTAGTGTATTAATCCATGCCATTTTTGCATACAATCATATTATCATGGGGGAAAACCATATGCAAGTATAGCATCATATGTCATCCAGAAAATTTCTTGCATTTAAAACCACATAATATCCAAATTCCCCAACCAAGACCACTTACATAGCATGCACCCTCATAATACACTAACATGTTCTTAGTTCATTTAGCAATTCCGTATTTAATTGCATGCAAACAATAAATGAAGAGGGAAAAGCCATGCCCTTTTATACATTCTATATACACATGAAAACGTGCTCACATGAGAGCACCCAATGAATGAACGTGTATCGAATGTATAAGATACTCTGCCAAATACCGTTACTGGTACTTCGATCCTGGAAGCACTTCCCCAACAAAGACCACTTACACAGCATGCACCCTCATAATACACTAACATGCTCTTAGTTCATTTAGCAATTCCGTATTTAATTCCATGCAACCAATAAATGAAGAGGGAAAAGCCATGCCCTTTTATACATTCCATATACACATGAAAACGTGCTCACATGAGAGCACCCAATGAATGAACGTGTATCGAATGTATAAGATACTCTACCAAATACCGTTACTGGTACTTCGATCCTGGAAGCACCTCCCATGCATAGCTCGATCTAAACTCTGGATATACCGTTATACTTATTCAACCTGCTGTGTACTTCAATCATGGAAGTACCTCAAATCAACAGTCCGAGCTCAACTCCAAGGCCATTGTTGCACCTGTACCACCTGCCCCAATAGAGACAGCCCCCACACGGGGTGAGCATACCAATACCAATATTCCAATAATCACACTACGTAATTTACAGAATATAAAACTGTAATGTAAAGGATTCTCCCTGTATAGTATCGTTACCACGTAGGATTTCCATTACTGTCCATGTTCTCAAAATAACCGAAACCATCAAATTCCAAAAGCCAGTTAATCACCACATTGATTAACTAACACCATTCCTGCCATACTAGTTCCATAATCAAACATGATTAAATCATTAAATGAAGTACCACAGATATCACATATATCTAGCCAATGATTCCATAGTTCTATTTCTGTTGGGAAACGATTTCTAAGTTTTGGTGATTACAAACATCTACCGGACTGAGATACTCACTGGATGAAGACATCTACCGGACTGAGATACTCACTGGATGAAGACATCTACCGGACTGAGATACTCACTGGATAAAAACATCTACTGGAATAGACATCCACTGTACTATTAATCCACCGGATAAAGACTTCCACCGGATAAAGACATCTACTGCATGAAGTCTTTCATCAATTCTAACCAACACCTACTGAGTTAACGAGTACGACTGGATACTGAAGTTACAAGACCAGTAGAAGTGAATCCAGCAGCGGATTGAAGAAATAAGACAAAGTAAATACAATTCCGTCTAACAAAGGTACAACAGAGCGACGAGCACTACGAAATCATCGCCACCAATTCCGTCCGATTGTAAGAGCCGTTGCTGAACAAAAATGGAAGGAAGATAAAATGGAGAAGGAAACAGATTCTACGCTGAACCTTCCAAACCAAGAAAGTTTACCGTTGGAAATAAAGTCTATAAATACAGATGCTGAATGAATGAAGAAAAAGAGTTGAATCCACTGACAATCGATTATTCTATACATTCAAACAGAGAAATTTATCAAGTCATAATTATCTGAAGATTCAGCTAGAGCAAGGAACACCTACTGATATATAAAAGATCAAGTTAAACTGGTGTACTGCTCAAAGATCGTTCAAGAACACTCAAAGCTTACAAGTGTAATAGTCATTCAAAGGAGTGTTAGATAGTTTACTTTGTAAACAAATCATATACATTGTGTTGCTAGGAGTTTAGGCTAAGCTGTGTGAAAGCCTAAGGAGGTTGTATACTGTAAAGTGTAAACCAAAGTCCTCTAGTGTATCCTTCCTGCAAAGGAAGAAGGGGAGACGTAGAAGCGTTGTGCTTCGAACTTCCAGAAACAATCTCTGTGTTCTTTACTTGCTTTTTATTGTTTACTTTAGTTAACACACAAGTGCAGCAGACGTTTTCCGCACTTCACTTAGTGTCTGCTGACTTGCTTATTTGATTGAGAAGCTACTGCATCACTTAACAGTTTGCAGTAATCAGTCGAAGATCAGAATTTGAGGGCAGTGTTTATTCAACCCCCCCTTCTAAACACTCCTCCGATCCTAACAAGTGGTATCAGAGCAAGGTCTTCTCAATCTTGAGATATATTAAAAGTCAAATGGCATCATTCAGCAAGATCCCTATGTTCAAGAAGGATGAGTATGATGACTGGAGAATCCGTATGCAAGCACATCTAAGTGCTCAAGATGATGATATGTGGTACGTGATTACTGATGGACCCATGAAGATTATGAAAATCAATACAGCTGCCTCTATCACAACTGGTGAACCATAGATGGTAGAGAAGGAAAGATCTCAGTGGTCAAATGAAGAAAAAAAGAAGGCCAATCTGGACAATGTTGCAAAGGACATTTTGTTCAAAACTTTGGAAAAAATATGTTCAACAAGATCAAAATGTGTCCCACAGCAAAAGACATATGGGAGAAGATTGCTCAACTTTGCGAAGGAAATGATCAAACAAAAGAGAACAAGCTCACTATGACATTACAGAAGTTTGAGCACATCAAGATGACAAATGGAGAGACTCTCAACGAATATGATGAGAGAGTGACTGGTATAATAAATGAACTTAGCAGTCTGGGTAAGGAGTTACCCAACAGAGAAGTCATTCTCAAGGTGATGAGAGGTCTCCCAAGAGAATGGGATGTCAAGACAATTGCAATGAGAGAGTCGAAGGACATAAACAAGATAGATCTACATGATCTATTCGCTGACTTAAAAGCTTATGAATTTGAACTAGGTATCCGGGTGGAAGATGAACCCTGCCTACTTCTACAAAGATAACTCCAGAAAAAATGTGTAATGATGCTATGGCAATGTTCGTGAAGAAGTTTGGGAAATTCATGAAGAAGAACCAGAAATCTTATCAATCATATCCTCGAAGGCAGAGTTCCAAGGGAAAGTCAGAAGAAGAAGAGCGAGTGTGCTTCAACTGCCTCAAACCAGGGCACTTCATTGCAGACTGTCCTAAACCACAGAAGGATGATCACAAAAGAGGAGCCAAGGATTACAGAAAATCCAAGGAAACTAGAAGATCATCCAGAAGGGACAGAGATCAAAAAATGTTGATGGCTGAAGAAAGCAAGAGCAAATGGGCTGATTCTGAGTCAGAGTCAGAAGAAACAACGAGCTCATCAAGCGAGAGTGAAGATGAAGAAGTCCACTGCTTAATGGAAAATGATGAGATTGAGGTACACGAGTCTAACCTATCTGAATTTACACATAGTGAACTTACCAATGCATTGCAGGACATGATCAATGAGTATCGGACGTTATATGAATCCTTTGAAAGCTATAAGACTGAGCACTCAATCCCAACTGAAACGTATAAAAACAAACTTGATTGTGAGCAATCGAGGGAGTTGAACTGCTTAAGGGAAACATCCATTCTCCTAGTGAAAGAAAGAGATGAAGCCAAGTGTGCTTACCAGAAACTTAGCAAATTGGTTAGCACTTGGAATGCGTCTACTACCAGAAAGGATGAAATGCTTGAGTCTATAAGGCTTTCTGGTGATTTAACCGGCATAGGCTATAATAGCAATGACGGCAGTTCATCTGGTAACGAACCTCAACTGTGTCTAACAAAAAGTAAGGTTCAACCAATGAACTTTGTAAGATCTAGCACAGTATATGACCCTTATGAACTGGTTAAAGAACCTGTTAAAGCAACACTCATCAAGGAACAGGCACAGCACAGGGGTATCGGTTATGTAGAACCACTCAAAGAGGCTAAACCGAAGCAAAAGTTCAGAAATGAACTTAAACCCACTGGTCGAGTAGCTAGAGAGGTTAAACCCAACTGGTACTAGAACTGTAAGCCTGTCCAGAAGAGGTATATGCTCTATAACAGGAACTACAAACCAAAAGCACATGCATACACATATTATCACACTAAACGTTCTAGACCATCACCATCACTGTTTAATACACACACATTTCAGAACACACACCGACCTAAGCTACTCAAGGTCATACAAGTGTGGGTTCCGAAAGGACAATCCCGCCTGGACCCAAGTAGGATTGGGTACCAATCATGTTTTTTTGCTTTAATTGCAGATATCTAGAGTCCAGCAAATTCGAAGCTTAGAGTGGTTTCTGGACAGTGGATGCTCTAGACATATGACAGGAAAATGCTACCCTGCTGTCCGAACTGGTTGACATCTCAGGACCAAAAATAACATTTGGGGACAACGCGAAAGGTAGAACCGTGGGTAAGGGTAAGATTATCCATGGTAACGTTATCATCAAAGATATTTTGCTGGTAGAAAACTTGTGCTACAATTTGATTAGTATCAGTCAATTATGTGACAATGGCTATTCTGTAGAATTCAACCAACACACCTGCACAATTAAGACTGATGATGGTAATTCTCTAATCGTAGGAAAAAGGCATGAGAACACCTATATGATTGATTGGAACTTTAATCAACCTGCCTCCCCTACTTGCTTTGCTGCTTTGAATTACTCCAAAAATTGGCTTTGGCACAAGCGGTTGAGTCACTTAAACTTTAAAACTATTGCCAGTCTTCGTAAACTTGACCTGGTTGTTGGACTGCCCCAAATCGAGTTCTCAAAAGATAAGATCTGTTCAGCCTGCCAATTGGGTAAGCAAATCAGATCCACCTTTAAGAACAAAGGGAGTAAATCTTCTTCTCGGTGCCTAGAGTTGCTGCACATGGATCTTTTTGGTCCTATACCAGTAACAAGTCTAGGGGGAATGAAGTACACTCTAGTGTTGATAGATGATTATTCTCGCTTTACGTGGGTCTTATTTCTGAGTGGTAAAGATCAGGCTACTCCAAAGCTGATCAAGCTACTCAAGAGACTACAAAATGAGAAATCATATGGGATAGATAGAATTCGTAGTGACAAGTGTACAGAATTTACCAATCAATCACTCGAATCATATCTAGATGACCTAGGTATCAAACACGAATACTCTGCTGCAAGAACACCACAGCAAAACGGAGTTGCTGAGCGTAGGAACCGCACTTTGAAAGAAGCTGCGCGAACTATGCTAGCAGAATCCAATATATCGCAGAGGTTTTGGGCAGAAGCAGTCAACACAGCTTGTTATACGCAAAACAGATCAATGATTAATAAACGAGCAGACAAAACTCCATATGAGATCTGGAATGGCAGTAAGCCAAATATTTCTTATTTCCATGTGTTTGGTTGCAAATGCTTTATTCACAACAATGGAAAAACTAATCTCACCGCTTTTGATGCTAAATCTGATGCTGGAATATTTCTTGGCTATTCTACTGTTAGTAAAGCTTTCAGAGTATTCAACAACAGGACTCTTACTGTAGAAGAATCCATTCATGTTAAATTTGATGAGTCTGCAGACAGCACTGAAAACGACTTACGAATCAACAATTTGAGCAATCGACTGGAAAACACAGTCATTGATGATCCAAGTGATGAAGAAGAAGAGCCAAATAGAAGGATTGACTGCAGCTTAGAGCCAGAAGTTCCAGAAGCACAGGCAGACGAACCTGCTGATCAACAGGAACTGGAACCTACTGACACTGGAACCAGGCTGATTCATACTGCAGTGGATGGAGACAATGCACACAATGAACCACCCAATTCTCCTGAGCAACCATCCAAAATCACTACAACTGAAGAAGTCAATCCCCTTGGACCTCCGCTCCGGTGGAAGAAGGATCATCCACCCAGGCAGGTCATCGGTAACCCTCTTGCTCCTCTACGTACCAGAGGACAGATGATCAATGAATTCCTTCATACATCATTCATTTCTCACATAGAACCTAAGAAGATTGATGAAGCTATCCTAGATCTTAGCTGGGTAGAAGCAATGCAGGAAGAGCTGAATCAATTTCAGAGGAATAATGTTTGGCATTTAGTTCCACGTCCATCGCATCACACAGTAATTGGCACTAAATGGGTTTTTAGAAACAAGTTAGATGAGAATGGTGCAGTAATCAGGAATAAAGCAAGATTAGTTGCACAGGGATACAGGCAGAAAGAAGGCATTGATTTCGATGAAACCTTTGCCCCTGTAGCCCGATTAGAAGCCATTCGCATATTTCTTGCATTTGCTGCATTTATGGACTTCAAAGTCTATCAGATGGACGTTAAGAGTGCTTTTCTTAACGGTAATCTCCAGGAAGAAGTTTATGTTGAACAACCCCCTGGATTTGAAAGCCATCTGCAACCCTCTTATGTTTATAATCTGAACAAAGCTTTGTATGGTCTGAAGCAAGCTCCCCGTGCATGGTATGAAACGCTGTCAAAATACTTGATTGAACACAACTTCACCATTGGCACTGTGGATAAAACTTTATTCAAATTTACGAAGGGTGACCATACTCTGCTAGTTCAGATATATATTGATGACATCATTTTTGGCAGTACTAACCCAAAATTATGTGAAAGATTTTCAAAGATAATGCAGGACCAATTTGAAATGAGCATGATGGGAGAACTATTATTTTTCCTAGGATTGCAAGTCAAACAATCCAGTGAGGTAATTCTGATAAATCAATCCAAGTAGACCAAAGAGCTTCTGAAGAAGTATGGGATGAATACCAGCTCAGCTGCTGCTACACCTATGAGCTCATCTGCAAAGCTTGATTTGGATGAATCTGGAATACCAGTAGATGAGAAAATGTATCGCGGTATCATTGGTTCATTACTCTACTTAACAGCCAGTAGACCTGACATCATGTTTGTAGTTTGCATCTGTGCTAGATTTCAAGCCAATCCCAAGCAATCTCATTTCACAGCAACTAAACGCATTCTGAAGTACTTAAAAGGGACTGAGAATGTCGGTCTATGGTATCCAAAGGACTCCTCTTTCAATCTTATCGGATACTCAGATGCAGACTATGCTGGATGCAAAATTGACAGGAAGAGTACCAGTGGGTACTGTCAGTTTTTAGGAGATAGACTTATTTCATGGGGATGCAAGAAGCAAACTTCCATTGCTACCTCTACAGCTGAAGCAGAATACCTTGCTGCTGGAAGTTGCTGCGCTCAGTTGCTCTGGATTCAACAACAGTTGAGAGACTATGGCATTGAGTCAACTGAAGCTCCAATCTTCTGTGACAATACATCTGCCATAGCCATTACTTACAATCCAGTGCTCCACTCTCGAACAAAGCATATCGACATACGTTATCACTTCATCAGAGACCACGTAATGAAGAAGGAGATTCGACTGGAGTACATATCTACTGAGCAGCAAGCAGCAGATATTTTTACCAAGCCCCTACCGGATACAAAATTCTCTTACTTCCGGAATATCCTTGGATTAATTGATATTTCCTCTTAATTCGTATTTATTTACTGTTATTAAATTCAGAGGGAATCGTTTGTATGTAACTGCATATTCTCAGGGGGAATTTTGGTAAAAAATTCCTATACTGATGCCTGGCTGGTAACACAATGGCCCACTGCAGTGGATGCTACTATACCAGTAGATGTCTACATACCAGTGGATGTTGCCATATAAGCCTTGCTGACTTATACCTTCCCTTTTTAGCAACCAGTTGGGACGTCGGAATTCAAATTATTTATTTTCTTACTTTTAACTTATTCAAATCCCGCCCTTTTCAGACCCACTGCTTCTGAAAATTTAGTTTTTTAAATGGTTTAGATGAACGCCACGTACACATGTGTCCGTTCATCTACAGTACGACGTTACATCTACCCATTATCTTTTAACCGCCTTCTTCTCCATAAAATCAGTTTACTTCCTTAAACACTTCTGAAAATCTCAAAACCCTAAAAGAATTTCTCTCTATCTCACAGGATTTTCAAACTTTCAGAAGTCATTCAACATGTCAAAGACAACGCAGCCGAGTTTTCTCACCAACGCTATTCATGTGGATTTTCACTCCATTTATTCGTCAGATGACGAAGCCATGAAAGCAGTGTTCCAAAAGTTGGACACCTCTGGCTTACTGGTGTTTTTAAGTCAAACGCCTACTTTCTACCCGGCGGCTATTCAGGAGTTCTTCGCCAATGCCAGGATAGTTGGCGAAGCTGTTGTGTCCTCTATCACTGGACAACATATCACTATTACTATGGAAGACTTTGCGACTCAGATGTGTCTTCCAATGTCTGGGATAACAAATGCCTTCTCTGTATCTGTGCCAATCCTAGAGGCGATGAGAATGGGCTTTTCTGACTCAAGTGAGCGTCTTCACAAACAGCCCTTCAAGAAGATATTGATTAAGAGCCACTTTCGCCAACTGGCAGATGTAATATCCAAAGGGCTGCTATGCAAAGCTGGATCTTTCGACGTCATCACACCGGAGAAATTTGCACTGATGAGTGAAATCGTAAATAACGTTGAAGTTAACTGGTCAGTAATTTTGTTTCAAGTGCTATCAAACTTAGTGCTCTCCGGAAAAGGTCAATCTGGATTTGCTCTCCCTCTAAGTCGTATCTTTGAGAGCAAAAATATTCAGACCGGAGGTTCTTCTTCTCTCCACCCAGGGCGACTCATAAATGCGAGATATCTAGAGATCAACAAGAAACGAGTCGGTGGAGAGACTAAGACCAGCAAACCAGCAGCAGTCAAGAGGAGACAATCTCAGGTAGTCAGTGACTCTGAGCATACAGTCTCCGAATCTGATGAAACTTCACCTATTCCACCTGCGAAAGGCTGAGAACAAAAAGAGGAGGATCAGCTGCAGCCAAGCTGAAAGTATCAGCAGCCATGTCTGAGGCTGTGATCCCTACGCTGGAAGTAGAGCCGGTGAGCTCAGTTGCTCCGCTGGCCATGATCCCTTTTAACCCAACCTCTGTTGTAGCCAACCCATCAACAAACCCTAGTACCCTTTAACAACCAGGCTCAATTTCTTTCAGTACACCCAAATCCCTTTGCCCATATTGCCATCCCAAGACCACCGTCACTGGAAAGGGGAAAGAATCAATGACCCCAGTATCCACTCCAGTGGCATATGAGATTGAATTAGTCATGGGCACAGTCGAGGCAAACATGCAGCCTCACCTTGAAGTATTTGATAGATGGGTGCAAGCACGCGTGAAAATTCGCCTTGATGATATTCTTCCAGTTCTGGAACAGGCAAGGCACGATGAGAATCAAGTGATGGCCTTCCTCCAAGCACAAGACGTACAGAAAGCTCTTCAACTCCGGGATGTGTTCCGACTAATGATCTATGTGGGTGAACTCCA
This sequence comes from Haberlea rhodopensis, assembly GCA_907163345.1. Taxonomy (NCBI): domain Eukaryota; kingdom Viridiplantae; phylum Streptophyta; class Magnoliopsida; order Lamiales; family Gesneriaceae; genus Haberlea; species Haberlea rhodopensis. The sequence goes on along the minus strand of CAJQUN010000151.1, from coordinate 1,099,695 downwards.
GACCCTGGTCATATCCCGGCAGAATGAATTCAATGCTACAGCTGGGACTGCCAATCATGACCGAGCTGTGCTAAATGCTCTTGGTCCCAAGCTTGAACTGGCAGAGACTGCTCTACATGACTTAAGAATCAGTACTGGTCTGCACTCATGCTCAACTGTACCAGGTGATGCTGACTCCGCTCCTACTGACTTGAGCTTAGTCCCAACCATCCCTGATGTTCCTAGTGCTGCAGTGCTGGTTCCACAAGTTGAAATAATGGTGGCTGATGACTCTGCTCTGACTGTCTCATGCTCAGCTCCAACCATCCCTCATATTCCAAGTGTTGTAGAAATGGTTTCCACAAGTGAACCCACTTTGGATGATGCTTCACCTCAACCGGATATGGACATTGATTCCATAGACGTTGACCGAGTCATTCACAAGGTAATTACCCAGGTTACCCCATCCATACCAATCCCTTCCTCAACTCATACAGTAACACCTATCCATTCCCCTGTTACCTCTGCACATGTTGCACTCACTGATGATTGCCAAATCACACATCAAGTTGACCCCCTTGTCCCTCCAACTCACCCTGAAACCCAACTCTCACCACAAATTGAACCCCTTGTCCCTCCAACTCACCCTGAAACCCAACTCTCCCCACAAGTTGAACCCCCTGCTCACCCAACAACCTCTGAACTTAACCCCTCAACCTCACAAGTTCATCCAGTTGCTACCTCCCCAGGACGCTGCGTGTCCTCAACTGCAGCTGATACTCATACCGGCCCTCAACTTGCTCCTACTGGCTCGCATCCTGCACCTGCTGCCACTCCGCCTGAGGCATTGGAGCAATCAGTAGGAGATGAACCTTCTGCTGATTTTTTTGATTTTGCTGATCATTTGTCCATCGAAGGCCCTTCTGCTCTAACAGTACAGCTTGGCCATATGACAACGTTGATCTCCGGGCTGGCTAGTGAGATCAATAAACTCAAGTCTGAAGAACGCAATGCCAGCAATGCTATTGATAGTCACCAGCTTCATACAGATCATCAGTTTGGGCATATAAATCGAGACCTAGACAGACTTCAAACTAATGTTAACAGAAATCATCAATTCGTTCTTGATGCCTTTGCCGATGTATTTTCGAGGATAGCACAAACTAATCTCCAGTTGAAGCAGCAGAATGACTCTCTCCATGCTGCATCTACACTGGCCTTGGAGGAGAAAATTGAAGACACTAAGAAGCACTTGTCTGAGCAGTTGGCTACTATGCAGGAGGCCTTTGTCTCACAGCTTCAGGATTTGAGTGCTGGCTTTCCAAAGCCTATCCAATACCAGTCCAAGTCCACTGCATCTGCTCCCCCACCGCGAAGAGAATCAGGTCCAGCTCAGCGCGCACCTACTGCCTCTGAAGGTGGACATCACTCCAGACCTGCTTCCCAGCCAAGGTCTCGAAGTCCGCGCCAACCGTCTACCGAGCAGCGCGACTATTCCAGACATTGGTTCGGACGCAAATAGTATCGTTTTCTGAACCCTTATTAATTACTCTTATCTTTTTACTGTTTTCATTTAAACTTTTCCATATGTATCGTCACATCATTATTGTGTTCAATTAATTGCATTCTTCTATAAATAGATGCTTCATTTTTTGTGTTTATACCACACATTCACTCATCATGATTATTTTCAACTCCTTGAAAATTCCTTGGTTTCATCTACGTCATTATTCATTTTCATGGGTTTATTACTTATCTAAATCAACCCCTCATGGGTTGTTTACTTATCTAACCCAGCTCCGTTAAGCTTCAGCGTTTGGATCCTGTTCTGATGCTCCTCATCAGTCAGGAACTACAATCAGGAGTTATCTGGGTTCTGATGACAAAAAGGGGGAAAACAGAGATAGAGTATTCTCATAGGTGAATCCATGAACCATGGAGGCCTGATGAATATACATTTGACTCTCCCCGATCGAAGTTTTCCCTCTCTGAAACAAGGTGGATCGAAGCTCTTCCTCTCCACAACTAGGTGGATCGAAGCTCTCCGGTCTACACTATTTGTTTAAAATTTGTCTCGTATCAGCTATAGTTTTGTAGAAATAGATTTGTCATTAAGTTGTATCCAGTTATCAGAATTCATCTTAAATGAAGATGAATCTCTCTCAATTGTCCAGTTTGATTACAACTTGTAATCTGCTTATATTTATAACAAATGAAAATTTCCTTTCCATTATGTCTTCAAGTCTTTTCAGGATTCACCGTTTAAACTATTCGAGTATGAGATCGTTATTGCTTAGTTTTGTCATCACCAAAAAGGGGGAAATTGTTGGTAAACGATTTCTAAGTTTTGGTGATTACAAACATCTACCGGACTGAGATACTCACTCGATGAAGACATCTACCGGACTGAGATACTCACTGGATGAAGACATCTACCGGACTGAGATACTAACTGGATAAAAACATCTACTGAAATAGACATCCACTGTACTATTAATCCACCGGATAAAGACTTCCACCGGATAAAGACATCTATTGCATGACGTCTTTCATCAAGTCTAACCAACACCTACTGAGTTAAAGAGTACGACTGGATACTGAAGTTACAAGACAAGAGAAGTGAATCCAGCAGCGGATTGAAGAAATAAGACAAAGACAATAGCGGCATTTTAACCCCCACGCACGCTCAACAATAGCGGCGTCATAATCGATGTTCGCTCAATAGCGACAACATCCTAATCATTGCTCGCTCAAATGCGGCACCATATAATTCCCAATGTATATCCATTTATCGCAATTTCCATATAACAAACATTTCAATATCATTTATTGCAAGTACCACATACCATGCATTTCAATATCCATTTATTGCAAATACCATATACTATGCATTTCAATATCAATTTATTGCAAATACCATATACTATACATTTCACAGTTGCAACATTATAATTGTAAGGACCCCAAGCCCTTAACCCTTGATTAGTGTATTAATCATTATGTGTGGCACATGCTTTCAATAAAAATCAATCGGGAAACTCATATGATGATTTACCATTGAATGGCAATCACAAAATTTTCTTTAATATGCCATGTTATAAGATCATCATCCTAACAACAAATAGACTCATAGAGTTCGCCCATTACCATCCCCTTTACACCACTTTTACATTGTGGACTTTTATAAAAATTTGGGCAGAGTCTCCCCATAAATAGAGCTATCCCGAAATGAAAGCACAACACATAACATAATTCCCGGCCAGGGAAAACACAATACTCAACAGAAATACAGAACACTAAGTAAATTCCCAGCCAGGGAAGACACCACACAATAAGACAACTAAAGTGGGTTTTCAACACCCGCATAATACACTAATGGCTCTCAAATCATTTAGCAATTCTACCACTAATTGCATGTAAACATATGATGAAAGAGAGAAAGGCTCATGCCTTTATATACAACCCATATACAAGAATATCCGTGCTCACATGCGAGCATCATAAATGTGTATATAAACCTCGGGTGTATATAAGTACTCTATACGCTACCGTGCTTCATCAAGCCCTGGTACCACGATCCTGTGAGTACATCCAATCAACAGCTCGAGCTCAGCTCCACAGCCAACGATGTACCTGTTCACCTGCCTCAACAGAGACAGCCCCCAACGGGGTGAGCATACCAATACACAAAATCCCATAATCACAATAATGAAATTCATAATTTACAACAAAAGTAAATACTAATGAATTTTAAATGATACTCCCTGGATGGCAACGTCATCATCCGGGATTCCGTGTACTGTCCCTGTTCTCACAATCATCAAACTCATCAAATCTCAAAAATCAGTAAATCAACACATTGATTTAACTCATAGCATGCCCGATTCTCAAGTATCAATAATTAATGATTCCAAATTCATTATACATACAAATATAGATATCTCGATATCTAATACTGATTTTCAACTTTGCTACCAATCACAGATAGCTCAAATGCCTAGCATTTATTTTACCGATTCTCCATTATACTTAGACATCTCACATGTCTTATAATGAATACATGATTCCACGATCATTCTCAGGCATCTCAAATGCCCTACAATAGTCATATAAACCCAGTACCCCATATATCTTATAAGGTCATACTACTCTAGTATCACGCACGCTTGTGGCGGCGATGTCAAGATTGGGTCGTTCCATAACTATATCAACACATGTTTATAACCATACGCACAACCATCAATGCAATCCAAATACATTATGCATTTCACACATGCTCTGATATAAAGTAATGCTCGTACGTCGCACGTACCTTAAATCTCCGAAGTTCGAGCCAGACTTTGTTCGAGTTCCATGCCCCGAGGAACGATGTGCTAACACGATAAATAATTCACAATTATTTACGAACATGCAACCCATGCTCAAGCACACCCATAACCCTTATACAAAAATATTGTCAACACATGTAAAATTCACCATTTAAAAGACCCGGGGCAGGGTACATGCAGGGAGGGAAAACAAATGAGACAATATCAAAAATTGTTCAAGAACACCCTTCAATTTTTGAACCCTATTCTCACAAATCGAACCCAATTAAACACCATAAATCATCTGAAACATGAATTAATCGATCACTAACAAGAATCACCGCCCCCTAGCCAAAACCCCCAAAATTCGAACCCTAACCCATGCAACCAGCGCTCAAATCGAATCAATTGGCAACCAATTTCTTTGAACCACAAAGCATAAAATTTTCGACATAAAATGCAGCACAAAACGCCCCCAAAAACTCCTGAAGAAAAGCCCCAAAAACATACCAAAAATCGAGCCCCAAATCGGACAGATTTCAGTTTCGAACCCTAGCGCTTTTCTGGCAAATCCGAACGCGATTCTCGACGAAACTTCAAATTGTTGGCATGGGAAGGTGCGCCTGGACGAGACGAAGCCGATGGCTGGTCGGACGCGCCGAACGGCGGGCGCACGCCTTGAAGCGGCGGGGGTCAAGGGAGATCGGGGGCAGACGGGAAAGGGAAGAGAGAGAGACGGGTGAGGTGCTGAAAAAAGCTTCCAATAATAAAAATTTCGGGTTCAACTGGTATTTGTAGCAAAAATACCTCGAAATACTAATAGCCCCACAAATACATCATGATTCATTAAAAATCATTTGTTTTCAAAAATTCTCTCTCTAACTCAAAAACCCCCTACCGGTGCCCACACAAAGCACCCGAGATTCCGAGTCACACTAAAAACCCAACTCTTAGATTTTTCACCGTAATGAGAATACAATCTCAACCTCGGGATCCAACAATCCCAACTACCCAAATAAATGAGCCCAGAAGGCCCAACACCGCGATTAAACTCCAAGTCGCCACGTAAAACAACTTTAGGGGTTATTAACACTCCGGGATTAACATCCATAATCTCTGGTCATCACAATAATAGGCTATGCTCGTACGTTATACATACCTTATACTTCCGTAGTTCGAGTCCTACCTTGCATGAGTCCCACGACCCGATGAGTTATGTGCTAACACATAAATAACTCATAATTAAACACAAGCATGCAACCACGTGCCCAAGCACGTTCACAACTTCCAACCCTATCGTCAATCCTCGACGATTAACCAATTTAAAAGAGCCCGGCTAAGCATGCATAATACCCAAAATATACCATTTTATAAGTTTAAAAGATAGTCAAAAACTCAACCGAGAATTCCGTTTTATTAAACTTTGGCTCCAACCAATCCATTTTAAAAGTATAGCATTCCCATAGGAATGTGGACATTGCCCCGGAAATCGGTTAATTAAACCTTGATTCTGAAATCCCGATTCTAAAATTTTCGAAAAAACAACATTCTGCAAGCGGCGATCGATCGCCGATTTTATCGCGATCAGTCGCCACTGACCAGTGGCCAACCAGTGCTTCATCGCGATCGATCGCCAGCCTCCGCGATCGATCGCCAGCCTCCGCGATCGATCGCCAACCCACTCGCGATCGATCACCGAGACCTCGTGATCGATCGCCAGCACTTTTTATCGTCGCCAAAATTCAGCTGCTCGTCGCGATCGATCAGCACCCCTCGGCGATCGATCGCGACCTGCGATTTTCCAAAAACTCGAGCTTCCATGGTGTTTTTCACACCCAAACTCAAAACCAACACCCCATACACCATCAACACCTCAAATATACCATTTAAAGCCAATAAAAACTCTAAAAAAATTCAACTTTGGATTTTTAACCAAAAATCCCTAAATCCAAAACCAACCAAAATCTCAACCAAACTCTACAATACCACTACCAAATCGAAGACAATGATGAGGGGAAGATTAATACCTGATTATCCTCAGAAATCCGGCTCCCGAACCAAGCTACCAATGATTTTCCTCCAAGGGAAAAAGAGGGTAAATGGGGAAAGGGTTAGGCGTGGATGAGGGGAGAGAAGGAGGGAACTGATTTGTGTTATCCCGTAACAACGAGTCCACTTGGTATATATAGTACCAAGGCTCCAAAATACCAATCCCTTCACAAATACATCATGACTCATTAAAAATCATATGTTTTCAATAATTACCTCACAATCTCAAATTCCATTACCAGTCCCAGTACAAAGTACTCCGGACCCCTAATCCCACCAAAGACCAAATTCCAAGGTTATCACCACGACGAGAATACAATCTCATCCCCTGGATCCAATGACTCCAAATACCGGATTTAAAATCCCCGGGAGTCCCAAAACCACAATTAATTCATAAATGCCACAATTAAAATCCATTAAGGATTATTACCACACCGGGATTAACACCATTAATCCCCGTGCATCACACATTGAATAAGTGAATGTGCATCTAATATATAAAGCACACTACTCCGTACCAGTATTAGTACCTCAGCATGGGAGCCTTCCCAATCTACAACCCGAACTCAACTCCAGAGTCGATGGTGTACCTGTTCCAACAAAAACAGCTCCCACACGGTGTGAGCATACCAATCCACTATTTCCATAACCGCAATATCACAGTTCATAATTTACAGAATATAAAACTGTAAATGTAAAAGATATTTCCTGAATAGTAACGTTATCATAAGGGATCCCCTGTGCTGTTCATGTTCTCACAATAGCCAAACCATCAAATCCCCAAAATAAGTTAATCATTGCATTGATTAACTAAACTCATCATTGCCGTATTAATTTCATAAACAAATGCAGCTAAATCATTACGCTAATGATTTACAGAAATCACAAATATCTCAATTAATAGTTTCTTAGTCTCATCACATCCCGTCCCATTGCTCGCTCAACAGCGGCGATATCACAACTCAATGCTCGCTCAACAACGACAGCATAACACATTGCTCGCTCAACAACGACATTCCATGATCCTCAATCATACTATAATGTTTCCAACATCCATATATTATTCTTGCACATGACAATAATATATCTACCATGCTCGTACGCTATACGTACCTTATAGTCCAGTAGCAAGAGCTAAACATTGCCTTTGCCCCAAGATCCAGTGAATTATTCGCTATACACAGTTAATAGCTCAATCAAACATAAGCACACAACTGCATGCACAAGCACTACCTGACCCCATTATATCATCCTATTCCGATGATTAATCACAATTATCGAACCATGTATAGTACTCAAAAAATTCCATTTTCTAAGTTCAAAGGTAGTCAAGTCCTCAATTGAGTAGTCCATTTTATTTAAAATTCGACTCCAACCAATCCATTTTCTAGTATAGAATTCCCCTTGGAAATGTAGACATTGCCCCGGAAATCGGTTAATTAAACTGATTCCAAAATCCCAACAATTAGCAAAAATTCAAAAAAACCAAAGAAACAGGCCGCGATCGATCGTCACTTCCCGCGATCGTGAGAACCCACTGCCCGAAAAAATGCATAGCCACGATCGATCGCTACAAATGCCGATCGATTGCCAACTCTTTTTTTTTCTCGCGATCGATCGGTAACATCTTGGATCGATCGTTCGATCGTGGGCACTGTTCATCGTCACCCATTTTCCAGATTCATGTTGCGATCGATCGCGCCAAGCCGCGATCAATTGCGACCTGCAACTTTCCGAAAAACTCGAGCTTTAATGGGGTTTTTCACACCCAAACTCAAAACCAACACCCCTTACTCCTTCAACACCTCAAATACTCCACTTAAAACAAATAAAAACACCAAAAACACAACTTTGGATTTTAACCAAAACTTCCTAAATTCTAAATCCAACATGATAGGCTTAGATTTTAAGTGTTTTTAGCTGTAATTTCTTCCCGTTTTTCGTACTTTTTCCTGGATGATATTATGTTTTTTGGTATTTATTTGCGTGTTTCAGGAAAATAGATCGGAAATGGAAGAAATGAGCTAAAATGAAGAAAACGGGCGAAATCGAGGCAAAAAAGAGATGAAAAGAAAAAGTTTGATTTTTAAAAGGTTCGATCGATCGAGATTATTTCTCGATCGATCGAGCTAGGCAGAATGTTGAGCATCAAAAGTATCGAAGGATCGATCGATCGGAAGGAAAATCTCGATCGATCGAGCGAGGCAGTGAGTTTCAAAGACTAACGTGAACAATGCACCGATCGATCGGACATAATTCTCGATCGATCGGACATAATTCTCGATCGATCGATACGCGATTTTTGAAAAATCTTATCTTCCAAATTTAAGTTGATCTTCGGGGGTTTTAAGGGGGATATCATTCATTCCCTTCCATATATCATAGCAGACTATAATTCTCCAGAAAAATGGTTTAAATGTGATGGTTAGTAATTATTGGGTGAAACATTGTAATTAATTGAGATTTTGGTGCATTTTGGTAAAATGCTTTTAAAATATCATGTTGAGATATTTTATACACCATGGTAATTGTTGGAGTGCAATTTTAATTAAAACCCATTTAATACCACTACCCCACCTTACCCCATCACTTTACACAAATCCCCAATTACTCTCCCAACCCTAACCCTTATCCCCATTTTCGAGTTTGGCTAGGCAAGGAAGGAGGAATCTTTGCAAAAGTTCCATTTGTGTAATTCTTGGTAAGATTTGAGGTCTAGGAAGAGTATAGATCATTCCTTGTTGTTTTTGTAAGGATTGGTTGTGATTTGAGTTGATATTTGAGTTTTGAAAATGGGTTTGTTTTGGGTTGGTATGATTTTTGGTTGGGTTTGGAGTATGTTGTTGTTGAGGGTTGTTTTGAAGTTATATTAGTGTTTTTGATGTATTGGGTTGAGGTGTTATGGATTTAATGTGGTTTGGTAAGGTTCTGTGCACATTAATGGTGATTTCTCGCATTTACAGAGCTCCTCGATCGATCGATCGAGCACGGCAGAGCTTGGGCAGAAATTTTGAAGTCTTACCGATCGATCGAGATGAACTCCCGATCGATCGAGGCGACTTCTCGATCGATCGGTGAGGGCATCTCGATCGATCGAGGCGGGCAGCGAGGCTTTGGGCGCTGGATGGTCAGCTCGCGATCGATCGAGCGTAAGGGCCGATCGATTGCGAGTCTTCAAAATATGGTGTTTTCGATTTTATTGGCTATTTAATGGTATTTTTGGTATTAGTTCATAAATTGGCTTCTAATATTGGTTTGTATGATTGTGTAGAACCATCCCAGGTAGCCACGCAACAAAGGAAATAAAATCCCACGACATCTCCACTTTTGGAACTAAGGTACGTAGTGAGACGTACGGGCATCGGACGGTAAAACGTATTTATTACGCTTTGAATTGGTTATGCATTATGGTTGCATACATGGTCTTGTTTATGCATCATGGATTGCATACATGGTTTGGTCATGCATTTTGGGTTGCATGTGTATATGGAATGCATTTGTGCATGTGATTGTGAGTCGGTATTATATTCTAGTGATGGAGAATACGTGCCGCCAGTGGCGTAGCGTTGTGAATACTTGCCGCTGTCATACCGTAGCGATGAGAGAATATTTGCCGCTAATATGAAGCGAAGAACACGGCCGCTGTCATATTTATAGCGAGGGATATTAATGCCGCTGGTAGTGTCTAAGCGAGGGGTATTTCCGCTGTCATGTTAACGTGAGGGGTATTATGCCACGGATATAATAAGACTCGGGAATTGAACACGGTATACATGGAAATCGGTACATGTCATGACATACATTATTGGTAATATAATCTACTGATTATGATTGTGATACAGGGACAACCAACGAAGCTTTTAAATGTATTAAATACAGGGAGTGAATCGTATTAACGGTCTATGCATTTGCCTTTGCCCCAAGATCCATTAAATTATTCGCTATACACAGTTAATAGCTCAATCAAACATAAGCACACAACTGCATGCACAAGCACATACCTGACCCCCAATTATATCATCCTATTCCGATGATTAATCACAATTATCGAACCATGTATAGTACTCAAAAAATTCCATTTTCTAAGTTCAAAGGTAGTCAAGTCCTCAATTGAGTAGTCCATTTTATTTAAAATTCGACTCCAACCAATCCATTTTCTAGTATAGAATTCCCCTTGGAATGTAGACATTGCCCCGGAAATCGGTTAATTAAACTGATTCCAAAATCCCAACAATTAGCAAAAATTCAAAAAAACCAAAGAAACAGGGCCGCGATCGATCGTCACTTCCCGCGATCGTGAGAACCCACTGCCCGAAAAAATGGATAGCCACGATCGATCGCTACAAATGCCGATCGATTGCCAACTCTCTTTTTTTTCTCGCGATCGATCGGTAACATCTTGCGATCGATCGTTCAATCGTGGGCACTGTTCATCGTCACCCATTTTCCAGATTCATATTGCGATCGATCGCGCCAAGACGCGATCAATTGCGACCTGCAACTTTCCGAAAAACTCGAGCTTTAATGGGGTTTTTCACACCCAAACTCAAAACCAACACCCCTTACTCCTTCAACACCTCAAATACTCCACTTAAAACAAATAAAAACACCAAAAACACAACTTTGGATTTTAACCAAAACTTCCTAAATTCTAAATCCAACATGATAGGCTTAGATTTTAAGTGTTTTTAGCTGTAATTTCTTCCCATTTTTCGTACTTTTTCCTGGATGATATTATGCTTTTTGGTATTTATTTGCTTGTTTCAGGAAAATAGATCGGAAATGGAAGAAATGAGCTAAAATGAAGAAAACGGGCGAAATCGAGGCAAAAAAGAGATGAAAAGAAAAAGTTTGATTTTTCAAAGGTTCGATCGATCGAGATTATTTCTCGATCGATCGAGCCAGGCAGAATGTTGAGCATCAAAAGTATCGAAGGATCGATCGATCGGAAGGAAAATCTCGATCGATCGAGCGAGACAGTGAGTTTCAAAGACTAACGTGAACAATGCACCGATCGATCGGACATAATTCTCGATCGATGATACGCGATTTTTGAAAAATCTTATCTTTCAAATTTAAGTTGATCTTCGGGGGTTTTAAGGGGGATATCATTCATTCCCTTCCATATATCATAGGAGACTAAAATTCTCCAGAAAAAGAGAACCCTAGCCGCCGCCTAGCCGCCGCCAAGGAGAGCCATCTTCTTCCGGTTTTCATCCAAGCTTGAGCGTACAATCCGGAGTGCAAGGAAGGAGCAAGAGAAGAAATCACGGTGCAACGCACGGATTCATTCCAGCCGTTTATCGTATTTCTATACTTTGATTTATTTTATTTTCATTCTCATTTGATGTTTTTGAGGTCGAGAGACGATTAAACTTCTTATGTAATTGACTTGAATTGAATCTAGTTTATTTTATTGAGTTTTAGTGAAATTGTGTTTCATTTATTGATTCGTTCGTGTTTGAGTGGATTGAGTTCTTTTGTTCATGAATTAAACGCTTATTAAGATCAAAGCCTAGCTAACTTTGGTTGAAATCTGTGAGTTATAACCGAGATCGAGAGATAACGTTATAATACGCTAAATTAATTCATGGTGTATGTTAAGATTGAGATCGAGAGATGAAATCACATACGTGAGAACTTTAAATCGAGAGATTTAGAGGAATGAGGTTTTGAAGATTTATGCAGTATTGGATTAGTAAATAGGTGCACGAGAGTGACTTGTTCTAATTTGATATTAGTTTCTTTACAGCTCGAGAGAGTGTATTGAATATTATTGAAAACCTTTCACCTTAAGAATCAATTGTTTGGTAATTTACTATTCAAACGAATCTTTGAAGAGAACATAGTTGAACGAAGCGAGATAAATTTCTCGAGCGAATTACCTTTGCATATCCGGAACCCTTTGATTTTATTTCATTCTGGCGCTTTAGTTCTAGTTCTGTTTTAATTAATCTACCCCCGTTTCAATCGTAGGCTAAATATAATTTTGCTAGTCTTATTTGGTACTTATACATTAGTCCCTGTGGATTTGACAACCTTTACTTCCATTTCACTATACTAAAACTTGACAACCGTGCACTTGCGGTAGAATCGCTTCACACTACTTTGAAATATTTTCTGTTTAAAAATAAAGTGGTCAAGTTTTTGGCGCCGTTGCCGGGGACTAATCTGTATAATATCATACGAGATTAGTTGATTGTAATTTAGCCAATTCTTTATTATTGCGTTTTTGTTTTAGTTTTTCTTTTGTTGATCTTTGTTAATAATTTTGTATATTTTTGTTGTCTCCTTTTGTCTGATCCTGTACAGGAACCACTTTTCTAGTGCATGCTCAGAAGATAGGAGCCCATTCTCGAGCCATGTGATCCGGAAATAGAGAGAACTCTTCTAAGAAGATTACGAGAAGCTCGAGCAATGGCCGAAAATAACGAAGCACAGAACCCTAGATCAATGATGGACTTTGCACAGTCGGCATTTCATGGATATTTATCCAGTATAACGAGGCCGACGATTCAAGCAAACAACTTTGAGATCAAGCCTGCAATTATCCAAATGATACAGCACTCTGTAATGTTTGGGGAAGCTGCCACGGACGATCCGAATAATCACATCTCCAACTTCTTGGAGATATGTGACATGTGTAAACATAATGGCGTCTCCGACGATGCCATCAGGTTAAGGCTCTTTACTTTTTCATTACGAGACAAGGCTAAATCCTGGTTAAACTCATTGCCTGCAGGATCAATTACAACGTGGGAAGGAATGACAAAAGCTTTCTTATCAAAATACTTCCCTCCCTCCAAGACGGCAAAGATGAGGAATGATATCACTACATTTGGGCAGTTCGACCCCGAGACGTTATATGAAGCGTGGGATCGTTTTAAAGAATTGTTGAGGAGATGCCCACACCACGGTCTACCCATCTGGCTGCAGGTACAAACTTTCTATAATGGTTTATTTTCTGCTAACCGTTCAATGATAGATGCAGCATCTGGGGGATCAATTATGCGGAAGACACCGGAAGAAGCATATAAACTATTGGAGGAAATGGCGTCCAATAGCTATCAATGGCAGTCAGAGAGGAACACGCCATTGAAACCAATAGGAGTCCATCAAGTGGATGAGATTACTGCTCTTTCGGCTCAGTTGGAAGCTATGAACCGGAAGATAGACAGCATGGGAGCAGCAGCGATGCAAGCTCAAGCTATCTTCTATGACTTGTGTGGAGGCGGTCATCCGAGCATCGAGTGTCAGGCAGGTAACCAATTTTTGCAAACTAATGAAGTGGTGAATTTTGTAGGAAACAGGCAGCAGAATAATCCGTACTCGAACTCCTACAATCCGGGGTGGAGGAACCACCCAAATCTGAGATGGTCGAACCAGGAGAATGTGTTGAACCCACAACCACAGGCGGGGTTCACACAAAAACCGAGTATGGAGGAACTGATGGCCAAGCTGATTTCGTCGACTGAGGTAAGGATGCAAAATCAAGATGCATCAATTAAGAATTTGGAAGTGCAAATAGGGCAGTTGGCTACATTGATTTCGGGAAGGACGCAAGGTACGCTCCCGAGTTATTCTATAAAGAATCCAAATGAGCAATCGAATTGACAGACGAGGAGGTGACAGTCCAGCTTGGGACTATAAATTAAGAACTTTCTTTTCCTTCCTCGAGTTTTTGTTTTTAATTCCTTGTTTTAGTTTGATTTGTTTTTTTTTTTGTGTTTTTAGTTTTTCCGTGAATGAGTTCGTGAAATTTTATTGCAGGTGTAAAAACAAGAGCAATAAGGATGTAGGCGAGGCAACCCGAGAGAAAAGTTTTTGAGAAAAATGTCAATTTTTGTCTTCTGGTGCTGGCGATCGATCGAGACAAAATCTCGATCGATCGCCCGAAGCTTTTAAAATATGATTTGAGTACTGTCTCGTTCGATCGATCGAGAATTATTTTTGATCGATCGAGCGAGAGAAAATTTTGAGAAAAATAGGGCACCGAAGAGCATTCTGCACAATCAGACTCATTTTCTCTCCTCTCCAACACAGACCCAAATCGCCTCTTTCAAATTTTTCATCTTCTCTCATCTATATTCCATCAAATTTCCAATTTGTTTCAAAACTTTGAAGTAATAATTGATCTGATGAGATTTTAATTGCAGATTTGAAGAATTACAAGCCAAATTGGGTAGAAGTACATCCAAAAGAGAATTCCACGTCAAGTGCCAAACTCTTCAAAGATCAGATTTTTAAATGGTAATTGGTTTGAAATTTCACATCTTTTTCTCTTTTGGTGTAATTACATTGGTGAGTTGAATTGGTTAAAGAAGGATCAAAGTTTGGGGAAAATTTTGTGTGTTGAGGGGTGTTGGCTTTGCAGTAGTTGTTGGGTGGTGTTTAGTTGCAGTTAAGCGAGATAATTGAGAATAACCTAGCAAGAAAATGGCTCCGAGAAAGAGGTCAAAGCAGGCAGAGGCTTCACAAAAGCAAAAGCAGGCGGAGGCTACTACTTCTGAGCAAGAGCATGACGAACATAAGTTTGTCAATGCCACAGCTGTTGAGCTATATCCCACTTATCATAAGAAACCCCTTAGTCGTGAAAAGGGCATGAGCATGGAAAAAACTGAGTGTCCGGTCATTAGGACAGTACGGCGTAGAGGGTGGTTTCAATTTGTTCAGACACCTATTGATGCTGTGGTTCCACTGGTGAGGGAATTTTACACAAATCTTCGAGTTATTCCACCAGGGCACCAAGTAAATGTTTATGTTCGAGGGAAGGATGTGTTGATAGATCAGACAGCAATCAATAATATTTACCGGATGCCATTCATACATAACTGTGCGTACCAATCCTTTCGAAAGAGTACGATCAATTATGATGAGGTACTCGCAGTTATTGGCATGCCGGGAGTAGATTGGCAGTAGAATGACAAGGGAGAGCCACAGGTGGTTCTCAAGAAGCATTTGACACCAGAGGCCCAAGCATGTTCTCATTTGTCGCCTCACGGGTCATGCCTTCGACCCACACTTCTGAGGTGACAAAAGACAGAGCGGCCCTGGTTTTTGCCATTCTCACAGGGCAGGATGTGGATTTGGGTGAGATCATTAGTGATCACATCCATGAGATTGGTAGCAGCCCACCTACCTCCGCACTACCGTTTCCATCTACCATCAAGGCTTTATGCAAGCGATGCGGAGTGCAATGGGGAGAGGGCGAGGAGCTACTTCCACCGAAGATCCCGATTATTGTTGACGGTCCACCACCTCCTACAGGCCGACGAAGGGCTGAGCCACGACCCTCGGACACTAGACAGGCCAGAGCATCATCATCCTCTGCTGCAGAGCGTACACGTGTTACATTGGACTCTCTTCACAGGGATCTCCAAGATATTCGCCTGGAGTAGTAGAGTATTCATAGCATGCAGCGGGACATTCACAGCATGCAGAGAGCATTGCAGATGGACCATGAGCAGGTAGCTCAGCGTCAGATGGAGTTCATGCACTACCAGAGTGCATGGAACAATGCCATGGCCTAGGGCTTTCCAGGTTTCCAGTTCCCGCCAGAGCCACACTTTCCACCATATCAGCCGCATGCACCCCCACCTTCCGAATACCCACCATTTCCGCCATATCAGGGCGAGGAGCATCACTACCCAGTTCCCCATCCGGAGCATGATGAGGACGACGATCAGTGACGATCATTGTCATGGTATGTGTTTTTGCCATTGCATTTATTTTTCTTGTATATTGAGGGCAATGCACATATTAAGTTTGGGGGGGTTTGTGTATTTGTATATATTTTGTTTTTGCATTCTGCTACTTGTCTTGTTTCTTTTCCTTGCATGACTGCACGATTTTGTGACTGATTCATCCTTGAGCATTACCAACAAAAAAAAAATTTATTATTGAGTTATTCTTGAGAAATGAGGAATTAGATTTGCAACGGTAATACATGATGAAATTAATCCTCATCTAGATAGGAGTCATGAAAATGTTTAACTTGTTTGTTTATATCCTTTGTTAAGCATATGTCAAAATTGAGGAATAATTTGAGCACGTTTTGAGTCATGATTGAGTGAAGTATGTATTGATTAAAGTGACAACTTGTGTTAACTATGATTAGTCTTGAGCATCTTAGATAACGCTACAATTTATTTGAAAGCACTTTGAGGCGAAATTTATAATTAGGAACTTGACTTGGAGATGATTTAAGCGATCTTTGGACCGTTCGTGCCTTTCAAGCCTACCTTGTATACATCATTCCTTAGTGTCCCCTCTTGAGCCTTATTGAAAAAGAATGGTATATGCATTGCATATGATTAGACCCCCATTCGACATTCTTGGCAAACTCATTATACCTACCTTAGTTTAAGCCTAAAAGAAAAATTTTATCCATCCCTAAGGGAGTATAATGAATCTCATTCATTGCACTGAATTGTTATATGTAAATGAGTTCATTGTGAAAAATAAAATGAACAAAAGAATGAGCAAAAAGAAAAGATGTAGAGAAAAGCCTTGAAAAGAAAAATTCAAATAAGACCCAAAGTGGCCAAGGCTAGAAAAAGTTGAAGAGAAGCTCAAAATTGTTGAACTGATTTTATTATATTCTCTTCTTTGCATTCATCCTACCTTTTCTTTGGAACCGACACCAAAAGGCCTAATGATATAAGCTTTTAAAGACCTTTTGATCCAAGTCTAGGGAATAATTACATTAGTGGAGAAGTGCTGGATGTAGATTTGTAGAGTAATTCGAAGTATTCTTGACTTTGAGTTTTTATAGCACATTTTGATCTTAAAGATATGTACATTACTCATGTTTGACAATAGCACACACGCACATTCCAATGTTGCGATGTATTGTTTAATTTAAGAGAAATTGCTTCATGTTGAATTTTGAATGACTCTTATCGATGTGTAAGTAGGATTTTTCAGTTTTTACGTGAGTTGTAAAGATGATTCATGCATAGTATTAAGGTTAACTCTTCTTTTTTTTGAGCTTATTGCTTGCTCGAGGACGATCAAGTCTAAGTTTGGGGGAGTTGATAGGCTTAGATTTTAAGTGTTTTTAGCTGTAATTTCTTCCCGTTTTTCATACTTTTTCCTGGATGATATTATGCTTTTTGGTATTTATTTGCTTGTTTCAGGAAAATAGATCGGAAATGGAAGAAATGAGCTAAAATGAAGAAAAAAGGCGAAATCGAGGCGAAAAAGAGATGAAAAGAAGAAGTTTGATTTTTCAAAAGTTTGATCGATCGAGATTATTTCTCGATCGATCGAGCCAGGCAGAATGTTGAGCATCAAAAGTATCGAAGGATCGATCGATCGGAAGGAAAATCTTGATCGAGCGAGCGAGGCAGTGAGTTTCAAAGACTAACTTGAACAGTGCACCGATCGATCGGATATAATTCTCGATCGATCGATACGCGATTTTTGAAAAATCTTATCTTCCAAATTTAAGTTGATCTTCGGGGGTTTTAAGGGGGATATCATTCATTCCCTTCCATATATCATAGCAGACTAAAATTCTCCAGAAAAAGAGAACCCTAGCCGCCGCCTAGCCGCCGCCAAGGAGAGCCATCTTCTTCCGGTTTTCATCCAAGCTTGAGCGTACAATCCGCAGTGCAAGG
This sequence comes from Haberlea rhodopensis, assembly GCA_907163345.1. Classification (NCBI taxonomy): domain Eukaryota; kingdom Viridiplantae; phylum Streptophyta; class Magnoliopsida; order Lamiales; family Gesneriaceae; genus Haberlea; species Haberlea rhodopensis. Next base: position 1,081,739 of record CAJQUN010000151.1, on the reverse strand, counting down.
AAGGAGCAAGAGAAGAAATCACGGTGCAACGCACGGATTCATTCCAGCCGTTTATCGTATTTCTAAACTTTGATTTATTTTATTTTCATTCTCATTTGATGTTTTTGAGGTCGAGAGACGATTAAACTTCTTATGTAATTGACTTGAATTGAATCTAGTTTATTTTATTGAGTTTTAGTGAAATTGTGTTTCATTTATTGATTCGTTCGTGTTTGAGTGGATTGAGTTCTTTTGTTCATGAATTAAACGCTTATTAAGATCAAAGCCTAGCTAACTTTGGTTGAAATCTGTGAGCTATAACCGAGATCGAGAGATAACGTTATAATATGCTAAATTAATTCATGGTGTATGTTAAGATTGAGATCGAGAGATGAAATCACATACGTGAGAACTTTAAATCGAGAGATTTAGAGGAACGAGGTTTTGAAGATTTATGCAGTATTTGATTAGTAAATAGGTGCACGAGAGTGACTTGTTCTAATTTGATATTAGTTTCTTTACAGCTCGAGAGAGTGTATTGAATATTATTGAAAACCTTTCAGCTTAAGAATCAATTGTTTGGTAATTTACTATTTAAACGAATCTTTGAAGAGAACATAGTTGAACGAAGCGAGATAAATTTCTCGAGCGAATTACCTTTGCATATCCGGAACCCTTTGATTTTATTTCATTCTGGCGCTTTAGTTCTAGTTCTGTTTTAATTAATATACCCCCGTTTCAATCGTAGGCTAAATATAATTTTGCTAGTCTTATTTGGTACTTATACATTAGTCCTTGTGGATTCGACAACCTATACTTCCATTTCACTATACTAAAACTTGACAACCGTGCACTTGCGGTAGAATCGCTTCACACTACTTTGAAATATTTTCTGTTTAAAAATAAAGTGGTCACAACACAATCTTAACCAAACTCCACAATATCATTATCAAAACGAAGGTAAAGACGAGGGGAAGAATATTACCAACTTTTCTTCGAGAAATCCGGCTCCCAAGCCAATCCACCAGCGATTTCTCCTCCATGGGAGAAAAGAGGGGAAGGGGGAAAAGGGTTTAGGCGTGACAGAGAGAGAGAGAAGAGAGAGGAGAGAATGCTTGAACACCGAGTCCACTTGGTATATATAGTACCAAGGCTCAAAAATCCCGAGCATGACTCAATAAAAATCATATGTGTTCAATAATTACCTCTCAATCTCAATTTCCATTACCAGCCCCAACTCAAAGTAACACAGACCCCAGATCCCACCAAAAACCAAATTCCAAGGTTATCACCGCGATAGGAATACAATCTCAACCCTTGGATCCAACAACCCCAAATACTAGATTTAAAATCATTGGGAGTTCCAATACCGCAATTAATTCATAATTGCCACAATTAAAATCCATTAAGGTGTTGGGATATGCCCCAAGACAAGTCATTAGATGATTGTTTATGACATACAATGTATTATGATTTTATAAATGGCAAATCATTATTATATATTATTCGAATATCTGTGCAATATGAATTGATATATAAGTTAATGTCCTTAGAATAATATTGTATTATTCTTAAAGATTGTCCCTAGTCAAGTATTATCATAAATCAGGATAATGATAATACATTGAGACTAGTATGTTTTGATTGATGAATTAATTCATGGATATGAGATATCAAATCAACACATGGGTACATGTTAGAGAACAATGTACTTGACAGACCCACCATGAGAATGCTACATGGATAGTTATATGAGTGTCATAAGCAATTCTCATAGTGATAATAATGTATGTAATCCTTACGACTTGAGATCATCAGAGATCCCAACATAAGGAGTTATGCATGTTGATATTGTCAAACGTTACCTGTAACAGGGTAAACTATAAAGGCAACTATTGGATACACTACGAATTATGTAGAGGGATGTTGATTGATCAAGATAGGATTTGTCCCTCCTATATAACAGGAGAAGTGTTTGGGCCCTTGATCAAGTAAGACTAAAATGCATGGCCGTGCTCGAATGAGTCGATATGTGATATCGAGCTTATTCGTTTATTCTAGTTCTACTTGGGGATCAAGAAATAGAGATTGAATATACGAGTATGACTATTCCATGACTCGTGTTCAATCTAAACACATGGACAAAGGGATTAAGTTACATGGTTAATATTATCACAAGTTCTAAGGTTATGTCGAGTCAATGACATTCTTGTAATTTGGGTAGCCTTGATGTGTTGCTAGATACCGCTCATTGCTTGTGACATAAAATGAGCTTTTATGTCACTGCCAACATTACAAGATCCTATCAGGTCGCACAAAAGATTAAATTGATAAAGGGAATTAAATTCATTGGATGAATTAATTAATTAAGAAGAGTCTTAATTATATGATTATAAGGATTTAATTAAATCATGGGTTTGGGCCCATGAGGCTTTGTGAAAGCCTTTAATTAAATCATATATAATTTGATAACAAGGTGATTAATTGATTAATCCTATATATCAAAAACCTAGCCACCAACATAAGAAGCTCTCGGCCACCTCTCTACAGTCTCTCGGCCGCCGCCTTGATCTTTTGTGTTTCCGGCCATCTTCATTCGATTTAGAATCGTGTGTGGTTATTGTTCCGGTTTAAGAACGAGTCTAGCAACTTGTTCTTAAATCCCCTTTTCGATTTGATCGTGTGGATACCGTAGAGACAAAGGTGCAAACTTTTGTTTGTGACTCGTGGTGCTACAACGAGGAATCTGCATCAAACACACTACAAGGGTGAGACTCTTTAATCATTCCGATATGAATACTCTATATAGGTCCATGGTTAGGGAATCCAAATTTTATTTCCGCTGCGCATTGCTTGTTGGATTCCTTACAGTGGTATCAGAGCCAGGTTCAAAGCTCATATCGGAATTATGTGGTTAATCGTTTTATCATATTTAGAATTATATTGCATGCTTTAAAACTGTATAATTCATATTTGATATGGAATAAATCGGTTTTGTGAAATCATCGTATAATTGTATTTGATATAAATTGGTGAATTATTGTATATGATACAAGAAGGCGAAAAATCCAACCTTGAACCATGATGGTTCGGCCACCACCATCACAAATGACCCACGGCTGCCACATGAGGGCTAGGGTTTTCGAACCCTTGGCTCGAGATGGTCTAGCCGTTGTGGCTCATGGTTGTGCATGAAGGTGTCGAAACATGGCTAGGGGATAGAAATTTTTTTTGCTCGATTAGATGGTTGGCGGCTACATCCACGTGAGAGCTAGGGTTTTTCGAACCCCTTGGCTAGAGATGGTCAAGCCGCCACCGTCATGAATCATGCATAAGCCGAGCCACCGCCGAAGGACTAGAGTTTCGAACCCTAGGGTTTGTAGGCTCACGGCCGCCGCATGTGAAGAGGCTAGGGTTTCGAACCCTTAGCCACATTCGGTCCATGAGGGGCCGAGATGACTAGGGTTTCGAACCCTAGTCGTATGCGTGGTGGGCCGTGGTTTTGGGCTAAGGATCCGTGACATGTGATGTCCCGAGCGTACGATAATTTTCATAAAATTTATTTTATAGTTTTATTGGGATTAAATTTTAAAATGTTTAGAATTTAATTCATTAATTGTTATAGTATGTTTTATGTGTTGTTTGAGCATGGTGCATGATTATAGCCCTATGCCCTATTAGATAGGATTTTGTGGATGTTTGTAATTTAATACGGCTGCGAGTCGTGCCTTCTCTATTTTTCTGAATGTATTCCCTCCCCTATGCTCCCCCTCGAATGTAACTCGAGGAATTCTCTAAATCATGTAATTGTTATATAGTTTAGTTAGAGTTTTATTGATGGAGATCAATGAAGATGAACCATGGTGCCGGGATGAGAAGGCCCTTCACAAAAGGGAGCCAAAGAGGTGCTTGGAGAAGTTACCCTTAGGTTGACTTTTTAGATTTTCTCATTGGCTTGAGGAATCTTTAGTTGGGGCTATAACCATGTCACGTTTACTTTATGTTGATGTATGATATGCATGTTTACTGTTTTCTTTAATATTGATGCTTTTATATATATATATATATATATATGTAGATATGTATATATTCATATATGTACCAGACATATTTTCAGTATTAATAAAATCATGAGATCAATAAATCCCTTTTATAATATTAAGTTTAAGATGCCTTCCAATTAAAAATACTCGTCAAGACTTCGATTGAACATGTGTGGGTTTGCCAAAGCAAAGCACCGTGACAATCTTAGTAAGACGCGAAAGGATAAAAGTGATATCCGTGTTATTTTAATAATTGGGTTCGACTTAACTAGCGTTATCTCAATAGGATTGGGAACCTAGAGGCATGGGGTTGGAAAATAATTCATTAGATGAATTTGAAAAAAGCGTTGTTCGTCCAACCATCCAAGAATTGCATGTGATTGTAATTGACAAAGAGTTGTCTACCTAAATAACCGAGTCTTGGGCGATTAGCCAAAGCTAACTCAAGATTAAGTGAAATATGGATCTTGGCCCACTAAAGTTTTCGAGGGTTGATAATTTAAACAAAATAGTGGGAGTATCATTTAATATAAGACCATATTAAATGATTAAAATCATAAACTTATTTTGCATATTTATATTGTAGATATCCATGGCAACAAACAACGTTACAAATGCACTATCATAGCAATCGGTCCTTGAGAAGGACAAACTGAATGGGACAAATTTCCTAGACTGGTATAGGAATTTGAGGATTGTCCTCAAGCAAGAAAAGAAGCAATATGTCCTAGAGGAACCCTTACCTGCTGAGGAACCTCCCTTGACGGCTGCTAAAGCCGATAAAGATGCTTACAAGAAGCATCAAAATGACGCACTTGATGTTGGGTGCCTTATGCTTGACACCATGAACTCTGAGCTTCAGAAGCAACATGAGGAAATGTAGGCGTTCAATATGATCGAGCATCTAAAGCAACTGTATCAATAACAAGCAAGACAAGAGAGATATGACGTCTCTAAAGCGTTATTCCAGTGTAGAATGGTAGAAGGAAGTCAGGTTGGAACTCATGTGCTCAAGATGATTGGGTACATTGAGAATCTGGAGAAGCTGGGTTTTCCTTTGGACCAAGAGTTGGCCACTGATGTGATCTTGCAAACGTTTCCTGAAAGCTTCAGTCAATTTGTCTTGAATTACAATATGATTGAAATTGAAAAGACTCTACCGCAGTTGCTTGGCATGCTGAGAACTTTTGAAGCTAACAGCAAGAAGTTTAAGCCTACTAATGTTCTTATTGTGAATAAGAGCAAAGGAAGGGCTAAAGCAAAAGGCTTCAAGAAGAACAAGAAGGTCCTTGTTAACTCTAAGCCACATGTTTCTGCACTAAAGCCAAAGGGAGGAGTGGCAAAAGAGGGGAACTGTTTCCATTGGGGTGAGACCGGACATTGGAAAAGAAATTACAAAGTTTATCTGGAGGATCTTAAGAAGACGAAGGGAAGTGTGACTTCCACTTCAGGTATTTTTGTTATAGAAGTCAATTTATCTACTTCTTCATCATGGGTATTAGATACTGGATGTGGATCTCACATTCGTGTTAATGTGCAGGATCTTAAAAGGAGTAGGACATTGGCAAAAGGCGAAGTAGATCTCCGAGTAGGAAATGGAGCAAGAGTTGTTGCATTAGCTATAGGAGATTATTCATTATCTTTGCCTTCCGGTTTATCTTTAGATTTAAAAGATTGTTATTTTGTGCCTTCAATTACTAGAAACATTATCTCTATTTCTTGTTTGGACAAGTTTGGATTTTCATTTATTATAAAGGACAATTGTTGCTCCATTTATTTAAATTATATGTTTAATGCTAGTGCACAAATGATTAATGGTCTTTATGAATTAAATCTTGATATGTCTGTCTATAACATAAATACTAAAAGGATTAAGAATAATGATTCTAATCCAACTTATCTCTGGCATTGTCGCTTGGGCCATATAAACGAGAATCGCATATCAAAACTTCATAAGGATGGAGTATTGGATTCATTTGATTTTGAATCATATGAAACATGTGAATCTTATTTAATGGGCAAGATGACTAAAGCTCCTTTCAAGGGAAATGTTGAAAGGACAAATGATTTATTGAGTCTCATACATAGTGATGTATGTGGACCAATAAGCACACATGCTAGAGGTGGTTTTCAATACTTCGTTACATTTACTGATGACTTCAGTAGATATGGGTATGTGTACCTAATGAAAAATAAACATGAAACCTTTGAAAAGTTCAAGGATTTCAAGAATGAAGTACAAAACCAACTTGGTAAAAGTATCAAAATCCTTCGATCAGATCGAGGAGGTGAATACCTTAGCCAAGAGTTTCATGACTATCTGAAGGAGTGTGGGATAGTCCCACAACTCACTCCTCCGCATACTCCACAATGGAATGGTGTATCCGAGAGGAGAAATCAACCTTGTTGGACATGGTTAGATCAATGATGAGTCATGCAGATCTTCTGATATCCTTTTGGGGACATGCTTTAGAAACAGCAATATTCATACTGAACCGTGTTCCATCTAAATCAGTGGAAAAGACAACATATGAGATATGGACTGGGAAACGTCCTAGTATGTCTTTTATGAAGATTTGGGGTTGTGAGGCTTTCGTGAGACGTCACGCCTCTAACAAACTTGGACCCAAATCTGATAAGTGTTTATTTGTGGGGTATCCTAAGGAAACGAAATGATACTATTTCTTTTATCCCACCGAGAACAAAGTGGTTGTTGCTCGGACTGGTGTCTTTCTTGAAAGAGAATTTGTTTCTAGAAAAACCAGTGGGAGACATCTAGAACTTAGTGAAGTTCAACCACAAGAAAACACTGAACATGATATTGAGATGGAAACAGAGCAGACACCACAAGCTGTTGTGGATAAAGTTCCTGCTCAAGAGACACAAGCCCAACGTAGGTCTGTAAGAGAACACCGGGAGCCACAGAGATATGGATTTCTTGTGACTCAACAAGGTGACTTACTACTTATTGATGAGGATGAGCCGTCATCTTATCAAGAAGCTATAATGGGCACTGATTCTGAGAAATGGCAAGAAGCCATGAAATCTGAAATGGAATCCATGTATGCAAACCAAGTATGGACTTTGGTTGACCCAACTGAAGGGGTGAGACCCATAGGGTGCAAATGGATTTTCAAGAAGAAGACCGACATGGATGGTAATGTACAAACCTTTAATGGTCGACTGGTAGCAAAAGGTTTCAAACAAATTCATGGTATTGACTATGATGAAACTTTTTCACCAGTTGTCATGGTTAAATCCATTAGGATCTTACTTGCAATAGCTGCATTTCATGATTATGAAAGCAGATGGATGTCAAAACAGCTTTCCTTAATGGAAATCTGCTTGAGGATGTGTACATGACACAGCCCGAGGGTTTTGTCGATCCAAAGGATGCTGGAAAGATATGCAAGCTACAACGATCCATTTATGGATTGAAGCAAGCTTCTCGGAGTTGGAATCTTCGTTTTGATGATGCAGTCAAAGAGTTTGGTTTCATCAAAAATGTAGATGAACCTTGTGTCTACAATAAGGTCAGTGGGAGCATAATTATCTTCCTAATATTGTATGTAGATGACATACTTCTAATTGTGAATGATATCCCTGCCTTACATTCTGTAAAGATTTGGCTAGGGAATTGCTTTTCTATGAAAGACTTGGGTGAAGCCACCTATGTATTAGGAATCAAGATCTATAGAGATAGATCGAGAAGATTACTTGGCCTAAGTCAAAGTACATACATAGACAAAGTGCTAAAACGGTTTAGCATGCAAGAATCAAAGAAAGGATTCGTGCCTATGACACATGGGATACATCTCTCGAAGGATCAGTGTCCTTCAACACCAGATGAGAGACAACGCATGAGTAAGATTCCATATGCGTCAGCTATTGGATCTATCATGTATGCCATGATATGTACTCGTCCCGATGTTTCGTATGCTTTGAGCATGACGAGCAGATATCAAGTTGATCCAGGTGAATGTCACTGGATTGCAGTCAAGAATATCCTGAAGTACTTGAGAAGAACTAAGGATACATTCTTGGTTTATGGAGGTGAGGAAGAGCTCAATGTAATAGGTTACACTGATGCAAGTTTCCAAACCGACAAAAATGATTTTCGATAGCAATCAGGATATGTGTTTTGCCTAAATGGAGGTGATGTGAGCTGGAAGAGTTAAAAGCAAGAGACAGTAGCCGATTCTACAACTGAAGCTGAATATATTGCTGCCTCAGATGCAGCAAAGGAAGCTATTTGGATCAAGAAGTTCATTTCTGAACTTGGGGTGATGCCTATCATTCTAGATCCGATTGAACTCTATTGTGACAACAATGGAGCCATCGCATTGGCTACGGAACCTAGATCTCACCAAAGATCCAAGCACATACTTTGGCGTTTTCATTTCATTCGAGAAATAGTTGAAAAGGGAGATGCTAAAATATGCAAAGTACCAACAGATGATAATGTATCTGACCCATTGACGAAGCCACTGTCATAGCAGAAGCATGATCGTCATACTAGATCTCTAGGTATTAAGTGTATGTCTGATTGGTCTTAGTGCAAGTGGGAGATTTGTTGGGATATGCCCTAAGACAAGTCATTAGATGATTGTTTATGACATACAATGTATTATGATTTTATAAATGGCAAATCATTATTATATATTACTCGAATATCTGTGCAATATGAATTGATATATAAGTTAATGTCCTTAGAATAATATTGTATTATTCTTAAAGATTGTCCATAGTCAAGTATTATCATAAATCAGGATAATGATAATACATTGAGACTAGTATGTTTTGATTGATGAATTAATTCATGGATATGAGATATCAAATCAACACATGGGTACATGTTAGAGAATAATGTACTGGACAGACTCACCATGAGAATGCTACATGGATAGTTATATGAGTGTCATAAGCAATTCTCATACTGATAATAATGTATGTAATCCTTACGACTTGAGATCATCAGAGATCCCAACATAAGGAGTTATGTATGTTGATATTGTCAAACGTTACATGTAACAGGGTAAACTATAAAGGCAACTATTGGATACACTACGAATTATGTAGAGGGATGTTAATTGATCAAGATAGGATTTGTCCCTCCTATATAACAGGAGAAGTGTTTGGGCCCTTGATCAAGTAAGAGTAAAATGCATGGCCATGCTTGAATGAGTCGATATGTGATATCGAGCTTATTCGTTTATTCTAGTTCTACTTGGGGATCAAGAAATAGAGATTGAATATACTAGTATGACTATTCCATGACTCGTGTTCAATCTAAACACATGGACAAAGGGATTAAGTTACATGGTTAATATTATCACAAGTTCTAAGGTTATGTCGAGTCAATGACATTCTTGTAATTTGGGTAGCCTTGATGTGTTGCTAGATACCGCTCATTGCTTGTGACATAAAATGAGATTTTATGTCACTGCCAACATTACAAGATCCTATCGGGTCGCACAAAAGATTAAATTGATAAAGGAAATTAAATTCATTGGATGAATTAATTAATTAAGAAGAGTCTTACTACATGATTATAAGGATTTAATTAAATCATGGGTTTGGGCCCATGAGGCTTTGTGAAAGCCTTTAATTAAATCATATATAATTTGATAACAAGGTGATTAATTGATTAATCCTATATATCAAAAACCTAGCCACCAACATAAGAAGCTCTCGGCCACCTCTCTACAAAAGTCTCTCGGCCGCCGCCTTGATCTTTTGTTTTTCCGGCCATCTTCATTCGATTTAGAATCGTGTGTGGTTATTGTTCCGGTTTAAGAACGAGTCTAGCAACTTGTTCTTAAATCCCCTTTTCGATTTGATCGTGTGGATACCGTAGAGACAAAGGTGCAAACTTTTGTTTGTGACTCGTGGTGCTACAACGAGGAATCTGCATCAAACACGCTACAAAGGTGAGACTCTTTAATTTCGCTGCGCATTGCTTGTTGGATTCCTTACATAAGGATCAATACCACACCGGGATTTGCACCATTAATTCCCGGGCATCACAAGTCAGAAGGGTGCCCTTGAATCTGGATTTAAGAAACGTTCCATCGAGGAATAACATTTGGCGACAAAAAATAAAACCATTAATACTAGCACGAAATGAAACAAGCAAACAGGAAAATCGGTTGTTGTCGTCAACTTCAAGCATTACAAAACTTCCGACATTTATCGTTCTCACCGCGTGAACGTATGGATTCAGTTCTTGGAACGACTCATCATAATTTCCGATAGCAATAGATCTAGCTTTCTCCACAATTCTCCATGCCTTATTGTACGTTATATCCAAGCCGTAATCTCTCTTCATTAACTCACATACTTCGATTGCAGAGAAGGTTGGATTTGAAAACACTCGTTCCGCAATAATTTCAGATATCAGAACTGAACTCATCCTTTTTGTTGTCCTTCATCACTCTCAGCCCACATGTGTGCATGTGTTGCAATTTTTTATGTAGAAAGACCAATCTATTCTTGATACACTAGCATTCACAAACCAACCACAACCATCATCACGCTTTCTACACATTCAGCAATTACCCTATCCTTATTGGTTTTTACAGAGTTGAAATCAAACCAAACCTCAACCGAATATTTACTTAATTCAGAATGAAACTCTTCTACACCACCTGTAAGGACCCTAGTTCCTTAAGTGCGGATTAAAGGCATAATTAGAGCTAACATGCATTATCAGAGTTTAAAGGTTCGTGTTGAGACTTTGAGCCTTAAGAATTACATGCCAAGTTAAGGACTATCAAATGGATTAGTTACATTCTCAAACAAATGAATGTTATTTACTATAGCTTTACACTACTCCTAGACTAGACACTATACAAAATAATCATGTCCTTCATCTATCAAAAGCGTTCTTCACGAGCTCACCGCCTCAACCCGCCTTAGCCCCTTTTATCATGCCAAAATGTACCTACAAGGACAACCCCCAAAACATGAGCATATAATATTTCATATCCAACACAATATGAATATAAGGCGTAAATGCATAAACCGTAATAAAACACTTCCTGTTTTTCCCATGCATTTTAAACGCTCCCTTTTGGTTGTCCCTGTACCATAACTCATGAGTATAATCAATAGGTTATTTAATGGTTCTATACATGTCATTACATAACACCATTCCATATTCATCAATTACCAATCCCTAGTCTGTTATAATAGTGTATTTAATGCACATCGCTTGTCATGACAACGACATTAATACCCCTCGCTTCGACATATTAGCGGCATTGAATAACCTCGCGCAAATACGACATGCGGCAACACCCTCGCTTCAACATTTGGCGGCAAATAATCTTTCCTCGCTACAATATGACAGCGGCAAGTATTCTATCATTGTTTCAAGTGACAGCGGCAAAGCATTAAAATCATCACCATTATAACCATGACTCATGGGATGTGCACCAATAATCATCATATGCAAAAACAATCATCATGCATAATTCAACATGTATTTGCATCCACAATGAAAAATTGCATATATACTCGCATCCACAATGCATAATCAATGAGTATAATAGATACATGTACCGTTGGGTGCCCGTACGTCTTCTACGTACCTTTCCAAAAGTGGGATTTGGTATGACTTTACTTCCTTGGTTGCGTCGCCACCTGGGATGGTTCTACACAATCACACAACCCAATATTAGAAGCCAAATAATAGCCAAATACCAAAAATCCAACAAAAAACATCATTTCCCACAATTCAGCAGCTGGCGATCGATCGCTGTGTTGAGGCGATCGATCGCGAGCCTTACCGATCGATCGCCTTGACATGGCGATCGATCGCCAGACTTCACTGGCCCGCGGCGATCGATCGCGCCATATATGGCGATCGATCGCCTGCATCACATTTCGCCACTGCCCTTCGGCGATCGATCGCTGCATTTGTAGCGATCGATCGCCACCTGCTGTGTGCGCGATTCTTCACCATTTATGAGCACAATCCAAGATCCACTACACATACTTCAAACCCAAACATTCCAACAACTCAAATACCATAATAACTCCATAAAAACCATATGAATCACCTCAAAAATCATAACCCAACCACATACAACACATACCAAAAACAAACCCACATAAAAACTCAAATACCAACCCATTTCAAAACCAATCTACAAGAAACTAACAAGGAGGGGTTAATACCTCTATTGGACCTCAAATCTCATCAAAATTCCAACAAATGGAGAGTTTGCAAGGATTTCTCCTCCTCCTCCTTGGCTTGGACGAAAATGCGATGAGAGGTTAGGGTTGGGTGTGGAATTGGGGATTTTGTAAAGTGATGGGTAAAAGGTGGGGTAATGGGTTAGTGGGGTATAAGGGTGTGGGGTTTTTAATTAAAAAAAACTTGTACCCCAATTACTACCATGATGTATAAAATACCCCAACATAGTATTTTAAAAGCATTTTACAAAAATGCACCAAACTCCCAATAAATTCATGTTTTCCAAATTGCCAACCATTACAATTAAATCATGCTAACACCCAATTTCCCAATATGCACAACATGCACCATGAAACGCTCTACCGGGTCACGCCTACCATGTGACTAAGCATTTCAACAAGATAATTAATTCCAACACGTAAATCATTTATCACCATATTTAATCATATAAACATAATTAGTGCCCAAATTGTAATTAATCATTTCGGGGATATCACACCACCACTAAACTGTTACCCAACCCTACTAATATTTGATGCCCAACCGGAACACAACAACAACTTCTCTTTGCCTTTAGAATTACACATTTGAAGGTCAGAATCATATCCTGCAGATGAGTTACATCCATGTGCACGTAATTCACTTACATCGACAGGTTCTGTATTCCAACATGCTTCTCCTACACCACTATTTTGCCTACTATCTCCGAGCACATCTGTCTCGCATGCACCACCACATTGAAACGGCACATTACCACCACCGTCGACAGTCTGCCAATTCATACTTCCCGAAGAAACTCCATGATATGCATTTTTTTCATCATAAACATCAATTGTCACCAAATGAACATCTATAATCTTAAACAGAATAAACATATTTCTCATATCATCATCATTACTCAAACAACATTTAGGGTGTCCAGGTATAGAATATTTTAAAGACATTGCATTAGAGTTGTAATCATGCCATTTACCGATTGCAATAGATTTTAACTCACCGTATGAAAATGTGGGATTCACATTCAAAACTTGTGTTTCATCTCTACATTTCAAGAGAATCATAAATCCAAAATCCATCGCAACAGATACGAAAGAAAAAAAATCACAAAATTATAAAATACCTTCTGGGACTTCTCTAAATCGATTAACAGGAACAAAAACCAGACACGAATCGTAAATGCCTCGCTGAAACGATTCGATTGAAATGATTTTCGAGATTTTGACTTGGAGAAACGAACGAACGTGAATTCAAAATTTTCCATTGCGCCGCCCAAACAAACCTCGAACTCTTCAATTAGATTTTAGGGTTTTCTCACTACAAGGGTATTTTTGGTATGAAAATAGACTTTTTAAAATCATAAGTTTGAAAAGTGGACTTAAGTGAGAAGATATTTATCCACCATGCATTTATTTGTACACTTTTTAAAAATTGAGATTTATATGAAAAACTTGTTTGGTAAGAGCACTTAAACGTAAATTTCCCTTAATACAAATTATAGCCATGACGGGCCCAGGTAAATTTAAACTGCGCTGCTCTGGCACATTTTCAAAACAGAGACGGCCCAACACAATTTGTTTGAGAGATATTTAAGAAAATAACCTTCATTAGAGTCCCAATTTGAAAAATGACCTCAATCTTTTTATTTCATTGAATTTTACATTTTTACCCTTTCAAAATAAATAGCAATTTCATTATCTTTCACTCTCTTAAATCTTTCACATGTTATATCCTAAAACATGAAAATAATACATAGCAGAAAATATTTTTTACATTTAAATACTATTTTAAGATCTAATTCACAAAATATGGACAAATATAACTTATGTTTTTGATGGAGTATTTTTTTTACTTTTTCAAAATAAAATATCTTCTTCAACTTTATATTGGTTAATCCTATAACAATAGTTATTTTTTAAAAAAATAGATAGTGATTACAAAATAATACAGGTTTATAATTAGATTTTTACAAAAGAAATAAATGATAATATAAATGGTTCAATCTTATTTATATATAAATAATAATAATAATAATAATAATAATAACAACAACTTTTCGTTTCTCTATGATTTGTTCCCAAAATATCCATATTCAATATTTAAATAAGTTTCTTACAAGTTATAAAACACACTTAAATAAAATTTAAATATCTAACTTAAACAGTTGATTTTTTGTTTCTGCTTGTAAATTCTCCAACGGAAGGAATTCTTTTTTTTCTTTGCTCTCCCTTTGAACACTTTAACGCCAGGAGGTAGTACAATCATAGAACTAATGTCAGCAGGTATGTTCCATTCATTATAGTGGGGCACCGGATAAATTGTTTCTGTGTATGGCAAGGTCCAAGCATTTGTGGTGTAGTAATGCAAGCACAAGTCATATATATTCATATCATGGTGACCAGCAGCCGCAATAGCATGCGCACACGGAAGTCTATCAATGTCGAAAACTCGACAACGACATGTCTTTCTACTCAAATCAACAACTGCATCATTGCCAACTCCAGTGACGTGATACTCAGAAGCATTCATCTAAACAACTTCCATTTTCTGTGACTCAATAAATCTTGATCGTATGGTCTTCTCAGCCCATGGAGTAAGATGTTGTGTCGAAGAAGCAACAGCAGTATTGCGGTGACTATTGAACCACGATGTAATGAGGTTTTGAATCGCATCTAACAAAGCAATTACCGAAAGTTCACGTGCGAATATCAACTTTGCATTAATTGACTCAGATCCATTGGTTATCATAATATTGTACCGTGAACCATGAAAGTATGGCCTAGCCCATTTTTCTCAATCAATGTTGCCCTGGAGACACTCTGTGATACTTGGATAACTATTTCTCATCTCATCGTGTAAGTCATTAAATTCTGTCTGTTTGTAAGCCTTGGCGGTACGCATAAACAACTCAACTCCACCTGCTTTTGATTTCATTCTTGTCTTCAAATTTTGTCCAAGGTGTCGTATGCAGTGTCCATGTTGTGCTTGCTTGTATACAGAAGAAAGACCATTGATGATTCCTCTATGCCTATCAGAAATAAAAACAAATTCATTATCATCAGGTAACAATTCATTCAAGTTCTCATAAAACCAAGTCCAAGAAGCTTCACTTTCTGAACCAACAACTGCCCAAGCAATGGGATATTGGTGGTGATTTCCATCTTGTGTCGTTGCTATCAGCAAAACACCTTTGTATTTACCTCTCAAATGCGTGCCATCAACTGATATCACCTTTCTCATGTATTTAAATCCTACAATACATGCCCGATATGTCAAGAACATGTATTTAATCATCTGGGTTGACCTTCAAATATATAGTTGACCCCACGGATTTACTTGCTCAAGCATGTACAAATATGCAGGAAGTAGTCTAAAACTTTCAGGTGGATCTCCTCTCAGTTGATTTATAGCAAGTTGCTTCCCCTTCCATGCTTTGAAATAGATCATCTCGACACCCATATTCTGCATCATTGTTCTTATTGTTTTTAAGGAAGGCATTGTTTGTTGTCCTCTAAAATTTTCTACTCGTATATCTGCAACTATAGATGCACTCGCTTGCCGATGCCTCCTCCTTCTATTAGTCATGTCACAAGTATGCTTATTACAGTCCTGACTGAAAAATGAGATGACCCTTTTGTTTGTGACACACGAACTTTCCAACTGCAAGTATCATCTACACATCTTACTGCATAAAGAGTCCTGGTGGATTTCAAAACGTGTATCTCAAATGAAGCTTTCATTGCAATGTTATGCAATTCTCTTTTAACATCTTTTTTGTTGTTGGACTCTTTACCAATTATCAAATTAGACTCATCTGTAAAAGTGTATACCTGCTCACTGCTAGAATCAAAAAAAAATTGGCCATCACTCGTACTGATTCACACTGATTGAACTCCAATTCGGCATTCTTTGTGGCAGTACAGTTCACATTATCATGTATATTATCCTTAGCATCATTATCTCAATTCTGATTATTTACTATAAGGACTCCATCAAAATATTCATCTGGATAAAGATCGACATTAGCATTATCATCATGAAAAATTTGCCACCACAATCATCATCTCGATGTAGACATAATTCAGAATCACAAGCATCATTATCAACTAGTACACCACATTCAAAACCACCGAATTCAAGATCAACATTGTTGTCACAAATATTTTGAATTTTCCTTTCCATTTCCACATGAATCAAAGGTCTATGATTTGTATCACCAAGTAATAGACATGTCTGCAGAAACTTTTCACCAGTTAAATATATCGGACCAAGAATCTGATCACAAATTAGAATTTGGTGTTAGGGTAATTGGGTTTTAGGAGGGTAGGGTAATTTTGGAAAAATTTAGATTAAAATTTTAAATGAAGATCATTTTTTAAAAATTAAGATAAAAGAGGTTAAAAATTAAAAAAAAATGGGGAAGGAGGGCAAAAATCTTATTGACCCGTTGTTTGACACCTACCAGAGAAAGAAAAAAATTAAAAACGCCACGGCCATTTGACGGGTTTTTTAACTAAATAACCTTAATTAAATCAATAATTACCAAAATAACCCCAAAATTTAACAAATTTAAAAACTAACCTTAGCCGCCAACTGGGTTGGCGTTTTCAGTGTATCACGCCAACCCAGTTGGCGTGACCATATAAAATAATGGTCACGCCAACTCGGTTGGCGTGACCAGTGTAAAATAATGGTCACGCCAACTGGGGCGTGACCATTATTTTTATATTTTCACGCCAACTGGTGGCGTGACTTTCTAGTTGGCGTGAATAATTGGTCAAGCCAACTCGGTTGGCGTTACTAATTAATTTCACACGTCACGCCAACTCAGTTGGTGTGACCAATTAATAGTCACACCAACTGAGTGGCGTGACTTGAGGTTATAAATTTTGCTTGACACCTTCTTCCTCGGCCAGAACCTCCACCTCCTACAATCGTTTCTCATTTTGCTTCCAGTCACTTCATAGTTTCAGAATTTAGAGGTAAAAATCCTGACGCCGTATATTAGTTTCTATCACAGTTTCTGTCGCCCGCTGCCTTCCGCTGTCGTCCGCCGCCGGTCGCCGCCGCCGCCGTCGGTTGCTGATGGCTGGTGGTTATCGGCCGTGGCTGCTAGGCTTCGTCATGTTTTATCAGTTTTAAATTATTTTGTTTACTTTATGTTGTCTATATGTTCTAATATATTTCTTGTTTCATATAATAGGATGGATCCGATGACCGTAACAGGCCCAATTGACGATCATCTTTTGTCATTGCAGTTATGTCATCGTTCTGAAGATGTATGGGCAGGTGATATAGATCGCCCCTTGCGTGTGAGAAATCCGGGTGGCTATTTTTGGGATCTTTGCCCATTAGACATATGTGTTGTAAGTATGTTAAATGATTTTGGGTTTTATGGTGTATATAGATGTAATAAGATTATGTTTGACCCTCATCTAATCACGGCGTTAGTAGAGAGGTGGCGTCGTGAGACACACACATTCCATCTTAGATCTGGAGAGGCGACTATTACACTGCAAGACATTGCAGTTATTTCGGGTCTGCCAATAAATGGTCTTGCAGTGTCAGGCGCCAATTTTGATAAGACAATACCCGAGTTGCAAGAATATTGTGATCGTCATTTGGGATTTACACCAGATCTGGGTCACTTTAAAGGTGCATGTTTGTTAATGTCTGCGTTGAGTAATCATTTCGTGAATAATCGCCTCCATTTGCATAGTACGGCGGATGAGGTTGCTAAATATGGATGAGGTTGTGCATTATTAATGATAGGTGAAATTATGTGCCCTGATAGCTCCGACAATACTGTAAAATTATTATACATACAGAAATTAGAAGATATCAGTTCTGTTGGTAATTTTAGTTGGGGTAGTGTTGTGCTGGCATTCTTACATCGTGAGTTGTGCACTTCAGCAGAGATAGGGAAAAAAGTAATATGTGGTGCATTACAACTCCTACAGGTAATCGTTACCTTTATTTTAAAATACTGAAAAAATATTTCTTGCATATTTTATTTATATTCTTCATGTTAATGTTTTAGATTTGGGCATGGTCACGGCTCGAAAGTTTAGCTCCTCAACTAGGACGCTCGAGAATTGATATTGAGCCAATACCAATCGACGAGGACAATTGTTTACCTATTGCTCCATATGGTGCAAGGTGATGTATTACAAATTATGTTGCAATGTATAATATTATACATTGCAAGGTAATATGTGGTGCATTACAACTCCTACAGGTAATATGTGCAAAGTAATATGTGGTGCATTACAACTCCTACAGGTAATCGTTACCTTTATTTTAAAATACTGAAAAAATATTTCTTGCATATTTTATTTATATTCTTCATGTTAATGTTTTAGATTTGGGCATGGTTACGGCTCAAAAGTTTAGCTCCTCAACTAGGACGCTCGAGAATTGATATTGAGCCAATACCAATCGACGAGGACAATTGTTTACCTATTGCTCCATATGGTGCAAGGTGATGTATTACAAATTATGTTGCAATGTATAATATTATATTTAATTACTTGTTATATAATTTATGTTTTCGGATGATGATTATGAGTACACAGGTGGACATGTAAATTAAGATTTATAGAAACTGGTACACATTCATTACGAATTATTAGGACATCCTTGACCAGCAGCCATTAAGCCAAGTAATTTTATTTTTTATGTTCGTGTGTAAAACTTAATAGTCTTTGATTATTATTTTAATGTAATACTATATTTGTAGTTTAATTGACAGCCGTACCCTGATGATTATATTGAAGGACTGCATACTGAGTTATGGACATACAGTGGCCCACTAGTTTTGTATGACATAGTTGAGATGCATCGTCCTGAGCGCGTTTTCGTCAATTCGGCATGGTACAAAACATCCCACCAGATCCACGGTTAGGGGATGATATATTACATGCAGTTAACCGAATGGGTAAAACAAATAATGACTGGTCTGCGCACCATATGCGGTACATGACTATATGGGTTAATGCACATGCTCATACCGTGGACAGCCCGCGATATGATTCAGCTGGACAGGGTGTAATTGTCGGGTACAATGACTGGTATGGATGAGTAACACGTAGATTCATTGGCCATCAACGACAATTTGTGGAGACTGGTTATCAACATGGAGATGGCCCTGCATGGCAACATGTGGTTTGTTGATTTATTACATATGTATTACATATTTGAAAATTGTGTTTAGATTTAACAACTTAATAAAAATTGTTCACTCATTTCAGATTGATCAGCTGTCGTAATTAACTGTTACATGCGACCGTAATATCGCTGAGGAACAATCCATAGGGGCGTATGTGGATGCATTTAGTGATGTCAGAAATGTAATACAACATGTGATGCATGTCGCGCAGGAACGACGCGATAGAAACTTTCTGCCCTACAAAGAGGGACATGCTACTCAGGAAGAACAAGTACAATAGATGCATGTAAGTGACGAAGAACAAGTACAGCCGATGCATGCGGTTGTTGGAGATGCTGGCCCATCAAGCTATGTCCCGACATATATGTCAGGTCCATCTTCGTCATATGCCGGCAACATGTACGGAGATTATTATACTCCTCGACCAATGCATCAGTCGTATGATCAAACGCATTTCACGCCTCATCAAGCCATGTACTCACAAGAACAATCCAGCCCAGATGTTAATATTAGATTCCCTGAAATATATGCATCGATGTCTCCACAATTTGACGTGTCACGGGTTGTGTTCCCTAATTTGTCACCTGATGTTCAGCTGGACGATGTACCTGTAGTGCAAGATGACCAGGCCATTCAGGAAGGACGCGGTCAGAGACGGAAACAGCCGCGTCGTTGTGGTACTGGAGGGGCATTATAGAGTTTTATCCGTAATATATGTAGTCATGTTTGCCTATTGTCAATCTTATTATTAAATGTAATGAGTGTACTTCCATATGAATGTCTTATTTGATATGTGACCATAACAATAACACTAACACAATAATAATAACAATAACAATAACAAGAACAATAACAAAAACAATTACAACTTTATTGCTTTTGGAAACTCGACGCCATATGTCGTCTTGCCCGGGTTTCAGGCCAATCCATCTCATTTTGCATGCATGTTGTTCGGTCTCGACCCCATCTTCTTATAGTACGCAAGGTGGAATTGTGGTACAGTTCGAATGACGGGGTTTCCCAATACTGCTCTCCCCATAATGGCTCAAATCGACCTTGATATGTGCTCCAATATTCTTGCATATTATAATATGACTTGACAAATATTTTTGCGTTTAAGCCATAATTTCGACATACTTGTATCACATGTGAGCAAGGAATGCCAAATTCTTTCCACTTCCCACAAGAACATTCCCTTGATTTGAGCTTCACAACATGAGTATTACCCCCACGTCCAACTTGCATCCTTGTGATAACTGAGGCTGTTAGATGCCTTCGATCAAACATCTGAACTTCATGAAGAATGGAATGAAGATCAGCCCGAGCATATTTTTCAAAAGCATAATCCAGCCATTCTTGATTATTTTGGATCATTCTATCCGCTTTTTTCAATCGCTCGAAAAAATAATGCACACAATGATTGAATGTTAATTGTACAATGGCAGTGATTGGAAGGCGACGTGCACCTTTCATTACTCCATTTATGCACTCTGACATATTTGTTGTTAGGATACCACAAAGCCATCATTCATCATGAGCAAGTGTGCACGGAGACTTATCAATCCGATTCAGGTAATCAAAAGCCCTTGGTTCAATGGTTTTGATCTCATCGTACGCTCAAACTTTATCAGTTGATTTTCTGATTTAGCTTTCCAACACAAGTCTTTTAAGTGCACGTTTTTGAAACGACTATTAAAGTTTGAGAAAAGATGTCTCAAACAAAATCGATGCACTCCACGGGGGGTTTGAAGTCGGGGATACATTCGGCTGCTGCAATAAGGCCCGGATGTCGATCAAAAATCAAACACACACCGCTAGATTATCCAATAATGTGTTTGCTAACCATCTCCAAGAACCATTTCCATGACAAAAAATTATCTTCATCCACAATTGAAAATGCCAACGGTAACACTTGATTATTCGCGTCCATGGACACATCAATCAACATCTTATGCTATTATTTTATATATAGATGTGTGCCATCCACTGTAATAACTTGACGACAGTGCCGGAAACCGTCTATACACGGTTGGAAGGCCCAGAAAACATAACTCAAAGTTTTTTCTCTTGGTCTTGCATTATCAAGATGATCCAACTCCACGACTGTGCCTGGATTCCATTTTTGCAAAGCTCCCATTTAGAAAGGTAATTTATTGACCGAGCTCTCCTATGTTCCATACACGTTCCATACTGCACGTTTCAAACTATGCCAGCTTTTTGCATATGATATTTCAAATCCATACTTATCTTTCACTGTTTGAATCACATACTTGATTTCATTTGCTGGATCACGACGAACGATTCCCAATAACAAGCTAGCAATCATGTTCTTATCCAAGTTCGAATGATCAAGCGACAGCTCACTCAACAGACAAGTGTGAGGACCACCATATTTGGTTATTTTGAATAACCCAACTTTTTTATCCAAACATGCACGCAGATACCATCTGCAAGGTATATCATCTGTACCGTGTTTGCATATTACTTTCCACAATGTTTTTGTACTCTTAACAACGTGGTACTCACGTTTTGCAACACGTACTGAATAATCCTTCACAACTGCCTACAGATGAATTTTATCTTTGAAGACCATGTTGCAATAGATTTCACCTTTGGAGTAATCATAAAAACTCCCCCAACGGCCTGTTGGATTGTCGATCGAATCTCCAAAAACTTCTGGATGTGTCATGGAAAAGAATGGATTGTTGGATAAAGATTACGATCATTTGTCATGGTTGTAACTGACACTTCTCGTCTCATTGGTGCCTCCTCCTCTTGGTTTTCAACTACTTCCGCCATCACACCAATATCAACTTCATCATCATCAGCATCAGCCTCATCATCAGATGGAATCCCCTCTGGTTCAGAATGAATTTCATCACCAAAATCAGCAAATCTGTCTGCTCGTGGCTCATCAGCAACATTATCAACATCTACTGGATGATCATCTCGGTCTCTACCACTATATGAACCCTCAGCTTGATGTCGAGCAACAGACGTCTCTTGAATAATAGATGTTGTCAATCCTTCTGAAAAACTGCCACTCATTGGCATTTCTGGAATAGAATCATAATTCATTGGTTCTGCTTGTATATAAAATTACAAGCAACTATGACCCTGTTCTGAATCAAGTAGCCATGCTAAATTGTAATCATCGTCTATGTGTAAAATAGTCTGCGTTAACCCCAAAAAATCTTTGAACATATGCCTAGCATATTATTTCAAAAGAAACTGGTTGCGATCGAACCCAGTGATATCATATACTTTATTTAATAATTGTAGAAAATTAATTGTACGACGTATGGTTGTACCTCTTGATGGACCACGATCATATCGGACGAACTTAGAATCTTGTATAATATTACCCCCCAATAAAATAAAACTTGAATAGACATATTTTGATAACTATAGATAATTAAATATTACTAGTAGCTAATAAAATCTTTTCTGATGTAGAAGATCAACTAAAGCTGCAACTACAGAGCTTACTCAGAATTTTATCATATAACAAAAATAATAAAAGAGAGATTTACTCGAGTGAATTGTGTGGGAAAAACGAGAGGCGGAGGGTTGTATTTATCGTGCAGAAATAGAGATGCCAACTAGATTGGCAGGACTATATTTTAATAGGTCACGCCAACCTAGTTGGCGTCAACAAATAAAACAAAGGCCACGCTAACTGAGTTGGTGTGACTATTATTACTATGATCACGCTTATACGTTGGTCACGCCAACCCAGTTGATGTGACAATTATTTTTTATGATCACGCAAACTGGGTTGACGTGACACACCGAAGAAGTCAATTGGGTTGGCGTCTAAGATTAGTTTTTAAATTTGGGGTTATACTTATAATTCAAATTTAGCCTTTGTTACTGTCACCCTTTACATGTTAAGAAATCTTCGGAAGTTACTTTGGAAAATAAATTAAAGTAAATGCTATAAGTCAAAAAATATTCAGTCGAATTATAAATCAAACCGTTACGATCAAGACAATAAATCCTCAAATGCAGTACTTGTTTTTTTTTTTTTTTTTTTTTCTGTTTTTGAACTTAAATACTTGTTTTTAAATATATTATATAAACAGAAAATCTATATTACAAACTAAGAATTAAAAATTACTAAAAAAATGTAAATAAAATCATACAAATTTACAAGATCTCGACAAACCCAGCTCCCACAGCAATTTCAATCTCGTGGAAAGATCCTCACCACCCATCGTCATCATCAAGAGAACCAACAAAACATATTAAACGGCTGAGATTATATTTTCTCCAGTTTCTCTGATCTGATAACCGGATTCGCCTTGGCTATGGCTTCCCGGCCAACAGCTTTGAAATCAAATCCGCAGCCATGTTTCTCGGGGTATCTGTGGGTACCACAGTAGGTGGCCCCACACTTGCAACTGAACCCCGTCAACCCAACCTTCTTCCTGCAAGCAAAGCATCTGTTCGTCGGCGGTTGAGACGGCGGAGCCGCTGTTATAACCCCCCTGATTCCCTCCTCAGCCCCCGCAGACGGAATCGTCTCCACAACGGCCACAGACGGAGACGGCGTAGCAGGGAAAGGGGTCGAGAATATTGGAGGAGAATCCCCTGATTGTTCGAGACAGAGGTCGCCGTAACATTTGGAGCACATATTTTTCGTGGCGGGGCTTCCGAAGAACCCGCAATTATTGACGCAAAGCCTGTGGCCTTCCGGAGCCTGACATCCATGCTCTTCCGCCATGATTCTCTCCTGCAACAAACCCTTAAAGAGATCCGAAGATTTTCCAAATTTATGCGCGTATGATTAAGATGGAGAGGATGAATACGCGTAGCGTATACTATATAGGAGATGGGTCGGGGAAGAGGGATTAGGAGCGGCGAAAGGATCAAAGAAATGGGGACAGGAGCTGGAAGAAAGATTAAATATGGAGAAATGATTAGAAAGGAGATGAACAAGTGATAATAAATGAGAAAGCGTGGGGTGGAGCCTGGAAGGAACATCCTGGATGACCATAATATAATTTAATTTAAGGGATATTTAATATATCTTTTTATATAATAGTTATTTTATAAATTTTCTTACATTTATCTTATTTGTATAATAACTATATTATAATATTACCTCGTCTAATTTATAAATATATATTCTAATTTATAAATGTATAAGAAAAATTACAACTAACTCATTTATGATTGGATATAAAAAAGCAATGTAGAAAAAGTAAACGTAATTGTTATTGTCCAAACTAAAAGGGATAAAATTATATATATATAACCAATAAAATATTTTTTGTTATCCTATATGATAGATCAACTATTTATATTTTTAATATTTAATAATAATGTACCGCATATATAATTGAACCTACCTCATAAGGGTTTTTTATTAAACTAATCGAAAAAAAAAATAATTTAACAAAATATCCGAATTTTAAAATCGTTTTTAAAAATAATTGAAGGCGCCATCTTGGATGGCGCCTTCAGATAAAAAATTAAATCGCCGGCCTCCTCTTCTTCTTCCTCACTTCTCATCGCCTTCTTCTTCCTACTTCTTCCTACTTCTCATCGCAGATCTTTACATATTCTTGTGCAAAAATTAAAAAAATCATCGTGATTTATCATTTCTGGAGCTTGCTTGTTCAACATTTTTGAATTTGAGGTAACATTACAACTTTGAATCGAAATTTTTGAAAGTTGTAAAATTTGAAATATGTTGTTGGTTGTTTTTAAATTTTGTTGTTTGGTAGTTTTTATTGAAAAATTAGTTATAGTTTCGAGATAATGGCAAACCGCCGGATGATTTACAAATTTTTAGTTTTTGCCGGAATTTTTTACTCCGGCACGGCTGGGCGGCGTCGGCGGCGTCGCTCCGGCAGAGGCGGCCGTGTTGTCAGCGGCTGGGGCGGGTGGTGGTTGCCATGTTGATATTTTGTTATATTGATATTTATTGTGTAATATTTCAGGATGGATTTACAAAGAGGACCAGGACCGATTGACAGTCATCTGCTATCATTGCAGTCATGTCATCGATCTGAGGCTGTTTGGGCAGGTGATATTGATTCTACACTTCGAGGCAGAAACCCTGATAAGTATTTTTGGGATCTTTGCCCCCTCGATACTCGTGTTGCGAGTTTGTTGGACAGTTTTGGTTTTTATGGTGTTTATAGGTCTGGTAGAATTACACTTGACTTTCACCTCATCACGGCTTTAGCTGAGAGATGGCGCCGTGAAACACATACTTTCCATCTTAGATCCGGAGAGTCGACCATCACACTGCAAGACATTGCAGTTATATGGGCATTGCCAGTAGATGGTAACGTAGTATTCGGTATTGATTATGATAGGAGTATACCTGACTGGCAAGCATATTGCCATATGCTTTTGGGATTTATACCGGATACTGCACACTTTAAAGGTGCAAAGTTATTTTTATCTGCAATAAACAATCATTTGGTGAATAATGCTCTTACTGAGCACAGTACGGAAGAAGATGTGGTCCGTTATACTCGGGGCTGTGTGTTATTGATGTTAGGTGGAATTTTGTTTCCTGATTCGTCCGGCAATACTGTAAAGTTATTATATTTACATATGTTAAAGAATATTCATTTAGTTGGTAATTATAGTTGGGGGAGTGCCGTATTGGCATATTTGTACCGTGAGTTATGCACTTCCTCGATGAGAGGGAAAAAAGTGATCGGTGGTGCATTACAGGTCGTACAGGTAAACTTTACATTAACACTTTTCAAATGTTTGAAATATTATTGTCGTCATAATAACTGATATTATTCCTGATAATATTTTAGATTTGGGCATGGTCAAGATTACCTGGTTTAACTCCTCAACTGGGTGATGCTAGATTCGACACTGGCCCAATAATTATCAATGAGGAGAATATCTTACCTGCTGCTCCATATGGTGCAAGGTAATAATGTAATGTTTTGTGCTATTTTATATGTTTAAATATATTTATAGATTTTGTAATTGTGTTTTTTTCAGGTGGACATGCCATTTAAGGTTCACGGAAACAGGGAGGCATTCTGTACGTATCATTAGGGACATTCTTGATGAGCAGCCATCAACTCAAGTAAGCAGTATATTAGTTGTGTTTGTTATGAAAGTTAATAATGTTGTTTATATTATTTTAATCCAATTTTGTATTTGTAGTTTAATTGGCAGCCATACCCTGATGAGTGTACTGAGCATCTGAGCCACCAGTTATGGACATATGCCGGCCCATTAATTTGTTATGAAATTGTTGAGATGCACCATCCTGATAGGGTTCTTCGTCAATTTGGAATGCTCCAAGACATCCCCACAGATCCACAATCAAGGGATGAAAAAATGCATTCTGTTGACCGAAGAGGAAGTATGAACAGGGATTGGAGTGCACATCATATTGCATACGTACAGAAATGGGAGATGGCAGGTGATTTATGTGTGGACAGACCACTATATTGTGCAGTAGTGGTTGGATATAGTGAGTGGTATGACCGAGTCACCCGAGATATATTGGCCATCAAAGGCAATTTGTACAGACCGGATACCAACATGGGAATATTGATGTTAGGCTATTCATCATGATTTGATATGGATGATCTGCGGCTGTTAGTGCGTATAATGTGGATATATGTATGTGAGAATTACTAATGGATTTTCTAGTAATTACTTCGCACCAGATAATAGCCAGGAGATGATATATGAGATGTTGATGGCTCAAGACCGCTACTTCATACGGACGATGGTGATGATATTGGTATAAGTTGCATACATTTGCAACAACACATGTATGAAGTTATTATATACGATAAAGGTTGGTGTATTGTCATACATTCTTACATACACATGATATGCATGGGTTGCATGATTTAGTGATTATATGATGTGTACTATGATGAAAGTAAACTATGACGGATTAAGATTTTGTGCAAGGAAACTGTACCGATGGGAGTACGGAGATACTGAAGTATGACAAAGAAGTTTGATGATTAAATACTGTAAGTGTTGACTTTTATGAATTAATGGCACTTGAAAATTGTTAACATGCTGATACTAATCTTCGAAAGATGCTAGTGTGCTAGTAACGATAATTTATCATATCATAATGAAGAGTACATAATGGCTAAAGTACGATGATGGTAATTTCATGACGATTTACATGAATAGGTGTATTCATATATGATAACTCATTGAATTTTAATGTTGGAATATGGTAAAGTGATTTGAATTGCAGTCTTGCGATCGTTGGCGTAATGGGGCACATGTGTGAACCGTGATGATTTGGATGACTATCATCCTACAGATGATCAAGTCACTATCTTGAGCTGTATAATGGTACGTAGATTTTACAGTTGGCTTTTACGTAAGCATGCATTTAAATTTCGAGGTCGAAATTTTATTAGTTGGGGAGAATTGTGATGTCCGGAATAATTAATAATTACTAATCGTTCATTAAATTTAATTATGGTGTTTTTATGATATGTCGGGATTTAACTCTTGGTTATCGGATTTCGGAGCGGAGTTGGGATAAATGATCCCGGTTATTGAATTTATAATGTTAATTAAATTCATGGAGATTATTAAATTCTAGGGAATTTCATTTTGGTCCAGGATTAGAATAAATAATTTCAGGTTGAACTTGTATCGTAAATTAATTTAAAAATGGGGATTCTTGCAAATGATAAAGATATAATTATTTGTTTAAATTAGAATTGAGAAGAGATAGTAAATTTTTATAGTGGGTATTTAATCTAATTCTAGGTTTAAAATAATACAACAAAACCCTCTCCACTTTATTTCTTCCCCTCACCCATCGCGCCTTTCACTTGCTGCTCCGCCTAGCCGACGTGAAGAACAACGGAATGCAGCGGGTTCTTCTGCGATTTCTGCAAGGTTTGTGCGATTATGATACTTCATGATGCCTTTGTCATTTTCCCGTCTGTATCTCGGTTTTTTTACGCGTTTTGTGCGATTTCTGGTGCGATTGATTTTGGGGAACAACCGATGCGGTTGGTTTGGGTTTTGCTCGAAAATGACTTCTAATGTAGTATCTAGTTATGTTTTAGCTTGGTCAATTGTTACTTGAAGGAATAGCAATATTTCCCACTGCACCTTGTTTCTGTTCTTTTCCATTTCATCGATTGTTCTTGCTGCTGAGCGGGGGGTTCGAAAATTCTGCTTTGCAATACTCATTTTCTTGTTGATTTCTTTAATCATGTCGAGATTGCTTTTCCTTTGCAGTAGCTGCAGCATAGGGTGTGTGTGTGTGTGTGTTTGTCGAGGTGCTGCTGTATGTGCGTGTGTGAGTTCTAGCAGCTGTGAATGTACGGGTTACAATAGGTATGTGTGTGAGGTGTGTGTTTGAGTCACTGTGGGTGTGCGTTAAAGATTTCAGTGCTGCCACCCGTACTCGTCGTGCCAACGAAGTGGATTTTATTCTTGTATTGCAATTGTGGGTTCCTAGTTGGATTGTGTATTTTGTTATGGAGAGTTCATTTGTTTATACCTGTGAATGTTTTTAATGAGTTCAAGATTAATTGAAGTCTAGCTTCTAATTATTATAGAGTAATTAAATAAATTGAAGGAACAAGAGTATAAGTGGCATGATGGAGTATTTTCATTGGTTTGGACCTAGTTAATAAGCCACTTCATTAGATCATTGTTATTGAATTGATATTGAGTTGTTTGGTACAACAATGAATATTATCTTATGTTAGTTGCAAATGGAGCCTCGAGCTTAGTAGGTTATGATTATGTAGAATATGTATATAGATAGGGAGATTGTATCTTCTTTATGCAAAATCATACATGAGTTCCTTAGATGCGGATATTGGTTGTTAATTGGTTATTAAATCAATGTTGGGGCTATTAAATATACACAGATACACCATAAGCATCCGGACGACGGAGGTAGCTCGGCTGGGATTGTCGACTTCAAGGTACGTAGTGACGTACGAGCAGGTATACATATTATGAAGTAAGTATATATTCATATATTCATGAATTATTAAATGTCATGATGGAATGTAAGAAATGTATATGTGTGTTGAGTATGACATATGTGGTAGGGTGGATACGTAATTGTACGTGATCCGAAAATATGAATATGTATATATGTATGTGTGGTATGAAGGATACGTAGTTATACGTGATCCGAGTATACGAGCTGAGTATTGATGCCTGGGCACGATCAATATGAGAAAATGTCGAGAATGAGATAGATTGATAGGCAGGATCATATGCGATATGAAATTGTTTATGATTGAGCATAAATAATAGATTTTGGTTGTATTGAATTTATCGTATTAATGAGTATTATGTTTAAATAACGATACTGAACTTGATGTTAAGGAAGCGTGTGAGTTTGAAACAGGAACAGTGCGTGGAAGCTATACAGATTCAGAATTGGACAGGGAGTACATTTTTATAGATTTTCAATAATAGTAAATTGTGATATTATGATCGTATCATGGTCTTTATGCATTGTTATGATATGGGTTTTATGATGTTGGTATGCTCACCCTGTGTGGGGGCTGTTTCTGTTGAAAACAGGTATTACAGCTACAAGGTTATTTTGGCGTAGCAAGCTCGAGCTTGGTTGGACAATATTGCTTCCTGAAGCGGATGAGAGTGTGTAAAGGGTATACATTATTTATGCAACTAGATGGGTATTCATTATTTGTTGCTCGTATGTGAGCACTTGGAGTCGTGTATATGGACTGTATATGTGTGTTGAAGCCCACTTTTTATATCTTCTTAGTACTGTGTTTTCCCTGGCCCGGGAACTTACTTATGTTCTTCTAGTATTCTGTTTTTCCCTGGCTGGGAGTTGGTTTTAGTGATGTGTTATATTTTCGGATAGCCCAAATTATGGGGAGACTCTGCTCAAATTTTTATAAAAGTCATGGGGATTATGTGAAGTATGTAATGAACCTTTAAAGAATGAAAATTTTATACTCATACGACGTCATAAATGTACTAATGACGAGTTAAGGGTTTGGGGCCTTACAGTATTTGTGTTGGTGAAGATGGGGAAGAAAATATGGTGCAAAAATTGTGGTTTTCGAAGTGCATGGAGCGGTGATCGATCGCCCGTTTCTGGCGATCGATCGCGCGCATACAGTACGCTCTAGTTGCGTTTGGCGATCGATGGCCACTTTTGGGCGATCGATCGCGCCAAAAGTGGCGATCGATCGCCGAGTGCAGAAAAATTCATGCTCGGGCAGTGTGATCCCGCGATCGATCGGGGCCTTGCAGCGATCGATCGCGAGACACCAAAATGTGTATTTTTGGTTATTTTTGTGGGATTTTTGGTATTGGGCTATTATTGGCTTCTAATATTGGTTTGTATGATTGTGTAGAACCATCCCAGGAGCTACACAACAAAGGAGATAAAGTTCCACGACATCTCAACTTTTGGAAGGAATGTACTTAGTGAGACGTACGAGCAATTGGTGATGAGATTGTATTATTTGGTTTATGCATTGTGCATTGCTATGTTTTTGGGAATCATTGATATTCCGGTGGTTGTTATATTCGAGCGACGGATGTAGTACTTGCCGCTGTGATATGAAGCGATGGAAGTATGATGTTTGCCCATGTCATGTCAAAGCGATGATTATGCCGCTGTCATGTCGAAGCGAGAGACATCATATGATGCCGTTATATGTCGAAGCGATGTGTGCTAAAATACCGCTGTTATAACAAGACCGGAATCATCATATTGGCTATGTGATTATCGATGAGTATTGTGGTATATGAATGAAATACGGAGACGATCACTTATCTTATGCACTAATGACCATGTACATGAGTTATGAAACAGGAACGACCGACGAGAATATGTAAATGCGGCAACTGAGGGAGTATACATGATATACTTTTCATGCAACTATTTTATATTATTGTCCTTGAGTTTTGTTGAGGAATATTGTATGTGCTCATGGTGGAATTGTTCCTGTAGGTACATTTGAGAGAAAAGGACTATGAACCGGGGTTGACGCGGTGAGCTTGAGGAGTGCTATTGGATAGGGCATTGAAGTTCTTTTGTATAGTTCATACTCTAGGAGTGGTGTGAAACTATAGGGTTGACATTCTTTCATGTTGGAATGTAATTAATCCATTTTGGAAGTTATATTATTTTGACATGTAATCCTTAAAGCTCAAAGCCTCAACACGGATTTTATACTCTGATTTATATATGCTTAGTCATAATTGTACCTAAATTCTCACTTAAGGCCCTAGGGTCCTTAAATTAGTGGTATCAGAGCAGTGGTTAGAGAACCCGAGAACGAGTGAATGGTAGCCTTAGCATGGTTGGCTA
Organism: Haberlea rhodopensis; assembly: GCA_907163345.1. NCBI lineage: Eukaryota > Viridiplantae > Streptophyta > Magnoliopsida > Lamiales > Gesneriaceae > Haberlea > Haberlea rhodopensis. Next base: position 1,050,048 of record CAJQUN010000151.1, on the reverse strand, counting down.
GGTGTTTACATTTGGGCATGTTTATGCATGTAGTGCATATTGATGTATATAATTGTTATACGACAATGCTTATTATCATTCATGTTATCTAACGCTGTAGCATATATATTGTTTGGAATTGTTGTTAACCCTTGTGTTACAGCATGGCAGCAAACATTGAGATAGGCGATGCTGTGAGTGTTAATGCAAGTGTGGGACATACCAATCCTCTACCACCGCCTGCTTTGGGTCAAGAGCCGTCAGAACATCAGTTGTTGCCAGGAGAACTGAGTTTGACCCAATTTCTTGCTTTCCGACCGCCGATGTTTGAGGGGACTGAAACTGGGGAACAGGCCGAAGAATGGTTGGAGAGGTTGGAACAGATCTGTGTAGCTGCCCCTTGTGCAAAGTCGGCTTGGATCCGATTGGCAGAGTTCCAACTCACAAAGAAGGCATTGATGTGGTGGAAGACAACCGTAATGGAACAAGAGGCTCAAGGGCATGAGATCAACTGGGGATTATTTAGGACTCGGTTCCTAACCCGATACTTCTCGGCTGCTGCACGACAAATTAAAGAGGATGAATTCACCAATTTGAAATAGGGCAACATGGCAGTATCAGACTATGCTCTTCACTACTCTTCATTGTTAAGATATGTGCCCCATATCGCCACAAGCACTCAAGCAAAAATGAGACACTTCTTGAAAGGTTTGAGGCCCGAACTATATGACAGAGTGATTACTAATGGCCCTACTTCCTTTGACGACGCTCTTACACGAGTTGAATTGGCAGAGTTGGGAGTAGGTGCATATCCAGATGCAGTACCACCACCAGTGCCCCCACAGAAGTCGGCCTCTGATAGTCTGAAACCAAGGGGTGATCAATTTAAGTCAAGAGGAGTTCCATCATCTTCTAGATTCAGTGGTCGACGACCGGATTCTCGTCGCATGGGGGACCGTAGGAGCAATACGCAATCAAATAGGGGACAAACACAAGGGAGTAGATTTGGAGGAATAAGATGTTATCAGTGTGGAGGGCCTCATCCGATAAGGGAATGTCCTGCTTGTTATGAATGTGGAAGGAGGGGCCACTTTGCACGGGAATGTCCTAACCGCGGAGGACATCAAGACACCATAGGGATACCCTCAGACAGAGCAATACAACAAAGACAACAGTATGCGCCGAGGCCAATGGGAGGTCAGACGATGGGACCGCCTCAGGGGCAGGTTTATGCACTGACTAAGGAGCAGGCCGAGGCAGCTCCAGAGGAGGTGATTGATGGTACGTGTCACTTATTTACGTACCTCTCTTTTATTTTGATAGATACAGGTGCCTCCCATTCTTTTGTATCGGTTGGTTTTGTGGAGAAGCATCACATGTGCACGTCTCCGTTACCCACACCTCTCATGGTCTCGACACCCACTGGGAAGAGTGTTGTTGCTGATCAGTTTCTTGCGGACTGCCTCATTTATTTTGAGGGCAATGAATTGAAGACGGATTTGATTGTGTTGAGTATGGCAGACTTCGATTGCATTGTGGGTATTGACGTATTGAACAGATATCAGGCAGTAGTGGATTGCCGGCAGAGGGCAGTGCGGTTCAAATATGATGAGGGGATTCAGTGGACTTTCTATGGGAACGGTTCTCGTGCAAAGATCCTGTTGATATCGGCAATCAAAATGTCCCAGTTATTGGAACATGAGCACACAAGCTATCTTATTTATGCCGTGAACATGGCGGAAAAGAATAAAGAGTTGAAGGTTGAGGATGTGCCCGTGGTAGCAGAGTTTGCTGATGTGTTTCCGGAGGAAATTCCAGGATTCCCACAGCCTAGAGAGGTTGAGTTTGGGATTGAATTAGTACCGGGAACGTCCGCTATCTCTCATACTCCTTATAGGATGGCACCTGCGGAGTTAAGGGAATTGAAGGAACAATTGCAGGAACTCCTTGACAAAGGATATATACGCCCTAGCGTATCTCCTTGGGGCGCACCGGCTCTTTTTGTGAAAAAGAAGGATGGTTCTATGCGTTTGTGCATCAATTACCGGCAACTGAATAAGGCCATAGTGAAGAACAAGTATCCTCTCCCAAGGATCGACAATTTATTTGATCAGTTGCAGGGTACTAAGCTTTATAACAAGATTGACTTGAGGTCAGGTTACCACCAGATTCGGGTCAGAGAGGAGGATGCTCAGAAGACAGCATTCCGGACTCGATATGGGCACTACGAGTTCCTAGTTATGCCGTTTGGTGTAACGAACGCTCCGACTGTCTTTATGAGTTTGATGAACCGGGTGTTCCAGCCTTATCTTGACCAGTTCGTCATAGTGTTTATTGACGACATACTCATCTACTCTCGGAGTGAGGAAGAGCACGTGAAACACTTGAGAACAGTGCTCCAAATCCTTAGGGATAATCAGTTATTTGCCAAGTTCAGCAAGTGTGAGTTCTGGTTAAGCAGTGTGGTATTCTTGGGGCATGTTATATCTAACAGTGGGATATCGGTGGATCCCAGGAAGATAGAGGTTGTGATGGAGTGGGCTGCACCCACTTCTGTACCCGAGATTCGGAGCTTTCTTGGTTTTGCCGGTTATTATCGACGCTTCGTCGAGGGATTTTCGAAGATTGCCACGCCGTTGACACAGTTGACCCAAAAGGAAGTACCATTCTTTTGGTCTGAGGCTTGTGAGGAAAGCTTCCAAGAGTTGAAACACCGATTGACGACGGCGCCTGTGTTGGTGATTCCTACGGACAACACGAGGTTTGTTCTTTATACCGATGCATCACTTCAGGGCCTTGGATGTGTTTTGATGCAAGATAAGCATGTGGTAGCTTATGCATCGAGGCAGTTGAAGCCGCATGAGACTAGATATCCAGTCCATGACTTGGAGTTGGCGGCTATTATTTTCGCCTTGAAGATCTAGAGGCATTATTTGTATGGTACGTCGTTTACTATTTATACAGATCATAAGAGCCTGCAGTTCTTGTTTACTCAGGCGGAGCTGAATATGCGGCAGAGGAGATGGATGGATTTACTCAAGGACTATGACTGTGAGATAGAGTACCATCCTGGAAAAGCAAACTTGACAGCAGACGCCTTGAGTCAGAAAGTGAAGAGTACTGCTGAGGATGCCATATGTTTATCGGCTATGATGACTTCTTATTGCCATCTGGGCTATGATTTTGAAGTGGATACATCGCCGGTACGTGTATCGACTTTATTAGCAGAGCCAGATATTTATGAGAATATCCGGAGAGCTCAGAAGGCAGATGATGAAATTCAGAGATGGTCATCACTAGTACATCTTGGACAGCCATCGAAGTTCAGAGTGGCTGAGGACGGATCCTTGAGATTGGGTAACCGTTGGGTGGTTCCTAGTACGCCAGAGTTGCGTAGAGGGATCTTGGAGCGAGCTCATAGTAGCAGGCTTAGTATCCATCCAGGCAGGAAGAAGATGTATAAGGATCCACGTGATCAGTTTTGGTGGAAAAGAATGAAGTGTGATGTCGTCGCTTTCGTTAAGAGGTGCTTGATTTGCCAGCAGGTTAAGGCAGAGAGGCAGAGATCTGGTGGTGAGTTGAAGAGTTTAGAAATACCAAAATGGAAGTGGGAACACATATCCATGGACTTTGTGACCCACTTGCCGAGGAGTGCTTCGGGTTTTGATGCCATTTGGGTGATTGTGGACAGATTGACCAAAGTGGCTCACTTCATTCCCTATAGTATGACTCTCACCTATTTGAGGATGTCCCAGTTATATGTTTGGGATGTGGTAAGATTACACGGGATCCCTATTTCTATAGTGTCGGATCGAGATCCACGATTCACCTCTCACTTTTGGGAAGGTCTTCAATCAGCCTTGGGAACCGAGGTAAGGTTGAGCACTGCATATCATCCTCAAATGGATGGCTAGACCGAGCATACTATCCAAACACTCGAGGACATGTTGATGGCATGTGTATTGAAGTTTGATACTTCATGTCAAGATTTGGTGGCCTTGGTAGAGTTCTCATATAACAATAGCTACCAGGCAAGCATTCAGATGGCTCCTTTCGAGGCCCTTTATGGAAGACGGTATAGATCACCCTTATGTTGGGATAACTTGGACCGTAAATCGGTCGGAGGACCGGAACTGGTTCGGGAAATGGAAGAGAAGGTAAAGGCGATAAGGCAGAAAATGAAAGCAGCCCAGGACAGACAGGCAGCTTATGCTAATAAACGACGGCGACCATTAGAATTTCAGTTGGGGGATAAGGTCTTTTTGAAGATCTCACCTTTCAGAGGTGTTGTACGATTTGGAATGCGCGGGAAACTGTCTTCGAGGTATGTGGCCGTACGAGATCTTGCAGCGCATTGGCACCTTAGCTTACCGACTGGCCTTGCCACCTTCTTTGTCTAGTATACATGATGTGTTCCATATGTCTATGTTGCGGAAGTATGAGCCAGATCTGTCACATGTGTTACAGCCTTCCGAGGTTCTGTTAGAATCCGATGTATCTTATATGGAACGACCTGTTAGAATTCTGGATCGAGCAGACCGCAGACTTCGGAACAAAGTGATACCAATGATTAAAGTTCAGTGGGATCGCAGGGGTGTCTAGGAGGCCACGTGGGAGATGGAGCGGCATATGGTGCAACACTACCCGGAACTGTTATGGTTGTAATTTATGTTTAATTTCATTTGGGTAAGTGCATGCGATTTCGAGGTCGAATTCTTATAAGTAGGGGTATATTGTGATATCCCCGAAATAGTTAATTGCAATTTGGGCATTAATTATGTTTATGTGATTAATTATGGTGATAATTAAATTATGAGTTGGAATTAATTTTCTTGGTGAAATGCTTAGTCACATGGTAGGCGTGACCCGGTGGTGCATTTCAGGGTGCATGTTGTGCATGTTGGGAAATTGGGTGTTAGCATGATTTAATTGTGATGGTTGATAATTACTTGGAAAGCATGTATTTAATTGGGGTTTTGGGTGCATTTTGGTAAAATGCTTTTAAAATACCATGTTGGAGTATTTTATACATCATTCTAATAATTGGGGTACATGTTTTTAATTAACCCCCACCTTTATACCGCACTACCCCCACCTTACCCATCACTTTACCTTTCACTTTACCAATCCCCAATTACTCTCCCAACCCTAACCCCATATCCCATTTTCGAGTTTGGCAAGAAGAGGAAGGAGAAATCTTTGCAAAAGCTCCATTGTGTGATTCTTGGTAAGATTTGAGGTCTAGGAAGGGTATAGATCATTCCTTGTTGTTTTTGTAAGGATTGATTTTGATTTGAGTTGATATTTGAGCTTTTGAAATGGGTTTATTTTGGGTTGGTGTTGTTTATGATTGGGTGTTAGATTGTTGGTTGTTTAAAGGTGTATGTTGAAGGTTTATGGTGTTTTATGTTATGGGTTTGTTGGTATGTGTTGGTGAAGATGGGGAAGAAAATATGGTGCAAAAATGGTGGTTTTCAAAGTGCAGGGAGCGGCGATCGATCGCGCGCATAGAGTACGCTCCAGTAGCGTTTGGCGATCGATTGCCACTTTTGGGCGATTGATCGGTGAGGCTGGCGATCGATCGCCGAGTGCAGAAAAATTCATGCTCGGGTAGTGTGATCTCGCGATCGATCGGGGCCTTGCGACGATCGATCGCGTGACACCAAAATGTGTATTTTTGGTTATTTTTGTGGGATTTTTGGTATTGGAGTATTATTGGCTTCTAATATTGGTTTGTATGATCGTGTAAAACCATCCCTGGTAGCTACACAACAAAGGAGATAAAGTTCCACGACATCTCCACTTTTGGAAGGAAGGTACGTAGTGAGACGTACGAGCAATTGGTGATGAGATTGTATTATTTGGTTTATGCATTGTGCATTGCTATGTGTTTGGGAATGATTGATATTTCGGTGGTTGTTATATTCGAGTGACGGATGTAGTACTTGCCGCTGTCATATGAAGCGATGGAAGTATGATGTTTGCCACTGTCATGTCGAAGCGATGATTATGCCGCTGTCATATCGAAGCGAGGGACAACATAGGATGCCGCTATATGTCGAAGCGAGGGGTGCTAAAATACCGCTGTTATAACAAGACCGGAATCATCATATTGGTTATGTGATTATCGATGAGTATTGTGGTATATGAATGAAATATGGAGACTATCACTTATCTTATGCTCTAATGACCATGTACATGAGCTATGAAACAGGAACGACCGACAAGAATATGTAAATACAGCAACTCAGGGACTTTACATGATATACGTTTCATGCAACTATTTTATATTATTGTCCTTGAGTTTTGTTGAGGAATATTGTATGTGCTCATGGTGGGGTTGTTCCTGTAGGTACATTTGGGAGAAAAGGACTATGAACCGAGGTTGACTCGGTGAGCTTGAGGAGTGCTATTGGATAGGGCATTGAAGTTCTTTTGTATAGTTCATACTCTAGGAGTGGTGTGAAACTATAGGGTTGACATTCTTTCATGTTGGGAATGTAATTAATCCATTTTGGAAGTTATATTATTTTGGCATGTAATCCTTAAAGCTCAAACCAGTAGCCAACCAGCGCCTTATCGCGATCTTCGCGAGTCTCCGTGATCGATCGCCATCCCACTCGTGATCGATCGCCATCCCACTCGCGATCGATCGCCATCACTGTACGTCTTCACAAATTTCCAGATGCTCGTCGCGATCGATCGGCACTCCTCGACGATCGATCGCGACCTGTGATTTTCCGAAAAACTCGAGCTTCAATGGGGTTTTTCACACCCAAACTCAAAACCAACACCCCTAACTTCCTCAACACCTCCAATACACCAATTAAACCCAATAAAAATACTAAGAATAACTCTTTATATTTTTAACCAAAAACCCCAAATCTCAAATCCAACTCAAAACTTGGCCAACAAGCACAATACCATAATCAAATCGAAGCTAAAGGTGTGAAGAAGATTACCAACTTTTCTTCAAGAAATCGGGATCCCAAGACGAGCCTCCATCGATTTGCTTCTAAGAGAAAAGAGGGGAAGGGTTTGGGGTGAGGGAGAGGAGAGAGGGGAGAGATTCCGCATAATGACGGAATACCGAGCCCATTTGGTATATAGCACTCAGGCTCCAAAATACCAATACTTCCACAAATACATCATGATTCATTAAAAATCATCTGTTTTCAATAATTATCTCGCCAACTCAAATTTCATTACCAGCCCCAGTACAAAGTACTCCAGACCCCATATCCCACCAAAAAACAAATTCCAAAGTTATCACCACGATGAGAATACGATCTCATCCCTTGGATCCAACGACTCCAAATACCGGATTTAAAATCCCCGGGAGTCCAAAAACCGCAATTAATTCATAATTGCCATAATTAAAATCCATTAAGGATTAATACTACACCGGGATTAACACCATTAATCCCCGGGCATCACAATTATCCCCCACTAATAAAATTTTGTCCCCGAAATTTGCATAGGCGTACTCCACCTATCGTCGAGACCACGCAATCCAAAAGGATCTACATTGTTGAATCATGAACATAACATGAACGACACACCAACCGCGAGGATACCGACATCGCCCCAGCATCTGGAATGGAGTAACCTCCCAAACCAACACAAATTCAAGAAAGACGTCAGCATTTCCCTGATGCTAACCATCTCAAAAGCAGTCAGCCAACCATAACTGCAAATCAAACGAATCATTCGTGATTCCAAAATAGATATCGCCTCTATGATATCACTACGATTCAGCCTACGATGTTAAACATACATCGTTACCAAGGAAACCACCAGTACACAAGAGTGTACCTAAACTAGGTCCGGCTTCCGCTTTCCAAACCCATCTCCAACGAAGGAGTAGTTGCACCACATTGCAACACGTATTGGGCAACAACACGGCCACCGATCAACACAAAACACATCTCCAAAGATGTCTACATCTGTGTGTTCAAAGAATCATATCTTAGTCCAAATACACCATCGAGACTCCACAAGGTCTCAAGTTCTCGAAAGGACATGCAAGAACAATCAATTGCATTCCCGCCACACGTGTCAACCACGACACTTAACCAATCAGAATTCTGGACATTCCTTGTTTACACTGGATTCAACAATCCTAACACAGGGAGGCTATCGAATTAACCCATAAGAATTACCATGATCCCAAAATACTACAATTCCTCCTCGGAGGAAGTCAACCAAACCTCACGATCATTCCTCAGAATACATCGTGTCATCGAGATCACCAATCTCAAGGTGCCACAATCTCTCACCGGAGATTCATTCATCCAAGCATACAAAACCAATGCTCGACGAGTACCAAGAAAATGCTGGCATTCGTATACTCACACCTGTACACATGCCTAAGCACCAGTACTACATGCATACTCAATGCACTTGGCTCGGGTATCTCTAATCATACCCATGAGCTCCAAATACAACTGTCAATCCTCGGTTATTCTCACCCAGTGGAGAATAATGACTGACGAACCAATAGCCAAAGGGTGTGATTCCAACATCAACACCACACAAACCAATTCAACGAATCTTCCAAAGATTCTCAATAGATATATGAATACCGCCTTCCTCACAAGGAAAGTGTCATGAACCATGACCCTCCAACCTCGAACCATTGTTCGGAAACCTGGATATATTTATACCAAAATATATCTCGGAACCAATAAATATACAACTGGTTCTGAATAGTGCATCAATGCCACTATTACCAATCGAAATCCGCATACACAACGTATACCCGTCCTAATGATGCTCTGTACTTGTAAGGCCCCGTTACTAATTAATCTGGTTTAATACTAATTAAGCGAACCCGTATGATTAAAAGTTGACATTTCGATTTAATTTGTTCTGGATCAAGTACATTTATTTACAATAGGTGTTAATATATGTAGATAGATAGAAATATATATATATAAATAAATATAGGTAAGGATGCAATACACCACAAACATACAACCAAAATAACCACCCATTGCATAGCAAGCATCGATTACTTCTTCATTTCAGATTTCATTCTTCCTTATTTTCCTCTAAAATCCTCAATAAAATCCTTCTACAATCATCAAAACTTACATGCACTTAAGGATTTTTAAAGAGCAATAGAATGAAAACTGATTCAGCAAGTTTTTGAGGAAAGAGAAGAGGTGCAGCAGAAACAACAAGGTAGGAAGAAATTCATGAGCTCCAGATGATTTGGATTGATGTTCTGGCTGCAAATCCTCATAACTTGAAGGTATATAGGTATAATTTAAGTTTATGAACTGAAATGGTCGATTTAGTGCATTTTCATTCGAATTTAAGTTGGCAAAGTTGCTTCAAATTGTAGTCTGCTAAGACCAGTGCATGAACAGTCTGGCATTTCGAGTTTTTAGCATAGTTTTGTTTCGAATTTGAAGATTGTGTACCTGTTAAAAGATTATGTATTTTGTGTTAGCTTTAATTGGCCACCAAAATCAGCTAATTTGGAGTTAAGATGAAAAGGTTATGGTCGTCTTACCAACATGTCAAATCTGGAAATTCACTGCATGCGAGTTTCATGCATCGTGTTATTCGAATTTCTGGGAATAAATGGCTACGTATTTGAAGTTTTTGGATCTAATAAGAGTTGTAGTATTCGGTGTTAGCTTGCATTAGGAATAGGCCACACTCAATTTGAAGTTCATATGAAAACGTTATGCTAATTTTACCACATGGTGTTCAATCTGGAAAAGGATTTCATACGAGTTTTTAGGCTTAAACGATTTTCAAATAATGTACCTCAAGATGAACTATTTTGCTTAAAGCTCATAAGCTATGTATTGTAGTATTTTGGGTTATATTGCATTAGAAACTGGCCTCACATGATTTGGAGTTCATATTAGTGAGTTGTGACGTTTTCCCTATCAGTGCTCAATCTGCACTAACAGAGCATGTTAGAATTCGATGAATTATGCTATGAATCGACCTCTAGACCTATCAATTAGCTAAAATTCATAAAATATGAAATGAACCTTGTTGTTGTCGAATGTTTCCCACTGGTTTGAAGTTATTTGGAGGTCTTATTAATTTAGAGTGATTTTTCTACGAAAATGGGTCAAGCTGAAAATTAAGAAAATCGTTAAGGGTCATATTTTTAAGTTGCATTTGATTCAATGCACTATTTGAACACTAGTGTCATTTTGGAATTTACATGACCAGGTTAATAGATTCAGGTGTTGACTCGAGAAGTCTCGGTAGATTAGCTTGGGTCGAGGTATATTGAAATGAGTTGTATCATGACGTCTGGCAAAGGCGTGTAATGATACTACTGTATGATCTTTTATGCCATTACTTGAATTATATGATTTAATTGTCACTATGTGATTCTTATGTGACTATATGACATGTTGAGGTACATTGTAGTACATGATATGTGAATTACATGATATGTATTGATTTCACATGAGATTGCATGATATATTGAGTTGCATATGTCATTTGATGCATAAATGATTCATGGGCATATCATATTGATCTATCATTCCTTTGATATCCATGACTGAGTTGATTCACTCTGAGTGTTGGGGACGACGAGCACGACGATGACAGGCAGTATAGGTAGCGACTGTAGTCACGCGCGTGTCCCTGGACCTAGACACGAGGGATGGACGAACACAGCACATAGGATGAATCTCCTAGCGCAATGTGCGTGTGTTGTCACCCTCTGCTGGAGCTGACATTATTTGATGTTACCTTCCTTTGGACTCCGATTTTGGTATCTTGATATTCGATTCCTTGTACCCATTCATACATCGCATTCATACATGGTATGCATTGCATGATACTTTGTCACTTGACATGATTTATTTATTTCTCCTACTGGGTACTGACCCTCTTTGTGGGGGTTGTCATGTCTTTTGTTGTTCGGACATGACAGACTTTACAGGAGGACATGGCGACGATGCTTACAGCGACGCATCGAGAGATAACCGAGCTCCATGATGAGCGAGCTCAGGTTATGTATGGTTTCTTGTTCCCAATAATAATATTATGTCGTTTTTAAACAAAATAATTTACCGGGGTATGCCCCTGTATGTTGTACTTGGGATATGATATTTTCGAGACTACGTGATAATGTTGGTTAATGTTTGCTCTACTATTTGCAAATGAAAGGCCTAACTGGAATTATATATATATTTTGATGTATCACTTAAAAGAGAAAAATTTATAGGGCCATTTAACAAGACATTTGAAATTAATTTTCCGATGTTTACATAAATTAATCACTGTGTGATAATTAAACACCACATTAGGAACGGGCCCTCACGTTATGGTATCAGAGCATATATCTGGGATATGCTCGAATTAGAGTTAGGACACTGAGAATAGACACAAATGAATTGTTTGTGCATGTGTCTTACTATGTGATTTCATATGCTCTTGCCTGCTATGTTTACATGTTCGATAATGAGATTTTATACATGTAATTACTAAGCAGGGACAGTTAGATATCATATATCTGAGTATTTTAATATGCTGAGTTGCATATATTCTAGAGAATTTGAGTATTTTATTTGTTAGCACTGATAGTTGCTGACCGGATGATGATGTAGAATAAGTGATGAGAACATCTCTGACTTGAGATTGTATATGATGTTTTGATTTTATGATGAAAAGTTAGTGTTTGGACAGGTAGCAGCGATCGGATTTTAAGAGCCATCAATTGTACCTGTAGGCACTGTAAACTGTGAATTGAATTAACTTAGTGTTATTGAAATTTTTTATCACTTTGGAACTTATCCTTGTGATTAGTGGGATGACACTAGAATTAATTAAAACGCTTGTGTTGATTGGCATCGGGAATGTGAGTCCAAAAGACCAAGGTTATACGTATGAGTTTACGTCAAAACCTGTGCACGCCAAGATGATAATTTAGAACTTGAGAATATTGAACCTAGCAATATTTCAATTGAAGAATAGAGTATAGTTGTTGTAAGAAACAACTAAAATTGGTTTGAATGAGGACTTGGATATGGGGACTGTCATAATTCAGTTCATGTTTATATGTCCAAATATGAACTCTTTTAGATGAGAATATCTAGAGTAGTGGTAGCGATGGATGACGAATTTTTCCTCTTTCTGATACGGGAAAAGATGTTTACGAGAATGCTATAATGATGACATGAAAAATGATAATCGATTATCGTGAACTTGAGAAATTGAAATATCTGCTTAATCTCGATAGCTATTCACTAGTGAAGAGATTAGATATCGACTGAAGAATAAGACACCGATGTGGTGCGTAGTTAGAACTGGATTAAAGATTAATGAAGTGACTATCATTGGGATAATCTCAGTAGTCCTAGAAAAGTTTCAGAAGTATCACTCCAATTTATCCAGCTCTAGTAGCTCTAGAGGTACTATGAGATTGTAGAATACTAAATCTTTTTGAAGTCACTGTGGATGTAAATATCTACTGATCCACATGAAAGAATAATAGGAACTGATATTGATGGTGGTCAGTTAGAGCATGTACGTTACGTGCTTAGGAACAGATGCAACCATAACAACAAATACCATGAGCTAGGGGTAGATATCAGAGTGGTTATTCTTTTCGATCACTCACTTCCAGCAACAGTTAATTACCTGCAGATCAGAGGTAATACCTGATAGTTATGTTTTGGTTTCCCAACAGACCAGAGAGTATACCTTGACAGAGAATAAGATTAGAGATGCTTTAGGAGTAGTGATAGCAGATACTTGTCATGTATTTGATCACACTGCATGAGTTAATTTAAGACAAAGGCATTGTTTTCATACATTGCATCAAATGTGTGATGATTATGATGATTTGGGAACTATACCAGCCGAAATGATTATACTATCCATACATGTAATAATGAACTGTATCTTACAGTTTGATGATAGTATTGTGGATTTGAATTTAATGGTGTTGCCGATATATGGTTTTGATTGTATCAAGGGTATGGATACTCTGATAAATTTTGAGATACTGTAAGTTGATTTCAGAGTATAATGAATTTTTGACTGTTTTGTGGCCTCAAATGAAGTATTTATAGCCACGAATAGCAAGCTAAGATACTGATAGTATCAGTATGAAAATATTGCGGTTGTGATATTTGGGAAATGAAGGATATTTGATAATAAATAGTTAATGGTCACGAGGAAGAGTCGAGGTTGACTGATATCCTAGTAGTAAGAAATTTACAGAGATTTTCCTGAGGGAATAATAAGAATTTTTACTAGAGAAGAAAATTGATTTTGACTGTTTGTTGGTGCCAAAGAATAGATTCGATATCGAAAGTGCTGTACGGAATGTCATCAACAGATTTGACAAATGCAGAAGAATAGTTGCAGAATCTCCTTGATAGGGGTACATATGTCTGAGTATGTCACTTGAGGAAAACATCAGCATTATCAGTGAAGAAGAAAGATGATATTATGAAGATGTGTATCGACTAAAGCTCTGGCTATTGTCAAGAATAAAATACACACTGTCTAAGATCGAGAAGTATTTGATCAGTTGTAAGGAACTTCGATGTATAAGAAGAATGATTTTAAATCTGGTTACCATCAGTTTGACTCCGAAAAGAAAATATTATCTAGGCAATTGGTAAAACCAGATACAGGCATTTGGAATTTTTGGTAATACCGTGTGGTCTAACAACTATACTAGTAGAATTATGAATTTGATGAATAAAATATTCCGTAACTTTTGGACGGAATTGTAATCATATCCATCAATGGTATCCTAGTGTATTCGAGATTCGGAAGGAACCACACAGAACATATGTGATTGATTTTCAGACGCTTCGTGAAGCTCAAATTGTATACCAAGTTATCGAAGAGTAAATCTTGGTTGAATCGAGTATTGTTTTGGCATCGGTGATATCAGCTCACTGGATACTTGTTGATCTCAGTAAAGTAAAGGTAGTACTAATTTTGGCCAATACCAACAAGTGTACTCAAGATACAATGTGTTATGAGTTTTGCCAGCTACTACAGGCTTTTATGGAATGATGAACCAATTGACCAAGAAGAAATTTGAGTTTCGTTTGGTCAGATGAATGTGAAAGCTGTTGTCATAACTAAAATGGAAGTGAACTACTGCCCCAATGTTGATTTTGTTGAACTGGTCAGGGGAATATGTAGTTTTTTCAAATACGTTGTTCAAAGATTTGGGATACGTTTTGATGCATCATGAGGAGATGAATGCATATGCTTTGAGATATTTGAAGTTTAAAGAACGTGATATCTTGTTCACGAAATTGAGTTTGCAGCCATTATTATTATTATTATTTTTGCCTTGAAGATGTGATAACGTATCTGCGTGGCGAACAATTCATAATACACTCTGATTTTTTGGAGTTTAAAATATCTATTATTCAGTCAGAGTTGAACTTAAGATAGAAGCGATGACTAGATTTATTAAAGAATTTGACTTTGATAGTCAATATCAATCAAGAAAATGAAACTAGTAGCAGATGCACTGAACCGAAAAGTGCAAGGTGCAATGATAGCATCAATATATGCTTTGCAATTTGGTCACCTTAGATTTCGAAGATCGGAAAGAATCGAAAAACAGACCATACAGATATCGAGAGAAGAAATTGGTTCTGTCTCATCAACCAACTAGATTTTAGTATGCAATTTAGTGGCGGATTGCGATTGAACAATCAGTAAATAGCATCGAATCCTACCGATTCGAAAGAAGTATTATTGCAGAAAGCACACTATAGATGACATAGTGTTATTCTGGGAATGATGAGATGCATCATTCTTGAGATCTTATTTCTGATGTGATGGTATGAAGAAAGAAATTTTGGAATTTTGTGAAAAATTGTTTGACATGCCATCACGTCAAGATAAAAATACTAGACCTAATGGAATACTAAATAATTTGTTAGTGCGACCAATGAATTTGAGAAATTTCAAACTTTGAGTTTTATAACTCAATTGTTTAGATCTAGCAGATATTATGAAACAAGTTGAATCAGGGTTGATGGACTAGTCAATAAGAGATATTGATTTCATATGATAGTCTGTATACCTATGGGAAAACGACATGTTTAAAATGTGATTTAGTTACAGTGAGTTTCTGTAAGAATTGTATTTGATAGAGATCCAGGATACTATCCAATAAAATTGTTTTCAGAATGTCATGGTTACTAAGTTAGCAATGAATATTGCTTATCATACCCAGACTGATGGATAAACTGAGAGAATTATCTAGACTTTGGAAGTTATGTCTCGATTAATGGTGATGAATTTAGTGAGAATTGACAAAAATCACTATTCATGAGTTGAATTTTCCTATAATTTAAGTTTCAGATAACTTTTGGGATGACATCGGTTCAGGTTTTGTAGAGCCAGAATTGTCGATCGTTGATATGATGATAGAAAATTGATAAGGAATTTTTGGCATAACTTGAGATTGTTGAGAAAATGCCAGGAACGATAAAATTTCTACGGAAACGATTGAAATTTGGCTTAAGGTGAGCAGATTTGCTACGCCAAAGAGAAATATATCGGTAGACTATCGAGTTGAGAATCAGGTAAATATGAAGATATTACCTTTGCGATGATCAATATGATTCAATATATCTTTGGCCACATTGTCCAGATTTGCTTTTTTCTTTTCTTCATTTGTCTAGAAGGATCTGTCCTTCTAGACCATCTGAGGTTCACCACCAGTAATGGCAGTTGCTGTTTTGACTTTCATGATCTTCATTGGTCCATCAGTGATGACGAACCACATGTCATCGTCTTGGGCACTCAGACGTGCTTGCATACGAATTCTCCAGTCATCGTATTCATCCTTCTTGAACATGTGAATCTTGCTGAATGAGGCAATCAGTTTTTAGTAAGTTCTCAAGATTGAGAAGACCAAGCTCTGATACCACTTGTTAGGATCGGGGTAGTGTTTAGAAGGGGGGGGGGGGTGAATAAACACTAGATTCAATTTTGATTTAACTCGGGTTGCTGCAGACTGTTAAGTACTGCAGTAGTTTCTCAATATATTGCAAGTCAGCAGACACTGATTATAGTTCAGAAGACGTCTGCTGAACTTGTGAGTAATAATAACTGAATTGTAAATGTGCAGTAAGTAAATGACACAAGTATTGTTTCTAGAAGTTCGAAGCACAGTGCTTCTACGTCTCCCCTTCTTCCGTTGCAGGAAGGTTACACTAGAATTTGGTTTACACTTTACAGTATACAACCTTCTTAGGCACTCACACGGCTTGGCCTAAACTCCTAGCAATCACAAATTCCTAATTTGTTTACAGTGATTTCTATGACACTCACACAAAATATAAACTATTTGGCTTAGAGTGTTCTTCGAGCAGCATACTCAGTTGTAGTTAATCTGTCAAGATTACAGTAGTAGTTCTTTTCTGCTCTTGCTGAACCTTCAGAGAAGATCAGTGAGATGATTTTTTTTTAGCGTTGAGGTGTTTCCTTTTTGTTTGATCAGATGGTTCAACTAACCTCTTCATTCTTCACTTGGACGTATTTATAGACTCAGTGGTCTAACGACAACTTTTCTGTATAAGGAAGAGTTCAGCTTTCTGTCTTCATTCCAAATTCTGATTGTCTTCTTTCCTATTTTGTTAAGCAACAACTCTTTTATTCTGACGCTAATGGTGGCGGAGATATAGCAAGGTGCGGCGCTCTGTTGTACCTTTGTCAGAATAGGTTGTACTTGTTTTATCTTGTTGCTTTGTGCTCTTGCTGGATGGTTAGACCTATGCTGGCTTTCTTCTTTCAAATGGTCTTTCATTCTTCTGTACTCAGTAGAGGTCTGTCCAGTAGTTGTCCATCCAGTTGGTGTTTATCCAGTAGATGTTCATCCAGTTGGTGTCTGTCCAGTAGATGTTCATCCAGTTGGTGTCTGTCCAGTAGATGTTCATCCAGTTGATCTCCATCTAGTTGATGGCCATCAGGTAGATGTTATTCCAGTAGATGTCTGTCCGGTAGATGTTCATCCAGTTGATGTCCATCCAATTGATGTCCATCCGGTAGGTGTTTGTCACCCGGTAGGTGTCTGTATCCAGTTGATGTCCATCACCCGATAGATGTTTGTCACCCGGTAGGTGTTTGTCACCACCAAAACTTAGAAATATTTTCCCAACAGTTTACCGCCTGGGGCGATAAGTATTATGTACCGCCATAGTGAAATGAGTATTGTTATAAAGCTATTGTGTTAGCAATGTATATTGATGATGTGTTGATTGCAGGTGGCGATGAACGTTATGTTATTAATTTTTCCTTGGGTACATGAGATGTATGCCCAAGAGGATATCGGAATGTTCTGGGGGAAAGAGGAATAGAGGTAAATTTATTTCGTTTGGTTTAACATGTTTGATATATGTGGAATTGTGAATTATCTCGATTGATTTATATGGTTTATGAGAATCAATTTAAGTATGAGGAAGAATTGAGAATGAAATTGAAATGACATATAATATTGATATGTTCCTTGATTATTGTGGCAGAGACAAGATAACAGTGGGGTAATGATGATCAGATTGAATGATATTGATTTATGAAAACTTGATTGTTTTGAATATTGTGAGACTAATGACTTATTAATCATGTTATGTTGAGTTAAATGTAACCATGTTGGAATGAGATTAATGAACAGGTCATGAGATGGCATGATGTCAATATAATAATGTCATAATGAGAATATATGTGATATATGAACATTCACTTTAAATGATGATATATGCATGCGGTAATTGCAAATGAATATGCTGATGATTACTTGACACCAGATAATAGTGAAATGATAATATACGATGAAAATGATGTCTACAAACTAATTAGATACTATTAAGTTAATGATTAAAAAAGGAGTTGTGTTGTTGACATATAAAATAGATTCTTGTGATAAATGTAATCACACCAATACATGGATGTATGTTGTAGCATGTTGTATCCAGATATGTGCTTATGAGAAGTACTAATGAGTTTATCTCTAGTACATGATTTACACCAGATGATAGCTGGGTGATGAGATGCGGAAAAGTGGATACTAAAGAGCATGATGCTTAATGCTATAAGGGTAATGTACTTTATTGATGATTGCAGTTACAAAGGTATGAGATTAATTATGCAATGTTATTATTGCTGCAGTGTTATAGAACCAATCTGCGAGTAAAGAATTTGATTGTTATAAATGAAGAACTATTAATGAGATGAAACTTGAGAAACAAATAATATTATGTCTGCTGAAGATGATATTGGAATACATGAGTGGTAATTCCATTGGATGAGGCGATGGTAAAATGATTACATGGATAATTGATACATGATATAAAAATGTTACATGAGAAATAATGAAATTAATGATATTGTTAATGAAATGGCTGAACTAGTGGATACACAACGATGAGTTTGATTTATGCTATTAGTTGGAGATTGAAGGTATGTAGTACAGAAGTTATGATGAGTACATATGTAATTATGATTAATTTGAAAGTGAACTTGTAAAAGATAACTGGGGTTGAGGTGAGATTGAATTAATGTTGGAGGCTATCTGGTTTCTGACGGAATCTTATAAGAGGAGGATAGTTCAGTTGATACTGATTAATGTTTGAAGAGAACAGTGTGTACGAGATACAGAATTCTTAAAGAAAAGTAACTAGTAGGAAAGTATTCGAGATCGTGTGTACCAATAGTGACATGTATGCCCACAGGCTAAGAAGATACGGATAATGACGTGTGATAATTGTTTAACATGTTGATACTAATCTTAGTGGGTGAATGATGCGTGTATACTAGTAATGATAAGAGATCATATCGTATTGATAATTACATAATGACTAAAGTATGATGATGTTAAACTTGTAATGAATTACATGAATGAGGGTACTCGTATACACGATCTCATTAAATGCTAATGTTGGAATATGGTAAAGTGACGTGACTTGCAGTCTTGAGATCGTTGGTGTGGTACGCCATGTTTACGAGCCATGATGATTCGAATGATGGTGTCGTCCTACAGATTTGAACTGTATAATGGTACTTCAATTTAAATTGTTGCCTTTTATGGTGAGCATGCATTTAAATTTCAAGGACGAAATTTTATTAGTTTGGGAGAATTGTGATGTCCGGAATAATTATTAATTGTCAAATGGATTTAATTATGATATTTATATGATGTGTCGAGATTTAAATTTTTTGAATCTTATATGCACCGGGGTCGGAATAAATGATTCCTGAATTGAAGTTATAATATTAATTAAATTGAAGGAGATTCTTAAATTCTTGGGAATGATATTTTGTTCCGGAGTTAGTATAAATTCCGGGTTGAGTTACTGCTATGTGTGTGTTCATTCTGCTGAGTGTGTGTTGTATATATAAGTTATGGTGCATTTGAGTGTGTATATGTGTTGTATATACAAGTGTTGATGCATTTGAGTATGTAGAAGTGTTAATATACAAGTGTAGGTGTATTTCAGCATGTAACTATGTGTACATGTTGTGGTTTGTGGCTAGATGAAGTATTGTTCAAGGAAAATGTTAAATATTGCATTGGCTTAGTATTATTGTTGGTTAAAATATGAAGATTAAAATCATGCATGGAAGGTGTTTGTTAATATGCTTAAATATGATTCAAGAGTGAGTCTAAGCCTTGTCGTCAGCTCCTTGTAGGTTACAGAAAATAGCCAATGTGTCGTTGGCTAGTTTAGTAACCCTGAACTGATCCCGATTGAGGATTTTGTGATTACGTATATTGTATGTGGATCCTCTCTTATTTGTAAATGGTTCTCTGCAACCCTTATATAACAGTTCCCTAATGGAACCCATATTATGCAACATTATTTGCTGACGTCTATTTCTAATAAAATAATAAGTATATTAAGACATTTCTTAAACGAATGCACATCCAAATATAGTAATGGTCATTTTGGGGTATAATACCTATAATAATTACACTTCATATGGACCAAAATGGAAAATACACATATCCTGACCAATTTAACAATAACTGACACTGAACACAAACACTATATATGTGTATTTTGGGGGATGAAAAGACTAACTTCTACGGCTTGTAGCCATTGTAATATTTTGGTGGGTGTTGGGCTATGGTATGAGATGTGTCACATTTGGAAGCATGTGTAGTGTGTAAATAAATTGGGTAGATACACGCTAGTATGGTTATAACATGGAATAGAGTTTATGGTGATGTATATGCTTGAATGGGTATCATATCGTGTAATGTTGACTTATGTCACTTTATTGAGTTACTATCTTAGTAGTGCGTTCTAAATCAAGAATTTTGGAGCCCAATGCATCTTTAATTTGTTTAAAGTTGAATTTTGTTATATTATGGGCATGACTTTATGAATTAATATGATTTGATTTTGTGCATCAAATATTGGTTAATGGATAACCCTTAAACCTTTGAGTTCATGTAGAGCCTTCTTGAGCTCTCGGACAACGAGGAGGGTGACTTGAGGGTAAAAAAATAGACTTTAAGGTACGTAGCGACGTACGAGCAGGTATACTATGAAGTAATTCATGTATTTATGCATTGTTGAATGTAGTGATTGAATATAAGGAAATGTATATGTGTATTGAGTTTGATATATGTACTATGGTGGATACGTAAATGTACGTGGTCTGGATATGGAGTTGGGTATTGATGCCTTTGGCATGATCGATATGAGAAATGGTTAAGAATGAGATATACTTATAGGCAGAGTTGCATTCGATATGAGAATCGTTATGATTGAGCATATATGATGAATTGTGATTATATTGAATTTATTGCATTGATGAGTATCATGTTTTGAATAACGATACTGAACTTGATGTTTATGAAAGTGTGTGAGATTGAACAGGAACAACTAGTGGAAGCTATACAGATTCAGAACTATACAAGGAGTACATTTTTATGGAATTTAAATAATCTTAAATTGTTAAATTATGATTTTATCATGATCGTTATGCATTGTTATGAATATGAGTATTGTGATAGTGTACGCTCACCCTGTTTGGGGGTTGTTTCTGTTGAAACAGGTAGAACAAGTACTACATTGTTTTGGGAATTGGGTTCGAGCTATTGAATGAGGATGCTCCTAGGGGCAAGGTACTAGTAGTTGCACGACAACGTGATTTCTACGCGTATATATATATATTTATTTATTAAGTGCTCGCATGTGAGCCTGTGAAGTATGTATATGGCATGTTTTAATGTTTTGAAGCCCTCCTTTATGTTTTGGTATGCATGCACATTTCATTTGGGGATATATGGTGCAATGTGAATTGAGTAGATAAGTGATGCATTATGTTGATATTGTGATTTTGGGAAAATGTATTGCCTATTCTTTGATGTTTTTGGGAAGTCAAGTTTACTGGGAAACTCTGCCCAATTTTTTTTCTAAAATCCCACACAATAATTAAGAAGCACGTAGATCAATTTTAAAAACTGATAATGTTATTGATATATGTGACGTCATAATTGCATTATTGATGTGTTGGGATGATGGGGTCTTACATCATCAATACACAAGCATTCATATGCTTAGGAGTGTACATATTTATCACACCCGTTGTGATATCCCTGAAATTAATCATGTGCTTTATAGTTTCTAATAATAATTATGGTGTTATGATTATTATTATGGTTGGGAATGTATAGTTAAGCGGTGGGCATGAACTGATATTACATTTCAGGGTGCATTAGCTGCATAGTGGGGAAATGGTGTTTTGGCATGATTTATTGGGCTTTGTTCTAGTGATGTAGAAAAAGCATGTTAATTGATGTTATGTCGCATTTTATTGAGTAAATGCTTTAAAATATCATGTTGTGATATTTTACTACATAATGCTAATTAATTGGACACCATTTTTAAAATTAAACCCCCACACTCCTATACCCACCCCCTTTGTTCACTCTTACCTCCCATCACTCTCTTTAATCACTCGAAACCCTTTCTCCCCAAAACCCCAAAATCGATCAACACCAAGGGAAGAGGAGAAAACTTTGGAAAGCTTATAATCTTTGTTTTTTGCTAGGAAATTGGAGCTAGGTGGTAAGAAATCCTTTCGTGTGGTGTTTAAGTTTGTTTTAGTTGGGTTTTGGGTTTGTATTTTGGGGAAGAAAGTAGTTTATTCTGAAGGATGTTGATTATTTGGTTGGATATGGAATTTTTGTTGATTATTGATGTATTTGTGTTGATTATGAAGTATTTGGTTGTGTTGAATGATTGGGGTTTGAAGTTATTTGTGTTGTAGGAGTTGGAAGGGATGAAATGTATGAAAATGACGATTTTCGCGTGTACAGACATCGGCGATCGATCGGCGTGATTTCGCGATCGATCGCGTATATCATGTCTCGGAACAGAAGGTTTCAGCTATCGATCGCGAGCTTGGCATGATCGATCGGCACAAGCTCAGCGATTGATCGCGAAATGTCATTTTTTGGGCGATAAGGCAGTAGCATCTCGCGATCGATCGGGGCCCATTGGTGATCGATCGCAAGACGCCAAATATTTGTATTTAGGTTATTTTGATGGGATTTTTGGTATTGGACTATTATTTGGTTCTAATATTGAGTTGTGCAATTGTGTAGAGCATTCCCAGGTGGCAACACAACGAAAGGGATAAAGTCCAAAACACATCCCATTTTTTGGAAAGGCACATAGAGAGACGTATGAGCACCAAGCGGTAACATGTATTTTGTATATATATTGGATTATGCATTGTGGTCGCATATACATTTTGGATTATGCATTATGGTTGCATATATATGTTGTATTATGCATTGTGGTTGCATATATATATGTTGAATGCTTGGTGCACATCCCATGAGTCGTTGTTATATTCGAATGATGATTTTAAATGTTTTTCCGCTGTCATTTGAAGCGATGAGAGAATACTTGCCGCTGTCATATCGTAGCGAGGAAATAATATTTGCCGCTAATATGTTGAAACGATGGTACATGCCGATGTCACATTAAAGCGAGGTTATTCGATGCCGCTGATATGTCGAAGCGAGGGGTATTAGTACCGCGGTCATGACAAACGAGGTGCATTAAAATACATTGTTATAACAAGACTAGGGATTGGTTATTGGTATTGATGGAAACCGGCTATATGTCATGACATTTATTAACTATATTATAATCTGATGATTATGAATATGAGCGTTTTAAATGCATTGAATGCAGAAAGTGCTTCGTATTTACAGTTTATGCATTTATACATTATAATCATATGGTGGTGAATATGAATTATTATATGCTCATGGTTTGGGGTTGTTCCTGTAGGTGCATTTTGGCATGGAGGGCTAAGGCCAGGGTTGATGCAGTGAGCAGTGTGAGGAGTGCTACCGGTATAGATGAACATGAATTCTTTTGTATAGTTTCTACGCAGGGTAGAGTAAAACTATAGCTTTACATTCATTTTGTGGGAATGTAATTAATTCCTTTTTGCAAGTTTTATTTTGGCATTGTAATACTTAAGCTCGAGGCATCACCATTAACCCTGTACTCTGATAATTGGATGTTTAGCTATCTTAATGCACTTAACCACACTTAAGGTAGAGATGCCTTACCTAAGCGGTATCAGAGCAGTGGTTAGAGAACCGGGGATGAACGAAAGGTAGACTTAGTGAACAAGTTGGAGAGATGTTCACTTATGAGCATGTTTATGCATGTGGTGCATATTTGAGTGTATATATGTGTTATACTAACATGCCTATTATTATTCATGTTAACTAAGGTGTATACATGAATTGTTTTTTGGTTTTGGTTTATTGTTGTTAACCCGTGTATTACAGCATGGCAGCCAGAAATTCGGAACACCTCAATGAGGAGGTGGGTGAGGCATTTAGTGTGAATGTGGGTATTGCTCAGACTAACTCTCTACCGCCACCGGCTGTGGGCGAGGAACCTTTGGTACAACTGTTACTACCAGGGGAACTTAGTCTGACACAATTTTTGACTTTCCATCCACCCCGCTTTGAGGGAACTGAGACAGGGGAAGAAGCAGAGGAATGGTTAGAGAGGATTGAACAGATCTTCGTGTCGGTACCGTGTGCCAAGACTGCTTGGTTGAGACTGGCGGAGTTCCAGCTGGCTAAGAAATCTTCCATGTGGTGGAAGACAAGAGTTATGGAGTTGAGAGCTCAAGGGGTATTGGTAGATTGGAGCTTGTTCAGGACCCGGTTTCTAAACCGGTACTTTTCTAGGCTTCTAGGCAGATGAAGGAGGATGAATTCACTGAATTGAAGCAAGGCAAGATGACAGTTTCCAACTATGCCTTGCAGTATTCATCACTCTTGAGGTATGTCCCTCATATTGCTATCAATGGACATGCCAAGATGAGGCACTTCTTAAAGGGCTTGAGGTCGGAGCTGTTTGATAGGGTCATTTCTAACCCCGGCTCCTTTGATGATGCTCTGACTAGAGCGGAATTGGCGGAAATTGGGGTGAGTGCTTACAAGGATATTGTACCCCCTTATGTACCATCTCAAAGGCCAGTTTCTGACAGCCTGAGGCCACGAGGAGAGCGGTTTAAACCTCATGCAACTTCTTAATCTTTTCGATTTAGTGGGAAGCGGTTTAATAACCGAAGGCCAGGAGATCAAAGGGGTAATGCACCCACTAACCGGGGACCAACACAAATGAGTAGAACAGGGGAAACAATATGTGATAATTGTGGAGGACAACACTTGGCTCGTGACTGCTCGGCTTGTTATGGTTGTGTCAAGATGGGCCACATTGCTGGGCATTGTCCTACCCGAGGAGGACAATCAGACTTTAGGTCGAACAGACCAAGATTTGATGACAGGGAAGTACATCAGAGGCAACAGATTATGCCTCGACCAACGGGTTGTCAGACAGTGGGACCACCTTAGGGGCAGGTGTATGCATTGACTAGAGAGCGGGCTGAAGCAGCCCATAGGAGGTGATTGCGGGTAAGTGCTATTTATTTACGTACCCCACTTTTATTTTGATAGATACAGGTGCCTGCCACTCTTTTATATCGACGAATTTTGTGGAAAAACATCATATGTGCCCGTCTCCGTTACCCAAGTCTCTTATGGTCTCGACACCCACCGGAAAGAATGTGATTGCTGACTGAGTATTATCTGACTGCCTCATTTATTTTGAGGGCAGTGATCTGAAGACAAATTTTATTGTTTTGGGTATGACAGACTTCGATTGCATTGTGGGCATCGATGTATTGAACAAATATCAGCCAGTGGTTGATTACCGACAGAGAACGGTTCGCTTCCGAACTGATCAGGGGATTCAGTGGATATTTTATGGAAGTGGTTCTCGTCCAAAGATTCCATTGGTATCGGCTATCAAAATGTCATGGCTATTGGAACGTGGGCATACGGGTTATCTCATCTATGCCATTAATGTTGCAGACAAGAAGGAAGAGCAGAGAATCAAGGAGATAACCGTGGCTACGGAATTTGACGATGTGTTTCCGGAAGAAATTCCATGCTTTCCGCCGAGTAGGGAAGTCGAATTTGGAATTGAGCTATTACCAGGGACGTCCGCTATTTCTCGTGCCCCTTATAGAATGGCACCAGCGGAGTTGAGGGAATTGAAGGTGCAGTTGCAGGAACTTCTTGACAAGGTATACATACGTCCTAGTGTATCTCCTTGGGGTGCACCGGTCTTATTTGTAAGAAGAATGTGTTGGGATATGCCCTAAGACATATCATTAGATGATTGTTTATGACATACAATGTAATATGATTTTATGAATGGCAATTCATTATTATATATTATTCTTTTAACTATGCAATGTGAATTAATATATATGTTAATGTCCTTAGAATAATATTGTATTATTCTTAAAGATGTCCCTAGTCAAGTATTATCATGAATAGGGATAATGATAATACGTAGAGACTAGTATGTGTTGATTGATGAACTGTTCATTGATATGAGATATCAAATCAACACATGGGTACATGTTAGAGAACGATGTACTGGACAGACCCACCATGAGAATGCAACATGGATAGTTATCTGATTGTCATATGCAATTCTCATAGTGATAATAATGTATGTAATCCTTACGACTTGTGATCATCAGAGATCCCAACATAAGGAGTTATGTATCTTGATATTGTCAAACGTTACCCGTAACAGGGTAAACTATAAAGGCGACTATTGGATACACTACGAATTATGTAGAGGGATGTTGACTGATCGAGATAGGATTTGTCCCTCCTATATAACAGGAGATGTGTTTGGCCCTTGATCAAGTGAGAACTAAAATGCATGGCCATGCTCGAATGAGTCGATATGAGATATCGAGCTTATTCGTTTATTCTAGTTCTACTTGGGGATCAAGAAATAAAGATTGAATATACGAGTATGACTATTCCATGACTCGTGTTCAATCTAAACACATGGACAAAGGGATTAAGTTACATGGTTAATATTATCACAAGTTCTAAAGGTTATGTCGAGTCATTGACATTCTTGTAATTTGGGTAGCCTTGATGTGTTGCTAGACACCGCTCTTTGCTTGTAACGTAAAATGAGATTTTATGTCACTGCCAACATTACAAGATCCTATCGGGTTGCACAAAAGATTAAATCGAGAAGGAAAATTAAATTCATGGGATGAATTAAATAATTAAGAGGAGTCTTAATTAATTAATAATTATAAGGATTAAATTATAATCATGGGCTTAAGCCCATGAGGCTTTATGAAAGCTTTTAATTAAATCCTATATAATGATATACAAGGTTATGATCAAATGGTTAATCATACAATTCATTCCTTGATATCAAAAACCTAGCCACAAAAGAAAAGGCTTTCGGCCACCTCTTGCTCGATCATCACCGCCGTTACCGCCGCCGTGATCTTCGACAATTCCGGCCATCGTCTAGCGGTTTAGAACCGTGTGACTTTGCTTCGTTTGTAAACAAGTCTAGCAACTTGTTTTAAACATCCCTTTTCGTTTAATCCTGTGGATACCGCTGAGGCAAGACCTTGGAGGTGTTGCTCGAGACTCGGAGATCGTTGAACGAGGTGCTTCGTGGAAACTGCTCAAACACGCTACAAGGGTGAGACTTTTGTAAAACCTTCATCCGATATGAATCCCTATGTATAGATCCGGTGTCTAGTAATCCAAATTTTATTATTCCAGCTGCGTTGTATGCTTTATGGATTACTTACAGTGGTATCAGAGCCGTGTACAAGGCTCATATCGGATTTATGTGGTTAAATAGTTTAATCATATTTAGATTAATATTGCATGCTATTTAAAACTGTATGAACATATATGATATGTTAATATTTAGTTTGTGAAATTATCATGATATTATATTTGATATAATTGATGTTTAATGTATACGATACACGAAGCGAATAATCAAATATATTGATCAATGTTTCGGCCACCCCTAGCATATTGACCCACGGCTTAGCCACATGAAGGCTAGGGTTTTCGAACCCTTGGCTCGAGATGGCCTAGTCGTTGTGGCTCATGTTCATGCATGGAGGTTTCGAGACGTGGATGAGTTTTGAACTCTTTGGCTCGATAATGGTTCACGCATGCATAGATTAGTGGCTTCACCACATGAGAGCTAGGGTTTTCGAACCCTTGGCTCGAGATGGTTGAGCCAACCCCGTGCATGGCCTGACCGTGACTCGTGGCTAACAAATTCCATTGTTTCAATCAAGATGGCTCGATGAAAACTCAAGATGGTGAGAGGCGGCTAGGGTTTGGAACCCTAGCGCCGCCGCCGCTCGAGCATGGTTCGGCCATGGGCTAGGGTTTCGAACCCTAGGCCCAAACTTGGTCCAGCCGTGTATTTGGTTGGTTCGAACCATGGTGGTTCGTGACTTAGTCGCTTAAGTTCGAGGCATGTGATGTCCCGAGCGTACGATAATTGTTCAAAAATTATTTTACAGTTTTAATTAGAATTAAATTTAAAATGTTTAGAATTTAATTAATTAAATGTTAAAGCATGCTTTATGTGTTGTTTGAGCATGGTGCATGGTTATAGCCCTTTGACCTATTAGATATGATTTGTGAATGTTTGTAGTTTATAATACGACCTGCGTGTCGTGCCTTCTCTATTTTATTCTAAATGTTGTCCCTCCCCTATGTTCCCCTCGAATGTGAATCGAGGAATTCTATATCTTGTAAATAGTATAGTTTAATTGATTGATGGTGAGCAATGAAGATGGAGCATCGTGTCGGGATGAGGAGGCTATTCACAAATTGGAGCCAAAGGAAGGTGCTTGTGTAGTTACCTTAGGTTGACTCTTAGGTTTTTCTCATTGGCTTGAGAAAATCGTTAGTAGGGGCTATAACCATGTCACGTTTAATTATGTATGTTGATGCATGATTTATCTTATGTTTTAGATTGATAATTGTATTACACATATATGTAGATATGTATACAACTATATGTAGTGGACATATTTTAAATTATCAAACTAATCATGAGATCAATAAATCCCTCTAAAATATTAAGTTTTAGATGCCTTCCAAAATTAAAAGTACTAGTCAAAAACTTCGATTGTACATGTGTGGGTTTGCCAAAGCAAAGCACCGTGGCAATCTTAGTAAGGCCGAAAGGATAAAAGTGATATCCGTTATACTTTAAATTGGGTACGACTTAACTAGGTTATCTCAATAGGATTGGGAACCTAGAGGCATGGGTTGGATAATAATTCATTTGATGAATTGAACAAAGTGTTGTTCGTCCAACTATCCAAGAATTATATGTGATGTAATTGACAAAGTGTTGTCTACCTAAATAACCGAGTCTTGGGCGAGCCAAAGCTAACTCAAGATTAGGCGAAATATGGATCTTGGCCCACTAAAGGTTTCGAGGGTTGATTTTTTTTTAACAAAATAGTGGGAGTATCATTTAATATAAGACCATGTTAAATGATTAAATCATAAACTTATTTTGCATATTTATATTGTAGATATCCATGGCAACTAACAACGTAACAAGCACTTTATCACTGCGATCGGTCCTTGAGAAGGACAAATTAAATGGGACAAATTTCCTAGACTGGCATAGGAACTTGAGGATAGTCCTCAAACAAGAAAAGAAACAATATGTCCTAGAGGAACCCTTACCTGCTGAGGAACCTCCCCTAACGGCTACTGATGTGACTAGAAATAGACACATCTATTGAGATTAATTGTTTACGATTTGGTATATTTTGATGGGTAAATTGATACATATGCTACCTAATCGTATATTTGTGTAAATGTAGGGAAAGGTGAAGAAATCAAGCTAAAATGATGAAAGAAGCAATAAAGTTGAAGAAAAGAGGAAAAAACCAGAATCCAAGACACATGTTGCTCCTTTCTCCTCAAATTTCTATATGTTTGAGCCATGTTTTGGAAATGTGGTCCATAGAAAAGTTGTAGAACTTTGAGTTATCTTCGCGTGGACAGCTGATTCATCGAATTCGGAGTTCGGACGAGAAAGTTACGGCCAAAATACGAAACTCGCCAGAAAATTTGATGACAGGCGTAATTACGCCATTCACAGGCGTAATTACGCCAACGCTACGGCATTGACAGGCGTAGCTACGCCATTCTACGCGTATTTACGCCTGAAGAGTTTTGAAAGTGTAAAATTCTTGATTTCTTTCCTTCCCACATGGATTTTACCCTACTCCATCAGCCTCCATACCTCATATACACGATTTTTACCTCATATTAAGCATAATTTCATACCTTAGAATAATTTTAGAGATTTTAAAGATTTTTCCTTTCAACTTTTATGAAGAACGCTTGAAGAACGAGGACGGAATCGACAAGCCGGAATCGTGCTTCCTTTTAGTAACTTTTTCTTTTCCTATTAGTTTGATGTTTTCTAGATTAATTTTGATTGTTTTTAATCTAGTTATGAGTAGCTAAATACTTTTGTGATTCTCGGTTTAGGAAAACGATACATTGGATGTTTACGATTCTTGTGAGATAAGTTTTGATTGTTGATTTTCTTTGAGTATCAATTGTTTTTTTGATTTGATTGTCATAATTGTTATGCATGATTGTTGGATTGATCACCTAGCTATCTTTCATACAATTTAACGCTAAATTAGATATCAAATACGGAATCGTTTGATCCCTCTAATTTACGAAGCAACTAAGATTAATTAAATTCCGCTTGTGAGTTTGTTAAATTCTTAGGAAAAACAATTGACTAGATTAAACATAGACGCTTGGATTATGTTGTTTAGATTCATCGATCTCACTAGTTCATATGCTATCATCGATTTAAATCTTAATCGCTTGTATTTTGATTGATTGTTTGATAAGGGTTAAACTAGAACGCTTGGGCTACTTAACTAAACTTAAGGTGAGATAGGACTTTGATTATTGGATTAAACGTCCACGATGAATATTCATATGAGAATTGAATCGTATGTGAAGATCGATGATCAAGATAGTAAACGCCAATTGTAAAGTTAACCGAAAACCGAGAATCGCTCTTTTCTCATAAGTTAATTAATCTAGTTTAATTTTGCATCATAGTAGTAGTATTATTCAATTGATTTCAAAAACCCCTTTTTATTTTAGTTTGCATAAGTTAACACAAAGATATAACCTTCCTCGTGGGATCGATCCCTACTCACGCTACTACATTCATTACTGTTATTAACTTGAGAGGGTTAATTTGGGCGTACGCGATAAACGCTACCAGCTACAAGAGCCGAAAAAGATGCTTACAAGAAGCATCAAAGTGACGCACTTGATGTTGGGTGCCTTATGCTTGCCACCATGAACTCTGAGCTTCAGAAGCAACATGAGGAAATGGAGGCGTTTGATATGATCGAGCACCTTAAGCAACTGTACCAACAACAAGCAAGACAAGAGAGGTATGACGTCTCTAAGGCGTTATTCCAGTGTAGAATGGTAGAAGGAAGTCTGGTTGGAACTCATGTACTCAAGATGATTGGGTATATTGAGAATCTGGAAAAGCTGGGTTTTCCTTTGGACCAAGAGTTGGTCACTGACGTGATCTTGCAATCATTGCCTGAAAGCTTCAGTCAATTTGTCTTAAATTACAATATGATTGAAATTGAGAAGACACTACCACAGTTACTTGGCATGCTTAGAACTTTTGAAGCAAATAGCAAGAAGTCTAAACCTACAAATATTCTTATTGTGAATAAGAACAAAGGAAAGACTAAAGCTAAGAACTTCAAGAAGAACAAGAAGGTCTTTGTTAAATCTAAGCCAAAGTCATCTGCACTGAAACCAAAGGGAGGGATAGCGAAGGAAGGGAACTGTTTCCATTGCGGTGAGACCGGCCATTGGAAAAGAAACTGCAAAGTATATCTGGAGGATCTAAAGAAAGGAAGTGTGACTTCCACTTCAGGTATTTTTGTTATAGAAGTCAATTTATCTACTTCTTCATCATGGGTATTAGATACTGGATGTAGATCTCACATTTGTGTAAATGTGCAGGACCTCAAAAAGAGTAGATTGTTGGCGAAAGGCGAAGTTGATCTCCGAGTTGGAAATGGAGCAAGAGTTGCTGCATTAGCTATAGGAGATTATTAGTTATCTTTGCCTTCTGGTTTATCGTTGATTTTAAAAGACTGTTATTTTGTGCCATCCATTACCAAAAATATAATTTCTATTTCTTGTTTAGACAAGTGTGGGTTTTCATTTATGATAAAGGAAACTGTTGTTCAATTTATTTAAATGATATGTTTTATGCTAGTGCACAAATGGTGAATGGTCTTTATTTATTAAATCTTGATATGCCTATCTATAATATAAATACTAAAAGGATTAAAAATAATGATTGTAATCCGACTTATCTCTGGCACTGTCGCTTGGGCCACATAAACGAGAACCGCATATCTAAACTTCATAAGGATGGAGTATTAGATTCATTTGATTTTGAATCATATGAAACATGCGAATCTTGTTTAATGGGCAAGATGACTAAAGCCCCTTTCAAGGGACATGTTGAAAGGGCAAATGTTTTATTGAGACTAATACATAGTGATGTATGTGGACCAATAAGTACACAAGCTAGAGGTGGTTTTCAATACTTCGTTACATTTACTGATGACCTCAGTAGATATGGGTATGTGAACCTAATGAAGCATAAGCATGAAACCTTTGAAAAGTTCAAAGATTTCAAGAATGAAGTACAAAACCAACTTGGCAAAAGTATCAAAATCCTTCGATCAGATCGAGGAGGTGAATACCTAAGCCAAGAGTTTCATGACTATCTAAAGGAGTGTGGGATAGTCCCACAACTCACTCCTCCGTATACTCCACAATGGAATGGTGTATCCGAGAGGAGAAATCGAACCTTGTTAGACATGGTTAGATCAATGATGAGTCATGCAGATCTTCCGATATCGTTTTGGGGACACGCTCTAGAAACAACGATTTTTTTACTGAACCATGTTCCATCTAAATCAGTGGAAAAGACACCATATGAGATATGGACTGGGAAGCGTCCTAGTATGTCTTTTATGAAGATTTGGGGTTGTGAGGCTTTCGTTAGACGTCACGCCACTAACAAACTTGGACCCAAATCTGATAAGTGTTTATTTGTGGGGTATCCTAAGGAAACGAAAGGATACTATTTCTATTATCCCACCGAGAACAAAGTAGTTGTTGCTCGGACTGGTGTATTTCTTGAAAGAGAATTTATTTCTAGAAAAACCAGTGGGAGAAAAATAGAACTTAGTGAAGTTCAACCACAAGAAAACACTGAACCTGAGATTGAGATGGAAACAGAGCAGACACCGCAAGCTGTTGTGGAAGAAGTACCTGCTCAAGAGACACAAGCCCAGCGTAGGTCTGTAAGAGAACACCGGGAGCCACAGAGATATGGATTTCTTGTGACTCAACAAGGTGACTTACTACTTATTGATGAGGATGAGCCGTCATCTTATCAACAAGCTATAATGGGCAATGATTCTGAGAAATGGCAAGAGGCCATGAAATCTGAGATGGAATCCATGTATGCAAACCAAGTATGGACTTTGGTTGATCCACCTGAAGGGGTACGACCCATAGGGTGCAAATGGATTTTCAAGAAAAAGACTGATATGGATGGTAATGTACAAACCTATAAAGGTCGGCTGGTTGCAAAAGGATTCAAACAAATTCATGGTATTGACTATGATGAAACCTTTTCACCAGTGGCCATGGTTAAATCCATAAGGATCTTACTTGCAATAGCTGCATTTCATGATTATGAAATCTGGCAGATGGATGTCAAAACAGCTTTCCTTAATGGAAATCTACTCGAGGATGTGTACATGACACAGCCCGAGGGTTTTGTCGATCCAAAGGATGCTGGAAAGATATGTAAGCTACAACGATCCATTTATGGATTGATGCAAGCTTCTCGGAGTTGGAATCTTCGTTTTGATGATGCAATCAAAGAGTTTGGTTTTATCAAAAACGTAGATGAACCTTGTGTCTACAAGAAGGTCAGTGGGAGCATAATCATTTTCCTAGTGTTGTATGTAGATGACATACTTCTCATTGGGAATGATATCCGTGCCTTACAATCTGTAAAGATTTGGCTAGGGAACTGCTTTTCGATGAAAGACTTGGGAGAAGCCACCTATGTATTAGGAATCAAGATCTATAGAGATAGATCGAGAAGGCTTCTCGGCCTAAGTCAAAGTACATACATAGACAAAGTGCTTAAAAGGTTTAGCATGCAAGAATCAAAGAAAGGATTCGTGCCTATGACACATGGTATATATCTCTCGAAGGAACAGTGTCCTTCAACACCAGATGAGAGACAACGCATGAGTAAGATTCCATATGCGTCAGCTATTGGATTTATCATGTATGCCATGATATGTACTCGTCCCGATGTATCGTATGTTTTGAGCATGACGAGCAGATATCAAGTTGATCCAGGTGAAGGTCACTGGATTGCTGTCAAGAATATCCTGGAGTACTTGAGAAGAACTAAGGATACATTCTTGATTTATGGAGGTGAGGAAGAGCTCAATGTAATGGGTTACACTGATGCAAGCTTCCAAACCGACAAAGATGATTATCGATCGCAATCTGGATATGTGTATTGCCTAAATGGAGGTGCTGTGAGCTGGAAGAGTTCAAAGCAAGAAACAGTAGCCGATTCTACAACGGAAGCTGAGTATATTGCTGCCTCGGATGCAGCAAAGGAAGCTGTTTGGATTAGGAAGTTCATTTCTGAACTTGGAGTGATGCCTAGCATTAAAGATCCGATAGAACTCTATTGTGACAACAATGGAGCGATCGCATTGGCTAAGGAACCTAGATCTCACCAAAGATCCAAGCACATACTTCGGCGCTTTCATTTCATTCGAGAAATCATTGAAAGGGGAGATGCTAAAATATGCAAAGTACCAACAGATGATAACGTATCTGACCCATTGACGAAGCCACTGTCACAGCAGAAGCATGATCGTCATACTAGATCTCTAGGCATTAGGTATATGTCTGAGTGGTCTTAGTGCAAGTGGGAGATTTGTTGGGATATGCCCTAAGACATATCATTAGATGATTGTTTATGACATACAATGTAATATGATTTTATGAATGACAATTCATTATTATATATTATTCTTTTAACTGTGCAATGTGAATTAATATATATGTTAATGTCCTTAGAATAATATTGTATTATTCTTAAAGATGTCCCTAGTCAAGTATTATCATGAATAGGGATAATGCTAATACGTAGAGACTAGTATGTGTTGATTGATGAACTGTTCATTGATATGAGATATCAAATCAACACATGGGTACATGTTAGAGAACGATGTACTGGACAGACCCACCATGAGAATGCAACATGGATAGTTATCTGATTATCATATGCAATTCTCATAGTGATAATAATGTATGTAATCCTTACGACTTGTGATCATCAGAGATCCCAACATAAGGAGTTATGTATCTTGATATTGTCAAACGTTACCCGTAACAGGGTAAACTATAAAGGCGACTATTGGATACACTACGAATTATGTAGAGGGATGTTGACTGATCGAGATAGGATTTGTCCCTCCTATATAACAGGAGATGTGTTTGGCCCTTGATCAAGTGAGAACTAAAATGC
This sequence comes from Haberlea rhodopensis, assembly GCA_907163345.1. NCBI lineage: Eukaryota > Viridiplantae > Streptophyta > Magnoliopsida > Lamiales > Gesneriaceae > Haberlea > Haberlea rhodopensis. Next base: position 1,014,997 of record CAJQUN010000151.1, on the reverse strand, counting down.
ATGGCCATGCTCGAATGAGTCGATATGAGATATCGAGCTTATTCGTTTATTCTAGTTCTACTTGGGGATCAAGAAATAAAGATTGAATATACGAGTATGACTATTCCATGACTCGTGTTCAATCTAAACACATGGACAAAGGGATTAAGTTACATGGTTAATATTATCACAAGTTCTAAAGGTTATGTCGAGTCATTGACATTCTTGTAATTTGGGTAGCCTTGATGTGTTGCTAGACACCGCTCTTTGCTTGTAACGCAAAATGAGATTTTATGTCACTGCCAACATTACAAGATCCTATCGGGTTGCACAAAAGATTAAATCGAGAAGGAAAATTAAATTCATGGGATGAATTAAATAATTAAGAGGAGTCTTAATTAATTAATAATTATAAGGATTAAATTATAATCATGGGCTTAAGCCCATGAGGCTTTATGAAAGCTTTTAATTAAATCCTATATAATGATATACAAGGTTATGATCAAATGGTTAATCATACAATTCATTCCTTGATATCAAAAACCTAGCCACAAAAGAAAAGGCTTTCGGCCACCTCTTGCTCGATCATCACCGCCGCTGCCGCCGCCGTGATCTTCGACAATTCCGGCCATCGTCTAGCGGTTTAGAACCGTGTGACTTTGCTTCATTTGTAAACAAGTCTAGCAACTTTTTTTAAACATCCCTTTTCGTTTAATCGTGTGGATACCGTTGAGGCAAGACCTTGGAGGTGTTGCTCGAGACTCGGAGATCGTTGAACGAGGTGCTTCGTGGAAACTGCTCAAACACGCTACAAGGATGAGACTTTTGTAAAACCTTCATCCGATATGAATCCCTATGTATAGATCCGGTGTCTAGTAATCCAAATTTTATTATTCCGCTGCGTTGTATGCTTTATGGATTACTTACAGAATGATGGTTCGATGCACTTGTGCATCGATTACCATCAGTTGAATAAAGCGACGATAAAGAACAAGTACCCTCTTCTGCGGATTGATGATCTGTTTGATCAGTTGCCGGGCACGAAGCTTTATAGCAAGATTGATTTGAGATCTGGGTACCATCAGATACGAGTTAGAGAGGAAGATGTTCAGAAGACAGCGTTCCATACTTGTTATGGGCACTATGTGTTCTTGGTTATGCCGTTCGGAGTGATGAACACCCTGGCTGTCTTTATGAGTCTAATGAACAGGGTGTTTCAGCCGTATCTAGATCAGTTTGTCATAGTATTTATTGATGACATCCTCATCTATTCTAGGAGTGAGGTGGAACACGTGAGACATCTGCGTACAGTGCTTCAGATTCTCCGAGACAATCAGCTGTTTGCCAAGCTCAGTAAGTGCGAGTTCTAGTTGGACAGTGTGGTATTTCTGGGTCATGTCATCTCCAGAGATGGGATATCAGTGGATCCCAGGAAGGTAGAGACATTACTGGAGTGGTCTGTGCCTACCTCTGTGCCCGAGATTCGGAGTTTTCTTGGTTTGACTGGGTACTATCGATGCTTCGTCGAGGGATTTCTAAGATTGCCAAGCCATTGACGCAGTTGACTCAGAAGGGAGTACCATTTTATTGGTCTGAGGCTTGTGAGCAAAGTTTCCAAGAGTTGAAGCATCGATTGACATATGTACCCGTGTTGGTAATTCCCACGGAGAACAAGAGGTTCATCCTTTATACAGATGCATCGTTACAGGGTTTAGGATGTATGTTGATGCAAGATAAGCATGTGGTGGCTTATGCTTCGAGACAGTTGAAGCCGCATGAGACCAGATACCCAGTTCATGATTTGGAACTGGCGGCTATTGTGTTTGCCTTGAAGATTTGGCGGCACTACTTGTATGGTACTTCATTTACCATCAACACGGACCACAAGAGCCTGAATTTCTTATTTACTCAGGCGGAACTGAATATGAGGCAGAGGAGATGGATGGACTTACTTAAGGACTATGATTGTGAGATAGCGTACCATCCCGGAAAGGCGAACTTGACAGTTGACACTCTGAGCCGGAAAGTGAAGTGCACAGCAGACGATGTCATTCATTTGTCAGCTTTGTTGACCTCCTACTGTCAGTTGGGGTATGACTTTGATGTGTCTGCATCGCCGGTACGTATGGCAACGTTGCTAGCTGAGCCGGATATTTTTGAGAATATTAGGAGAGCTCAGAAGACAGACGATGAGATACATATATGGTTAGCATTGGTCCTTCAAGGACAACCATCGAGATTCAGGATTGTAGAGGACGGTACGTTGAGGGTCGGTAACTGTTGGGTGATTCCAAGTGTGCCGGAGCAGTGCCAGGGAATCTTGCAGCGAGCTCACAGTAGCATGTTTAGTATTCACCCAAGAGGGAGGAAGATGTATAAGGACCTTTACGACCAATTCTGGTGGAAAAGAATGAAACGAGATGTTGTGGCATTCGTTAAGAGGTGCTTAATCTGTCAGCAGGTGAAGGCAGAGAGGGAGAGGCCTGGTGGTGAGTTAAAGAGCTTGGAGATACCTAAATAGAATTGGGAGCACATATCCATGGACTTTGTGACCCACTTGCCAAGGATGACTTCGGGATTTGACGCCATTTGGGTGATTGTGAATAGGCTGACGAAGGTGGCTCACTTTATTTCATATAGTATGACGTTCACATACTTGAGGATGTCCCAGTTTATATTCGGGATGTAGTGAGATTGCAGGAAATTCCAGTTTCTATTGTGTCTGCCCGAGACCCGAGGTTTACATCTCATTTTTGGGAAGCTCTCCAGTCGGCTTTGGGAACTGAGGTGAGGTTGAGCACGACTTACCATCCCCAAACCGATGGCCAGACTGAGCGTACCATACAGACGCTCGGGCTTGTGTGTTGGAGTTTGATACTCCGTGGCAGGATTCAGTGGCCTTGGTAGAATTCTTGTACAACAATAGCTACCAGGCGAGCATTCAAATGTCTCCTTTTGAGGCCCTTTATGGTCGGCATTCTCGATCACCGTTGTACTGAGATGATTTGGACCGTAAGTGTGATATCCCCGAAATGATTATGTGCATTTGAACATTTATTATGTTATATGAGGATTATGGTGTAAAATTATGGAGTTGATCTATTTATATTGGGAAATGCTTAGTCATGTGGTGGTCATGGTCTAGTAATGCATTTCAGGGTGTATGTGGTATATGTTGGGGATTTAAGTTATGGCATGATTATTTGGGGTGTGTGTTGGTAATTGTGGTATAGCATGTTTAATTTGAAATTAGAAGTGAAGTTATGTCATGACATTTGTTTAAAATTGTAATATCAGTTATTGATTTAATTATGAGTTATGGTACATGGACAACCAAAATGGGCGTTTTAAATGCATTGGAATTCAGGAAGTATTTTATATCTATGGTTTATGCATTTACGCTTTACATTTATATTATGTTGAATATGAATTACCATGTGCTCATGTGTTGGGGGTTGTCTTTGTAGGTGCTTTTGACATGGAGAACCAGGGTCGGGGTTGATACGCTGAGCTGTAAGGAGTGCTACAGGATTAGCATACCAGAAAGTACTTTTGTATGGCTTCTACATAGTGTAGACTAAAGCTTTAGTTTAGTACACTTTTGTTAGGATTGTATCTAATTCCTTTTGAACTTCTTTGGTACTGTAACTCTTAAGCTCAGGGTTATCAACACGGCCTACTACTCTGATTTATGAATGATTAGTTCTCTTAATTGCACCTTAGAATCTTGTTTCGATAACGGGGTCTCACAGTAAGTCGGTCGGAGGACCGGAACTGATTCGGGAGATGGAAGAAAGGGTGAAAGTGATCAGACAGAAAATGAAAGTAGCCCAGGATAGGCAGGCCGCCTATGCTAATAAACGGCGATGACCGTTAGAATTTCAATTGGGAGATAAGGTCTTTTTGAAGATCTCACCTTTTAGAGGTGTTGTGCGGTTTGAAATGCGCGGGAAACTATCTCCGAGGTATGTTGGATCGTATGAGATCTTGCAGCGCATTGGTACTTTGGCTTATTGCTTGGCCTTGCCACCATCTTTGTCTGAGATACATGACGTGTTTCATGTGTCTATGTTGAGGAAATATGAGCCAGATCCCTCTCATGTGTTGCAGCCTTCAAAGGTTCAGTTGGATTCTGATGTGTCCTATGTTGAACGGCCTGTTAGAATTCTGGATCGAGCTGATCGCAGACTTCGAAACAAGGTGATACCGATGGTCAAAGTTCAGTGGGAATGCAGGGGTGTTGAGGAGGTCACGTGGGAGACTGGGCGACATATGGTGAAGCACTACCCGTAACTATTCTATGGAATGTGAATTTATGTTTTGATTCAGATTGGTAAGTGCATGCAGTTTCGAGGACGAAATTTTCTAAGTAGGGGAGTATTGTGATATCCCTGAAATTAATCATGTGCTTTATGGTTTCTAATAATAATTATGGTGTTATGATTATTATTATGGTTGGGAAATGTATAGTTATGCGGTGGGCATGAACTGATATTACATTTAAGGGTGCATGAGATGCATATTGGGGAAATGGTGGCATGATTTATTGGGCTTTGTTCTAGAGATGTAGAAAAAGCATGTTAATTGATGTTATGGCGCATTTCATTGAGTAAATGCTTTAAAATATCATGTTGGGATATTTTACTACATCATGCTAATTAATTGGACACCATTTTTATAATTAAACCCTCACACTCCTATACCCCACCCCCTTTGTTCACTCTTACCTCCCCATCACTCTCTTTAATCACTCAAAACCCTTTCCCCCAAAAACCCAAAATCGATCAACACCAAGGGAATAGGAGGAAACTTTGGAAAGCTTATAATCTTTGTTTCTTGCTAGGAAATTGGAGCTAGGTGGTAAGAAATCCTTCATTGTGGTGTTTAAGTTTGTTTTAATTGGGTTTTGGGTTTGTATTTTGGGGAAGAAATGGGTTTATTTTGAAGGATATAGATTATTTGGTTGGATATGGAATTTTTGTTGATTATTGATGTGTATGTGTTGATTATGAAGTATTTGGTTGTAGGAGTTGGAAGGGATGAAATGTATGAAAATGGCGATTTTCGCGTGTACAGACATCGGCGATCGATCGGAGTGATTTCGCGATCGATCACGCGTATCATGTCTCGGAACAGAAGGTTTCAGCGATCAATCATGAGCTTGGCGCGATCGATCGGCACAAGCTCAGTGATCGATCGCGGAATGTCATTTTTTGGGCGATAAGGCAGTAGCATCTCGCGATCGATCGGGGCCATTGACGATCGATAGCGAGACGCCAACTATTTGTATTTTGGTTATTTTGATGGGATTTTTGGTATTGGACGATTATTTGGTTTCTAATATTGAGTTGTGCAATTGTATAGAGCCTTCCCAGGTGGCAACACAACGAAGTGGATAAAGTCCAAAACACATCCCATATTCTGGAAAGGTACGTACGGGCACCAAACGGTAACATGTATTTTGTATACATATTGGATTATGTATTGTGGTTGCATATTCATGTTGGATTATGCATTGTGGTTGCATATATATATGTTGAATGCTTGGTGCACATCCCATGAGTCGTTGTTATATTCGAGTGATGACTTTAAATACTTTGCCGTTGTCATTTGAAGCGATGAGAGAATACTTGCCGCTGTCATATCGTAGCGAGGAAAGAATATTTGCCGCTAATATGTTGAAGCGATGGTACATGCCGCTGTCACATTAAAGCGAGGTTATTTGATGCCGCTGATATGTCAAAGCGAGGGGTATTAGTGCCGCGGTCATGACAAGCGATGTGCATTAAAATACACTGTTATAACAAGACTAGGGATTGGTTATTGGTATTGATGGAAACCAGTTATATGTCATGACATTTATTAACTATATTATAATCTGATGATTATGAATATGAGTTGTGGTACAGGGACAACCAAGGGAGCGTTTTAAATGCATTGAATGCAGGAAGTGCTTCGTATTTACAATTTATGCATTTATACATTATAATCATATTGTGGTGAATATGGATTATTATATACTCATGGTTTGGGGTTGTTCCTGTAGGTTCATTTTGGCATAGAGGGCTAAGGCCAGGGTTCATGCAGTGAGCAGTGTGAGGAGTACTATCGATATAGATGAACAAGAATTCTTTTGTGTAGTTTCTACGTAGGGTAGAGTAAATCTATAGCTTTACATTCATTTTATGGGAATGTAATTAATTCCTTTTTGCAAGTTTTATTTTGGCACTGTATCGTTAAGCTCGAGGCATCACCATTAACCCTATACTCTGATTCTTGCATGTTGAGCTCTCTTAATGCACTTAATCCACACTTAAGGTAGAGAGGTCTACACCCGTTGATCTATTTGACAATATTATTTGTCAAACTCTTCATGTCACTTATTTGACGTTTGTTATGACTTCACTTTTCCTTCATATTTCTAGTTTAGCCAAGTACCCCCACATTTCAAATATTGTAGGAAACTCTATTTTCCTTCAATCACAAGGTTTTTCTTCATTGACTAAATGTGGTACTTAGTATGTGATTGACCAATAGAAATGCAACCCCCCACAACTTCGGGTAGTAACGAAGTGCACTGGCGTTCAAACGTTCGTGTTTCAAGTTCTAAGTGTTATCATCTTACAAATCCAAATTCAAGTTTTTATTTCTTGAAAATTTCGGATTTAAGAATACTTGCTTCCAAAAGTTGAAACTTGGATAATATTCTCAAACTCGGTTCACAATTTGCAATTTAAGCGTACTAACTTAGAAAACTTGAATTCAAGATTTTAAATCTTGCAAATTCATGTTATAAGCGTACTAGCTTATAAATTCAAAATGAACCAATTTGAGATATTACAACGCCTAGTCAAAATTTGTGGCTTAGAAACTCCAATTCAAGATTTTATAGTCTTGCAAATTCAAACTTAAGCGTCAAATTCTTAGAAAACACAAGTATACGATACTCACAATTTCCCATAGCAAAACTCATTTGCTAAATTTTAATGCAATCTCATTCTTGAAGTGTTTAAACACCTCATTGGCCTCGTTTTTGCTTCATAACAAAAAAGTCAGAACAATATCATGTGCAAATATTGATAAAGTAACAAAGTACTTTTCTCACATCTCTAGTTTGCACAATATTTCCATCACAAACATCATTGTGAGTTAACTCTAGAGACATTACGATTCTTCTAACAAATGAAGATTTTGTTTACTTAGTGCCCACGCATGCAATAAATTTAACATTACAATTTGTGCTACGAACTATGGTTTAAATGATCCTAACAATCATGCCACAGACCATAAGATTCAATACAAGTAGTAATAACATAAATTTTATTGCTTTCAACAAATATCGTCATTACATTTATTTAGAATAACTTCATTCTTGTAGATTACAACTTTCAAAGATACACAATCTAATTAAGCAGTAAGCGTTAGATCATCCAAATCATTTGAGAGACAATCTTTTTGGGTCACATTTATTTGATCCATAGCACGATCGTCTATATTGCGACAATCCTACGCCATATGATTTGGTTCTCCACATTTGTAGCACTTGCCTTTGAACTTCTTCGCCTTTCCAGATTTGGAGGCCATGCCGTCAAACTTCCGCTTTGTTCCGGCGTTTTTTCCACTAAGTTCACTCATGCTTCATGTTAGTGCCAATTTTCCTTCCTTTCAGAAATTCTGTTGTCCTCTTCGATTCTCAAGCAAACCACAAGGTCTTCAAAATTCATCTCTTTCCGTTTGTGCTTGAGATAATTCTTGAAGTCCTTCCATGACGGAGGCAACTTCTCAATCATTGCGGCCACTTGGAATAAATCAATTAGAACCATTCCCTCTGCATGAATTTCGTGCATGATTACTTGCAAATCTTGCACTTGTGCTATCACCGGCTTTGTATCAATCATTTTGAAATCCATGAATCTCCCAACGATGAGTTTCTTCATGCCGGCATCCTCGGATTTGTACTTCTTCTCCAAGGATTTCTACAATTCCTTGGCCGTCTTCACTAGACAATACACATTGTATAATGTGTTGTCCAGTCCGTTGAGAATATAATTCTTGCACATGAAATCGCTTTGATTCCACGCATCAACCGCAACGCTCTTTTGGTTGTCGGTTTCATCCTCAATAATAGTAGGAGCATCTTCATTTGAAGAACCTTGCCAACCTCAAGGTTGTAAAATAAAACATCTTTTATTGCCATCGCTTGAAATAATTCCCATTGAACTTTTCAGATCTTTCACCATGATGAACGGAAGTCGTTGTTTCACTCGACAAAGCCATTAGTTGCTAATATTGTCTTAAGATTGTTGTAAGTATTTATCTCTCAAAATGTAACTCAGGAATTTAGTAACAATATAACAATGGCTTCAAAACAAGTTTTATGTAGAGGCGAGATTTGTAATCTCCATCCTTAAGACAATATTGCCCCGCTATGGTGCTAACGGTTTGCTATGGCAATTTATCTCCCCAGATACAATGACTATGACTTGTGATAGGAGCACTCCAAATCACAAGTTCTCAAAACACAAAGGTTCAAAGCACTCAAAGAAGAAACTTGAATAACAAACAAATTGCTTTCAATTTAATCTCTTTATATGATGTTGATTTTCAAAAATCTTGTATATAAAACTAGTGGGAATGTACTATATATAGTAAACCAAAGATAGGAGTCCAAAAGTCACCATTTGGATGCACCACATCAAGGAAAAAACGCATCCCAACATGAATGAACAAACAATTCTTGGCAACAGACACAGTGCTCGATCGATCGAGCAAAGAGCTCGATCGATCGATCTACTGTTCCAAAAGAGGTGAAAATTTCTGGCCAGCTCGATCGATCGAGCACACTTCACATTCTCTAACAATACATGACTTGTGCTGGGATTGAATCTGTTATGAATCCCGACCTCCATCCACAAATCCTATTCAATATATCTATATATTTTTCTGTTCAAGCAAATTGAAATGGCCTTCTTTGTGTGATTTGTTTGTCTCCGATCTTTTTCTAATGTCTTAACCAATAGCAAGCAACCAAACCAATCACCCAATTGTCGAACTGTTATGCTCTGCTTCCAAGAATTTTTCCAGAACATGCTCAACAAATTCTCAGCCTCAACCAGTCACGAACACAGAACAGCACAAGAAACATCAAACTAACGCATAATTAGTCTAATGCATGATAAAGAATTGCATTTGTTCTTGCATCAAGATCGAATGCATTATGTAGGGTCTTCCTACCTTAACATCATTATAATAACGTATTTTGGACTAAACATGCATTAATAACATCTTAGGGTTCCGGTTGTAGCCTTGAGCTAATAGGATTACATGCCAAAAATAAAATTCCAAAAGCTAATTAATTACATTCTCGATAATGAATGTTAAAGCTATAGATTTACACTACTCCTAGAGTAGAGACTATCCAAAAAATCCTCTAACCTAAATTCATTCATGCTCTTCGTAGTTCACTGCCTCAACCCGACCCTTAGCCCTTCAGTCCAAAAGTGTACCTACAGGAACAACCCATCATGAGCATGCACATCATTACTTAACATCATAAGACAATGGCATATAAATAAATGCATGAAAATAATAGTTAACATATACTTCCTGGTTAATCGCATTAACCCACTTTTGTTGTCCCTGCTTCATAGTCATGCATGTAATCATTAGTTCTTGACATAAATGATTAAAATCGTACTTCACTTATATGCTCATAATCAACAATGTTAATTAGAAATGTGACTGTTCTGGTCCTGCTATGACAGCGACACAATTGGCCCCCTCGCTACGACATATAGCGGTACTGTGATATCCCTCGCTACACCTTGATAGCGGATATATCTCCTCGCTAGCTATGTCAGTGGTAAGTACCTTCCTCGCTTGCCCATAACAACTACCGGAACATTCTAACATTTCTAATAACATAGTTTAACATACATCATAAACATCATAGCATCTTTACTCATCATAAACATCATCTTCACTTATCATAAACATCATCGTAAACATCATATCATCTTTACTCATCATAGACATCATCGTATCTTTACTTATCATAATCATCATCATAAACATCATAAATACTTATGCAATCATTGCGTAGTCATAGTATAGGAGTGTGTTTTACCATCCGATGCCCGTACGTCTCTTACGTACCTTAATTCCAAAAGTGGAGAAGTTGAACAACTTTATCTCCTTGATGTTGTTGGTACCTGGGATGGTTCTACACAACCATACAAATCAATATTAGAAGCCAATTATAGTCCCAATACCAAAAATTCAACAAAAAACATCATTTGCCACTTTTAAGCTGCTGGCGATCGATCGCTGCATCGAGGCGATCGATCGTGAGCCTTACCGATCGATCGCTTCGATGTAGCGATCGATCGCCTGACCCTGCCTCGCGGCGATCGATCGCGCCATATATGGCGATCGATCGCCTGCCACATTTTTTCGCCACTGGTCTTCGGCGATCGATCGCTGCATTTGTAGCGATCGATCGCCATCTGCTGTGTGCGCGATCCTTCACCATTTTTGAGCATTTTTCAAGCTCAACCTCATACCCTTCAAACCCAAACATTCCAACATAACAAATATCATCATAACTCACTAAAACCCACATAAAACACTTCAAAAATCATACCCCAACCACATACAACATATACCCAAAAACAAATCTACAAAAATCCCAAAATGCTAACCCATTTCAAAACTAAACATCATTAAAACTTTAGGAAGGGTTCCATACCTCTTGAGGACTCCAAATCCTATCAAGAATCTCACAAACAAAGATTTTGAGAAGATTCCTCCCTCCTCTCTTGCTCAATTTCGAAAATGGGAATGGGTTAGGGTTGGGGATGAGAATTCGGGATTTAAAAGTGATGGGTAAAGTGAGGTGGGTATAGTGGGGTAAAGGGGTTATAAAGGTTAATTAAAAATTGTACCCCAAAATTAACATGATGTATAAAATACCCCAACATGGTATTTTAAAAGCATTTTACAAAAATGCAACAAACTTCCACTAAATTCATATCTTCCACATAATTAACAACCAATACAAATAAATCATGTTATAACCCCATTTTCTAACATGCATAACATGCACCCTGAAATGCAACCCCCAGGTCACGCCTACCATGTGACTAAGCATTTCAACAAGATAATTAATTTCAACACATAAATCAATTATCACCATAATTAATCATATAAACATCATTAATGCCCAAATTGCATATAATTAATTTCGGGGCATCACACATTATCCCCTCTTAGACATTAAAACATTGCACACCAGATTCAATTCACATCTGATTTTCATTGAGTTATGCCAAGCACACAGACTTCCAGTAGCAAATTTATGTGACAACAATTCAATAGAAAATCATTCAGGCATAAGAAACATAATCGGAAATAGAAGTAATAAATCGGAAAACCAAGGAAGAAATTAACGACACCGGATATACGTGATTCGGCCTTCAACCTGGCCTACATCCACGGGAGGCGGTGATCCATTAAGCATCAAAACCAAGAATGTATACAGATTTCTCCACAATCACACTTCTCGATTCTTTATAGTTCTCTTTTATACACTAAATGCTATAAAAAATACTCACAAGAATCACCGTATGATAATGCTATCACAATCTGTTTTACGTCATTCTTTCTGCCTCGTTGATGCTCCTCACATATTCAAAACCAGAAAGAAAATCGCTCTCATTCTTCAGCAACGACTTCGCTTCTTTTCCTTTCTTCTCTCCTCTATTCTGTTGAAAAATCGCTCTTAACCCCCTAACCCTTTGCTTATGTTTCGTATCACACGTTTATAGGGAAGAGAAAACTGATTTCCCTTCTTAAATCCCAGCCCTTCATCTTGTTTCATTTTCAATGGCCAAGATTCAACCTGAAAATTAAAACCACCAAAAAACAAAAAACAAGGGAAAAACAAAAAACAAGGGCAAAACAAATAACAAAAGGGTAATAGAGTAATTTTGCATTAGTTAATTTCAAGTCAAAAAATTAACAAATCTCCACCTTGAATTCTAATGGACTATCATACGAGATCACCCCCCCTCCAATCCGCCCCAAAGGGCTTTAGCTCTTTCGGATATTCGCTAAGTCCAGACAATGTCTGAACTTAGTTGTGGACAATGCTTTGGTAAGCATATCTATCGGATAATCCTTTGTAGGGATCTTAATCATAGTCACCAATCCCTTCTTGATAGCATCTCGATGCCAACCCAACTCTTCAATCATCTTACGTAGCCACATAACTTCCTTTATGGCTTCGGTGACACCAAGATACTCAGCTGATGTGGAAAACGCTACCACTGATTGAAGATTGGCCTTCCAACTTATATAACCTGTTAGGGACTTCCTGGTGTCTATCCTCCCTGCAAAATCCGAGTCCACATATCCTACTATGTGGCCACTTCCGTTTTCTCATCTTGGGTATTAACCCAAGTCCAACGGAATTTCTCACATATCTCAGAGCCCATTTCAGTGCCTCCCAATAGCCTCTCCCTCGATTTGGCGTGAACCTGCTGATGGCACTCACAGCATAAGCCAAACCAACTCTATTACACACAATGCCACACAATGTACTATCTACCGTACTCGTATATGGCACAGTCTCCTCCAATAAAAACCCCATTTTTACATCCAATTGATCCAGCTCCAAGTATAAATGAGCAACCAAGGCAATTAAGAACCTTATCCGGCAATGCTTGACCATAGGCGAGAAGATTTCATTGAAGCCTATCCCTTCAATTCGAGCATATCCTTTGGCCACTAGCCTGGCCATACATCTCTCCTTCTCTATTCCTGGGATTCGTTCATTTTCCTTGTAGATCCATTTACACCCCACAACTCTCTGGTTATTGGGCCGATTCACAAGCTTCCAAGTCTGATCCTTGTATGAGGAAGTCATCTCATCTGGCATTGCTCCAGTCCATTGGTCTCTATCTGTAAGGCCTCTCTACCTTAACAGTGAAATCAAGATATAAACAGGGCTAAATATGTATTAGAGACATCTTAGAGTTCTGGTTGTTATGTGAGCTCAATGAAATTACAGGCCAAAAATAAAACTTCGATAGTTAGTTAGTTACATTCCCAAAATGAATGTTAAGACTAACAAAAATCCTGTATTCTATCTTCTTTCATGCCTCCTTCAGCTCACAGTTCAACCCAACCCTTAGCCCCTTTGGTCCAAAAGCGTACCTACAGGAACAACTCACCATGAGCATATATGTATCACCACTTAACACAATTCAACTTAATAAAATAATTAAGCGCATGAGACAATTAATAGATATGCTCCTTGATCACCACATTAGCACATTTCATTGTTGTTCCTGTTTCACAAACTTATGCACAAAATCATTAGTTCACAATATAATGATCGATAACGCGTTTCCAATTATATCCACAATATTCCACATTAATCACTAGAATTGTGATGTTCCGGTCCCAATACAACAGCGGAATTTTAGGACCCCTCGCTTCGACATATAGCGGCATCATATGATATCCCTCGCTTCGACAATGACAGCGGCATGTTACCTCGCTTAGACATGACAGCGGCAAATATCATATTACCATCGCTTCATATGACAGCGGCAAGTACCTCCCTCGCTCGGAGATAAAGGCTACCGGAACATTCATCAATTCCATCACAATAATCAAACACAATGGATTCCAATATCATGATATAACACTATCATTTCACATATTTCATCACATATAAGGACACAATATTCACAATATACATCATCAAAGTTGTAACACGTTTTACCGTCCGATGCTCGTACGTCTCACTACGTACCTTAGTCTCAAAAGTGGAGAAGTTGTATAACTTTATCTCCTTGATGTTGTTGGTACCTGGGATGGTTCTACACAACCATACAAATCAATATTAGATGCCAATTATAGTCCAATATTCAAAAATTCCACAAAAATGCCAAAAACACACATTTGTGTGTCTCGCGATCGATCGCCAAGATGTCCCAATCGATCGCGAGATCACACTGCCCGATCCTTATTTTTGCTTTCGGCGATCGATCGCCACTTTTGGGCGATCGATCGCCACTTTTGGCGCGATCGATCGCCAACCTCACCGATCGATCGCCCAAAAGTGGCGATCGATCGCCAAAGGCTTCTGGAGCCTACTGTTGGCTCGCGCTCGATCGCCAAAAATGGGCGATCGATCGCCAGCCCTTGTACCACGAAAATCACCATTTTTGCACATTAAAACCTTCACCAACCTCAACACCATTTATACCAACAACTCAAAAACATTAAAACACTTAAAACCTTCAATACACATCATAAAACCACCAAAAATCCAACATCCCACCAAAAATCACACTAACCCAAACAAACCCATTTCAAACCCTTTTAAAATCTTACCAAAACTCAAACCAAACACTTCAAGAACAACAAGAAGTGACATATAAACATCCTAGGCATTAAATCTTACCAAGAATCACCAAAATGAAACTTTTGCAAGGACTTCCTTCCCACTTAGGAGCTAAAATCGAGTTTGAGGGGAAAGTAAGGGTTTGGGAAGAGATTGGGGATTTAAGGTGAAGAGATAAAGTGGAATAAAAAGGGGGTGAGGTAAAGGGTTAAACCTTTATTTAAATTTGTACCCCAACAATTAATATGATGTAAATTAGACCTCAACATGGTATTTTAAACACATTTCACCACAATGCACCAAATTCCAATTAAATGCATGTTTCACAAAATAAATGACTACCAACACATGAAGCCATTAAAACACCCTATTACCCAACATGCATAGCATGCACCCTGAAATGCTCTACCAGCCCACATGACCAAGCATTTCCACATGGCAATTAATTCTAACACATAAGGCAATTACCACCATAATTAATCATAATTAATCATATGAACACAATTAATGCATTAAACACAATTAATCATTTCGGGGACATCACAATACTCCCCTACTTAGAAGATTTCGTCCTCGAAATCGCATGCACTTACCCCAAAAGAAACTAAACATAAACACATACCAGAGAATAGTTCCGGGTAGTGCTGCACCATATGTCGTTCCGTCTCCCACGTGGCCTCTTCGACACCCCAACGATCCCACTGAACCTTGACCATCGGTATAACCTTGCTTCGAAGTCTGTGATCCTCTCGATCCAGAATTCTGACTGGCCGTTCAACATAGGATACATCTGAACTCAACTGAACCTCTGAAGGCTGCAACACATGAGACGGGTCTGGTTCATACTTCCTCAACATAGATACATGGAAGACATCATGTATACCAGACAAGGACGACGGTAGGGCCAAACGATAAGCCAAAGTGCCGATGCGCTGCAATACCTCGTACGGCCCAACATATCTCGGAGACAACTTCCCGCGCATACCGAAACGAACTACACCTCTGAAAGGTGAGATTTTCAGAAAGACTCTGTCTCCCACTTGGAATTCCAATGGTCGCCGTCGTTTATTAGCATAGGCCGCTTGCCTATCTTGAGCCGCTTTCATTTTCTGACGGATCACTTTGATTTTCTCTTCCATTTCTCGAATCAATTCCGGTCCTCCGACCGTCTTACTAGTCAAATCTTCCCAGTACAATGGTGACCTACAGCGTCGACCGTAAAGGGCCTCGAATGGAGCCATCTGAATGCTCGCCTGATAACTTTTGTTGTAAGAGAACTCTACAAGTGGCACTGAATCTTGCCACGGAGTATCGAACTCCAAAACGCATGCCCTCAATATGTCCTCAAGCGTCTGTATTGTACGTTCTGTCTGACCATCTGTCTGAGGGTGATAAGCCGTACTCAGCCTCACTTCTGTACCCAAAGCCGATTGAAGACCCTCCCAAAAGTGCGATGTGAACCGCGGGTCTCTATCAGACACAATCGAGACTGGGATGCCATGCAATCTCACTACGTCCCGCACATATAACTGGGCCATCTTTAAGTAGGTGTAAGACATACAATATGGGATGAAGTGAGCTACCTTCGTCAGTCGATCCACAATCACCCAGATCGCATCGAATCCCGAGGCAGTCCTTGGCAAGTAGGTCACGAAATCCATAGAGATGTGCTCCCACTTCCACTCTGGTATCTCTAAACTCTTCAACTCGCCTCCGGGCCTCTGCCTTTCTGCTTTCACTTGTTGGCAAATCAGGCACTTCTTAACGAATGATATAACGTCTCTTTTCATCCGTCTCCACCAAAATTGATCACACAAGTCCTTGTACATCTTTCTCCCACCTGGATGGATGCTAAATCTGCTACTATGAGCACGATGTAAGATTCCTTGACGCAACTCCGGTGCCCTCGGCACTACCCAACGGTTACCAAGCCTCAAGGAACCATCTTCTGCTACTCTGAACTTTGATAACTGACCCAGACGTAAATATGATAACCATCTCTGTACCTCAACGTCTGTCACCTGAGCTTTCCTGATAAGTTCAAAGATGTTCGGTTCTGCCAATAGGGTCGATACCCGTACCGACGATGCATCTAAATCAAAGTCATATCCCAAATGACAACAAGAGGTCATCAAGGCCGATAACTGAATAACATCCTCTGCCGTATACTTCACCTTCCTACTCAAGGCGTCAGCTGTCAGGTTCGCCTTCCCTGGGTGGTACTCTATCTCGCAATCATAGTCCTTGAGCAAGTCCATCCACCTCATTTGCCTCATATTCAGTTCCACTTGGGTAAATAGGAACTTCAAGCTCTTATGGTCCGTGTAAATGGTAAAATAAGTACCATAAAGATAATGCCGCCAAATTTTCAAAGCGAAAATAATGGCCGCCAGTTCCAAATCATGAACCGGGTACCTGGTCTCATGAGGCTTCAACTGCCTCGATGCATAAGCCACCACATGCTTATCCTACATCAGTACACAGCCCAATCCCTGCAGTGATGCATCCGTGTACAAAGCAAATCTCTCGTTCTCCGAGGGGATCACCGGAACAGGTGCTGTAGTCAACCGGTGCTTCAACTCTTGGAAGCTTTGCTCACATGCCTCAGACCATGAAAACGGAACACCTTTCTGAGTCAACTACGTCAACGGCTTAGCGATCTTAGAGAATCCCTCGACGAAACGTCGGTAGTAACCCGCTAAACCGAGAAAGCTACGGATCTCGGGCACAGATGTAGGCGCAGACCAATCCATCACTGCTTCCACTTTCTTGGGATCCACAGATATCCCATCACTAGAGATCACATGCCCCAAAAATACCACGCTGCTCAACCAAAATTCACACTTACTCAGCTTAGCATACAACTGATTGTCCCTCAGAATCTGGAGCACTGTCCTCAAATGACTCCTGTGTTCTTCTTCGCTCCGAGAATAGATAAGTATATCGTCAATAAATATGATGACGAATTGATCCAAATAGGGTTGGAACACTCGGTTCATCAAGCTCATAAACACAGCCGGGGCGTTTGTCACTCCAAACGGCATGACCAAAAACTCATAGTGACCATAACGGGTCCGGAAGGCTGTCTTCTGCACATCATCCTCTCTAACTCGGATCTGGTGGTACCCCGACCTCAAATCAATCTTACTGTACAACCTCGTGCCCTGCAACTGATCAAACAAGTCATCGATCCGCGGAAGAGGGTATTTATTCTTCACTGTGGCCTTATTCAATTGCCTGTAGTCGATGCACAATCTCATCGACCCATCTTTCTTTTTCACAAATAATACAGACGCACCCCAAGGTGATACGCTGGGGCGTATGTAACCCTTATCAAGTAGTTCCTGTAGCTGCTCTTTCAGCTCTCTTAACTCCGCTGGTGCCATCCTGTAAGGGGCACAAGAAATAGCGGATGTCCCCGGTAATAATTCGATCCCGAACTCGACTTCCCTAACCGGCGGGAATCCGGGAATCTCCTCCGGAAATACATCGGCAAACTCGGCAACTACGGGTATATCCTCGACTCTTAACTCTTCTTTCTTTCCAGCAATGTCAATGGCATAAATAAGATAACCCTCATGCCCACGTTCCAATAAAGTTAGTCATCTTTAAGGCCGATATCAACGGAATTCTTGAGCGGGAACCATCCCCATAAAAAGTCCACCGAACCCCTAAATCAGATCTGAACCGTACTGTCCTCTGACTGCAGTCCACTACTGCCTGATATCTGTTCAGCACATCAATACCCAC
This sequence comes from Haberlea rhodopensis, assembly GCA_907163345.1. NCBI lineage: Eukaryota > Viridiplantae > Streptophyta > Magnoliopsida > Lamiales > Gesneriaceae > Haberlea > Haberlea rhodopensis. Next base: position 996,855 of record CAJQUN010000151.1, on the reverse strand, counting down.
AATGCAGTCGAAGTCTGACATTCCCAGAACGATCAAATCTGACTTCAACTCGTTGCCCTCAAAATAAATGAGGCCGCCATCAACAAACCGATCTGCAATCACACTTTTCCAGCGGGTGTCAAAACCACAAGAGGCGTGGGTGACGGAGTCGTGCATATACGGTGCCTCTCCACAAAACTCGTCGACACAAAGGAGTGTGACGCACTTGTATCTATCAAAATATAAGCAGGGTGCGTAAATAAATGACACGTACCCGCTATCACTTCCTCTGGAGCTGCTGTAGCCTGCTCCCTGGTTAGGGCGTACACTTGCCCTTGCGGTGGCCCCAACGGCTGTCCTCCCAATGGCCTAGGTGCAAATGGTGGTCTCTGCTGCGCTGGCCTGTCTGAAGGACTCCCCATAGTGTTCTGTGGCCCTCCCCGGTTAGGACAATTTCGGGCCAAGTGACCATGTTTACCACATTCATAACAAGCGGAGCATCCTTTCACTGAATGGGGTCCTCCGCACAGAAAACACTTAACTTTTTCAAAACTGCTAGCCTGAGACTGTCCCCTAGGCGGAGCATTACTTCCACGACCACCCCTTCCACGAGCATCCGACCATCTACCACTGAATCTGGAAGATGATGAGTTTCCCTTTGACTTAAAATGGTCGCCCCTTGGTTTCAAGTTTTCAGGGGTCGGCCTCTGTGATGGTGCTGGAGGCTGTGCCACAGTCGGATATGCACCCACTCCTAATTCTGCCAGTTCAGCTCGTGCCAGGGCGTCATCAAAACAAGTAGGGCCATAAGTGATCACCCTATCATACAACTCCGGCCTCAAGCCTTTCATAAAGTTCCTCATCTTCGCTTGGGTGCTAGTGGCGATATGAGGCACATATCTAAGTAAGGAACAGTACTGGAGAGCATAGTCAGACACCGGCATAGTACCTTGCTTTAAGCTAGTGAATTCATCCTCTTTAGCCTGCCGTGCCGCCGCTGAGAAGTATCGGGTCAGAAATCGAGTCCTAAACAGCTTCCAGTTTATTTCCTGACCCTGAGCCTCCTGTTCAATTACTGTGGTCTTCCACCACATCAGCGCCTTTTTGGCCAATTGAAATTCTGCTAGCCATATCCAAGCTGTCTTTGCACACGGGGCAGCTACAAATATCTGCTCCAACCTCTCTAGCCATTCCTCGGCCTTCTCCCCTGTTCAGTCCCTTCAAAAGTTGGGGGTCGATAAGCTAGAAATTGAGTCAAACTCAGTTCTCCCGGCAATAAATGCTGTTCGGACGGCTCTTCGCCCAAGGCTGGCGGCGGTAGGGGATTTGTGTGCCTAGCACTAGCATTTACACTTACTGCATCACCAACATCGACATTTGCTGCCATACTGCAACACAAGGGTTAACAACAATATCCAAAAACAATTCACATAATACATCGTTAGAAAGCTATAACACGTTAGCATAACAGTCACATACTTCATATGCGCACAACATGTTTAAAAGTAAACGCCTAGCCAACTTATAGCTAAGGCTACCCTTCACTCGTTCCCGGGTTCTCTAACCACTGCTCTGATACCACTAATGTAAGGCCTCTCTACCTTAACAGTGAAATCAAGATATAAACAGGGCTAAATATGTATTAGAGACATCTTAGAGTTCTGGTTGTTATGTGAGCTCAATGAAATTACAGGCCAAAAATAAAACTTCGATAGTTAGTTAGTTACATTCCCAAAATGAATGTTAAGACAAACAAAAATCATGTATTCTATCTTCTTTCATGCCTCCTTCAGCTCACAGTTCAACCCAACCCTTAGCCCCTTTGGTCCAAAAGCGTACCTACAGGAACAACTCACCATGAGCATATATGTATCACCACTTAACACAATTCAACTTAATAAAATAATTAAGCGCATGAGACAATTAATAGATATGCTCCTTGATCACCACATTAGCACATTTCATTGTTGTTCCTGTTTCACAAACTTATGCACAAAATCATTAGTTCACAATATAATGATCGATAACGCGTTTCCAATTATATCCACAATATTCCACATTAATCACTAGAATTGTGACTGTTCCGGTCCCAATACAACAGCGGAATTTTAGGACCCCTCGCTTCGACATATAGCGGCATCATATGATATCCCTCGCTTCGACAATGACAGCGGCATGTTACCTCGCTTAGACATGACAGCGGCAAATATCATATTACCATCGCTTCATATGATAGCGGCAAGTACCTCCCTCGCTCGGAGATAAAGGCTACCGGAACATTCATCAATTCCATCACAATAATCAAACACAATGGATTCCAATATCATGATATAACACTATCATTTCACATATTTCATCACATATAAGGACACAATATTCACAATATACATCATCAAAGTTGTAACACGTTTTACCGTCCGATGCTCGTACGTCTCACTACGTACCTTAGTCTCAAAAGTGGAGAAGTTGTATAACTTTATCTCCTTGATGTTGTTGGTACCTGGGATGGTTCTACACAACCATACAAATCAATATTAGATGCCAATTATAGTCCAATATTCAAAAATTCCACAAAAATGCCAAAAACACACATTTGTGTGTCTCGCGATCGATCGCCAAGATGTCCCAATCGATCGCGAGATCACACTGCCCGATCCTTAAATTTTTTGCTTTCGGCGATCTATCGCCACTTTTGGGCGATCGATCGCCCAAAAGTGGCGATCGATCGCCAAAGGCTTCTGGAGCCTACTGTTGGCTCGCGCTCGATCGCCAAAAATGGGCGATCGATCGCCAGCCTTGTACCACGAAAATCACCATTTTTGCACATTAAAACCTTCACCAACCTCAACACCATTTATACCAACAACTCAAAAACATTAAAACACTTAAAACCTTCAATACACATCATAAAACCACCAAAAATCCAACATCCCACCAAAAATCACACTAACCCAAACAAACCCATTTCAAACCCTTTTAAAATCTTACCAAAACTCAAACCAAACACTTCAAGAACAACAAGAAGTGACATATAAACATCCTAGGCATTAAATCTTACCAAGAATCACCAAAATGAAACTTTTGCAAGGACTTCCTTCCCACTTAGGAGCTAAAATCGAGTTTGAGGGGAAAGTAAGGGTTTGGGAAGAGATTGGGGATTTAAGGTGAAGAGATAAAGTGGAATAACAAGGGGTGAGGTAAAGGGTTAAACCTTTATTTAAATTTGTACCCCAACAATTAATATGATGTAAATTATACCCCAACATGGTATTTTAAACACATTTCACCACAATGCACCAAATTCCAATTAAATGCATGTTTCACAAAATAAATGACTACCAACACATGAAAGCCATTAAAACACCCTATTACCCAACATGCATAACATGCACCCTGAAATGCTCTACCAGCCCACATGACCAAGCATTTCCACATGGCAATTAATTCTAACACATAAGGCAATTACCACCATAATTAATCATAATTAATCATATGAACACAATTAATGCATTAAACACAATTAATCATTTCGGGGACATCACACTATCGATGCCACTCATTACTTTCTTGTATGTCTCTGGCTCCACATAAGCTATATCCTCGACAACATGAAATGCATAAGAGATAAGATCAGCGTGTCCGTACTTCAATGGTGATCTAACTGCTCTTCTTTTCCTATCCCTCATAAGAACATATGAATCTAATTCAGTCATCTGGTTAACATCTTCGTGACCCTGTTGCACATCTCTTTGAGGTTCTTTTTGAGTTTCATCATAAACATCCAAAGGAGTTTTTGTTCCTTGAAACTCCACCTCAACCTGAGATTCATCCTGACGCTTCTTGCCATTAGACTCATCAAGTGTTTTAGTAGCTGGATATCCCATCTTTGATTCATCAAAGACCACATCCCTACTAATCAAACACTTTCGTTCTCCTGGTTCAAGGCACCACAGCTTGTACCCCTTCACACCAGGTGGATAGCCTATGAAGATGCATTTCTTGTTACGTGGCTCAAGCTTGTCCTGTCTTACGTGAGTGTATGCCATACAACCAAAGACTTTCAAAGTGCTGTAGTCTACCGGCTTCCCATACCAAAGCTCCACTGGTGTCTTAAAATTATTGGCAGCAGACGGACACCGGTTGATCAAATAACAAGCTGTAGATACAGCTTCACCCCACAAAGTCTTAGGAAGACCAGCGTTCAGTAACATGCATCTAACCCTCTCCAACAGAGTTCTATTCATCCTTTCAGCTAGGCCGATCTGTTGAGGGGTATTGGCCACAGTCTTGTGCCTAGTAATGCCAGATTTTCTACAGAACTCTTTAAACTCCTCGGAAACAAATTCCAGTCCATTGTCTGTCCTAGGATGCTTAAGCTTTGTTTCCATCTTAGTCTCGGTCATTGAATTCCATTCCCTAAATCTTCTAAATGCTTCAGATTTATTTCTCAATACAAAGACCCAGACTCTCCTCGAGTAATCATCCACAATGGATATGAAGTACCTCCCACCACTATGAGTTTGAGTTCTAGTAGGTCCCCAAACATCTGCATGCACATAATCAAAAGGTGTATTTGTCTTATGAATTCCAGTGTTGAACTTAACCCTTTAGACTTTACCTAGCACACAATGTTCACAGAATTCCAAGTTTTCAACTTTATCTCCACATAAAAGATTATGCTTGGAGAATTCTACAAGACCTCACTCACTCACATGCCCTAATCTATTGTGCCACAGGCTTCACTAAGATTAGTCTTAGTTACGGTGGCTGAGTGACCTGTTACCATGTTTCCTAACTGTGAATACAATCCATTTTTCCTAACTCTTTTCATCACCACTAGGGATCCCTTTAACACTTTTAGTGATCCATTCTCCGCCTTAAAGGCATCTCCGTTCATCTCTAGTGTGCCTAAGGAAATTAGATTTCTTTTGAGTTCTGGAATGTATCTAACTTCTTGCAGAAGTTTTTCTATACCATCATGCATTCTTAGCTTAATGGAGCCAATCCCAATAACCTTGCAGCCTTTATTGTCCCCAAACAACACTAGTCCACCCTAGATCCGGTTTAGAGTCTCAAACCAATCCTTGTTGGGGGTACATGTGGAAGCTGTAACCTGAATCTATCCATTCTTTATTGGCCTCTGTTTGGTCCACTACTAATGCATCTGCTGAATCATATTCATTTGGCACTATTGATGCATTATCCCAGTTACTTGGTTTTCCTGGTCTTTTTCCCTTTCCGGACAGTCTCTCTTGAAGTGACCTTCCTTGGGGCAATTATAGCACTTATATCCTGCTTTTCTATTGCCACCTTTAGCAAGACTAGATTTCTATTTTGATCTAGCCTTCTTAGTCCAGTTCTGTGTGCTGGTCACGCTTTTCCGGTCTGCCCCTCGTGAACAGACCGTCCCTGTAAGGACCCTAATCCTTAAGTGCGGAATCAAGGCATAATAGAGCTATCATAAAAGATCAGAGTATAAAAGAACGTGTTGAGTTTATGAGCTTAAGCATTACATGCCAAAAATAAGGACCACTAAAATGGATTAATTACATTCCAATCAAAAGAATGTGTTCAACTATAGTTTTATACTACTCCTAGAGTAGATACTATCCAAAATAATCCTGTCCTTCAAGTCTCAAAAGCATCCTCAACAGGCTCACCATCTCAACCCGTCTAGCCCTTCTATTATGCCGAACGTGTACCTACAAGGACAACCCCCAAACATGAGCAATAATAATCATTCATATTCAACACAATATGAAGATAAAGCGTAAATGCATAATCATAATAAAACACTTCCTGTTTTCCCCATGCATTTCAAACGCTTCCCGTTTGGTTGTCCCTGTACCATAACTCATGAGTATAATCAATAGATTATTTTTAATGGTCTAAACATATCATGACATATACCATTTCATCAATACCAAATACTGATCACCAATCCCTAGTCTGTCCATCACAATGTATTTTAATGCCCCTCGCTTATTTACATATAGGCGGCATAGGATAACCTCGCTTCAATGGACTGCGGGACTCCCACCCCTCGCCTCTCATTGAGCGGCAAATACCCTTTCCTCGCCCTATATGATAACCACGCTCAAATGTGACATGCGGCGCTCCCACCCCTCGCTTCACATTTAGCGGAACCAAACCATAATAGCGGCAAGCATTAAAATCATCAAGGGATGACCACGACTCATGGGATATGCACCAATAATCATATGCATCTATAAACATCATGCATAACATGTATTTGCATCCACAATGCAATACCACATATATACTTGCATCCACAATGCATAACAATAAGTATATAAGATACATGTACCGTTGGGGTGCCCGTACGTCCACTACGTACCTTTCCAAAAGTGGATTTGATATGGCTTCAGTTCCTCGGTTGCGTTGCTACCTAGGATGGTTCTACACAATCACACAACCCCATATTAGAAGCCAAATAATAGCCAAATACCAAAAATTTGACAAAAGAAAGCATTTCTCAAAATCCACTGGCGGCGATCGATCGCTTCACCCAGGCGATCGGTCGCCTCAAAATTTACACTGCGGCAATCGGTCGCCTCAAACATGGCGATCGATCGCCATTCCTTTGATTTGGCTACTGCCTCTCGGCGATCGGTCGCCCCATTTTAGGCGATCGATCGCCTAACCCGCAAAAAGTCCACTGCCTCTTGGCGATCGGTCGCCTCTTTTCAGGCGATCGATCGCCTCGCACAGACATGCGTTTTTCACCATTTTTGCTCCCAAAATTTCTTCCAATCCATACCAACACTTAACCAAACAAACCAACAACATCTAAACAACATAAACCACCAAAATATACTTCAAAACAAGTATAAATCCAACATATAACCAAACCTACAACAACCCAACAAAAACCCATTTTAAAACCATACCAAACTCAAACAAAACCTTACAAAATTAACCATGAGGTATCCATACCTCTTGGGGACCTCAAATCACCCAACAATCTCCACAAATCAAGATTTTTGAAAGGTTCCTCTTCACCCCAAGGCTTGAGTTCGAAAATGGAGAGAAAAGGGTTTGTAGATTTGATTTTGGTAAAGTGAAAGTGGATGAGGTGGGGTTATAAGGGTATAAAAGGGGATTGGGTTTAATTAAAGATGCAATCCACAACCCATGGTGTATAAAACACCCCAACATGATATTTTCCAAAGCATTAAACCAAATGCACCAAAATATCAATTAAACACATGATTTCTAATTAATTGCTAACCAAGGTAAATAAATCATGCTTCCAACAATAATTCCCCACATACCCAACATGCACCCTGAAATGCTATCCCGGGTCACTCTAACATGTGACTAAGCATTTCCACATAATAATTCCAACACATAATTAATTACCACCATAATTAATCATAATAAACACAATTAATGCACCAAATTGCAATTAATCATTTCGGGGATATCACAATACTCCCCTACTTATAAGATTTCGTCCTCGAAATCATATGCACTTACCCCAAAAGGAAACTAAACATAAACACATACCAGAGAATAGTTCCGGGTAGTGCTGCACCATATGCCGCTCCGTCTCCCACGTAGCCTCCTCGACACCCCTGCGATCCCACTGAACCTTGATCATAGGTATCACTTTGTTCCGAAGTCTGCGGTCTGCTCGATCCAGAATTCTGACAGGCCGTTCCACATAAGACACATCGGACTCTAACTGAACTTCGGAAGGCTGTAAAACATGCGACGGATCCGGCTCATACTTCCGCAGCATAGACACATGAAACACGTCATGTATGCCAGATAAAGAAGGCGGCAAAGCCAGTCGGTAAGCTAAGGTGCCAATGCGCTGCAAAATCTCGTACGGTCCAACATACCTCGGAGACAATTTCCCGCGCATCCCAAATCGCACAACGCCTCTGAAAGGCGAGATCTTCAAAAAGACCTTATCTCCCAACTGAAATTCCAACGGTCTCCGCCGTTTATTTGCATAAGCTGCCTGTCTGTCCTGGGCCGCTTTCATTTTCTGCCTTATCGTCTTTATCTTTTCTTCCATTTCTCGGATCAACTCCGGTCCTCCGACCGATCTGCGGTCCAAATCATCCCAACACAAGGGTGATCTACACCGTCTGCCATAATGAGCTTCAAACGGAGCCATCTGAATACTCGTCTGGTAGCTGTTGTTATAAGAAAACTCTACCAAAGGCACTGAATCCTGCCAAGAGGCATCGAACTCCAAAACACAAGCTCTCAGCATGTCCTCGAGCGTCTGAATAGTGCGCTCGGTCTGGCCATCCGTCTGAGGATGATAAGCAGTGCTCAATCTGACTTCAGTTCCCAAGGCTGACAGAAGACCTTCCCAGAAATGAGATGTGAATCGCGGATCTCGATCTGACACTATGGAAACGGGGATCCCATGCAATCTCACCACATCTCTAATATACAACTGCGCCATCCTCAAAAAGGTGAAAGTCATGCTATAGGGGATAAAGTGGGCTACCTTAGTCAATCTGTCCACAATCACCCAAATAGCATCGAAGCCTGAAGCACTCCTCGGCAAATGAGTCACGAAGTCCGTGGAAATGTGCTCCCACTTCCACTTCGGTATCTCCAAGCTTCTCAACTCGCCGCCAGGTCTCTGTCTCTCTGCCTTAACCTGCTGGCAGATCAAACACCTCTTCACAAAAGCGACGACATCACTCTTCATTCTCTTCCACCAAAACTGACCACGCAGATCTTTATACATCTTCTTCCCACCTGGGTGGATGCTAAGTCTGCTACTATGAGCTCGCTCCAAGATCCGTTTACGCAGCTCCGGCGTACTCGGAACCACCCAACGGTCACCCAATCTCAAAGATCCGTCATCGGCCACTCTGAATTTCGTTGGCTGACCAAGATGTACTAAAGATAACCACCTCTGAACCTCATCATTTGACCTCTGAGCTCTCCTGATGTTCTCATAGATATCTGGCTCAGCTAACAAGGTCGATACATACACAGGTGATGCATCAATGTCAAAATCATAGCCCATATGACAATAGGAGGTCATCATGGCTGACAAATGGATGACGTCTTCAGCAGAACTCCTCACTTTCCGGCTCAAAGCGTCTGCTGTCAAATTGGCTTTCCCCGGATGGTACTCTATCTCACAGTCATAGTCCTTGAGTAGGTCCATCCATCTCCTCTGCCTCATGTTCAGCTCTGCCTGAGTGAATAAAAACTTGAGGCTCTTGTGATCCGTGAAGATGGTAAATGACGTACCATACAAATAATGCCTCCAAATCTTCAGGGCGAAGATGATAGCCGCCAGTTCCAAGTCATGAACTGGATATCTGGTCTCATGCGGCTTCAACTGCCTCGATGCATAAGCTACCACATGCTTATCTTGCATCAGAACACACCCAAGGCCCTGAAGTGATGCGTCAGTATACAGAACAAATCTGGAGTTCTCCGTAGGGATCACTAACACTGGCGCCGTCGTCAACCGATGCTTTAATTCCTGGAAGCTCTCCTCACAAGCTTCTGACCAAAAGAAAGGTACTCCCTTCTGAGTCAACTGAGTCAGCGGCTTGGCAATCTTCGAAAAGCCCTCGACAAAGCGCCGATAATACCCGGCCAAACCAAGAAAACTCCGGATCTCAGGCACAGAAGTGGGGGCAGCCCACTCCATTACAGCCTCAATCTTCCTGGGATCCACTGATATCCCGCTGCTTGATATGACATGCCCCAGAAATACCACACTGCTCAGCCAGAATTCACACTTACTGAGCTTAGCATACAACTGATGCTCTCTGAGAATCTGAAGCACTGTCCTCAAGTGTTTCACATGCTCTTCCTCACTCCGGGAGTAGATGAGAATGTCGTCAATAAACACAATGACGAACTGATCAAGATACGGCTGAAACACTCTGTTCATCAGACTCATGAAGACTGCTGGAGCATTCGTCACCCCGAACGGCATCACTAGGAACTCATAATGTCCATATCGCGTCCGGAATGCTGTCTTCTGCACATCTCCCTCTCTGACTCGGATCTGATGATACCCGGACCTCAAATCAATCTTGCTATACACCCTGGTACCTTGCAACTGATCAAACAGATCGTCGATCCTTGGAAGAGGATACTTGTTCTTCACTGTAGCCTTATTCAGCTGCCGGTAATCGATGCACAACCGCATCGAACCGTCCTTCTTTTTCACAAAGAGAACTGGTGCGCCCCATGGCGACACGCTCGGGCGTATATATCCCTTGTCAAGGAGATCCTGCAACTGTTCTTTCAACTCTCTCAACTCGGCCGGTGCCATCCTATAAGGTGCACGAGAGATAGCGGATGTCCCTGGCAGCAACTCGATCCCAAACTTAACTTCCCTAGCCGGTGGGAATCCTGGGATCTCTTCTGGGAATACATCAGCAAACTCTGCCACTACTGGCACATCCTCAACTTTCAATTCTTTACTCTTCCCAGACGTGTCCACGGCATAAATGAGATAACCCGTGTGTCCACGTTCCAACAACTGAGTCATCTTGATCGCTGAAATCAACGGAATCTTCGCACGAGAACCGTTGCCATAGAAAGTCCACTGACTGCCCAACTCAGGTCTGAACTTTACTGTCCTCTGTCGGCAATCTACCACTGCCTGATATCTGTTCAGAACATCAATACCCAAGATGCAGTCGAAGTCTGACATGTCCAACACAATCAAGTCTGACCTCAATTCGTTGCCCTCAAAATAAATGAGGCAGTCTGCCATAAACTGATCAGCAACGACATTTCTTCCAGTGGGTGTCGAGACAAGGAGAGGCGTGGGTAAAGAAGACGTGCGCATATGGTGTCTTTCCACAAAACCCACCGATACAAAAGAATGGGAGGCACCTGTATCGATCAAAATAAAAGCAGGGTACGTAAATAAATGACACGTACCGGCGATCACCTCCTCTGGGGCTGCCTGGGCCTGCTCCCTGGTCAGTGCATACACTTGCCCCTGGGGCGGTCCTACTGTCTGACCTCCCGATGGTCGAGGCCCAAACTGCTGTCTCTGCTGCACTGTCCTATCCTCAAACCTCGGCCTGTTGCCCTGATACTCTGACTGTCCTCCCCGGGTGGGGCAATACCGAGCGATGTGGCCCATCTTGCCACAGATATAACAGGCAGGACACTTGTTTGAAGAATGTGGTCCTCCACAATTGTTGCACCTCGGCTCTCCCGGCCTATCCCCTTGTGAAGATCCTCGATTGGCCGACCAATTGCCCTTCTTGCCATCCTGTTTCTGACCAAAGTACTTCTTTCCACCAAAACGCGAAGATGAAGAGGCACCACGGGGTTTAAATGGCTCTCCCCGAGGCCTCAAACTGTCATTAGTCTGCCTCTGTTGCGGTACCGGTGGTGGCATAGCACTAGAATAAGCTCCCACCCCAAGCTCGGCAAGCTCCGCCCTTGTGAGAGCATCATCAAAAGAAGTTGGGTTATTGGTGATAATCCGGTCATAGAGCTCCGGTCGCAACCCCTTCATAAAATTCCTCATCTTTACGTGCCCACTGGTGGCAATGTGGGGAACGTACCTCAACAACGAAGAGTACCGTGTGGCATAGTCTGCCACTGTCATGTTCCCCTGCTTCAAACTTGTAAATTCATCCTCCTTTGTCTGTCTCGCCGCTGCGGAGAAGTATCGGTTCAGAAACCTAGTCCTGAAGAGTGTCCAATCAATCACAGCACCTAGTGCTCTTAGCTCCATCACCGTGCTCCTCCACCACATGAGAGGTTTCTTTGCCAACTGAAACTCCGCCAGCCTCAGCCAAGCTGTAACAGCACAAGGAGCCGATACAAAGATCTGCTCAAGTCTTTCCAGCCACTCTTCAGCCTCTTCTCCGGACTCTGTCCCCTCAAACCGGGGCGGATGGTAAGACAGAAATTGCGTCAAGCTGATCTCACCCGGCAGTAATAACTGAACCACTGGTTCCATGCCTACGGCCGGTGGAGGTAGATGGTTTGCCTGTCCGATACTTGCATTCACACTACCAACATCTCCAACCTCCTCATTAGCAGCCATGCTGTAATACAAATGTTAACAACAATTCCAAAGCAGTATATATGTTATGCCGTTAGATAACAGGAATGAGAATACGCATGTTAGTATAACAGAATATACATCAATATGCACCACATGCATAAACATGCTTCAAATGTAAACACCTAGCCAAACATGCTAAGGCTACCCTTCACTCGTTCCCGGGTTCTCTAACCACTGCTCTGATACCACTAATGTAAGGACCCTAATCCTTAAGTGCGGAATCAAGGCATAATAGAGCTATCATAAAAGATCAGAGTATAAAAGAACGTGTTGAGTTTATGAGCTTAAGCATTACATGCCAAAAATAAGGACCACTAAAATGGATTAATTACATTCCAATCAAAAGAATGTGTTCAACTATAGTTTTATACTACTCCTAGAGTAGATACTATCCAAAATAATCCTGCAAGTCTCAAAAGCATCCTCAACAGGCTCACCATCTCAACCCGTCTAGCCCTTCTATCATGCCGAACGTGTACCTACAAGGACAACCCCCAACCATGAGCAATAATAATCATTCATATTCAACACAATATGAAGATAAAGCGTAAATGCATAATCATAATAAAACACTTCCTGTTTTCCCCATGCATTTCAAACGCTTCCCGTTTGGTTGTCCCTGTACCATAACTCATGAGTATAATCAATAGATTATTTTTAATGGTCTAAACATGTCATGACATATACCAGTTCATCAATACCAAATACTGATCACCAATCCCTAGTCTGTCCATCACAATGTATTTTAATGCCCCTCGCTTATTTACATATAGGCGGCATAGGATAACCTCGCTTCAATGGACTGCGGGACTCCCACCCCTCGCCTCTCATTGAGCGGCAAATACCCTTTCCTCGCCCTATATGATAACCACGCTCAAATGTGACATGCGGCGCTCCCACCCCTCGCTTCACATTTAGCGGAACCAAACCAAAATAGCGGCAAGCATTAAAATCATCAAGGGATGACCACGACTCATGGGATATGCACCAATAATCATATGCATCTATAAACATCATGCATAACATGTATTTGCATCCACAATGCAATACCACATATATACTTGCATCCACAATGCATAACAATAAGTATATAAGATACATGTACCGTTGGGGTGCCCGTACGTCCACTACGTACCTTTCCAAAAGTGGATTTGATATGGCTTCAGTTCCTCGGTTGCGTTGCTACCTAGGATGGTTCTACACAATCACACAACCCCATATTAGAAGCCAAATAATAGCCAAATACCAAAAATTTGACAAAAGAAAGCATTTCTCAAAAATCCACTGGCGGCGATCGATCGCTTCACCCAGGCGATCGGTCGCCTCAAAATTTACACTGCGGCAATCGGTCGCCTCAAACATGGCGATCGATCGCCATTCCTTTGATTTGGCTACTGCCTCTCGGCGATCGGTCGCCCCATTTTAGGCGATCGATCGCCTAACCCGCAAAAAGTCCACTGCCTCTTGGCGATCGGTCGCCTCTTTTCAGGCGATCGATCGCCTCGCACAGACATGCGTTTTTCACCATTTTTGCTCCCAAAATTTCTTCCAATCCATACCAACACTTAACCAAACAAACCAACAACATCTAAACAACATAAACCACCAAAATATACTTCAAAACAAGTATAAATCCAACATATAACCAAACCTACAACAACCCAACAAAAACCCATTTTAAAACCATACCAAACTCAAACAAAACCTTACAAAATTAACCATGAGGTATCCATACCTCTTGGGGACCTCAAATCACCCAACAATCTCCACAAATCAAGATTTTTGAAAGGTTCCTCTTCACCCCAAGGCTTGAGTTCGAAAATGGAGAGAAAAGGGTTTGTAGATTTGATTTTGGTAAAGTGAAAGTGGATGAGGTGGGGTTATAAGGGTATAAAAGGGGATTGGGTTTAATTAAAGATGCAATCCACAACCCATGGTGTATAAAACACCCCAACATGATATTTTCCAAAGCATTAAACCAAATGCACCAAAATATCAATTAAACACATGATTTCTAATTAATTGCTAACCAAGGTAAATAAATCATGCTTCCAACAATAATTCCCCACATACCCAACATGCACCCTGAAATGCTATCCCGGGTCACTCTAACATGTGACTAAGCATTTCCACATAATAATTCCAACACATAATTACCACCATAATAATCATAATAAACACAATTAATGCACCAAATTGCAATTAATCATTTCGGGGATATTACAGTCCCCGGTACTTTCTTCCTTCCCATCGATTTTCCTCTGCAATTCCTTGGCTCTTACCGCTGACTGGACATCCTCAAGGGATATCCTCAGATCCCTTCCATAGAGCATAGCATCCTTGAAATGATCGTATGGCTTTGGAATCGAATTCAATAGCAGCAAAGCTTTGTCCTCATCCTCGAGTTTCACATCTATGTTCTCAAGATCATCAATGATCTTGTTGAAGTCATCAATCTGTACCGAGACTGATTTTTCCTCCGTCATCTTGAATGAATAAAGTCGTTGCTTCATGTAGAGTCGATTAGCCAAAGATTTCATCATATGCAGCTGCTCTAACTTTGTCCATACAGAGCTTGCTGACTTTTCCCTCGCCACTTCTCGGAGAGCCTTATCACCAAGGCTCAATATTATTGAACTATGAGCCATGTCTATGATATCCGACTTCTCTTTTTCAGATAGGGTGGCAGGACTGCGTCTATTCCTTTCAGTGCGTCAACTGTTCCTTGTTGCACCAAGATTGCTCGCATCTTGATTCTCCATAATCCAAAATCGTTCTGCCCAGAAAACTTCCCATCGTCGTGGATTCGCTTCCCACAGACGGCGCACCAATTGTTATGAATCCCGACCTCGATCCACAAATCCTATTCAATATATCTATATATGTTTCTGTTCAAGCAAAAACAGAATTGGCCTTCTTTGTGTGATTTGTTTCTCTGATCTTTTTCTAATGTCTTAACCAATAGCAAGCAACCAAACCAATCACCTAATTGTCGAACTGTTATGCTCTGTTTCCAAGAATTTTTCCAGAACATGCTGAACAAATTCTCAGCCTCAACCACTCACACACACATAACAGCACAAGAAACAGCAAACTAACGCATAATCAGTCTAATGCATGATGGAGAATTGCATCTGTTCTTGCATCAAGATCGAATGCATTATCCCCTCTTAGACATTAAAACTTCGCACACCAGATTCAATTCACATCTGATTTTCCATGAGTTATGCCAAGCACACAGACTTCCAGTAGTAGATTTACGTGAAAACAATTCAATAGAAAATCATTCACTCATAAGAAACATAATCGGAAATAGCAGTAATAAATTGGAAAAACAAGGAAGAAATTAACGACACTAGATATACGTGGTTCGGCCTTCAACCTGGCCTACATCCACGGGAGGGGCGATTCCATTAAGCATCAAACCAAGAATGTTTACAGATTTCTCCACAATCACACTTCTCGATTCTTTCTAGTTCTCTCTTATACACTAAATGCTATAAGAAATACTCACAAGAATCACCATATGATAATGCTATCACAATCTGTTTTCCCTCGTTCTTTCTGCCTCGTTGATGCTCCTCATAGATTCAAAACCAGAAAGAAAATCGCTCTCGTTCTTCAGCAATGTAGAAGCATCCACAGAATTATCTTCACAGCACCAATCCATGGAGGAAGATCAGCACCAATCCATGGAGGAAGATCAGGAAAAGATTGAGGAAGATCAGGAAGATCATATCTCTCCCAAATCTTAGAGATATGATATCTTATTAATTCATTTATTTGATTCTGTAATCTTATCATGTATATTAGAGTTTATATAAGGCTTCCACTATTGTGTATTCTAATTATCAAGAGATTAATAAAAAGAGTGTTCATCCATTTTATTATATGGTATCAGAGCCCAAGAAAGACTAACGTCTCTACTATGACTTCCTCTGCCTCTTCTTCAATCAACAGTGAAGTCCTATCTCCTACCCCACCTTCTATCACCACCATGCCCAACGTTGCTGCCACCAAATTGACAACTGAAAACTATCTTCTCTGGAAAGCGCAACTCGTTCCTTATTTTAAAGGACAGACCCTTTTTGGCTACCTTGATGGTACTACCATTCCACCTCCTACACAACTCACTACTACAGATTCTGTTACTGGAAATGTCACCAGCACTCCTAACCCTGCGTTCTCCCACTGGATACGGCAGGATAATTTAATCCTAAGCACTCTTCTATCTTCCATGTCTGAAAGCGTCCTTGCTCAAGTGGTTTCGCACACTACCTCACATGGTGTGTGGACTGCACTTGAGAAGCATTTTGCGTCTAAATCCAGAGCACGTACAATGCAAGTACGTACGCAACTTGCAAACGCAAAGAAAGGAAACCAATCTGCCAGTGATTATTTCTTCTCTATCAAGAAACTTTCTGATGAACTTACCATCTCTGGACAACATTTGGCAATTGATGACATTATTTCCTATGTTCTTGCTGGACTTGGCCATGAATATGACAGCTTTGTGTCCTCCATCTATGTACGTACGGACTCCCTCACCCTCGAAGAAGTTTACTCTTTACTTCTCGCCACTGAATCTAGGTTGTCCCGACATCACACCACCATTGCTACGCCTACTCTTGAAGCACATACTGCACAACGTCTTCCAAACAACAATAATAGAGGCCGTGGTGTTTTTAGGGGCAGGGGGCGTTCATCCACCTATCGAGGCACTCTACCATCCACTCAACGAAGTGATATCGTTTGTCAAGTCTGTGATAAACCAGGTCATTCTGCAAGACGTTGCTATCATCGCTTTGATAGTGCATATACTGACTCTCGCCCACAACCTCGACAGGCCTTAGTTGCAACTAATAATCCTCATTGGGCCACTGACTGGACTACTGACACAGGCGCGACTCATCATGTCACTAATGATATGAATCAACTAAATATCAAGAGTGATAATTATGAAGGCTTGGATCAGCTACAAGTTGGTAATGGTCAAGGTTTGCAAATCTCAAAAATTGGCTCTTCTACCTTGTCTACCCCCTCTCGATCCTTTGTTTTAAATAATGTTCTTGTTGTTCCTCAAATCAAAAAGAATCTCCTTTCTGTCCAAAGATTGTGCTTTGATAATAATGTTTACTTTGAGTTTCATGCTAATTTCTTTCTTGTGAAGGCATACTCGGGGATCGTCCTCCACCGCGGCCACCTCAGTAATGGTCTGTATAAGTTTGCACCAAATAATGCCTCTCCTCAGGCACTTTCCAGCATTAGAGTCTCCTTCCAAGAGTGGCATCGGCGCTTAGGTCATGCTGCTCCTCCAGTTGTCAGTCGTCTCCTTTCAAGCATTAACATTCCAGTGAATAAAAGTACTACTAGTCCTGTTTGTTCGGACTGTCAAATGGCCAAGAGTCATGCCTTACCATTTAGGTCCTCCCCTTATGTATCCCCTGCTCCTTTAGACTTGATTTTCACTGATGTTTGGGGTCCAGCCTCTGTAGCATCTACTACAGGTGCTCGTTATTATGTTAGTTTTCTGGATGATTATTCTAAATTTTTATGGCTCTTTCCTATTACTTTAAAATCTGATGTCGAAACTGTGTTTTTCCAATTTCAAAAATATGTTGAAAACCACTTTGACAAACGTATTAAAGCCATTCAATCGGATTGGGGTGGGGAATATCGTCGCTTACATCATTATTTTAAAGAAAATGGCATTGATCATCGTATCTCATGTCCTTATACTCACCAACAAATGGGCTCCATCGAACGCCGACATCGACATATTGTCGAAGTTGGTTTAAGCATTTTATCTCACTCACACCTCCCTTCACTCTTTTGGGAAGATGCTTTTCAAACAGCCACATACCTCATAAACCGCCTACCTACACCTGTACTAAAAAACATCAGCCCATATGAAGTACTTTATAAACGACAACCTGATTATTCCTTCCTTCGAACCTTTGGTTGTGCTTGCTGGCCAAACTTGCGCCCTTACAACAACCACAAGTTAGACTTTCGTAGTAAAACATGTATCTTCATCGGTTATAGCGTTGGTCACCATGGCTACAAATGCCTTGATTTATCAACCGGCAAGGTATATGTCTCTCGTCATGTCATCTTTGATGAAAGCCTTTTTCCCTATGTAAGACCATCATCACACCCTACTGTTTCTGATCACTATACCAATGTCTCACTTCCCCTCACACTCCAAATCTCTCCTATTCTTGAGCCAAGGGATGTGCACACTACACCATTATCAGCTAACATTCCTCCAACTTGTCCATCTACTGATATGTATGCAGGTATGAACTCTCCTCCAGATCCCATACCACATGAGCCTGTAGTGCTCCCTTCGGAACCTTCGACATCTCAGGTTGACCCACCTATTCCTAATTCACTTCACAGCAACACCTCACATGGTATGGTTACTCGATCAAAAAGCAATATTTTTAAGACCAAGAAGCCTTCAGATGATTTTATTCGCTACCCTCTACCAAAGGCTCTTCTTGCATCTGCCACTACTATGGATAATGAACCCACCTGTTATACTGAAGCGGCCAAACATGCTCACTGGCGCGCTGCTATGGATTCTGAATTTGATGCATTAATGCGCAATGGAACGTGGACTCTAGTGTCTCCCCCTCCACATGTTAATGTTGTTGGTTGCCGCTGGATCTTTAAAATCAAACGTCGTGCTGATGGAACCATTGAGCGATACAAAGCTCGTCTGGTGGCAAAGGGATTTCATCAACAAGAGGGATTAGACTTCAATGAGACATTCAGTCCCGTCGTTCGCCATGCTACTATCCGTTTGATCATCTCTGTTGCTCTCACGTTTCATTGGGACATTCGTCAAATTGATATCCAAAATGCCTTCCTACATGGTGTTCTAACAGAAGATGTCTACATGACTCAACCTCAAGGCTACTCTCATCCCCAGTTTCCTCATCACCTTTGCAAGCTACGTAAATCTCTATATGGTTTACGTCAAGCCCCACGGGCCTGGTTCTCTCACTTCACTGACAAACTCCGTTCCCTTGGTTTCATGGCCAGCAAGGCCGACAACTCTATGTTCATATGGCGCACTTCGAACACCATCACACTTATTCTCATTTATGTGGATGATATATTGATCACAGGCTCGAGTCCAATAGTTATTTCCAACGTTATTCAGAACTTGAGCGCTGCATTTCCAGTTAAAGACCTGGGTTCTTTAAGCTTCTTCCTTGGCATTGAAGCTCTACGATCTCCTGATGGCATATACTTAACTCAGAGGAAATATGTTGCTGACCTACTCACTAAAACTGCCATGGCTACTGCCAAGCCGTGCACCAGCCCTATGTCATGCTCTTCTTCTCTTACTGCTCATGATGGGGTCCCGTTCTCTGATCCGCACTTGTATCGTCAAGTTGTTGGCAGCCTACAATACCTATCCTTCACTCGCCCAGATCTGGCCTTTGCTGTGCACAAAGTGAGCAAGTTTATGCACAATCCACTTGAACCACATTGGCAAGCTGTCAAGCGAATCCTCCGATATCTCAAGCACACAATCTCATATGGCTTGTTCTTATCTAGTTCGTCGGATCTCTCAATCCATGCATTCTCAGACTCTGACTGGGGTGGCGACCGTGACGATCGTCGTTCAATAAATGCATATTGCATCTTCCAAGGCAAAAATCTCATCTCATGGAATTGCAAGCAACAACCCACTGTGGCCCGTAGCAGCACCGAGGCTGAATACAAGAGCTTGGCAAACTCAGCTTCCGAACTTCAGTGGCTGCGCTCCATTCTGTCTGAAATTGGCCTCTCACCTCCGCAGCCACCTACATTGTGGTGTGACAACATTGGCGCAACCTATTTAGCATCGAATCCGGTCTTCCATGCTCGAACGAAACATATTGAAATTGATTTTCACTTTGTTCGTGATCAGGTGGCTCAGAAACAACTTATCGTAAAGTTCATTTCCAGCACTGATCAACTTGCTGACTCCCTCACTAAGCCCCTCGCTCCTTCTCGGTTCAGAAAGGTACTACACAATCTGAATGTCCGTGCTCTACCATTCGGATTGAGGGGGCGTGTAGAAGCATCCACAGAATTATCTTCACAGCACCAATCCATGGAGGAAGATCAGCACCAATCCATGGAGGAAGATCAGGAAAAGATTGAGGAAGATCAGGAAGATCATATCTCTCCCAAATCTTAGAGATATGATATCTTATTAATTCATTTATTTGATTCTGTAATCTTATCATGTATATTAGAGTTTATATAAGGCTTCCACTATTGTGTATTCTAATTATCAAGAGATTAATAAAAAGAGTGTTCATCCATTTTATTATAAGCAACGACTTCGCTTCTTTTCCTTTCTTCTCTCCTCTGTTTTGTTGAAAAACCTCTCGTAATCCCTTTACCCCTTGCTTCTGTTTCGTATCACGCTTTTAAAGGGAAGAGAAAACTGGTTTCCCATTCTTAAATCCCAGCTTTTCATCTTGTTTCTTTTTTAATGGCCAAGATTTAATCTGAAAATTAAAACCACAAAAAAACAAAAAACAAGGGCAAAACAAATAACAAAAGGATAATTGAGTAATTTTACATTAGTTAATTTCAAGTCAAAAAATTAACAGAATCCCAAATCGTGGTGCCTCGTGGTTGAGAGAGGAACCCCTTGACGCTGGGCACGTGAAATCTTTATTCCAACTTTTGGAGGATTGGTAGTTAGTGTGTTGAAAATGATTCAAGCTTCTATACATAATTCGACTCGTGAATCTGTAATATCAAAATTAAGATCCACGCTAAAGCCAATTCTAAATCCTGTGGCTGCTTGGGTCACCTTAGGAACAGGGAACTCCTTGGGACCAGTAGACCCAAGTGTTGAGATAGGCGTCTCCGTTGCCAAAGTAGTGAGAAGTGTTGGAAATTTGAATCAAATTAAATGGTGTGTCTATTTATGTTGGGGTGCTTTTTTCATGATTAGTTGCTTCAAAATTAAATGGTGTGTCCATTCATGTTGGGATGCAATTTTTCATGATGGATGCTTCCAAATTATGTCTCTTGATGATAAATGGTGTGTCCATTCATGTTGGGGTGTATTTTTTCATGATTAGTTGCTTCAAAATTAAATGGTGTGTCCATTCATGTTGGGATGCAAATTTTCATGATGGATGCTTCCAAATTGTGTCTCTTGATGACACCACTTGGTATACTATATAAGAAACAACCCTTGAATGAATTAGACATGGAATTTTGGAAATTCACATCATATTTGAAGATCAAAATTTGAGTAATTTTGTGAGTCTTCATGATTGTTATGGTTGAGCATTTTTAGACCTTTGTGGTTTAAATGATTTGTGATTTGGAGTGCTCCTATCACAAATCATAGTCGTTGTATCTTGGGAGACAAATTGCCAAAGTAAACCGTTAGCACCGTAGCGGGGCAATATTGTCTTAAGGACAGAGATTCCAAATCTCGCTTCGACAATTCTATTACAAAGCCATTTGTTGTTTTGCTTGCTACTTTCCTAAGATACACACCAATAAATTTTATACAACAATCTTAAGACAATAATAGCAACAAATGGCTTCGTCGAGTGCAGCAACGACTCCAGTTCATCATGGTGAAATGCCTGAAAAGTTCAATGGGAACGATTTCAAGCGATGGCAACAAAAGATGTTGTTTTATTTGACAACCTTGGGGTTGGCAAGATTCCTCAATGAGAATGCTCCTACTATTATGGAGAGTGAAACCGACAACCAAAAGAGAGTTGCGGTTGATGCGTGGAATCAAAGCGATTTCCTGTGCAAGAATTATATTCTAAATGGACTGGACAACACATTATACAATGTGTATTGTCTAGTGAAGACGGCCAAGGGATTGTGGCAATCCTTGGAGAAAAAGTATAGATCCGAGGATGCCGGCATGAAGAAATTCATCGTTGGGCGATTCCTGGATTTCAAAATGGTTGATACAAAGCCTGTGATAGCACAAGTGCAAGATTTTCAAGTAATCATGCACGAAATTCATGCGGAGGGAATGATTCTAAGTGACTCATTCCAAGTGGCCGCCATGATTGAAAAGTTGCCTCCGCATGGAAGGACTTCAAGAATTATCTCAAGCATAAGCGAAAATAGATGAATCTTGAAGACCTTGTGATTCGCTTGAGAATCGAAGAGGACAACAAAATTTCCGAAAGGTTACTCACAATGATGTTTGTGATGGAAAGATTGTGCAAACTAGAGATGTGAGAAAAGTAATTTGTTACTTTATCAATATTTGCACATGATATTGTTGTGACTTTTTTGCTATGAAGCAAAAACGAGGCCAGTGAGGTGTTTAAACACTTCAAGAATGAGATTGCAATAAAATTTAGCAAATGAGTTTTGCTATGGGAAATTGTGAGTAGATTATACTTGTGTTGTCTAAGAATTTAACGCTTAAGCTTGAATCTGCAAGACTATAAAATCTTGAATTCGAGTTTCTAAGCTTTGTACGCTTAAAACACAAGTGATAAATCGAAGCCACAAATTTTGATTAGGCGTTGTAATATCTCAAAATTGGTTCATTTTGAATTTCTAAGCTAGTACGCTTATAACATGAATTTGCAAGTTTTAAAAAACTTGAATTCAAGTTTTCTAAGTTAGTGCGCTTAAATTGCAAAATGTGAACCGAGTTTGAGAATATTATCCAAGTTTCAACTTTTGTAAGCAAGTACGCTTAAAACCGAAATTTTCAAGAAATAAAAACTTGAATTTGGATTTGTAAGACTATAACACTTAGAACTTGAAACACGGAAGTTTGAACGCCAGTGCACTTCGTTGCTGCCCGAAGTTGTGGGGGTTGCAATTCTAAGATTCAATTACTTACCACATTTAGGCAAGGACTAAAACCTTGTGGTTGAAGGAAAATAGAGTTTCCTACAATATTTGAAATGTGGGGGTACTTGGCTAAATTAGAAATGAAGGCCAAAGTAAAGTCATAATAAAAACCAAATAAAAGACATGAAGAGTTTGACAAATCATGTTGTCAAATATATTAATGAGTGTGACAAATGTGTACACACATAAGCATAGGTATGCTTGTGTGTTTGCAAGAAATGTAATCTTGAACTTGTAATTTTTATGTGCTTAAAAATTTTGACTTGTGAAGTAAAGTTGAGTATTTTGATCTTGTCTCGAATTTTGAAATAACGCGTTAACAACGCTTAAAATTCGATGATGGAAATATCATAAAAGGATAAAATGATGCAAAAGAGGTAATTTGATTATCAAAACTGAAGATATATTATTGTGGAAAATTCTCTATGGAAAACATATAAAGCTTCTTCGGCCGAGTTGCTTTATAAGTTGTTAGAGAAAAATCCTGTGCATGCAACTAAAATGTGTTGCGATAATGCTATATGATAAAATGATCTCTAGTGGCATAATCATGAGTGATTATGTGAAACCGCGGATCCGCATATAAATTGGTTAACCGAAAGATCATGTAGAAGTTTATCGAGGGGAATGGGATTAAAACCCTATAATCAAAATCTCATAGTGGATACCCAACCTTGTTGACTGGAGATCCCAAGATCTAGGTTCAAAAGGGACAACTAAATTATGAGATTGTATAAACACCTTGGAGAATTAATCTCCGACCCATTCCTATGATAAGGGGTGTAGCCTGCAAAAAGGGTACGAGGATAGGCAAAATGTCTTTAATGATTCATGAGACATATAAGAATATGTTGGAGTATAGCGGGATACTCTTCTAGGAGATCACCTACGTAAGTACGAAGTGTGGCCGCTTCAAAGATGAAAAGCACTTATGAAACCAAGCGTGGTCCATGACCGAAACGGACACAACCGTAAGAAACCAATACGAAGGTTAGAATTGTTATGGTGTGAGTTCAATTGTCTTGGTTTACACCAACGATTAAATAGTTCAAGACTATAAGTTCACTATTAAGTCAAGTAAATCCGATTGAATACTACTACGGAAGATTCAAAGCCACAAGCTATCTCTCCCGATGCCATAATAGTTCGTTAAAAGTGCTCAATTATATATATGCATTAATTTAATTCATGTGGGGGATTGTTGGAAATTTGAATCAAATTAAATGGTGTGTCCATTCATGTTGGGGTGCCTTTTTTCATGATTAGTTGCTTCAAAATTAAATGGTGTGTCCATTCATGTTGGGATGCAATTTTTTATGATAGATGCTTCCAAATTGTGTCTCTTGATGATAAATGGTCTGTCCATTCATGTTGGGGTGTATTTTTTCATGATTAGTTGCTTCAAAATTAAATGGTGTGTCCATTCATGTTGGGATGCAAGTTTTCATGATGGATGCTTCCAAATTGTGTCTCTTGATGACACCACTTGGTATACTATATAAGAAACAACCCTTGAATGAATTAGACATGGAATTTTGGAAATTCACATCATATTTGAAGATCAAAATTTGAGTAATTTTGTGAGTCTTCATGATTGTTATGGTTGAGCATTTTTAGACCTTTGTGGTTTAAAGGATTTGTGATTTGGAGTGCTCCTATCACAAATCATAGTCGTTGTATCTTAGGAGACAAATTGCCAAAGTAAACCGTTAGCACCGTAGCGGGGCAATATTGTCTTAAAGACAGAGATTCCAAATCTCGCTTCGACAATTTTAATACAAAGCCATTTGTTGTTTTTGCTTGCTACTTTCCTAAGATACACACCAATAAATTTTATACAACAGGAAGTCTTATTGATAAAGGTGATCGAAGAAAGCTGTCACTCAGGGCTGCAGGGTCATCTGCGGGACTTTCTTCTGGTTTGTCGTAATCATATTATACTAATTTATTATGTCTGAATCAAATTTCTCGAAAATTGTATCTTTAATTTACTATATGTCTGAATCAAATTTCTGAATACATTCCTGTAAAATGATGATGGCCCTGTAGTTGACGGTTTATTGTTGCTGCCCTTAAGGGCACTGCCCTCAGGGACATCATCCACCATCAATATGAAATCTTTTTTTTCTTTTTTAAAAAAAGATTCCAAATGAATGGTGATGATGCCCCTAAGGGCACTACCCTTAAGGGCATCACCAAACAAACCGTAGTTGACATTGGAAATGAATTGTCAAGTATGGGAACGAGCAGTAATGTAGAACAACTATGCCATAAGGTCTATTATTTTAATTGGTTGGAATTTGTTTTTGTTCTTTTCATTTAATTTGTATAGTTTGTGCAGTTGATAAAACCTCATTATATGGAGGTTGGAAATAATAAGAAACAAACGAAAAATTTGAAATTACAAATATAAGGAGAAAATACATTTATAATAAGATGATACTGGTTAGTTAATGTCACATTAAGTTCTCAATTTTCAATTTCTAATTGTTGAATTCTTTGCTAAGTCTCTCTCTTACTTAGCCCAAGAGCTCGCATATCACTCTATTATTCATCAAGTTCTATATAAGTTGATGATAACCTAAACCTGAAAATTGTTGGAATTTTTGAAGTCAATTAAAGGAAAGAAAAAAAAATTATAGGCACTCGATCGATCGGGTGATGCCCGGAAACTAATGGTGTAAGTCTCGGTGTGGTAATGATCCTTAATGAATTTTAATTGTGGCAATTATGAATTAATTGCGGTGTTGGGACTCCCGAGGATTTAAAATCCGGTATTTGGGGTCGTTGAATCCAATGGTTGAGATCGTATTCTCATCGTGGTGTTAAACCTTGGAATTGGGTTTTTGGTGGGATCTGGGGTCTAGGGTGCTTTGTGTTGAGGCTGGTAATGAAAATTGAGATTGTGAGGTATTTTTTGAACACAGATGATTTTTAATGAGTCACGATGTATTTGGGGAGGACTCGGGATTTTTGAGCCTTGGTACTATATATACCAAGTGGACTCGGTGTTCAGTCATTGCACGAATTCTCTCCTCCCTCTCTCCTCTCTCTCGCGCCCCTTCTTCCCCAAACCCTTCCCTTTTCTTCTTTGGAGCAAAATCGTTGCTGGCTCGACTTGAGAGCGGAATTTCTTAAAGAAAAGTTGGTAATCTTCTTCCCCTCGTCTCTATCTTCGACTTGATAGTAGTATTGTGGTGTTTGGTTGAGTTTAATGTTTGGTTTGAGTTTTGAAATTTTAATGATTTTTGGGTTGGAATGTCAGGATTTTATGGTATTTATGTTGAGGAATATTGGTATAATGGGTGTTGGGTTTGTTTAATTAGGGTTTTTAAACCATAAAACACAATTTTTGGGCTGTTGCAGGGCTCGCCGATCGATCGGCAAGAGGGCTCGATCGTTCGTGCGTAATTTGTAAAATTGGAAGATGATGAACAGTGCTCTCGATCGATCGAGCAAAGTTGCCGATCGATCGAGAAGGTCGGGCGATCGATCGAGATTCTTGTCATTGCGCTAAACAAACTCGAAATTCTTTTCCCCTTAGTACTATCAAAACACAAGTACCTTTTGAGTTAATACATTGCGATGTTTGGGGACCATATCACACTGCATCCTTATCTGGGGTTCATTTTTTTTATAAGTATCATGGATGATTATACCCGAACTACTTGGGTCTGTCTATTGCAAACTAAATCAGAAGTTTACACTCGTCGATCCCTATCTGGTTATTTCACCCTTTTGGGCTGCTCTCCCATTTCTTGGAAAACAAAGAAACAAACTACTATCTCGCGCTCCTCCGCTGAAGCCGAATATCGATCTATGGCTTCCACTGCTTGTGAACTCATTTGGCTTCGCACTTTACTTCATGATTTGACGGTTCCCACTTCTTCCGCTGCAAAACTACATTGTGACAATCGTGCTGCCATTCACATTGCCGCTAACCCCGTACACCATGAACGTACAAAGCATATCAAAATTGACTGTCACTTTATTCGGGGATTGCATCAACTTCGGCTCCATTGTTACATCATACATCCCCTTTAATCTCCAGGTAGCTAATATATTCATGAAAGCACTTGGTTCTCATTAGTTCTCGTTTCTTGTTGGCAAGTTGGGCATCCATAATCTCCATGCTCAAATTTGAGGGGGCGTATTAGCAGTATACTATATTTAACATCTAGATTTAAGGTTAATTGGCACCATTGATTCCTTTTGATTTGTATCCTATTTTAATTTCCTTGATCTAAGCCATCTTCTTGTATATAAGGATGTTAATCCTTGTAATAATATAGAGAAGAATATTGCTCTCATTTAACTATAGCACTTACTGTGTTGTACATGAACTCTGGTGATCATTTATTTGGCTGAATTTTAGAGCTTCTTTAATATGTTGATTTCACATCTGTTGCACTTTGAAATATGATTCATAGAACAATTTTAGCACCAGAATAGAACTCATTGCCTCCTTCTGTGCCTGAGAAGCCATCACAGACTCTGGAGCCCAGCTGAACAGCCCTTCTTTAGCAGTAATCTTATTAATTTAACCACCAAACTTTGTATGATAATGATGATGTGATGATTGTTACAAGGAAAGATTATAATAATGTAAATAATCTTGTATTTCCTAATATAATGCCTCTTTAAATAGAAAAATATATTTATATGACAGATTTTATGAATATCACTATATATAGACATCAATACAAGGAGAAAAATATTAAGCAAATTTAGCAAAATGGATGTTTATTGACATAGTATCAGAGCCATGAAAAACAACTAGGGTTTGCATAGTAGCCGCCGTCGTGCCTCTCTCGACTCTTGAGCAAACCCTAGAAGCCACCATCTCCTCCTGCGTGACCCTAGACCTTATTTCTCCTCGGTGTATTTGTTTTCCCCTGGGCACGTTTTTTGTTTACAAATCTTATAATCTCGATGTGGAATTTTTCGATATCTTTTTTCGTTGTCGTTTGTGGGCTGTTTTTCTCTGTTTCGTTATTGGGTAATAGTACGACGCATAAGGTATATGTGTTCACGCTTCTAAGCAAATTAGCATCTCTATAAATGTCATTATTTTTGTGAGGCTTATGATGATATTGTAATCATGGTTCGCCGTCGCGGGAACGGTGCTTGGAATTGTGATCATTGTTCCAGTTACAATGACTTTGCACGAAACGGTCACGGCGCGAATTTTTTTCAAAATAATATTAAAATAAAAAATTGAATATTTTGAAAAAAATGTATGTAAATCCAAAAGAACATGTAAATAGATTATTTTGAAGAAATAAGTTATATTTTAAATATATACATTATTAAAATATAAATTTTATGCTCAATATACATCAAATGCTTACGGTCCATTCATCATAATTCATGATATTGAAAAAAAATGTATAATAAATAAAAGTTTTAAAATATTAAAAAATCAGAAAAATTAGTAAAATTCAGAAACAAATATAAATAACATTAATAATAAAATATATAAATTATTATAACTAATACATCAATATATTAACATATTTTTTACGATTTTTTTGCCAGCTATTTTTTTTACAATTCAAAATTTTAATATTTAGAAAAATCAGTATTTATATTATTGAAAAAGATGGCCAGTAAACATTCTCTTGCTTCCTGGCTTCTGTTCTTCTTCTTCGACACAACACGTGTTCAAAAATTTACAGAAACAAGAACGGCCGTTCCTCTCTGATTAGGACAAAAAAACGTGCCGTTCCACAAAAAAACGGTCATTCCACCGTTATTGCCGTGGTTATCTCTGGCATCTTCCAATTTACAGAAACAAGAACGGCCGTTCCTCTCTGATTAGGACAAAAAAACGTGCCGTTCCACAAAAAAACGGTCATTCCACCGTTATTGCCGTGGTTATCTCTGGCATCTTCCTTTCCATGTATGAAATTTGACTCGGCCATGGACGATCCGGTTCCGGAACGGCCGTTATGGCCGTTCCGATACCGATTCTGCAAACCATGGATGGGCGTGGAAGTGCGGTTGTTGGATATGGAAGAGCCGATGGTATGAGCTCTTTGATGAAATCAGTCACGGTTCTTACGGCGTGGTTTACAAAGCAAGGGAGAAGAAAACAGGCCAAATCGTGGCGATGAAGGATGAATTTGATGGTTTTTGTAAATCATCATTGAGAGAAGTAGAAATTCTCAAATCAGTTATTCGGCACCCATCATTTGTTGAATTTAAGCAAGTTGTTGTGGACGAATATGAGGGCGTTTACATAGTGATGGAGTATATTGAGAACGATCTCAGAAGGGCGATGAAGAGTATGAAAATTCCTTTCGAAGTGAGTGAAGTTAAATGTCTGATGAAACCATGGTTCGCAGAATCGGGAACGGAACGGCCGGAACGGTCGTTCCGGAACGGGAACGGAAGTGGGCGTGCCAAAGTTCCAGCTCGTAACGTAGGTTGCTCTGGAAAGGCGTTTTGTAATCGAAAATCGGCGATATATCGGTGGAACGGAAGTGGAACGGCGGAACGGTGCGGCGCGGAACGGATTTGAATTAAAAAAGTTGCATTCTTGAATTTTTTTCTCAACGGAATGAAGGAGAAAGTGAGGGTGAACGAAACGAATGAGAGAGTGAGATGAAATAATTATATGTAGGGTCTAAAGTTATAGTTTTCTTGTTTGTGTTTTATTTTAAAAAAAAAGTTTATTTGATTTAAAAATTTAAAAAATAACGTTTATTAATCTGATATTAATAATTTGAAAATATAAAAGTTGTTAGGCATTTTCAATTTGTGTTTAATTATTTAAATAATTTGTTAAGTGTTTTTTAATAATTTTATAATTAGATGATTTTTGAAATAATTTATTTTTGTAAATAAAATGATAACAAATATTATGAGACATTAGTGATAACTTTATGTTTTAATAAAGTGTACATAAGATCTAGTGATTTTAAGAAAATTTAACTAATTAAAAATTAAATGAAAATATTTCATTTAGTTTTTAAATTTTATTCTTTTACTAATTTTATGATTTGAAGGTAAAATAGTTTTGATATGGTTGTGAAAATTTTAATATATATTGAGGATAAATTTATGTTTTAATAAGGTATACATAAGATTTAGAAACAAAATTAAATTTGCTATTTTCTTAAAATTTATAAATATTATTTATTTTTTTATTTATGAAATAAAGAAAGATGAAAATAGTCTAACTTAATTTGTTAGGATTAAATGCTTAGTTGTTGCTGTTGTTTGTAATTAAACAAGATGAAAAATATTTTTTTTTCTTCAAAATATTCTATCTTTTTTAATTTTTTAATATTAGTTTTAAAAAATCCGCACCGTGACCGTTCCGTGAAATGCCATTGGAACTGGAACGGTGATCTCCGTTCCAGGCACCGTTCTCGCGACGGCGAACCATGGATGAAACAGTTGCTGGAGGGTGTCAACTTTCTTCATGAAAAGGGAATAATGCATAGGGATTTGAAGCCTTCGAACATCCTTCTGAATGATAAGGGTGAATTGAAAATCTGCGATTTCGGATTGTCACGACACTTTGAAAGAACATTCGATTCATATTCTCCTCGTGTCGCGACTTTATGGTATAAAGCCCCGGAGCTGCTTCTTGGGGCAGACAAATATTCATGCGCCATAGATATGTGGGCGGTCGGTTGCATCATGGCCGAACTTTTGCTTGAAGAAGTGGTTTTCAAAGGGAATTCTGAGATCGATCAGCTTCAGAAGATATACCAGATCCTTGGCACCCCAAATGATATTACATGGCGGGGATTTTCAAGGCTTCCTGGAAGCAGACTGAAGTTTGTAGAGCAGCCATTGAATCCGTTAAGCAGGGATTTCTCAATGCTTTCTGAACTGGGGGTTGATCTGTTGAGCAAGCTTTTGGTTTACAATCCTGAAGAGAGAATAACTGCAAAGGATGCTCTGAATCACGATTGGTTTCGGGAAATATAAATACTCAAATCAAATCCCCATTCCTTGACAGAAGTAGAGAACCATTTTTTTCTTCTTCTGATATTTTAGTTTGATTTTGAGGGTTGTAAATGAGGGATGGTGTGTTAGCACACAAGATGGAACTGTGGATTCATGTAAAATATTTTAGCCATTAAAACAATTATTATTTCATTAATGTTGAGAAATAAGATTGTTTCCTATAAATGTTTACTTGTTTTTATGGTTGTGATTTTTCTTTGGATCTGTTTGATATTTTTGTTAATTTTTGTGTGTTATACATTTAAAACATGTATCGAATATAAGGCTTTTGTTATGTCCATTATAATCACAAGTCATAACTTACATGCCCACTAATTGTAAATATAAATGGATGAGAGACCGAAAATGATTGTATGAACTCGGCGTGGACTCCACCTATGTATCAACTCAA
This sequence comes from Haberlea rhodopensis, assembly GCA_907163345.1. Taxonomy (NCBI): domain Eukaryota; kingdom Viridiplantae; phylum Streptophyta; class Magnoliopsida; order Lamiales; family Gesneriaceae; genus Haberlea; species Haberlea rhodopensis. The sequence goes on along the minus strand of CAJQUN010000151.1, from coordinate 965,575 downwards.
TAATATCGGGATAAAATGATTAACATATTGGTTTATATATATATTATTTAAAAGATAGTATGCTTTAATATTGATTTGGTAAAACGAACGTAGAAAGGCTGGTTGCGTATTTATTTTGAATTATTTGTGGTCTATATTCCTAATTAAAAATACATGTACAATAGAAACTCTATAAATTAATATTCATGGGACCACCAAAATTTATTAATTAAAAGAGTTATTAATTAATAGATAAATTAATAATTAATAATTTATATATTAATTAATATTTTATTAATTTATAATGAATATTCAATTTACAAACACCTTTCAAACTTCCACTTAATTATTGTACAATGCATGTACGTATATCAAATGAAGAGCCCAATTTGAAAGAATTCTTCAATCTCATAAGTATCACTTTATGGACATTAAAAAATATTTTCTATACAAATAAATACAAAATCAAAATATGCCAACACAAACAAATCATACACACAATATGGCGTCCCATCTTAAAGGTGTGAAAAAAACAACAATGACCGACGAGATTCGAAGAGCATTATGCAAGCACAATAAGGATAATCCAAGTCTCACTCAAAAGCAATTGCAAAAATGGGTTCTTAGTAACTATGGTTTGCAGGTGAGTCAAGGGACAATATCGAATGCAGTTAAGCCCTCTTCAGAGTATCTCTCGCTTGCTCCCGAAAGAGGTGATGTTAAGCGACGCAAACCGGCAAAATTTCCTGACCTAGAAAAATCTCTCTATGAATGGAGTCTTCAATATCAAGAACATGTGAATATGACAGGTGAACTAATCATCGAGAAGGCGAAAAAGTTCATGAAGGATATGTATCCCGTGGATACTCCAGACTTTACTTTTTCTATTGGTTGGCTTGGAAAGTTCAAAGCAAGATATGAAATTAAAAATTTCCGACGTTTTGGAGAGAGTGTATCAGTTGAAATGGAGGGCATGGAAGACAAATTAAAAACCTTAAGAGACAAAGTGGATCAGTTTGAAATGAAAGACATCTTTAATATGGATGAAACATGTTTGTTTTTTATTATTTTTTATTTTGTACTTTAGTGATGTAATTATTTACATGTTTTGATCTTAAACAGGTTTATTTTTTAGCTTCAACCGGATCATTCCCTTGCAACAATGCAACTTGAAGGGAAAAAACAATGTTGAATTATTTTTTTGCCACCAAATACAACTTCAAAATTCAACCTTGTGACGCGGGGATTATACGAGCTTTTAAGATGCATTATCGTCGTCGATTTTATAGAAGTCTTTTGGAGGGTTATAATTAGGGGTTTCAAATCCAGCAAAAATAAATGTGTTAGATGCAATGAATCTAGCAATTCCAGCATGGACTATGGATATTCGTGCAAATACAATTGCGAACTGCTTTCGTCATTGTAAACTTCGATCAACAGATAACATGGCTTTTGAGAACTCCGATGAACAGATAGGTGGTGAAAGCACTCAAGAACTCCGAAATTTGATCGAAGAGTTGGGTTATCGCAATGCAATGGATGTCGAAGATGTCCTGAACCACCCAGAAGAAAATGTAGTTGCACAGTTGTTGACTGATGAAGAAATTATTGAGATTGGAACTGATAAAGATGATGATGAAAGTTCTACCATGGAGCCCCCTTCGCGAAACGAGGCTATTAAAGCTGCAATCACATTAAATAATTTCTTGTTGAGCTATGAGAAACAACACCAGAAGTTCTTACAATGATAAGGAAAATTAGAGACGAGATTCAAGGTGCAATTGATTTCAACAAAAGACAAAAGATAATTGAGTCATTTTTAAAGAAACTTTCATAAATCATTCATGTAATATGTAGTATAAAGGAATTATTAATTTATATTTTATATGGGGTCAATAGAAATTATCAAAAATGTATTATCTTATAATTTTAGCGAATTATTAATTTAGCACCCTACCCCCGAGTCGGGACCGACCAAAAATATTATCTTAAAGAGTTTATTAAATAATCGAGTATTAATTTATAGAGTTTCTACTGTAATAGTTTTTGCTTGTGCGATGTTCTACCAGAATGTTGGTCATTTTTTACAAATTTGATGTCCATCTTATTGTAAACTGAAATAAAATTAACATTTGAAGTTGTTAAATGTTGTAGTAAGTAAAATACTTTTAGGATGTATAAAAAATAAATATTTAAAAAAATTTATTTAAGCATTACTATTAATTATATATAGGTATAATATGTATATAAATGTATGAAATTTTTTAATAAAAATAAATTCTTTAATTCAAAAGATTATTAATATATAAAAGATTGAAATTTAAATCCAACTAAATTGTTAAAGATGTAAGATTCTTATTATGATAGGGGGTTTGCACTGAACTTTGCATTAATAAAGCTTTGTTTTGACCGTTTATTGAAACATCATTTAAGTTTGATTCCGTTGAGGTAATATCTGTTTTTGTAAATTTAATTATTCAATGGATAAGAAGAAATTGAAGGGTTATTTATTTAAATAACCTGAAAAAAATAAATAATTACAATAATAACCCGAAAAATGAAAACATTTAAAAAGTAACCTAAACCGCCAACTGGATTGGCGTGTCCAGTTGGCGCCAACTCAGTTGGCGTGACCAATTTAGAATATTTAGTCACGCCAACTGAGTTGGCGTGACCTTTGTTTTTTACGGTCACGCCAACTCAGTTGGCGTGACATTATTATATTAGTTCCGCCAACTGAGTTGGCGGAACTATTTCTGCTAAAAGTAAACTCATTCGCCTCTCATTTCTCCCACACATTCACTCGAGCTTCTTTGAATATTTTTGTTATATATATGATAAAATTCTGATTATGCTCTGTAGTTGCAGGTTTAGCTGATCTTCTACATCAGAAAAAAGTTTATTAGATACTAGTAATATTTAATTATCTATAGTTATCAAGTCTCTTTTAATATTTTTGTTATATGATAAAATTGTGATTATGCTCTGTAGTTGCAGTTTTAGCTGATCTTCTACATCAGAAAAGATTTTATTAGCTACTAGTAATATTTAATTATCTATAGTTATCAAAATATGTCAATTCAAGTTTTATTTTATTGGGGGGGTAATATTATATAAGATTCTGAGTTCGTCCGATATGATCGTGGTCCATCAAGAGGTACAACGATACGGCGTACAATTAATTTTCTACAATTATTAGATAAAGTATATGATATCACTGGGTTCGATCGCAACCAGTTTCTTTTGAAATTATATGCTAGGCATATGTTCAAAGATTTTTCAGGGTTACGTCAGACTATTTTACCCATAGATGATGATTACAATTTAGCATGGCTACTTGATTCAGAACAGGGTCATAGTTGCTTGGAATTTTATATACAAGCAGAACCAAGGAATTATGATTATATTCCAGAAATGCCAATGAGTGACAGTTTTTCAAAAGGATCGACGACATCTGTTATTCAAGAGACGTCTGTTGCTCGACATCAAGCTGAGGGTTCATATAGTGGTAGAGACCGAGATGATCATCCAGTAGATGTTGATAATGTTGCCGATGAGCCACGAGCAGACAGTTTTGCTGATTTTGGTGATCAAATCTGACCTGGCATATATGTCGGGACATAGCTTGATGGGCCAGCATCTCCAACAAAGGCATGCATCGACTGTACTTGTTCTTCATCACTCAAATGCATCGGCTGTACTTGTTCACCTTGAGTCGCATGTCCCTCTTCGTAGGGCGGAAAGTTTCTATCGCGTCTTTCCTGCGCGACATGCAACACATTTTGTATGACATTTCTGACATCACTAAATGCATCCATGTACGCCCCTATGGATTGTTCCTCATCGATATTACGGTCGCAGGTAACTGTTAATTGCGACAGCTGATCAATCTGAAATGAGTGAACATTTATTAAGTACTTAAATCTAAACACAATTTTCAAATATGTAATACATATGTAATAAAGCAACATACCACATGTTGACATGCCGGGCCATCTCCATGTTGATAACCAGCCTCCACAAATTGTCGTTGATGGCCAATGAATCTACGTGTTACTTGTTCATACCAGTCATTGTACCCGACAATTACACCCTGTCCAGCTGACTCATATCGCGGGCTGTCCACGGTATGAGCATGTGCATTAACCCATATAGTCATGTACCGCCTATGGTGTGCAGACCAGTCATTATTTGTTTTACCCCTGCGGTTAACTGCATGTAATATATCGTCCCCTAACCGTGGATCTGGTGGGATGTTTTGTACTTTGCCGAATTGACGAAAAACCCGCTCAGGACGATGCATCTCAACTATGTCATACAAAATCAGTGGGCCGCTGTATGTCCATAACTCAGTATGCAGTCCTTCAATATAATCATCAGGGTACGGCTGCCAATTAAACTACAAATATAGTATTACATTAAAATAATGTTCAAAGACTATTATGTTTTATACATGAATATAAAAAATAAAATTACTTGGCTTAATGGCTGCTGGTCAAGGATGTCCCTAATAATTCGTAATGAATGTGTGCCAGTTTCTGTAAATCTTACTTTACATGTCCACCTGTGTACTCATAATCATCATAAAAAAACATAAATTATATAACAAAATATTAAATGTAATATTATACATTGCAAAATAATTTGTAATACATCACCTTGCACCATATGGAGCAACAGGTAAGTAATTGTCCTCGTCGATTGGTATTGGCCCAATATCAATTCTCAGGCGTCCTAGTTGAGGAGCTAAACTTTCGAGCCGGGACCATGCCCAAATCTAAAACATTAACATGAAGAATATAAATTAAATATGCAAGATATATTTTTTCAGTATTTTAAAATAAAGGTAACGATTACCTGTAGGAGTGGTAATGCACCACATATTACTTTTTTCCCTCTCTCCGATGAAGTGCACAACTCACGATATAAGAATGCCAGCACAGCACTACCCCAGCTAAAATTACCAACAGAACTGATATCTTCTAATTTCTGTATGTACAATAATTTTACAGTATTGCCGGAGCTATCGGGGCACATAATCCCACCTATCATTAATAATGCACAACCTCGTGCATATTTAGCAACCTCATCCGCCGTACTATGCAAATGGATGCGATTTACTATTAAATGATGACTCAACGCAGACATTAACAAACATGCACCTTTAAAGTGACCCGGATCTGGTGTAAATCCCAAATGACGATCACAATATTCTTGCCACTCGGGTATTGACTTATCAAAATTGGTACCTGACACTGCAAGACCATTTATTGGCAGACCCCAAATAACTGCAATGTCTTGCAGTGTAATAGTCGTCTCTCCAGATCTCATATGGAATGTATGTGTTTCACGACGCCATCTCTCTACTAACGCCGTGATTAGATGAGGGTCAATGGTAATCTTATTACACCTATATACACCATAAAACCCAAACTCATTTAACATACTTACAACACGTGTGTCTAATGGGCAAAGATCCCAAAAATAGCTGCTCGGATTTCTCACACGCAAGGGCCGATCAATATCACCTGCCCATACATCTTCAGAACGATGACATGACTGCAATGACAACAGATGATCATCGATCGGTCCTGGTACGGTCATCGGATCCATCCTATTATATGAAACAAAAAATATATTAGTACATATAGACAACATAAAGTAAACAAAATAAATTAAAACTGATAAAACATGACGAGGCATATATGCTACCGCCGACAACCACCAGCCATCAGCAACCGGCGACGGCGGACGGCGGCAGCAGACGGCGGGGGGGGCGGCGGATGGCAGCGAAAAAGTGTGATAGAAATTAATACACGGCGACATGATTTTTACCTCTAAATTCTGAAACTATGAAGTGACTGGAAGCAAAATGAGAAAAAAACAATTGTTAACTTGGAGGTTGGCGAGGAAGAAAATTTAGACTGTAATTGCCGAAGAGGTTGCCGAAGAAGAAGGGTGCGCGAAAATTTTATAACACCAAGTCACGCCAACTCAGTTGGCGTGACCATTAATTGGTCACGCCAACTGAGTTGGCGTGACACGTTATATTAATTGGTCACGCCAACTCAGTTGGCGTGACCAATAATTATTCACGCCAACTTGCAGCTCCAGTTGGCGTGAAATAATGGTCACGCCAACTGGGTTGGCGTGACCGTAAAAAACAAAGGTCACGCCAACTCAGTTGGCGTGACTATATATTTTAAATTGGTCACGCCAACTGAGTTGGCGTGACCAATATTTTATTCGGTGACGCCAACTGAGTTGGCGTGACCAACTGGACACGCCAACCCAGTTGGCGGTTTAGGTTACTTTTTAAATGTTTTCATTTTTCGGGTTATTTTTGTAATTATTTATTTTATAGAGGTCATTTAATTAAATAACCCAGAAATTGAAGGTGAAGTAGAATCATTTATTATTGAGTGGACACAGAAATCAACAGTCTTCGGCAAATGACTATGGCGCTGTCTGTCTCATCCAAGTCCGCCACCGCTACTCCTGCTGCTGCTATTATCGGTAATTATAATGTGTTAGCAATGCCCTTCAAGCCAATGGGTCAATGGTTGGCCTGTTGGGCTTAATGAACCCTAGCCCAACTAGACAACTATAAATATGCCAGTCATTCTCTAAGTTTGGTGATTTTGATTCCATTCACTCTCATAGAAATGCCAACATCAAACTAGCACTGATGTTGGCTTGTAGATCTGGTCAGGTTGATTGGACTCGAGGGACTACCGCTATCAGATTCACGTTGGTGAACGGTAATCTCTTTTCGTGCATTTATATTTGATATTTGCATGTTAATATATGAATCAGGCGCGATCTTCCGTCCACGGGTCAGATCTATTTATTGTTTTATTTCCGCTGCGTTTGGATCTGGCGCCGGGGTACGGAAACCCAACAGTGGTATCAGAGCCAGGTTGCGTTTTGATTCATATATTCAATAATTAATTTTCATTAGATCGTTTCCCAACAACGCTAATTGTGTTTGATTTTTCAGAAATTTTGGTATCCGAAAAAACATAGAAATTTAATAATTAGAACCACAAAAATCGTCTGGTTTGTCGACCCAAACTTCATGATTCAGAAATCGTTTCTGGTTCATCATCGGCAATCAGTGAACAAAATCACAGGTACCGGAAAACGTTTCCGATACGCCGCCAGATCCCGTCGGAAGCTATAGTCCGGCGCGCCGAGCAAGGTTGGCAGCTGGTTTCCTGGATCTGCGCAAGAGTTGCGCTACCGGAGAAGGAAACACGGCGTGCACGACCAAATATATGGTTCTTCTCTCGACCTCCGGTGAAGTGTTCACTGTCTGGAACTCGTGCGACCCGAGACCACGTTCTACGAGATCGAGTTTCTCGATCTGCAGTCGCGATGGGGTTGTAGCTGCTCGAAAGAAAAGTTCCATCGTGCGCACTAAGTGGCTGGACGAGACCACTGGTCATGAAGTGTTCATGGCGGCTGGTGCGATTGAGACGAGGAGGAGGGCGGCTGAAGGTGGCGGCGGCGCTGGCAAGCTAGGGTTTCGAACCCTAGCAGCATGTTTAAAGAGATGATGAATAGTGATTAAATGCAATTTTTAGAATTTATTAAAAAAAATATTAAATTAAATCCGAAAATTTGTTAAATTCGAAAATTGCGATATGTATTTTGGGTTGAAATTGCATTTTAATTTTTGGGTCCAAATTGTTTGGAGTCCATAAATTATTTTGGGTCATTTTAGATGTTTTATCCGGATATTATTTTTGAAATAATAAATCATAATACTTAATTTATTAAAAATGTGATTTTTAATTTATTAAGTGTAAAATGGAGATTTTACATTCAGATGAAAATTTAATTAATTAAAAATTGAATGAAAATGTTTCATTTAATTTGTTAATTTTATTTTTGGCTAATATTATGATTTGAGGTAACATAGTGATTTTACCAAGTAATTGAAATTTAATTAATTAGAAATTAAATGAAAGTGTTTCATTTTGTTTGTTAATTTTATTTTCGATTAATATGATTTAAAGGTAAAATAGAGATTTTACCAATTAATTGAAATTTAATTAATTAGAAATTAAATAAAATGGTTTTATTTAATTTGTTAATTTTATTTTCAATTAATGATGCGATTAGTGGGAAACGATAGATAAATTAATTATTGTGCTCTAATTACATGTGAAGTAATTAGTACAATTACATATGATGTAATTGTTTAGTTTAATGTTTAATTACATATGATGTGATTGCATGATGGATGATTACGGGACTTGACCAATGTGTTTAGGTGAATGTTTAGGTTTTTATTGTTTCATTATTATTGTGATTTTGGTTATCACGCCTGCGAGCCTGCTCTCTCTATTTTCTGATGTATCCCACCCCGGATTTGTATCCCTATTCTATTGTTTGCACGATTTAAATGTAAAATCTTTAGAATTAGTGGGAGATCAAGATTGAAGACGGAGCACCAAGATCAAGACTTGTATGATGGAAACAAAATGTAATAGGATTGCATTGCATACCTGCATCACCTTAGACAGACTTGTGATCCACGTATGGCTCACGTGGATCAATTAGGAAAAGGCCGTAATCGTCCATATTTATTTTTATTATGCATGTGATGTATGATAAATGTTTGTTTGTATGTTTTATTAGTACATATGACTGCATGAATAAAACATAGTTGCATGAACCCGGCAATCAAACAAACAAGTACTTGATGAGATTTGAAAATTATTAAATCCCTCTTTTGAATATGATTCAAAATATTTTAATATCAAACTGTAAAGGGAGCTCAAAGGAGTTTGTTGCTTCCTGTCTTCCATCAACAGTTAAGCCATGAGACGCTACTTGTGTCAGGTGTCTTGTCTCACCCTCGTGGGGGGCATCTGGCATGGGAAAGCTGTGTGTTTAACTGCCAATTAATTATGGATATGGTCTGTTAACCTTTAAGATTACTCACCCTCGTGGGGTCTTATTGGCGAACATTACCATCCGTGGGATGGGTTAGTTTGACGTGAGAAGGCATAATTGGCCTGCCTCCGTAGGGTTATGTCAATCACGAGACGAATATCTTGGGGGTTGCATATGATGCAATTGTGAGCTACCTTTAGTATCATGAGGTCGGCTGGACCCTCGCCCGGGGCTATCATGAGCTAGTTGGACTCCAAGCCCACTAAGAAAATACGATTTTCCGTTCATTTGTCATGAGGGTGACGAATTCGAAAAATTTAGTGGGAGCATTCAATAACTAAAGTCCATAGTTTTTGAATTAATTAATAATCAAACGGTTTGCATGTATTTTCTATTTATTCTCAGTATTGTGATTGCCGTGAATCCGATTGCATCAATTCTCGATACAAACAAAGTAATCGTACCAAATTATTCTGATTGACTATTAATTTTAAAATAGTGCTTGCTTCTAAAAGGTTGCTATATACCCTTGGTGGGAGCCTCCTATTGAAGTGTCTCCTGGTTCGTCTCATGAAGAGATCGCCACACTTGAGAAGTGATGGGACGATGATCTCAAGACTAGGTGATATATGATAACATCAATGTCACCAATGAGTTTCAACACAGATATGAGAAATTCGTTCACATTGCTGATATTTTCCAACACCTACAAATGTTGTTTGGTGAACAGACGCGATTACTGAGACTCGTGGTTTCAAAAGAACTATTTTCATTTCACATGCGAGATGGGGCTTCGGTCTATGAGCATGGTGTAAGAAAAATAACTCTTGTTGAGAAATTAGAAAATCTTAATGTGATACATCCTCATTAACTGGCTATAGATTTGATCTTATAGTAAAAATGTTGGAAACTCATGAGTCCTTTATTCAAAAGGAGAAACGTGTTCTTCTTGTCGAATCTTCTACAAATGGTAGGAAGAGTTTAAGGATAAAGAAGAGGAAGGGAAATGGTTCCCAACCTCAAAAGATGAAAAAGGATATAGTAGCAACTAAGAAAAGAGAGACATCTATGTTTTCACTGCTGGTCACTGGCGCAAAATTGTAAGGAATACCTATACTAGAAGCATTCTAGAAATGGTATGTTATATATTATAATTAAATGTTTCTATTGGTTCTACTTCCTTGGTATATGATGCCAGTTGTGCTCGCATTTTTGCAAAGAGTTGCATGTGATGTGAAGAAGTAGAGAGCCCTAGGAAGGTGAAACCTACCTGAGACTAAGCATTGTAGCAAGAGTTGTTGCAAAGGCTGTTTGAAATATTTATTTAATATAAAATCTTGAACTGGTTAGGAACTGGTTTGAGCAATTATTTATTTGTTCTAGATTTAATCATAAACATTGTTTCTATTTTGATAGAGAAATATATTCTTTTAAATATGCGAAAGTGATTTGCAGTATTTTTAAGAATGCATGTTTTATTGAATCTGGTGAACTTATGAATGATTAGTATGATTATATTCAAAGAATATAAAAAGAATGATAACTTAAATCCAACATAAATTTAGCATGTGCTGAATGTCCATTGAATTTGATTCATATGGACGTATGTGGAGCACTAAATGTTAGTGCAAGATGATGTTGAGTTGTCTTAAAGAGAATGTGATTCTCTCTGAGTAACTCTCTAAAGTTACATATTTGTTGAATATAATTCATACCAATGCAGTGACCAAAACTCCATATACGATATGGATTGAAAAATAATCCAAATTTATATTTTGAGATTGTTCTGCTTATGTGAAGCAGCCAGTGGGAGATGAGTTGGATAGTTGATCCATCTTATGTTATGTTGTGGAAATTTATATTATCAATTGCAGGCAAAGAGTTTGTTTTGCAAGTGCAATATTTCTAGAGAAAATGTTTCTATTAGAAAGGATGATAACATAATATAACTTGAAAGGGTTCAAGAACCACAAACCACTAGAAAAGTGAAAACGGTGAAATTAATTAAGTCAATCATAACCTTTGATTTACACGCACGAAGGAGATTTGAAAATGTTTCAAGAACTCCTGATAAATTGAATTTACTCCTAGAAAGTAGTCAAAATGATTTTGACCATGGATGTGATCCTAGAACTTTCAAGGAGACGATGTTGGACATCGTTTTGGGATATTGGCGAGATGCCGTGAAATTTGAAATAGACTCCATGTACTCCAATAAGGTATGGGCCTTAGTAGATCCTCTTTGGGAATTGTTCCCATTGGCTGCATAGATTTACAAGTGAAAGCTTGGAGTGGATGGGAAGGTAGCGACCTTCAAAGCTTAACTGATGTGAAGAGATTATTCTCATAGGCAAAGAGTTGTCTGTGAAAAACTTTTAATCAGTTGTGATGCTATAGTCTATTTGGATTTTTATTAGTTATATCTGCATATTATGAATATGAGATATGATAGTTGGATGTGAATACAACATTTTTCAATGGTGACATTGAGGTAGAAATGTAGCAGCCAAATGTGTTCACAACTTATGGGCGTTAGCAAAATGTTTGCAAACTCCATAGGTCCATTTATAGGCCTAAGAAGACATCCCAAAGTTTAAACTTCCATTTTGATAACATCATCAAAGTGTTTGGTTTTGTTATAAATCCGGAAGTGGCATGTGTGTGCAAAAAGGTTAGTGGGAGCACGATTACATTTGTGATGCTTTAAGTCGATTATATCATGCTCATTGTGAATGGTATTTGATTAATCAATTAAAGCATGATTATCTACTAATTTCTCCATGTAAGATTGGGGGAAGCGTCATACGTGCTTAGCATAAGAATCTATAGGGATAGATCTAAAGGATGCTTGAGATCTCTCAATCTACGTACATAAACACTGTGCTAAAAGGGTTTAGCATAGAATAGTCGAAAAATGAGTTACTTCATATTATGTCACAGTATTCATCTCTCGAGTCAATGGGCCGTAAGATTGATGAGGAGAGAGAAAAGATGACATTGGTACCTTATATTTCTACTTTTAATAGCATATTGTATGCTATGATATGTACTTGGCCTGATGTATGTTCTTAGAGTAATGGGCAGACATCAGAAAGATCCCGGTGAAGGTCACTGGAAAACTGTGAAAATAATCCTCAAGTTCTTATGAAGAACTTATGATATGTTCATGGTTTTTGGATCTGTAAGTGGAGAAATAAAAGTTGAAGGCTAAGTTGATGCTGGTTTTTAAATTGGATGTAGATGATACCATATCGATGTTCGGATTTGTATTTAAGCTCAATGATGGTGATGTCTCTTGGAAACGTTCCAAGCAAGACAGCACATTGGATTCCACCACTGAAGCTGAATACATTGCAGCATACGATGCAGCAAAGAGGCAGTTTGGATAAGAAATTTCATCCAAGAGTTGGGTGTAATTTCTAGTGCAGTTGACACAGTCTCTGTGTACTGTGACAACATTTGAGCTATTATGAATAGCCAAGATCTCATCAGGATCCAAACATATATTGAGAAAGTACTATCTAATGAGACAGATGGTAGACGCGACATTATTATCGAGAGAATCGCTTCAACAGAAAAATATAGTGAATCCACTGACAAAGCATTTACAATGATTGGTGTCTGATAGACATCTTGGGAAGATGGTCTTAAGACACATGAGTAGTTGGCTTTGGGAAAGTGAAAGATACTGTTGTTATACATGATTAAGTAAATCAATAGTAGATTGATTGTACTTGTAATCTTATTATGACAAATCTTTGTTTGAATATTAATATATATGGCACTTCTTCATCTGTTTACCCATGCATCTTGATGCATTGATGAAGTCCTTGATATTGCTATAGTCCATAGAGTGTGGTTACGCATATGATGGTGACCATGAAATACATTCTCGACTGCGATTTCTAAATGTTCCTGGTCGATGAGCCTTCGAGAATGGGATATCGATATATGCTCGTTAGAGACTGGTATTCATGATGTGTCTAGTGTAGTGCGCCGCGTTTCATCGGCGTTGGCTTGGAGAAGTCAGCACACATGAATAGGTGCTCGTTAGGAATGAGTTCACTGAACGACCCTACTCGGAATTCTATAAGTGGTTACCATTTGTCGAGTATAGAATTTCTAGTCATAGTTGTGCACCATTACTCCTCATGACCCGAGGCATGATTGAGGTCTTGAAAGATAGCTGTGTACTTTGATTTAATGACTGATCACATGTGGGTCATAATGTCATTATTTTGGGTATTCAGTGATGCTGTCAGAGGCCTATGATTGTCGTTGGGGATTCACCACTGGTCTTGATGAACCAGGATGTCCTATGTGTTTTTCTATATATGATTCGAGGAATCTCTGGCCAGAGTGGGTAGTGCTTGTGAAAAATGAGTTTTTCATATACGCACACAATGAATCATATAACGTGAAACAAATACATAGTTATTGAAATCATAAAGGGTCTCGATAACCAATGCCCTTGATTCAGTCGGGACATATTGAGTGAAAGGAATGTACTCCACGCTAACTATGGCTGACAGGTTCTCGTACGTTGCTAGTCATTTGTATCTAGGTCTTCGTGAAGCGCAGATGCTAGGCGCTACCCACGATCGGTAGGTTGTTGCTGAAATTGTATTTCGGCCATTGTCTATTAAAGGAGTTTAATTGGCAATGAGGCATTCAGGGTAAGCCCAAAGAAGTGTTTGACTTCTAAAATCACAAAGGTTGTGATCCTACTGCTATGATACACTTGAGCCTCGCTGGGTCACAATCAACCGGCCGCCGATCTATTGATGAGAATTGAGACTTAAATGTTAAGTGCTCAAATTGAGTGATTTAGAAGAGATGCATTTAATTTTTGAAAGCTCCTCACTTTAGTGGAGTTTCTATATTTGAAAATGTTTCATCTATAGAAAGTTCTAAAATTAAAACGTTTGATATATTTATATCTCATAATTATGTACATTAGTAGTACATCAAGTTATTCAATTGGATTGAGTTGCTTGGATTATGAGTTTGTAGTTTTGTTTTGTCTTTTGGGCAAGTGGGAGATTGTTAGCAATGCCCTTCAAGCCAATGGGCCAATGGTTGGCCTGTTGGGCTTAATGAACCCTAGCCCAACTAGACAACTATAAATATGCCAGTCATTCTCTAAGTTTGGTGATTTTGATTCCATTTACTCTCATAGAAATGCCAACATCAAACTAGCACTGATGTTGGCTTGTAGATCTGGTCAGGTTGATTGGACTCGAGGGACTACCGCTATCAGATTCATGTTGGTGAAAGGTAATCTCTTTTCGTGCATTTATATTTGATATTTGCATGTTAATAAATGAATCAGACGCGATCTTCCGTCCACGGGTCAGATCTGTTTATTGTTTTATTTCCGCTGCGTTTGGATCTGGCGCCGGGGTACGGAAACCCAACATAATGATAGTGGAGTATTGTTATCACCACCACCGCCATCATCTTCCTCCTCCGTTAAACACAACCGCCGCCGCCAATCGCTATGTCTGATTAGTACCTCTTCTTTGTTAGCATACCAACCCCTAGACTCTTTATATAGATTTAATTGCTCATCATCATACACCACCATTCTTCCACGCCTTTGTCGTTGCGTTTCCCCCCGCAGAGCTCAGTATGAGGAGGAATTGGAGGAAGAGGTGAAGCTGGAGTTGCTTAATGACAATCAATCATCGATGGCTGCAGAAGCTGCTTCTAATCAGGAAGCTGTAATTGTACTTGGACCTGATGAGGATGGCGGTGGCAATGGTAGCTACCATTACAATAATGATCAACCGCGAAGAGTACAACTCGGTGGCGGTTCCTCTATTTTATCTGCTTGCTTTGTAGGCCTTTTCACTGGAATCACCGTTGTCCTCTTCAACTACGCAGTACAAACCAAATTTCATCTACCAGTTAATACCTACGGATATCAGTTTCATTGCATATAAGTCCCTAGCATTCTTTTTGGCCTATAAATTGTTATATGCTACTGTGACGAACTGCGACATACTAGATTCCGGAAATATATCCTAGGGCATAAATAGGGGATAGTAACTGAAATCTGGGAGACGATGACAAGCAACTGTTTCTTGTATGTTAGTATTGAGTTTTGCAGAACATGAACTGTATGAAGGTGTACAAACAACTCCCACAATCCATATTAAGAATATTCCCGTTCAATCTGAAATTTGCATCTATTCATCCAATCTACACATTAGTAATATTCTCAACTTTTAAGAGAAGGGGTCTGGAATTATATGGCTGGTTATCGGTAGTTGCATTGAGCATAATAATGCAGTCCAGAGTTCAGACTACCCGCATCTCATAGTCATAAAATTTACGCCATGTGGTACAAACACCACTACTCATATAACCTTACATTGCTGAAATCATCGTTCAGTCTTGTTCAGTCCTGGCACAGTTCAAGAACACTGACTTTACTCAGGGAGTTGACACTAAGATCTAGTTACCACGCTCCAACCACTCCTCAACTTGTTTTTCAGATTCAATCCCTTCGTATCGAGACACATAGCATTCAAGAGCTGAATTATAGGCAAGTCTCCAGAGAAACATCTCATGTCCCCGTGGCATATGGTAGTACAGAAATCGGAGTAACAGCCACAGTTACACACACAACATCCCTTCTGACATTCATAGGGATTCATACCAATTCGTGCTACCATACTGCAAAACAAGGGTTAACAACAATTTATTACAACACCTAAAGCATATGAACACAACATCCTACACGGCATGAAGGATATAACATACTTCCATTATTCATATACTTTACATCTTGTATATCCTTTACATAGTACAAATCATCAAATCTCGCTCAGTTTAATGCCTAACATCAGAAGGTAGACTCGTAATCCCGGCTCTCCCAAGCTATGAGTCCCTACAGAACAACCACACAAAATATGAGTATCGAAATGATGTTCACAATAACATCAATATAATGCATCAATACAATATAAACAACTTCCTGTAAGTCATACATTTGCAATACTCTTCTTTGGTTGTTCCTGTACATATCCCCTGTACATACCTCAAAACACAATATGCAACATAATTCAATTGGCCAAATATGCCATCATATATTTCATTCAACATTCTGTTATAACGGGATTGATATGATATGCCTCAGCTCAATATGCCAGTGGCTCAGCCTTCACTTCCCATATTAGTAGCACATATCATATAACCGTCCTCACACGTTATAACAGCCAAAGCATATGCCCAAGGCATACCTCTCATGCCAAAGCATATGCTCAACAATAGCATACCTCTCGTGTCATCAATCTCAACCTCATGCATGTATATCATCATGAATGTATACGCATATGATACCATCAAGCATATATCTCAATCTCAACATCATCATAATAATAGCATCAATACTTGTACGACAACACGTACCAGTTGTGCGACACGAAATATATAAGTCAAGCGTCAATGTTTAACCGCCTCATTGTTCAGTCCCCCGTGATGATGCTACATCAATACCAACAATGTATAATGTCATAAACCATGTTATAAAACAACTACCAAGAAAATACTACATTTTCATAATTTTGGTCTTGCGATCGATCGGTCATTCCCAGCGATCAATCGCTCCAACCAATTCACACTAGCGACGGTCGGTAAAAACACTAGCGATTGATCAGTATAAAATCTGAATTTCATATAAAAGCTACGGCATTCCAGTTATTGTGATATCCCCAAAATAATTATATGAAATTTGGGCATTAATTATGTTTATGTGGTTAATTATGGTGATAATTAAATTATGTGTTGGAATTAATTATCTTGGTGAAATGCTTAGTCACATTGGTAGGCGTGGCCCGGTAGAGCATTTCATGGTGCATGTTATGCATGTTGGGAAATTGGGTATTATTATGGTTTAATTATGATGGTTGATAATTATTTGGTCAAGAATGGATTTAATTGGAATTTTGGTGCATTTTGGTAAAATGCTTTTAAAATATCATGTTGGGGTATTTTATTCATCATGCTAAATAATGGGGTACATGTTTTACTTAAATCCCAACACTTATACCCCACTTTCCTCTTTAACCCACCACTCTCAATTTAAATCATTCCCAACCCTTCCTCAAACCCCATTTTCGACCTTGGCTAAAGAGGAGGAGAGAAAACTTGGGGAAAGCTTGCTATTGCTTGATTCTTGCAGGAAGTTTGGAGCTTCAAGTGGTATAAACCCTCCTAGTGTTATTTTCTTGTGGTTTGATAAGAATAGGGTTTGTGTTTTGGGGATTTAAAATGAGTTTGTGTGATTATATGGTGTTTTTGGGTTTTGGAGTATGTTGTTGTTGAGGGTTGTTTTGAAGTTATATTAGTGTTTTTGATGTATTGGATTGAGGTGTTATGGATTTAATGTGGTTTGGTAAGGTTCTGTGCACATTAATGGCGATTTCTCGCATTTACAGAGCTCCTCGATCGATCGAGACCCCTTCGATCGATCGAGCACGGCAGAGCTTCGGACAGAAATTTTGAAGTCTTACCAATCGATTGAGATGAACTCCCGATCGATCGAGGCGACTTCTCGATCGATCGGTGAGGGCATATCGATCGATCGAGGCGGGCAGCGAGGCATTGGGCACTGGATGGTCAGCTCACGATCGATCGAACGTAAGGGCCGATCGATCGCGAGTCTTAAAATGTGGTGTTTTGGATTTTTGGCTATTTTAATGGGATTTTTGGTATTGGTTCATAAATTGGCTCCTAATATTGGTTTGTGTGAATGTGTAGAACCATCCCAGGTGGCCACACAGCTTAGGAGATAAAGTCCACGACACAACACATTTTGGGACTAAGGTACGTAGTGAGACGTACGGGCATCGGACGGTAAACGTATTTATTACGCTTTGAATTGGTTATGCATTATGGTTGCATACATGGTCTTAGTTATGCATTGTGGTTGCATACATGGTTTGGATATGCATTATGGTTGCATGTGTATATTGGATGCATTGGTGCATGTGATTATTGAGTCGAGATTATATTCTAGTGATGAAGAATACTTACCGCCTTCATGTCGAAGCGATGATAGAATACTTGCCGCTGTCATATTATAGCGATGAAGAATATTTGCCGCAAATATGTCGAAGCGAAGGATAATGCCGCTGTCATATTGTTGCGAGGGATATTATGCGCTAATATGTCGAAGCGAGGGGTATTAATGCCGCTGTCATGTAAACGCGAGGGGTATTATGCCACTGATATAATAAGACTGGAACTGGCCATTGGTATACATGGAATGAATGCATGTCATGACATACATTATTGGTATTATAATCCATTGATTATGATTGTGGTACAGGGATAACCAATGGAGCTTTTAAATGTATTAAATACAGGAAGTGAATCGTATTTACGATTTATGCATTTGAATTACAATCATATTATTGTGAATATGGTTTATATACATGCTCATGGTTTTGGGGTTGTTCCTGTAGGAACTTTTGGGCGGACGGGCTAAGGCGGGTTGATGCGGTGAGCTAGTGAGGAGTGCTTTTGGCTTAGCAGGCTTAATTCTTTTGTATAGTCTCTACTCTAGGAGTAGTGTAAAGCTATAGGATTAACATTCAATTGGTTGGGAAAGTAACTAATCCCTTTTGGAAATTTTGTTTTGGCCTGTAATCTTAAAGGCTCAAGGCATCAACACGAATTTTATATTCATTAGATGCATGTTAGCTCTATTTGTGCCTTTAATCCGCACTTAAGGAACTAGGGTCCTTACAGTTATCGATCGGTCACATGCAGCGATCGACCGCTACATGAACAACCTTACCTATTTCAGCGATCGATCGGTACGTCTACCAATCGATCGGTCGACAACAGAAATCCAATACCATGGGGATTTCTTGTCTATCTTCTTGGTGCTTCTCATACACCTCACTTCTTAACATTAAAACTTGTTACATTCAAGCTCTAGCATCATAAAAACATGTTTCCTTCATTACACAACTAAATTCTTTGCATGTTATCAACTAGTAATTCCAACCATGATACTTTTGGAGTTCACTTCACACAACTCATAGATAACTATATAGACAAGCTTATAAACATCAGTTCCTTACCAAATATGTTCAATTCCAAGTAAAAGACTTGTTTCCAAGCTAATATCCCAACCAAAGATTCAAGAACACTTGAGAGGAGTGTGTAGAGAATTACTAGGTGAGTTATGGTGAAGTGTGAGTTTAAAATCTGATTTTGAAGTTAAATCACATGCTTTCCAAATTCAAATGAAATCCATATGAAATTCAACTTCCATGCACATCACATGCTAACTTAAATTCAAATGCATAACAAACTCATGTCTACTTGCTATGCAACTACATGTCCTCCCTACCAATCATGTATTCTTGCTACATATTCCACAATCATGTAGTTCTATGTGACACCATAAGTTGATATATCAACTAGTCAACATCTATACTATGATTCTCATATATCAAATATATATGAGAACAAGTCTAACCATGCCATACAATTGATCCTCTTTCATGTTCCTACCATACTTGATTTATCACACATGAACATCATTTCATTGTTTCCAATTATGTTTCATTCATTGCAACACAACCATTAGTCATTTCTTTTATTTTATCATTCATACTCAGTTCAACTCAAACTCGAGTCCACATCAGTCCGTAATTATCACACAATTACGTCATAATCATATTCAATAAGTATAAGTCATATCGAGGCATTACAGTCCATAAGAAATCTCCTGCGCTATTCCTGTTCTCACAATACCACATCATCAACCCATAATCGATAATCACAATTGTCGATCACATAATCGATAATAAACATAATCGACGATGAGTTAAATCATTACATTAATGATTTATTGTAATCACAAGTATTTTGATTACCTATTTACATATTAAATCTCAAAATCACACATCGCTAACACAATAATGTCAGTATCATATATTGTTGCACGCTTACTAGCGGCATCACCATAAACCCTCACACGCTCAAAAGCGGCACCATTATAAATCATCGCACGCTCACTATTGGTCTCAGCTCGCGATCGATCGCGAGGCGTCAAAAATCAGGCACCAAATCGCTGCCTTTCCCGATTGATTGAGAAGCATCACCGATCGATCGAGAAGCCGTCTCGATCGATCGGGAGTTTTGCTCGATCGATCGAGGAGACATTTTCGTCCCACAAATTTCCCTGCCTCGCATGATCGATCGAAAGCTTCACTCGATCGATCGCCGAGCCCTGTAATCGTGATAAATCACAATTTTTGAGCATTCCTCACCTCCAACCCACACAACACTTAAAAATCACAACTCCTTCCGAACCAATACAACAATATCACACTATAACAAACACCAATAGCAACAAAATCAAAACTCAACCAAAAACACCACATTACAAAATCAAACCCTTAGTAACCCCTAAAACACAAACTCCTTTAATACAAAACATAATAAAACCATGCTAGGAGGAATTCATACCACTTGAAGCTTCAATTCCTACCAAGAAATCCAACTAATGCAAGCTTCCAAAGTTTCCTCTTTTTTTCCCTCTTGAAATCGATTTTGAGGTTGTGGGAGGGTTATGAGTGTTTTGGATAAAGAGTAGTGGGATAATGAGGGTAAAGGGTGGTAGGGGGTTTAATTAAAACATGCACCCAAAAATTAGCATGATATAGTAAAATATCCCAACGTGATATTTTAAAAGCATTTACCAATAAATGCACCATAACCCAAATTAAACATGCTTTTCAAAATAATTAGAACCCACCTCAAATAAACCATGCCAAAACCCAAATTCCACAACATGCACCTTGAAATGTACTATCAGGTCATGTCCACCGCATAACTATACATTTCACCACCATAATTAATTTAACACCGTATTAATCACATAAATACAATTAATGGCCCAAATACACATAATTATTTCAGGAATATCACAGAAGCAACACTTCATGCTTTGACATTAACACTACCCTAAAAACAAACAGGAGGTCCGCTTTTTGGGCGAATCACGGCGTTTTTCCACCACCACCTCAACTAAAATGAACAAGTCCCTTACTTCAAAGGCAACAAGTATTAGATAACTTCAATTTTCCTACGCTTTAAGTTTTTTTTTTTTACATCATTTTGTCTCGTGCAATCTTTCCCTCTCTGACTTAAGAATTAGAGGGTTCCATCGGGGAATAAAAAAAAAAATTTCTATTCATTATCCTTTCGTGACTTTCAAGCTAAAAACTCACTTCCAACTTCCAAGTCCAACATAGCATCCAAATCAACAACACGTGGGGGGAAAGGGTTAGTTGTCAACTTAATTTTTTCATCTATATATATTTATATATCACACTTTTGCCTCTTATATTTAATATTTTTACACTTTTACCCTCATCGACCAAAAACACTAGATTTGCTCCTGGTGTGATCTATTTTCAGTGATACCAAATAACAAAATACCCATCAAAACATCAATTTATATGCGTATCTATACTATTTGTTAAGCGTCTGGTATATATATTTTTTATATAATAAATTACTCTCTTCAAATTATACCTTAAAATAATAATAAAAAAAATTTCTAAAAAAACAAAATTAACTTAAATTTATCAAATAATTAAAAACATAAAATTATTCCATCAAATTGAATAGAAATAGATTGGTACATAGTCAACGGCCGGCTAGATTAATAATATTAATGTTGATTACGAAATCAAATAATTGAACTCTTTAAAATATTATTATATTTACCAATTCCTCAATAATAAAAAAAGGCAAGCTCATGGAAATAATTTAATCAAAATGTGATGGCAAACTATGAAATAATACATTTGATGTTTACTTTATTATTTATGTTCAAACTACAATGGCAAGCATGCACATTAATGCAATAATGGGTTGGTTTATCGATCATTCAAATCAAACCAAATATTTCTAGAGAAAAATTAACAACCATTATTCATGCCAAATAGCGTATCATTTAGCAGGCTTTCATACCAATATACAGAGAAAAATAGAGTGTTAAATCCACTGAGAAACAACCATTATTCATGCCAAATAAGAAGAGCTTCATTGATCACAGGAAGCAGAATTATTTATTTATGAATTGCTTTGATCACTGAATCATTTATTTACTGATTAATTAAAAAAAAAAAAAAGAGTTTCACTGATCAGAGGCAGATAATGCCTGAAACTCTACTGGAATCAAGACAAATTCTGTTTTGTACATATGAAAATATACCCGAAACTCCGATCGAATTTATCCGTTACCACGCAGAGGAATAAGGCTACCATAGTAAGGACATGGCTTATTGTAGTTCTTCATGGCTCTGTAGTAATCAATTCTCCTGGATTTTTTACTCTTTAGGCTGTAACAAATGAGATCCCTTTGCTCCATATGAACTAATATTTCTTGAGAATGATCATCGATAGAAATCAGAAACTTCGGACACATAGGGGAGAGATTGATGCTATACTCCATCGCCCAAATCTTCTCCCGGTTTTTCAACATCCATATATCCATTCTTGATGCTTCGTCCGAAAACCCGACTACACATAAAGACCCCATAAGCCCGATATACTCCAAGAAACTGTACTTTTTTGAGTCATGTATTGGATAGGGAATAGTGGCGAACTCTTCTTTCTTTAGGTCGAGAGAGAGAATTGATTTGTCTTTCCAACCAGAAGACAGTGACCAGTACATGACTCCACTGACACAGACAGGGTACTCAGAGGTCCAGGCGCTAAAAGGGCAATCTCCAATTTGTCTCCAAGAACCGGAAGTAACATCCTCACCTCTTCTAAAAGTGAAAATCTCACACCCCACTTTCCCGTTATGATAGAACAAGTGAACAATCGTATATTCGTTTGAGATAGGAATGTACCCAAAGCCTATGTTATATAGACGAGAGTTAGAACGATATGGGACACATACAATTTGGCGAATGGAGGGATTGCAAACATAAAGAGAGTACATGCAGCACAAGACACACAATGAACCACAAGAAATGAATGTGTGCACGGGCCCATCTATTACTTTCTTGAATCCATCAGTTACATCTCCTTGCATGTCTATTGAAGTCAATTCAATGGTGGTTTTGCTGTTAACATCCTCAATCCCCTCAGAAAGGTATCTTCTGATTAGTAACAGAGGCGTATGCTTAGAACATTCAACATGTCGAGCAATGAATTCCTTGTCACGAGTTAACAAGTCATGCCACGATTTAGAGACGCACCTGAATTTGCAAAGAGCCTTTACCGGAAGTCTGGAGAGTATTTCAATGATCAGATCATATGGGAGATAACCGATCCCTGTCACTTCCATCACATGATAATTTTTCATTGCTTCCTCTGGTTTTCAATCCTTTTCCTGAATATCTGATTCATTAGTGATATCTTCTGGATTACAAGAGAAGCACTCAGTGAATAGTATATATCACTTATGAAGAAGAAACTGCTAGAATGATATCAGTGGACTTTCTAGGTGAACACACCTAAATAATCCCATATACCATTTGGCCAAGCAAGCAAGAAAATGACTTAGATTTATATTGCTCTTGACTCTTGGATTATAAGACTTGGTATTAGTTAAGCAACTTGCCAATTTTATATATATGATTTCGAGGGGAGACTTGGTCAATTTAAGCGTCTTATGGTGGATAGTTTTCTAATAGTTTTCAGTTCTTGCGAGGCAGTCTAATCAACATTACTTGAATGTGAATCCCAATAAATTTTCTGAAACGTGGTACTTTTAGATTCTTAATTGCATATATGTCAGTTTATATTTGGAGCAAAGGTAAAGTCATCGTCATGTTACCTGAAGATCACGAGTTCGAGTCGCGGAAACAGCCTCTTGCGTTGTAGAGAAAGCTGCGTACATTGGGCATAATGGACTCGACCCCTCTCGGACCCCACACATCACGGGAGTTTCGTGCACCAGGTTTGCCCCAATAGCATATATGTCAATTCGCAAGCCAGTTTACTTGTAGTTTTCAAGTTCCTTTTTCCCAACAAGCTCAACAATAGTCTCTATATTAACATAAAAAACTTCAAAATCTTTCTTACATCCTTGAAAATAATGCAGATTAACATTAATGTTTCTACTTGTCATTGCTCCATCAGATTACTCAAAAGAACAAAAAACAATGTGACACCAACTACTCAACATGTACAAGAAAACATACGAGTAAAAAATAGCTTTTTGTTCCTCTTAATTTTATATCTACTCAAAAAAATTTCTACAAAATAGAGTAGAAAACATCATACGAAAAGAAATCACTAGCATTTTTGGACGTCTGAGAGGAAGAATAGATGACAATTTTGAGCTGTGTGTCTCGTGAAAACATCAGCTCTTTCAACTTCCCCAGAATTATATACAGAGAAAGACATCTGTGGTCTTCACAAATTCTTTCTTCCTAAACTTTCTCCATATAATCTATGCAAGAAATAATTTGTTCTGTTATATTGAGCAGGATGCATGCCATGACAAAATCATGGGATTGGCCACGAACCGAACTGTTGGTGGAGTACTGAAATGTTGGAGTCAGTAGCCCATGTTTTCCATACCAGTTAAAAATACGATATGGCAGCAAACCACCAATACAAGCAGTTATATGAGAATCAATCCAACAAGTTTACTTATTTACAGATGCGTATATGATTCATAAAAATTAATACGTGCACGGCTCCTCTATAGGAAGACAGAATCCATTAGGAAAAATAAGATTGGCTCCATTGTTGATAAAAACCAAGAACTTTTCTTTAATTAGATTGTCGCCTGGTTGGTAGTGATGGTAACGCGAAGGATGGGAAGCAGGTTCCAGAGATAATTAGAGCACACGGTAACTTATAAGAAACAGAAAAGGTACAGCCTGGCAAATGTTCTGCATATTCACATCAAAATTCGTCATAAAAAAGTGATTTAAGCTTTAGAAAGTACAAACAGTTTCAAAGCCTACCTCCATATGTAATTTCTTCATAGAAAAGGTCTTTAAGATCCAATCTCTTGCCGAAGAAAAGCAACATTATCAAACAGAAAAATGACTACAAACAATTGAAAATGCAAATTATGGTAATTTTTGAAAAATCGCCTAGTGGATGGGTTAAGGCAAACCCCCCAATGTGTACATATAAAACCAAAACACGGTATACAGTGCGAGAACAAGCATTGCCTCTAAGATAATGCAAGTCTAATAACATAAAGTGAATCAGTAGGTACAATCCAAAAATAAAATATGAGCCAAGGGCATTAGTGTCTACAATTTCTGAGAAAACTAGGAATAACTCCCTCAAAACCTATTTCAACTTGGAAGGATAGGTTTTCCATATCTGTTCTCTCTGGAAATGGACCCCAAATACTGAACTATAGCTCGACTCTTCCAATTTATTAGATAATTCATCAGCTTAGGAAATAACACCTTCGGCTAGGAACAAGCGATATTACAAGTGCACCAGGGATGCAAACTTGTAAAAGTTGACAATGCATAATATAACACGAAAGCACAGTAAGAATCCCTTAAAAAGTACAAGAAAGTTTTTCTGCTGAAGCCCTGCTTTTGTAATTACGGGTAAACTGTTAAACTGTTGCAGGAAGTTTAGTTATTGGGACAGGGAATCTTAAGCTCATCATGCAATTGCAGCAGCCAATACATACAGTAAACATAGTTCTAAATCTTTCTAGAAAAACTAAATCGATCCCATTTTAACAGATAGACAATTAAAATGGACTTAGGCAAAAACATATCAGGAAGTAAATGAGCTAAACCATTCACAAAAATTTAATAACTCTAGTTTAGGTTCCAAAAGTGTGGGTTATGACATTGACAATTGCAGTTTCTTCTCACTATTTGCATTTGTAGATGTCATTTACATTACTAATCAAGAGAGTATTAGTCCCAGACAGGGAAAGAAAGAACAACAAAGATGGATCCACAAGAACAAAGACATAAACAAAGAAATAGGCCAAGGAGGAACCTCGCAGCCCAACTTGCTCAACCTCAAAACACAGAAACAGCAATTTCGGATGCACGCAAAAAATTTCACTACATGGGTTGTATCAAATCCTAAGATATCTTCACCAAAGATCACCTAAGATAATATAATATCTTATCATTTATTTGTAAATATTCTGTTTCACATTTTGTGGGATTCCCATTGTTTAGAACCTTAGCCAACTTTGTCGTCCACCACATGGATAACTGTCCAACCCTACCCAACCAATAACATAGGGGGAAGACACCAAAGACATTAGTGGGTTCCCTGGTCAGCCTACAATGAGATCAACCATTCGAACTGCAATAAGATATATGAAAATGTTATCTGGACACAATACAATTCAGAAACATCCATGGGAATCAGAAATTCTTGGGGACAGTAAAATGTAGGTGAAGCAACAAGGAGGCAAGTCTTCAGAAGCAGAATTAATCTTTGCACCTTAGATTTACAGCATTATGTTCCTTTTTCTCTCTCTCGAAGTGTACTCTCTTCTGTTATCTAATTTTTATGAAGGTTCCAAAAGTTCACTACGGGGTGGTTTTCTGAATATATATATATATATATATATATATATATATATATATATATATTAAACATTCACTCTTCTGAAATCAGAATTTTTTTGGTATCAACATTGGTTTCTTGGGATATGCTTTAAGACAACTCATTAGATGATTGATTTTGGCATACAATGTAATATGATTTTATTAATACCAATTCATTATTATATATTATTTCAGTATCTGTATAATATGAATATATATATATTAATGTGCTTAGAATAAAATTGTATTATTCTTAAAGATTATCCCTAGTCAAGTATTATCATGAATTCGTATCATGATAATGCATTGAGACTATTATGTATTGGTTGATGAATTTGTTCATGCATATGAGATATCGAATAAACACATGGATATATGTTAGAGAACTATGTACTGGACAGACGCACAATGAGAATGCTACATGGATAGTTATATGATTGTCATAAGCAATTCTCAAAGTGATAATAGTGTATGTAATCCTTGCGACTTGAGATCATCAGAGATCCCAACATAAGGAGTTGTGTATCTTGATATTGTCGAACGTTACATGTAACAGGGTAAATTATAAAGACAATCATTGGATACACTACGAATTATGTAGAGGGATATTGAGTGATCACGATAGGATTTGTCTCTCCTATATAACAGGAGAAGTGTTCGGGCCCTTGATCAAGTGACACTAAAATGCATGGTCATGCTCGAGCTTATTCGTTTCTTCTAGTCTACTTGAGGATCAAGAAATAAAAGATTGAACTATACGAGTATGACTTATTCCATGACTCGTGTTTAATCTAAACACCTAGGACAAATGGATTGAGTTACATGGTGAATATTATCACTGGACATAGGTAATGTCGAGTCAATGACATTCTTGTAACTTGGGTAGCCTTGATGTGTTGCTAGATACCGCTCATTGCTTGTGACATAAAATAAGTGCCAATGTTGCAAGATCCTAACGGATTGCACAAAAGATTAAATCGATAAAGGGAGATAAAATTCATTGGATGAATTAAGTTGATTAGGAAGAGTCCTAATCATATATATATATATATAATGTATATATATATTTAATATATATACGGAGATACAGTGCGCACGGGCTAAGGGTTTTTCGGAAAAACCCTAATCTTATAAGCCGCCTTACTAATATATATATATATATATATATATATATATATATATATATATATATATATATATATATATATATATATAAGAGTTGCACGTTGAGGTTAAGGGATGTGACGTTAATAATGCTTAACTCATAACTAAACAAAAACCTAGCGAACTTCGTTGAGAACGAGCAGTCGTCGTCCCTTTTTCCCTCGTTGAATTATCAAGTGTAGCAACTTGATAATTTCAATATCCCTTATGGATTCGATCGTGTGGATACCGTAGAGGCCGAAACTGTAAGAACATATATGATATGTTATAATCAACATATGAGATATGTATGTGGAAACCATCGGAAAATATATATGATATATTAACGTGTATTTATGTATAAGATACATATGCGTGCCTACGACTGAGCCTAACAAGGTTGGTGACCGTAGCTCGATAGTCGGGTGAACGTATCAAGCAAGGCAGACGACCGTAGCTCGAAACTCGGGCGGATGGAGATCGCAAGGCGGGCGCCCGCGCATGTCCAGGCGGGCGACCGACCTGGCTGGACGGGCGACCGTCCATGGCCAGGCAGGCGACCGCCATGGCTGGGAGGCGTCCAAGCCACATGGTTGGGCGACCCCGTTGCGTTCAATATTTTTCCCATTTAAACCTATTGGTTATATTTACAGTTTATGAACCTAGAATTAAATTTTAAAGTGTTTAGAATTTAATTCATTAATTGTTATGTCCTAGCATATCTTATATGTTGTTTGAGCATGGTGCATGGTTATAACCATATGACCAATTAGATTATAATTTTGTGAATTGTTGTAATTTTAAATACGGCATGTGTGTCGTGCCTTCTCTATTTTTTTGAATATATTCCCTCCGCTAGCCCCCTTGAGTGTAACTCGAGGTCTTCTCTATATCATGTAATTGATATATAGTATAGTTTTAGCTTTTGTTGATGGAGATCAATGAAGTTGGACCATGGTGCCGAGACGAAGAGGCCATTCACATATAGACCGAAGAGGTGCTTGAAGAAGTTACCCTTAGGTTGACCATTTAGATTTTCTCGTTGGCTTGAGAAAATAAGTATTTCGGGATATAACCATGTCAGGTTTATTTTATGTTGATGTATGTGATGCATGTTTATCATTTGATATTTAATATTGATAGATGATATATATATATATATGTATATGTACATGATATATTTTCATTATCAATATTAATAAAATAGTGAGATCTTTAAATCTCTCTAATAATATTAAGTCAAGTTAGATGCCTTCCAATTAAAAGTACTAGTCAAGACTTCGATTGAACATGTGTAGGTTTG
The DNA here is from genome assembly GCA_907163345.1 of Haberlea rhodopensis. Lineage (NCBI taxonomy): Eukaryota > Viridiplantae > Streptophyta > Magnoliopsida > Lamiales > Gesneriaceae > Haberlea > Haberlea rhodopensis. Next base: position 936,700 of record CAJQUN010000151.1, on the reverse strand, counting down.
CCAAAGCAAAGTACCGTGACAATCTTAGTAAGGCGCGAAAGGATAAAAGTGATATCCTTGTGACTTTAAATTGGGTTCGACTTAACTAGCGTTATCTCAATAGGATTGGAAAGCTAGAGGCATGAGGTTGGGTAATAATTCATTAGATGAATCAGAACAAAGTGTTCTTCGCCCAACCATCCAAGAGTTACATGTGATGTAACTAACAAAGTGTTGTCTACCTAAATAACCGAGTTTTGGGTGATTAGCCAAAGCTAACTCAAGGTTAGGTGAAATATGGATCTTGGCCCACTAATAGTTTTGAGGGTTGATGATTTTAACTAAATAACCAAATAGACACAACCCATATCATTTAAACCATTAGCACCCAAATCCCAACATGTACAACATGTACCCGGAAATGCTCTACCGGGTCACATCTACTATGTGACAAGCATTTTACCAAGATAATTAGTCCCAACACATAATCTAATTATCGCCATAATATCACATAAACAAAATTAATGCCCTAATTACAATTAATTATTTCGGGGATATCACAATACTCCCCTACTTATAAGATTTCGCCCTCGAAATCGCATGCACTTACCCAAAATGAAACTAAACATAAATCACATACCAGAGAATAGATTCGGGTAGTGCTGCACCATATGCTGCTCCGTCTCCCACGTGGCCTCTTCGACACCCCTGCGATCCCACTGTACCTTTACCATAGGTATCACTTTGTTCCGAAGCCTGCGATCAGCCCTATCCAGAATCCTGACTGGCCGTTCTTCATAAGATACATCAGAATCTAACTGAACCTCGGAAGGCTGTAATACATGCGACGGATCCGGCTCATACTTCCGTAGCATAGATACATGAAACACGTCGTGAATACCAGACAACGACGGTGGCAGTGCTAAACGGTAAGCCAAGGTACCGATGCGCTGTAAAATCTCATACGGTCCCACATACCTCGGAGACAATTTACCACGCATACCAAACCGAACCACACCCCTGAAAGGTGAAATCTTCAAAAAGACCCTGTCTCCCAACTGAAATTCCAACGGTCTCCGCCGTTTATTCGCATAGGCGGCTTGCCTGTCCTGGGATGCCTTCATTTTCTGACGGATAATCTTTACCTTATCCTCCATCCCCCGAATCAGTTCGGGTCCTCCCACTGCTTTACTGGTCAAGTCATCCCAGTACAACGGCGACCTACAACGCCTACCATACAAAGCCTCAAACGGAGCCATCTGAATACTCGCCTGATAGCTGTTGTTGTATGAAAACTCTACCAAGGCCAAAGAGTCTTGCCATGAGGCATCAAACTCCAACACACAAGCTCGCAGCATGTCCTCGAGTGTCTGTATAGTACGCTCAGTCTGACCGTCCGTTTGGGGATGATATGCCGTACTCAACCTCAACTCAGTACCCAAAGCTGACTGAAGACCTCCCCAGAAATGAGATGTGAACCGCGGATCTCTGTCAGACACAATAGACACTAGAATCCCATGCAGTCTCACTATATCCCGGACATACAATTGAGCCATCCTCAAGTATGTGTACGTCATATTGTAGGGAATGAAGTGAGCCACCTTCGTCAGCCTGTCAATGATCACCCAAATGGCATCACAACCTGAAGTAGTCCTCGGCAAGTGAGTCACAAAGTCCATAGATATGTGTTCCCACTTCCACTTCGGTATCTCTAAGCTCCTTAGCTCGCCACGGGGTCTCTGCCTCTCCGCCTTAACCTGTTGACAGATCAAACATCTCTTTGACAAAAGCAATCACATCATGCTTCATCCGCTTCCACCAGAACTGATTACACAAGTCCTTATACATCTTCTTCCCTCCTGGGTGGATGCTAAATCAGCTACTATGAGCTCGTTCCAAGATTCCTCTACGCAACTCCGGCGTACCTGGAACTACCCATCGGTTACCGAGTCCCAAAGAACCATCCTCAGCCACTCTGAACTTTGATGGCTGTCCCTGAAGTGCCAATGATGACCATCTCTGAATCTCATCATCTGTCCTCTGAGCTCCCCTGATATGCTCATAGATATCTGGCTCAGCCAATAAGGTTGATACATGCACAGGCGATGTATCTATGTCGAAGTCATAGCCTAGATGGCAACAGGAAGTCATCATAGCCGACAAATGCATGACCTCTTGAGCAGTACTCTTCACCTTCCGACTCAAGGCGTCTGCCGTCAAGTTTGCTTTCCCCGGATGGTACTCAATCTCACAGTCATAGTCTTTGAGCAAATCCATCCATCTCCTCTGACGCATATTCGACTCCGCCTGAGTGAATAAGAATTTTAGGCTCTTATGATCCGTATATATGGTGAAGGACGTACCATACAGATAGTGCCTCCAAATCTTCAGGGCAAAGATAATAGCAGCCAACTCCAAGTCATGGACTGGGTACCTAACCTCATGCGGCTTCAACTGCCTCGATGCATAAGCTACCACATGTTTATCCTGCATCAGTACACAACCCAAGCCCTGCAGTGATGCGTCAGTATAAAGCACAAACCTCTTGTTCTCCGTAGGAATCACCAATACCGGTGCCGTCGTCAATCGGTGCTTTAACTCTTGGAAACTCTCCTCGCAAGCATCAGACCAAAAGAAGGGCACTCCCTTTTGAGTCAATTGAGTCAGTGGCTTAGCAATCTTAGAAAAACCTTCGACAAAGCGTCGGTAATAGCCAGCCAAACCAAGAAAACTCCGAATCTCGGGCACAGAAGTGGGTGCAGCCCACTCCATCACCGCCTCAATCTTCCTGGGGTCCACTGAAATCCCACTGCTAGATATGACGTGCCCCAGAAATACTGCACTGCTCAACCAAAACTCACACTTACTGAGTTTGGCATATAACTGGTGATCTCTGAGGATCTGGAGCACTGTCCTCAATTGTCTCACATGCTCTTCCTCACTCCGGGAGTAGATGAGTATATCGTCAATAAACACAATGACGAACTGATCCAGATAGGGTTGGAATATTCGATTCATCAAGCTCATAAAGACAGCCGGGGTGTTCGTTACACCGAACGGCATTACCAAGAACTCGTAGTGCCCATACCGAGTCCTAAATGCTGTCTTTTGCACATCCTCCTCCCTTACCCGTATCTGGTGGTACCCGGATCTTAAATCAATTTTACTATACAGCTTCGTACCTTGCAACTGGTCAAACAAGTCGCCGATCTTTGGAAGAGGGTACTTGTTCTTTACTGTGGCCTTATTCAGTTGCCGGTAATCGATGCACAAGCGCATCGAGCCATCCTTCTTCTTCACAAAAAGAACTGGTGCGCCCCAAGGCGATACGCTAGGGCGTATATATCCTTTATCAAGGAGTTCCTGTAATTGCTCCTTCAACTCTCTTAGCTAAGCCGGTGCCATCCTGTAAGGTGCACGGGAGATAGCGGATGTCCCCGGTAATAACTCAATCCCAAACTCGACTTCCCTTGCCGGTGGGAATCCAGGAATCTCCTCCGGGAATACGTCAGCAAATTCCGCTACCACTGGTATATCCTCAACCTTTAACTCTTTGCTCTTTCCCGACGTGTCCACGGCATAGATGAGGTAGCCCGTGTGACCACGTTCCAACAACTGAGACATTTTGATTGCCGAAATTAACGGGATCTTCGCACGAGACCCGTCGCCATAAAAAGTCCACTGAACTCCCAAACCAGATCTGAATCAAACTGTCCTCTGTCGACAATCAACCACTGCCTGATATCTGTTCAGAATGTCGATGCCCACAATGCAGTCGAAATCTGACATACTCAAAACAATCAAATCTGCCTTTATCTCGTTGCCCTCAAAATAAATGAGGCAGTCCATCAGAAACCGATCAGCAACAACTCTCTTCCCGGTGGGTGTCGAGACCAATAGAGACGTGGGTGACGGAGACGTGCACATATGATGTCTCGCCACAAAGTCCGCAGACACAAAGGAGTGCGAAGCACCTATGTCTATCAAAATAAAGGCGGAAAATGTAAATAGTAGGCACGTACCAGCTATAACCTCCTCTGGAGCTGCATCGGCCTGCTCCCTGGTCAATGCATAGACCTGTCCCTGAGGTGGCCCCATCGCCTGTCCCCCCATCTGACGAGGCACCATCGGTGGCCTCTGCTGCACTGTACCACTAGTAAATCTCCCTCGACCTTCCCTGAGATCCGTCTGTCCTTCTCGGTTGGGGCAACGCCGAGCAATGTGGCCCGACTTGCCACAAATGTAGCACGCAGAACAATCTCGCATCAAGTGTGGCCCTCCACAAAAGTGGCACTTGACATCTCCAGCTCTACTAGCTTGAGTCGGTCCCCCATCCGATCCCCTTGCTTCTGGCCCTCCGGCCTCCTTCCGCCAAACCGAGTAGAAGAAGAAGTCCCCCGCGACTTAAAAGCTCCTCCTCGGGGCCTCAGATTTCAGATGTTGATATTTGTGATGGAGCTGGTGAGGGTATGGCCTCAGGATAAGCACTCACCCCTATCTCCGCTAACTCCGCTCTAATCAGTGACTCATCAAAGGATGTCGGGTTGTTAGAAATGACCCGATCAAATAACTCCGTCGCAGCTCCTTTAAAAAGTGCCTCATCTTGGCATGCCCATTTGTAGCAATGTGTGGAACATACCTCAATAAGGATGAGTAGTGCATGGCGTAGTCCGAAACCGTCAGGTTCCCTTGCTTCAGATTCGTAAATTCATCCTCCTTAGTTTGCCTAGCCGCGGCAGAGAAGTATCGGTTTAGAAACCGAGTCCGAAATAAAGTCCAGTCAATTTCCATGCCCTGTGCCCTCAATTCCATTACAGTCGTCTTCCACCACATGGAAGACTTCTTCGCTAGTTGGAATTCTGCCAGTCTTAACCAAGCCGTCCTAGCACACGGCGCAGATACAAAAATCTGTTCTAATCTCTCCAGCCACTCTTCGGCCTCTTCTCCTGTCTCTGTTCCTTCAAACATGGGTGGGTGGAAGGTCAGAAATTGTGTCAGGCTAAGCTCCCCTGGTAACAGTAATTGAGCAACCGGTTCCATGCCCACAGCAGGTGGGGGTAACGGATTTGCCTGCCCGTTGCTAGCATTCACACTCCCAATATCACCCACCTCCTCGTTGAGGTTCCCCGCATTTATAGCCGCCATGCTGTAACACAAAGGTTAACAACAATTCCAAACAATATATATGCTAAACCGTTAGACAATATGAATGACAAGCATGGTAGTATGCCAATTGTATACATAAACATGCACCACATGCATAAACATGCCCCAAATGTAAACACCTAGCCAACCATACTAAGGCTACCCTTCACTCGTCCCCGGGTTCTCTAACCACTGCTCTGATACCACTAATGTAAAGACCCTAGTTCCTTAAGTGTGGATTAAAGGCGTAAATAAAAATTTCCATGCATAACAGAGTATAAAGGTTGTGTTGATGCCCTGAGCTATTAAATTACAGTGCCAAAATGAAGTTCCAAAAGTGATTAGTTACATTCTCAACTAATGAATGCTAATCCTATAGCTTTACACTACTCCTAGAGTAGATACTATACAAAAATTTAGCCTGCTATGCCAAGAGCACTCCTTACTGGCTCACTGCATCAACTCGCCTTAGCCCGTCCGCCCAAAAGTACCTACAGGAACAACCCCAAACCATGAGCATGTATATAAATCATATTCACAATAATATGATCATAATTCAATGCATAAACCATAAATGCAAATCACTTCCTGTACTTAACACATATAAAAGCTCCTTTGGTTGTCCCTGTACCATAATCACAATTAATTGATTATAACACCAATAATATATGTCATGACATGCATCCGTTCCATGTATACCAATGGCCAATCCCAGTCTTATTATATCAGTGGCATAATACCCCTCGCGTTACATGACAGCGGCATTAATACCCCTCGCTTCGACATATTAGCGGTATAATATCTCTCGCATCAACATGACAGCGGCATGATCCTTCGCTTCGACATGTTTGCGGCAAATAATCTTCATCGCTAAATATGACAGTGGCAAGTATTCTATCATCGCCTCGACATGAAGGCGGCAAGTATTCTTCATCACTGTGATATAACCTCGACTCACAATTACATGCAACCATAATGCATGTTCCAAACAATATACGCAACCATAATGCATAAATAAGACCACATGTTCAACCATAATGCATAGCCAATTCAAAGCGTAATAAATACGTTTTACCGTCCGATGCTCGTACGTCTCACTACGTACCTTAGTTCCAAAAGTGGAGATGTCGTGGAACTTTATCTCCTTTGATGTGTGGCTACCTGGGATGGTTCTACACAATCACATGAATCCATATTAGAAGCCAATAAGTAAACCATCACTAAAATAACATCATTTAAAACAAAATCTCAAAATCCACATTTCATGCCTTGCGATCGATCGCCCTCTAAGCCCCGATCGATCGCCAAGTGAAGAGAAAATAGGCATCCAAGCACTGCCTCCACCGATCGATCGAGCCATTTTACCGATCGATCGGGAAAAATTACCGATCGATCGGTAAGCTCATTTCACGCCTTGTTCAGGCTCTGCCTTGCTCGATCGATCGGACCCATTTTCCGATCGATCGAGAAGCCCTGTTTCTGCGAGAAACTTCCATGTATGAGCTTCCAACAACACCTACACTTAAGTACAACCAAGAACAACTACCATGCTCAACATATAACCACAAAACAACCTTAATATACAACCCCCAAACATAAACAAGATGTTGGACCAAGATCCACCCTTATATCCCCAAAAACAAGCCACAAACCCAACCAAAACTCAACAAAACTCTACCAAGATGGAAGCTTACCACTTGAGCTCCAAGTTTCAAGCAAGAAAAGCACAAAAGACTCCTTTTTCCGAGTTTACTCTTCCACTCTTGATGCAGAAACAAAAATGAGAGTTCTTAGGTGGAGGGATGGGGTTTTGGGGACGAAATCTGATAGGGAGGGGGTGATGGGATGTAAAGCATGCAAGTGGCTCCTAAGCCATGATATGGGGTTTTAAATGTATTCCAAGACACAAGCATGGTATGTGGAATACCCCAACATGATATTTTAAAAGTATTTTACCACAATGCAATAAGATCCGTATTAAAATCATGCATCACCAAATAGACACAACCCATATCATTTAAACCATTAGCACCCAAATCCCAACATGTACAACATGTACCCGGAAATGCTCTACCGGGTCACATCTACTATGTGACAAGCATTTTACCAAGATAATTAGTCCCAACACATAATCTAATTATCGCCATAATATCACATAAACAAAATTAATGCCCTAATTGCAATTAATTATTTCGGGGATATCACATACATCCGTTATCAAGGTATAGCGAGGGGTGTCACAGTACCGCTATATGTCGAAGCGAGGGGGCCAATTGTTCCGCTGACATAACAAGGCCAGAAACATCCCCATTTCTAATTAACATTGTTGATTATGGGCATATAAGTGAAGTATGATGCTAATCATTTATGTCAAGTACTAATGATTACATGCATGAATATGAATCAGGGACAACAAAAAGGGGTTAACGATTAACCAGGAAGTACATGTTAACGGTTATTTCATGCATTTATTCATGTGCCATTTTCTTATGATGTTAAGTAATGATGTACATGCTCATGATGGGTTGTCCCTGTAGGTACGCTTTTGGACTGAAGGGCTAAGGGTCGGGTTGAGGCAGTGAGCTAAAAGGAGCACAAGGATGGATAAGGATTCAGGATATGATTAGTATCTACTCTAGGAGTAGTATAAATCTAAAATGTTAGCATTCGCTTATGGGAATGTAATAAATTTTGAAGTTTTATTTTTGGGCCTGTAATCCTGTTAGCTCACGTAACAACCGGTACTCTAAGATGTCATTAATGCATGTTTAGTCCATATTTTGTTATTAAAACACTATTAAGGTAGGAAGACCCTGCATTAGTGGTATCAGAGCAGTGGTTAGAGAACCCGGGAATGAGTGAAGGGTTGCCTTAGCAATAAGTTAGCTAGGTGCCCACTTTTAAACATGTTTTGTGCATGTGTTGCATATGAAGTATATGATGTTATACTAACATGTTTTGTTTCTCTAACGATGTATTATATGAACTGCTTTTGGGTATTGTTGTTAACCCTTGTGTTGCAGCATTGATAAGTGCCATTTTTGCACTTATATTTCTATGTTTTCTTGTATTATTTACTGTGATTCCTGGACGATTTTATGTTTTTTGGTATAAATTTGCATGTTTCAGGAATCTTTGAGCAAATGCGAAGAAGTGAAGAAAATGAGCCAAATAATATGGAAAATGTATAGGAATGGATAAGACCCCTTTTGAAGATGAAAAGTGGAAAATTGCACGGTACATCATGAGCATTCACGTAACACAAATGAGATATCAGAATATTGTTCAAGATAGATATTGCAGTATATTTCAATTTGCATGATGGGAATAGAAAAACCACACGTGAGATGACATTAGGAAAGAAAATCATTTGTTTATGGAATCTTGGACTCTTTGACCACAAAAATCTCCTATAATATATTAAACACTATATATTATTATATGGAGATTTTTCATGGGACATTCATAAAAGAGAGCAGACGTGGAGGGACGTATCTTGAGGAATTAAAAAAGGAAATAAAGGAACGATAAGCAATTCACGCGAGAAAAAAGGAAAAAGGATTGGCTAATGAGAGAAAAGATATTCACGTAAGATTTGAAATGGAAAGAAGGGACGTACGAAAGAAAAATACTGGACGAGAAGAACAATACACGGACAGAAACCATTGACAAAAACAATGGACGTAGAGGGAAGAGAAGAGGAGAATAGAGGGGAAGAATTGTTTACGTGATTATTCACGTACGAAACAGAAATAAACCAGGAGCAGCAAGGGAATAACCGAGAGGAAAAGGTGAAGTTGATTGACGTAAAAAAAATAGGAGACTCACGCCTTTCACGTCGAGAATTTCACAACACAGACGTCCAGCCCTTCATACCCCTCATCATCCTTCAACCTTTTACCCTATGACTTTGGAACAACTCCAACAAGGCGATTAAAGCGATGATCGAGAAGGAAGCAAGAGAAGGAGCGAGGATCTACAACCGGAGTCGACGCTGGGAGTTTATTCTTACTTTTAAACTTTAGTTTTGTTTTGTTTTGATTATATCATGCTTGGATTGTTGCAAGACATGTTTGAGTATTGGTATTTATTTATGAGTATGAACTAAGTTTATTTATCGAGGCTAGGCAAACCATTGTTTTGAACCTATGATTTGATGATTTATGATTGAATCCTTATAATTCTTTGTGTATGATTTATGATTTTAATGCTTTTGAGGGATTGATCACCTTTGAATGATGTTAGTATCGTAATTGAGATCGAGAGATGATTTTATGATACGGAATTAATAACTCATACCGTGGATTTCAGACCGAGATCGAGAGATGACGTCAAATACACGAGTGATAGCTATAGATATCTAGTAATCGAAAGTTAGAAGTTTTCACGGATCTTAATTCAATATTGAGTTGTTAAATAAGTACACGAGAGTGACTTACTACAATTTGGTATTAGGTTTAATTTATCTTGAGAGAGTATATTAGATAAATTTGGAGAACTCGTCACCTTAGAAATATTTGAATATTCAATCGAGAATTGTAGGGAATTACATTGGTGAGCCAAAGTCTCGATAATCTTATCTTGTGGATTTTTCTCGTTTACTTTTATTGACTTGGTTGGATTAGTAGTTTATATTAATTAATTAGTCGTTAATTATAAATTATTTATCGTAGGTTAAATATAGTTAAAAGTGTCTTATTTGGTACTTACTTGTTAGTCCCTGTGGGTTCGACAATCCGTATCTTCCTATCTATACTAAAACTTGACACCGTGCACTTGCGGTCTAAAATCGCTAGATTGGAATTAATTGTTTAAAATAAAAGCGATCAAGTTTTTGGCGCCGTTGCCGGGGACTAACTTTAGTAATATCATACTAGAAGCTTTGACTGTAATTTAACCATTTTTTTTCTTCTTTGTATATATATATTTTTTTTAAAAAACTATATTTAATTATTTTATTTGTTTTCCTTGCGAGGTACTTGTGATGCTTCATCAACAAGTGTTCACAAGATTTGCCCAACAATATTCAGAGTCGTTTTATGCAGCGTGGGGAAGATTCAATGAATTGGCAGACACATTTCGGTATCACAACTTTTCGAACTATACTCTTCTGCAATATTTCTTCAAAGGTTTGGATGCACAGACACGAGAATGGGTATTTAGCGGAGCACTGGCAACTGGGAGTCCCCTGGTTGATAGAGATGAGAACAGTGTGGTGCACTTGTTCAATGATATGGCAGACTTCGATCATCACTGGCATTGGAATCCTTCACTGCAGGGTTGGAGCCACCAATACCCACCGGAGCCTCGCTACCCTATTGATACGCCACAACCGTTTGAACATCACGAAGAGAGGAGAGATAGTTCTGCAGATGTCACAACTCAGTTAGAGGATACCTTAGTGAGATTCATGGCATCAACTGAGAACAGTTTGGAGTGCCAAACCAACTCTATGCGCCACCTGGAGCAGCAAATGGCGGTCCTTATGGAAACAATTTCAACTAGCTGCCGGAGGAAGAGACGAGAGCTACAAATCAAGAGGCGACAAATCGAGTTTGGTTATATGATGACGATCACTCAACCAACCAAGTTTGGGGGAGTGGTCCTATTAGTATGGAAGAGTCAAGGGAACTTGAGCCTCTTCAAGAGGTTGAGACTACTTCAGAGATGTCATCCGAGGAGTTCACATGTGAAGATGAGTCGAGTGTGATGTTGGAAGAGGAAGAGACTTTCGAAGATTCCGATTTGAGCCCATCGATGGAGACATGTTCTATGCCATATGTGGATCCGTATTTTCCATCGATGCCAACTTCACCGCACTACATCTTCCAAGATATGAAGCCAAGCCAAGAATCCTTCTCCCATGCCTACCAATTCAAGAATGTTGTTGGAGCGACGAGCTTACACTGCTACAATCTTTCCAATCTTGAGGGCATGTTGAATGAAGACCCATTAGTGGTATCATATGATACTTACTATGGGCGGCAGCCGCTCTTTGATGGTTGCTTTTGATGGTCAAGCCGAAGACTAGAAATCAGCGCTTCTTGGGAGGCAACCCAAGCGTATCCTTTTGCTATTTAGTTTTGTTATTTGATTTTCAGTTTTTGTTTTTAGTTTTGTTTATCTCTCGAGTCGAATATTTTACCATTTGTATTCTTCTCTTGCTAGGTATTTGGTTGGAGCGATGAACCCCTACAACAGTGGAGCTTTCAAACGCAAATCTTCCTCAACCCTCATGCAAGCGTCTTGATCAGGGGAGTTCACTTTTTCCCTTTTGATTCTTTTAAACATTGAGGGCAATGTTTGATTTAAGTTTGGGGAGTAGTAGCTTGCATGTTTTACTTGTTTTAACCACATGTTGCGTGCTTAAATGACACTTAAATCGTCCGATTATTATGAGCTAAAAATTTTTTATGAGTTCAAACTTGAGAAAAGAATGAATTATAGTATTGACTATTCAATGAGGATTTTGATCTCACTATGCATATGAACTTGATTTGTGATTGGACTTGTACATGAATATCCTAAGTTGAGTTAGCATGTCAAGAATGAGGAATACTTTGAGCACAATGAGTCATGATCTTGTGGATTGCATGTTGAATAGTGATAATTGTTTTGAACTTGATGATTTGTCTTGAGCATCTTAGAGTTATCCTAGAACTTATTTGATGATAACACTTTGAGGCGAAATTTTATAGTTACAAACTTGACTTGGAAATGATCTAGGCGATCTTTGAAACGTTTGAGCCTTTCAAGCTTACCATGATTCATATCAATCCCTAGTGTCCCATTTGAGCTTTATTGAAAAAAGAATGGTATATGCATTGCATATAATTAGACCCCATTCGACATTCTTGGCAAACTCATTATACTTACCCTTATTTAAGCCTAAATGAAAAAACGTTATCCTTACCCTAAGACAGTATAATGAATTCCATTTGATGCACGTAAATTGTTATATCCTGATGAGCTTATTAAAAAATATTGATGAATGAGAAAAGAAAAAGATAGACAAAGAGCCTTGAAAAGATTGAATGAATAAGACCCAATGTGGCCAAGGCTATAAAAGAAAAAGAAGAGAAGCTCGATGTGTGCGAAACATTTGAATTGTAAATGATTATACTCTTTTCTTTGCGCTTATCCTATCTTTTCTTTGAAACCGACGCCAAAGGCCTTACATTACAAGCATAAAAGACCTTTTGATCCAAGTCTAGGGAGTAACTATCATTAGTGGAGAAGTTGTTTGAAAATAGGCCTATGGGATGCTTGATGACAATCTCGACTTTGACTTGATTAACATGATTTGATCTTGAATATGTGCATGAAACTTGAGATTGACAATATCACACACACACATTCCGATTTTGAGATGTGTTGCTTGATTTTGGAGAAAACATGTCTTGTCCAACATTTGTATATATGTAAGTGAGATTTCTGAGAATAATGCAAGTCATGAAATAATTTGTTTCAAGTATTGAAAATGAATTCTACCTTGTGATTTTAATGCTTGATCGAGGACGATCAAGTGATAAGTTTGGGGGAGTTGATAAGTGCCATTTTTGCACTTATATTTCTATGTTTTCTTGTATTATTTACTGTGATTCCTGGACGATTTTATGTTTTTTGGTATAAATTTGCATGTTTCAGGAATCTTTGAGCAAATGCGAAGAAGTGAAGAAAATGAGCCAAATAATATGGAAAATGTATAGGAATGGATAAGACCCCTTTTGAAGATGAAAAGTGGAAAATTGCACGGTACATCATGAGCATTCACGTAACACAAATGAGATATCAGAATATTGTTCAAGATAGATATTGCAGTATATTTCAATTTGCATGATGGGAATAGAAAAACCACACGTGAGATGACATTAGGAAAGAAAATCATTTGTTTATGGAATCTTGGACTCTTTGACCACAAAAATCTCCTATAATATATTAAACACTATATATTATTATATGGAGATTTTTCATGGGACATTCATAAAAGAGAGCAGACGTGGAGGGACGTATCTTGAGGAATTAAAAAAGGAAATAAAGGAACGATAAGCAATTCACGCGAGAAAAAAGGAAAAAGGATTGGCTAATGAGAGAAAAGATATTCACGTAAGATTTGAAATGGAAAGAAGGGACGTACGAAAGAAAAATACTGGACGAGAAGAACAATACACGGACAGAAACCATTGACAAAAACAATGGACGTAGAGGGAAGAGAAGAGGAGAATAGAGGGGAAGAATTGTTTACGTGATTATTCACGTACGAAACAGAAATAAACCAGGAGCAGCAAGGGAATAACCGAGAGGAAAAGGTGAAGTTGATTGACGTAAAAAAAATAGGAGACTCACGCCTTTCACGTCGAGAATTTCACAACACAGACGTCCAGCCCTTCATACCCCTCATCATCCTTCAACCTTTTACCCTATGACTTTGGAACAACTCCAACAAGGCGATTAAAGCGACGATCGAGAAGGAAGCAAGAGAAGGAGCGAGGATCTACAACCGGAGTCGACGCTGGGAGTTTATTCTTACTTTTAAACTTTAGTTTTGTTTTGTTTTGATTATATCATGCTTGGATTGTTGCAAGACATGTTTGAGTATTGGTATTTATTTATGAGTATGAACTAAGTTTATTTATCGAGGCTAGGCAAACCATTGTTTTGAACCTATGATTTGATGATGATTGAATCCTTATAATTCTTTGTGTATGATTTATGATTTTAATGCTTTTGAGGGATTGATCACCTTTGAATGATGTTAGTATCGTAATTGAGATCGAGAGATGATTTTATGATACGGAATTAATAACTCATACCGTGGATTTCAGACCGAGATCGAGAGATGACGTCAAATACACGAGTGATAGCTATAGATATCTAGTAATCGAAAGTTAGAAGTTTTCACGGATCTTAATTCAATATTGAGTTGTTAAATAAGTACACGAGAGTGACTTACTACAATTTGGTATTAGGTTTAATTTATCTTGAGAGAGTATATTAGATAAATTTGGAGAACTCGTCACCTTAGAAATATTTGAATATTCAATCGAGAATTGTAGGGAATTACATTGGTGAGCCAAAGTCTCGATAATCTTATCTTGTGGATTTTTCTCGTTTACTTTTATTGACTTGGTTGGATTAGTAGTTTATATTAATTAATTAGTCGTTAATTATAAATTATTTATCGTAGGTTAAATATAGTTAAAAGTGTCTTATTTGGTACTTACTTGTTAGTCCCTGTGGGTTCGACAATCCGTATCTTCCTATCTATACTAAAACTTGACACCGTGCACTTGCGGTCTAAAATCGCTAGATTGGAATTAATTGTTTAAAATAAAAGCGATCAAGCATGGCAGCAAATGTGGAAGTGGGTGATGCAATTAGTGTTAATGCAAGTGCTGGGCGTACAAATCCCTTACCACCGCCAGCCTTGGGCTAAGAACCTTCTGAGCAACAGTTACTACATGGGGAGCTAAGTTTGGCTCAGTTTCTGGCATACCGACCCCCGATGTTCGAAGGAACTGAGACAGGGGAACTGGCCGAGGAGTGGTTAGAGAGGATGGAACAGATATTTGTGGCAGCTCCATGTGCGAAGTCAGCATGGATAAGGTTAGCGGAATTCCAACTCGCCAAGAAGGCTTTGATGTGGTGGAAGCCCACAGTGGTAGAGCAAGAGGCTCAGGGACAGGAAATTAATTGGAAGCTGTTCAGAACTCGGTTTCTGACCCGCTATTTTTCAGCTGCTGCACGACAGGCTAAAGAAGATGAGTTCACTAACCTTAGGCAAGGTACCATGCCTGTGTCAGATTATGCCCTCCATTACTGTTCTTTACTCCGTTATGTGCCCCATGTTGCTGCGAATACCCAGGCAATGATGAGGCATTTCATGAAAGGCTTGAGGCATGAACTGTATGATAGGGTCGTCACTTATGGCCCTGCTTGCTTTGATGACGCCCTTTCACGGGCCGAGCTAGCCGAACTGGGAGTTGGTGCATATCCTGATGCCGCGCCACCTCCAGCACCCCTCAGAAATCCACTTCTGATAATTTGAAGCCGAGGGGTGATCAGTTTAAGCCAAGGGGGAACACACCAGCGTCGAGATTCAGTGGTAAGAGGCCCGAGAATCGTTGGAAAGGAACCCTTAGGAATGACGCCCCGTCGGGAAGAGGACAGTCTCAGGGAGACAGATTTGGGAAGGTCCGGTGCTCTCTTTGTGGCAACCACACTCAAGACTGCGTAGGCTGTTATGTATGTGGCAATAAGGGCCACTTTGCTCGAGAATGTCCCAATAGGGAGGGACAACGGAAGTCTACGGGGAGGCCTGTAGACAGAGCAGTGCAGCACAGGCCACCGTTTGTACCGAAGCAGTATGGAGGTCAGCCTATGGGGCCACCTCAGGGGCAGGTTTATGCATTGACAAGGGAGCAGGCTACAACGGCTCTGGAGGAGGTTATAGCGGGTACGTGTCTTTTATTTACGCATCCTGCTTATATATTGATAGACACAGGTGAGTCACACTCTTTTGTGTCGACAAGTTTTGTGGAAAGGCACCACGTATGCACTTCTCCGTCGCCCACACCCTTTTTGGTCTCGACACCCACTGGAAGAAGTTTGATTGCTGATCAGATTGTCTATGAAGGCCTCATTTATTTTGAGGGCAATGAGCTAAGGTCAGATTTGATTGTTCTGGGAATGTCAGACTTCGATTGCATTTTGGGCCTCGATGTGCTGAACAGGTATCAGGCAGTTGTAGACTGCAGGCAGAGGACTGTCCGGTTCAGATCTGATTTGGGAGTCCAGTGGACATTCTATGGGGATGGTTACCGTTCAAAGATCTCGTTGATATCTGCTGTCAAGATGGCACAGTTATTGGAACGAGGCCATACGGGATATCTCATCTATGCTATCGATGTTACGGAAAAGAAAGAAGACTTAAAGGTCGAAGATGTGCCCGTAGTGGTGGAATTTGCTGATGTTTTTCCGGAGGAGATTCCCGGATTCCCACCGACGAGAGAGGTCGAGTTTGGGATTGAGTTACTACCGGGGACGTCTGCCATTTTCGTGCCCCGTATAGGATGGCACCATCGGAGTTAAGGGAGTTGAAGGTTCAGTTGCAAGAGCTCCTTGATAAGGGTTACATACGCCCTAGCATATCTGTTGGGAAAACGATTTCTAAGTTTTGGTGATTACAAACACCTACTGGATGTTAAAGATCAACCGGATGCTAAAGACCTACCGGGTGAATACACCTACCGGATATTAAAGTCTCACCGGGTAAAGACATCAACTGGATAGATACCAACCGAACAAGCTATCAACTGATAAAGACACTAACCGGATGAAGTCATCAACTGGTATGAAGTCATCAACCGTATGAAGTCATCAACCGGATGAAGACATCAACTGGATAGTCATCAACCGGATGAAGACATCAACTGGATAGATACCAACCGGACAAGCTATCAACTGATAAAGACACTAACCGGATGAAGTCATCAACTGGTATGAAGTCATCAACCGGATGAAGTCATCAACCGGATAAAGACATCAACCGGATGAAGACATCAACTGGATAAAGTTATCAACTGGTAAAGACATCAACCGGATGAAGACATCAACCGGGTGAAGACATAAACTGGATAACTATCAACTGGAAAGTCTCTCACTGAACAAGGACATCAACTGGTCTTAAGAGGATGAACGACCAGTTGAACAAAGAAACCAGCAGAAGTCTAAGCAACGAGACAAAGTAAGTACAACATTCTCTGACAAAGGTACAACAGAGCGGCGCACCCTGCTATATCTCCGCCACCATTACCGTCAGAGTGAAAAGAGCCGTTGTTTTACAAATAGGAAAGAAGACAACATGTATTTGGAAAGCTAATCCATTCCATATACAAAAAGGCTACCGTTGGACAACCAAACCTATAAATACGTCCAAGCAGAGAATGAAGAAGTGCTGAGCAACTTTCAAACTAAGAGAAATACTTCAAAGCAAGAAAGCTATACGACTGATATTTCAAACGTTCAGCAAAGAGCAGACAAACCGCAAAACTGAATCTGTGACAGATTATTTTCAATTGAAGTCTGCTGCTTAGAAACTCTCAAAGCTAGAAAGTTTTATTCTGTAGAGAGTGTTGTAGAATCACTTGTATCCAAAAGATAAGAAGAGTGTGATTGCTAGGAGTTTAGGCCAAGTGTGTTAGTGCCTAAGGAGGTTGTATACTGTAAAGTGTAAACCAAGTCTTCTAGTGAATCCTTCCTGCAAAGGAAGAAGGGGAGACGTAGAAGCGTTGTGCTTCGAACTTCCAGAAACAACTCTCGTATTATTCGTTTATTGCTTTATTACTTCAGTTTTATTCCTCACAAGTTTTGTAGACGTCTTCCGCACTATAATAAGTGTCTACTGACTTGCCTGTTATTGAGAAGCAACTGTAACACTTAACAGTTTACAGTTAACCAGAAAAGAAATCGAAATTATATCTAGTGTTTATTCAACCCCCCCCCCCCCTTCTAAACACTACCCCGATCCCAACAGTATCGCCCTGGGGTGCACCAGTTCTATTTGTCAAAAAGAAAGATGGTTCGATGCGTCTGTGCATCGATTATAGGCAACTGAACAAAACCACAGTGAAGAATAAGTATCCACTTCCAAGGATCAATGATTTATTTGACCAATTGCAGGTTACGAGGCTCTACAGTAAGATCGATCTGAGGTCGGAGTATCATCAGATTCGAGTTTGAGAGGATGATGTACAGAAGACAGCTTTCAGGACTAGATATGAGCACTATGAATTCCTAGTCATGCCTTTTGGGGTGACGAATGCCCCAACTGTTTTTATGAGCCTGATGAACAAAGTATTTCAACCGTATTTGGATAAGTTTGTCATTGTTTTCATTGACGATATACTCATTTACTCTCGGACCGAAGAGGAACACGTGAAGCACTTGAGGACAGTACTCCAGATCCTTAGGGATCATCAGTTATATGCGAAGCGCAGCAAGTGCAAGTTCTGGTTGAACAGTGTGGTGTTCTTGGGACATGTTATATCTAGCAGCGGGATATCTGTAGATCCCAAGAAGGTTGAAGCTGTGATGGAGTGGGCTGCACCCACTTCTGTACCAGAGATACAGCGCTTTCTCGGTTTGGCAGGATATTACCGACGTTTCGTCGAGGGTTTCTCAGGATTGCCAGACCCCTGTCACAGCTGACTCAGAAAAGAGTACCATTCAATTGGTCTGAAGCTTATGAGGAAAGCTTCCAAGAATTGAAGCGTCGTTTGACTACGACACCTGTATTGGTGATTCCTTCTGAGAATAAGAGGTTTGCCTTGTACACGGATGAGTCACTACAGGGTTTGGGCTGTGTGCTGATGCAAGATAAGCATGTGGTAGCTTATGCATCGAGGCAGTTAAAGCCACATGAGGCTAGGTATCCAGTCCATGATTCGGAGCTGGCGGCCATTATATTTGCCTTAAAGATTTGGAGGCATTACTTGTATGGTACGTCGTTTACCATCTATACGGACCATAAGAGCCTGAAGTTTCTATTCACTCAGGTTGAATTGAATATGCGCCAAAGAAGATGGATGAATTTACTCAAGGATTATGAGTGTGAGATTGAGTACATCCTGGTAAAAGCAAATTTGATAGCAGACGCCTTAAGTCCGAAGGTGAAGAGTACTGCTGAGGACGCTATGTGTTTATCAACTATGATGACTTCTTATTGCCATCTGGGCTATGATTTCGATGTGGACACATCGCCGGTGCGAGTGTCGACCTTATTGGCCGAGCCAGACATATTTGAGGCTATCAGGAAGGCCCAGAGGTCGGATGATGAGGTTCAGAGATGGTCGTCAATAGTACTTCAGGGTCAGCCATCAAAGTTCAGAGTGGCTGAGGATGATTTCTTGAGACTGGGCAACCGTTGGGTAGTCCCAGATACACCGGAGTTGCATAGAGGAATATTGGAGCGAGCTCACAGTAGCCAGTTCAGTATCCACCCAGGAGGAAGAAAAATGTATAAGGACCTAAGTGGTAAATTCTGGTGGAGACGCATGAAGCGTGATGTTATAGCTTTTGTCAAAAGATGTTTGATCTGCCAGCAGGTAAAGGCAGAAAGGCAGAGGCCTGGTGGCGAGCTGAAGAGCTTAGAGGTACTTGAACGGAAGTGGGAGCACATATCTATGGACTTCGTGACCCAATTGCCTAGGACGGCATCTGGATTTGATGCGATCTGGGTGATTGTAGATAGGCTGACGAAGATGGCTCATTTCATCCCTTACTGTATGTCCTTCACATACCTAAAGATGGCCCAATTATATGTACGAGATGTGGTGAGATTGCATGGTATTCCAGTCTCGATTGTGTCTGACAGGGACCCAAGGTTTACTTCACATTTCTAGGAGGGTCTCCAGGCAGCTTTGGGCACGGAAGTGAGATTGAGTACAACTTATCACCCTCAGACAGACGGCCAAACAGAGCGTACCATTCAGACGCTCGAAGACATGTTGAGGGCATGTGTTTGGAGTTCGATACTCCATGGCAGGATTCAGTGGCACTGGTGGAGTTCTCCTATAATAATAGCTATCAGGCGAGCATTCAAATGGCTCCTTTTGAAGCTCTTTACGGACGACGATGTAGGTCACCGCTGTATTGGGAGGACTTGACTAGTAAAGCGGTCGGAGGACCGGATATGATCAGGGATGTGGAAGACAAGATTAAGTTGATACGCCAGAAGATGGAAGCGGCCCAGGATAGGCAAGCAACCTATGCCAATAAGCGACGACGACCGCTGGAATTCCAATTAGGAGAAAAGGTCTTCTTAAAGATCTTGCCCTTCAGGGGTGTGGTTCGGTTTGGTATGCGGGGGAAGTTATCTCCGAGGTATGTTGGGCCGTATGAAGTATTGCAGCGTATCGGTACATTGGCCTACCGTTTGGCTCTACCGCCATCCTTATCAGGCATACATGATGTTTTTCACATCTCTATGTTACGGAAGTATGAGCCAGACCAGTCTCATGTCTTACAGCCTACTGAAGTACAGTTGGACTCAGACGTATCCTACGTGGAACGACCCATCAGAATTCTGGATCGAGAGGATCGCAGATTACGAAGCAAGATTATACCGATGGTCAAAGTTCAGTGGGATCGAAGGGGTGTCGAGGAGGCTACGTGGGAGATGGAACGACATATGGTGCAGCACTATCCGGAACTATTCTCTCGAATGTTTATATGTTTAGTTTTGTTATAGTGATGCATGTGGATTTCGAGGATGAAATCTTATAAGTAGGGGAGTAATGTAATACCCCGGAAATGTCTATGTGTTTATGTGTTACCATAAACGATTATGTTGTGTTTTAAGGGTTGTGGTACATTTAATTTGGGGGTTATGTTCATGTCTTATTTAATGGGGTGTGATGTATGTTATGATAATATGGTTAGGGGGCAATGTTGGGTGTTTTAAGGGATGTATTAATTAAGTAATGTTATGAAATATCGAGTGAGGATATTTTAATACATCGTGCCTAAATACCGAGACACAATTAAACACCACATGACACCCCAACCCACACCACCCCACCCCCAATTCGGCCACCTCGCCTCCCCCACTTGGTCCAACCCATACCCCATCATATCAATAACCCATGCTCCCACACTCCTCATCCAATCATTCCACCTCCCACCTTCCTTCTCCTCCTTCTCTCCTCCATTTTCGTCCCAGATAAGCAGCTTGTAGGCAAGGGAAAAGCTTGGTAAAAGTGTTCAAGAATCTTACCAAAAGAGGAGCAAAAGAGGGGTAAGGTTTAATACTTTGTTTTTTTCGGAGTTTTTGTTTGGGTTTGGTTTTGGTGGTGATGATTTCATGCATGCTAGTATAGGTTTGGTCGAAACCTTGGTATGAGTACTTGCATGGAAGTATTTTGTAGCCCCTAGCATGTTTGTTCGAGCATGTTACATGTTTTATGTGTTAGATTACTTGTTATGAAAATGAGTGCTCGAAAATCTGGGTAAGATTATAATTGCCCTGTTTTCTGTAAATGTGGATGAGATAAAAGTTTATGAGGATGTCATGATGCATGCTAGCTTAGGTTTTGTGAAACCTTTGATTTAAGTGCTTACATAGAAGTTTTATGAAGTTCCTAACATGTTTGTTTGGGCAAGTTTTATGTGTTATGAAGTAGGTTGCTTGCTATGAAGAAGGGTACTCAAAAATCTGGGGAAGTCCCGATTTTTCAGAGTGCTCGATCGATCGAGATTTTGGTCCCGATCGATCGAGCGAGGCAGAAGATTTAAAGCATGGTTTGAAATTCAGGGGCCGATCGATCGAAGGAATTTCCGATCGATCGGTAAAGTTCATCGATCGATCGGTAAAAACATTTCGATCGATCGATCAAGGCAGAAAGTTGGGCACTGTTTATCATCCTTTCTCGATCGATCGATAGTTGGGTACCGATCGATCGAGAGAGGCAGAATCTTGGCAAATATTTTTAATTGATTTATTTTGAAGAATTTTGTCAATGATTCTTGAAATGGTATCTAATATTGTATTATGTGGTTATATAGAACCATCCCAGGTACCAGCACAATCAAGGAGATAAAGTCTATTGACTCCTCCACCTTTTGAAAAGGTACGTAAGAGACGTACGGGCATCGGACGGTAAAACACACTTCTATACTATGACTATGCAATGATTGCATAAGTATTTATGATAAGATGATGATGTTTATAAGATGATGATGTTTACAAGATGATGATGTTTATGATATGATGATTATGATGTATGTTTAACTATGTTATTGAGAATGGTAGAGTGTTCTGGTAGTTGTTATGGGAAAGCGAGGAAGGTACTTACCGCTGACATAGCTAGCGAGGAGATACATCCGCTATCAAGGTGTAGCGAGGGGTGTCACAGTACCGTTATATGTCAAAGCGAGGGGGCCAATTGTTCCGCTGACATAACAAGGCCAAAAACATCCCCATTTCTAATTAACATTGTTGATTATGGGCATATAAGTGAAGTATGATGTTAATCATTTTTTTGTCAAGTACTAATGATTACATGCATGAATGTGAATCAGGGATGACAAAAAGGGGTTAACGATTAACCAGGAAGTACATGTTAACGGTTATTTCATGCATTTATTCATGTGCCATTTCTTATGATGTTAAGTAATGATGTACATGCTCATGATGGGTTGTCCCTGTAGGTACGGTTTTGGACTGAAGGGCTAAGGGTCGGGTTGAGGCAGTGAGCTAAAAGGAGCACAATGATGGATAAAGATTCAGGATATGATTAGTATCTACTCTAGGAGTAGTATAAATCTAAAATATTAGCATTCGTTTATGTGAATGTAACCAATAAGTTTTGAAGTTTTATTTTTGGGCCTGTAATCCTGTTAGCTCACGTAACAACCGGTACTCTAAGATGTCATTAATGCATGTTTAGTCCATATTTTGTTATTAAAACACTGTTAAGGTAGGAAGACCCTACATCGGAGTTGCGTAGAGGGATCTTGGAGCGAGCTCATAGTAGCAGGCTTAGTATCCACCCAGGCGGGAAGAAAATGTATAAGGATCTACGTGATCAATTTTGGTGGAAAAGAATGAAGCGTGATGTCGTCACTTTCGTTAAGAGATGCTTAATCTGCTAGCAGGTTAAGGCAGAGAGGCAGAGACCTGGTGGTGAGTTGAAAAGTTTGGAGATACCAAAATGGAAGTGGGAACACATATCCATGGACTTTGTGACCCACTTGCCGAGGACTGCTTCGGGTTTTGATGCCATTTGAGTGATTATGGACAGATTGACCAAAGTGGCTCACTTCATTCCCTATAGTATGACTTTCACCTATTTGAGGATGGCCCAGCTATATGTTCGAGATGTGGTAAGATTGCACGGGATCCCCATTTCTATAGTGTCGGATCGAGATCCACGATTCACATATCAGTTTTGGGAGGGTCTTCAGTCAGCCTTGGGAACTGAGGTAAGGTTGAGCACTGCATACCAGCCTCAAACTGATGGCCAGACCGAGCGTACTATCCAAACGCTCGAGGACATGTTGAGGGCATGTGTGTTGGAGTTTGATACTTCATGGCAGGATTCAGTTGCCTTGGTAGAGTTCTCTTATAACAATAGCTACCAGACAAGCATTCAGATGGCTCCTTTTGAGGCCCTTTATGGCAGACGATGTAGATCACCCTTGTGTTGGGATGACTTGGATCGTAAATCGGTCAGAGGACCGGAACTGGTTCGGGAAATGGAAGAGAAGGTAAAGGTAATAAGGTAGAAAATGAAAGCAGCCCAGGACAGACAAGCAGCTTATACTAATAAACGGCAGCGACCGTTAGAATTTTAGTTGGGGGAAAGGTCTTTTTGAAGATCTCACCTTTCAGAGGTGTTGTGCGATTTGGATTGCGCGGGAAACTGTTTCCGAGGTATGTTGGGCCGTACGAGATCTTGCAGCGCATTGGCACCTTAGCTTACCGACTGGCCTTGCAACCTTCTTTGTCTGGTATACATGATGTGTTCCATGTGTCTATGTTGCGGAAGTATGAGCCGGATCCATTGCATGTGTTGCAGCCTTCCGAGGTTCAGTTAGAATCCGATGTATCTTATGTGGAACGGCCTGTTAGAATTCTGGATCAAGCATACCACAGACTTCGGAACAAAGTGATACCTATGATTAAAGTTCAGTGGGATCGCAGGGGTGTCGAGGAGGCCACGTGGGAGACGGAGTGGCATATGGTCCAGCACTACCCGGAACTATTTTCTGGTATGTGATTTATGTTTAGTTTCATTCGGGTAAGTGCATGCGATTTCGAGGACGAAATCTTATAAGTAGGGGAGTATTGTGATATCCCCGAAATAATTAATTGTGATTTGGGCATTAATTATGTTTATGTGATTAATAATGGTGATAATTAAATTATGTGTTGGAATTAATTATCTTGATGAAATGCTTAGTCACAGGTAGGCGTGACCCGGTGGTGCATTTCAGGGTGCATGTTGGGAATTGGGTGTTAGCATGATTTAATTGTGATGGTTGATAAATACTTGGAAAGCATGTATTTAAATTGAGGTTTTGGGTGCATTTTGGTAAAATGCTTTTAAAATACCATGTTGGGGTATTTTATACACCATGTTAATAATTGGGGTACATGTTTTTAATTAACCCCCACCTTCATACCCCACTACCCCCCACTTTACCTTTCACTTTACCAATCCCCAATTACTCTCCCAACCCTAACCCCTTATCCCATTTTCGAGTTTGGCAAGAAGAGGAAGGAGAAATTGTGATATCCCTGAAATGATTAATTTCAACTTGGTGCATTAATTGTGTTTATATGATTAATTATGGTGGTAATTAATTATGTGTTGGAATTATTATGTGGAAATGCTTAGTCACGTTATAGGGTGACCTGGGATAGCATTTCAGGGTGCATGTTGGGTATGTTGGGAATTATGGTTGGAAGCATGATTTATTTGCCTTGGTTAGCAATTAATTAGAAATCATGTGTTTAATTGATATTTTGGTGCATTTGGTTTAATGCTTTGGAAAATATCATGTTGGGGTGTTTTATACACCATGGGATTGTGGAATGTTTTTAATTAAACCCAATCCCCTTTTTTTTTACCCTTATAACCCCCCACCTTTACCAACACCCACACTTTACCAAAATCAACTTCCAACAAACCCTTTCCCTTCCATTTTCGTTCTTGAGCTTTGGGGTGAAGAGGAACCTTTCAAAAATCTTGATTTGTGGAGATTGTTGGGTGATTTGAGGTCCCCAAGAGGTATGGATACCTCATGGTTAATTTTGTAAGGTTTTGTTTAAGTTTGGGTTGATTTTGAATGGTTTTAAAATGGGTTTTTGTTGGGTTGTTGTGGGTTTGGTTAATGGTTAGATTTATACTTGTTTTGAAGTATATTTTGGTGGTTTAAGTTGTCATTTTTGTTGTTGTTTGATTGTATAAGTGTTGGGATGGATTGGATGAGATTTTGGAGCAAAAATGGCAGAAAATCGCGCCTCTGTGCGAGGCGATCGATCGCCTGAAAAGAGGCGACCGATCGCCAAGAGGCAGTAGACTTTTTGCGGGTTAGGCGATCGATCGCCTGAAAAGAGGCGACCGATCGCCGAGAGGCAGTAGCCAAATCAAAGGATAGGCGATCGATCGCCATGTTTGAGGCGACCGATCGCCGCGATGAAAATTTTGAGGCGACCGATCGCCTGGGTGAAGCGATCGATCGCCGCCAGTGGATTTTTGGAAAATGATTTATTTTGTCAAATTTTTGGTATTTGGCTATTATTTGGCTTCTAATATGGGGTTGTGTGATTGTGTAGAACCATCCCAGGTAGCAACGCAACCGAGGAACTGAAGCCATATCAAATCCACTTTTGGAAAGGTACGTAGTGGACGTACGGGCACCCCAACGGTACATGTATCTTATATACTCATTGTTTATGCATTGTGGATGCGAGTATATATGTGGTATTGCATTGTGGATGCAAATACATGTTATGCATGATGGTTATAGATGCATATATGATTATTGGTACACATCCCATGAGTCGTGGTCATCCCTTGATGATTTTAATGCTTGCCGCTATTTGTTTGGTTCCGCTAAATGTGAAGCGAGGGGTGGGAGCGCCGCATGTCACATTTGAGCGTTGTTATCATATAGGGCGAGGAAAGGGTATTTGCCGCTCAATGAGAGGCGAGGGGTGGGAGTCCCGCATGTCCATTGAAGCGAGGTTATCCTATGCCGCCTATATGTAAATAAGCGAGGGGCATTAAAATACATTGTGATGGACAGACTAGGGATTGGTGATCAGTATTTGGTATTGATGAGATGGTATATGTTCATGACATGTTTAGACCATTAAAAATAATCTATTGATTAGACTCATGAGTTATGGTATAGGGACAACCAAACGGGAAGCGTTTGAAATGCATGGGGAAAACAGGAAGGGTTTTATTATGATTATGCATTTACGCTTTATCTTCATATTGTGTTGAATATGAATGATTATTATTGCTCATGTTTGGGGGTTGTCCTTGTAGGTACACGTTTGGCATGATAGAAGGGCTAGACGGGTTGAGATGGTGAGCTTGAGGATGCTTTTGGGACTTGAAGGACAGGATTATTTTGGATAGTATCTACTCTAGGAGTAGTATAAAACTATAGTTGAACACATTCATTGATTGGAATGTAATTAATCCATTTGGTAGTCCTTATTTTTGGCATGTAATGCTTAAGCTCATAAACTCAACACGTTATTTCTCACTCTGATCATTTATATTAGCTCTATTATGCCTTGTTTCCGCACTTAAGGATTAGGGTCCTTACATTAGTGGTATCAGAGCCAGGTTAGAGAACCCGGGAACGAGTGAAGGGTAGCCTTAGCATGATTGGCTAGGTGCTTACATTTAAAGCATGTTTATGCATGTGGTGCATATTAATGTATATCCTGTTATACTAACGTGCTTATTCTCATTCCTGTTATCTAACGGCATAACATATATATTGTTTTGGAATTGTTGTTAACATTTGTGTTACAGCATGACTGCTAATGAGGAGGTTGGAGATGTTGGTAGTGTGAACGCAAGCGTTGGACAAGTGAACCCTCTACCTCCACCGGCTGTAGGCATGGAACCAGTGGTTCAGTTATTGCTACCGGATGAGATCAGTCTGACGCAATTTCTGTCTTACCATCCGCCCCGGTTTGAGGGGACAGAGTCCGGAGAAGAGGCTGAAGAGTGGCTGGAAAGACTTGAACAGATCTTTGTATCGGCTCCTTGTGCTGTTACAGCGTGGCTGAGGCTAGCGGAGTTCCAGTTAGCAAAGAAACCTCTCATGTGGTGGAGGAGCACGGTGATGGAGCTAAGAGCACTAGGTGCTGTGATTGATTGGACACTCTTCAGGACTAGGTTTTTGAACCGGTACTTCTCCGCAGCAGCGAGACAGACAAAGGAGGACGAATTTACAAGTTTGAAGCAGGGGAACATGACAGTGGCAGACTATGCCACACGGTACTCTTCGTTGCTGAGGTACGTTCCCCACATTGCCACCAATGGGCACGCAAAGATGAGGAATTTTATGAAGGGATTGCGACCGGAGCTCTATGACCGGGTTATCACCAATAACCCAACTTCTTTTGATGATGCTCTCACAAGGGCGGAGCTTGCGGAACTTGGGGTGGGAGCTTATCCTAGTGCTATGCCACCACCGGTACCTCAACAGAGGCAGACTTATGACAGTTTGAGGCCTCGGGGAGAGCCATTTAAACCCCGTGGTGCCTCTTCATCTTCGCGATTTGGTGGAAAGAAATTCTTTGGACAGAAGCAGGAGGGCAAGAAGGGCAATTGGGCGGCAAATCGAGGGTCTTCACAGGGGGATAGGCCGGGAGAGCCTAGGTGCAACAATTGTGGAGGGCCACATTCTTCAAACAAGTGTCCTGCCTGTTATATCTGTGGCAAGATGGGCCACATCGCTCGGTATTGCCCCACTCGGGGAGGACAGTCAGAGTTCCAGGACAACAGGCCGAGGTTTGATGATAGAACAGTGCAGCAGAGGCAGCAGTTTGGGCCTCGACCATCGGGAGGTCAGACAGTATGACTGCCCCAGGGACAGGTGTATGCACTGACCAGAGAGCAGGCACAGGCAGCCCCAGAGGAGGTGATCGCCGGTACGTGTCATTTATTTACGTACCCTGCTTTTATTTTGATCGATACAGGTGCCTCCCACTCTTTTGTGTCTGTTGGTTTTGTGGAAAGACACCATATGCGCACGTCTTCTCTACCCACGCCTCTCCTTGTCTCGACACCCACTGGAAGAAATGTCGTTGCTGATCAGTTTATGGCAGACTGCCTCATTTATTTTGAGGGCAACGAGTTGAAGGCAGACTTGATCGTGTTGGGTATGTCGGAATTCGACTGTATCTTGGGTATTGATGTTCTGAACAGATATCAGGCAGTGGTAGATTGCCGGCAGAGGACAGTGAAGTTCAGATCTGAGTTGGCAGTCAGTGGACCTTCTATGGCAACGGTTCTCGTGCGAAGATTCCGTTGATTTCAGCGATCAAGATGACTCAGTTGTTGGAACGTGGACACACGGGTTATCTCATCTATGCCGTGGACACGTCTGGGAAGAATAAAGAACTAAGAGTTGAGGATGTGCCAGTGGTAGCAGAGTTTGTTGATGTATTCCCAGAAGAGATCCCAGGATTTCCACCGGCTAGGGAAGTTGAGTTTGGGATCGAGCTGTTGCCAGGGACATCCGCTATCTCTCGTGCACCTTATAGGATGGCACCGGCTGATTTGAGAGAGTTGAAAGAGCAGTTGCAGGATCTCCTTGACAAGGGATATATACGCCCGAGCGTGTCGCCATGGGGCGCACCAGTTCTCTTTGTGAAAAAGAAGGACGGTTCGATGCGGTTGTGCATCGATTACCGGCAACTGAATAAGGCTACAGTGAAGAACAAGTATCCTCTTCCAAGGATCGACGATCTGTTTGATCAGTTGCAAGGTACCAGGGTGTATAGCAAGATTGATTTGAGATCCGGATATCATCAGATTCGAGTCAGAGAGGAAGATGTGCAGAAGACAGCATTCTGGACCCGATATGGACATTATGAGTTCCTAGTGATGCCGTTCGGCGTGACGAATGCTCCAGCGGTCTTTATGAGTCTGATGAACAGAGTGTTTCAGCCGTATCTTGATCAGTTCGTCATTGTGTTTATTGACGACATTCTCATCTACTCCCGGAGTGAGGAAGAGCATGTGAAACACTTGAGGACAGTGCTTCAGATTCTCAGAGAGCATCAGTTGTATGCTAAGCTCAGTAAGTGTGAATTTTGGCTGAGCAGTGTAGTGTTTCTGGGGCATGTCATATCGAGCAGAGGGATATCGGTAGATCCCAAGAAGATTGAGGCTGTGATGGAGTGGGCTGCCCCCACTTCTGTGCCTGAGATCCGGAGTTTTCTTGGTTTGGCCGGATATTATCGGCGCTTTGTCGAGGGCTTTTCGAAGATTGCCAAGCCGTTGACGCAGTTGACTCAGAAGGGAGTGCCTTTCTTTTGGTCAGAAGCTTGTGAGGAGAGCTTCCAGGAATTAAAGCACCGGTTGACGACGGCGCCAGTGTTAGTGATCCCTACGGAGAACTTCAGATTTGTTCTGTATACTGACGCATCACTTCAGGGCCTTGGGTGTGTTCTGATGCAAGATAAGCATGTGGTAGCTTATGCATCGAGGCAGTTGAAGCCGCATGAGACCAGATATCCAGTTCATGACTTGGAATTGGCGGCTATCATCTTCGCCCTGAAGATTTGGAGGCATTATTTGTATGGTACTTCATTTACCATATACACGGATCACAAGAGCCTCAAGTTTTTATTCACTCAGGCAGAGCTGAACATGAGGCAGAGGAGATGGATGGACCTACTCAAGGACTATGACTGTGAGATAGAGTACCATCCGGGGAAAGCCAATTTGACAGCAGACGCTTTGAGCCGGAAAGTGAGGAGTTCTGCTGAGGATGTCATCCATTTGTCTGCTATGATGACCTCCTATTGCCATCTGGGCTATGATTTTGACATTGATGCATCACCTGTGTATGTATCAACTTTGTTAGCTGCGCCAGATATCTATGAGAACATCAGGAGAGCTCAGAGGTCAGACGATGAGGTTCAGAGGTGGTTATCTTTAGTACATCTTGGTCAGCCAACGAAGTTCAGAGTGGCCGATGATGGGTCTTTGAGATTGGGTGACCGCTGGGTGGTTCCGAGTACGCCGGAGTTGCGTAAAGGAATCTTGGAGCGAGCTCATAGTAGCAGACTTAGCATCCACCCAGGCGGGAAGAAGATGTACAGAGATCTGCGTGGTCAGTTTTGGTGGAAAAGGATGAAGAGTGATGTCGTCGCTTTTGTAAAGAGGTGTTTGATCTGCCAGCAGGTTAAGGCAGAGAGACAGAGACCTGGCGGCGAGTTGAGAAGCTTGGAGATACCGAAGTGGAAGTGGGAGCACATTTCCATGGACTTCGTAACTCATTTGCCAAGGAGTGCTTCAGGCTTTGATGCTATTTGGGTGATTGTGGACAGATTGACTAAGGTAGCCCACTTTATCCCCTATAGGATGACTTTCACCTTTTTGAGGATGGCGCAGTTGTATATTAGAGATGTGGTGAGATTGCACGGGATCCCCGTTTCCATAGTGTCAGATCGAGATCCGCGATTCACATCTCATTTCTGGGAGGGCCTTCAGTCAGCCTTGGGAACTGAAGTCAGATTGAGCACTGCTTATCATCCTCAGACGATGGCCAGACCGAGCGTACAATTCAGACGCTCGAGGACATGCTGAGAGCTTGTGTTTTGGAGTTCGATGCTTCTTGGCAGGATTCAGTGCCTTTGGTAGAGTTTTCTTATAACAATAGCTACCAGGCGAGTATTCAGATGGCTCCGTTTGAAGCTCTTTATGGCAGAGTGTAGATCACCCTTGTGTTGGGATGATTTGGACCGCAAATCGGTCGGAGGACCGGAATTGATTCGGGAGATGGAAGAAAAGATAAAGACGATAAGGCAGAAAATGAAAGCGGCCCAGGACAGACAGGCAGCTTATGCAAATAAACGGCGGAGACCGTTGGAATTTCAGTTGGGAGATAAGGTCTTTTTGAAGATCTCGCCTTTCAGAGGCGTTGTGCGATTTGGGATGCGCGGGAAACTGTCTCCGAGGTATGTTGGACCGTATGAGATTTTGCAGCGCATTGGCACCTTAGCTTACCGACTGGCTTTGCCGCCTTCTTTATCTGGCATACATGATGTGTTTCATGTATCGATGCTGCGGAAGTATGAGCCGGATCCGTCGCATGTTTTACAGCCTTCCGAAGTTCAGTTAGAATCAGATGTGTCTTATGTGGAACGGCCTGTCAGAATTCTGGATCGAGCAGACCGTAGACTTCGGAACAAAGTGATACCTATGATCAAGGTTCAGTGGGATCGCAGGGGTGTCGAGGAGGCTACGTGGGAGACGGAGCGGCATATGGTGCAGCACTACCCGGAACTATTCTCTGGTATGTGTTTATGTTTAGTTTCCTTTGGGGTAAGTGCATGTGATTTCGAGGACGAAATCTTATAAGTAGGGGAGTATTGTGATATCCCTGAATTGATTAATTTCAACTTGGTGCATTAATTGTGTTTATATGATTAATTATGGTGGTAATTAATTATGTGTTGGAATTATTATGTGGAAATGCTTAGTCACGTTATAGGGTGACCTGGGATAGCATTTCAGGGTGCATGTTGGGTATGTTGGGAATTATGGTTGGAAGCATGATTTATTTGCCTTGGTTAGCAATTAATTAGAAATCATGTGTTTAATTGATATTTTGGTGCATTTGGTTTAATGCTTTGGAAAATATCATGTTGGGGTGTTTTATACACCATGGGATTGTGGAATGTTTTTAATTAAACCCAATCCCCTTTTTTTTTACCCTTATAACCCCCCACCTTTACCAACACCCACACTTTACCAAAATCAACTTCCAACAAACCCTTTCCCTTCCATTTTCGTTCTTGAGCTCTGGGGTGAAGAGGAACCTTTCAAAAATCTTGATTTGTGGAGATTGTTGGGTGATTTGAGGTCCCCAAGAGGTATGGATACCTCATGGTTAATTTTGT
Source organism: Haberlea rhodopensis (assembly GCA_907163345.1). NCBI lineage: Eukaryota > Viridiplantae > Streptophyta > Magnoliopsida > Lamiales > Gesneriaceae > Haberlea > Haberlea rhodopensis. The sequence continues at coordinate 904,905 of CAJQUN010000151.1, read as the reverse complement.
AAGGTTTTGTTTAAGTTTGGGTTGATTTTGAATGGTTTTAAAATGGGTTTTTGTTGGGTTGTTGTGGGTTTGGTTAATGGTTAGATTTATACTTGTTTTGAAGTATATTTTGGTGGTTTAAGTTGTCATTTTTGTTGTTGTTTGATTGTATAAGTGTTTGGATAGATTGGATGAGATTTTGGAGCAAAAATGGCAGAAAATCGCGCCTCTGTGCGAGGCGATCGATCGCCTGAAAAGAGGCGACCGATCGCCAAGAGGCAGTAGACTTTTTGCGGGTTAGGCGATCGATCGCCTGAAAAGAGGCGACCGATCGCCGAGAGGCAGTAGCCAAATCAAAGGATAGGCGATCGATCGCCATGTTTGAGGCGACCGATCGCCGCTATGAAAATTTTGAGGCGACCGATCGCCTGGGTGAAGCGTTACGGGAGGTTCCTCAGCATGTAAGGTTTCCTTAAGGACATATTGCTTTTTCTCTTGTTTGAGGACAATCCTCAAATTCCTATACCAGTCTAGGAAATTAGTCCCATTCAGTTTGTCCTTCTCAAGGACCGATCGCAATGATAATGTGCTAGTTACGTTGTTTGATGCCATGGATATCTACAATATAAATATGCAAAATAAGTTTATGATTTTAATCATTTAATAAGGTCTTATATTAAATGACACTCCCACTATTTTGTTTAAAATATCAACCGTCGTAAACTTAGTGGGCCAAGATCCACATTTCACTTAATCCTGAGTTAGCTTTGTCTAATCACCCAAGACTCTGTTATTTAGGTAGACAATACTTTGTCAATTACATCACATGTAATTCTTGGATGGTTGGACGAACAACACTTTGTTCAAATTCATCTTATGAATTATTATCCAACCCCATGCCTCTAGGTTCCCAATCCTATTGAGATAACGCTAGTTAAGTCGAACCCAATTTTAAAATAATCATGGATATCACTTTTATCCTTTCGCGCCTTACTAAGATTGTCACGGTGCTTTGCTTTGGCAAACCCACACATGTTCAATCGAAGTCTGACGAGTATTTTAATTGGAAGGCATCTAAAACTTAATATTATAAGAGGGATTTATTGATCTCATGATTTTATTAATATTGAAAATATGTCTGGTACGTATATGAATATACACATATCTACATATATGTATATCAAGCATCAATATTAAATAAAATAGTAAACATGCATCTCATACATCAACATAAAATAAACGTGACATGGTTATAACCCCTACTAAAGGTTTTCTCAAGCCAATGAGAAAATCCTAAAAGGTCAACCTAAGGTAACTTCTCCAAGCACCTCTTTTGCTCCCTTTTTGTGAATGGCCTCCTCATCCCGACACCTTTGTCCATCTTCATTGATCTCCATCAACAAAATAAACTATACTATATAACAATTACATGATATAGAGAATTCCTCGAGTTACATTCGAGGGGTACGTAGGGGAGGGATAACATTTAGAAAAATAGAGAAGGCACGACTCGCAGGCCGTATTTAAATTACAAACATTCACAAAATCCTATCTAATAGGTCATAGGGCTATAACCATGCACTATGCTCAAACAAACACATAAAACATGCTATAACAATTAATGAATTAAATTCTAAACATTTTAAAATTTAATTCCAATAAAACTGTAAAATAAATTTTATGAAATTATCTTACGCTCGGGACATCACATGTCACGGATCCTTAGCCCAAAACCCACGGCCATCCAACCACGCATGTGACTAGGGTTCGAAACCCTAGCCATCTCGGTGCCGTTTTGGACCGAATGTGGCTAAGGTTTCGAAACCCTAGCCCATTCACGTGTGGCGGCGGCTTGGAGCCGATGGGGCTTAGGGTTCGAAACCCTAGCCCACATGCGGTGGCGGCTTGGCCCATGATCGAGCCAAGGGTCCGAGAACCTTGTTCCAACCGGCGGCCGTGAGCTTCCTTGTGAGCCAATGGCTCGATTTTGATTACGAATTATCATATACTTCGATCCGTCAATTATATCACATATAATTATTGCGATAATTCCCTCAAAATCTATTAATACATATCATATATGAATTAAACAGTTTTAAAGCATGCAAAAGATTCAAAACATGATTAAACAATTAATCACATAAATTCTATATGAGCTTTGTACACGGCTCTGATACCGCTGTTAGGAATCCATCATACAATATGCAGCGGAAAATAAAATTGGATTCCTACCAAAGGACCTATACAAAGTGATCATATCAAGATTGATAGAGAATCGTACCCTTGTAGCGTGTTTGTAGCAGAATCCTCGTTGCAAGTCCACGAGTCACGAACAAAGATTTGCACCTTCGTCTCTACGGCATCCACACGATCAAATCGAAAGGGTGTTCAAGAACAAGTTGCTAGACTCGTTCTTAAACTAAAACTGAACTCACGGTTCAAAACCGATCAACGACGGCCGTTCAAAATCACCACAATCCCACGGCGGCGGCGGCGTGTCTCGTGCGATTTAGGGACGGCCGAGAGCTCTATGAATGGTGGCTATTAGGTATTGAAATAATTAAAACTTAATTACTTAATCAAACCTTATTAGTTTATATTTATTGGATTTAATTAAAAGGGCTTTCAAAAAGCCTTATTGGCACTTACCAATATCTTAATTAAATCCATACATCTAATACTTACAATTAAGACTCTTCTTAATCAATTAATTCATCCAATGAATTATATCTCCCTTTATCGATTTAATCTTTTGTGTGACCTAATCTTGCAATGTTGGCAGTGACATAAAATCTAATTTATGTCACAAGCAATGAGTGGTATCTAGAAACACATCAAGGCTACCCAAATTACAAGAATGTCATTGACTCGACATAACCTACGGACTGTGATAATTTTAACAATGTAACTTAATCCCTTTGTCCAATGTGTTTAGATTGAACATGAGTCATGGAATATTCATACTCATATATTCAATCTTTTATTTCTTGATCCCCAAGTAGAACTAGAATAAACAATTAAGCTCGATATCACATATCGACTCATTCGAGCACGGCCATGCATTTTAGTCTTACTTGATCAAGGGCCCAAACACTTCTCCTGTTATATAGGAGGAACAAACCCTTTCTTGATCAATCAACATCCCTCTACATAATTTGTGGTGTATCCAATGATTGTCTTTATAGTTTACCCTGTTACAGGTAACGTTTAACAATATCAAGATACATGACTCCTTACGTTGGAATCTCTGGTGATCTCAAGTCGTAAGGATTACATATATTATTATCACTATGAGAATTGCTTATGACGTTCATATAACTATCCATGTAGCATTCTCATGGTGGGTCTTTCCAGTACATCGTTCTCTAACATGTACCCATGTGTTGATTTGATATCTAATTCATCAATCAAAACATACTAGTCTCAATGCATTATCATTATCCTTATTCATGATAATACTTGACTAGTGACAATCTTTAAGAACAATACAATATTATTCTAAGGACATTAACTTATATAATAATTCATATTACACAGATACTCGAATAATATATAATCATGAATTGCCATTAACAAAATCATAATATAGTGTATGTCATAAACAATCATCTATGAGTTGTCTTAGGGCATATCCCCAACAAATTCTGCCTCGAGGCGATCGATCGTCCGAAATGAAGCGATCGATCGCTTCATCTGAAATTTCAGCAAATTGCGATTTTGTCCCTACAAAAAACTCCCTAATCTTATATCAAATTCAGTCTAAAAATCACACTTATCAACTCCCCCAAACTTAAACTTGATCGTCTCGAGCAAGAAATAAGATCACAAAGTAGAGTCAATATTGAAGATTCAAATAAACCAATTCGTAGTCAATCATGTAGCTCAGACATCTCACTTGCAGACAAACAACAGTCAATCAGAAAGTTCAACATGTTGTGTTTTCTCCTAGATCAAGCAACATGTCTCCAAATCAGAACGTGGGTGTGTGCTATTGTCACTTTCAAGTTTCATGCTAATTTCATAAATCAAATCATGTTAGTCAATGAAAAGTAAGATTATCGTTGAGCATCCCATAGTCCTATTTTCAAACACTTCTCCACTAATGTAGTCACTCCCTAGACATGGATCAATTGGCCTTTTTAAGCTTGTAATGTTAGGCGTAGGTGTTTGGCTTCAAAGAAAAGATAGGATAGCACAAAGAAGAGAGTATAAGCATGTAATATTCATATTTTTAGCACAAAAATGAGCTTCTCTTCTTTTTCTTCTAGCCTTGGCCACTTTGGGTCTTATTTAATCATTTTTTTTCACAAGGCTTTATCTATCTTTTTCTTTTCTCATTCATCAAATTTTCAACAATAACTCATCAAAATATAGCAATTCATGTGCATCTAATGAGAATCATTATACTCCCTTAGGGTGAGGATAATTGTTTTTCAATTTAGGCTCATATAGGTGGGTATAATGAGTTGCCAATGAAATTTGTTGAATGTGGGCTAATTGTATGTTAAACATACTCCATTATTTTTCAATTAGGCTCAAAATGGGACACTAGAGATTGATATATATCATGGTAAGCTTGAAATGCTCAAACGGTCCAAAGATCACCTAGATCATCTCCTAATCAAGTTCATGACTATAAAATTTCGCCTTGAAGTCATCATCAAATAAGTTTAAGGTACTCTAAGATGCTCAAAACAATTCATCAAGCTCACAAAGATTTTCAATACTACAAATGCAATTCACAAGATTATGACTCAAATGTGCTCAATATATTCCTTATCTTTGACATACTAACTCAAAACAAGATATTCACAAGTCTTAAAAAAACAAAACTCAAGTTGACATGCATAGTGAGATTAATATCCTCATGGAATAGTGACCACTGCTATGATTCATTCTTTTCTCTCTAATTGAACTCATTTTCAAGAAAAAAAAATTTGTTGGTGCTGAAAGAACGATACAATTCCAAGAAAAAGCATGACACAGTAATGCACTCCCCCAAACTTAATTCATGCATTGTCCTCAATGTAATAGGCATGGAATATAAGACAAAGCATTTACCTTTTACAATGACCGTCAGTGATCGTTGTCCAATTGATCATCAGCTCATGGGTATAGTGTTCGACAGATCACAGCACGCAAGGAATCTCGCCACAACCAAAATAAAAAACAAAAACAAACCAAAAAAAAAGCTAAGGAAAAGAAAAAGTTCTTGATTTATAGTCCCAAGCTGAACTTTTTACCATGTAAGCTCAAGTGCCACCAGGCGCAGTGGTGGATGATTTTCCGTCATCCTTATGGTAGTGTAGTAACCACTTCTCTTTGACCGTGAACATCACCCCTTGGTCATCTCTCAAGTTGTTAGTGTTGCATGGTAGAGCATCGACAACTCTGAATGGTCCAGCTCATGGTGCCTCCGACTTCCATGGAAGTAGTCGCATTTTCTTCCTGTTCATTAGAACCAAATCCCCGTCACGGAATTTGCCTCCTCTTCGATGGCCATTCGATGTGACTTCCACCTTCTGCTCGCTCTTAACCTGCATTGCATCAACATAGAGTATATCAATTATATTGACACTAAAACATCGGTGCTCAGTGCGTGTAGTGTTCAAAGCTTTGAACATATCATAAACAACTTGATACCCCCTACTCAGAGGATCAACTTCCCTTCTTGGACATCAATCAATGCCCTTCCAGTAGCTAGGAATAGTCTTCCTAAAATCAGAGGCATGTATGCATCTTCCGTTATGTCCAACACAATGAAATCCACCGGAATGGTGAACTTATCATCCTCAACTATCCCATGAGGGTACTTGATGGACTTGTCCGCCATCTGCAGTGAAACATTGATCGCTTTGAGCTCTCCTAAGCGCAGCTTCCTGTACAAAGACAAAGGCATTAAATTAACACTTGACCACAAATCACATAAATATTTATTAACGAAGTAGAGTTGATCTTGCAAGGTATAGTGAAACTACCTGGATCCATTAATTTAGGAGGTGAATCATGTTGTATGATAGCAGAACACTCATCAGTTAAGTTTATCATCTTGTGCTCTCCCAGTTTCCATTTTTTTTAGAATTTCCTTCAAAAACTTAGCATAATTCGGCATGTGTAGTATGTCATCAATGAAAGGCATCTCAATATGGAGATTCTTTATCAATTCTAAAAACTTAGCGAACTTAGCATCTATTTTGTTCTCTTATATGCAGCGGGGAAAGGGAGTGGGATGTCTACCTTAGAAGGTGTGATGGGTGTAGGGGTCTTAGTAGACTTACCTTTGTCGCGTGTTTGATCATCTTCTTTCTTGATGTCCACCTCGCCTTTCAACTCAATGTGTGCATCCTTCTTCTCAGCGACCTCCTTTTCGCTCCTCAACGTGATTGCATGGACTTGCTCCCTATTGTTCATCTTAGTGTCACTAGGTAGTGCTCATTGTGCTCGTCAGGCTAGGATTTTTGTTAAATGTCCCACTTGGACTTCCAAGTTCTTTATCGACGCCTCATGATTGTTCATCCTCGTTTCAGCTGACGATATGAACTTGGTTAGTAGCTCCTCCGTGCGGCTTTGGTGCATACCCCGATGGTGGATGGGATAGTTCCTCGGCCCCGTATTGTACTTATTTTGGTAAGGGTCGATCTGTGGTGGTCGATGCCCTACAAAGTTAACATCTTCATTAGTTGTAACGAAAGGGTTACCTACTTGGCATTCCATGCTCAGATGTTCTCCTTGGCAAAGCTCGCATGTACCAATTTGAACTTGCATTGCATGGATGCTCAAACTATCGATATTCTTGTTCAGCGCTTCCAACTGGGCAGCTAGGGTAGTGACTTCACTCACTTGATGCAATCCGGCTTGCTTCTTTGGCACGTTCCTTTCGGACTGCCATTGACAGCTATTACCAGCCATCTCCTCCAACAATGTATAAGCCTCATCGGGCGTTTTCCTCATCACAGTTCCTCATGATGCTGCATCAATCGTAAAACGGTTATCAAAAAATAAATCGTTATAAAACGTTTGTACCTGCAGGAAGATAGGGAGGCCATGATGTGGACATCTCCGCAGTAGATCATTGAAGGGCTCCCATGCTTTGTACAGTGTCTCGGGATCGTATTGGGCAAATGTTGTGATATCATTGCGCATCTTGGCCGTCTTGGATGGTGGAAAGAACTTTGGCAAGAATAATTGTGCCATCCCATCCCACGTAGTAATAGAACCTGCAGGCAACGATTGTAACCAAGATTTAGCTTTATCACATTAAGAGAATGGAAACAAACGTAACCCGATGGCGTAGTCAGTAACGTCATTATGTTTAAATGTATCATAAATCTCCAAGAAGTTGGAGATGTGGGCATTTGGATCATCAGTAGCTGCTCCCCCAAACTGGAGCAAATGTTGGATCATCTGTATAATAGCAGGCTTGATCTCAAAAATGTTAGCCTGGATGGTTGGTCTGGTGATACTCGACAGTGATCCATGGAATGAAGGGTGGGCTTAGTCCATGGGTGATCTTGCAACTGGTGGTACTGTAATCTCTTATTAGCCATGTGTGCTCTTGCTTGCCTTAGCCTCCTTTGACAAGTGCGTTCGATCTAAGGGTCAAAAGGCTCGAATGTAGGCTTGATACTCCTTAGCATGCACCAAGAGATAACAACCTACAAAAAAAAATTCACACAAGAACAAGAACAGTAGAAGAGCAAGAAAATCGAAAATAACAAAAGAAAAAAAAACAAATGACTAAATTACAGTCAACTACTCGTTTGATATTATTAAAACTAGTCCCCGGTAGCGGCGCCAAAAACTTGATCGCTATTATTTTAAACAATATTTTCGAGTGTAGCGATTGCTTACTGCAAGTTTACAGTGTCAAGTTTATAATGATTTTAAAAGTATGAGTGTCGAACCCACGAGGACTAGGAAATAAGTATCAAACTCAATTAATTTAACTATATTTAGTCTACGATAACTGGTTGTGATTATTAAACTAAAGTGACAAATTAACTCAATAATTGACCCAAACAAACAGTAGTGAATAAGATGCTAATCAAAAGAAACAATTATCAAGACTTTCGGTTCACCTATGTAATTCCCCATAATTCGCCTATTAGTTAAAAATTGAATTCAAACGTTCTAAGGTGACGAGTTTTCCTAATGCACTTGTTATACCTTGGTCCGGCTATAACAAATCTAATACTAACGTTACAATAAGCCACTCTCGTATAATTATTGATCAATTAATATTGTAAACTTCTAGCCTTCGATTACTAGATATCTATAGCAATCACATGTGTATTTGACTCCATCTCTCGACATGAGTCTGATATCCACGGCATAAATCACTATATTGTATTGCAATTTTATCTCTCGATCTCAATTACAATTAATTATCATTCAAGGATGGCCAAACCCTCAAAAGCATGGAGAACAATGATCTATGCACTTAGATAAATAAGATCAATCAAAAACATTCAATTTAAATCATGGGTTCATACAAAGGATCCCCTTAGTCTTGACAACAAACCTAGCCAACAATCTCCATCAAATAACAATGCATAAACATGTTTTGCAACATTCTAAACATTAAAATCTAATGAAAATATAGAATTAGAGTTAGAAATACGGAAATAACGAGAGGCGTTGACTCCTTGCGTTGCTCCGTCGTCTCGTCTCTTCCGATGTGTCTACTCTTCAAAGGAATTATGGTGTATGGATGGTTGGGGAAGATGAAGAATGAAGGAGGCTGAGTTTGTAGGGTTGTTTTATGAGCCAAAAGTCCCAATTTCATCCATGGTAAGTCTGACAAAATGGTGGGAGGAGTTTCACCAAGTTTGGACACCAAATAACCAAGATGGAAATAAAATCCCGAATTTTTCTAGTCCTGGCGATCGATCGGCAATAAGTGGCGATCGATCGTCATAACATTCTGCCTCGAGGCGATCGATCGTCCGAAATGAAGTGATCGATCGCTTCCTCTGAAATTTCAGCAAATTGCGATTTTGTCCCTCCTTTTCCGTGTTTGCTCGGTTTGGTCATTTTTCATCATTTTAAGCTTAATTTCTCCACTTTTATGCATTTGGACCTGGATTCCTGAAATATACAAATATATACCAAAACGCGTAATATTTTCCAGGAGTCACTACAAAAACGCCCCTAATCTTATATCAAATTAAGTGTAAAAATCACACTTATCAATCACACGCTCCAACTGCGATCCAAACACAATAATAATACGTTGCTCATACCCACAGCGACCCAATACAATAATCACACCTCGCTCGCTCTCTAGCGGCGACCTTATCAAACAACAACAATCAATTTATCCACAAATGTACAATATACATTTATATAAGCTCGTACGTCACTACGCACCTTATCACTAAAATTTCTAGTCGAGCTATCCTTCTCTTTTCCCGAATGTCTGAGGTGGCTCTGAGAAATCCAGCAATTCAAAATAAGCATCAATCACTCAATTAAAGTGAACAATCACCAATATATGCTATGGAACACATTCAAGCATGTTACTCACAATACACTATCTCATCCATAGCCCAACATCCACCAAGATACTACATGACTTTAAATTGGAAAGAATAGTTTCTGTAGGGTCTTCCTACCTTAACATCATATTATACACGTATTATGGACTAAACATGCATTCATAACCTCTTAAGGGTTCCGGTTGTAAATTTGAGCTAATAAGTTACGGGCCAAAAATGAAATTTCAAACTTAATTAATTACATTCTCAAAACGAATGTTAAATCGATAGAATTATACTACTACTAGAGTAGAGACTATCCAGAATCCTGAATCCTAACATCTTTCATGCTCCTCATAGCTCACTGCCTCAACCCGGCCCTTAGTCCTTTAGTCCAAAAGTGTACCTACAGGAACAACCCATCATGAGCATGTACATCGTTACTTAACATCATAAGGCAATGGCATATAAATAAATGCATGAAAATAATTGGTAACATATACTTCCTGGTTAATCGCATTAACCCTCTTTGGTTGTCCCTATTTCATAGCCATGCATATAATCATTAATTCTTGACATTAATGATTAAGATCATCGTCTTATAAATATCATCATCTTATAACATCATCATCATATAAGCATTATCATCTTATAAATATCATCATCTTATAACATCATTATCTTATAACATCATCATCTTATAACATCATCATCTTATAATATCATCATCTCATAATATCTTCATCATAGAGTATCATCATCTTATAGTATCATCATCTTATAACATCATCATCATATAAGCATCATCATCTTATAGCATCATCAGCTTATAGCATCATCATCTTATAACGTCATCATAACAAAATATAACAGTAAATGTACGAAGTCTTGGTTAAGTAAACTTGCTGGCTATTTGTTAACTTCTTCTTGTTGACCCTGATTTACCTTCATGCATATGGGCATCTTACCCTGTGGCATCATACCACACAATAACATCGTATGGCCTCTTACCATATGGGCATCTTACCCCGTGGCATCTTACCACATAATAACATCGTATGGCATCTTACCATATGGGCATCTTACCCTGTGGCATCTTACCACATAATGACATTGTATGACATCTTACCATATGGGCATCTTACCCTGTGGCATCTTACCACATAATAACATTGTATGGCATCTTACCATATGGGCAATCATACCCTTTTATAAACATCGCATAACGTTATTATAAACTTACTTATAATATCATCTCATAAACATCATCGTCTTAAACTTATTTATCACAATCATCATCATAAACATCATCATCATAAACTTACTTATCACAATCATCATCATAAACATCATCATCATAAACTTACTTATCACAATCATCATCATAAACATCATCATCATAAACTTACTTATCACAATCATCATCATAAACATCATTATCACATCATAAATACTTATGCAATCAATGCATAGTCATAGTTAGGAGTGTGTTACCGTCCGATGCCCGTACGCTTCTTACGTACCTTAATTCCAAAAGTGGAGAAATTGAAGAACTCTATCTTCTCGATGTTGTTGGCACCTGTGATGGTTCCACACAACCATACAAATCGATATTAGAAGCTAAACAATAGCCAAATACCAAAAATTCCATCAATTAAGCCAAGAAAATCATCTTCAGCAAAATCGCTTTACCGATCGATCGGTCACCCTTACCGATCGATCGGTAACTGTTCATAATTTAAATTTAAGCTACGGCCTTTCACCGATCGATCGGTCCAAGCTGCCGATCGATCGTTAGTCATCCACCGATCGATCGGTCACTTTCACCGATCGATCGGTAAATAAAGAAACTTCAGCCCTCGCTTCGCACATGCACCGATCGATCGTTGCCCTGCTACCGATCGATCGGTCGCTGCGACTTTTTCGGGTGAACTCCATTTTTTTGGCATAAAACTCCCAAATAACCCAATATATCTTAAACCAAAGACATCCCAATAACTTATCTCCACAAAACCTCATAAAACCATACCCCAACCCCATACAACACATACATCAAAACAACCCACATAAATCACTTCAAAAATCACCCCATTTCAAATCCAAACATCATCAAAACTTTAGGAAGAGTTCCATACCTCTTGAAGACTCCAAATCTTGATAAAAATCACACAAACTCAAGTTTTGTGGAGCTTCCTCCTTCCTCCTTTGAAGGATTTCGAAAATGTGGCAAGGTTTAGGGTTGAGGATGAGTTGGGGGGTTTTAAAAAGAGTAAAGGTAAAGTGGGGGTTTAAGTGATGAGTGATGGGTTAAAAAGGGGTTGTGGATTAATTTAAAATCATACCCCAAACTTAACATGATTCATAAAATACTTCATCATGGCATTTTACAAGCATTTAGTAAAATGCAATATACTTCCTCTAAATTCACATCTTCCTCGTATTTAAAATCAACACAATTAAATCATGCTAACACTTCATTTCCACGCACAACTTAATCATCGTAATAATTCATCATATAAACATAATTAATGCTTTAATTGCAATTAATCATTTCGGGGACATCACATTACTCCCCTACTTATAAGATTTCGTCCTCGAAATCGCATGCACTTATCCCAAAAGAAACTAAACATAAATCACATACCAGAGAATAGTTCCGGGTAGTGCTGTACCATATGCCGCTCCGTCTCCCACGTAGCCTCCTCGACACCCCGACGATCCCACTGAACTTTAATCATCGGTATAACTTTACTTCGTAATCTGCGATCCTCACGATCCAGAATCCTGACCGGTCGTTCTACGCAGGGTACATCTGAGTCCAACTGCACTTCAGTAGGCTGTAATACATGAGACGGATCTGGCTCATACTTCCTCAACACAGAGACATGGAAGACAACATAAATACCAAACAAAACACGGCGGTAGAGTCAAACGGTAAGCCAAAGTACCGATACGCTGCAATACCTCATACGGCCCAACATACATCGGAGATAACTTCTCCCGAATAGCAAACCGAACCACACCCTTAATGGGTGAGATCTTCAAGAAGACCTTGTCTCCTGACTGGAAATCTAGCTGTCGTCGCCGCTCATTGGCATAGGCCGCTTGCCTATCCTGGGCCGCTTTCATCTTTTGACGTATTAACTTAATCTATGCTTCCATATCCTCAATCAATTCCGGCCCTCCGACCGTTTTACTAGTCAAGTCCTCCCAGCACAACGGTGACCTACAACGTCGACCGCCAAGGGTCTCGAATGGAGCCATCTGAATGCTCACCTGATAGCTGTTATCATAAGAGAACTCTACTAGTGGCACTGAATCTTGCCATGGAGTATTAAACTCCAAAACACATGCCCTCAACATGTCCTCAAACGTCCGTATGGTACGCTTCGTCTGACCACCTGTCTGAGGGTGATAATCTGTACTCAGCCTCACCTCTGTGCCCAAAGCTGTCTGAAGACCCTCCCAGAAATGTGGAGTAAACCTTGGGTCTCTGTCAGACACAATCAAGACTAGAACCCCATGCATCCTCACCACATCCCTCACATATGATTGGGCCATCTTTAGGTTCGTGAAAGACACACGATAAGGGATGAAGTGAGCCACATTCGTCAGCCTATCTACGATCACCCAAAACGCATCAAATCCTGAGGCCGTCCTTGGCAAGTGGGTCACAAAGTCCATAGATATGTGCTCCCACTCCCACTTAGGTACCTCCGAGCTCTTCAGCTCGCCACCAGGCCTCTACCTTTCTGCCTTAACCTGCTGGTAGATTAAACATCTTGACAAAGGTCATAACATTACGCTTCATGCGTCTCCCCTAGATCTGACCACCTAGGTCCTTATACATTTTTCTTCCTCCTGGGTGGATACTGAACCGGCTACTAAGAGCTCGTTCCTAGATTTCTTTACGCAACTCCGGTGTATCTCGAACTACCCAACGGTTGTCCAATCTCAAGGAATCATCCTCAGCCACTCTAACTTTGATGGCTGACCCCGAAGTACCAATAATGACCACCTCGGAACCTCATCATCTGACCTCTGGGCTTTCCTGATAGCCTCAAATATGCCTGGCTCGGCCAATAAGGTCGACACTCGCACCGGCGACGTGTCCACTTTGAAATCATAGCCCAGATGACAATAAGAAGTCAGCATAGCTGATAAACTCATGACATCCTCAGCAGTACTCTTCAACTTTCGACTTAAGGCGTCTGCTAACCAATTCGCTTTACCTGGAGGGTACTCAATTTCACAATTAAAATCTTTGAGTAAGTCCACCCATCTTCCTTGTGCCTATCCAACTCAGCCTGTGTGAACAAAACTTCAGGCTCTTATGGTCCGTGTAGATGGTAAACGACGTACCATGCAAGTAATGCCTCCAAATTTTCAAGGCAAATATAACGATTGCCAGCTCCAAATCGTGGACTGGGTACCTAGCCTCATGTGGTTTTAATCGCCTCGTGCATAAGCCACCACATGCTTATCTTGCATCAACACGCAGCCCAAACCCTGTAGTGATGCATTCGTGTACAAGGCAGACCTCTTATTCTCAGAAGGAATCACCAATATAGGTGTCGTAGCCAACGACACTTCAATTCTTGGAAGCTTTCCTCACAAGCTTCAGACCAATAGAACGGCACTCCTTTCTGAGTCAGCTGTGTCAAGGGTCTGGCAATCCTTAAGGATCTGGAGTACTGTTCTCAAGTGCTTTACGTGTTCCCCTTCAGTTCGAGAGTAAATAAGCACATCGTTAATGAAAACTATGACGAACTGATCCAAACATGGTTGGGGCACTCTGTTCATCAGGCTCATAAAACAGCTAGGGCATTCGTCACCCCAAAAGGCATGACTAAGAATCCGTAGTGCCCATATCTAGTCCTGGAAGCTGTCTTCTGTACATCATCCTCTCGAACTCGAATCTGATGATACCCCGATCTCAGATCGATCTTACTGTAGAGCCTCGTACTCTGCAGCTGCTCAAACAAATCATCAATCCTCGGAAGCGGATACTTATTCTTTACAGTAGCTTTGTTCAGTTGTCTGTAATCGACGCGCAGCCGCATCGAACCATCTTTCTTCTTATCAAACAAAATTGGCGCACCCCAGGGCGATACGCTAGGGCGTATATAGCCCTTATCAAGGAGCTCTTGCAACTGAACCTTTAACTCCCTTAGTTCCGCTGGTGCCATCCTCTACGGGGCACGAGAAATGGTAAACGTCCCTGGTAGTAACTTAATCCCAAACTCGACCTCTCTCGTCGGTGGGAATCCGGGAATCTCTTCCGGAAATACATCAGGAACACCGCCACTACAGGCACATCTTCAACCTTTAACTCTTCCCACTTTTGAGTAATATCAACAGCATAGATGAGATATCCTTTGTGGTCTCATTCCAATAACTGTGCCATCTTGACAGCAGATATTAACGGAATCCTTGAACGGGAACCATCCCCATAGAATGTCCATTGGACTCCATATCAGACCTAAATCGGACAGTCCTTGTCTGCAGTCCAGAACTGCCTGACACTTTTTCAGCACATCGATGCCCACAATGCATTCGAAGTCTGACATTCCCAGAACAATCAAGTCTGTCCTCAGCTCGTTACCCTCAGAATAAATAAATGAGGCCGTCATACACAATCTGATCAGTTATTAAACTTCTTCCATCGGGTGTCGAGACCACAAGAGGCATGGGCGACGGAGAAGGGCATATGACATCGCATCACTTACTTTAGCATTTGCTGCTATGCTGCAACACAAGGGTTAACAACAATACCCAAAAGCAGTTCCTATAATACATCGTTAGAGGAACAAAACATGTTAGTGTAACATCATATACTTCATATGTAACATATACACGAAACATGTTTAAAAGTAAGCATCTAGCCAACTTATTGCTAAGGCTACCCTTCACTCATTCCCGGGTTATCTAACCACTGCTCAACCTTAACATCATATTATACACGTATTATGGACTAAACATGCATTCATAACCTCTTAAGGGTTCCGGTTGTAAATTTGAGCTAATAAGATTACGGGCCAAAAATGAAATTTCAAACTTAATTAATTACATTCTCAAAACGAATGTTAAATCGATAGAATTATACTACTACTAGAGTAGAGACTATCCAGAATCCTGAATCCTAACATCTTTCATGCTCCTCATAGCTCACTGCCTCAACCCGGCCCTTAGTCCTTTAGTCCAAAAGTGTACCTACAGGAACAACCCATCATGAGCATGTACATCGTTACTTAACATCATAAGGCAATGGCATATAAATAAATGCATGAAAATAATTGGTAACATATACTTCCTGGTTAATCGCATTAACCCTCTTTGGTTGTCCCTATTTCATAGCCATGCATATAATCATTAATTCTTGACATTAATGATTAAGATCATCGTCTTATAAATATCATCATCTTATAACATCATCATCATATAAGCATTATCATCTTATAAATATCATCATCTTATAACATCATTATCTTATAACATCATCATCTTATAACATCATCATCTTATAACATCATCATCTCATAATATCATCATCATATAGTATCATCATCTTATAGTATCATCATCTTATAACATCATCATCATATAAGCATCATCATCTTATAGCATCATCATCTTATAACATCATCATCTTATAACGTCATCATAACAAAATATAACAGTAAATGTACGAAGTCTTGGTTAAGTAAACTTGCTGGCTATTTGTTAACTTCTTCTTGTTGACCCTGATTTACCTTCATGCATATGGGCATCTTACCCTGTGGCATCATACCACACAATAACATCGTATGGCCTCTTACCATATGGGCATCTTACCCCGTGGCATCTTACCACATAATAACATCGTATGGCATCTTACCATATGGGCATCTTACCCTGTGGCATCTTACCACATAATGACATTGTATGGCATCTTACCATATGGGCATCTTACCCTGTGGCATCTTACCACATAATAACATTGTATGGCATCTTACCATATGGGCATCTTACCCTTTTATAAACATCGCATAACGTTATTATAAACTTACTTATAATATCATCTTCATAAACATCATCGTCTTAAACTTACTTATCACAATCATCATCATAAACATCATCATCATAAACTTACTTATCACAATCATCATCATAAACATCATCATCATAAACTTACTTATCACAATCATCATCATAAACATCATTATCACATCATAAATACTTATGCAATCAATGCATAGTCATAGTTAGGAGTGTGTTACCGTCCGATGCCCGTACGCTTTTTACGTACCTTAATTCCAAAAGTGGAGAAATTGAAGAACTCTATCTTCTCGATGTTGTTGGCACTGTGATGGTTCCACACAACCATACAAATCGATATTAGAAGCTAAACAATAGCCAAATACCAAAAATTCCATCAATTAAGCCAAGAAAATCATCTTCAGCAAAATCGCTTTACCGATCGATCGGTCACCCTTACCGATCGATCGGTAACTGTTCCTAATTTAAATTTAAGCTACGGCCTTTCACCGAGCGATCGGTCCAAGCTACCGATCGATCGTTAGTCATCCACCGATCGATCGGTCACTTTCACCGATCGATCGGTAAATAAAGAAACTTCAGCCCTCGCTTCGCACATGCACCGATCGATCGTTGCCCTGCTACCGATCGATCGGTCGCTGCGACTTTTTCGGGTGAACTCCATTTTTTTGGCATAAAACTCCCAAATAACCCAATATATCTTAAACCAAAGACATCCCAATAACTTATCTCCACAAAACCTCATAAAACCATACCCCAACCCCATACAACACATACATCAAAACAACCCACATAAATCACTTCAAAAATCACCCCATTTCAAATCCAAACATCATCAAAACTTTAGGAAGAGTTCCATACCTCTTGAAGACTCCAAATCATGATAAAAATCACACAAACTCAAGTTTTGTGGAGCTTCCTCCTTCCTCCTTTGAAGGATTTTGAAAATGTGGCAAGGTTTAGGGTTGAGGATGAGTTGGGGGGTTTTAAAAAGAGTAAAGGTAAAGTGGGGGTTTAAGTGATGAGTGATGGGTTAAAAAGGGGTTGTGGATTAATTTAAAATCATACCCCAAACTTAACATGATTCATAAAATACTTCATCATGGCATTTTACAAGCATTTAGTAAAATGCAATATACTTCCTCTAAATTCACATCTTCCTCATATTTAAAATCAACACAATTAAATCATGCTAACACTTCATTTTCCACGCACAACTTAATCATCGTAATAATTCATCATATAAACATAATTAATGCTTTAATTACAATTAATCATTTCGGGGACATCACAGTTTCCTCCACGATCCACTTACTAACAGCATTGAAGCATATAATCAGGCACTCTATAAACATAATTTTTAAGATAGTAGAAGCAATTCAAACCTCACCTAAGATTTCCCCCAAGGCACCCAAAATGCGCATCCTTGGCACAAGGTTGGCACACACATACGTCCATGGCTACACGCACTCACACACACTGCACGCACTACACGTACACACACTGCACAGAACCATACACTTTCACAAAACATCTCCAATCCCTCACACCAAACACAAATAATGGTCCAAATCCAAATATTACTCAACCCAAAAGCAAGAACAAACTTTTTCCTTGCCAAGCCCTAATTTCGAAACAAACACCACCCATAAATCCAAAAGAAAGCGAGATATTAAAGGGAAAGCAAGAACTAAGGTGTTATAGAAGGTTTCTCACATAATTTTAAACAAAACTTACCTTCAAGCAAGGAAAATCGACCTTGGAGTTGCAAGGGAAGGGGGCGACGGGTTCTTGGGTTTGAGGGGAGAGGAACCGATTGAAGTGTGTGTAGAGTGGTGTATTATGTGAAATGAAGTCTGACCCCGTTTAAATAAATCAAAACTCATCATTCTTTTATCTTTCATTTTTCACTAAATAAAATACAATTTATTAAATTATCATGTATTAAACTTGCACCTCAAAGTCACTCCGGAATTATTTATTCCAATTCCGGTCCGAATATATAATGCCCAAAAATTTAAAAAGGACCCGGGAATTAAATATTCCAACTCCGGCCCAAAATGTAATGCCCAAAAATTAAAATTCAAAATCTTATCAAGATGTCATCATTAATAAAATGAATAATTATTAATTATTCCGGACATCACACAGCCTTTGTTATTCAGCAATTTGTTATTCAGCAATTGATCACATGACCTTCTAAGTTCTAAACTAACTCCTATATCTGTAGGGCTCATATAATGCTTTTGTATTCATTTTCTTCAATGATTGACCGGGTATTAATCTAAATATACTTTAGAAATCTAATCGACGACACAAGAATGTCACAGTTCCCGTGGAAAGCTAGTTATTTGTTGAGTGTATGGGTCCCTTTCTGGTGTATTGAAAAAAAATAATAATTTACCACAGAGGTGGTCCAAAATTTTAATGGCTAACATGTTCAAATTAATATGAAAATTAGAATATGCTGTAAGAATGATATGTGATTCATTGGTAATTAAAAACACAGAAAACATCGAATAATGTGCCAGGGAAAAGGCCTGTATCTCAATGAATATTTTTTTAGTTTCTTGCATTTTAAGGGCGAGAGAAGACGAGGCTGAAAAATATTTCAACTGTTGCATTATATGAATCAAGGAAAAAGAACACTAGAATAAACAATGAGCAATCAAATTTGTGGAAGAGAGCAAAGAAGCAAAAAATAGTAACAAAAAGACTACAGAAGTCAATTATACCCACATGGGAAACAATGATATTTCAGCTTAAGAATTATCCACAGAAGTTACCATGCAACCATAAATGGGACATACATATAAACACCACTGATTTTACAATTGCTCGAAGTCCCAAAATTATCATGGGAGGTTCAGACATGTACAAATAAGGATCTCCATTGAGGTGCAAATACCTGCTTCTGCAGTTCACTATTGAAACAGCTCCATGCAGAGCAATATGCCAATATCTAACATATTGAAATTGGGACTCTACATGCAGGTACTTCCTCGATGAGGTGAAGTTGGCCAACATGTTGCATTCTTCATGTGTTTTGGTCATGGACACCACTCCATGGATGACCAACTTCCTGAGGTGAGGGCATCTTTCCAGGAGTCCTGAGACCCACATTGAGAACAGCTCACTGATTACGGTCCACCAAGTTCCAAGCATGGTTTACCCGAATGGTAGCGGAACGGGATCGGTGCTTGCCGTTCCAAAGTTTCAGGTAGTAAAAGAGGTTGCTTTGGAAAGACGTTATCATAGTTTAATTACTTATTGGATTGTTACGTTGTGATCGCGATTTATTTAAACAATAAAATATCAAAGCAGCGCGATTATACCGCAAGTGCACGGTGTAAAGTTTTAGCATAGATACAAAGAATACGGATGGTCGCACCTACATGGACTAACAAACAAGTACCAAATAGGACATTTTTAACTATATTTAACCTATGAAAATTAATTAAAAAGTTAACTAAAACTAAATTAAACTACTCTAATCCAACCAAAACAATCGACGATCACGAGAAAAGTCCACAAAAAAGAATTATCAAGACAATGATTCAACTAACCCAACCCTTACAATTCGTTTCTCCATACATCTTTATGGTGACGGGTTTTTCGAATTTATTCAATAGACTCTCGCGAGCTATATTAAATATAACATCAAATTGCAACAAGTAACTCTCGTTCACTTATTTAACAATTTGATATCGAATTCGCTTATGAAAACCACTAACTTTAGATTAACCTAAAGCTATCACTCATATGTGATTTTATCTCTCGATCTAATCTTTAACACACGGCATGAATTACTATATCGTATTATAACTTTATCTCTCGATCTCAATTATAATAAAGTATCATTCAAAGGGGATCAATCCTTAAGCATTAAGAACAATAACACATGCACATAGAAGATGTATGAATTCAATCAATCAATAATATTAAAGGAAAACAATGTTTAAGATATTTCTCAATCATCCAAAACACATTAAATCCAATAATAATTCAAAACTAAAATAGAAAAGAAAAAGCAAACTCCCAAGTCGACATTGTTCATTGATTCTCGATCCTTCCTCTCGCTTCTTTCTCGATCGTGCTCCTCGATTCTCTTGTTGACTTGTTCCAATTCCTAGGATGAATAGGTGATGATGGATGATGGTGATATGGAGTATGAATGAATGGAGACTATTCCGATGTTGTAAAGTCTTGTGATTTTCGTCCATATATATAGAGGGAATGGAATAATGGACTTCCTTGTTGAACACAAACTCTATAAGGAATTTATTTTTCAGATCACTCCTCCGGCCGACCGATCGAGCAGATTGCTCGATCGATCGAGCAAACACGCTGGTCCACTAGATCGATCGAGATGGTTTCTCGATCGATCGAGTTTGATTATATATTTTTTATTTTTTCTTCTTTTCTTTTCGTCTTCGACGCGTTCGCTTGGTTTGGTCCATTTTCATCATTTTTTGGCTCATTTCCTCTACTTTTATGTATTTCAACATTGATTCCTGAAACATACAAATATATAGCATAAGCATAAAATCATCAATGAATCAATACTGTAAGGACCCCGTGTCCTTAACCACGATTAGTGTATTAATCCATGTATTTAGTTCATACAATGATGTAATCAGGGGAAAACCACATGCAACCATAGCATAATGTACCAAATAATAAAATTTCTTACATTATTCCATATAATGTTCAAATCCCCATACCACTCAACCCTTAAGTATGCATCTTATAATACACTAACATTGTTCTAAATTCATTTAGCAATTCCTTAATTAATTTCATGCAACACATGAATGAAAAGAGAAAGGCCCTTGACCTTTTTATACACACCATATACACATATCGTAGTGCTCACATACGAGCATCTAATTAGTGAATGTGTATTAAGGGTGTGTTTGGTTCGATGATAAGATAAGTGATGGATGAATTAAAAAGTGGATAATTGGTTGATAAGTAAACTAATGGATAAGTTAAATTGTGTTTGGTTCGTATGATTAATAAAGTATGATAAGTCATATTGTGTTTGGTGTACTTGATAATTAGGTGGATAGATTAATTTTATTCGTAAAATGACAAAAATACCCTTGAATATGCTATTTCAATAAAATTTAAATTAATCAAAATAAATTTATTTATGTAATTCAATTATTAATAAAATATTAAATTAATTATTATTAATCATAATACCATCAAATAGGTTTTGCACCAAACTTTTACATGAACTAGGAACAAAAAATTGGTATTCGGAGCTCGTGTTCAAAATGGAGTGGTTATTAAATATACGAAAAACAAAAAAAAGGAGTGGGTTTTTTAAAAAAAAAAATTGCATGTGTAAAGACCCGGATTTTAGTTAAGGGGTAACTAAAACTTGACTAGGAAGAGTTTGAAAAATTCTAAACTCTAGCATAGAGTTTCAATCCTTCAAGGAGTCCTTATCCATCTCAAACTCATCCTTTAAACCATCGAATTTCAGCAGCATAAATCGAAGCAAATATCAGCCGAGATCCACCGCAATCCACGTACGTTTCTGTCCGATAAATTCGAGGTTCCATCCTACTTAAAACTCATCCAAGTTGGCAGCATCCTAGATCAATTTTATAGGCTCAACATATCAAAACTCCACCCAAGATAGCAGCAACCAAGATCGAGTCAGAATCCATTCTATCACCACGTCAATCTGCACGTTGCCATCAGTCTAAGTTCGAAGAGTCCATCCAGCCGAAGAGTTGCATCTCATGTAGGAGTCTTCGGATTTGATCTGATCTATCCAAGAGTCCTTCCATCCTTGGGTATCAGTTTATGCCTCTATAAAAGCAAGGTTCCAGCCTCACTTTCAATCACCAATTCACCTCCAACCAGCAGTAAACAGCCGAAGCTTTCTGCCCCAAAATCCAGCACCATAAATTCGAGAAACCCACATAATACACTCAGCAAAGTTCTTAAGCCTTCTCATCGAGAATTCCAGCAAGAAAGTGTCGAATATCTCAGTCAAAAGCTTTGAAAATCTTCAAGCAAGTAATCTGCCTCAAACTTTCCAACCTTCCAGCAAGCAACTTTCGAAACTATTCAGTCCAGAATCCTTCGAATAATTCCAGCAACCACCACCGAAGGATAAAGCCGTAGCTTCTGCTTCTGTTTTCATAAACTATCCAAATCAGCTTTGATTTTCGAAGGAAAAAACTGTCTAAAGCTTTGAAAATCTGCAAGCATATAATCTGTCACAACTTCCTCCCTTTTTCCAGCAAGATTTCGAGAACTATAACCGAGCCAAGTCCAACGTTAAACCATCACCTTATTCCATCCAAGTTTCCAGCAACTTAAGCCTTCGAAAAATCAGTCCAAAGCCATCAAGTGCTGTCCAAGATTCTGAACCAAAAAGCCAACCAAGATTCTGTTGGAATACGTTTAAGAATCTGTCCGAATTTTCAGAATTTGGTTCAAGCTTTGGGCGTCCTTCTCGTGGTGATCGAAAGCCAAGGGAAGAGTTGAATCCGTTCGTTTTATACCTCGATCAATCAAGCAATTAACCAAGCACTGTAAGTGGGCTTTTGTTATAAATATTCGTTTCGTTTTTTCTAAAATCATATAGTATGTTTTGAAATCCCAATCGATATATATTATGTTGAAATTATGAAAGTATTATTTTGTAAGCACGCTAAAACTCGAAATCTAATTGGATTTGGATCCCCATGACCCTGATGCGGTGGGATGTAACCGCTAAAAGAACCTTTACGGTGGTAATCCGTTGTTTCTGGATTATCCAGACCCTTTATTCGTGGGTTAGCCGATGTTATGACCTCATCTCTAGGAGGGTTAAGTCTAGAGACTAATATCAATACCAAGAAGAGAGTAGAATGCTTTACTGTGCTTAAGTATATGAAAATTATGAAACGATATGTTATGTCATGGCTCGTAAGGGCAAATCAAGTATGTTAAGATACATTCATATCGGTTTATGCAAGTTTTATGATCCAAGTTTATGAAAATTATGTATATGTATGATATCGATTGTCCCCCACTTGCTGAGTGTTTTCCAAAGCACTCAACCCTTACTCTACATCCCCAGATAAAGCCGAAGAAGAATTAGAGCAAGAAGAAGAGCACCAATTTTGGGGTTGGTGAAATCAAGTCCGCTGCGTAGATCAAAATCTTTTATGTTTTAAAGTTTTTTTTAGTTTTAAGACAATTTTAATTATTCAGTTGTTAAGTTTTTAATTCCGCATTTCTTTATTCAGTGTAAAGACAATGGTTTTTATTGATTTCAAGTTGTTTATGGAAAAAGACTGGCTTTTCAGTCGTTATGATATTACGAGGCTTATTGGTTTCCTAGTTGTAATGGAAATCAATGTCGGTGTTATTGAACACCCCGGTCTCGGGGCGTGACATTTTAGTGGTATCAGAGCTAGCCAGGTTCCATAATCCCGCTGGGAAAAGTATTCTAGTTAAGGAAATAACTAGAAGAAAATTCCGGTTGAAAGACCAAGTGGAGAAATAAATACAGTTGGGTGAAAATTGTCGTTTCATGATAATTACGATAATCAGAAGTCCAATCTGATTAATCACATGAATACGAAAATTTTTGAATTCTTAAAATTTTCAGTTTCTGTTTTTAAAATTTTATTTTCGAAAAAAATCGATTTTTAAGAATTATTTTCGGATTTTTTGATTTTCGTACAGTAAACCCTAAGCTCCAAGTCGTCGCCGCCGCTTGCCACCACGATAGCCGTCGACGAGTATACCATTCGAACCGTCTCTTCCAATCGACCCTACTGTCCAAGTTTCGGATCGATCGGATTCTGTTTACTCTGTCAATTTCGCATTCGAAATCTAAGAACCCTAAATCCCAATTTCTGTTCGATTTCCGATTTTTCTGAGCATATGTTGATCGTTTTGAAATTAAAAATTTTCGTGAGATCTTCCAAGCAAGTCGATCATTAACCCTCTGCCAATTTCAGATTTCAAGCTTCGATTAGGGATTAATTCGAAACCCCTATTATTTCGAATTTTAGAACCCTAATTTTCGAATTTAAAAAAAAAAAAGTTTTTTTTTTTCAGAATTCGAATTCTTGCTTTTAATACTTGATTTTATGATTTGTCAAGTATTTAATTCCGTGTTTGGGTTTAGGTGATGACAACCCGAGCGCAATCTGTCCAGATTCTCAGTATGGAGCAAGAAATTGAGAAGCTCAAGGAAGTTAAAGCTGAACTGATAGAAGTTGCGGAACATCTGAGAGACGATGTCCATAGAATTAGCTACTATCATCATCAAGCTAATGAGCAGCTTGAGGAATCTAAGGAAGAAGTAGCTAGAATAGACGAACTCCATAGGACTGCAGAGGAAAAATGCGTAGTCCAAAGACAGCAGCTGGATCAAATGGCTGATCATATTCTCTCACTTCAAAATACGAACCATCGCCTGTCTATAAGAAGCAATGGTTACTGGGGTATAGTCACTCATCTCCTGAATGTCAACAGTGATCTAAGGGAAGCCAATGATCACATGAGAAATCTTCTGGATGTTGTCGATTCAGATGAAGATTCAGACGAAGACCCTGAGGAAGAACCCATGCAGGAAGATGTCGTAGAAGAATTAGGAAGTGGAGAAGTGATAGATCCATAGTTCTTAGAAGCTTTGTTTAGGAGTTTTGTTTTCATTTTATTTCAATGTTCAGCATTTTCCTTTTCAGTAGTTGTGATAAACATTTTTCCGGTGATTAATAAAAGTATCATTTTGTTTATCATGTCTTCTTTATCTTTCCGCTATCGTTTTATCTCCGCGCAAAGATTTTAGATTCGTGTTATTTTAGGAAATGGCCGGACGTCCAACCCGCAACAACCGTAATCCAAACTATGCTGTTCCTCCCAACTCTAATGAGGAGAGAACTAATGGAAATCAGAATCCTCCACCTGCATCGCCGCAACCTCCGAGGGTGGGACTGAGTCGTGAAGACTTGGCAGCAATAGCCACCATTGTGGCCACAACACTTCAAGGTTTGAATAACCCTGCTGTTAATCAACCTCAAGCACAGCCAGCACATCCGCAAGGTGTGAAGTACCACTATGAATCGTTGCGGAAGAACAGAGTTCCAACCTTTGATGGCAACTCAGACTCGGAGATGGCCCAGAACTGGCTGAAGCAAATGGAGAACCACCATAGACTGTTGGAAGTACCGGATGATATCAAGGTGGAAGTTACCACGTCTTTTCTCATCGACCAAGCAGGGAAGTGGTGGGAAAACGTGTCACCACTTATGCTAGAAGCGGGACTAGTTACATGGCAAACGTTCCGGAGCACATTTCTGAAGCAGTACTTTCCAACTGCGGTCCAGAACCAGAAGCTGCGAGAGTTTGAAAACCTGACACAGACTACAGATATGATAGTGGTGGATTATACCGCAAGGTTTAATTCGCTGGGAACGTATGCACCGAGTATCATGGCAGACGAGTCCCTTAAGCTACATCGCTTCAGGATTGGACTGAACAGTCGTATCCAATCCGCCCTTGCGATTTTCGAAACCGTAAATTTTGGAGATCTGATGGGAGCCGCCATCAGGGCTGAAGCAGATATCAAGCGTCGCGAGGAAGAGTTTAAGCGCAAGCGACCCTCCACCAGTCAGCATACCTCTAGCAGTCAAAACTTCAAGAGGCCTAGTCCGTCCAGCAACCAGCAAAGGGGACCCACAGTAGGCCCAACTCAACAGAGGTACCCTAAATGTTCGAACTGTGGATTCAATAATCTAGAAGAATGTCTCAGAGGAAAAGGTGCATGTTTCCGATGTGGGAAGACAGGCCACCGAATTGCTGAGTGTCCCGAACCTGATATGAGGGGGACGTCTGTAAGGAATAACGGCCCTCCTAGTAAACCAAATGAGACTAAGCCGAACGCCAGAGTGTTTGCTATAACGCGAGAAGAGGCCGAGGACGCAAACGACGTTGTGGCAGGTACCATTTATTTAAACGAATTACCTGTGTATACATTGTTTGATTGTGGTGCCACGCACTCGTTTATATCTAAGAGGTTTACTAAGAAACTAGCCCTTAAGCCTGAACTGCTTAGTGAACCATTTAACGTAGCAACACCAGCCAATAAGACCCTTATAGCACATAGCATACATCGAGATTGTAATCTTAGTATTAATGAAATAAAGTTTAATGCTGAGCTAATTCAACTCAAAATGGTGGATTTTGATGTTATATTGGGAATGGATTGGCTATCCAAACATCATGGAGTAGTAGACTGCCGTAACAAGAATGTTAAACTACGGACTCCAGACGAGAAAGAGATCGTATACCACGGCAAAACTAACGAACGAACATTCCTTCTGTCAGCAGCACAAACGTGGAAAGCTGTGAAGAACGGTGAAGAAGTTTACCTAGCTACAATAAGCGAGGTTAAAGAGGAAGATGAACCCAGGATAGAAGACATACCCGTTGTACAAGAATTTCCGGATGTCTTTCCTGAAGAGCTGCCCGGTTCTGTTCCAAACCGAGAATTGGAATTTGATATTAATTTGGTGCCAGGCGCTACACCAATTTCTAAGGCACCATACCGAATGGCTCCAGCCGAACTGAAGGAACTTAAGGAGCAACTGCAGGAGTTATTGGACAAGAAAAAAATCAGACCAAGTGTATCCCCATGGGGAGCTCCAGTGTTGTTTGTGAAGAAGAAAGACGGGAGCATGGGATTGTGCATCGACTACAGAGAGCTGAACAAGATCACAATCAAGAACAAGTACCCTCTTCCAAGGATAGATGACCTGTTCGATCAACTCAAAGGCGCTAAAGTGTTTTCCAAGCTCGATTTAAGGACAGGCTATCACCAACTAAAGATTAAAGCAGAAGACGTGAACCGCATTTAGAACACGGTATGGCCATTACGAGTTCACGGTGATGCCATTTGGCTTAACAAACGCGCCAGCCGTATTCATGGATTTAATGAATCGTGTATTCAAGCCATTCCTGGACGACTTTGTAGTAGTGTTCATCGACGACATACTCATTTACTCGTCGAGCAATGAGGAACACGAACGACACCTTCGTCTTACGCTCCAGACACTAAGAGAGAAAGAACTCTACGCCAAGTTTAACAAATGTGAATTTTGGCTAGAAAGTGTATCCTTCTTAGGTCACATAATATCAAAGGAAGGCGTATCAGTGGACCCTAAAAAGGTAGAGGCAGTTTTAGATTGGTCTAGACCAACGACAGTGACTGAAATCCGAAGCTTCTTGGGATTAGCTGGCTACTACCGGAAGTTTGTCGAAGGATTTTCGTCAATAGCAGTACCTCTTACCAGGCTCACACAAAAGAACGCAAAGTTCATATGGAATGAAGAATGTGAGAAGAGCTTTGAGACTTTAAAGGAAAAGCTCTCATCTGCACCTATACTGGTATTACCAACGGAAGACATGAGTTTCACTATTTATAGTGATGCATCTAAAGAAGGACTAGGATGTGTACTCATGCAGGAAGGAAGAGTGATTGCTTATGCTTCAAGACAGCTCAAGCCCCATGAGCAAAACTACCCTACACATGACCTCGAGTTAGCCGCAGTAGTGTTCGCCTTGAAGATTTGGAGACACTATCTGTATGGCGCCAAGTGCGAAGTGTTCACGGACCATCAAAGCCTCAAGTACTTGTTCACTCAAAAGGAACTCAACATGAGGCAGAGACGATGGATCAAACTTTTAAAAGACTACGACCTCACCATTAGTTACCATCCCGGCAAGGCAAACAAAGAAGCAGACGCTCTGAGCCGGAAAGGCAAAGGAAAAATGATCTTAGCTACGGTCTCAGCTCAACCGTGTCTTCGAGAGACTATCAAGCTAAGCCAAGATCAAGATCCGAGCCTAACCAAGCTAAAAGAACAAGTCAAGGAGAAGAAAATTACTGACTTTGAGATCGATAACAATGGAATCCTGAGGATGAAAGGACGATTGTGCGTGCCAGATGTGAACAACATAAGACAAGAAGTAATGTCTGAAGCGCACAAGTCAAAGTTTTAAGTCCACCCTGGGAGTACAAAGATGTACAAGGATTTGAAGGAAAGTTTTTGGTGGAACGCAATGAAAAAGGACATAGCTGAATTCGTCGCCTGATGCTTGGTATGTCAACAAGTTAAAGCTGAGCATCAAAGACCCGGAGGACTTCTTCAACCTCTGAAATCCCCGAATGGAAATGGGATCACATCTCCATGGATTTTGTCGTGGGACTACCAAAGTCAAAGCAGAGCCATGACGGAATATGGGTAATTGTTGACAGATTAACCAAGTCAGCACACTTCCTACCAGTCCGCATGAACTACAACTTGGATAAGTTGGCAACACTATATATGGACAATATAGTGAGATTGCATGGAGTCCCAGTGAGCATACTATTGGACCGAGATCCTAGATTCGTGTCGCGTTTCTGGAAAAGCTTTCAGCAAGCTATGGGAAGTAAGGTAACTCTTAGCACGGCTTATCACCCACAAACTGATGGCCAGACGGAGAGGACTATCCAAACCCTCGAAGATATGCTAAGAGCTTGTGTATTGGATTTTACTGCAAATTGGAGCGAACTATTACCTCTAGTCGAGTTCGCTTACAATAACAGCTACCATAGTAGCATTGGTATGGCGCCATACGAAGCACTCTATGGGCGCAAATGCCGATCACCCTTATACTGGGATGAAGTAGGAGAAAGAGCTATCACAGGACCGGAGTTAGTACAAGCTACTACCGACAAGATAGCTATTATCAGAGATAGACTTAAGACAGCCCAGGTCCGACAGAAAATTTGGGCTGATCTGAAAAGGAGACCCGTGGATATAGAGATTTGTGAGAAAGTCTATGTAAAGATTTCACCAATGAAAGGGGTAATCAGATTTGACAAAAGGGGAAAGTTGAATCCAAGATACGTGGGACCATTTGAAGTTTTAGAAAAGGTGGGAACGCTAGCATACAAAATAACACTACCGCCAAATCAGTCAAGAATTCACAATGTCTTCCACGTATCACAACTAAGGAAATACATTGCTGACCCAAGCCATGTACTGGAAGCAGAACCCCTAGTAACTCAAGGGAATTTGGACGAAACATTGAAATACGAAGAAATCCCAATCCGTATTCTGGATACCAAGGACCAAGTTCTGAGAAGAAGGACCATTCCTTACGTCAAGGTCCAATGGTCAAACCATACGGAAAGAGAAGCTACTTGGGAAATGGAAGAATCAATGAGGGAGAAATATCCCTATCTTTTCCTAAATCAAGTTGACTCAAGTTTCGAGGACGAAACTTCCAATAAGGAGGGAGGGATGTAAAGACCCGGATTTTAGTTAAGGGGTAACTAAAACTTGACTAGGAAGAGTTTGAAAAATCTAAACTCTAGCATAGAGTTTCAATCCTTCAAGGAGTCCTTATCCATCTCAAACTCATCCTTTAAACCATCGAATTTCAGCAGCATAAATCGAAGCAAATATCAGCCGAGATCCACCGCAATCCACGTACGTTTCTGTCCGATAAATTTGAGGTTCCATCCTACTTAAAACTCATCCAAGTTGGCAGCATCCTAGATCAATTTTATAGGCTCAACATATCAAAACTCCACCCAAGATAGCAGCAACCAAGATTGAGTCAGAATCCATTCTATCACCACGTCAATCTGCACGTTGCCATCAGTCTAAGTTCGAAGAGTCCATCCAGCCGAAGAGTTGCATCTCATGTAGGAGTCTTCGGATTTGATCTGATCTATCCAAGAGTCCTTCCATCCTTGGGTATCAGTTTATGCCTCTATAAAAGCAAGGTTCCAGCCTCACTTTCAATCACCAATTCACCTCCAACCAGCAGTAAACAGCCGAAGCTTTCTGCCCCAAAATCCAGCACCATAAATTCGAGAAACCCACATAATACACTCAGCAAAGTTCTTAAGCCTTCTCATCGAGAATTCCAGCAAGAAAGTGTCGAATATCTCAGTCAAAAGCTTTGAAAATCTTCAAGCAAGTAATCTGCCTCAAACTTTCCAACCTTCCAGCAAGCAACTTTCGAAACTATTCAGTCCAGAATCCTTCGAATAATTCCAGCAACCACCACCGAAGGATAAAGCCGTAGCTTCTGCTTCTGTTTTCATAAACTATCCAAATCAGCTTTGATTTTCGAAGGAAAAAATTGTCTAAAGCTTTGAAAATCTGCAAGCATATAATCTGTCACAACTCCTCCCTTTTTCCAGCAAGATTTCGAGAACTATAACCGAGCCAAGTCCAACGTTAAACCATCACCTTATTCCATCCAAGTTTCCAGCAACTTAAGCCTTCGAAAAAGCAGTCCAAAGCCATCAAGTGCTGTCCAAGATTCTGAACCAAAAAGCCAACCAAGATTCTGTTGGAATATGTTTAAGAATCTGTCCGAATTTTCAGAATTTGGTTCAAGCTTTGGGCGTCCTTCTCGTGGTGATCGAAAGCCAAGGGAAGAGTTGAATCCGTTCGTTTTATACCTCGATCAATCAAGCAAGTAACCAAGCACTGTAAGTGGGCTTTTGTTATAAATATTCGTTTCTTTTTTCTAAAATCATATAGTATGTTTTGAAATCCCAATCGATATGTATTATGCTGAAATTATGAAAGTATTATTTTGTAAGCACGCTAAAACTCGAAATCTAATTGGATTTGGATCCCCATGACCCTGATGCGGTGGGATGTAACCGCTAAAAGAACCTTATACGGTGGTAATCCGTTGTTTCTGGATTATCCAGACCCTTTATTCGTGGGTTAGCCGATGTTATGACCTCATCTCTAGGAGGGTTAAGTCTAGAGACTGATATCAGTACCAAGAAGAGAGTAGAATGCTTTACTGTGCTTAAGTATATGAAAATTATGAAACGATATGTTATGTCATGGCTCGTAAGGGCAAATCAAGTATGTTAAGATACAGTCATATCGGTTTATGCAAGTTTTATGATCCAAGTTTATGAAAATTATGTATATGTATGATATCGATTGTCCCCCACTTGCTGAGTGTTTTCCAAAGCACTCAAACCCTTACTCTACATCCCAAGATAAAGCCGAAGAAGAATTAGAGCAAGAAGAAGAGCACCAATTTTGGGGTTGGTGAAATCAAGTCCGCTGCGTAGATCAAAATCTTTTATGTTTTAAAGTTTTTTTTAGTTTTAAGACAATTTTAATTATCCAGTTGTTAAGTTTTTAATTCCGCATTTCTTTATTCAGTGTAAAGACAGTGGTTTTTATTTCTTAAGAAGTTGGGAATTTTTTGTTAGAACATGCAAGTTAAACACACGAGCATAATGGAGACACGAAAATATTATCATTTAAAAAGGTATATAGGAAAAGATTTTAACGGGGGAACGAGCAAATTTTGCAAGCCTTCACGTGGAAATGAACCAAGCATGTTTACGTGAATAAAAAAAAGGAGGATTAACGACACTGGAAAATGACGTTTTGACGTGAATAAATTCACGTCATTAGCGAGAGAGCAACAACCGAGACCTATGCATACACATAGGGGAGGAGATCATTTCCGATCCATATATATATATATATATATATATATATATATATATATATACCACAACAACAAAAAATAAAAATAAAGAAAGCATTTATATATATATATATAATATACCACAACAAAAAAATAAAAATAAAGATAGCATAAAGAAATGCTTTTACAGAATAAGAACTTCAGTATCCACAAGACATACACGTACACATACACATACACATACACAAGAGTTTGGCGGCACCTTATTTTGACTACAATGAATTAAAGCTTTGTAGGGTTTCCTCAGATGGAAGGGTAAATGAGTAAAAAGGCATACCCAATCCTGCTTACTGTTCAAAAAATGAGAAGACATCACAACTGAGATTAGGGATGCTTCATACTAATGTTAGCCATTCAATCACGGGCCCTACAAAGTTTTTGGTTTTTTTAACCAGTGAGAAGAACAAATGATTTACCCCAATAATTTAACAATCCCTCTTAATCCTATGAGCAGAACACACCCTAAATGTATTAAAATACTCAATACCGACACTGGTACCTCGATCCTGGAAGTACCTCCCATAGCTCGATCTCTACGCTGGAGCTACATTTGTAGTTGTTCAACCTGCTCCAACAGAGACAGCCCCCACACGGGGTGAGCATATCAGTACCACCAATCTAATAATCACAATATCACAAAACATAATTTACAGAATGTAAAACGGTGAATTTAAAAGATACTTCCTGAATAGCGTCGTCCTCATATGGGATCTCCTTGTACTGTTCATGTTCTCAAAATAACCGAAACCATCAAATTCCCAAAAGCCAGTTAATCATTTCATTGATTAACTCAATCCGTTCACTAATTGCCAATTTCCATAATTAAACAAATCCAATCATTTATAGATATCGCACGTATCTAAACAATAGTTCCACAGTCCCATTTCATAGCTTGCTCAGTAGCAGCGGCATTCATAACCGATGTTCGCTCCATAGCGACAATCTCTCAACCGTTGCTCGCTCCATAACGGCACCATATAGTTCACAATACATATCCATTTATTGCAATTACAATATACCATGCATTCAACAATTACGATACGATATAAGGTTATGCTCGTACCTTATACATACCTTAGAATTCCATAGTCCAAATCAAACATTGCCTTAGTCCCGTGACCCGATGAGTTATGTGCTAACGCATAAAATAATTCACAATAAATTACAAGCATGCAACCACGTGCCCAAGCACGTTCACCACCTCCAATAATATCGTCAATCCATGACGATTAACCATTTTAAAAGACCTCGGGCGAAGCATGCATAATACTCAAAATATTCAATTTTATATGTTCAACACTAATCCATCACTAAATTGAGTAGTCCATTTTCTTATTAAAATTCGACTTCAACCATTCCATTTTTAAAGTATAGCATTCCCATTGGAATGTAAACATTGCCCCAAAAATCGGCTAATTAAAACCACGATTCCAAAATCCCAATATTTGGTCAAAATTCGAAAAAACCAAAGAAACAGGGCCGCGATCAATCGCCACTTCCCGCGATTGATCGCGAGAACCCACTGCCCGAAAAAAGAACAGCCGCGATGGATCGCCGCACATGCCGATCGATCGCGAACAATTTCTGATTCCTCGCGATCGATCGATAACATCTCACGATCGATCGCGAGTACTGTTCATCGTCACCCATTTCCCAGACTCTCGTCGCGGTCGATCGGCATCATGCCGCGATCGATCGCGACCTGCGATTTTCCAAAAAACTCGAGCTTTAATGATGTTTTTCACAACCAAACTCAAAATCAACACCCCTTACACCATCAACACCTCACTTAATCCATTTAAAACCAATAAAAACATCAAAAACACAACTTTGAATTTTAACCAAAAAATTCCCAAATTCCAAATCCAACCCAAATCCTAACAAAATTCCACAATACTACTATCAAATCGAAGATAAAAGTGAGGAGAAGAAGATTACCAACTTATCTTTGAAAAATTCGGCTCCCAAGTCGAGCCTCTAATGATTTTGCTCCAAGGAAGAAAAGTGGGGAAGGGTTGGGGATTGGTGGAGGGAAACGTGAGAGAGAGAGAGAGGGAGAAAAGCAAAGCCAACAATGATTGAACACCGAGCCCACTTGGTATATATAATACCAAGGTTCAAAAATCCCGAGTCCCCCCAAAGACATCATGACTCATTAAAAATAATATGTGTTCAATAATTACCTCTCAATCTCAATTTCCATTACCAGCCCCAACACAAAGCACCTCAGACCCAGACCCACCAAAAACCCAATTCCAAGGTTTAACACAACGATGGGAATACAATCTCAACCCTTGGATCCAACGACCCCAATACCGGATTTAAAATCCCCGGGAGTCCCAATACCATAATTAATTCATAATTGCCACAATTAAAATCCATTAAGGATCAATACCACACCGGGATTTACACTAATAATTCCCGGGCATCACAATTATCCCCCACTAATAAAATTTCGTCCTCGAAATTTGAACAGGCATACCCCACGTACTGCGCCAAGACCACACAATCCAAACAGATTCACATCGTCGAATCATGAGCGCATCATGAAAGACACACCAACTGCGAGGACACCGACCTCACACCAATTCTGGAACGGAGTAAACCTCTCAAACCATTACAATCTTAAAAAGACGTCAGAGTACTTCGATGCTAACCACCCAAAAGCAGTCAGTCAACTCTAACTGCTAGCTACTCGAATAATCCCTGATTCCATCGTAGATATCTCTTCCATGATATCTCCACCACTTAGTCTACGATGTCAAACACACATCGTTACGACGGAGACCACTAGTATACTACAGTATACACTTACTGAACCCGATTTCCGCTCTCCAAAACCATCTCCGTCGAGGGAGTAGTTGCACCATTTGCAACTCGGATCGGGTAACTCACGGCCATCGATCAACACAAACACATCTCCAAAGATGCCTACATCCCGTGTGTTCCAGAAATCACATCTTGGTCCAAACACACTAACCACAAGGTCTCAAGTTTCCATAGAGAACATGCAAGAAAAATCGATTGCATTCTCGCCACCTGTGTCGACAACGACACCAATAAATCCAACCATGATCATTCCTCGTTTACCTTAGGATGCAACAATCCTTACACAGGGATGCTATCGAACTACCTAGTAATGAACTACCATGATCCCAAATACGATCATTCTTCAGAATACATCGTGCCATTGAGATTACCAATCTCAAGGTGCCACAATCTCTCACCAGAGATTCATTCATCCAAGCATACTAATCCGATGTTCGACACGTACCAAAATCCTGGCAGTCGTAACACACACCGGTATACATGCCTAAGCACCAACACCGCATGCATACTCAATGCACTCGGCTCGGGTATCTCCAAGCATACCCATAAGCCCCAAATACAACTGTCAATCCCCATTTATTCTCACATCACGGAGAATATTGATTGACGAACCAACGACTAATGGTGTGATCCCAACATCAACACCACACGAACCGACTCAACGAATCTCCCAAAGATTCCCATTAGGTAGGTATATCAATACCGTCTTCCTCATAAGGAAAGTGTCATGAACCCATGACCCTCCAACCTCGAACCACCGTTCGGAAAACCTGGATATATCTATACCAAAATATATCCCGGAACCAATAAATACACAAATGGTTCAGAATAGTGCATCCTTGCCACTATTACCAAATCGAAATCCATATACACAATGTATACCCATTCTAACGATGCTCTGTACTAATACCATAGTACTCCACATTCTCGAGCATCATTCCAGAGACGTCTCCTCGTACGTCTCACCTAAAATAGAAAGCCATTACTCAGTCCAATACCAGTAATGCCTACGATGGCTGATTTACAATCAACCCTTGATCAACACCAGCTGTCTCCATGACAGTATGTTCCAGATCTCTCCAAGAGATACAATCAATATACTAGTGTCACCCCACTAACTAAATGTCACAATTCCAATTGCGTCCCCCATTGCATTGCATATGCAAGGATTCTCAACCATCGCTAACAACGACTTGTCGACACACGTTGGTACTCC
The DNA here is from genome assembly GCA_907163345.1 of Haberlea rhodopensis. NCBI lineage: Eukaryota > Viridiplantae > Streptophyta > Magnoliopsida > Lamiales > Gesneriaceae > Haberlea > Haberlea rhodopensis. The sequence continues at coordinate 868,815 of CAJQUN010000151.1, read as the reverse complement.
CAACAAAATTGAGCTGTCCCAAGACAAGTCCCTCAAAATATTTAACGTATAAACATTATCGTGCGGTATTCCTTACTTCAATCCTCATGCCACATAGTGACTATAAGAGTCCACCATAAACCCTCATCGTATCATCATACGATTCACCAAACTCGATTCCAACGAGCAGTATAATGGCTACAACAAGCTCGCTATAACATGACAACAATACCTGGCTAACAGATCGCTGCCTCCTTAGGTTTATACCAAACCTACGAACATATCACGGGTTCCACCCTGGTATAACCGTATCATCCATTAGAGTAGTGGGTCATCACCCAATATTTCTCTAACACCAAAGCACAACGAACATTCCGGTGTCTTTGCTCAACAACAATGCAATCCTAATCCATCAGGACTTATTCCACACCTTCATGTGTGGGTGTGACCATGTCCACCATACTTCACATCGGTACATAAAAGTGGTTTCCTCAATAACTACTCCTACCACCAGTCACTTGGCCATAGCCATCCCAACGAGTTACCCAAAGGTACCACTATTCGTAAAATATTTATCTCAAATATGTGATGCAGTACACTTCCTATATGGCGCATCCATTTATTCATCGAGCAAACCTGCTCGGCATAATGGTCTCGTCAACCGGTGACGCAGACACCACCTGGTGCCCACCATCGGCACTCATACCATACGACTAAAAACATACACCTAACTGTATTTTGCACCGTAAGGATGGCACACGTCTACATAGAACATCTACTATGTCATTGTCATCATGTGACGGTACATGTGAACACATGACATCCATAAAATCATCGTCAACCTATGACGGTACATGTCAATACATGACATTCACAATATCATCGTCAACCCGTGACGGTACATGTCAATACATGACATCCATAATAATGCTAACAAAACAGCAATATACCATAACTTATCGCTAACAAGATAGCGGCATACCTGTATTCATAGCCCAGCAACGGTACGCAATCAGCACCCATCGCTCGAAGGCGGCACAATCCCGTGCTACATACATAGCGGCATAACCCATAGCTATAAAATCAGCGGCATGATCCCTCGCTATAGAATCAGCGGCATAAAATATCGCTATACAATCAGCAGCATGAAACATCGCTATATAATCAGCAGCATGAATCCTCGCTATAGAATCAGCAGAATAGATCATCGTTATAGAATCAGCGGCATTGACCCTCGCTATATAATCAGCGGAATGAATCATCACTATATATATACCCGGCGGCATGAACCGTCACCACAGAACTAGCGAAATGAACCATCGCTATATATATATACCCGACGGCATGAACCATCGCCATAGAACTAGCGGAATGAACCATCGCTATATATACCCGGCGGCATGAACCATCGCCATAGAACTAGCGGAATATATACCCGGCGGCATGAACCATCACCATAGAACTAGTGGAATGAACCATCGCTATAGATACCCGGCGGCATGAACCATCGCCATAGAACAAGCAGAATGAACCATCGCTATATATACCCGGCGGCATGAACCATAAGACTAGCGGCATGATATCCCTCGCTATAATATGACAGCGGCGTGTTCTTCGCTTCTACATATTAGCGGCAAATATCCTTCATCGCTACCTCGCTTCGACATACGAGCGGCATAATATCCCTAGCTATAAGCGGCAAATAATTCTTCATCGCTATGGTATGACAGCGGCATTAATATCCCTCGCTTCGACATATCAGTGGCATAATATCCCTCACTATAATATTACAGCGGCGTGTTCTTCGCTTCTACATTTTAGCGGCAAATATTCTTCATCGCTATGATATGACAGCGGCAAGTATTCTATCATATAATACCCCTCGCTTTGACATGATCACAGCATCAATACCCATCGCTTCGACATATCAACGGCATAATATCCCTCGCTATAATATGACAGCGGCGTGTTCTTCGCTTCTATATATTTGCCACAAATATTCTTCATCGCTATGATATGGTAGCGGCAAGTATTCTATCATCGCTTTGTCATGAAAGCGGCAAGTATTCTTCTTGATATCTCATCATACATGTATCAATACAAAGATATCAATATGCGCAGTTAATACCATAGTTCATAAATTCTACTAAGTTATGTCAGCGGCTCAATGATATCCCTCGCTTCGACATATCAGTGACCCTCGCTACGATATGACAGCGGTAAATACCTGATACATTGCTACCCGACATACCCGTAGTAGTACCAAAATTGCAATACCTTTTGCAAGTACCATAACTCATGTGTAAACTGCATATACATGTATCCATAATCATAGGGTAACCATACCAGATTGTGCCATTGTTTGTTCCATTATCCACCATTTCCTGTTTTCAGAAAGCATACCTAGTTTCTCATTCCCTGATTTTCCTACAAAATCATATTCCTCAGCACTTATTACAGCAAGTGCCAAACATTATCGTTAATATCATCCCATCGTATCTCATACGATCCCTGCAACCACCATGGTTAGCAATAACACATTCCATTTATAACCCCACATCATAAAAACATAAGCCAAGTTAGTTGTGTCACACAACACTAACTACCATCATGCATAAGTATGTGCTACCCATTTCCATTAACATGTTCCTAGGCCCTCAACAGCCCCGAAGAGCAAACCTGGCTCTGATACCACTAATGTATGGACCCCGTGCCCTTAACCCACGATTTGTGTATTAATCCATGTATTTAGTGCATACAATCATGTAATCAGGGGAAAACCACATGCAACCATAGCATAATGCACCAACAATAACATTTCTCACATTATTCCATATAATGTTCAAATCCCCCATACCACTTAACCCTTAAGTATGCATCTTATAATACACTAACATTATTCTCAATTCATTTAGCAATTCCTTAATTAATTGCATGCAACACAAGAATGAAAAGAGAAAGGCCCTTGCATTTTTTATACAAACCATATACACATATAGTAGCATGCGAGAATCTAATGAGTGAATGTGTATTAAATGTATAAAGTACCCTACTCAATACCGGCACTGGTACCTCGATCTTGGAAGTACCTCCAATCCATTGCTCGATCTCTACGCCGGAGCTACCGTTGTACCTGTTCCACCTACCCCAACAGAGACAGCCCCCACACGGGGTGAGCATACCAATACCACCAATCCAATAATCACAATATCACAAAACATAATTTATAGAATGTAAAGCGATGAATTTAAAAGACTCTCCCTGAATAGTGTCATCCTCATACGGGATCCCCTTGTACTGTTCATGTTCTCAAAATAACCGAAACCATCAAATTCTCAAAAGCCAGCTAATCATTTCATTGATTAACTCAATTCGTTCACTAATTGCCAATTTCCATAATTAAACAAATCCAATCATTTATAGATATCGCACGTATCTAAACAATGGTTCCACAGTCCCATTTCATCGTTTCTCAATAGCAGCAACATTCATAACTGATGTTCGCTCCATAGCGACAACATCTCAACCGTTGCTCGCTCCATAGCGGCACCATATAGTTCACAATACATATCCATTTATTGCAATTACAATATACCATGCATTCAACAATTGCAATAAGATATAAGGTTATGCTCGTACGTTATAAGTACCTTAGAATTCTGTAGTCCAAATCAAACCTTGCCTTAGTCTCGTGACCCGATGAGTTATGTGCTAACACATAAAATAATTCACAATTAATTACAAGCATGCAACCACGTGCCCAAGCACGTTTACCACCTCCAATAATATCGTCAACCCATGACGATTAACCATTTTAAAAGACCTCGGGCGAAGCATGTATACTAATAGAAATATTCCATTTTATATGTTCAACGCTAATCCATCATTCAATTGAGTAGTCCATTTTCTTATTAAAATTTGACTCCAACCATTACATTTTTAAAGTATAGAATTCCAATTGGAATGTAAACATTGCCCCAAAAATCGAATAATTAATTGTGTTTTTCACACCCAAACTCAAAATCAACACCCCTTACACCATCAACACCCAGTTACTCCATTTAAAACCAATAAAAACATCAAAAACACAACTTTAAATTTTAACCAAAAAATTCCCAAATTCCAAATCCAACCCAAATCCTAACCAAATTCCACAATACTACTATCAAATAGAAGATAAAAGTGAGGAGAAGAAGATTACCAACTTATCTTCGAGAAATCCGGCTCCCAAGTCGAGCCTGCAACGATTTTGCTCCAAGGAAGAAAAGAGGGGAAGAGTTGGGGATTGGGGAGGGAAACGTGAGAGAGACAGAGAGAGAAAAGCAAAACCAACAATGATTGAACACCGAGTCCACATGATATATATAGTACCAAGGCTCAAAAATCCCGAGTCCCACACAAATACATCATGACCCATTTGTGTTCAATAATTACCTCTCAATCTCAACTTCCATTACCAGCCCCAACACAAAAGCACCTCAGACCCCAGATCCCACCAAAAACCCAATTCCAAGGTTTAACACCACGATGAGAATACAATCTCAACCCTTGTATCCAACGACCCCAAATACCGGATTTAAAATCCTCGGGAGTCCCAATACCACAATTAATTCATAATTGCCACAATTAAAATCCATTAAGGATCAATTCCACACCGGGATTTACACCAATAATTCCCGGGCATCACAAATACGAAAATCATTAGAAAATAATATCTAAATAAGTGTAAAAATGACACTTATCAACTCCCCCAAACTTATCATTTGATCGTCCTCGATTAAGCATTAAAATCACAAGGTAGAGTTCATTCTCAATACTTCAAAAAAATTATTTCATGACTTGCATTTTCTCAGAAATCTCATACATATATACAAAAGTTGAACAAGACATGTTTTCCCCTAAGTCAAGAAGCACATCTCAAAATCGGAACGTGTTTGTATGCTTTTGTCAATCTCATGTTTCATGCACATATTCAAGATCAAATCATGTTAATCAACTCAAAGTCAAGATTATCATCAAGCATCCCATAGGCCTATTTTCAAATAATTTCTCCACTAATGATAGTTACTCCCTAGACTTGGATCAAAAGGTCTTTATAAGCTTGTAATATTTTGCCTTTGGTTTCGGTTACAAAGAAAAGATAGCATAAGCGCAAAGAAGAGAGTATAATCATATACAGTTCAAATTTTTTGCATATATTGAGCTTCTCTTCTTTTTTCTAGCCTTGACCACTTTGGGTCTTATATGTTTTTTTTTTCTCAAGGCTTTTTTCTTTCTCTTCTCTTTTTGCTCTATTTCTCATTCATCAATCTTTTTCAATAAGCTCATTAAAGATATAACAATTCACGTGTATCGAACGAGATTCATTATACTCCCTTAGGGTAAGGATAATTTTTTTCATTTAGGCTCATATAAGGGTAGGTATAATGAGTTTGCCAAGAATGTCGAATGGGGTCTTAATTATATGCAATGCATAAACCATTCTTTTTCAATAAAGCTCAAATGGGACACTAGGGATTGATATAGACTAGGTAAGCTTGAAAGGCTCAAACGTGTCAAAGATCGCCTAAATCATTTCCAAGTCAACTTTGTAACTATAAAATTTCGCCTCAAAGTGTCATTATCAAATAAGTTCTAGGATAACTGATGCTCAAGACCAATCATCAAGTTCACAATAATTATCACTATTCAACATGCAATCCAAAAGATCACGACTCAATGTGCTCAAAATATTCTTTATTCTTGACATGCTAACTCAAAATAGGATATTCATGTACAAGTCCAATAATCATCAAAATTCAAGTTCATATGCATAGTGTGATCAACATCCTCATTGAATAGTCACTACTATAATTCATTCGTTTATCAAGTTTGAACTCACAAAAAAAATTTTGCTCAACATAATAGGACGATTCAAGTGTCAATTAAGCACACAACATGCAGTTTAGGCAAGTAAAACATGCAAGCCATTCCCCCAAACTTAAATGAAACATTGTCCTCAATGTTTAAAAGAATCAAAAGAGAAAAAGTAAGCTCACATGGTCAAGACGCTTGCATGAGGTTGAGGAAGATTGACTTTTGAAAGTTCACTGTTGTAGGGGTTCATCGCTCCAACTGAGTACCTAACAAGAGAAAAATGCAAATGGTAAAATAGTCAACTCGAGAGATAGACAAACTAAATGCAAGAATTGAAAATAAAACAAAACTAAATAGCAAAAGGATACGCTTGGGTTGCCTCCCAAGAAGCGCTGATTTCTAGTCTTCGGCTTGACTATCAGAAGCAACCATCAAAGAGCGTTTGTCGCCCATCGTAAGTATCGTATGATACCACTAATGGGTCTTCATTCAGTATGCCCTCAAGATTGGCATGATTTGAACAGTGTAAGCTCGTTGCTCCAATAACACTCTTGAATTGGTATGCGTGGGAGAATGATTCTTGACTTGGCTTCATATCTTGGAGGATATATTTTGGTGATGTTGGCATCGATGGAAAGAATGGATCCACATATGGCATAGAACAAGTCGCCATCGATGGATGCATATCAAAGTTCTCGAAAATCTCCTCCTCCAACATCACTCTTGGCTCGACTTCCCATATGATCTCCTCGGTTGGCTTTTCCACTGTAGGCTCAATCACTTCAAGTGGCTCAACTTCCTTTACTCTTCCACATACGTGGGATCACCCCCAAAATTGATTGGTTGAGTGATCATCATCATGTAACCAGACCTGATTTGTAGATCTCGTCTCCTCCTCTTGGCAGCTCATTGAAATGGTTTCCATAAGGATTGCTAATTGTTGCTCTAGGTGACGTATAAAATTAGTCTGGTTTTCTATACGTTGCTCAGTTGATGTCATGAATCTAATTAACATATCCTCTGATTGAGCCATTACTTCTGCAGAACTATCTCTCTTCTCTCCAAGATGCTCGAATGGTTGGTTTATAAGATGAGGGTAGTGAGGCTCCGGTGGGTATTGGTGACTCCAACCTTGTAGTGAAGGATCACAGTACCAGTGGTAATCGAAGTCTGCCATATCATTGAACAAGTGCAATACACTGTCTTCATCTCTATCAAACAGGGGACTCCCGGTTGCCAAAGCTCCATTCAATATCCATCCTTGTATCTCCACATCCAATCCATTGTAGAAACATTGCAAAAGAGTATAGTTCGAAATTTCATGATACCGGAATGTGTTTGCTAAGTTGTTGAATCTCTCCCAAACAGCGTAGAACGGCTCGGAATGTTGTTGGGCAAAGCTTGTGAAGGCTTGTTGATGTAGCATCTCCAAGTACCTCACAAGACAAACAAAACAAAAACAAAATAATTTTTTTTTAAGAAATGAACAAAAATGGTTAAATTACAGTCAAAGAACCTAGTATGATATTACTAAAGTTAGTCCCCGGTAATGGCGCCAAAAACTCGATCGTGATTTATTTAAACAATAAAATATCAAAGCAGCGCGATTATACCGCAAGTGCATGGTGCCAAGTTTTAATATAGATAGGAAGAATACAGATTGTCGAACCCACATGGACTAACAAGCAAGTAACAAATAAGACACTTAAACTATATTTAACCTACAAATTTTTTTAAAAAAAGTTAACTAAAACTAAATTAAACTACTCTAATCCAACCAAAACAATCGACGATCACGAGAAAAGTCCACAAGAAAGAATTATCAAGACAATGATTCAACTAACCCAACCCTTACAATTCTTTTCTCCATACATCCCTAAGGTGACGGGTTTTCCGAATTTATTCAATATACTCTCTCGAGCTATATTAAATCTAACATCAAATTGCAACCAGTAACTCTCGTTCACTTAATTAACAATTTGATATCGAATGCGCTTTATGAAAACCAATACCTTTAGATTAAGCTATCACTCGTATGTGATTTTATCTCTCGATCTAATCTTTAACACACGGCATGAATTACTATATTGTATTATAATTTTATCTCTCGATCTCAATTATAATAAAGTATCATTCAAAGGGGATCAATCCTTTAAAACCATTAAGAACAATAACACATGCACATAGAAGATGTATGAATTCAATCAATCAATAATATTAAAGGAAAAACAATGTTTAAGATATTTCTCAATCATCCAAAACACATTAAATCCAATAATAATTCAAAACTAAAATAGAAAAGTAAAAGCAAACTCCCAAGTCGACTTCGTTCGTTGATTCTCGATCCTTCCTCTCGCTTCTTTCTCGATCGTGCTCCTCGATTCTCTTGTTGGCTTGTTCCAATTCTGGGCATCAATTTAGAATGATGGACTGATGTTGCTTAATTCATCAATATCACGATTGATGATGTAAGTGTCATCCTCGATGGATGACACTTACATCATCAATCTTTAGTAATCTCAGCATACCTTTACAAACAAGCACAAAAACTTCAAGAATGCAATCTTTCAAGTGCAACTTCTCTAGACTATCAGCCTCCTATAAACTTATCCATACTATATGCTTCGCAAATATCCTTCAAAGAGTTACTACTCAACTCCATGGTATCTTGTGGAAACATGATACTATTTAGACTGACTAGGTTCAAGACCTCAATTTTGGAACATGCAGTGAGCAAAAGGCTAAAATCCAAAGCTGATATACTGACATAACTCAGAGAAAAGGATCTCAGGCAAGGGAATCTGTCACACCCCGAGATCGGGATGGATGTCATCGGCATTGCATCCAAATTAAAAATTCGAAAACAACAAGCCTCGGATACAAATCTCAAATAAACCAGTCTTTTTATTCCATAATAACTGAAATTCGTCTTTACAACATAACTGATAAATAAATAAAGAAATGTTTTACAACTGGTAATAAATAGAGTATAATGTGGAAGCTTAAATAATTAAAACTAATCACATCAGCAGTGGTTTGAATTTTATTTCAGTAGCAGCTCGCCATCCCCAAAATTTATGTTTTTCTTTTCTTCTACTTCATATTTATTATTATCTAGGGAGGGACGCACCACCCAGCAAGTAGGGGCTAATTGAAAGTCATAAAACATACATATTTTTATCATAAAACGCAGGGTCAAGAGGTTTCTCCCGCCATATGTAGCACTTTGCCCCGCCGATTCAAGTGATGGCTCCCACACACGTAGCACTTTGCCCCCACATAGCCATCATATTTAGATGCGGACATTTCATAAATTCAAAAATGCACATAACTTAAAATGGATCCAACAACATCAAGGTTTCAGAGGTGTTTAATTGAGTCAAGTAGTGGTTCCCGTATACGTGGCCCTTTTCTATGCCAATTCAAGAGTTGGCCCCGATACACGTAGCACTTTGCTCCTAAACACTTATTTCTTTGATGTCTTAACTTTTCAGAAAACTCATAGTTTGTATTCAATTGAACTTTTAACACATACATACTATTTTCAAAACCCAAATGAATAATTGTATACAAAACCCCACTTTGATGATTTCCTAAATTTACTTGAGTTGATTTGGTTGCAGAATGCACTTTGAAAATCCTTCCTTTATCTCCAAAATAGTTGCTGGAACTTGCAGCAGATGTTTGGATTTCTTTGTGTGAATAATTTCGTGTGATTTATTTCAGATTTTTGTCCTCTTTTGCTTTGAGAATGCTCGGGTATTTATAAAGAAAATAATCTGGGAGTTATAGCCTTCCATTATCCCCATTAACTCTTACATTACCTCACCATTATTGCCCACGATTTAGAGGTTATGATTCTGGAAATAAATGAGAAGAAGTTGGTTTGACTTTGTCTCAGGACCGATTTAGGTAAGTAGAGCTGATGGAATACGCAGGTATAGTTTATGCATAGGTAGAGTTTAGGCATAAGTAGAGTTTGTGAAATCTGCATAGGTAGAGTTTAGGCATAAGTAGAGTTTATGCATATGTAGAGTTCATACAAATCTGCACAGGTAGAGTTTATGAAATCTGCAGAGGTAGAGTTTATGAAATCTGCATAGATATAGTTTATATAAATCTGCATAGGTAGAGTTTAAACAAATCTGCACAGGTAGGGTTCTACAGGTAGAGCTGATGGATTTCTTCCACAGGTAGAGCTGATTGAGCTTCCTCTATAGGTTGAGCTGATGGATTAGTATTAGTTTTGCTCATACTGATTTTTAATTCGACAACAAACCCACAAATGAATATTGGTTAGACTGATGGGATCTGTTATCTCCTTAGGACCAGTCTATTTTTGTCTCAAAATTGATCTAGTGAGACCGCGGAACCGGGTCTTCACATTCCTCCCTCCTTATTGAAAGTTTCGCCCTCGAAACTTGAACCAACTTGGTCTAAAAACCATATATGGTTAGGATTTCTGCTTATCTTTTGGTACTTCCCCAAAATATCTTTAAACCCTTCCATCCTAGGCTGCTGCAACATCATTTGCATTAATCGTTACCTATAGTGTCATGACAAAGACACGAGCATTGGGTTGGTTATCCTTTGGCTTGTTTGGATGATTGTCAATTCCTCGACAAGTCTCATGTTTCTTATTTACACGGAAATCCACAATTCTATGTCCAAACTTTTCACATCTGAAGCACCATCGTGTGCTAATTTACAAAACGGCATTTTGGGACTTTCTTGAATCAGATAATGGGTGTGGACTGACCACCTAACGAATTTGGTCGTTTGACCTTCTGGTCATTAATGGAGTGCTGGTTAGGAATAGATCGCTTGAGCTAAATTCCTATTCATGACGTTGGATGTCAGTCTCGGGTACATAGTTCGGATTGGCTATGTATGTTCTCAATTGAGATACATGGAAGACATTAATGATTATTGATAGCTAACATTTCTGCATTCTCTCTAATTTCAAACAGTCCCTCGTATCCTGGACTCTACTTTCTTGTCTTGACGAATTGAATTACTCCCTTTATAGACTTTGTTTCCGACTTAAGACTTTGCAGGCCTTCTCATTAAGCCAATCCAGCTCTTTTGACGAACTTGTGCTAACTTGAGTTGTTCCTTGTCGATTACCACTTTGTTCACGGGGGTTTGAACGAGTTTACTCCCGTTGATGGTCTTCTACTTCGTCCCAACATAGTGTGATCGATGTTTTGGTCCATAAGGAGCTTTGTATGATGTTCTCTTGATGCTGTCGTTGTATTCAACTTCGATCAAAGGCAGGAGTTCTCTCAATTGGCGCTAAATTCTAAGGCACACTCTAATAGAATAGATTTCAAGAGTTGGAATAGTGTTCTTGGCCTATCTATCAGTTGATTGCTTGAAAGTCTCTTACTCTTCTAATCTATACCCAAAAAGGGGGGTTTTGAGATGAGTGATTGCTACTAAACAAATTTTCAGAATTAAACTAATGAACGAGATTAACTAAAACGGTTAAAACTTATGAGAGTGAAGAGATTCTTGGTTTTCGGTCAACTTTACTTTTGGAAAATTCTCTCTTGATCATCAAATCACTAACATTCGAATTCATTCAATTATTCATCGATTGAAAATTGAATTCCTACCCACCTTAATCATGGTCAAAGAGAAAACAACATTCAATCCGACCCTTATCAAATCTCTAATCAAAACTACAGCCGTTAATGATTAAATCAATGATAGATTTCAAAACTAGTGAGTTCGATAAATCTAATCAATAGAAACTACAGCCGTTAATGATTGATTACCCAATCGTTTCTCCTAAGAATTCAATAACACCTACAACCAGTAATTATTAATCTTAGTTGCTTCTTAATTAGCTATCGATTATGCATGTGAATACTAGGTGATCAATCTAATAAACAAACACAATAACCATTGAAATCGATACCAAGAAACAGAATTGAAATCGAATTTAAATTCAATAAACAAACAAAAATTCTCACAAGAGATTCCAATCCAAAAGCAAGTATCCCTTCAACCAAGAATCTATGAGTTTAGCCTAGCATAATTGAATCTAAAAATAACAAAAACTGAATCGAAAACATTAAATAAACAAAGGAAAAGAAATTACTAAGACGAATCACGATTCCGTCTTGTCGATTCCGGCTCCGTTCTTCGCGTCGTTCTTGACAAAACTTGAAAGAAAAATTATTCTAAAATTGAAAAATCTATTCTAAGCTCTCAATTATCTCCTCAAGAGGCTAATTCTCGAGTATGAAGAGGTATGGAGGCTGATGGGTAGGTTAGATTTTATCTAGGAAGGAAAGAAATCAAGTTCCCAATATTTCCAAAATACCGCTGGAGATCGATCGCCATAAGGTGGCGATCGATCGCTAGCTATTTTTTTTCGACGAAATTACTTAGGCGATCGATCGCCACTTTTATCGCGATCGATCGCTTGGCTCCAGTGGACTTTGGCGATCGATCGCCTAAACCTCGCGATCGATCGCTGCTTCGTAAATTTTGTTGCTCAACTTTCTGTCCATAGGCGATCGATTGCCTCCTCCATGCGGTCGATCGCCTCTGCTAAAATTACATTTTTAGCCTTTTTCTTGATCTACATTGAGTCCTTATTAGCTCCAAAGCTTTTCTTATTCGCCTTAGTTAGCTCGATTTTTTCGATTCCACCTACAATTACACAAATATACGATTAGGTAGCATATGTATCAAATTATCCACCAAAACATACCAAATCGTATACAATTAAACGCAATAGATGTGTCTATTTCTAGTCACATCACACACTCTAATAGCATAGAGTTGGAATAGTGTTCTTGGCCTATCTATCAGTTGATTGCTTGAAAGTCTCTTACTCTTCTAATCTATACCCAAAAGTCTTCTCTAATAGTTCTAAATTAAAACTTTATTATTATTATTATTATTATCTTGTTCAAGCTTCAAAAGTGAAACTATGGAATGGGATTAAAATGCATTTACATCATAAAAACTGTTGGAATAGATGTCTGATAGATCATAGCAAGCACATCAAAATTATTGAGAAAATAAACGAAGAATTTACTTGATATAAGTAAAGTCAATTCAATCAAGTAAAATTGATACTGATATGACTATTGAGTGAAATTGGTTGAAAGACACAAGCGTTTGGAAAGAGATCGATTTTTTTTTATATCAGTGAGGACTAAATCGGCTTACCGAAATGACCTCTCTGAATAATTGAGACTCATTGGTTAATTCAAGAAATCAGCTAGGTTAATTTTGAATAATTATAACAACTAAGTCAGTTTTGAGGAGGGATAGATAATCGTACAAATGATGTGAACGATGACAACTAGTCTGTTCAACTTTGTAAGGTCAAGCCAACATTAAGAATGAACAAATCTAACAATGGAGCTTATAATGAAATATGATAAGCAAATGGTTTAGCAAATGAGTATTGAGCTGTCCAAACAAAGAGCGAAAGGGAATATATTGGTTTAAGAAAATCGGAGACAAATTCCCAAAGATCTAAGATCGTCATATAGGTTTATCAATGAATAATGAATTTAAAGAATATCGGAGACAAGTTTGTTTGGAGAGAATAAGTTGAAAGAAATTCACTTCGAATTTCAAAATTAATTTCTGTAATGATGAAGACATGATACTAATGTCCTTATTATATGGCTTCCAAGAGACTGATCAATTACCTTTCTTACAATGTATCACCTATATAAAAAATAATTGATACTTACGATCCTTATAAGTTTAAGAGATTAATCTATTATCTTCAAGATGTTATCACATGAGCCAAAATTAAGAAGTTGGGTTCTTAATATCCTCATAAATTCCTAAGAATATGATATCATCATTTCTTATTTCAATACAAGAATTATTCTAAGTCTAAAATAAAATCAAAATGATTTTTATCACTCTTAAGAAACAAATCATATTATATGTTTTGTCAACCAAAAGTTTAGTCCAAGTCCCAATTTATCAAAATCAATAATATATCTTATGCATCCATATCAGATAACAATTACTTATGTTCCCATAATTAACCAATGATGAAAATCTAATGCTTATTTCCTTAATACAATGAGATACTAAAGTACTTAATACTGCAAAGAATGTCAAAATATCTTATCTTATGTTTCCCAATATATAATGTGTTATATACTTAAGTTCCAAGAATGAACAAGATAAGGGGAATATACTTAATCCAAAAATCGACCCAAAATAAGGCGTCTCAAAATTGAACAAAATTTTTTTCTAAAATTTCTCCCAAGTAAGATCATAAATTCTACAAAGCATGGACTTCAAATATTGCATGGTTTGGAAATTAAACTTCTGCAAAGTTTGTTGAAAATTGGAAAGATTCAAAAAAAAAATTGGGTGTGATTTATCGAAAATAATAAATTTTGGGCTCGTCGATGGTGTCTGTACTACAATAGGCTACTGGGTAAGATCTGGCTTGAAAGGAAGTTTCCGAAGAAAGGTTATAATAGCCAAAATTCTTTCTGGATAAAAAATAATGGGCATTTGAAGTTTGGCCGACAAACAACACAATTCTTATTTGGAAACTGAACTAATTCAAGATACAAACTTGATGTGGTCAGGTTAGGAAAATAGATATAAGCAAAAACCGATAGGTTTAGGATACAAGACTGATATGAACAAGATAGTTCGGTTCAAATTTTTTTTTTAATTGGTAGAAACAAGGCTTATCAATTCTGGAGTCAAAACTGTTTTAAACAAGACTAGTTGGGATTAAAGACTGAAGGGACTGGTGGGTTCAACTGGTCAATCGACTCTGTTTGGTTGGGTCAGGTCAGCTGATTCAGTTCTGCACAACTGGTCGCTTCTGTTGACCATCTGCTCAACTGGCCAAATCTGTAAAATTGGTAAATCTGCTCATCTGGTCAATCTGCTCAACTGGTCAATCTGCTCAGCTGGTCTGCTCAGCTGACTGGTCAATCTACTGAGTTGACTGGATAATCTACTGAGTTGACTGCTCAAGCAGTTTTTTTAGATCAGTTCCACTAGCCTATTTTACGGACCAATTCTACATATCAGTTCTGCTGCTCTGCACCGATCTATAAATTACCCAACCTATACCACTTAGCTGATCTATTTTAAAACTATTAGTCCTACTAATAAATTTCCCAACTAATTCACCTTTTCAGCAGGTCTATTTAAACAGATTAAACAACTGGGCTTATCTCTACTGGACTGATCTGTTCTAGTGATCTGCTCTACATAGTTGATCTGTTTTACAGATCTTCAATCTGTCCGGCTGAAATTTTTATCAATCAGAAGTTCTTCCCATCGGGATTATGGAAACCTGGTAGCTCTGATACCACTTATATGTCAAGCCCAGAGACCGGGACGGATGACATCGGCATTGCTTCCAAACTAAAAAATCAAAAACAACAAGCCTCGGATACATATCTCAAATAAACCAGTCTTTTTATTCCATAATAACTGAAATTCGTCTTTACAACATAACTGATACATAACTAAAGAACTAGTTTACAACTGGTAATAAACAGAGTATAATGTGAAAGCTTAAATAATTAAAACTAATCACATCAGCAGCGGTTGACTCTTATTTCAGTAGCAACTCGCTATCCCCAAAATTGATATTGTTCTTCTCTTCTACTTCAGATTTATTCTTATCTGGGGAGGGACGTAAGGAGTGAGTGTACCTAACAATTAGGGGCCAATCAAATATCATAAAACATACATATATTCATAATAAAACATTTAAACAAATCTTTATCAAAACTGATATCAAAACTGAACCGAAATATATACTTACATTTTCTCTCAATAGAGCCTGAAACTCATTTTGCTCGCTGGTGTGCGTTTATTATGTATGCCCAAATTAACCTCACTTTTTTAGAAAACTAATGTAGCAGTGAAAGTAGGGATCGATCCCACGAGGAAGTGTATGCTCTTGTGTTAACGAAAAACAAAATTAAACAAATAAAATTTGATTTTTGATCAACTTTACCTTTGAAAATTATTCACTTGATCATCAAATCACTAAATAATCGATTTCATTCAATTATTCATCAATTGGAAATTTAATTCATCCCTTACCATATCGTAGTCAAATATAAAACAACATTCAAATTCGACTCTTATCAAATCCTTAACAAAAACTACAGCCGTTATGATTAATTCAATGATAGCTTCAAAACTAGTAAGTTTGATGACTCTAATTAATAACAAGTACAGCCATTAGAATTAATCATCGAATCATTTTTCCTAAGAATTTAATAACACCATAATCAGGTAATTATCAATCTTAGTTTCTTATTAATTAGCCTTAGATTGTGTACACGATTACTAGGTGATCTCTATCAATCAAACACAGCAATCAAAATAATCATAACCTAAAAAACAAATTGAAATTGAATTAAAATCAAACAATCAAACCAAAATATTCACAAGTGTTTTAATTTCAAAGGCAAGTATCCCTCAACCAAGAATCAAAAGATTTAGCTACTCATAATCAATCTACAAACAACAAAATCTAGTTTATAAAACATAAAATAATCGGTAGAAAAAAGTTACTAAAGAGAAACACGCTTACGGCTCGTCAATTATGTTTTAAAATCTGAATTATAATATGAAGTATATAAAATCTTCTAAAGCGTTCTTCAAAAGTTTGAGAGTAAAAAATCTTCTAAAATCTAAAATTATGTTCTAAAATCTGAATTATAATGAAGTATATCTGATTCAAGGTCCCCAAATTCGAGTAAATAGGGTGAGAATCGGATATAGTAGGTAAAAATCTATCCAAGATGGTAAAATCAAGTTTCCTAATTTTTGAGGATTCTGGTCTCTCGATTGATCGAGCACTTCTCTAGATCGATCGAGCACTCACATATTTTGTTGCTTAAATCTTCTACCTTGCTCGATCGATCGAGCTCTTCTGGGCGATTGATCGAGCACCTCATATAATTTTTATGCATTTTTCTTGGCCTACTTCGATCCCTTGTCAACTACAATGTATTTCTTGATCCTTAGTCGCCATTGTTAGCTAGATTTCTTTGATTCCACCTATATTTACACAAATATATGATTAGGTAGCATATGTATCAAATTTTCCATCAAAACATACCAAATAGTAGACAATTAAGCGCAATAGATGTGTCTATTTCTAGTCACATCACTCACACAAGAGCCAAAAATGATTTGCTCGTCTAGAGCTAGAACAAAACTGTTATCACATCAGAATTGATATCACAACAGAACAGATTTATATAATAACTCATACAGGTTCAACTGGTGGCTCTTGTATGTGTAGCACTTTGTTCTTAAGGTTCAAGAGCTGGCTCCTGTACACGCAACACTTTACCCCGCAGGTTCAAGAGGTGGCTCCCGCCGTACGTAGCACTTTGCCCCGCCGATTCAAGTGGTGGCTCCCACACACATAGCACTTTTCCTCGCATAGCCATCATATTTAGAAGTGCATATTTCATAAATTCAAAAATGCACATAACAAACATGGATCCAATAACATCAAGGTTTTAGAGGTGTTTAATGGATTCAAGTGGTGGCTCCCGTATACGTGGCACTTTGATCCGTCGATTCAAGAGGTGGTGCCCATATAAGTAGCATTTTGCTCCAAAACATACATACAGTTTTCAAAACCCAAATGAATAACAATATACAAAAACCCACTTACAGATTATTTTGATGATTTCCTAAAATTTATTTGAGTTGATTTGGGTTGCAGAATGCACTTTGAAAATCCTTCGTTTATCTCCAAAATAGTTGCTGGAACTTGCAGCATATTTCTGGGTTTCTTTGTGTGAATAATTTTGTGTGATTTATTTCGGATTTTGTCCCCTTTTGCTTTGAGAATGCTCGGGTATTTATAGGGGAAATAATCTGGGAGTCACAACCTTCCATTATCCCCATTAACTCTCTCATTACCTCACCATTATTGCCCACGATTTAGAGGTTATTATTCTAGAAATAAATTAAACGAATTGTGTTTGACTCTGTCTTAGGACTGATTTAAGTAGGTAGAGCTGATGTAATACGCAGGTATAGTTTATGCATAGGTAGAGTTTAGGCATAAGTAGAGTTTGTGAAATCTGCATAGGTAGAGTTTATGAATGTAAGGCCCTCGCTACCTTAACCATCTATTAGTGTATTATCACAATAAGGGTGCATGCTTTATAACATTAGGGAATCATCATAGATGTCATCTATAAACAATTTTGACATTAATCCACATAATGTTCAATTCTCAATACCATCCCACTATCATACGCATACACCTCATAACATACTAACATGTTCTCAATTCATAATGCAATTCTCTTTAACTAATTGCATGCCAATCAATGAAAAGTGAAATCTCTAAACCTTATACAATCCATACGAACATTATACGAATGCTCACATGCGAGCATTGAATGAATAATTTGTATCTACTGTATAAACATGTGGTGTTAATCCCGTTGTGGTAATGATCCTCAATGGATTTTACTTGTGGCAATTATGAATTAATTGCGGTGTTGGGACACCCGATGATGTAAAACTGGGTATTTGGGCTCGTTGGATCCAAAGGTTGAGATTGTATTCTCATTGTTGTGAAAAACCTTGGAATTGGGTTTTTGGTGGTATTTGGGGTCCGGGGTACTTTGTATTGGGGCTGTTATTGGAAATTAAGGTTGGAGAGATAATTATTGAAAACAGATGATTTTTAATGAATCATGATGTATTTGTGGAGGAATTGGTATTTTGGAGCTTTGGTGGTATATATACCAAATGAACTCGATATTCCGTCATTGCACGGATTTCTGTCTCTCTCCTCTCTCTCCCGCGTTCATTCCCCCCAAAACCATTCTCTTTTCCTTTTGGAGGAAAAATGGCTGGAATCTCCGCTCGAGAGCCGAATTTCTCTAAGAAAAGTTGGTAATCTTCTTCCCCTCGTCTTTACCTTCGTTTTGACTATGGTATTGTAGAGTTTGGTTGAGTTTTGGGTTGGTTATATAAATTGGGGGTTTTGGTTTAAAATTCAAAGTTGAGTTTTTAGTATTTTTATTGGTTTTAAATGGTGTAATGGAGGTGTTGAAGGAGTTAAGAGTGTTGGTTTTGAGTTTGGGTGTCAAACCCATTAAAGCTCGAATTTTTTGGAAACCCGCAGGTCGCGATCGATCGCGGCTTGGCACCGATCTATCACGACCTTGTACTGATTTTGGGGAGACGATGAGCAGTGGCGGCGATCGATCGTGAAGAATGGGCGATCGATTGTGGGGACTCAGCGATTGATCACGAGATTTGGCGATCAATCGCGACGTACATTATTTTAGGCAGTAGACTTGTGCGATCGATCACGCCTGAACGGCGATCGATCACGGCCTTATTTCTTGTGTTTTTTTGGAAATTTTGGCAAATGTTGGGATTTTGGAATCGGGGTTTAATTAGCCGATTTTCGGGGCAATGTCTACATTCCAATGTGAATGCTATACTTTTAAAATGGAATATTTTGGGTATTATGCATGCTTAGCCCGGAGTCTTTTAAAATGGTTTATCATCATAGATTGGTGATAGGTTGGAGGTTGTGAACGTGCTTGGGCACATGCTTGTGATTAATTGTGAGTTATTTATGTGTTAGCACATAATTCATCGGGTCGCGGGACTCAGTCAAGGTTTGATTCGGACTGCAGAATCATAAGGTACGTATAACATACGAGCATATCCTTTTATATTATTGCAACTATGAAATGCATGGTATATGGTATTTGCAATAAATGGATATACATTGGGAATTATAAGGTGCCGCTTTTGAGCGAGCAATGATTGGATGTTGTCGCTGTTGAGCAAACATCAGTTATGACGCTGCTGCTGTTGAGCGTGCGTGGGGTTAAAATGTCACTATCGTGGAGCGAGCGATGAAATAGAAATATGGAATCATTGGTTAGATATATGTTATCTATAGTCATTTGTTTAATGATTGATTGAAAAACTGGCATGACAGGAATGGATTTAGTTAATCAATGAGATGATTAACTGGCTTTTGGGAATTAATGGTTTCTGTTATTTTGAGAACAGGAACAGCATAGGTGATCCCGGATGAGGATGATACCATCCAGGGAGTATCTTTTAAAATTCATGGCATTTACATTCTGTAAATTATGAACTGTGATATTGTGATTATGGATCGGTGGTATTGGTATGCTCACCCCGTGTGGGGGCTGTCTCTGTTGGGGCACGTTTAACAGGTACATCGGTAGCTCCAGAGTTGAGATCGAGCTATGGATTGGAGGTGCTTCCAGGATCGAAGTACCATTGATTGTATTGAGCACAGTATTATATACATTTGATACACATACATTCATTTGATGCTCGCATGTGAGCGCCGTCATATGTGTATATGGTTTGTATAAAAAGGCAAGGGCCTTTCTCTTTTCATTCATGTGTTGCATGCAATTAATTAAGGAAATTGCTAAATGAATAGAGAATATATTAGTGTATTATGAGTTGCATACTTAAGGGTTGATTGGTATGGGGGATTGGAACATTATATGGAATAATGTAAGAAATTTTATTGTTGGTACATTACGCTTTTGTTGCATGTGGTTTTTCCCCCTGATTACATGATTGTATGCACTTAATACATGGGCTAATACGCTAATAGTGGGTTATGGGCACGGGGGTCCTTACATTAGTGGTATCAGAGCATGGTTTGCTCTTTGGGGCTGTTGAGGGCCTAGGAACTTGTTGATAGTGGGTAGCACATATTTATGCATTATGGTAGTTAGTGTTGTGTGACACAACTATTTGCTTATGTGCTTTTATGATATGGAATGTGGTATTGCTAACCATGGTGGTTGCAGGATCATATGTAATACGATGAGATGAGATTGATGGAAACGGTTGGCACTTGATATAAAAGTGTTAAAGAATTTGATTTTGTAGGAAAATCAGGAAATGAGAAACATGATTTGCTATCTAAGGACAGGAATGGTGGATAACAGACAGTGGAATATTCGGGTATGATTTCCATTTGCTTATGAGATTTCAATTGAATGAGCATGCAAATGTATTGCAATTAGAGCCCTGCTACGGGTATATCACCAGCAATGGATCATAATATTTGCCGCTCATATGTCGAAGCGATGGTTAATGCCGTTGTCATATCATAGCGAGGGATATTATGAGCCGCCAATATAACACAGTAGGATTTGTGGACTGTTGTGCTAACCTTGATGCAGGTGTATGTAAATATCGATGAGATTATGTGGAATGGGCATCACCTTTTGAGTCCAAAGGACAATGTACACATGTACGGGGTCACCTCTTACGCCTACGGGGAATGTGGCATGTGAATGGGAGTACCTCTTGGGCCTGCGGAACAAAGTGATACATTTATGATGATGCCGCCGTCGTGTCGAAGCGATGGTAAATGCCGCTGTCACGTCGAAGCGATGATGCCACCGCCATGTTGAAGCGATGATGTTGTTGTCGTGTCGAAGCGATGATACATGGCGCTGTCACGTCGAAGCGATGATGCCGCTGTCATGACATAGCGAAGCGATTGGGAACAAAGTGCTGCATGTAATGTGAGGCCACCTTTTGAGTCCGAAAGGAACAAAGTGCTACATGCATGTGAGTACCTCTTGAGTCCACGATTATTCTGCTGATTATTTAGCGATGGTTCATTCAGCTAGTCTTTTGGCGATGGTTCATGCCGTCGGGTATCTATATAGCGATGGTTCATTCCGCTAGTGCTTTGGCGATGGTTCATGCCACCGGGTATCTATATAACGATGGTTCATTCCGCTAGTCTTTTGGCGATGGTTCATGCCGTCGGGTATCTATATAGCGATGGTTCATTCCGCTAGTCTTTGGCGGTGGTTCATGCCGCCGGGTATCTATACTTCGATGGTACATTCCGCTATATCTATGGCGATGGTTCATGCCGTCTGGTATATATAGCGATGGTTCATCCCGCTACATCTATGGCGATGGTTCATGCCGCCGGGTATTATATGGCGATGGTACATTCCGCTAATTCTACGGCGACGGTTCATACCGCCGGACATCGATAGCGATGATCTATTCCGTTGATTCTGTTGCGAGGGTTTATGCCGCTAATTCTATAGCGATGATTTAGGCCGCTGCTTATATATCAAGGGCTCATACCGTTGATTTCATAGCTCGGGATTGTTCCACCTTCGAGCGACGGGCACTGATTTCGTGCCGTTATTGGGCAATGGGCACAGGTATGCCGTTATCTTATTAACGATGAGTTATGGTAGAGTACTATTCTGTTAGCATTATTATGGATGTCATGTATTGACATATACCGTCACGGGTTGATGATGTTATTGTGGATGTCATGTATTGACATGTACCGTCACATGATGACGATGACATAGAGGATGTTCTATGTGGATGGATGACGTTGTTACGATGAAAAATACAGTTAGGTGTATGTATTTAGTCGTATGGTTTGAGTGCCAATGGTGGGCACAGGGTAGTATCTGAGTCACTGGTTGATGAGACCATTATGCCGAGCAGGTTTGCTCGATGAATTATTGGATGCGCCATACAGGAACTGTACCGCAGCACACATTTGAGGTAAATATTTTACGAGTAGGGGTACCTTTGAGTATACTCGTTGGGGTGGCTATGGCTAAGTGATTGGTGATAGGAGTAGTTATTGAGGAAACTACTTGTATTTATCAATGTGACGTATGGTAGACATGGTCACACCCACAGATGGAGGTGTGGAATAAAATCCTAATGAATTAGGATTGCTTTATGGTTGAGTAAGGACACCGGGATGTCCGTTGTACATTGGTATTAGAGAAATATTAGGTGGTGACCCACTACTCTAATTGATTGTACGGTATGGTATACCGGGGCGGAATGTGTAATATGTTGGTAGGTTTGGTATAAACCTAAAGAGGCAGTGATCTGCTAGCCAGGTATTGTTGCAGTGTTTTATAGTGCTTGATGTAGCCATTATACTGCTCGTTGGAACCGAGTTTGGTCGATCGTATAATGATACGATGAGGGTTTATGGTGGACTCTTGTAGTCACTACGTGGCATGAGGTTTGAGACAGGGAACACCTCACAGGGACGTTTATACGTCAAATACTTTGAGGCACATGTACTGGGACAGCTCAATTTTGTTGGGAGTACCAACGTGAGTATCAACAAGTCGTTGTTAGCTCTGTTTGAGAATCCTTGCATATGGAATGCAATGGGAGACACGGTCGGATTTGTGGGATATAGTTAGTGGAGTGACACTACTATATTTATATCTCTTGGAGAGATTTGGAACATACTGTCATGGAGACAACCGGTGTTGATCGAGGTTGACTGTGAATTGACCGCTTTATTTTTAAACAGAAAATTTCAAAGTGTAGTGTGAAGCGATTCTACCGCAAGTGCACGGTTGTCAAGTTTTAGTATAGTGAAATGAAAGTAAGGGTTGTCGAATCCACATGGACTAATGTATAAGTACCAAATAAAATTAGAAAAATTATATTTAGCCTACGATTAAAATGGGGGTAGACTAACTAATGCGGAAATTAGAACTAAAACACGAGAATAAAATGAAATGAATCGGGTTCCGGATATGCAAAGGTAATTCGCTCGAGAAATTTATCTCGCTTTTCGCTCAACTATGTTCTCTTCGAAGATTTGTTTGAATAGGAAATTACTAAACAATTGATTCTTAAGGTGAAAGGTTTTCAATGATATTCAATACACTCTCTCGAGCTGTAAAGAAACTAATATCAAATTAGAACAAATCACTCTCGTGCACCTATTTACTAATCCAATATTTCATAAATCTTCAAAACCTCGTTACTCTAAATCTCTCGATTCAAAGTGCTCACGTATGCGATTTCATCTCTCGATCTCAATCTTAACATACATCATGAATTAATGTAGCGTATTATAACGTTATCTCTCGATCTTGGTTATAACTCACAGATTTCAACCAAAGTTAGCTAGGCTTTGATCTTAATAAGCGTTTAATTCATGAACATAAGAACTCAATCCACTCAAACACGAACGAATCAATAAATGAAACACAATTTCACTAAAACTCAATAAAATAAACTAGATTCAATTCAAATCAATTACATAAGAAGTTTAATTGTCTCTCGACCTCAAAAACATCAAATGAAAATGAAAATTAAATAAATCAAAGTTTAAAAATACGATAAACGGCTGGAATGAATCCGTGCGTTGCACCGTGATTTCTTCTCTTGCTCCTTCCTTGCACTCCGGAAATGGTACGCTTAAGCTTGTATGAAGAAGGAAGAAGATGGCTTCCTCTCGGCTCTTCTAGGCGGCGGCTAGGGTTCCTTGGTGGTGGAAATCGAGTCTGATGTGATATATTATGGAATGGAAAAGATTCCCTTTTTAAACCACCGAAGATCACGTTAATTTTGGAAAATCAGATTTGCAGAAAATCGCGTCTCGATCGATCGAAAGGTTTTTTCGATCGATCGGTGCACTATTCGCTTCAGCGTTTAAACTCACTGCCTCGCTCGATCGATCGAGATATTTTTCCGATCGATCGACAATTCTCAAAATTTGTTGCTGAAGTCTCTGCCTCGATCGATCGATCGAGATAAAATCTCGACCGATCGAAACTCTGAAAATCCAAATTCTTCATTTTTTTCTCTTTTTCGCCTTGATTTCACCCGTTTTCTTCAGTTTAGCTCATTTCTTCCATTTGCAACCTATTTTCCTGAAACAAGCATATAAACACCAAGAAGCGTAATATCATCCAGGAAAAAGTACTAAAAATGGTAAGAAATTACAGCTAAAAACACTTAAAATCTAAACCTATCAACTCCCCCAAACTTAGACTTGATCGTCCTCGAGCAAGCAAAAAGCTCAAAAAAATTAGAGTCAAACTTAATACTTTGAAAGAATCTTCTTTACAACTCACTGTAAAAACTCAGCAATCCCACTTATACATCAATAAGAATCATTCAAAGTTCAACATGAAGCATTTTCACCTAAGCTAAACAATACATCGGAACGTGCGTGTGTGCTATTGTCAAACATGAGTTATATACATATCTTTTAAGATCAAAATGTGCCATAAAAACTCAGAGTCAAGATTACTTTTGACTACTCTACAAATTTACTATCCAGCACTTCTCCACTAATGTAATTATTCCCTAGACTTGGATCAGAAGGTCTTTAAAACTTATAGCGTTAGGCCTTTTGGTGTCGGCTCCAAAGAAAAGGTAGGATGAAAGCAAAGAAGAGAGTATAATAGAATCAGTTCAATTTTTTCGCACAACATTGAGCTTCTCTTCAACTTTTTCTAGCCTTGGCCACTTTGGGTCTTATTTGAATGTTTTCATTTTTTCAAGGCTTTTCTCTACATCTTTTCTTATTGCTCATTCTTTTGTTCATTTTGTTTTTCACAATGAACTCATCTACATGTAACAATTCAGCGCAATGAATGAGATTCATTATACTCCCTTAGGGACGGATAAAATTTTTCATTTAGGCTCAATCCAAGGTAGGTAGTATGAGTTAGCCAAAAATGTCGCATGGGGGTCTAGTTATATGCAATGCATATACCATTCTTTTTTTCAATAAGGCTCAATAGGGGACACTAAGGAATGATGTACACAAGGTAAGCTAGAAAGGCACAAACGGTCCAAAGATCGCCTAAATCATCTCCAAGTCAAGTTCCTAATTATAAAATTTCGCCTTAAATTGTATAGTTTTCTAAGATGCTCAAGACTAATCATAGTTAACACAAGTTTTCACTTTATTCAATACATACTTCACTCAGTCATGACTCAAAATGTGCTCAAGTTATTCCTCAATTTTGACATAAACTCAACAAAGGAAATATACAAACAAGTTAAACATTTTCACGACTCCTATCTAGATGGGGATTAATTTCATCATGTATTACCGTTACAAATCTAACTCATCATTTATGTTGACTCATTTTCTAAAAAAATTTTGTTGATAGAGCTCAATGACGAATTAGTCTCAGAAATGTGCAGTCATGCAAGGAAACGAAACAAGATAAGTAGCAGAAATGCAAAAACAAAATATATACAAAAACACAAACCCCCCCAAACTTAATATGTGCATTGCCCTCAATGTACAAGACAAATAAGCGTAAAGGCAAAACACATACCATGACGACGATCGTCACTGATCGTCGTCCTCATCATGCTCCGGAGGGGGGACTGGGTAGTGATGCTGCTCACCCTGGTATGGTGGAAATGGTGGGTACTCAGCAGGTGGGTGTGCATGCGGCTGATATGGTGCAAAGTGTGGCTCTGGTGGGAACTGGAATCCTGGAAAGCCCTGGGCCATGGCAGTGTTCCATGCACTCTGGTACTGCATGAACTCCATCTGACGCTGAGCTACCTGCTCATGGTCCATCTGCAATGCTCTCTGCATGCTATGTATGTCCCGCTGCATGTTGTGGATGCTCTGCTGCTCCAGGCGAATGTCTTTGAGATCCCTGTGAAGGGAGTCCAAGGTGATGCGTGTATGCTCTGCAGCAGATGATGATGATGCTCCGGCCTGTCTAGTGTCCGAGGGTCGTGGTGCAGCCCTTCTTCGGCCTGTAGGTGGTGGTGGACCGTCAACAACAATCGGGGTCTTTGGTGGAAGTAGCTCCTCGTCTTCCCCCCCATTGCACTCCGCATCTCTTGCATAAAGCTGTGATGGTAGATGGAAACGGTAGTGCGGAGGTAGGTGGGCTGCTACCGATCTCATGGATGTGATCACTAATAATCTCACCCAGATCCACATCCTGTCCTGTGAGAATGGCAAATACCAGGGCCGCTCTGTCTTTTGTCACCTCAGAAGTGTGGGTCGAAGGCATGACCCGTGAGGCGACAAATGAGAACCATGCTTGGGCCTCTGGTGTCAAATGCTTCTTGAGAACCACCTGTGGCTCTCCCTTATCATTCCGCTACCAATCTACTCCCGGCATGCCAATCACTGCAAGTACCTCATCATAATTGATTATACTCTTTCAGAAGGATTGGTACGCACAGTTGTGTATGAATGACATCCGGTAAATATTATTGATTGCTGCTTGATCTACCAGCACATCCGTCCCTCGGACAAAAAACATTTGCTAGGTGCCCTGGTGGGATGACTTGAAGATTTGTATAGAATTCCCTCACCAGTGGGACCACAGCATCTACCGGTGTTTGCACAAACTGAAACCACCCTCGTCGCCTGACTGCCCTAATGACAGGACATTCAATCTTTTCCATGCTCATGCCCCTTTCACGACTGAGGGGTTTCTTATGATAATTGGGATATAGCTCAGCTGCTGTGGCATTGACAAACTTCCGTTCGTCATGCTCTTGCTCAGAAGTGGTGGCCTCCGCCTGCTTTTGCTTTTGTGAAGCCTCTGCCTGCTTTGACCTCTTTCTTGGAGCCATTTGCTTGCTAAGTTGTTCTCAATTATTTCGCTTAACTGCACAATACACCACACCCAAAATACAGCACTACCAACACCCCGCAATACAACAACAAATCCCCCAAACTTTGATTCTTCTTACCCCAATTCAACTACAACAACATAATTACACCAAAAGATATGAAAAGATATGAAATTGGAAACCAATTACCAATTAAAAATCTGATCTTTGAAGAAATTTGTCCTTGGCGTGGAATTCTCTTTTTGGATGTAATTCTACCCAATTCAGCTTGCAATTCTTCAAATCTGCAATTAAAATCTCATCAGAACAATTTTTACTTCAAAGATTTGAAGAAGTTTTGATAATTGGAGAGAATATGGATGAGAGATTGGATGAGGCGGTTTGGTTCTTGGTGAAGAGGAGAGGAAATTTTTTTATGTTTTGTGCAGACTGGCTGCGTCGGTGCCCTTTTATTTTTCAAAATTTTCTCTCGCTCGATCGATCGAAATTTTCTTTCGATCGATCGAGCGAGGCAATGTCTAAATTCCCCTTTTTAAAACTTCCGGGCGATCGATCGAGATTTTGTCTCGATCGATCGCCAGCACCATAAGACGAAAATCGAATATTTCAAAAAAATTTCCTCTCGGGTTGCCTCGCCTACATCTTTCTTGCTTTTACATCTGCAACAAAATTTCATGGACTCATTCACGGAAAAACTAAAAACAAATTAAAAACAACCACACTAAAATGACGAACTAAAAACACAAACTCAAGGAAGGAAAAGAAAGTTCTTAATTTATAGTCCCAAGCTGGACTGTCACCTCCTCATCTATTAACTTGATTGCTCCTTTGGATTCTTCACAGAATCACTGGGAGTGTACCTTGCGTCCTTCCAGAAATCAATGTGGCCAACTGCCCTATATGTACTTCCAGGTTCTTGATCGATGCATCCTGATTCTGCATCCTCACCTCCGTTGACGAAATCAACTTTGCCATTAGCTCCTCCATACTCGGTTTTTGTGTGAACCACGCCTGTGGTTGTGGATTCAACACATTCTCTTGATTTGACCATCTCAAATTCGGGTGGCTCCTCCAACCCGAATTGTATGAGTTCGAGTACGGATTATTCTGCTGCCTGTTTCCTACAAAATTCACAGCTTCAATTGATTGATTAAATTGGTTACCTGCTTGGCACTCAATGCTCGGATGACCGACTCCACATAAGTCACAGAAGATAGTTTGAGCTTGCATCGCTGCTGCACCCATGCTATCTATCTTCCGGTTCATTGCTTCCAACTGAGCCGAAATAGCAGTAATCTGGTCCACTTGATGGACTCCTATTGGTTTCAATGGCGTGTTCCTCTCTGACTGCCAATGATATTGGACGCCATTTCCTCCAATAGTTCATATGCTTCTTCCGGTGTCTTCCGCATAATTGATCCCCCAGATGCTGCATCTATCATTGAACGGTTAGCAGAAAACAAACCATTATAGAAAGTCTGTACCTGCAGCCAGATGGGTAGACCGTGATGTGGGCATCTCCTCAACAAATCTTTAAAACGGTCCCACGCTTCATATAACGTCTCGGGATCAAATTGCCCGAAGGTAGTGATATCATTCCGCATCTTTGCCGTCTTAGAGGGAGGAAAGTACTTCGATAAGAAAGCTTTTGTCATTCCTTCCCACGTTGTAATCGATCCTGCAGGTAAAGAATTCAACCATGATTTAGCTTTGTCTCGTAATGAAAAAGGAAAGAGCCTTAACCTGATGGCGTCGTCGGAGACGCCATTATGTTTAAACGTGTCACAGATCTCCAAGAAGTTGGAGATGTGATTGTTCGGATCATCCGTGGCAGCTCCCCCAAACATTACAGAGTGCTGTATCATTTGGATAATCGCAGGCTTGATCTCAAAGTTGTTTGCTTGAATCGTCGGCCTCGTTACACTGGATAAAGATCCATGAAATGCCGGCTGTGCAAAGTCCATCATTGATCTAGGGTTCTGTGCTTTGTTATTGTCGGCCATTGATCGAGCTTCTCGTAATCTTCTTAGTAGAGTTCTCTCTATTTACGGATCAAATGGCTAGTCTGAGCATGCACTAGAAAAGTGGTTCCTGTACTGGATCAGACAAAAGGAGACAACAAAAATACACAAATCAAAAATCAAAATCAACTAATTGAAAATGAACAAGAAATAACAAAAATGAAATAATAAAGAATTGGTTAAATTACAATCAACTAATCTCGTATGATATTATACAGATTAGTCCCCGGCAACGGCGCCAAAAACTTGACCGCTTTATTTTTAAACAGAAAATTTCAAAGTGTAGTGTGAAGCGATTCTACCGCAAGTGCACGGTTGTCAAGTTTTAGTATAGTGAAATGAAAGTAAGGGTTGTCGAATCCACATGGACTAATGTACCAAATAAAATTAGAAAAATTATATTTAGCCTACGATTAAAATGGGGGTAGACTAACTAATGCGGAAATTAGAACTAAAACACGAGAATAAAATGAAATGACGGGTTCCGGGTATGCAAAGGTAATTCGCTCGAGAAATTTATCTCGCTTTTCGCTCAACTATGTTCTCTTCGAAGATTTGTTTGAATAGGAAATTACTAAACAATTGATTCTTAAGGTGAAAGGTTTTCAATGATATTCAATACACTCTCTCGAGCTGTAAAGAAACTAATATCAAATTAGAACAAGTCACTCTCGTGCACCTATTTACTAATCCAATATTTCATAAATCTTCAAAACCTCGTTACTCTAAATCTCTCGATTCAAAGTGCTCACGTATGCGATTTCATCTTTCGATCTCAATCTTAACATACATCATGAATTAATGTAGCGTATTATAACGTTATCTCTCGATCTTGATTATAACTCACAGATTTCAACCAAAGTTAGCTAGGCTTTGATCTTAATAAGCGTTTAATTCATGAACATAAGAACTCAATCCACTCAAACACGAACGAATCAATAAATGAAACACAATTTCACTAAAACTCAATAAAATAAACTAGATTCAATTCAAATCAATTACATAAGAAGTTTAATTGTCTCTCGACCTCAAAAACATCAAATGAAAATGAAAATTAAATAAATCAAAGTTTAGAAATACGATAAATGGCTGGAATGAATCCGTGCGTTGCACCGTGATTTCTTCTCTTGCTCCTTCCTTGCACTCCGGAAATGGTACGCTTAAGCTTGGATGAAGAAGGAAGAAGATGGCTTCCTCTCGGCTCTTCTAGGCGGCGGCTAGGGTTCCTTGGTGGTGGAAATCGAGTCTGATATGATATACTATGGAATGGAAGAGATTCCCTTTTTAAACCACCGAAGATCAAGTTAATTTTGGAAAATCAGATTTGCAGAAAATCGTGTCTCGATCGATCGAAAGGTTTTTTCGATTGATCGGTGCACTGTTTGCTTCAGCGTTTAAACTCACTGCCTCGCTCGATCGATCGAGATATTTTTCCGATCGATCAACAATTCTCAATCCAACCAATCTAGCGATTTTAGACCGCAAGTGCACGGTGTCAAGTTTTTGTATAGATAGGAAGATACGGATTGTCGAACCCACAGGGACTAACAAGTACCAAATAAGACACTTTTAACTATATTTAACCTACAAAATTAATTTATAATTAACGACTAATTAATTAAAATAAAATACTAATCCAACCAAGTCAATAAAAGTAAACGAGAAAAATCCACTATAGAAGATTATCGAGACTTTGGCTCACCAATGCAATTCCCTAAAATTCTCGATTGAATATTCAAATATTTCTTAAGGTGACGAGTTCTCCCAATTTATCTAATACACTCTCTCGAGCTATATTAAACCTAACACCGAATTGCAGTAAGTAACTCTCGTTCACTTATTTAACAATTCAATGTGCATAAGATCCATGAAAACTCATAGCTTTCAATTACTAGATATCTATGGCTATCACGCATGTATTTGACGTCATCTCTCGATCTCCGTCTGAAATCCATGGTATGAGTTATTAATTTAGTATCATAAAATCATCTCTCGATCTCAATTATGATACTAACATCATTCAAAGGTGATCAATCCTCTAAAAGCATGAAGAACATAAAACATACGCAAAGAACTATAAGAATTCAATCATCAAATCGAAGGTTCATAACAAAGGATTCGCCTAGCCTCGATAAATAAATTAGTTCAACATAGTAAATCAAAACAAATCAAAACTAATATTAAAAGACAAGAATAAACTCCCGATGTCGATTCCGGTTGTAGATCCTTGCTCCCTCTCTCGCTTCCTTCTCGATCGTCTCTTGAATCGCCTTGTTGGGTTGTTCCAATTCCTAGGTTGAATAGATGAAGATGGATGAAGGTTGAGTGGTAGAAGGATGGAGGTTAATGATGGGAAAGAAAGGTTGCTGGACGTGTATGGTTTGGAAGGGAAGAAAAAGAAAAGAAAAGGCGTGTGGTTCTGGACGTTGGTGAAGAAGGCGTGAGGTTTGGATGGTGAATGGGTGTGTGGAGGCTATTCCCTAGGTTAAAGTCTTATTTTGGGTTGTAAAATTTGTTCATATGTATAGAGGAAAGAATTATGGACTTCCCTTTTGCATACAAACTCTACAAGGAAGTTATTTTTCTGAAAACTCTTCGTCCCGATCGATCCGGACAAAGTGGCCGATCGATCGAGCCTCACAGTAAGAATTTCGTGGCTTTTTCAGCCTTTCTCGATCGATCGGAAATTCTTGCTCGATCGATTGAGCTTCACAGTAAGTTTTCTTCGCCTTTTTCAGCTTCTGGCGAGTTTCATATTTTTGCCGTAACTTTCTCATACAAACTCCAGATTTGATGAATCAGCTGTCCACGCGAAGATAAAAGAAATTTCTACAACTTTTATATGGACCACATTTCCAAAACATG
This sequence comes from Haberlea rhodopensis, assembly GCA_907163345.1. NCBI lineage: Eukaryota > Viridiplantae > Streptophyta > Magnoliopsida > Lamiales > Gesneriaceae > Haberlea > Haberlea rhodopensis. The sequence continues at coordinate 836,686 of CAJQUN010000151.1, read as the reverse complement.
GCTCGAACATATAGTAATGTGAGGAGAAAGGAGCAACATGTGTCTTGGATTCTGGTTTTTCCTCTTTTCTTCAACTTTATTCATTTTTTCATCATTTTAGCTTGATTTCTTCCCCTTTTATGAATTTCAACATTGATTCTTGAAATATAGAAATATATACCATAAAACGTAAAATAATTCAAGAATCAACACGAAAACATATACATATCATAGCATAAAAACGCGTAATATTCAACCCTATCAACTCCCCCAAACTTATCACTTAATCGTCCTCGATTAAGTATTAAAATCACAAGGCAGAGTTCATTCTTGATACTTGAAACAATTATTTCATGACTTATTTTATTCTCAGAAATCTCATGCACATATACAAAAGTTGACAAGACATGTTTTCTCCTAAATCAAGTAACACATCTCGAAATCGGAACGTGTGTGTGCTATAGTCAATCTTAAGTTTCATGCACATATTCAAGATCAAATCATGTTAATCAACTCAAAGTCGAGATTATCATCAAGCACCCTATAAGCCTATTTTCAAACAACTTCTCTATTTCAGGAATCAATATTGAAATGTAGGGAAAGGTGATGAAATCAAGCTAAAATGATGAAATAATGAATAAAGTTGAAGAAAAGAGAAAAAAACCAGAATCCAAGACACATGTTGCTCCTTTCTCCTCAAATTACTATATGTTTGAGCCATGTTTTGGAAATATGGTCCATATAAGAGTTGTATAACTTTATCTTATCTTCGCGTGGACAGCTGATTCATCAAATTTGGAGTTCGTATGAGAAAGTTACGGCCAAAATATGAAACTCGCCAGAAGCTGAAAAAGGCGAAGAAAACTTTCTGTGAAGCTCGATCGATCGAGCTAACATTTCCGATCGATCGAGAAGGGCTGAAAAAGCCACAAAATTCTTACTGGAAGGCTGGATCGATCGGCCACTTTTCCGGATCGATCGGGACGAGGAGTTTTCATTAAAATACCTTCCTTGTAGAGTTTGTATGCAAAAGGGAAGTCCATAATTCTTTCCCCTATATATTATACACAAGATTTTCAACCCAAAGTAAGACTTTTAACCCTAGAAAAACACCTCATACAGCCTCCATCTCAGCCCCCTTTCCTTCACCATCTCACCTCACGTCCATCCCTTCTCCAACCCAACCACACGTCCACTTCATTCTTTCCCTCCACCAATCATACACGCCTCATCCAACTCCTTCACTCCATCTCACATTCAGAACCTTGCACACTATCTATCACCTTCAACCTTTTAACCCTATGATTTGGAACAAGCCAACAAGATAATCGAAGAGCACGATCGAGAAAGAAGCGAGGAAGGATCGAGAATCAACGAACGAAGTCGACTCGGGAGTTTGCTTTTACTTTTCTATTATTTGTTTTGAATTATAATTGGATTTGTTGTGTTTTTGATGATTGAGAAATATCAATAACATAGTTTGTCCTTTTGATTTTGAGATTGAATTCATATATCCTCTATGTGCATGTGTTATTGTTCTTAATGCTTTTAAAGGATTGATCACCTTTGAATGATATTTTATTATAATTGAGATCGAGGGATGAAATTATAATACGATATAATAATTCATGCCGTGTGTTAAAGATTGAGATCGAGAGATAAAATCACATACGAGTGATAGCTTTGGGTTGTTTAATCTAAAGTTAGTGGTTTTAATAAAGCACATTCAACATTTAAATTGTTAATTATGTGAACGAGAGTTACTAGTTGCAATTTTATGTTAGACTTAATATAGCTCGAGAGAGTATATTGAATAAATTTGAAAAACCCGTCACCTTAGAGATGTATGGAGAAAAGAATTGTAAGAGTTGGGTAGGTGAATAATTGTCTTGATACTTTCTTGTGGATTTCTCTCGTGATCGTCGACTATTTTGGTTGGATTATAGTATGTTAGGATCGGTCCGGAGTGTTTAGAGGGGGGGTGAATAAACACTCCTTGAAAAAATTAATCCCTTGTGATTTCTTTTGGATTAGTGAAAGAAATCTGTTTATTAATCAACTCTTTTATAGAACAGACCACTAAATGTATAAGTGCGGAACGGTCTGTTTTTATATTTGTAAGAACGGCTCGATGGCTTGAATGAAAGAACGAGTGCAGAAAGATAAGACACATGATATGTTTCTGGAAGTTCGAAGGTGGTGTAATCCTTCTACGTCTCCCCTTCTTCCAATTAAGGAAGGTTTCTACTAGAAGACTTTGATTTATATAATCCTGTTGTACAAACCCGATTCAGCTAGATTTACCTCACTACCAGACTGAAACTCCTAGTCACTCGATCTGTTCAGACACTCTCTGTCTGACAGTTACAATTTGTTTCTCACTTCTATTTTTCAATACAGAATACACAAGATGCGCACAAGTGATCCTAAATGATCAAATATTACAATGTAATCGTGCTTAAGAATAATTTCAGCTCGAGAGCTTCTGAGCTTGTAAGCTTGTGTTGTATTTGCTTTTCTTGTACGTTTATAGATTGATCAGCGAGAGTCTTCTTTTTTGTATTGTTGTTGCATCCTTTTATAGTTGCATGTACCAACGACATTATTTCCCTTAATGTGCAACTCTTAACTCTGCTTAATCTCTGAGTAAGCTACAGTCTTCTTCTTCAGGATACTTGCCGTTCTGGTTCATGCTTTCGGCGACTGTCAGGTAAGCTCTTCTTTGTCTTCTTACCTTTTATGGTAATATTCAGTCTTTGGTCCTTCCTTTGTAGCATTAATTGCGACATTAAATGCTACAATAAATAGCCATTAATGATTCGGACTGAAGAGCCACTCTTTATGCATCCTTGACTGCTCTGATCTGATAAAGATTGAGATCGATCTGAAGCTTCGATCTAGTCAGTCTGATATCTATCGATCCGGTCTGATATGCGATATACCTTATCAGCTTGTTCTGTTTTGAGCTATCGATCTGGTCAGTCTGATTACCCTCGATCCGGTCTGATATGCTTTGTCATCTTATCAGCTTGATCTGTTTTGGGCGATCTATCTGGTCAGTCTGATTTCTCTCGATCCGGTCTGATATGTTTTGTCATCTTTAAAATCTTATCGATTAAGTTCGGAACTAACATAGTATCTTAATTTAGTTTGTTTAATTATTAATTGATTATCGTAGGTTAAATATAGTTAAAAAAAATCATATTTGGTAATTACTTGTTAGTCCCTTTGGGTTCGACAATCTGTATCTTCCTATCTATACTAAAATTTGACACCGTGCAGTTGCGGTCTAAATCGCTAGATTGGAAGATACGGATTGTCGAACCCACAGGGACTAACAAGCAAGTACCAAATAAGATGTCTTTTAACTATATTTAACATACGATAATCAATTAATAATTAAACTAAACTAAATTAAGCTACTATAATCCAACCAAAATAGTCGACGATCACGAGAAAAATCCACAAGAAAGTATCAAGACAATTATTCACCTAACCTAACTCTTACAATTCTTTTCTCCATACATCTCTAAGGTGACGGGTTTTTCGAATTTATTCAATATACTCTCTCGAGCTATATTATGTCTAACATCGAATTGCAACTAGTAACTCTCGTTCACGTAATTAACAATTTAATATTGAATGCGCTTTATGAAAACCACTAACTTTAGATTAAACAACCCAAAGTTATCACTCGTGTGTGATTTTATCTCTCGATCTCAATCTTTAACACACGGCATGAATTATTATATCGTATTATAATTTCATCTCTCGATCTCAATTATAATAAAATATCATTCAAAGGTGATCAATCCTTCAAAAGCATAAAAAACAATAACACATGCTCATAGAGTATATATGAATTCAATCAATCAAGAATATTAAAGGAAAAACAATGTTTAGAATATTTCTCAATCATTCAAAGCACAATAAATCCAATAATAATTCAAAACAAACAATAGAAAAGTACAAGCAAACTCCCAAGTCGACTTCTTCGTTGCTTCTCGATCCTTCCTCGCTTCTTTCTCGATCGTGCTCTTCGATTATCTTGTTGGCTCGTTCCAAAACATAGGGTGAAGGGTTGATGAAGGTTGAGTGGTAGAAGGATGGAGGTTAATGATGGGAAAGAAGGGTTGCTGGACGTGTATGGTTTGGAAGGGAAGAAAAAGAAAAGAAAAGGCGTGTGGTTCTCAACGTTGGTGAAGAAGGCGTGAGGTTTTGAATGGTGAAGAGGGGCTGTGTGATGCAGGCTGTGTGTGGCGTTTTTTTAGGTTAAAAGTCTTCCTTTGGGTTGAAAATTTTGTGTATAATATATAGGGGAAAGAATTATGGACTTCCATTTTGCATACAAACTCTACAAGGAATGTATTTTAATGAAAACTCCTCGTCCCGATCGATCCGGAAAAGTGGCCGATCGATCCAGCCTTCCAGTAAGAATTTCGTGGCTTTTTCAGCCCTTCTCGATCGATCGGAAATGCTCGCTCGATCGATCGAGTTTCACAGAATGTTTTCTTCGCCTTTTTCAGCTTCTGGCGAGTTTCGTATTTTAGCCGTAACTTTCTCATACAAACTCTGAATTTGATGAATCAGCTGTCCACGCGAAGATAAGAGAGAGTTCTACATATTTTATATGGACCACATTTCTAAAACATGGCTCGAACATAAAGTAATTTGAGGAGAAATGAGCAACATGTGTCTTGGATTCTGGTTTTTTTCCTCTTTTCTTCAACTTTATTCATTTTTTCATCATTTTAGCTTGATTTCTTCCCCTTTTATGAATTTCAACATTGATTCCTGAAATATAGAAATATATACCATAAAACGTAAAATAATTCAAGAATCAACACGAAAACCATTACATATCATAGCGTAAAAACGCGTAATATTCAACCCTATCAACTCCCCCAAACTTATCACTTAATCGTCCTCGATTAAGCATTAAAATCACAAGGTAGAGTTCATTCTTGATACTTGAAACAATTATTTCATGACTTATTTTATTCTCAAAAATCTCATGCACATATACAAAAGTTGACAAGACATGTTTTCTCCTAAGTCAAGCAACACATCTCAAACTCGGAATGTGTGTGTGTGCTAATTTCATTCTCAAGTTTCATGCACATATTCAAGATCAAATCATGCTAATTAACTCAAAGTCGAGATGATCATCAAGCACCCCATAAGCCTATTTTCAAACAACTTCTCCACTAATGATAGTTACTCCCTAGACTTGGATCAAAAGGACTTTTTAAGCTTGTAATGTAAGGCCTTTGGTGTTGGCTTCAAAGAAAAGATAGGATAATCGCAAAGAAGAGAGTATAATCTATTACAATTCAAATTTTTTTCGCACACATCGAGCTTCTCTTCTTTTTCTTTTATAGCCTTGGCCACTTTGGGTCTTATTTAGTCAATCTTTTTCTCAAGGCTATTTGTCTATCTTTTTCTTTTCTCATTCATCAAATTTTTTTTTTTTCAATAAGCTCATCACAATATAACAATTCAAGTGCATCGAATGATATTCATTATACTCCCTTAGGGTAAGGATAACTTTTTCATTTAGGCTCGAATAAGGGTAAGTATAATGAGTTTGCCAAGAATGTCGAATGGGGTCTAATTATATGCAATGCATATACCATTCTTTTTTCAATAAAGGTCAAATGGGACACTAGGGATTGATATGACTAGGTAAGCTTGAAAGGCTCAAACGTGTCAAAGATCGCCTAGATCATTTCCAAGTCGAGTTTGTAACTATAAAATTTCGCCTCAAAATGTCATCATCAAATAAGTTCTAGGATAACTCTAAGATGCTCAAGACAAATCATCAAGCTCACAATAATTATCACTATTCAACATGCAATCCACAAGATCATGACTCATTGTGCTCAAAGTATTCCTCATTCTTGACATGCTAACTCAAAATTTAGGATATTCATGTACAAGTCCAATCACAAATCAAGTTCATATGCATAGTGAGATCAAAATCCTAATTGAATAGTCACTACTATAATTCATTCTTTTCTCAAGTTTGAACTCATAATTTTTTTTTTTTAGCTCATAATAATCGGACGATTCAATTGTCATTTAAGCACACAACATGTGGTTAAAACAAGTAAAACATGCAAGCTACTACTCCCCCAAACTTAAATCAAACATTGCCCTCAATGTTTAAAAGAATCTAAAGGGCAACAGTGAACTCCCCTGATCAAGACGCTTGCATGAGGGTTGAGAAAGATTTATTTTTGAAAGCTCCACTGTTGTAGGGGTTCATCGCTCCAACCAAGTACCTAGCAAGAGACGAATGCATATGGTAAAATATTCGACTTGAGAGATAAACAAAACTAAAATGAAAATTGAAAAATAAAACAAAACGAAATAACAAAAGGATACGCTTGGGTTGCCTCCCAAGAAGCATTGATATTTGGTCTTCGGCTTGACCATCAGAAGCAACCATCAAAGAGCGACTGCCGCCCATAGTAAGTATCGTATGATACCACTAATGGGTCTTCATTCAGTATGCCCTCAAGATTGGCAAGATTGTAACGGTGTAAGCTCGTCGCTCCAACAACTTTCTTCATGAAATAGTAGGCATGAGAGAATGATAATCTTGGAGGATGTAGTGCGGTGAAGTTGGCATCAATGAAAAATACGGATCCACATATGGCATAGAACATGTTTCCATCGATGGACTCAAATCGGAATCTTCGCAAGTCTCTTCCTTCTCCAACATCACATTCGACTCATCTTCATATGGGAACTCCTCGGAGACATCTCTGAAGTAGGCTCAATCTCTTGAAGAGGCTCAAATTCCTTTGAATCTTCCACACTAGGAGGATCACTCCCCCAAACTTGATTGGTTGAGTGATCATCATCATATAACCAAACTCGATTCACCGCCTCTTGATTTGTAGCCCTCATCTCTTCCTCTTGGCAACTAGTTGAAATTGTTTCCATGAGGACCGTCATTTACTGCTCCAGGTGACGCATAGCGTTGGTTTGGCCCTCCAAACTGTTCTCGGTTGATGCCAAGAATCTTACTAAGGTATCCTCTAACTGAGTTGTGACATCTGCAGAACTATCTCTCCTCTCTTCGTGATGTTCAAATGGTTGTGGCGTATCAATAGGGTAGTGAAGCTCTGGTGGGTATTGGTGACTCCAACCTTGTAGTGAAGGATCACAATGCCAGTGATGATCAAAGTCCGCCATATCATTGAACAAGTGCACCACACTGTTCTCATCTCTATAGACCAGGGGACTCCCAGTCACCAGTGCTCCGCTCAATACCCATTCTCGTGTCTGTGCATCCAACCCGTTGAAGAAATATTGCAAGAGAGTATAGTTCGAAAAGTTGTGATACCGGAATGTGTTGGCCAATTCATTGAATCTCTCCCAAACAGCGTAGAATGGCTCGGAACGTTGTTGGGCAAAGCTTGTGAAGGCTTGTTGATGTAGCATCTCCAAGTACCTCACAAGACAAACAAACAAAATAAATTAAAATTTTTTTTTTTCGAAATAAATATATACAAAGGGAAAAATGGTTAAATTACAGCCAAAGCTTCTCGTATGATATTACTAAAGTTAGTCCCCGGCAACGGCGCCAAAAACTTGATCACTTTTATTTTACACAATTAATTCCAATCTAGCGATTTTAGACCGCAAGTGCACGTTGTCAAGTTTTAGTATAGATAGGAAGATACGGATTGTCGAACCCACAGGGACTAACAAGCAAGTACCAAATAAGATGTCTTTTAACTATATTTAACATACGATAATCAATTAATATTTAAACTAAACTAAATTAAGCTACTATAATCCAACCAAAATAGTCGACGATCACGAGAAAAATCCACAAGAAAGTATCAAGACAATTATTCACCTAACCTAACTCTTACAATTCTTTTCGACATACATCTCTAAGGTGACGGGTTTTCCAAATTTATTCAATATACTCTCTCGAGCTATATTAAGTCTAACATCAAATTGCAACTAGTAACTCTCGTTCACGTAATTAACAATTTAATATTGAATGCGCTTTATGGAAACCACTAACTTTAGATTAAACAACCCAAAGCTATCACTCGTGTGTGATTTTATCTCTCGATCTCAATCTTTAACACACGGCATGAATTATTATATCGTATTATAATTTCATCTCTCGATCTCAATTATAATAAAATATCATTCAAAGGTGATCAATCCTTCAAAAGCATTAAAAAGAATAACACATGCTCATAGAGTATATATGAATTCAATCAATCAAGAATATTAAAGGAAAAACAATGTTTAGAATATATCTCAATCATTCAAAACACAATAAATCCAATAATAATTCAAAACAAATAATAGAAAAGTACAAGCAAACTCCCAAGTCGACTTCTTCGTTGATTCTCGATCATTCCTCGCTTCTTTCTCGATCGTGCTCTTCGATTATCTTGTTGGCTCGTTCCAAAACATAGGGTGAAGGGTTGATGAAGGTTGAGTGGTAGAAGGATGGAGGTTAATGATGGGAAAGAAGGGTTGCTGGACGTGTATGGTTTGGAAGGGAAAGAAAAGAAAGGCGTGTCGTTCTCAACGTTGGTGAAGAAGGCGTGAGGTTTTGAATGGTGAAGAGGGGCTGTGTGATGCAGGCTGTGTGTGGCGTTTTTTTAGGGTTAAAAGTCTTCCTTTGGGTTGAAAATCTTGTGTATAATATATAGGGGAAAGAATTATGGACTTCCCTTTTGCATACAAACTCGACAAGGAATGTATTTTAATGAAAACTCCTCGTCCCGATCGATCCGGAAAAGTGGCCGATCGATCCAGCCTTCCAGTAAGAATTTCGTGGCTTTTTCAGCCCTTCTCGATCGATCGGAAATGCTCGCTCGATCGATCGAGTTTCACAGAAAGTTTTCTTCGCCTTTTTCAGCTTCTGGCAAGTTTCGTATTTTGGCCGTAACTTTCTCATACAAACTCCGAATTTGATGAATCAGCTGTCCACACGAAGATAAGAGAGAGTTCTACATCTTTTATATGGACCACATTTACAAAACATGGCTTGAACGTATAGTAAATTGAGGAGAAGTGAGCAACATGTGTCTTGGATTCTTGTTTTTTTCCTCTTTTCTTCAACTTTATTCATTTTTTCATCATTTTAGCTTGATTTCTTCCCTTTTTATGAATTTCAACATTGATTCCTGAAATATAGATATTCATGTACAAGTCCAATCACAAATCAAGTTCATATGTATAGTGAGATCAAAATCCTCATTGAATAGTCACTACTATAATTCATTCTTTTCTCAAGTTTGAACTCATAAAAAAAAATTTAGCTCATAATAATCGGACGATTCAAGTGTCATTTAAGCACACAACATGTGGTTGTTGGGCAAAGCTTGTGAAGGCTTGTTAATGTAGCATCTCCAAATACCTCACAAGATAAACAAAACAAAAACAAAATAAATATATATATATATATTTTTTTCGAAATAAATAATAAAAAATGGTTAAATTACAGTCAAAGAACCTAGTATGATATTACTAACGTTAGTCCCCGGCAACGGCGCCAAAAAAACTTGACCTTTAAACAGAAAATTTCAAAGTGTAGTGTGAAGCGATTCTACCGCAAGTGCACGGTTGTCAAGTTTTAGTATAGTGAAATGAAAGTAAGGGTTGTCGAATCCACAGGGACTAATGTATAAGTACCAAATATAATTAGAAAAATTATATTTAGCCTACGATTAAAATGGGGGTAGACTAACTAATGCGGAAATTAGAACTAAAACACGAGAATAAAATGAAATGAATCGGGTTCCGGATATGCAAAGGTAATTCGCTCGAGAAATTTATCTCGCTTTTCGCTCAACTATGTTCTCTTCGAAGATTCGTTTGAATAGGAAATTACTAAACAATTGATTCTTAAGGTAAAATGTTTTCAATGATATTCAATACACTCTCTCGAGCTGTAAAGAAACTAATATCAAATTAGAACAAGTCACTCTCGTGCACCTATTTACTAATCCAATAATGCATAAATCTTCAAAACCTCGTTACTCTAAATCTCTCGATTCAAAGTGCTCACGTATGCGATTTCATCTATCGATCTCAATCTTAACATACATCATGAATTAATGTAGCGTATTATAACGTTATCTCTCGATCTTGGTTATAACTCACAGATTTCAACCAAAGTTAGCTAGGCTGTGATCTTAATAAGCGTTTAATTCATGAACATAAGAACTCAATCCACTCAAACACGAACGAATCAATAAATGAAACACAATTTCACTAAAACTCAATAAAATAAACTAGATTCAATTCAAATCAATTACATAAGAAGTTTAATTGTCTCTCGACCTCAAAAACATCAAATGAAAATGAAAATTAAATAAATCAAAGTTTAGAAATACGATAAACGGCTGGAATGAATCCGTGCGTTGCACCGTGATTTCTTCTCTTGCTCCTTCCTTGCACTCCGGAAATGGTACGCTTAAGCTTGAATGAAGAAGGAAGAAGATGGCTTCCTCTCAGCTCTACTAGGAAGCGGCTAGGGTTCCTTGGTGGTGGAAATCGAGTCTGATATGATATATTATGGAATGGAAGAGATTCCCTTTTTAAATCACCGAAGATCACGTTAATTTTGGAAAATCAGATTTGCAGAAAATCGCGTCTCGATCGATCGAAAGGTTTTTTCGATCGATCGGTGCACTGTTCGCTTCAGCGTTTAAACTCACTGCCTCGCTCGATCGATCGAGATATTTTTCCGATCGATCGACAATTCTCAAAATTTGTTGCTGAAGTCTCTGCCTCGATCGATCGATCGAGATAAAATCTCGATCGATCGAAACTCTGAAAATCCAAATTCTTCATTTTTTTCTCTTTTTCGCCTTGATTTCACCCGTTTTCTTCAGTTTAGCTCATTTCTTCCATTTCCAACCTATTTTCCTGAAACAAGCAAATAAACACCAAGAAGCGTAATATCATCCAGGAAAAAGTACTAAAAATGGTAAGAAATTACAGCTAAAAACACTTAAAATCTAAGTCTATCATGAATCAGCCACGGTAAGCGTACTGGTGTTGGACTAAGTAATGGCTTTATATTTTCGATGAGACGTACGAGGAGACGTCTCTGGGGAGATGCTCAAGTATATGGAGTACTATGGTATTAGTACAGAGCGTCGTTAATTGGGTATACGTTGTGTATACGAGTTTTGCAATGGTAATAGCGGCAAGGATGTATATTCTGAACCAGTTGTGTACTTATTGGTTCCGAGATATATTTTGGTATAAATATATCTTGGTTTTCCGAACGGTGGTTCGAGGTTGGAGGGTCATGGTTCATGACACTTTCCTTATAAGGATGACGATATTCATATATCTATTAGGAATCTTTGGAAGATTCGATGAGTAGGTTGTGAGGTGTTGATGTTGAAATCACATCATTGGTCGTTGGTTTGTCAATCATCATTCTCCGCTGGGCGAGAATAACTGAGGATTGACGGTTGTATTTTGGGGGTAATGGGTATGATTAGAGATACCCAAGCCGAGTGTATTGAGTATGCATGTGGTTTCGGTGCTTAGGCATGTATACCGGTGTGTGTATAAAGATGCCATCACTTTATTGTCGAGCATTGGATTAGTATGCTTGGATGGATGAATCTCTGGTGAGAGATTGTGGCACCTTTGAGATCTGTAATCTCGTAGCACGAATCATTCTAAAGAATGATCATGAGGTTCGGTTGACTTCCTCTGATGAGGGATTGTCGTCTTGGGGTTTTGGTAGTTCATCTCTGGGTGATTCGATAGCATCCTTGTGTTAAGACTGTTGAATCCTAGGGTAAACGAGGGATGGCCAAGAATTGAATTTGTTGGGTGTCGTTGTCGACACAGATGGCGAGAATGCAATAGATTTTCTTGCATGTCCTCTGTGGAACTTGAAACCTTGTGGAGTCTCGATGGTGTGTGGACCAAGATGTGATTTCTTGGAATACACACAGATGTTGACATCTTTGGAGATGTGTTTTGCGTTGATTGGTGGCCGCGAGTTACCCGATTCGAGTTGCAAGTGGTGCGACTACTCCTTTGATGGAGGTGGATTTGGAGAGAGAAAATCCGGTGTAGTGTGTGTATACTGTTGTATACTAATGATTTCCTTTGAAACGATGTGTGTTGTGCATCGTAGACTGAGTTCTAGAGATATCTTGGTTATCAACTGAGGCTGACTGACTGTTGTGGTGGTTAGCATTGAGGCATGCTGATGTCCTTATGAGATTGTGATGGTTTGGGAGGTTTACTCCATTCCAGATTTTGGGTGCGAGGTCGGTATCCTCATGTTTCGATCATATGATGTATTCATGAATCAGTGTTGTGGATTCGTTTTGATTATGTATACGTGGAGTACGCCTGTGCAAATTTTGAGGATGAAATTTTATTAGGGGTATGGGGGATAATTGTGATGCCCGGGAATTAATGGCGTTAATCCCGATGTGGTAATGATCCGCAATTATGAATTAATTGCGGTGTTGGGACACGCGAGAATGTTAAATCGGGTATTTGAGATCGTTGGATCCAAAGGTTGAGATTGTATTCTCATTGTCGTGAAAAACCTTGGATTTGGGTTTTTGGTGGTATCTAGGGTCCGGGGTACTTTGTATTGGGGCTAGTATTGGAAATTGAGGTTAGAGAGATAATTATTGAAAACAGATGGTTTTTAATGAATCATGATGTATTTGTGGAGGTATTGGTATTTTGGAGCTTCGGTGCTATATATACCAAATGGACTCGGTGTTCCGTCGTTGCACGGATTTCTCTCTCTCTCTCTCCCCTCTCTCTCCCTCGTTCATTTCCGTCAAAACCCTTATCTTTTCCTTTTGGAGGAAAAATGGCTGGAATCTCGGCTTGGCGTGACAGCGGCCCATCGCTTCGAATTATTAGCGGCTCAATGATACCCCTCGCTTCGACATATCAGCGACTCGCGCTACATTATGACAGCGGCAAATATCCTAATACAACGCTTGATATGACAGGGGCAAATATTATGTACATTGGCGGCTCAATACTATCCCTCGCTTCGAATTATCAATGGCTCAATGATATACCTCGCTTCGACATATCAGCGACCCGCGCTACGATATGACAACAACAAATATTCTGATCCATCGCTGCTCAACATAAGTGCATCATTGCAATAATCTCAATATACACAAACCAATTACAACATCTCACAATCTCTACTACGTTATAACAGCGGCTCAATGTTATTCCTCGCTTCAATATATCAGCATCCCGTGCTACAATATGACAGCGGCAAATATCCTGATCCAGCGCTAATCGATATAACAGTAGTAGTTACAATAATTGTAATACATTCGCACACACAATAACAATATCAAGCATTCATGCATCACGATTATAAATCAATCTCAATGCATGCATATACCTGCATCCTCATAATCATAAGGCAACCATACCTGATCATCACATCATCTGTTGTCACCTATTGACGGCACAACATTGTCTACCATTCTCTGTCCTTAGACAGCAAATCACGTTTCTCATTCTCTGATTTTCCTACAAAATCATATTTCTTAGCACTTATTACATAAGGTGCAAATCATTTCAATCAATATCATTTCCATCATATTCCATACGATCCTGCAACCATGATGTTTAACAATAATACATTTCATTTATGATCTCACATCATATTATGCACATAAGCAAAATAGTTGTGTAACACAACACTAACTACAATCATGCATTAACTATGTGCTACTCATTTCTACCAACACATCTCTAGGCCCTCAACAACCCAAAAGAGCAAACCACTGCTCTGATACCACTAACGTAAGGCCTCGTTACCTTAATCCGCTATTTGTGCATTATCACATATATTAGTGCATACATTCATGTGATTAGGGAATTCTTATACATGATTCTATATCATTAACATGTTATCTATAAAATTTTCGACATTAATCCATTTAATGTTCAATTCCCAATACAGCTCAACTAGCTTTAGGCATACACCTCATAATACACAAGCATGTCCTCAATTCGTTATGCAATGCCCCTTAATTAATTGCATGCAATCATAAATGAGAAGAAAATCTCAAAACTTTATACAATCCACATACACATAAGAATGCTCAAATTCGAGCATTGAATAAGTAAATGTGTATCTATTGTATAAACATATTACCCAATACCAACATTGATACCTCAGCCATGGAAGCATTTCCAATCAACAGCTCGAATCCAGAGCCAATGTTGTACCTATTCTACCTGTTCCAACAGAAACAACCCCCACACGGGGTGAGCATACCAATCACACAATCTCAATAGCATCAATCTCACAATTCATAATTTACAGATATAAAGCTGTAGAATTAAAAGATACTCCATGTATACTATCATCATCATATGGGATCTCCCATGCTGTTCCTGTTTTCACAATAGCAAAAATCATCAAACTCCCTAAATCAGTTAATCATTACATTAATTAACTTAACTCATCCTCATTTCGTAATCAAATATAGCTAAATCATTACACTAATGATTTATAGAAATCACATATATCTCAATTAATGATTTCACAGTTTCACCACGTCGTGTCCCATCGCTCGCTCAACAGCGGCGGTATCATGATCAATGCTCGCTCAACGACGACAACATTATACGCATTGCTCGCTCAATAGCGGCATCACATAATTCTCAATGCATATCATACTGATTGCAACAACAATATATTATTCATAAACATGACAATAATATATCTAAATATGCGCGTACGTTACACGTACCTTATAATTCAATAGCCAGAGTCAAACCGTGCCTTTGCCCCGAGATCCAGTGAATTATCGCAATTAATATCTCACAATCAATTATCAGAACACAACCACATGCTCAAGCATGTACTCAACCTCCAATTACATCATCCCAACACGATGATTAATCACAATTACTGAACCATGCATACTACTCAAGGCATCCCATTTTCTATGTTCAATGAGTTATCAATTTATTCAATTGGGTAGTTCATCTTATTAAAGTTCAACTCAAACCATTTCATTTTAAAGTGTAATATTTCCGTTGGAATGTAGACATCGTCATTAAAATCCACCAAACATACCCCAGTTCCAACTTGTAACAAATTTTAAAAAAAAAACAACAAAAGAAGGGCCACGATCGATCGCCATTTTCACGCGATCGATCACGAGATCTTACTGCCCGAAATTTGATCCCCCGCGATCACCGATCCACGCCGATCGATCGCCAAATTCAACTGCCTCCTCGCGCTCAATCGGTCACTTCTCGTGATCCATCGTGGTTACTATTCATCTTCCTCAAATTTCAGAATTACATAGCGATCGATCGGCGCTATGCCACGATCAATCGCGACCTGCGATTTTTCGAAAAAAAATTGCTTATATGGTGTTTTTCACACCCATATTCAAATCCAACACCCCAAACACCTTTTCTACCTCTAATACTCCATTTAAATTCAATAAAAACACCAAAAACATCAATTAACAAATTTCTCTCAAATTCCCCAAAACTCATACCCATCTTTATACTTAACCAAACACCAAAAATCACAATCAAAACTTAGATAAGAGAGAGGGGAAGAAGATTACCCAGAAACCTTCGAGAAATCTCACTCCGAAGTCGAGCCTTGCTCGATTCTCTTCCAAGAGAAAAAGAGGGAAATGGAAAGAAGGTTGGGGAGGAGAGGGGAAGGCGTAAAGGAGAGAGGGAAGCGAAGTGCAAAAATGATTGACACCGAGTCCACTTGGTATATATAGTACCAAGGATCCAAAAATCCGAGTCTCAAATATTCGCACCATAACTCATTAAAAGTCATGTGTGTTCAATATCTCCCACTCACTAATTACATCGCAAACCTCGATCCAAAGCTCCCCAGACTCCAACTCCCACTACCACTACAATTCCAAGGTTTAACACCTCGATGAGAATAAGTCTCCACCCTTGGACCCAACAACCCGATATCGGATTAATATCCTCGTTATTCCCAACCCCGTAATTATCTCATAATTAGCCCAATTAAAATCCAATATGGGTCATAATCACTCCGGGATTAACACAATAATGTTCGGATATCACATTATCCCCCACTAATTAAATTTCATCCTCAAAATTTGCACATGCGCACTCAAAGTACCACCAAGACCACGCAACTCGAATCGAAAATAAAGCATCGATTTCATGAACAAGTCATGAACAAACCACCAACTTGCGAGGACATCGACCTTGCACCGAACTCTATAATGGAGACATTCTCCCAAACCACCACAATCTTTAAAAGATGTTAACATACCTCGATGTTAACCACCCAAAGCAGTCACTTAACCTCAACTGCTATCTACGTTAATCATTCTTGATTCAAACATAGATATCACCTCAATGACATTTCTATGACTTGGTCTACGATGCCAAATACACATCGCTATGAAGGAAACTACCAGTATACAATATTACACAACACTAATCTCAGTTTCTGTTCTCCAATTCCATCTCCGTCAAAGGAGTAGTTGCACAACTTGCAACTCAGATCGGCAACTCGCGACTACCGACCGACACCAAAAACACATCTTCACAGATGTTAACATCCGTGTGTTCCAAGGAATCACATCGTGGTCCCAACACACTATTGAAACTCGACAAAGTCTCAACATTCCATAGAGAAATGCAAGAAAATCAATTGCATTCTCACCACATGTGTCGGCAACGACACCAACCGAATTTGAATCTTGGTCATCCCTTGTTTACCCTTAGAATTAACCATTCTAATACAAGGATGACTATCGAATCAACTAACAACGAACCTCCTTATCCCACAATACAACAATCTCTTTTTAGGAGAGAGAGTTAACCAAGACCTCACAATTATTCCTCAGAATAAATCGTTCCATTGAGATTACCAATCTCAAAGATACTACAAGCTCTTACCGGAGATTAACTAATCCAAGCACACCAACCCGCTAATCAACAAGCATAAAAATGCTGGCAGTTATACATACATACCGATACCTATGCTTGGACTCCAAACACACCACTTGCATACTTAATGCACTCGGCGTGGGTATCTCCGATCATACTCGCAAGTCTCATACATGATTGTTAATCACTCAATTATTCCCATTCATGAGGGAATAATTATTGACGAACCAACGACTAATGGTGTGAATTCAACACTGACGCCACGCGTACCGACTCATCGAATCTTTCAAAGATTCTTAACATGTATATCAATACCTCTTTCCTCACAAGAGAAGCGTCATGCACCCATGACTCTCCAATCTCGAACCATCGGACAATCAAGATACATTTATACTAAAATGTATCCCTGAACCAATAAATACACAACTGGTTCAGGATAGGGCATCCATGCCACTACCACCAATCATTCCCAAACTCGTAACACGACGTATACAACTCCTACAATTCCATACTAATACAATAATAATCAGATACTTTCAAACATCTATCTGAGGACATCTCCTCGGACGTCTCACAAATAACACAAAGTCATCCGGTCCACCACCAATAATGCTTATAACCGTTGATTCACAATCATCCAGCATCTGATACCCACTGCCTTCCCAACAGCGTTGCTCCAACCAAAAATCCACATACCATACTATCTCCTCAAGAGATACAATCGATATAGTAGTGTTAACACACTAGCTAGAGTCAAACCGTGCCTCTGCCCAGAGATCCAGTGAATTATTAGCTATTCACAGTTAATAACTCACAATCAATTATAAGTACATAAACACATGCTCAAGCATGTATTCAACCTCCAATTACATCATCCCAACACGATGATTAATCACAATTACTGAACCATGCATACTACCCAAGGCATCCAAGTTTCTATGTTCAATGAGTTATCAATTTATTCAATTGAGTAGTACATCTTATTAAAGTTCAACTAAAACCATTTCATTTAAAGTGCACTATTTCCATTGGAATGTAGATATCGTCATGAAAATCTACCTAACATACCCCAAATCCAACATTTAACAATTTTTTTTTTAAAAACAACAAACCAGGGGCCGCGATCGATCGTCATTTTCCCGCGATCGATCGCAAGATCTTACTGCTCAAAATTTGAACCCCCGAGATCGATCGCCGATCCACGCCGATCGATCGCCAAAATCAACTGCCTCCTCGCAATCGATTGGTGGCTTCTCACGATCGATCGCGGTTACTGTTCATCGTCCTCAAATTTTTAGAATTATGTCACTATCGATCGGCGCTATGCCACGATCGATCGTGACCTGCGATTGTTTTCCAAATAAAATTTGCTTCAATGGTGTTTTTCACACCCATATTCAAATCAAACACCCCCAACACCTTTTCTACCTCAGAATCGTGGAGAAGGTGTGCAACAACTTGAGTACTCTAGGGTCATAGGTAGTCTCATGTACCTCATGGACTGCACTAGACCTGATACAGCTAACTCAGTCAACAGATTGATCAGATATACGAGTAATCCCAGTTATGAGCACTGGAAGGCAGTAGTTCGAGTTCTTATATAACTAAGATACACTACTAACTATGGACTACATTATATGAGATATCCAGCAGGAATTGAAGAGTACTCAGATGCGAATTGGATACCGGACTCCAAGAATATAAAGTCCACGAGTGGATATATCTTTATAATTGGTGGTGCAGCTGTTTCATGGAAATCAAGCAAACAGACGTGCATTGCTAGATCAACTATGGAATCTTAGTTCATAGCTTTAGATCTTGCAGCTGAAGAACCTGATTGGCTTCGGAGTTTCTTGGAGGACATTCCAATGTGGTCAAAACCCGTGCCACCCATTAGAGAGCATTGTGATAGTCAGTCAGCAATGGGAAGAGCACAAAACAATGTGTATAATGGGAAATCTAGACATACGTTGGAGACATAAATCCGTGAAAAATCTACTGAAAACCAGTGTTATTTCTCTAGATTATGTGAAGTCTAAAGATAACATTGCAGACCCATTTACGAAAGGTCTAACAAGAGACCGATTAGAGACTTCATCGAGGGAATGGGGTTGAAGCCCATGAAACTGATTTCCAACCATGATGGCAACCCAACCTGAATTGTAAAGTCCAATTTGCAGGTTCAATGAGAAAACCGAATTGTGTGTGTGTGTGTGTTGGGGGGGGATCGAACAAAGCACTCGGGAAATTGGGTTCCTTACTATGCTTGTGATGAAAGAGTGATAAACCTGTATTTGGGAAGGCTGAGCTCATACTCTTAAATATTCTTCTATCTCGAGATATTAAAGTGTGGTATGACAGGATACTCTTTAGGAGAAATCGCATATATCTAATGTGAAGGGGCCGCTTCTATGAGATGACCCGAGGGCTAAATCTCTAGAGCATTCGATGAAACATCCAAGGAAATTCATGGCCAAAATGGACAACAAGAAAAGAACCAATAATAGTGTGGAGATGAAGCTGTATGAGTAATGTTGTCTTGTTATACATAAAACATCGAACTGTTCAAGGCATCACGTCCACTGATTGACAAGTATATCCAATGATACTTTACTAAGGAAGGTTCAAGGTTAACCACCACCTATCCTGATGCAGTGGATTCTCAAAGTACTCTCAAATCTTCATCTAGGTGCATTGTGTAATTTTTTCGCCATATTGCATTCATATGGGGGATTGTTGGGATTAATAAAAGAATAATTGAGTTTAATTGTTAAAAGCCCAAGAATTATTATTAATTTTGTTAATGAGAACAAAATTATGGTAAGTTAATTATGCATAGTCAATTAGGCTAAAGAAATCCTACATTGAAAAGTTGAGACATTTCTAGATTCTTGCTGTGTTTTCTTTACAGTTTATAAACTTGATGTTAATTATGAATAGTCAATTATGGGCACACGGCTTGATGTGGCTTCGTCCAGAAACATTTCTAGATTCTTGCTGTGTTTTCTTTACAGTTTATAAACTTTTACTGTAAGTTCTATTATTTTTCTATATTTAAGTGTAACTTATATCAGCGATTGTTTAGACTGATTCAATCTATCTAATTAAATAAACAGTAAACAACATATATTGCATACAAGCATTCTATACACATAGACACCATTTCTAGATCATGTTGCTCAAGTTAACGAAGTCTAGGATCTTTTCTAATTCCCAGCATAAAAATTTTGGAAAACGCAATTTTTGTTCTTTTTATTTGTATTTTTACGATATCTGTCTTCTATATTATCAAAATTTAATATCAGTCCTCTTTATTAAATTTTTATTTCTTTTCGCGAGAGTGATGATGTGGCACTGCACATGTCTGCCACATCAATATCATGTTGGTGCCATGCAGTATCACATTGGCATCGCATATGCAAAATGATTAAATTTGTAAAAAAATAGCAAAGATAGCGGATAAAAGCTAAAATTTTAGCTACAAAAAAATCAAAATCACAAGGAGAAAAATATATATGACCAAAAAATTGTACTTTTTTCGGAAATATTTTCAATGGAATGAGTCAAGTATCGAGTAACTATATCTAAATAATGACTACATATGGAATATATTACGAAGTAAATTCAAAGAATATATAGAATTTGGAAATGGATAAAAAGTACGTATACAAAGAAAAGTTGGAGTATGGATTAACAAATATAAAGCCAACCCGTGAAATCAATCAGCAAGTTGTATATAGTTTGGGAAGCACACTCACACACACACAAATTGATACGTACGAAGGAAAAAGTTGAGGGGTGTCCCAAATTCCAACTAACTGGTTGAGTTAACAAAATAAAAAATCCGGCATATAATACTTTCAAGTAGGGATTGTTGGGTTTCTGTACCCGACGTCAGATTCAAACGCAGTGGAATAAAACATAAACAGATCTAACCCGGGGACGAATAGATCGCGCCTGATTCATATATTAGAACAAGTGCAAATCGAATATAAATGAACGAAAAGGAATTACCGATAATTGTGAAATCAATCTGATGGCAGTGATCCTCTAATCCAATCAACCTGGCCAGATCTACAAGCTCGGCACCAGTGCTAGCGTGATGACGGCTTATTAGAGTGTATTGAATGGAGTTGTTTTTAACCCTAGATGGAATGATATATTTATAGAGGTAATGAGCTAGCTAATTAGGCTAGGGTACATATAGCCCATCGAGCCAGCATTTGGCTTGTAGGGTATTTTGTGCTAACAATCTCCCACTTGCCCAAAAGCCAACACAAAACAATGAACACATCATCCAATTGAACAACTTGATTTACAACCAATGTACATAATTATGAGACATAAATATATCAAATGATTTATTTTTTAGAACTCTCTATAGATGAAACATTTTCAAAAATAGAAACTCCACTAAAGTGAGGAGCTTTCAAAAATTAAATTCATCCCTTCTTAATCACTCAATTTGAGCACTTAACATTTAAGTCTCAATTCTCACCGATAGATCGGCAGCCGGTTGATTGTGACCCAGCGAGGCTCAAGTGTATCATAGCAGTAGGATCACAACCTTTGTGATTTTAGAAGTCAAACAACTTCTTTGGGCTTACCCTGAATGCACCATTGTCAATTAAACTCATTTAATAGACAATGATGGAAATATAATTCCAGCAACAACCTACCGATTATGGGTAGCGCCTAGCATCTAGGTTCACGAAGACCTAGATATAAATGACTAGCAACGTATGAGAACCTGTCAGCCATAGTTAGCGTGCAATACATTCCTTTCACTCAATATGTCCCGATTGAATCTAGGGTATTGGTTGGTCGAGGCCCCTTATGATTTCAATAATTATGTATTTGTTTTACGTTATATGATTCATTGTGTGCGTATATGAAAACTCTTTTTTCACAATCACTACCCACTCTGGCCAGAGATTTCTTGAATCATATACAGAAAAACACATAGGACATCCTGGTTCATCAAGACCAGTGGTGAATCCCCAACGACAATCATAGGTCTCTGACATCATCACTGCATACCAAAAATAACAACTTTATGACCCACATGTCACCAGTCTTTAAATCAAAGTATACATCTATCTATCAAGACCTCAATGACGCCTCAGGTCATGAGGAGTAATGGTGCACAACTATGACTAGAAATTCTATACTCGACAAATGGTAACCACTTATAGAATTCCGAGTAGGGTCGTTCAGTGAACTCATTCCTAATGAGCACCTATTCATGTGGGCTGACTTCTCCAAGCCAACGCCAATGAAACGCGGCGCACTACACTAGACACATCATGAATACCAGTCTCTGACGAGTGATAGGCTTAGATTTTAAGCGTTTTTAGCTGTAATTTCTTACCATTTTTAGTACTTTTTCCTGGATGAAATTACGCTTTTTGTTGTTTATTTGCTTGTTTCAGGAAAATTGGTTGGAAATGGTAGAAATGAGCTAAACTGAAGAAAACGGGTGAAATCGAGGCGAAAAAGTGGAAAATTCAGATTTTGCAAAATCTCGATCGATCGAGAATATGTACCGATCGATCGAGCCGGGCAGAGAGTTCAGCACCAATTTTTTCGAAGTGTCGATCGATCGGAAGAAAATCTCGATCGATCGATCGAGGCAGAAACTTTTAAACGCTGAAGCGAACAGTGCACCGATCGATCGAAAAATCTTTTCGATCGATCGAGACGCGATTTTCTGCAAATCTGATTTTCCAAAATTAACGTGATCTTCGGTGGTTTAAAAAGGGTATCTCTTCCATACCATAAAATATCATATCAGAGAGGGAGATGACCGATTTTTATCATCACCCTACAACCCTAGTAGCCGCCGCCAACAAGAAGGAGGAGAAATCATATTTTTCCGTTCTTCATCCAAGTTTGAGCGAGCCAATTCCGGAGTGCAAGGAAGGAGCAAGAGAAGAAACTACGTGCAACGCGCGGATTCATTCCAGCTTTTATCGTATTTCTAAACTCAGATTTATTTGATATTCATTTTCATTGGATGTTTTTGAGGTTGAGAAACAATTAAGCATCTCATTGATTTGTTTTGAATTAAATCAAGTTTATTTTATTGAGTTTGATGTTAATTGTGTTTGATTTATTGATTCGATTGTGTTTGAGTGAATTGATTACTTATTGTTCATGAATTGAATGCTTATTAAGATCAAAGCCTAGCTAACTTTGATTGAATATTGTGAGTTATAACCGAGATCGAGAGATAACGTTATAATACGCTACATTAATTCATGATGTATGTTTAAGATTGAGATCGAGAGATAAAATCACATACGTGAGCACTTTGAATCGAGAGATTTAGAGTAACGAGGTTTTGAAGATTTATGCAATATCGAATTAGTAAATAAGTGAACGAGAGTTACTTGTTCTAATTTGATATTAGTTCCTATACAGCTCGAGAGAGTGTATTGAATAATAACGAAAACATTTCACCTTAAGAATCAATTGTTTGGTAATTGGTTATTCAAACGAATCTTTAAAGATAACATAGTTGAACGAAGAGCGAGATAAATTTCTCGAGCGACATTCCTTTGCATATCCGGAACCCATTTATTTTATTTATTCTTATTTTATTTGGGTCCTTTAGTTATAATTTTGCAGTAGTTAATATACCCTCTTTTTAATTGTAGGCTAAATATAATTTTACTAGTTTTATTTGGTACTTATACGTTAGTCCCTCTGGATTCGACAACCCTTACTTTCATTTAACTATACTAAAACTTGACACCGTGCACTTGCGGTAAAGAATCGCTACACTGAGAAGTTTCTGTTTAAAAATTTAGCGATCAAGTTTTTGGCGCCGTTGCCGGGGACTAATCCGTATAATATCATACGAGATTAGTTAATTGTAATTTAGGCAATTTGTATTATTTCGTTTTTATTTTTCTTTTTCGTTTTAGTTAGTTGTTCTTGTGTTTGATTTTGTATTTTTGTTGTTGTCTCCTTTTGTCTGATTCAGTACAGGAACCATTTCTCTAGTGCATGCTCAGAAAAGAGGAGCCCATTCTTGGGCCATTTGATCCTGAAATAGAGAGGACTTTACTTAGAAGACTACGAGAAGCTCGAGCAATGGCCGACAATAACGAAGCACAGAACCCGAGATCGATGATGGATTTTGCACAGCCAGCGTTTCATGGATCTTTATCCAGCATCACTAGGCCAACAATCCAGGCGAATAACTTCGAGATCAAGCCTGCAATTATCCAAATGATACAGCACTCTGTAATGTTTGGGGGAGCTGCCACGGACGATCCAAACACTCAAATCTCCAACTTCTTGGAGATCTGTGACACGTTTAAACATAATGGCTTCTCCGACGACGCCATCAGGTTAAGGCTCTTCCCTTTTTCATTGAGAGACAAAGCTAAATCCTGGTTGAGTTCTTTACCTGCAGGATCAATTACAACATGGGAAGGGATGACAAAAGCTTTCTTATCGAAGTACTTTCCTCCCTCCAAGACGGCAAAGATGCGGAACGATATCACTACGTTCGGGCAATTCGATCCCGAGAGTTTATACGAGGCGTGGGATCGTTTCAAAGATTTATTGAGGAGATGCCCACATCAGGGTCTACCCATCTGGCTGCAGGTACAGACTTTCTACAATGGTTTGTTTTCTGCTAACCAATCTATGATAGATGCAGCATCTGGGGGATCGATAATGCGGAAGACACCGGAAGAAGCGTATGACTTATTGGAGGAAATGGCGTCCAATAGCTATCAGGGGCAATCAGAAAGGAACACGCCACAGAAACCAATGAGAGTCCATCAAGTGGATGAGATTACTGCTATTTCGGCTCAGTTGGAAGCTATGAACCGGAAGATAGAAAGCATTGAGTGCCAGGCAGGTAACCAATTTAACCAATCTACTGAAGCTGTGAATTTCGTAGGGAACAGGCAGCAGAACAATCCATATTCGAATTATAACCAACCGTGGAGGAACCACCCAAATCTGAGGTGGTCAAACCAAGAGAATGTGTTGAATCCACAACCACAGCCGGGGTTCACACAAAAACCGAGTATGGAGGAGATGATGGCGAAATTGATTTCGTCGACTGAGGTGAGGATGCAGAATCAGGATGCATCGATTAAGAACCTGGAAGTGCAGATAGGGCAGCTGGCCATGTTAATTTCTGGAAGGACGCAAGGTACGCTCCCGAGTGATTCTGTGAAGAATCCAAAGGAGCAATCAAGTTAACAGACGAGGAGGTGAGAGTCCAGCTTGGGACTATAAATTAAGAACTTTCTTTTCTTTCCTCGAGCTTTTGTTTTTAGTTCTTAATTTTAGTTTGGTTGTTTTTAGTTTTTAGATGTCCCGAGAATGAATCCGTGCAATTTTGTGCATGTGTAAAAGCAAGAAAGATGTAGGCGAAGCAATCCGAGAGAAATTTTTTTGAAAAATTCAATTTTTGTCTTTCGGTGCTGGCGATCGATCGAAATTTATTCTCGATCGATCGCCCAAAAATTTTAAATGACCCAGAGGTTCACTGCCTCGATCGATCGATCGAAAAATTTTCTCGATCGATCGATCAGTAGAAAATTTTGAAAAATTATAGGGCATCGAAGAGCATTCTGCACAACATAAATTTTTCCTCTCCTCTCCAACGCAGAAACAAAACGCATGCTCATCCAATTTCTCATCCAATTTCTCTCCAAGTTTCCAAATTTCTTCAAATCTTTGAAGTAAGAATTATTCTGATGAGATTTTAATTGCAGATCTGAAGAATTGCATGCTGAATTGGGTAGAATTGCATCCAAAAGAGAAGTCCACCCCAAGTGCCAAATTCATCAAAGTTCAGATTTTTTATTGGTAATTGGTTTTCAATTTCATATATTTTCATCCTTTGGTGAAATTTCTTTGTGGTAGTTGAATTGGGTTGAGAAGAATCAAAGTTTGGGGGAATTGTTGTTGTGTTGCGGGTGTTGGTATTGCTGTATTTTGGGTGCGGTGTTTATGTGCAGTTAAGCTAATTAATTGAGAACAACTTAGCAAGACAATGGCTCCAAGAAAGAAGGCAAAGCAGGCAGAGGCCGCACAGAAGCAAAAACAGACGGAGGCCACCACTTCTGAGCCAGAGTATGACAACAGAAGTTTGAAAATGCCACAGCAGCTGAGTTGTTTTCCAGTTATCACAAGAAACCCCTCAAGTGAAAGGGGCATGAGTTTAGACAAGATTGAATGTCCGGTCATAAGGGCAGTTAGGCGACGAGGTTGATTTCAGTTTATTCAAACACCGATTGATGTTGTGGTTCCACTGGTAAGAGAATTCTACACGAATCTCCGAGTTATCCCACGAGGCCACAGAGCGAATGTTTTTGTCCGAGGGAAGGATGTACTTGTGGATCGGGCAGCAATCAATAATATCTACCGGATGCCATTCATACATAACTGTGCGTACCAATTCTTCCGAAAGAGTACGATCAATTATGATGAGGTACTTGAAGTTATTGGCATGCCGGGAAAAGATTGGCAGCGGAATGATAAGGGAGAGCCATAGGTGGTTCTCAAGAAGCATTTGACACCAGAGGCCCAAGCATGGTTCTCATTTGTCGCCTCACGGGTCATGCCTTCGACCCACACTTCTGAAGTGACAAAAGACAGAGCGGCCCTGGTATTTGCCATTCTCACAGGGCAGGATGTGGATCTGGGTGAGATTATTAGTGATCACATCCATGAGATTGGTAGCAGCCCACCTACCTCCGCACTGCCGTTTCCATCCACCATCACTGCTTTATGTCAGAGATGCGGAGTGCAATGGGGGGAAGACGAGGAGTTACTGCCACCAAAGATCCCGATTGTTGTTGATGGTCCACCGCCCCCTACAGGCCGCAGAAGAGCTGAGCCCCGACCCTCGGACACCGGACATGCTGGAGCATCATCATCCTCTGCTGCAGAGCGTACACGCATCACTTTGGACTCCTTTCACAGGGATCTCCAAGACATTCGCCTGGAGCAGCAGAGCATCCATAGCATGCAGCGAGACATACATAGCATACAGAGAGCATTGCAGATGGACCATGAGCAGGTAGCTCAGCGTCATATGGAGTTCATGCAGTACCAGAGTGCATGGAACACTGCCATGGCCCAGGGCTTCCCAGGATTCCAGTTCCCGCCAGAACCATACTTCCCACCATACTAGCCGCATGCACCCCCACCTGCTGATTACCCACCATTTCCACCATATCAGGGTGAGCAGCATCACTACCCATTCCCCCCTCCGGAGCATGATGAGGACGACGATCAGTGACGATCGTCGTCATGGTATGTGTTTTGCCTCTACGCTTAATTGTCTTGTACATTGAGGGCAATGCACATATTAAGTTTGGGGGGGTTTGTTTATATTTGTAGCTTTTGCATTTCTGTTACTTGTCTTGTTTATTTCCTTGCATGACTGCACTTTTTGAGACTAATTCATCCTTGAGCACTATCAACAAAAATTTTTTAGATAATGAGTCAATACTTGAGAAATGATGAGTTGGATTTGCAACGGTAATACATGATGAAATTAATCCTCATCCAGATAGGAGTCATGAAAATGTTTTACTTGTTTGTATATATCCTTTGTTGAGCTTATGTCAAAATTGAGGAATAATTTGAGCACGTTTTGAGTCATGATTGAGTGAAGTATGTATTGAATAAAGTGAAAACTTGTGTTAACTATGATTAGTCTTGAGCATCTTAGAAAACTCTACAATTTATTTGAAAGCACTTTGAGGCGAAATTTTATAATTAGGAACTTGGAGATGTTTTAGGCGATCTTTGGACCGTTTGTGCCTTTCAAGTTTACCTTGTCTATATCATTCCTTAGTGTCCCCTCTTGAGCCTTATTGAAAAAGAATGGTATATGCATTGCATATAATTAGACCCCCATTCGACATTTTTGGCTAACTTATTATACCCAACTTGGATTGAGCCTAAAGAAAAAAAATTTATCCGCCCCTAAGGGAGTATAATGAATCTCATTCATTGCACTGAATTGTTATATGTAGATGAGTTCATTGTGAAAAAAAAAAAATGAACAAAAGAATGAGTAATAAGAAAAGATGTAGAGAAAAGCCTTGAAAAAAAAATGAAAACATTCAAATAAGACCCAAAGTGGCCAATGCTAGAAAAAGTTGAAGAGAAGCTCAAAATTGTGCGAACAAATTTTTGAACTGATTCTATTATACTCTCTTCTTTGCATTTATCCTACCTTTTTTTTGGAGCCGACACCAAAAGGCCTAACGATATAAGCTTTTAAAGACCTTCTGATCCAAGTCTAGGGAATAATTACATTAGTGGAGAAGTGCTGGATAGTAAATTTGTAGAGTAATCCAAAGTAATCTTGACTTTGAGTTTTTATAGCACAGTTTGATCTTAAAAGATATGTATATAACTCATGTTTGACAATAGCACACACGCACGTTCCGATGTTGCGATGTATTGTTTAGCTTAGGAGAAAACGCTTCACCGTTGAACTTTGAATGACTCTTATTGATGTGTAAGTAGGATTGCTGAGCTTTTACCTAGAGTTGTAAATATGACTCATTGAAAGTATTAAGTTTGACTCTACTTTTTGAGCTTATTGCTTGCTCGAGGACGATCAAGTCTATGTTTGGGGAGTTGATAGGCTTAGATTTTAAGTGTTTTTAGCTGTAATTTCTTACCATTTTTAGTACTTTTTCCTGGATTAAATTACGTTTTTTTGTGTTTATTTGCTTGTTTCAGGAAAATAGGTTGGAAATGGTAGAAATGAGCTAAACTGAAGAAAACGGGTGAAATCGAGGCGAAAAAGTGGAAAATTCAGATTTTGCAAAATCTCGATCGATCGAGAATATGTACCGATCGATCGAGCAGGGCAGAGAGTTCAGCACCAATTTTTTCGAAGTGTCGATTGATCGGAAGAAAATCTCGATCGATCGATCGAGGCAGAAACTTTTAAACGCTGAAGCGAACAGTGCACCGATCGATCGAAAAATCTTTTCGATCGATCGAGACGCGATTTTCTGCAAATATGATTTTCCAAAATTAACGTGATCTTCGGTGGTTTAAAAAGGGTATCTCTTCCATACCATAAGATATCATATCAGAGAGGGAGAGGACCGATTTTTATCATCACCCTACAACCCTAGTAGCCGCCGCCAACAAGAAGGGGGAGAAATTATCTTCTTCCGTTCTTCATCCAAGTTTGAGCGAGCCAATTCCGTAGTGCAAGGAAGGAGCAAGAGAAGAAACTACGGTGCAACGCACGGATTCATTCCAGCTTTTATCGTATTTCTAAACTCAGATTTATTTGATATTCATTTTCATTGGATGTTTTTGAGGTTGAGAAACAATTAAGCATCTCATTGATTTGTTTTGAATTAAATCAAATTTATTTTATTGAGTTTGATGTTAATTGTGTTTGATTTATTGATTCGATTGTGTTTGAGTGAATTGATTACTTATTGTTCATGAATTGAATGCTTATTAAGATCAAAGCCTAGCTAACTTTGATTGAATATTGTGAGTTATAACCGAGATCGAGAGATAACGTTATAATACGCTACATTAATTCATGATGTATGTTTAAGATTGAGATCGAGTGATAAAATCACATACGTGAGCACTTTGAATCGAGAGATTTAGAGTAACGAGGTTTTGAAGATTTATGCAATATCGAATTAGTAAATAAGTGAACGAGAGTTACTTGTTCTAATTTGATATTAGTTTCTATACAGCTCGAGAGAGTGTATTGAATAATAACGAAAACCTTTCACCTTAAGAATCAATTGTTTGGTAATTGCTTATTCAAACGAATCTTTAAGGATAACATAGTTGAACGAATAGCGAGATAAATTTCTCGAGCGAAATTCCTTTGCATATCCGGAACCCATTCATTTTATTTATTCTTATTTTATTTGGGTCCTTTAGTTATAATTTTGCAGTAGTTAATATACCCTCTTTTTAATTGTAGACTAAATATAATTTACTAGTTTTATTTGGTACTTATACGTTAGTCCCTGTGGATTCGACAACCCTTACTTTCATTTAACTATACTAAAACTTGACACCGTGCACTTGCGGTAAAGAATCGCTACACTGAGAATTTTCTGTTTAAAAATAAAGCGATCAACGAGCATATATCGGTATCCCATTCTCGAAGGCTCATCGACCAGGAACATTTAGAAATCGCAGTCGAGAATGTATTCCATGGTCACCATCATATGTGTAACCACATTCTGTGGATTAGAGCAATCTCAAGGACTTCATCAATGGATTAACAAATATAAACCCACCCTTGAAATCAATCAGCAAGTTGTATATAGTTTGGGAAGCACACTCACACAAACACATATTGATACGTACGAAGGAAAAAGTTGAGGGGTGTCCCAAATTCCAACTAACTGGAAATTGAGTTAACAAAATAAAAAATCCGGCATATAATACTTTCAAGTAGGGATTGTTGGGTTTCTGTACCCCGACGTCAGATTCAAACGCAGTGGAATAAAACATAAACAGATCTAACCCAGGGACGGATAGATCGCGCCTGATTCATATATTAGAACAAGTGCAAATCGAATATAAATGCACGAAAAGGAATTACCGATAACAGTGAAATCAATCTGATGGCAGTGATCCTCTAATCCAATCAACCTGGCCAGATCTACAAGCTCGGCACCAGTGCTAACGTGATGACGGCTTATTACAGTGTATTGAATGGAGTTGTTTTTAACCCTAGATGGAATGATATATTTATAAAGGTAATGAGCTAGCTAATTAGGCTAGGGTCCATATAGCCCATCGGGCCAGCATTTGGCTTGTAGGGTATTTCATGCTAACAATCTCCCACTTGCCCAAAAGCCAACACAAAACAATGAACTCATAATCCAATTGAACAACTTGATTTACAACCAATGTACATAATTATGAGACATAAATATATCAAATGATTTATTTTTTAGAACTCTCTATAGATGAAACATTTTCAAATATAGAAACTCCACTAAAGTGGGGAGCTTTCAAAATTAAATTCATCCCATCTTAATCACTCAATTTGAGCACTTAACATTTAAGTCTCAATTCTCACCGATAGATCGGCAGTCGGTTGATTGTGACCCAACAAGGCTCAAGTGTATCATAGCAGTAGGATCACAACCTTTGTGATTTTAGAAGTCAAACAACTTCTTTGGGCTTACCCTGAATGCCCCATTGTCAATTAAACTCCTTTAATAGACAATGATGGAAATATAATTCCAGCAACAACCTACCGATTGTGGGTAGCGCCTAGCATCTAGGTTCACGAAGACCTAGATATAAATGACTAGCAATGTACGAGAACCTGTCAGCCATAGTTAGCGTGCAATACATTCCTTTCACTCAATATGTCCCGATTGAATCTAGGGTATTGGTTGGTCGAGGCCCCTTATGATTTCAATAATTATGTATTTGTTTTACGTTATATGATTCATTGTGTGCGTATATGAAAACTCTTTTTTCACAAGCACTACCCACTCTGGCCAGAGATTACTTGAATCATATTAAGAAAAACACATAGGACATCCTGGTTCATAAAGACCAGTGGTGAATCCTGTAAGTAATCCTAAGAGCATACAACGCAGCGGAATAAAATTTTTGGATTAATAGAACAATGGATCTATACATAGGATTTCATATCGGATAAAGGAATACGAAGGTCTCACCCTTGTAGCGTGTTTGAGCAGATTCCACGGTGCACTACGTCCAACGATCCCGAGTCACGAGCAACACCTCCAAGGTCTTGCCTCAACGGTATCCACACGATTAAACGAACAAGGGATGTTCAAGAACAAGTTGCTATGCTTATTCTTGAACAAACAAGACTCACGGTTACAATAACCGATCGACGACCATCACGAACCACCAAGAATAACACGGCAGCGTTGGAGAAGCTCACGGCTTCAAGGAGGCGGCCGAGAGAGAGCTTGTCGAGTGAGGCTAGGTTTTTATGATATCAAATGTTATCAAGGAATGAGTTAATCTAATTAATTACCTTGTTATCATTATAAACAATTTAATTAAAGGCTTTCACAAAGCCTCATGGGCTCAAGCCCATGATTTAATTAAATCCTCACAATTATTTAATTAAGACTCTTCTTAATTAATTAATTCATCCAATGAATTTAATTCCCTATATCGATTTAATCTTTTGTGCGACCCGATAGGATCTTGTAATGTTGGCAGTGACATAAAATCTCATTTTACGTTACAAGCAAAGAGTGGTGTCTAGCAACACATCGAGGCTACCCAAATTACAAGAATGTCAATGACTCGACATAACCTTTAGAACTTGTGATAATATTAACCATGTAACTTAATCCCTTTGTCCTTTGTGTTTAGATTGAACACGAGTCATGGAATAGTCATACTCGTATATTCAATCTCTATTTTCTTGATCCCCAAGTAGAACTAGAATAAACGAATAAGCTCGATATCTCATATCGACTCATTCGAGCATGGCCATGCATTTTAGTTCTCACTTGATCAAGGGCCAAACACATCTCCTGTTATATAGGAGGGACAAATCCTATCTCGATCAGTCAACATCCCTCTACATAATTCGTAGTGTATCCAATAGTCGCCTTTATAGATTACCCTGCTACTGGTAACGTTTGACGATATCAAGATACATAACTCCTTATGTTGGGATCTCTGATGATCACAAGTCGTAAGGATTACATACATTATTATCACTATGAGAATTGCATATGACGATCATATAACTATCCATGTTGCATTCTCATGGTGGGTCTGTCCAGTACATCGTTCTCTAACATGTACCTATATGTTGATTTGATATCTCATATCAATGAACAATTCATCGATCAACACATACTAGTCTCTATGTATTATCATTATCCCTATTCATGATAATACTTGACTAGGGACATCTTAAAGAATAATACAATATTATTCTAAGGACATTAACATATATATTAATTCACATTGCATAGTTAAAAGAATAATATATAATAATGAATTGCCATTCATAAAATCATAAACATTGTATGTCAAAACAATCATCTAATGATTTGTCTTAGGGCATATCCCAACAAATCCCCAACGACAATCATAGGTCTCTGACATCATCACTACATACCCAAAATAACAACTTTATGACCCACATGTGACCAGTCTTTAAATCAAAGTATACATCTATCTATCAAGACCTCAATGACGCCTCAGGTCATGAGGAGTAATGGTGCACAACTATGACTAGAAATTCTATACTCGACAAATTGTAACCACTTATAGAATTCCGAGTAGGGTCGCTCAGTGAACTCATTCCTAATGAGCACCTATTCATGTGTGCTGACTTCTCCAAGCCAACGCCGATGAAACACGGCGCACTACACGTGGGTTATAAAAATAATAACCTCTAGTTTCTTTAAGATTGACCGCTTTATTTTTAAACAAAAGATATTTCAAAGAATAGTGTGAAGTGATTCTACCGCAAGTGCACGGTTGTCAAGTTTTAGTATAGTGAAAATTAAGTAAAGGTTGTCGAATCCACAGGGACTAACGTATAAGTACCAAATAAGATTAATAAAATTATATTTAGCCTACGATTTAAGAAGTTTATTAACTAAAGCCAAATTAAACTAAAGACCGAAAAATGAACAAGAAACAATAAAATGAATGGTTCCGGATATGCAAAGGTAAGTCACTCGAGAAATTTACCAAGCTCGTCGTTTAACTATGTTATCTTTAATGACTCAACTGAATTATCAAATTATCAACCAATTGATTCTAAAGGTGAAAGGTTTTCGCTATTATTCGATACACTCTCTCGAGCTGTAAAGAAACTAACACTAAATTAGAATAAGTCACTCTCGTGCACCTATTTACTAATTCAATATTGCATAAATCGTCAAAACCTTATAACTCTAAATCTCTCGATTCCAAGTTCTCACGTATGCGATATCATCTCTCGATCTCAATCGTAACATACATCATAAATTAATGGAGCGTGTTACAACGTTATCTCTCGATCTCGGTTATAACTCTCAGATTCAATCAAAGTTAGCTAGACTTTGATCTACACAAACAATTAATTTATGAACAATAGCAATCAATGCGCTCAAACACAATTGAATCAATAATCAAACACAACGAAACTAAAACTCGATAAAATAAACTAGATTTAATTCAAATCAACTACATAAGAGTTTAATTGTCTCTCGACCTCAAAAACATCAAATGGAATTGAAAATCAAAGAAATCAAAGTTTATAAATACGATAAACGGTGGATGAATACGTGCGTTGCACCGTGATTTCTTCTCTTGCTCCTTCCTTGCACTCCGGAATGGATTGGCTCGACTTTGGATGAAGAACGGAGATTGAATCTCCTTCTTGGCGGCGGCTAGGCGGCGGCTAGGGTTCCTCTTTTGTGAGAGATGGGCGTCTGATATGATATCCCTTGGAATGGAATGATTTCCCCCTTTAAACCCTCGAAAATCCATTCAAAAATGGAAGATAAGATTTTCCCGGATTTGCTTATCGATCGATCGAGAATTGCGTCCGATCGATCGGTGCACTGTTCATGTCAGCCTTTGAAACTTACTGCCTCACTCGATCGATCGAGATTTCCTTCCGATCGATCGAGACTTTGATAAAATTAGCTCTGAAGTTACTGCCTCGCTCGATCGATCGAAACATTGTTCCGATCGATCGAGACTTGAAATTCTTTTCTTCTCAGCACACTGTCTAGCTCGATCGATCGAGAAATATTCTCGATCGATCGAGATTCCTAAAATCCCACTTCCTCAATTTCAACTCTTTCTCGCCTCGATTTCACCCTTTTTCTTCAGTTTAGCTCATTTCTTCCATTTCCAACTAATTTTCCTGAAATAGACAAATAAACACCAACAAGCATAATATCTTCCAGGAAAAAGTATGAAAAATGGGAAGAAATTACAGCTAAAAACACTTAAATTCTAAGCCTATCAAAGATATCCCACAAAGTAACATAATATGGATCTCATATCCAGTTTGTCATCTACCATCTGCTTCACATAAGCAGTGCAACCCCAAATCTTTAAATAATTATAATTAGGTGACTTTCCATTCCATATCATATATGGAGTAGAACAAACTGCCTTTGAAGGAACTCTATTCAACAAATGACATGTTGTTTCAAGCGCATAGCCCCAAAACGATGTCGGAAGCTTAGTGGAACTCATAATTGATCGAACCATATCTAATAAAGTCTGATTCCTTCGTTCAGCCACACCATTAAGCTGTGGTGTTCCAGGCGGAGTCCACTGGGAGAGAATCCCATTCTCTTTAAGATAATCTATGAACTCGGTGCTCAAGTACTCACCACCCCGATCAGATCGAAGTTCTTTAACACTTGTTCCTAATTGCTTCTCTACTTCATGTCTGAATTCTTTGAACTTTTCAAAAGATTCAGACTTGTACCTCATAAGATAGACATACCCAAATCGCGAGTAATCATCTATAAAGGTAATAAAGTAAGAATATCTTCCTCGTGCGTTAACATATAACGGCCCACAAACATCAGAATGGATCAAACCCAACTAACTTTTGGCTAGCTCAGGATTACCACCGAAAGGTCTTTTTGTCATTTTTCCCTTGAGACAAGATTTGCAAGTGGGTCATGAATCCAAGTCTGATGAATCAAACAATTTTTCACTCACCAATTTACTCATCTTTCCCTTAGAAATATGACCAAACCTAGCATGCCAAATATGTGCAGGAGATAGATTATTAGCCTTACATTTTCCCTTTTGTTGAAAGCAAACTGGTGTATCAGCTAGTTTCAAATCATACAGATCATTTAAGAAAGTGCCAAAACCAATAATAGAACCATTCTTTAAAATATAACAAATTTCATTTGAAATATTAAAAGAAAAACATTCTCTATCCAAAACAGGAATAGAAATAATGTTGTGATGCTCGGGTTTCCTATTAATTTTATTAAGCGAATTAGATGTGTTTTGCGGGATTTGTGACTGGCTTTTCAACTTTATAGTTGAGTGTAATTCCAAGGGTTTAAGTGCAATTACCTTGAGTATACTTTTGTATAAATATTTTGAGGTTGAGGACCTTATTCATATTCAAGTTGTGGGAAGGGTAGGAGTTGGATTGCTTGGTTGGCATTGGTGTACAAGCACCACCACACAATCACTTTCACCTCACCTCCCTTATCACAAAAATCGTTTCTTCACTTGGGAAGCTCTCTTGATTTGTTCTCTTGGGTTTGTTGTTGAAGAAACATTTGGTAAGCTTTTGTGTATACTTTTGTAGTGCTTTGATGAACCTTGAAATGTATGTCTTGAAATAACTCTTGTAGGTGAGTTTGAGAACATTAGTGAACTTGATGGGTTTTGATGATGCAATGGTTCATGGTACTATTAATGGAAGTAATATTGTGTTTTACCATCATGTTTTTGTTATTGTAGTTGGATTGGTATTTTTTAGTTGATGTTGGTGATTGAGGTGTTGAACTTGAAAGCTTTGGTATATAAAAAAATGAAAGATTTTAGAGTTGCAGAGCTCGCGATCGATCGCAAGCTCTTAGGCGATCGATCGCGAGCAGGCAGTAGAGTTTGGCAACAAATTTTGCAAATCCGCGATCGATCGCTGAGTAGTCGCGATCGATCGTAAATGTGTTCTGCCCGGAAAAAAAAATTAGTTAGCGATCGATCGCGAGCCAGAGGCGATCGATCGCCGAGGACATAATTTTGAAAAATAAAATGTGATTTCAGAATTTAAATCATGGTGTTTATTATTGATGGTAATACTCTATTGATGATTATTACTTGAATTTGAGAAGATGTGACTGAGCATAAGTGATGCATGAAGAAAATGAACTAAATTGATTTAAAGGCTTTGTTAATGAATTTCTTCTTGTATTGTTAAATTCATGTAGAGCCTGCGCAGACCTCTGGACAGAGGGGAAGATAGCTTAATACTCTTATTGGATAACAAGGTACGTAGTGACGTACGAGTATAATGATAATGTTGAGACATGCTTAAATGTGTAAGCTAGTTTATGGTGACTATGAGATAAATGTTATAGAGTATAAATGGACCGCTATTATTATAGCGATGAGTATTATTGGACCACTATTATTATAGCGATGAGTTATTGGACCTCTAGTATTATGGCAATGAGTATTATTGGAACGCTATTATTATGGCGATAAGTATTATTGGACCGCTATTATTATGGCGATGAGTATTATTGGACAGCTATTATTATAGCGATGAGTTCATTGATATGTGTATTGATACGAGTATGGTTATGAGCATAATATGAGTTTATATTCTGCGAGAATATTAAATGTTGAGAACAGGGACAAATCTGAAGGATCATGTGTAAATCCGTTATATACAGGGAGTATTCTATAACTTACTGTTAAGTTATGTATTGTTGTTCATTACGATTATGAATTTAATGGATGTGCTCACCCTGTATGGATGTTGTCCTGTAGGTTCATATTTTGGGGTAGACTTTTGAAGAACTTGGGAGTGATCGAATGTTTTGCTTATGGAGTATCAGAAGACTTGTGGAGCTACTAGTCATGACTAGAAACATATTAGTTATGTTAGTCATTTGTTTTGAGTAGCATTTTGTTTTATTGTATAAAGTTGTATAATACTTTTCCTGATGCTCAAGTAAAGTCTTAAACGCTCGGTATTTAAATTAAACCTTATGTTGAACTTGGGAGCTTGCATATTATTATAATGATGTTAAAGAAATTTCAAAGTTTTCTACGTCTTTTAGCATTAATTGTTGTGTGAGATTATGGGGTCTTACATTAGTGGTATCAGAGCAGTGGTTAGCTGCTGGGATAGTATCAGGTCTAGTGTGACTTGTGAGGAGTGTCTAAATGGGTATCGATCCAGTGGTCTGGAGTATTGATTCGAGTAAAGTATCGTGGAATACATTTTATATGCATGAATGTTTCTGGAATTGAAGCATTGTTGAATTTATTGTTATGTGATAATGATATGCGACTATGTGAATATCATTGTTTGAGATGTTATTGTATAACCATACTTTACAGTATGGCAGAGATAGTTGGAGAACCCTCCAATGAGGGTATGGGTGATGCCTCTAGCATCAATGCGGCCCGAGGTCAAACGAATCCGCTACAGCAACCACCCTTGGGTCAAGGACCGGTAGAACAGCTACTATTACCGGGAGAACTTAGTTTGACTCATTTCTGGGATTCCATCCACCGAGATTCGAGGGGACCGAATCAGGAGAACAGGCAGAGAATGGATAGAGAGGATCGAACAGATCTTTGTGTCGGCACCTTGTGCCAAGACTGCGTGGTTGAGATTGGCAGAGGTTCAACTAGACAAGAAAGCTTCGTTGTGGTGGAAATCTTATGTGTTAGAAGTAAGAGCCCTAGGACAATTGGTGGACTGGGATTTATTCCGAACTCGATTTCTGAGTAGGTACTTTTCAGCTGCTGCTAGACAGTTGAAGGAGGACGAGTTTACAAATTTGAAACAAGGAAATATGTCAGTGTCAGACTACGCCCTACAGTATTCTTCTCTTCTAAGGTATGTTCCACACATCTCTGCCTGTTCTCACGCAAAGATGAGACACTTTTTGAAAGGGCTGAGGCCGGAACTGTTTGATAGAGTTGTCTCCAATAATCCTAAGACTTTTGATGAGGCGCTGACATGAGCTGAATTATAGAAGATTGGAGTCCGTGCTTATGGGAATTCAGTGCCTCCACTAAGGCAACCTGTGGATAACTTGAGGCCCAGGGGAGAAATGTTTAAGTCTAGGGGAACTTCCTCTTTTTCTAAACTGAACAACCGAAGTTTTGAGGTATGTCGTACAGTGGACCACAGGAATGTGGATCATTCCAACAGGAGGCCGGTTAATGGACCTCAAGGATTTAGTTGCTTTAGATGCGGAGGACCGCATGCTATTAAGGACTGCCTAGCTTGTTTTGTTTGTGGAACTAGGGGCCACATGGCCAGAGATTGTCCTAATTAGTATAGGCATTCCAGGGGTAATCGAGGCGGAGTTTCAGAAGGAACGGTCCGCCAAAGACAGCAATTTGCTCCTCGTCAGTTTGGAGGACAAGCTGGGGGACAGATGGTCAGACCGCCTCAGAGGCCACCTCAAGGACAAGTATTTGCATTGAACAGGGAACAAGCTGAAGCGGCTCGTGATGAAGTGATTACGGGTAAGTATTATTTATGTAGTTACCCTGCTTTTACTCTTATGGATACTGGTGCATCTCATTATTTTGTGTCGTCAAACTTTGTGATGAAATATCATTTGTGCTCGTCTCCGTTTCCCACGCCCCTTATGGTCTCGACACCCACGGGAATCAGCGTTTCTACTACCAGAATTTTGTATGATTGTTGTATTTCTTATGAGGGCAATGATCTGAAGACAGATTTGATAGTTTTGGAGATGGATGATTTTGACTGTATTGTGGGGATTGATGTTTTAAACAGATATAGGGCTATTATTGACTGCTATCAGCGTGTTGTGGAGTTTCGATCTGATCAGGGTAATAGGTGGACGTTTTATGGTCAAGGTTCTAAGCCCCGGATTCCTTTAATATCTGCTGTAAGAATGTCAAAATTGTTGAATCAAGGGAGTGAAGGATATCTGCCTTGGATGTCTCAGATCAGAAGTTAGTGAGAATTGTTGATATACCAGTGGTAGCAGAGTTTGCTGATGTGCTTCCTGAAGTAATTCCGGGTTTTCCTCCAGTACGAGAAGTGGAGTTTGGGATCGAACTAGTGCCGGATGTGTCCCCAATTTCTCGAGCACCATATAGAATGGCACTAGCAGAACTGAGAGAACTCAAAGCTCAATTGGAGGAATTGAGACCAGGGCTATATACGTCCTAGCGTGTCACCATGGGGAGCTCCAGTGTTATTCGTAAAGAAAAAGGATGGTTCGATGAGGTTGTGTATTGATTATCGACAACTTAATAAGGTAACAGTGAAGAATAAGTATCCTCTCCCCCGTATTGATGACTTGTTTGACCAGCTGCAGGGGACTTCTGTTTACTCAAAGATCGATTTAAGATTGGGATATCATCAGATCCGAGTGAGAAGTGAAGATATACAAAAGACTGCATTCCGATCGAGATATGAACACTATGAATTCTTACTAATGCCGTTCGGATTGACTAATGCACCTTCTATTTTTATGGACTTGATGAACCGGATATTTCAACCGTTTCTGGATCAGTTTGTAAGTGTCTTCATTGACGACATCCTTGTATACTCCAAGAATAAGATGGACCACGAATTACATCTGAAGACGGTATTGCAAATTTTACGGGAAAGAAAGTTATTTGCTAAATTTAGCAAATGTGAATTTTTGCTAGAGGAAGTAGGATTCTTGGGTCATGTTATATCAAGGGAAGGATTAGTAGTTGATCCTAAAAAGGTGGAAGCAGTACTTCAGTGG
This sequence comes from Haberlea rhodopensis, assembly GCA_907163345.1. NCBI lineage: Eukaryota > Viridiplantae > Streptophyta > Magnoliopsida > Lamiales > Gesneriaceae > Haberlea > Haberlea rhodopensis. Next base: position 796,322 of record CAJQUN010000151.1, on the reverse strand, counting down.
TCTGCTCCAACTTCAGTAATGGAAATTCGCAGTTTCTTGGGCTTAGCAGGGTATTACAGACGGTTCATAGAGGGTTTCTCCAAGATCGCTAAGCCACTAACACAGCTGACCCAAAAAGGAGTTAAGTTTATGTGGTCTGAAGCTTGTGAAGTGAGTTTTAAAGAGTTGAAGCATCGTTTAACTTCAGCCCCGGTATTAATTATACCAACAGCGAATGAAAGGTTCATTGTTTACACTGATGCATCTCTGCAAGGACTAGGGTGTGTTTGATGCAAGATAGGCACGTGGTGGCCTATGCTTCAAGGCAGTTGAAACCCCATGAGACAATGTATCCTGTGCATGATTTAGAACTAGCAGCTATTATTTTCGCCTTGAAATTCTTGTTTACTCAAGCCGAGTTGAATATGAGGCAGAGGAGGTGGATGGATCTGTTAAAGGATTATGACCGCGAGATTGAGTACCATCCGGGTATAGCAAATTTGACAGTTGATGCTCTGAGTCATAAAGTGTGGCACAGTGCGGATGATATGAGCCACTTATCTACATTATTGAGTTTTTATTGCCAGTTGGGCCATGACTTTGATATATCCATGTCACCATTTCAAGAATCGACATTGTTGGTGGAACCGATTATATTTGGATATATCAAGAAGGAACAAGGATCAGACGAGGAAGTTCAGAGATGGATTCTTGTGACAAGGTCAGGTATCTAAATTTAGATTAGCCGAAGATGGTGTTTTGCGACTACAAAATCGTTGGGTAGTTCCTAATGTATCTGAACTATGCCAAGAACTTTTGCAAAGAGCTCATTGTAGTAAGTTTAGCATGCATCCCGGAGGTAAGAACATGTATAATGATCTTCGTTCCCAGTTTTGGTGGAAACGAATGAAGCGAGATGTTACTGATTTTATGCGGAAGTGCTTAATTTGTCAGCAAGTGAAAGTAGAAAAGCAGAGACCTGGGGGTGAATTACAGAGTTTGTAAGTACCAACTTGGAAATGGGAACACATATCGATGGATTTTGTGACCCATTTGCCGAGAACTCCTTTGCGGCATGATGCCATTTGGGTCATTGTTGATAGATTGACAAAGGTAGCCCATTTTATATCTTACAGCATGAATTTCTCATTTGTGAAGATGGCCCAGTTATATGCTCGTGATGTGGTGAGACTTCACGGTATTCCAGTGTCTATTATATCGGATCGAGATCCAAGATTTACATCACATTTTTGGGAAGGGTTACAAACGGCGTTGGGTACTGAGTTATGGTTGAGTACGGCTTACCACCCGTAGACAGATGGGCAGACTGAACGTACTATACAGACATTAGAGGATTTGCTACGTACTTGTGTGTTGGAGTTTAATGATACGTGGCAAAATTCCTTATCGTTGATTGAGTTTTCTTATAACAACAGTTATCAGGCGAGTATACAGATGGCCCCATTCGAAGCCTTGTATGGGCGTCGGTGTAGATCTCCCTTGTATTGGGATGATGTAGATAGAATCTATGTGGGCGGACGTGATATGATCCGAATTATGGAAGAGAAAGTGAAGATCATTCGACAAAAGATGAAAGCAGCTCAGGATAGACAGACTGCTTATGCAAATAGACGACGTCGATCTTTAGAATTTCAAGTGGGTGATAGAGTGATCCTGAAATATCTCCATTCAGAGGTGTTGTGCGTTTCGGTATGCGAGGAAAGTTATCACCAAGATTTGTGGGTACGTATGAAGTTTTACAGCGTGTTGGTAGTTTGGCTTACAGATTGGCACTACCGCCTTCTTTGTCAGGAATCCACGACGTGTTTCATGTGTCAATGCTTCGTAAGTGTGAACCAGATCTGCTACATGTGTTACAGCCATCCGAAGTACAGTTGGATTCAGATATTTCGTATGTGGAACGTCCGGTTCGGATTTTGGATCGAGCGGATCGTAAGCTACGCAGTAAAACTATTCCTATGGTAAAAGTTCAGTGGGAAAGGTGGGGTGTCGCTGAGGCAATGTGGGATACTAAGCAGCATAGATTCATCACTACCCCGACTTATTTGACGGTATGAGTATTTATTTACTTCTTTCATTCTGGTAAGTATGTTTGATTTCGAGGACAAAATCTTTATTTGTTGGGGAGTATTGTGATGCTCGGGTTTCCTATTAATTTTATTAAGCGAATTAGATGTGTTTACGGGATTTGTGACAGGCTTTTCAACTTTATAGCTGAGTGTAATTCTAAGGGTTTAAGTGCAATTACCTTGAGTATACTTTTGTATAAATATTTTGAGGTTGAGGACCTTATTCATATTCAAGTTGTGGGAAGGGTTTATTTGCAAATAGAAGTTGGATTGCTTGGTTGGCATTGGTGTACAAGCACCACCACACAATCACTTTCACCTCACCTCCCTTATCACAAAAATCGTTTCTTCACTTGGGTAGCTCTCTTGATTTGTTCTCTTGGATTTGTTGTTGAAGAAACATTTGGTAAGCTTTTGTGTATACTTTTGTAGTGCTTTGATGAACTTTGAAATGTATGTCTTGAAATAACTCTTGTAGGTGAGTTTGAGAACATTAGTGAACTTGATGGGTTTTGATGTTGCAATGGTTCATGGTACTATTAATGGAAGTAATATTGTGTTTTACCATCATGTTTTTGTTATTGTAGTTGGATTGGATTTTTTAGTTGATGTTGGTGATTGAGGTGTTGAACTTGAAAGCTTTGGTATATAAAAAAATGAAAGATTTTAGAGTTGCAGAGCTCGCGATCGATCGCAAGCTCTTAGGCGATCGATCGCGAGCAGGCAGTAGAGTTTGGCAACAAATTTTGCAAATCCACGATCGATCGCTGAGTAGTCGCGATCGATCGCGAATGTGTTCTGCCCGAAAAAAAAATTTAGTTAGCGATCGATCGTGAGCCAGAGGCGATCGATCGCCGAGGACAGAATTTTGAAAAATAAAATGTGATTTCAGAATTTAAATCATGATGTTTATTATTGATGGTAATACTCTATTGATGATTATTACTTGAATTTGAGAAGATGTGACTGAGCATAAGTGATGCATGAAGAAAATGAACTAAATTGATTTAAAGGCCTTGTTAATGAATTTCTTCTTGTATTGTTAAATTCATGTAGAGCATGCGCAGACCTCTGGACAGAGGGGAGGATAGCTTAATACTCTTATTGGATAACAAGGTACGTAGTGACGTACGAGTATAATGATACTGTTGAGACATGCTTAAATGTGTAAGCTAGTTTATGGTGACTATGAGATAAATGTTATAAAGTATAAATGGACCGCTATTATTATAGCAATGGGTATTATTGGACCGCTATTATTATAGCGATGAATTATTGGACCGCTATTATTATGGCGATGAGTATTATTGGACCGCTATTATTATGGTGATGAGTATTATTGGACCACTGTTATTATGGCGATGAGTATTATTGGACCGCTATTATTATAGCGATGAGTATTATTGGACCGCTATTATTATAGCGATGAGTATTACAGGACCGCTATTATTATAGCGATGAGTTCATTGATATGTGTATTGATACGAGTATGGTTATGAGCATAATATGAGTTTATATTCTGCGAGAATATTAAATGTTGAGAACAGGGACAAATCCGAAGGATCATGTGTAAATCCATTGTATACAGGGAGTATTCTATAACTTACTGTTTAAGTTATGTATTGTTGTTCATTACGATTATGAATTTAATGGATGTGCTCACCCTGTATGGATGTTGTCCTGTAGGTTCATATTTTGGGGTAGACTTTTGAAGAACTTGGGAGTGATCGAATGTTTTGCTTATGGAGTATCAGAAGACTTGTGGAGCTACTAGTCATGACTAGAAACATATTAGTTATGTTAGTCATTTGTTTTGAGTAGCATTTTGTTTTATTGTATAAAGGTGTATAATACTTTTCCTGATGCTCAAGTAAAGTCTTAAACGCTCGGTATTTAAATTAAACCTTATGTTGAACGGGAACTTGCATATTATTATAATGATGTTAAAGAAATTTCAAATTTTTCTACGTCTTTTAGCATTAATTGTTGTGTGAGATTATGGGGTCTTACAAATGTTCTTAATCAAGTATGGAACAAATAAACAATCGTTTAAAACTAAATCAAAATCGGAATCTAGAGCTAAATTAACTTTTCCAATAGATGTGGTTGCAACCCTTGCACCATTTCCAAGCCTCAAAAAGATCTCATCATTTTCCAGCTTGCTGCTTCTTGTCATCACCTGCATATTATTACACAGATGTGATCCACAACCGGTATCCAATACCCAAGAAGCTGAACTAATGGAAACATTAACTTCAACAAAGAATATACCTGGTCCAGAACGTTTCTGATCCTGATATTCCTTGCAGTTTCTCCTCCAACGCCCAGGTTTGCCGCAATGGAAGCATTTTTGTTCTTCATTAATTGACGCAGTCGGTCCCTTAGCCTTTTTCTTTTGTGGTGCAGGCTGAGAACGCTTCCCAGTATCCTTCCTCTTCTCAGGCCAAGAACTCTTCTTGGCTTTAGAAGAAGAATTAATCAACAGCATGGAAGCCTCAGCAGTAGTCAACATATTGACAAGCTCTGCAAGTGTGCACTCCATTTTGTGCATGTTGAAGTTCACCACAAAATTTTGGAGCCGCGCACATCGACTTGTCTACAAGATTCAGCAACTCGGCGTGAAAAGGTGGAGAATAAATCGGACGTGAATAGTTTTGGGAAAAATACAGGGGCTTGGTCACGACTCACTCTACGCGATAACTCACTGACCGTGAAAACAGTGACGCGCAGTCATTCGTAGGCGACGCACGGTGGCGGAGAACACTTCACCGCCACGTGTGCCGTCGTGCGAGGCTGCCAGAAGTCTTCTGAAAAACGATGAACAGTGGGTATCGATTTTTTTAGGACAGTTTAATTTTGAAATTTTCAAACACGATTAGCATCGATTGGGAACAATCTAATAAAAAAATAATTTTCAAATACATGAATCAAAGTGCAACCTGTCTCTTATACCACTGTTGGGTTTCCGTACCCGGGCGTCAGATCCAAACGCAGCGGAATAAAACAGCAGATCTAACCCGGGGACTGATAGATAGCGCGTGATTCATATATTAGAACAAGTGCAAATCGAATATAAATGCACGAAAAGGAATTACCAATAACAGCGAAATCAATCTAATGTCGATGATCCTCTAGTCCAATCAACCTGACCATATCTACAAGCTCGGCACCAGTGTTAGCATGATGACGGCTTATTTGAGTGTATTGAATGGAGTTGTTTTAATCCTAGATGGAATGATATATTTATAGAGGTAATGAGCTAGCTAATTGGGCTAGGGTCCATAAAGCCCATCGGGCCAGCATTTGGCTTGTAGAGTATTTTATGCTAACAGGGATAACAATGGATCTGAATAGGATGTTCACCATCCGAGACCCAACCTATTTGTGGAATTGGTTTGGTTACTGCTGAGCCTTAAACGCATGGTTGTGTTTAATGCTTTAATTTATCTCCGGATTATTTTTAAGTTTTGATGATCCACAAAACTTGTGTTTGTTATACTAAAGTGTCTACTTAGTGTACATGTTTAATGGTTAAAAAGAGAATTGATTGAAGAAAATCAAGTGTGCAAATTCTGGTCTGGATCGCCCCAGGCGATGGTGACCATCGCCCTAGGCGATGACAGCCAGGAAGGCATCGCCACGCACATCGACAGAGGCGACGCCGAGGCTCGTACACAGGGGGAGTTCGCCCGAGGCGATGGCCTGAACGCCTGAGGCGATGCAAAATTTTGAGCAGCTGAGGCTACGGCATTGATTTGTGGAATTGATCGCGTGAGGCGATGGGTGCATTATGGTGACCGTTGTGGCGCGGCGATTGTGATCGCCCGAGGCGATGTCCGAGGCGATCGTGGAGTGATTTTAGCCTTATGTGTAGCAATGGCTAGTAGGAGGCTTGGGGGCCTCCTACACTATAAATATGGATGCTTTGGAGCATTTTGTAGATAAGAAACAAGCCTACAAACTTCAACAAAGCTTTGCTTATTCAAATTTCATATAGCATTGCAATCTCCATACATTTGTGTTGTATTGGAGTTTGTGATTCTTTTCTTTTGTGAGAGTCTTTGTTTCTTCATGTTGTTACACCGTGAAGGTGTTGTTGTTTTATTTGTAAGGTCCTCCAACACAGACACAAGTTGGAAATTGTAAAGTCATCAACAAGTAAAGTTGGTGCATGTGTTGTGGCTCTCCTTGGAGCCCTTAAGGCCAAGAAGACTCGTGAATAGTGTTGGTAACTCGGGAAGAGCTTTGTGTGGCTATCCTTGGAGCCCTTAAGGCCAAGAAGACTCGTGAAGAATGTGGTACTCGTGAAGAGCTTTTGTGTACTCGGGAAGAGTTGTATTGTGGCTAACTTGGAGCCCTCAAATGCCAAGATCATTCGTTCTAGTGGAACCTCAGTTGGAAGTTATCTAGCCGGGAAGAGGAGACGTAGGTGATTCATCGCCGAACATCTGTAACAAATTCTTGTGCTCTTTTGCTTTATTTTATTACGCATTTATTTACTTCTTTATTTCTTTTATTTATCGATTGAATTGAAGTCTTCCGCAGCGCAAACTCATTATTTTTGCAAACTCATTTTAAAAAGCTAAAGTAGCCAAGGAACCTCATTCACCCACCCTCTTCGGTTCCAACAAGTGGTATCAGAGCCATTTGATTTTTGTTTTAAATCAAATTCTATTATGGCTAATCTAGCAAATTAGTTTGCTCAAGGTTAATCGACAAATCGTCCCGCTCTTCACGGGTGATAACTTCGGCTATTGGGAAAATAGAATATCTCTATACATCCAATCCGTAGATTATGACCTATGGAAGATTATTGTGAAAGGTCCACACATTCTTTAAAGGAAGTTGGGGGAATCAGTGTTCCCAAAGAAATGGACGATTTCACAAGAGCGGATATGATTTTAATTTCACAAAATGTTAAAGCTTTTAATATTTTACATTGTGCTTTAGATATGAAGGAGTACAACCCAATCTCGATGTGCTCAACCGCAAAGGAGATATGGGACAAATTGCAAATTTGTCATGAGGGTACAAATCAAGTGAAGGAGACAAAGATAGATTTATTGCAACTCAAATATGAGAAATTTGAGATGGAGCCCAGAGAAGAAGTTGACTCGATGTTTAGAAGGCTCACCCAAATCATAAACGATCTTGCCCAACTTGGAGAGAAGTACCCTCCAAAGCAAATATGGAGAAGAGCTCTAAGAGCCTTGCCAAATGAATGGGATGCCAAGAGGACGGCCATCATCGAATCCAATAAAGGAGAAAGTGCATCTTATGACCTTGATGAACTTCATAGCACATTGGTGACCCATGAGCTTGAAGTGTCAACAAGGAAGGGGATAAAGGAGGATGAGAGATCCATAAGAAAGGGAATAGCCTTGATCGTAGTAAAGATCAATCCGAGGATGAAGAAGATGATGATGATGAAGAGATGATCTTGTTCACTAGAAAGTTCAAGAAATTCTTCAACAAACACAACAAGCCAAAGACCTCTAGTGCTACCAAACATGATTCAAGCACGAGGTAACTTGTTATAATTGTCAAGATAAAGGTCATTATGCTAACAAATGTCCTAGGAAGAAGAATGAGGACAAAGGAAAGAAGAAGGTTCTTATAGCCACATGGAGTGATAGTGACTCCGATGAAGAAGAAGCAACAAATATTTGTCTAATGGCTCTTGGAGATGAAGAATGAAGAGGAAGCTGATGAGGTACCATCTTATGATGAATTATTAAATGCTTATAATGAACACATTGATTGTCTTGGTAGAACCAAGAAGATCAATAAATTACTTAAGCTAGATTTGGCTAAGAAGGAAGAAGAAAATATTACTTTGAAAAATCAAGTGCATGATTTAAAGACATCTTTTGCCAAGTTTAGTGATAGTAGTTTAAAGATGAATGAATTGCTTGGCTTGCAACGTTGTAGCTTTGTTAAAGCCGGACTAGGCTTTTCAAGCAAATCTAAAATATTTTCAAGCTTGTTGGCTAAACCTAAGCATAATTCTCCTACTTGCAATTATTGTTGTAAAAATGATCATACTAAAAATAAATGTAGGTTTGCTAAAATTCAATACCAACCTAACAAAATGTGGAAATGGATTCCAAAGGCATTGATGAAGGCTAACCCTCAAGAAACCAAAAATCAAATGGGTACCAAAGATCCTCTGTGAGACCCCGTTATTAATCAAGATATTTAGGTGCGATAAGAGAACTAATCATTCATGTGCATATATCAGAGTAATAGTGCCGTGTTGATTATCCTGAGCTTAAGAGATTACAGTACCAAAAGTTTAAAAGGATTTACACATATTCCTACCAAAATGTACTACACTATAGTCTTACTCTACTTCGTGTAGAAGCTATACAAAAATTTCTCTAACATGCTACTCCTGTAGCACTCCTGATAGCTCAGTATTTCAACCCCGACCCTGGTTCTCATCATCAAAAGCACCTACAAAGACAACCCCCAACACATGAGTATACCGTGATTCTTATTCAACATAATATGAATGTAAAGCGTAAATGCACAAATAATAAATACAAAGTACTTCCTGTATTTCCCAGCATTTATAACGCCCATTGGTTGTCCTTGTACCATAACTCATAATAAAACACATTATATGGAATTATGGATTCTTTAATAATGTCATGACATATCACCTCTTTCTTTACACAACTTTTGAGTCATATATCAACAGTTATTTTAATGCTTCTTGCTTCAACATCTCATAATGAGCGGTACATTCTTCCCCGCTTCATTACTACATAATCTCATAATGAGCGGTACAATCTTCTCCGCTTCATTACTACATAATCTCATAATGAGCGGTACATTCTTCCCCGCTTCATTACTACATAATCTCATAATGAGCGGTACAATCTTCCCCGCTTCATTACTACATAACAAGCATAAGCATTAAACATACATTGTGATCTCTCTTGACTCGTGGAATACACCTATTTATTCCACATCACAATATGCAACAACAATGCATAATAACATGTATCATACTCTTAATGCATCACATTGCATTCATCATGTGTCAAATAGACAAACATAAAGTACATGTTACCGTTGGGATGCCCGTTCGTCGCTTACGTACCTTTCAAAATGTAGAAGAGTCAACAGACTTTATCTCCTCGACTGTGCTGGTACCTGAGATGGTTCTACATAACCACACAACACAATATTAGGCACCTCATAATAATCCAAAATCCATACTTAAATAAAAATCTGATTTTTAAAACGCCAGGCACTACCGATCGATCGGTGAACTGTTTGATTTAAACAAAAAAAGCTACGGCTTTTGCCGATCGATCGGTGTTCTTTACCGATCGATCGGTAGCTCTGTTTCAACCCAGATTTTCCAGAATTGTCTAACATCGATTTTCATACTCCTCAACCTAACATGTAAGACATACAACATGCCCAAAACCAACATGCTAGCAGTTACAATACACTACCCTGAGTGTATTCATATCAAATTTATACCCCAAATATAAATCCACATGCATAAACGTCGTCCATTTACATGAGTACTCGATCAACGTTTCCGGAAACAGGACAACATATTTCATTTCCAGATTTCTTGAGCACTTCATTTCATGCTATTAAAACTATAACATATATCATAAAACATGCTCAAACAAAAACGTCATGGGCTTTACAAAACTACCATGCATGTACTCAAATCGAAGGTTCACCAAAAACCCATCTAACATGCATGATATCACCTCCTCAATATCACTCCCAATCCATATTTTTCCAGAAAAAAAAAACAGGGCAAATATCTACCCAGATTTTCGAACACCCTATTTCACATGCTTTAATCCTTCACATTAAACATGTAACATGCTCAAGGAAAAATACTGAGAGCTTCATAATAACACCATGTAAGCATTTAAATCGAAGGTTTTAAGAAACATAAGCTAACATGCCAATTTCACACTACTTAAAAGCAAGAACTTAAACAAGTTTAAATCAAAAACAAGGCATGGTTCTCACCCTACTTTGCTCCGATTTTTTAGAGGCTTCCAAGGAATGAAAATGGCAAGGCTCCTCACGGTTTTGCTCAGCAGGTGCTGGAGGTTATTTGGGAGAGAAGGCTCGAGATTTGGAAATGGAGGAGGAGGCTGAATGATTGTGCCAAGTGGGGTGATTAATCAGCCTTGTACAATTGATTGGTATGGGTTGGGGGGGTGGTTGGGTGTTGGGTGGTATGATGTGTTATGTTTTGGTCCCGGTATTTAGCACGATGTATTAAAATATCCTCACATGATATTTATAGTATTTTCTCAATAAAATACTTCAATTCCCATGTAACATGCTTCACCAAAACAAATAACACACACCCCAAATAAACATGCCACAACCCCAAAATCCCAACATATAGCACATGCATCCTGAAATTTATTTCCTCAATAATATTAATTCAATCCCATGAATTAACACCCAAATAAACATAATTTAAAATTAATGATTAAAACACATAATCATTTCGGGGATATCACAATACTCCCCTACTTATAAGATTTCGCCCTCGAAATCAGCATGCACTTACCCAAAATAAAATAAAACATAAATCACCATGTGTCGCTCTGTCTCCCACGTGGCCTCCTCGACACCCCTACGATTCCACTGTACTTTGACCATAGGAATGACTTTGTTCCGAAGCCTGCGGTCTGTTCTATCCAGAATCCTGATAGGCCGCTCCACATAGGAAATATCGGACTCAAACTGCACCTCCGAAGGCTGCAACACATGCGAAGGATCTGGCTCGTACTTCCTCAGCATAGACACATGGAACACATCGTGTATACCAGACAGAGAGGGCGGTAAAGCTAAACGGTACGCCAGAGTACCCACACGCTGTAAGATCTCATACGGCCCCACATATCTCGGGGACAACTTCCCCCGCATACCAAACCGTACTACACCTCTGAAAGGTGAGATCTTTAGAAAGACTCTGTCGCCTAACTGAAACTCCAACGGCCTACGCCGCTGATTGGCATACGCTGCATGTCTGTCTTGAGCTACCTTCATCTTTCTCCTGATAATCTTTACCTTTTCTTCCATATCCTGGACCAACTCTGGTCCTCCGACCGATTTACCTGCAACGTCTGCCATATAGGGCTTCAAATGGAGCCATCTGTATGCTAGCCTGGTAACTGTTATTATAAGAAAATTCCACCAAGGCTACTGAGTCCTGCCACGAAGTGTCGAACTCCAGCACACAAGCCCTCAACATATCTTCGAGCGTCTGTATCGTACGCTCGGTCTGTCCGTCCGTCTGGGGATGATAGGCTGTGCTCAACCTCAACTCTGTACCTAGAGCTGACTGAAGACCCTCCCAGAAGTGAGATGTGAACCGCGGATCTCGATCAGACACAATCGAAACAGGGATCTCATGCAGTCTCACTACATCTCTGACATATAACTGTGCCATCCTCAATTACGTGAAGGTCATACAGTAGGGAATGAAATGAGCACTCTTAGTCAATCTGTCGACGACTACCCATATAGCATCAAAACCCGAAACAGTCCTCGGTAAGTGGGTCACGAAATCCATAGACACGTGCTGCCACTTCCACTCGGGTATCTCCAAACTCCTTAGCTCACCTCCAGGCCTCTGCCTTTCAGCCTTCACCTGCCGACAAATCAAACAGCGCTTGACGAATGAAGTAACATCCTGTTTCATTCGCCTCCACCAGAACTGGCTGTGTAGGTCCTTATACATCTTCTTCCCGCCCGGGTGGATACTTTCCTGCTGCAATGAGCTCGCTGTAATATACCATGTCGCAACTCGGGTGTATCTGGAACCACCCATCTGTCGCTGAGTCTCAGAGAACCGTCCTCAGCCACTCTGAATCTCGATGGCTGACCTGAATGAACCATTGACATCCATCTCTGAACCTCTGCGTCGGTCCCCTGAGCCTTCCTGATGTGATCATAAATAACAGGCTCAGCTAACAAGGTCAAAACCTGTACCGGTGAAGCAGACACATCATAATCAAATCCCAAAAGGCAGTAGGAGCCCAACATAGCTGATAGACACATGGCATCCTCTGCTGTGCTCCTCACCTTCCGACTCAAAGCGTCAGCTGTCAAGTTTGCTTTTCCCGGGTGGTATTCGATTTCACAATCGTAATCCTTCAGCAAATCCATCCATCTCCTCTGCCTCATGTTCAGCTCAGCCTGTGTAAACAAGAACTTCAGGCTCTTGTGATCAGTGAAGATGGTAAATGAGGTACCATATAAGTAGTGTCGCCATATCTTTAGGGCGAACACTATAGCTGCTAATTCCAGATCATGGACTGGATACCTCGTCTCGTGTGGCTTCAACTGTCTAGAAGCATAAGCCACTACATGCCTGTCCTGCATCAGTACGCATCCTAGACCCTGTAGCGATGCATCAGTATAAAGAACAAATCCTTTGTTCTCCCTGGGAATCACTAGAACTGGTGCAGTAGTCAGTCTGTGCTTTAATTCCCGGAAACTCTGCTCACAAGCCTCTGACCAACAAAATGGGACTCCCTTCTGAGTCAGCTGTGTAAGTGGCTTGGCGATCTTTGAGAAACCCTCGACGAAGCGTCGATAATAGCCGGCCAGACCAAGAAAACTTCGAATCTCACTGACTGAAGTAGGGGCAGACCAATCCATAACTTCCTCTACCTTCCTCGGGTCTACTGATATCCCCTCTCGTGATATGATATGGCCCAAGAATGCTACACTGCTAAGCCAAAACTCACATTTGCTGAGTTTGGCGTACAACTGATGATCTCAGATGATCTGAAGCACTATCCTCAGATGATCGGTATGATCCTCCTCACTTCTTGAATAGACAAGGATGTCATCAATGATTACGATCACAAACTGATCGAGGTACTCCTGAAATACTCTGTTCATCAAGCTCATAAAGACTGCAGGTGCATTTGTCACACCGAAAGGCATCACCAAGAACTCATAGTGTCCATACCGAGTTCTAAAAGCCATCTTTTGGACATCGCCAGCTCTAACCCGTACCTGGTTATAGCCTGACCTCAAGTCTATCTTTGAGTACACCTCTGTACCCTGAAGCTGATAAAAAAGGTCATCAACCCTCGGAAGTGGATACCTGTTCTTCACTGTGGTCTTGTTCAGTTGCCTGTAGTCAATGCACAGACGCATTGAACCATCCTTCTTTTTCACGAACAAGACTGGTGCACCCCAAGGCGATACACTAGGACGAATGTATCCCTTGTCGAGGAGCTCCTGTAACTGTACCTTCAGCTCCCTCAGCTCTGCCGGTGTCATCCTGTAAGGAGCACGGGAAATAGCAGAAGTCCCTGGCAGCAGCTCAATGGCAAACTCAACATCCCTGACAGGCGGAAATCCCGGAATCTCATCTGGGAACACATCAATGAACTCCGCCACGACCGGAATGTCCTCGGCTCTCACTTCCTTCTCTTCTGATACATCCACGGCATAAATAAGGTAGCCCTTGTGGCCGCTTTCCAATAATAACGACATCTTAACCGCTGAGATTACTGGAATCTTTGGACGAGAGCCGTCCCCATAAAAAGTCCACTGGAACCCCTGATCAGATAGAAAACGAACAATCTTCTGTTGGCAATCTACCACAGCTCGGTATCTGCTCAACACGTCAATGCCGATAATGCAGTCAAAATCTGCCATCTCTAACTGAATCATATCGGCCCTCAGATCGTTGCCCTCAAAATAAATGAGGCAATCAGATAACAATCGGTCAGCAATCACATGCTTCCCCGTGGGTGTCTAGACCATGAGAGGCGTGGGTAACAGAGACGAGCACAAGCGGTGTCTCTCCACAAAAGCAGCAGATACAAAAGAATGAGAAGCACCTGTATCTATCAATATAAGTGCAGGGTACGTAAGTAAATGACACGTACCAGCAATGACCTCCTCCGGGGCTGCCTCAGCCTGCTCCCTAGTCAGTGCATACACTTGACCCTGCGGCGGTCCTGCCGTCTGACCTCCCTGTGGTCGAGGTGCGAACTGCTGTCTCTGTGGTGCCCTCCCAGCATCAAACCTTGGCCTATTCGGCCCAGAGTCTGCCTGTCTCTGTGGTGCTCTCCGATTGGGGAAACCTCGAGCCAAGTGGCCCACCTTGCCACAAACATAACAACCCTTACAGTCACGTGACAAGTGCCATCCTCCACAATGGTCACACCTGCTTCCTCCTGCCTTGCTCCCCTGTGTGGGTCCCCGATTGATTTGCTTCTGGCCCTGAGACTTCTTCCCACCAAATCTGGAAGATGATGAGGCCCCACGAGCCTTGAACTGGTCCCCTCGTGGCCTCAGGCTATCAACAGCTGGTCCCTGAGGTGGTACAAAAGGGGGTACAACGTCCTTGTACGCGCCCACTGCAATCTCTGCCAACTCCGCTCGTGTCAGGGCGTCATCAAATGAGCTGGGGTTGTTGGAGACAACCCGATCAAACAGCTCTGGCCTCAGTCCCTTCAGGAAATTTCTCATCTTAGCATGATTGCTGACAGCAATATGAGGTACATACCTCAGCAGTGAGGAATACTGCATAGCGTAGTCTGATACTCTTAGGCTGCCCTGCTTCAAATTGTTGAACTCATCTTCCTTTAATTGTCTGGCAGCTGCAGAAAAGTACCGGTTAAGAAACCGGGTCCTGAATACAGTCCAATCCACCGTCATACCCTGAGCTCTCAGCTCCATAACTGTTGTCTTCCACCACATGGAAGACTTCTTCGCTAATTGGAACTCTGCCAACCTCAGCCAGGCAGTCCTTGCACAGGGTGCCGATACGAATATCTGTTCCAGTCTCTCAAGCCATTCCTCGGCTGCTTCCCCAGTCTCTGTCCCTTCAAATAGTGGTGGATGATAGCTCAAGAACTGGGTCAGACTTATCTCCCCTGGTAGCAGCATCTGTGCTATAGGCTCCAAGCCTACTGCAGGTGGCGGTAACGGATCGTCTGAGCAATACTAGCGTTCATAATGCCCATATCCCCTACCTCTTCTTGGAGGTTCTCCGGGTTAATAGCCGACATGCTGCAACACAAGAGTTAACAACAATACCAAAAGCAGTTCATAATATAAGCCGTTAGATAACAAGAGTATCATATTCAAAAGCATGTTAGTATAACACTTATACAACAATATGCATCACATGCATAACATGCCCAACAATGAATACCTAGCCAACTTGTCTCTAAAGGCTACCCTTCACTCTTCCCTGGTTATCTAACCACTACTCTGATACCACTAAATGTGAGACCCCGTTATTAATCAAGATATTTAGGTGCGATAAGAGAACTAATCATTCATGTGCATATATCAGAGTAATAGTGTCGTGTTGATTATCCTGAGCTTAAGAGATTACAGTACCAAAAGTTTAAAAGGAATTACACATATTCCTACCAAAAGGTACTACACTATAGTCTTACTCTACTTCGTGTAGAAGCTATACAAAATTTTCTCTAACATGTTAATCCTGTAGTACTCCTTATAGCTCAGCATTTCAACCCCGACCCTGGTTCTCATCATCAAAAGCACCTACAAAGACAACCCCCAACACATGAGTATACCGTGATTCATATTCAACATAATATGAATGTAAAGCGTAAATGCACAAATCATAAATACAAAGTACTTCCTGTATTTCCCAGCATTTATAACGCCCATTGGTTGTCCCTGTACCATAACTCATAATAAAACACATTATATGGAATTATGGATTCTTTAATAATGTCATGACATATCACCTCTTTCTTTACACAGCTTTTGAGTCATATATCAACAGTTATTTTAATGCTTCTTGCTTCAACATCTCATAATGAGCGGTACATTCTTCCCCGCTTCATTACTACATAATCTCATAATGAGCGGTACATTCTTCCCCGCTTCATTACTACATAATCTCATAATGAGCGGTACAATCTTCCCCGCTTCATTACTACATAACAAGCATAAGCATTAAACATACACTGTGATCTCTCTTGACTCGTGGAATACACCTCTTTATTCCACATCACAATATGCAACAACAATGCATAATATGCAACAACAATGCATAATAACATGTATCATACTCTTAATGCATCACATTGCATTCATCATGTGTCAAATAGACAAACATAAATTACATGTTACCGTTGGGATGCTCGTACGTTGCTTACGTACCTTTCTAAATGTAGAGGAGTCAACAGACTTTATCTCCTCGACTGTGCTGGTACCTGAGATGGTTCTACATAACCACACAACACAATATTAGGCACCTCATAATAATCCAAAATCCATACTTAAATAAAAATCTGATTTTAAAACGTCAGGCACTACCGATCGATCGGACCTTATCACCGATCGATCGGTGAACTGTTTGATTTAAACAAAAAAAGCTACGGCTTTTGCCGATCGATCGGTGTTCTTTACCGATCGATCGGTAGCTCTGTTTCAACCCAGATTTTCCAGAATTGTCTAACATCGATTTTCATACTCCTCAAACTAACATGTAAGACATACAACATGCCCAAAACCAACATGCTGGCAGTTACAATACACTACCCTGAGTGTATTCATATCAAATTTATACCCCAAATATAAATCCACATGCATAAACGTCGTCCATTTACATGAGTACTCGTCAACTTTTCCGGAAACAGGACAACATATTTCATTTCCAGGTTTCTTGAGCACTTCATTTCATGCTATTAAAACTATAACATATATCATAAAACATGCTCAAACAAAAACGTCCTGGGCTTTACAAAACTACCATGCATGTACTCCAATCGAAGGTTCACCAAAAACCCATCTAACATGCATGATATCACCTCCTCAATATCACTCCCAATCCATATTTTTCCAGAAAAAAAAACAGGGCAAATATCTACCCAGATTTTCGAACACCCTATTTCACATGCTTTAATCCTTCACATAAAACATGTAACATGCTCAAGGAAAAATACTGAGAGCTTCATAATAACACCATGTAAGTATTTAAATCGAAGGTTTTAAGAAACCTAAGCTAACATGCCAATTTCACACTACTTAAAAGCAAGAACTTAAACAAGTTTAAATCAAAAACAGGGCATGGTTCTCACCCTACTTTGCTCCGATTTTTGAGATGCTTCCAAGGAATGAAAATGGCAAGGCTCCTCACGGTTTTGCTCAGCAGGTGCTGGAGGTTATTTGGGAGAGAAGGCTCGAGATTTGGAAATGGAGGAGGAGGCTGAATGATTGTGCCAAGTGGGGTGATTAATCAGCCTTGTACAATTGATTGGTATGGGTTGGGGGGTGGTTGGGTGTTGGGTGGTATGATGTGTTATGTTTTGGTCCCGGTATTTAGCACGATGTATTAAAATATCCTCACATGATATTTATAGTATTTTCTCAATAAAATATTTCAATTCCCATGTAACATACTTCACCAAAACAAATAACACACACCCCAAATAAACATGCCACAACCCCAAAATCCCAACATATAGCACATGCATCCTGAAATTTATTTTCTCAATAATATTAATTCAATCCCATGAATTAACACCCAAATAACATAATTTAAAATTAATGATTAAAATCACATAATCATTTCGGGGATATCACATCCTCCTATTGTTAATTTGTTTTGTAGGGACAACAAAGAGATGGATGATGAAGGGACTAGCACCTCAAGGGAGGAAACCATCTTACGCACCTCAATAGAGGAAGCGCGAGGCATAGGACCAATGACAAGAACGTACTCTTGTCATCAAAGGTAAATTTATTTTGTGCATTTAAAAGAGCAATTCAATCATTGGCACAAATTTATTGTGACCAATAAATATTGAAGCTCAAAATTCATTGATAGTAAAATGCATTTCCCCTTAGCATGTACACATATAAATTGTTTTGTTGCATGATGTATGCTTATCCTTTTATATTAAGTATCTTGATATGCCTTGAATTCAAATTTGAATATACTATGTGAAAATGTGAAATTTATGTGATTAAGCATGCTATAATTGTTTAGATGCTCTATCTTTTATAATGCTATCATGATTTTAATAAATTTATCAAATGGTGCTTTGAGACTTTTAATGTTTATTGGGCACAAGTGCATGAACTCTTGGTAGAACATATGCACAATTTGCAATGTTTAGAATTCATTGTTGATTGCCTTAAACGCATGTTTGTATTCCTCTAAATAATTTAATCTTAGGCTTGTTATGCTTATTACATGCTTGATGAGGAACATGTGTAAATTGTTAAAATATGGCTATGTGTCAACATATAATTATGCTATGTTTATTTAATTTTGTACTTTTTGATTATCACAAAAAGGGGGGGAATTTTGTGATAAACTTGAAGTTTAATTCATGCATAGTTTGAGGGGGAGAGTTTTTGTATGCATGGTTTGAGGGGGAGAGTTGGTTGCTTTATGCTTTACTTGGTAATCTTGTATGTGCTATGCAATGGTTAAGGGGGAGTAATGTTTACTCACATTTCATGCATATTACATATTCAAGTTTATCAAGTTTTGTGATCATCAAAAAGGGGGAGATTGTTGAGCCTTAAACGCATGGTTGTGTTTAATGCTTTAACTTATCTCCGGATTATTTTTAAGTTTTGATGATCAACAAAACTTGTGTTTGTTATACTAATGTGTCTACTTAGTGTACATGTTTAATGGTTAAAAAGAGAATTGATTGAAGAAAAACAAGTGTGCAAATTCTGGTCTGGATCGCCTCAGGCGATGGCAGCCAGGAAGGCATCGCAACGCACATCGACAGAGGCGACGCCGAGTCTCGCGCGCAGGGGGAGTTCACTCGAGGCGATGGCCTGAACGCCAGAGGCGATTGGTGCTTCACCTGAGGCGATGAAAGATTTTGAGCAGCTGAGGCTACGGCATTGATTTGTGGAATTGATCGTGTTGGGTTTTGGAAACCCAAATAATCTTGGTTTTGATGTTAACAAAACTTGTTATTGTGTTGCTAACATATTTCATCAAGTGTGCAGTTCATAGATCATAATTAAGAGCTTGATGAATTACTAAGAAGTAGCTTGAAAATATCAAGCTGAACCAAGTCTGAAACCCTGGCAGAGCGTATTGTTTCGATCATATCTAATAGCTCGGATATCGAAATGGCGTGCTTCCAAATAGGTTGAACAGCCAACTCAAAATACTAAAAGTAATATTTCACAACAGATCGGCTAGTTCGAATGTTATCAAGGAGAAAAGACGCCTGCAAGATCGATCTGTACCGCGAAGAAATAGCAAGTTGTTTCAGCAAGCAACTGTCAGTATGTTGGGCATAACTCTTAGCTCGCTTATTGGAACGAGACAATTCAGTATGGGTTGGAAAGCTAAGACAAATATCTACAAGTCATCATTGGAAGTCAAATACTGAATCAGAATTTAAGATGGACAAAACGCTTCTGCAAATCACGCCATGTGCTGCTGCATCCAGCAAACAGACAGTAGAAGCATCGCCTTGTATTTCAAGCATAACTCTCTCATACGAACTCGAAATCGAGTGATTCTTGATTCCGTAGAAAGCTAAGAGAAAGGGCTAAAACTTTCATGTAGATCACTTTGCCCATAAATCAAAGAATCAAGAGCTACAAGCAACAGATCATAAGAGAAAGTTTATCAATCTGTTTTGTATCAAGCTGATTGTTCAGACTGATCCGGCCAGACTGATCTGCCTAGATTAATCCAGGCCAGACTGAGCTGCCAAAGCTAATCTGTCCAAGCTTATCCGTCCAGACTGATCTGTCCAAGCTGATCAGGCCAATCCGGTCCGAACTACAAAGAGCCCAGAAACCATAATATGACTGTTGCAAGCTCGGGAATGGTGCAGAACCTTTTCCAACGGGCATATTATTGTGTCTAACGTATATATCATTACTTGGGGCTATATATACATGATTTGGAAGCTCAATAACAGCTGATTGAAGATCAATCCAAGCTTTCCAAAGCAAACTCACTTGGGATTCAATTGGGGAACTACAAAGACAAAAGTTGCTAAATGAAGAGCACTCCCCAAACATTTGGCACCACTTACCTTGCTATATCAGATTCAATATGGAATCATTTGTGCCTTTGTATTCACTCTATTCATTGTATTTGAGAGCTTAATAGATGAGTGAATATCATTGTAATGGTTGATGATTTATCACAACCGATGAGAGGTCTTTGTATGTGAGACATTAAAGAACATACATAGTTGAGTTGCTAGGAGTTCTAGTTGGATGGGAATTCCCAGCTGGATCGGGTTTGTACAACGGGATTGTATAAATCAAAGTCTTCTAGTGGAATCCTTCCAAGAGATGGAAGAAGGGGAGACGTAGAAGGATTACACCACCTTCGAACTTCCATAAACAAATGCTTGTTTATTTACTTTATTTGCATATCTTTAAAATGCCTTTCAAATGTTTAATCGGTTATAGAGCGGGTTATGTCGAGTGTCTTCCGCTCGGTTTGTAATCGAACTCGATATAATCTCTTGGTGCATTAATTCAAGAACACGAGCTATTGAAGCTCAAGTTGGTTGAACTCGGGTGTGGAATGGCAACCCACCCCTGAAATCGATCCTGACAAGTGGTATCAGAGCGGTTTGTTCTTGGAAAGCATTTTAACCGATTTTTTTAGCGGATATCTTTTAAAATCATTTTCAAAATTTTTCTCATGAGCATGAAATATTTTCATAGCATATTTTTTCAAAACTTGGTGTATGAAACTTTTTAGCATAAAAATCAATTTCATTGCATTCATTTTGCACGAAAATAATTTTAAAATCTATTTTAAAGGTTTAATTTTCGTTCAATCTGTTCTTAACTCGTTTTTTAGTTTAAAATTTTTATTTTGAGATTTTATCTAACAATTTTCGAAGCATTCAGTTTTTCTGGCAGCTTGCAGCGACTTTGGGAAAATTGGCATAACTTCTTGCTCGGATGTCCAAATGACAAACCGTTTTTTGCGTTGCAAACTATACTCTTAGAGGTTCGCAACGGTATAGGTCTTGTAGCCTAATTATTAACGAGGAGATACAGTTTATTCTGTAAAGTTGGACTAAGTGTGCTACCACCGCTAAAAGATGAAATGGACATTGTTGAGTTTTGTCAAGAAATTCAAATTTGTTGCTAAGTATGCTACATGCATCATCAAAAGTGGTTATTTTTGTTCAAATATTAAATGTGCATTGCAATTTTTTAATTTATTTTAGCCTACCCCATTTTCCCATCACTTGTTCAAATTTTCAAACCTTTAAAAATTAAGGGGGAGAGTTTAATCTCAATCCTTGAGGGGGAGTAAATTTTATTTGTCTTCCTTTTTGATTCACACAAAAAGGGGGAGAAATATGTTGTTTAAAAAATATGATTTTTCTTGTTATTCAACATTATGCTTTAATGTTCATATTTTTATTCAAGTTTTGTGATCATCAAAAGGGGGAGATTATTGGGTTTTGGAAACCCGAATAATCTTGGTTTTGATGTTAACAAAACTTGTTATTGTGTTGCTAACATATTTCATCAAGTGTACAGTTCATAGATCATAATTAAGAGCTTGATGAATTACAAAGAAGTAGCTTGAAAATATCAAGCTGGACCAAGTCTGAAATCCTGGCAGAGCGGTTTGTTTCGATCATATCTAATAGCTCGGATATCAAAATGGCATGCTTCTAAATAGGTTGAACAGCCAACTCAAAATACTAAAAGTCGTATTTCACAACAGATCGGCAAGTTCGAATCTGATCAAGGAGAAAAGACGCCTGCAAGATCGAGCTGTACCGCGAAGAAACAACAAGCTGTTTCAGCAAGCAACTGTCAGTCTGTTGGGCATAACTCTTAGCTCGCTTATCGGAACGAGACGATTCAGTATGGGTTGGAAATCTAAGACAAAGATCTACAAGTCATCTTTGGAAGTCAAAGACTGAATCGGACGTTACAATTGCCAAAAAGCTTCTGCAAGTCACGCCATATGCTGCTGCATCCAGCAAACAGACAGCAGGAGAATCGCCTCGTATTTCAAGCATAACTCTCTCATACGAACTCAAAATCGAGCGATTCTTGATTCCATAGAAAGATAAGAGAAAGGGCTACAACTTTCATGTAGATCACGTTGCCCAGAAATCAAAGAATCAAGAGCTACAAGCAACAGATCAGAAGAGCAAGTTTATCAATCTGTTTTGTATCAAGCTGATTGTTCAGACTGATCTACCCAGACTGATCCAGACCAGACTGAGCTGTCCAGACCAGATTGAGCTGCCCAAGCTGATCTGTCCAAGCTGATCCGGCCAGACTGATCTATCCAAGCTGATCCGGCCAGTCCGGTCCGAACTACAAAGAGCGCAGAAACCAGAATATGACCGTTGCAAGCTCGGAAATGGTGCAAAACCTTTTCCAACGGGCATATTCTTCTGTCTAACGTATATATCATTATTTTGGGGCTATAAATACATGTTTTGGAAGCTCAATAACAGCTGATTGAAGATCAATCCAAGCCTTCCAAAGCAAACCTACTTGGGATTCAATTGGGGAACATCAAAGACAAAAGTTGTTAAATGAAGAGCACTCCCCAAACATTTGGCACCACTTACCTTGCTATATCAGATTCATTATGGAATCATTTGTGCCTTTGTATTCACTCTATTCATTGTATTTGAGAGCTTAATAGATTAGTGAATATCATTGTAACGGTTGATGATTTATCACAACCGATGAGAGGTCTTTGTATGTGAGACATTAAAGAACATACATAGTTGAGTTGCTAGGAGTTCTAGTTGGATGGAAATTCCCAACTGGATCGGGTTTGTACAACGGGATTGTATAAATCAAAGTCTTCTAGTGAAATCCTTCCATGAGATGGAAGAAGGGGAGACGTAGAAGGATTACACCACCTTCGAACTTCCATAAACAAATGCTTGTTTATTTACTTTATTTGCATATCTTTAAAATGCCTTTCAAATGTTTAATTGGTTATAGAGCGGGTTATGTCGAGTGTCTTCCGCTCGGTTTTGTAATCGAACTCGATGTAATCTCTCGGTGCATTAATTCAAGAACACGAGCTATTGAAGCTCAAGTTGGTTGAATGGTGTGCGCTTATCGTGTACGCCCAAATTAACCCCACTCAATCCTCAAGATTGATAACAATAATGTAGTAGCGTGAGTAGGGATCGATCCCACGAGGAGGTGTGAATCTTTGTGTTAATGAAAATCAAAATCAAAAGAATAAAAGATGGGGTTGTGAATGAATTATACTAATTAAAATTAAAACTAAAGATTAAAGTAATGAAAGTGATTCTTGGTATCGGTCGACTCTTCCTTGGAATTATCATCTATTTCATCGATTCACAAAAGACTCAGTTTTTCATATGAATATTCATCGTTGGACGTTTAATCCAATAATCAAAGTCCTATCTCACCTTACGTGTAGTTAAGTAGCCCAAGCGTTCTAGTTTAACCCTTATCAAACAATCAATCAAAATACAAGCGATTAAGATTTAAATCGATGATAGCATATGAACTAGTGAGATCGATGAAGCTAAACAACATAATCCAAGCGTCTATGTTTAATCTAGTCAAGTGTTCTTCCTAAGAATTTAACAAACTCACAAGCGGAAATTCATCAATCTTAGTTGCTTCGTAAATTAGAGGGATCAAACGATTCCGTATTTGATATCTAATTTAGCGTTAGATTTCATGCAAGTTATTAGGTTGTCAATCCAATAAACAAACACAACAATCATATCAATAAAATCAGAAAAACTCTTGATACTCAATAAAATTGATAATTAAAGCGTAAGAATCTCCCCAAGATAAATAAATCCAAGGATTTGTCTTCCTCAACCAAGAATTAAAACTAGCTAGACATAATCTAAGATAAAGCAATAAATAAAAACAAGGGAAAGAAAACTAATCCAATCTCCGCTCGTCGAGGTGTCAATCCCGCCTTCGCTTCGATCTTCGTAGCGTTCTTCAACAAAATTGAGAGAAAAATTATAAAACTATCCTAAACTACTCTACCCTAACTATCTATATGGTTAAAAGGTCTGAATTTCGAGTATATATGTATTGGGAGGCTGATGGAGTAGGTTAGAATCCATGTGGGAAGGAAAGAAATCAAGAATTTTCACTTTCCAAAAGTCTTCTGGCGTAATTACGCGTAGAATGGCGTAGCTACGCCTACACATGCCGTAGCGTTGGCGTAATTACGCCTAATAATGGCGTAATTACGCCTGTCATCAATTTTTCTGGCGAGTTTCGTATTTTGGCCGTAACTTTCTCGTCCGAACTCTGAATTCGATGAATCAGCTGTCCACGCGAAGATAACTCAAAGTTCTACAACTTTTCTATGGAACACATTTCCAAAACATGGCTCGAACATATAGAAATTTGAGGAGCAAGAAGCAACATGTGTCTTGGATTCTGGTTTTTTCCTCTTTTCTTCAACTTTATTGCTTCTTTCATCATTTTAGCTTGATTTCTTCACATTTCCCTATATTTACACAAATATACGATTAGGTAGCATATGTATCAATTTATCCATCAAAATATACAAATCGTAGACAATTAAGCGTAATAGATGTGTCTATTTCTAGTCACATCAAACACCCCCATACTTACTCTTTACTCGACCTCGAGTAAATCAGACAAAACTAAAATCTTTTTGCTTGGCTCATAGCATCAAAACAAACTAACTTGTCCTCACTTTTATGCCTCAACAATTATAAACATGCATAGTAATGAAAGGCGGTGAAAAATTAACAGTGGAACAATTTCAATCCCTATACATTTCATACTCAACAAAATAGTGAACGTGTGTGTGGTCATAAACAAGTGTTGTGTACAAATTATAGTTCCAAAATATGTAAATCCACAATAGTTCAAGTCATACACTAACACAAGTATAAGCTCACTTGCACACTCTTCTCCACTATCTTAGCTACTTTGCAAACATAAATCAAGTAGGTCTTTATTAGCTTGTAGCTTGGCCTAGGTATTGGCTTATGAAAGAAAGGGTAAGGATATTCAAACAAGAGAGTATGATGAAATGCACACTAAAAGCTTCTCTTCTTGTATGAATTTTTCAAACCTTGTTCATTTTTTTCAAGGTTTATTTCAACATTTTTCTTCTTTAGTGCCTTGGCTCCCCTTGGAGTCATATTTTTATCTATTTTCTCAAGGCATTCCTTTTTCTTTCATGCATTCCATTCTTTTGACAATTAAGCTCACAAATATACTTCAATGATTCCCAAGTGCATTTGAATGAAATACATCATACTCCCTTAAAAGGTATGGATTAAAATCACATTTAGGCTCATTAGGGAAGGATGATAAGCTAGTCAAGGAATGTTGAATGGGGGTCTTGAGTATGCTTAGCATACTCCCATTCTTTTACATTAAGGCTCAAAAAGGGTACTAGAGATTGATTTTGTTTACATGGTAGGCTTGAAAGGCTCAAACGCATCAAAGATTGCCTATATCACTTTCATGTTTGCAAGTAGTCTAGACATACGCCTCAAAGAGCATGTAGTTAAGTTCTAGCATGTATTAGAGACTTCTTAAGACTATCACAAAGTTTACACAATCTTCACTAAGCTATGCACACTTCACAAGCCATGACAATAATGTGCTCAAAATATTCAACTACTAAGTTAAAGTAAACTTTGCATTAGAGTTCAAAGTGTTCCAAGGTTAACAATTCACCTATGTTCAAAAGCATGCATGATATCAATTAGGTTTCATCATGGGCTAGTGATTCTAAGCATGTGTTCATTACTTATGAGCTCAAAATTTTAAATTTTTCGATTTTTTTATATTTTTGAAATAAGAAAAACAATAACACACTACTAATCCCTCCCCCATACTTAAATCTTACATTGTCCCCAATGTAAGGCAAAAATAGAAGAAAAGAGAAAAGTCTAACTAGTAAAGCAATAAAAATAAAAGTAAAAGGGAGAAAGGAAACTAACTCCCCTTGGGTTGCCTCCCAAGCAGCGCCTCTGTTTAATGTCGGTGGCCCGACGCCAATCTTCTCGCTTAAGACGATGCCTATTTGCCTTGAACCTCTTGGAGGGTTTTTGTCTTTTCACTATGTCGCCTTCCTCCAAAGAAGTCAGTTGAGGTCGATCAAGATCTACCTCATGGCATCCTTTAACTTGTCGTCCCCTATGCTCGCCTTTGGGAATCTCATTCTGGTAAGATTCCTTGTTATCCACATCGACCTCTGTTTGTTCTTCAAGTATTGATGG
Source organism: Haberlea rhodopensis (assembly GCA_907163345.1). Classification (NCBI taxonomy): domain Eukaryota; kingdom Viridiplantae; phylum Streptophyta; class Magnoliopsida; order Lamiales; family Gesneriaceae; genus Haberlea; species Haberlea rhodopensis. The sequence continues at coordinate 770,026 of CAJQUN010000151.1, read as the reverse complement.
CATCAGTACCATCGTTTTTGGAGTTTCTACCTCTTTGCCACTGTCCAAGGTGTTGTCTTCGAAAAAATAGTCCCAAGGATCCATTTCAACACAGTACTCTATCGCCGACTCCTCTTCCACATCACTTGATTCATCTAAGTATTCAACATAGCTCTCAGTTGGAAACTTACCTTGCGGAGTTGTAGGATATACAAGCTCCTTTTCTTCTATTGGCACATGTATCTCCACTTCTAGCTCGGGTGGCATCAGTACCACCTTCTCCATAGTCTCCTCTTCTTCATCACTCCATGATTCGAATGCAATCATGGTCTCCTTTTGTGCTGCTATCCGATCGGCTGATCTTATTATTTGCTCCATTTGGTTACCCAAATTCTGAGTGCTAGCCCTGAATTCCTGTTGAAATTGCAAAGTACTATCATTAAGTTTCGAAAGAAGATCCTCTAAAGACTCACCAGGGGTATGATATTGAGGTTGTTGCGGCCATGGCGAATATTGTGGTATGTATGGCGGTAGATAGGACTGCATGTAAGGTGGAGGTGGGCTCATCCATTGATTGTCATAGTTGAGATTGGGATGATCACTCCAACTTGAGTTGTATGTTCTTTGTCCACTCCCTACGCCAAGTTGGTGCACAAGATACGCCAATTTGTCTAGTCGCCTATAGTCCTCCATGAAAAGATCCAATTTTTAAGAAATCAACCTGTAAGCACGAACAAACAAGAGTAGCGGTGTGGGGGAAAGAAAGAAATAAAACGAAATAGAGAAAAAAAAACAGAAAATATTAACACAAAAATATACAACGCCTCCCCGGCAACGGCGCCAAAATTTGGTGTGCGCTTATCGTGTACGCCCAAATTAACCCCACTCAATCCTCAAGATTGATAACAATAATGTAGTAGCGTGAGTAGGGATCGATCCCACGAGGAGGTGTGAATCTTTGTGTTAATGAAAATCAAAATCAAAAGAATAAAAGATGGGGTTGTGAATGAATTATACTAATTAAAATTAAAACTAAAGATTAAAGTAATGAAAGTGATTCTTGGTATCGGTCGACTCTTCCTTGGAATTATCATCTATTTCATCGATTCACAAAAGACTCAGTTTTTCATATGAATATTCATCGTTGGACGTTTAATCCAATAATCAAAGTCCTATCTCACCTTACGTGTAGTTAAGTAGCCCAAGCGTTCTAGTTTAACCCTTATCAAACAATCAATCAAAATACAAGCGATTAAGATTTAAATCGATGATAGCATATGAACTAGTGAGATCGATGAAGCTAAACAACATAATCCAAGCGTCTATGTTTAATCTAGTCAAGTGTTCTTCCTAAGAATTTAACAAACTCACAAGCGGAAATTCATCAATCTTAGTTGCTTCGTAAATTAGAGGGATCAAACGATTCCGTATTTGATATCTAATTTAGCGTTAGATTTCATGCAAGTTATTAGGTTGTCAATCCAATAAACAAACACAACAATCATATCAATAAAATCAGAAAAACTCTTGATACTCAATAAAATTGATAATTAAAGCGTAAGAATCTCCCCAAGATAAATAAATCCAAGGATTTGTCTTCCTCAACCAAGAATTAAAACTAGCTAGACATAATCTAAGATAAAGCAATAAATAAAAACAAGGGAAAGAAAACTAATCCAATCTCCGCTCGTCGAGGTGTCAATCCCGCCTTCGCTTCGATCTTCGTAGCGTTCTTCAACAAAATTGAGAGAAAAATTATAAAACTATCCTAAACTACTCTACCCTAACTATCTATATGGTTAAAAGGTCTGAATTTCGAGTATATATGTATTGGGAGGCTGATGGAGTAGGTTAGAATCCACGTGGGAAGGAAAGAAATCAAGAATTTTCACTTTCCAAAAGTCTTCTGGCGTAATTACGCGTAGAATGGCGTAGCTACGCCTACACATGCCGTAGCGTTGGCGTAATTACGCCTAATAATGGCGTAATTACGCCTGTCATCAATTTTTCTGGCGAGTTTCGTATTTTGGCCGTAACTTTCTCGTCCGAACTCCGAATTCGATGAATCAGCTGTCCACGCGAAGATAACTCAAAGTTCTACAACTTTTCTATGGAACACATTTCCAAAACATGGCTCGAACATATAGAAATTTGAGGAGCAAGGAGCAACATGTGTCTTGGATTCTGGTTTTTTCCTCTTTTCTTCAACTTTATTGCTTCTTTCATCATTTTAGCTTGATTTCTTCACCTTTCCCTATATTTACACAAATATACGATTAGGTAGCATATGTATCAATTTATCCATCAAAATATACCAAATCGTAGACAATTAAGCGTAATAGATGTGTCTATTTCTAGTCACATCATTGAACTCGGGCCTGGAATGGCAACACACCCCCGAAATCGATCCTGACAGATCGCCTGAGGCGATGCGTGCATTATGGTGACCGTTGGGGCACGACGATGGTGATCGCCCGAGGCGATGTCCGAGGCGATCGTGGAGTGATTTCAGCCTTATGTGTAGCAACTGCTAGTAGGAGTCTTGGGGGCTCCTACACTATAAATATGGATGCTTTGGAGCATTTTTGTAAGGACCCCTGTGCCCCTAACCCGTTATTAGTGTATTAAGCCATATCATTAGTGCATATAATCATATTATCATTGGGAAAACCATATGCAAGTGCAACACCATATGCTATCCAGTAAATTTCTTGCATTCAATCCACATAATATTGATATTCCCCAACCAAGATTATTCATATAACATGCACCTCATAATACACTAACATGCTCTTAGTTCATTTAGCAATTCCGTATTTAATTGCATGCAAACCATAATGAATTAAGAAGAGCCGTAGCCCATTTATACATTCCATATACACGTAAAATGTACTCACATAAGAGTACCCAATGAACACGCGTGTATCTAATGTATAAAAGACTCTACCGGGTACCATTACTGGCACTTCAATCCTGGAAGCACCTCCCAAGCGCAGCTCGATCTCACTCTGGATCTATGCACTTATTCAACCAGCTCTGGTACCTCGATCCTGGAAATACTTCAAATCAACAGCCCAAGCTCAATTCCAAAGCTGCTGCTACACCTGTAACACCTGCCCCAACAGAGACAGCCCCCACATGGGGTGAGCATACCAATACCACCAATCCAATAATCATAATATTGCAATTCATAATTTACATAATGTAAATGCCATAATTTAAATGATACTCCCTGGATGGTAACACCCTCATCCGGGATCCCCTGCATTGTCCCTGTTCTCAAAATAACCAAACTCATCAAATTCTCAAAGCCAGTTAATCGCCAAATAGATTAACTAATGCCGTTTTGTTATGCCAGTTCCATAATCAATATAATAGAATCATTATATAGAAGGCCGTAAATATCACATAAATCAATTCAATGATTCCATATTCCTATTTCATTGCTCGCTCCACAATAGCGGCATTCTAAACCTCGCGCACGCTCAACAATAGCGGCGTCATAACCGATGGTCGCGCAACGGCGACGGCATCCCAAATCAATGCTCGCTCAAAAGCGGCACCGTATGGTTCCTAATGTATAACCATTTGACGCAAATATCATTTACCATGCATATCGTTATCCATTTATAGTAAATATCATGCACCATGCATTTCCATACCTATCAGATGCAATTACCACATGCCACATATTTCAATGTCCATATAATGTAATTACCACACACCATGTGCTCCAATACCCGTTTAATACAATTATCACACACCATGCATTTCACAGTTGCAACACTATAATAGGCTATGCTCGTACGTCATACGTACCTTAAGTCTCTGCAGTTCAGGCCAAACCTTGCTTGAGTCCCATTCCTCAAGAAGTATGTGCTAAAACACAAATAATTCACAATCAAACATAAGCATGCAACCACGTGCCCAAGCACGTTCATAGTTCCCAATCATATCGTCAATCCATGGCGATTACCAAAATAAAAGCCCCCCGGCTAAGCATGCATAATACCCAAAATACACCGTTCAACAAGTTTAAAAGATAACCAAGAATTCAACCGGGAATTCCGTTTTATTAAACTTTGGCCTCAACCAATTCATTTGAAAAGTATAGCATTCCCATTGGAATGTAGACATTGCCCCGAAAACGGCCCCTTAAAACCTCGGTTCCAAAATCCTGACATTTTCCAACAATTTCAAAAAACAAAATCCTACAAGCGGCGATCGATCGCCTCAAACATCGCGATCGATCGCCTCCAACCAGTGGCCAAAATCGCCTACTCGCGATCGATCGCTACCCCTCGCGATCGATCGCCAACCTGCTCGCGATCGATCGCCTAAACCATGCGATCGATCGCCTGCACTATTCATCGCCTTCAAAAACACAGATGCACGTCGCGATCGATCGCCCCACCTCGGCGATCGATCGCCACCTGTGATTTTCCGAAAAATTCGAGCTTCCATGGTGTTTTTCACACCCAAACTCAAATCCAACACCCCATACACCTTTAACTCCTCAAAAACTCCATTTAAAGCCAATAAAAACTCTAAAAAACTCCACATTGGATTTTAAGCAAAAATCCCCCAAAACCCATAACCAACCAAAACCTCAACCAAACTCTATAATACTACTACCAAATCGAAGACAAAGACGAGGGGAAGAAACTTACCAACTTATCTTCGAGAAATCCGGCATCATAGGACGAGCCTCCATCGATTTTGCCCATCAAAGGGAAAGGGGAAGGGTTTGGGGTGAGAGAGTGGCGTGAGGGAGAGGAGAGGAGAGAAATGGATTCCGAATGACGGAATCCCGAGTCCAACTGGTATATATAGCAAAAATGCTCCGAAATACCAATACCTCCACAAATACATCATGATTCATTAAAAATCATCTGTTTTCAAAAACTCTATCTCAAACATCAAATCCCCAGACTGGCCCCAACATAAGGCATCCCGGACCCCAAGTCCCACTAAAAACCCAACTCAAAGGTTTTCCACCAAAATGAGAATACAATCTCAACCTTTGGATCCAACGGTTCCAAATGCCCAATTTTACAACCTCGGGAGACCCAACACCGCAATTAATTCCTAATTGCCACAATTAAAAATCCATAAAAGGATTAATACCACACCGGGATTAACACCATCAATCCCCGGACATCACAATTATCCCCCACTAATAAAATTCCGTCCCCGAAATTGCACCGGTATACTCCACGTAACACCAGGACTACACAAACAAAACAAAGCCAAGACCCCGATTCTGAACCACCTTAGAATCGAATTAACAACTGCGAGAATACCATTCTCGTACCAAGCCCTAAAATAGAGCAAACACCAAAACCAATACAAACCCGAAAGATAACAACATACATCGACGTGAATCGTCCCAGAACTCAGTCCACCATGACTGAAAATCAACCAAACCTTCCTTGGTCTCGACATAGATATATCCCCATGATATCTCCATCACTTGCCCACGATGCTTGACACGCATCGTCATGATGGGGACCACTAGTGTACAACATTATACCCACAGAAAATCCAGTTCTTGTTTCCTAGTCCATCTTCTCCAAAGGAGTAGTTGCATCACTTGCAACCCGGATCGGGTTACCCACGGTCGCCGATCTACACAAAGCACATCTCCGAGGATGTTTACACCGGTGTGTTCCAAGAAATCATATCTTGGTCCTGACACACCATCAAGACCCCACAAAGTCTCAAGTTCCACAGTGGACATGCAAGACAAACAATTGCATTCCTACACACGTGTCAACCATGACACTAAACAAACCCGAATCTCGGCCATCCCTCATTTATCCTTGGATCCAACAATCTTAAAATAGGAAGGCCATCGAATTATCCAACAAGAATTACCATGATTCCAAAACACGACGATCCCTCCTCAGGGGAAGTCAAACAACACTCCGATCATTCATCAGAATGCATCGTGCCATCAAGATTACCGATCTCGAGGTTCCACAATCTCACACCGGAGATTCACCAAACCAAGCATACAAACTCGACGTTCAACAATGAACAAAATAACGTTGGCATTCGTATACACTCACGGCATACATGCCCAACACCAATCACAACATGCATACGCAATGCAATAGACTCGGGTATCTCCAATCATACCCAAATCCCAAAACCAACTGTCAAAACTCGATTATTCTCACCCCACGGAGAATGATGGTTGACAAACCAAAACCAAAGGGTGTGATTTCAACATCACCACCACACGAACCCAAATAACGAATCTCCCCAAAAGATTCAACCGGTAGGTATCATAATACCGTCTTCCTCTCAAGGAAAAAGTCATGAATCCATGATCCTCCAATCCTCGAACCATCGTTCGGAAGACCTGGGTATCTGGTTAGAGTAGTGCATTAATACCACCATTACCCGATCCAAAATCCGTATACGCCATGTATACACATCCCAACGATGCTCTGTACTAATGCCATAGTACTCCACAATCGAGCATCTCCCCGGAGACGTCTCCTCAAACGTCTCACCGAGGTAAGAATCCATTACTCGGTCCAACACCAGTAATGCTTACCATGGCTGATTTACAATCAATCCACGACCGATGCAAGCTGTCTCCAAAACAGTACAATCCAAATATCTCCAAGAGACAAAATCAATATAGTAGTGTCACCCCACTAACTATATCTCACAAACCATTGTGACTCCCATTGCATGCCATATGCAAGGATGCTCAACTAGAGCTAACAACGACTTGTTGACACTCACGTTGGTAATACCAACAAAATTGAGTTGTCCCAGTACAAGTCCCTCAAAACAATGGCGTATAAACGTCCCCGTGAGGTATTCCCTACCTCAAACACCATGCCACATAGAGACTACAAGAGTCTATCATAACCCTCATCGTATCGCCATACGATTCATCCATCTCGAATCCAACGAGTAGTATAAAGGCTAACACAAGCCCACCAAAGTACTGCAACCGTACCTGGCTAGCGATTCGCTGGCCCCATAGGCTTATACCAACTACCAACGTGACACGCGTCTCAACCCGGTATACCATACCGTACAAACCATTAGAGTTGTGGGTCATCACCCAACATAACTATAAAACACCAAGCACAATGGACATCCAGGTGTCCTTGCTTATCTACCATGCAATCCTAATCCATTAGGACTTATTCCACACCCTCAGGGTGGGTGTAACCATGCCTCCCCACCTCACAACAACAAGCGAGTAGTTTCCTCAGTGACTACTCTTACCACCAATCACTTGGCCTTAGCAATCCCAGCGAGCATACCCAAGGGTATCACTGCTCGACAAATATTTACCTCTATAACATGATGCGGTACCCTCACCGGTACAATGCATCCAATGCTCCATCGGGCAAACCTGCTCGACAAAAAGGTCTCGTCAACTAGTGACCCAGACTCTACCATGTGCCCACCATCGGCACTCAAACCATACAACCAAATACATAGCATGAATGTATTATTCACCAAAACGACGCCACGCGTCCACATAGACATCCCAAATAACATCGTCAAACATATGACGGTACCGGTCGATACACGACACTCATAATCCCATCATCAAACACATGACGGTATAAAAACAACACATAATATTCACAATAATGGTAACAAAGTAATATGCCATACCTCATCGCTATCAAGATAGCGGAATACCTGTATCCATCGTCCACCAGAGGTACACAAGCAGCATCCATCGGTCGTAGGCGGCATAATCCAGTGCTACGCACATAGCGGTATAACCCATCGCTATAGAATCAGCGGCATGATCCCTCGCCATAAAGCCAGCGGCATTAAACATCGCTATGGATATCCGGCGGTATGAACCATCGCCATAGATGTAGCGGAATGTACCATCGCTATATGATACCTGGCCGCATGAACCATCACCAATAGATGTGGCGGAATGTACCATCGTTATATGATACCTGGCGGCATGAACCATCGCCAATAGATGTAGCGGAAAGACCCGTCGCTATATAATACCCGGTGGCATAAACCATCGCCAATAGAATAGCGGAATGAACCATCGCTAAGAATACCCGGCGGCATAAACCATCGCCAATAGAATAGCGGAATGAACCATCGCTAAGAATACCTGGCGGCATAAACCATCGCCAATAGAATAGCGGAATGAACCATCGCTAAGAATACCTGGCGGCATAAACCATCGCCAATAGAATAGCGGAATGATATCCCTCGCTATAATATGACAGCGGTCGTGTTCTTCGCTTCATATGAGCGGCAAATATCTTCATCGCTACCTCGCTTCGACATACCAGCGGCAAATAATATCCCTCGCTACAATATGACAGCGGCCTGTTCTTCGCTTCATATCAGCGGCAAATATTCTCTCATCGCTACGGTATGACAGCGGCACCATTACTCCTCGTTTTAATCATGACAGCGGAAATACCCCTCGCTTTACATGACAGCGGAAATACCCCTCGCTAAGATATGACAGCGGTCGTGTTCTTCGCTTCATATCAGCGGCAAGTATTCACATCGCTACGCCATGAAGCGGCAAGTATTCACATCGCTACGCCATGCATGCAACCGTAATGCATAACCCGGATTCCGATAAACATCGCCATGAGTGTATTTTAATGCACCTCGCTTCAAATGTGACATGCGGAATTTACCATCGCTTCAATATTTAGCGGCAAAGCGTTAAAATCATCACTCCGATATATATGCAACCGTAATGCATAATCCATGTCTCATAAGACCCTGCAACCACCATGGTTAGCAATAACATATTCCAATTAAGAACACATATCATAAATGCACATAAGCAATATAGTTGTGCCACGCTACACTAACTAGCATCATGCATAAGTATGTGCTTCTCATTCCCATTATCATTTTTCCTAGGCCCTCAACAGCCCCAAAGAGCTAACCACTGCTCTGATACCACTATGTAAGGACCCCCGTGCCCCTAACCCATTATTAGTGTATTAAGCCATACCATTAGTACATGTAATCATACTATCATGGGGAAAACCATATGCAAGTGAAACACCATATGCTATCCAGAAAATTTCTTGCATTCAATCCACATAATATTCATATTCCCCAACCAAGATTATTCATATAACATGCACCCTCATAATACACTAACATGCTCTTAGTTCATTTAGCAATTCCGTATTTAATTGCAAGCAAACCATAAATGAATCAAGAAGAGCCGTAGCCCATTTACACATTCCATATACACATAAAATGTACTCACATAAGAGTACCCAATGAACACGCGTGTATCTAATGTATAAAAGACTCTACCGGCTACCATTACTGGCACTTCAATCCTGGAAGCACCTCCCAAGCGCAGCTCGATCTCACTCTGGATCTATGCACTTATTCAACCAGCTCTGGTACCTCGATCCTGGAAATACTTCAAATCAACAGCCCGAGCTCAATTCCAAAGCTGCTGCTACACCTGTAACACCTGCCCCAACAGAGACAGCCCCCACACGGGGTGAGCATACCAATACCACCAATCCAATAATCATAATATTGCAATTCATAATTTACAGAAAGTAAATGCCATAATTTAAATGATACTCCCTGGATGGTAACACCCTCATCCGGGATCCCCTGCATTGTCCCTGTTCTCAAAATAACCAAACTCATCAAATTCTCAAAGCCAGTTAATCGCCAAATAGATTAACTAATGCCGTTTTGTTATGCCAGTTCCATAATCAATATAATAGAATCATTATATAGAAGGCCGTAAATATCACATAAATCAATTCAATGATTCCATGTACCTATTTCATTGCTCGCTCCACAATAGCGTAATTCTAAACCTCGCACACCCTCAACAATAGCGGCGTCATAACCGATGGTCGCTCAACGGCGACGGCATCCCAAATCATTGCTCGCTCAAAAGCGGCACCGTATGGTTCCCAATGTATAACCATTTGACGCAAATATCATTTACCATGCATATCGTTATCCATTTATAGTAAATATCATGCACCATGCATTTCCATACCTATCCGATGCAATTACCACATGCCACATATTTCAATGTCCATATAATGTAATTACCACACACCATGTGTTCCAATACCCGTTTAATACAATTATCACACACCATGCATTTCACAGTTGCAACACTATAATAGGCTATGCTCGTACGTCATACGTACCTTAAGTCTCTACAGTCCAAGCCAAACCTTGCTTGAGTCCCATTCCTCAAGAAGTATGTGCTAAAACACAAATTCACAATCAAACATAAGCATGCAACTACGTGCCCAAGCACGTTCATAGTTCCCAATCATATCGTCAATCCATGGCGATAACCAAAATAAAAGCCCCCCGGCTAAGCATGCATAATACCCAAAATACACCGTTCAACAAGTTTAAAAGATAACCATGAATTCAACCGGGAATTCCGTTTTATTAAACTTTGGCCTCAACCAATTCATTTGAAAAGTATAGCATTCCCATTGGAATGTAGACATTGCCCCGAAAACGGCCCCTTAAAACCTCGGTTCCAAAATCCTGACATTTTCCAACAATTTCAAAAAACAAAATCCTACAAGCGGCGATCGATCGCCTCAAACATCGCGATCGATCGCCTCCAACCAGTGGCCAAAATCGCCTACTCGCGATCGATCGCTACCCCTCGCGATCGATCGCCAACCTGCTCGCGATCGATCACCTAAACCATGCGATCGATCGCCTGCACTATTAATCGCCTTCAAAAACACACCTGCACGTCGCGATCGATCGACCCACCTCGGTGATCGATCGCCACCTGCGATTTTCCAAAAAATTCTAGCTTCCATGGAGTTTTCACACCCAAACTCAAATCCAACACCCCATACACCTTCAACTCCTCAAAAACTCCATTTAAAGCCAATAAAAACTCTAAAAACTCCACATTGGATTTTAAGCAAAAATCCCCCAAAACCCATAACCAACCAAAACCTCAACCAAACTCTACAATACTACTACCAAATCGAAGACAAAGACGAATGGAAGAAACTTACCAACTTATCTTCGAGAAATCCGGCTCCTAGGACGAGCCTCCATCGATTTTGCCCATCAAAGGGAAAGGGGAAGGGTTTGGGGCGAGAGAGTGGCGTGAGGGAGAGGAGAGGAGAGAAATGGATTCCGAATGACGGAATCCCGAGTCCAACTGGTATATATAGCAAAAATGCTCCGAAATACCAATACCTCCATAAATACATCATGATTCATTAAAAATCATCTGTTTTCAAAAACTCTATCTCCAACATCAAATCCCAAGACTGGCCCCAACATAAGGCACCCCGGACCCCAAGTCCCACTAAAAACCCAACTCAAAGGTTTTCCACCAAAATGAGAATACAATCTCAACCTTTGGATCCAACGGTTCCAAATGCCCGATTTTACAACCTTGGGAGACCCAACACCGCAATTAATTCCTAATTGCCACAATTAAAAATCCATCAAGGATTAATACCACACCGGGATTAACACCATCAATCCCCGGACATCACAATTTTGAAGATAAGAAACAAGCCTACAAACTTCAACAAAGCTTTGCTTATTCAAATTTCATATAGCATTGCAATCTCCATACATTTGTGTTGTATTGGAGTTTGTGATTCTTTTCTTTTATGAGAGTCTTTGTTTCTTCGTGTTGTTACACCGTGAAGGTGTTGTTGTTTTATTTGTAAGGTCCTCCAACACCGACGCAAGTTGGAAATTGTAAAGTCATCAACAAGTAAAGTTGGTGCATGTGTTGTGGCTATCCTTCGAGCCCTTAAGGCCAAGAAGACTCGTGAAGAGTGTGGTGCTCGTGAAGAGCTTTTGTGTACTCGGGAAGAGTTGTATTGTGGCTAACTTGGAGCCCTCAGGGCCAAGATCATTCGTTCTAGTGGTACCTCGGTTGGAAGTTATCTAGAGGAGACGTAGGCGATTAATCGCCGAACTTCTGTAACAAATTCTTGTGCTCTTTCGCTTTATTTTATTACGCATTTATTTACTTCTTTATTTCTTTTATTTATCGATTGACTTGAAGTCTTCCGCAGCGCAAACTCATTATTTTTATAAACTCATTTTAAAAAGCTAAAGTAGCCAAGGAACCTCATTCACCCCCCTTTTCGGTTCCAACAGGTACATTACACGGTATAAGCAACTAACGAGTATCACATATGTTTGAGGGTTAGTTTGAGAATGAACATTATCATCGTTGGTGTGAGATTCAATGTGAAATATTTCACATCAATAAGATATTAACAGTTATATATCCCTAGGACATGTTCCTTGGGATATTCTCAAATTTTAACATGACTTCTATTGAGAAATGGTTATTGGCTAAAGATGCTACTATTGTTTTTAGTATTAAAAAAACTTTAATCTGGATTTTTTTATTTTATTTATGTTATAATAATTAAAGTTAAAAAGTCAAAAAAAACTAGTGCATATAATTGTCTAATAGCTATTTATTATAACTTGTAAAAATGTCAAAAAATTATGAATATAATTGTCTAAGCCGATTTGACCGATCAAACCAATTAATTTCTGGTAGGCATGCCTAGATTTAAAGTTAGGGCAAAATTTTGGGACGGTACCAAGAAGATAAAGTTTTTTCGACACGGTCCACCAAAATATTCATTTCAACTATGTCCATTTTAGATTAAAATAACCAAATATTCGGTGAATGCAATTTATATGCACCACCAAACTCATGTAATATATGTATATTATATTTATATGCATCACAGTCCTTCATTATTTTAATAGGTCGGATTCCAGACCTAATAAATTTGACTAAAACCGAATTTATTGTAATCCCTATTGTATACATCAATGATGAACAAAATAATGTTATTCTCTGGAATTAAATTTATATAATCATTACTAGTGCTAATATTTTCCAATCATATGATGTTATGACCTTCACAATAAAAATATATATATAATGAATTTAATAAAAAAAATTCTATGAGGAACAATCTGAAAAATTTGTATGAAAGACCAGTCAAAGGCATAATCCCATTTAATAGTTAGGAATTTTTAATTAGAAAGTAAGATAAAAAAACATATTTATGAATTGGGCAATAATCCTATAATTATAATAATATTTAAATTTTTTGAAAATTTACCCACTATAATACACATTCACAATGTTTCTATTGCGAAACATGAGAATGAGAATATTCTATTATATGTAAATTATTGATATATGATATCTACCCATTAGATATTTAATTAAAGCTTCACAAAATCGACCAGCATATTTTAGAAATATACATCAATACATTCAAGATATTATATTTTTCAAAGCACAATTCAAATTTCCTAATAATGGTTACATGATAACTAAAAGAACAAATATATTACTTAGAATAAAATATAATTGCCATCCGAATTTTTTATTTCTGTTTCGAATGACTTTTTTTAAAAAAAAAACCCAAATTAACTATAGAAAAAACTAAGGGGGGTGTATTGGTTATAGACTTTTATTGATTTTTAATGACTTTTATGGAGTTTATAAGTCTAGAGGTATTCAATCCCGACTTTTATATACTCTACAAAAGTCTAATGGTATTCAAGACAGACTTTCGTAGAGTTTTAAAAAGTCAGGTGGTATTCAAACATGAATTTTTAAAACCCCATAAAAGTCTATAGGTATCCAAAATCTCATAGACTTTTAATGACTTCTGTTGAAATCTTTAGGTACAAACTTTGATGCCCCATGTACATTCCAAAAAAGTTAAAAATTCTCCACCACTCCTATTAAAGATTTGGAATGACTTTTAATTTCTAATTACCCTCATCTCTCTTTACTCTTTGCTATTTTCATTTCCGACACGACCACCTCCCAATTGGCTTTTCCTCCACTGTTTTCTACATGTACCATTTCTTTAATTCATAATGTGCGGCTCTTTTTTCAATTATTGTTTTTTTCACATCTTATTTTTATCCAATATAATACTAATATTTACACAAGTATTTTGATAAAATAGCAAGTTAATGTGCTCAATTTTATATTAGATGATAGATTTTTAAAACGATTGTATGAGTCTATATCTATAAACAATTATAATAAATATTTTTTCTAAAATAAAAGATATTTATAACGATATAAATTATCATGTTTAATTTAAAAGTATGTTTTAAGAATTTTTATAGTAGTCAACTATCATCAAAAATTATTTCAAGTTTATAAAATGTTATTTAATAGAAAACTTTTGTTTTATTACACAAAATTATAGATTACAATTATATAGCAACATTAACTGAATCTTCAAAGTCGTCATCTTGAAGATGCAAAAAAGTTGTTCAATATTTGCCATGCAAAAGAATTGAATAGGTATTTTTCACATTTTTGACTGTTAAATAAGTAAAATGTGTTTACATTAATAGTAAAAAAAAATTATATGTTGAAGAAGTTATTTATGTTCAATTGTTATTTCAAAGAAATCAATTATAAGTTATAAAATCTATAGAGTCTATAAAATTCTTTTGATAATTCCGTGTAATTCTATAAAAGTTATTAGAAATCTATCAATTTCATAAAAGTCCATCATTTAAAAAAGTCATTAAAAGTCGATAAAGTCCATAGAAATCTATTGAAAAAATCTACGAGACTCTATACAAATCTTTTTATAACTCCATGGAATTCTATAAAAGTCAATAGAAATCTATCAAATCCATAAAAGTCAATCATTTAAAAAAGTCATTAAAATTAATAAAAGTCTAGATTGAATACACCCCCCTAATTCTTCGATATATTTCTTCCTCACAAAATTACAAAAATCTTCTCATAAGTAGGTCTATTAAGCTTTGGCAATCAAATTAGTCAAAATTTGATCTTAATGTAATATATTCGATTTTTTTACAGTAGCTATTTTTTTGTTGGAGTGCTGATATGGCATCGTATGCACACAAAGATTATAGTCTAGCCAGATAGGCTAGCTTGTAGGAGCTTTTGTAGATTTTTTCAGTGTGGCCAATTTTTTTTTTTTACTGCGTTAATTACTAACATTTTTTATATAATATAAATTTAAAAATTCAATAAATAATATAAATATATTATTGTATATGCCATTAATTAAGGGAAAATTATATATGCCTCCCTTGTAGAATAATTGTTTTACAAATTTTTCCTTCTAGTTTGAACAATTACATCTGTCTCTCTTGTAAAATAGTTGTATTACAATAACACCCCCCTCTAGTTTGTAAATATATAAGAAAAATTACAACTACATCTTTTGTGATTTGATATAAAAACACACTGTAAGGGAGGTAGAAGTTATTGTTCAAACTAAAGCAGCTAAAATGGTAATTATGAAAATTAGAAGGGGTCTATACGATGTTGATCCCATTAATTAATTCAGTTTTACATAATTGTACTTTAATAATATTCAAATATACCGTTGGTCATAGCAACAACAAAGTTATCAAATTGTGTGTATATTATGATTTTCCTTTTTCAGCGATTGGCTTATTGTGGGACCGTCCCTGCAATTATTAGAAACAATAGTGTAATTTTATAATTACTAAACAATAGTGGGGTAAAACCAAATTGTACTGATAAGTCTCATTCGAAATTCTGACCGTTGGCCCCATTGCAGAGGTAACGGTTTTTTCTTCGTTGTCTTAAAAAACAGAGTAAATTTTGAAAACCACCTGAAACCATTCCCCACTTCCGAGAATCAAATGGGTTGTGTTTCATCGAAACTATTTAGGAAAGAATTACACGAAGAAAATCTATACAGAAATGGAGATTGCGCCGACCATGTTGTTTCTCTCACGTCAAGCACTTACGGTGTTCTGAAACTTGACAAAGAAAATCAACACCAGAAACAAGAATCACAGCAAGTTGAAGGGATTGAAGAATGCGGGGTAGATGTAAAGAAATCGCCACCTCGTGAGGAGCCTTCGGAGATCATTAATGCTTGGGAGTTGATGGAAGGGCTTGAAGAAGAAGTTCATGATCCAGTTCAGGACAAGAAAAGCCCAAGATCAAGGCTTTTTCCCCGTGGTTTTTTGGATATCGATACTCGGAGTCCTCTGAAGTTTTTGAACCAAATGAGTTCGCCTAGAAAGTTGAAAAAATCTGGGGGAAAGGAGAACAAGGGAAGAGGTAACAATGGAATGTGCTCATTGGAAAATAGCCCGAAAACGGTGTTGAAAGAATGCAATAATTTGAAGGGGAGTTCGAGGAAGCCATCTCCTAGACTGTGGGCTTCGATTAAGGGAAGTCCGACTACTAAGAGATGCGATAGTTTCAGGGTTGATTCTGGGGTTGTTTCATCAAAGAGGAGTTTAGGACCATTATTTGATCCTGAACTTGTTGCATCTTTTGAGAAAGAGGTTTCTGAAGAAGCCGAACAGATCAAGAAAATGCTTTTGGTTTCATCGTCCCTGACTTCACGAGTGGCCAGGAACACCAGGGATTCAGATTCAGTCCTCGAGTTGTACAAAGAAAAATGCCCACCGGGCGGTAAAAATTCGGTCATCTTATACACAACCACATTGAGGGGTATTAGGAAAACCTTTGAGGAATGTAACATTGCCCGATCAATACTCGAATCACACCGTGTTCAGATGTTCGAACGCGACATATCAATGCATTCAGCATTCAAGGAAGAACTTAGAGGGCTAATGAAAACCAAGGAAGTGAAAGTACCACTGTTTTTTGTGAAGGGCAGGTTGATTGGTGGGTCTGATGAAATTCTCAAGTTGGATGAGGAGGGTAAATTAGACATTTTGCTCATTGGGATCCCGAGGGCGACACTCGGTTGTGTCGGGTGTGCTGGGATCCGGTTCGTGATGTGCGTCGAGTGTAATGGAAGTTGCAAGATTTTGGGTGAAGATGGGAAGAAGAGTGTGAAGTGTAGCGAGTGTAATGAGAATGGTTTGATTCAGTGCCCCATATGTTGTTAACTATGTAAGTTAACAGCTATCCGAAGTGTGTAAACTTAGCTTATATTCTTTCTTTGTATTTGTAATGACTTTCAATTTTTTGACATTGGGGTTGACTTAAGTTAAGGCTGAGGATTCTGAAATTTAATTGGTTTTCCTTAGTAAAATCCCTAGTTGTAAGTTGTTTCAGATGCAAGATCGTGTCTTGAATGAAATATTATTTTATGATGCTTCTTCGTTTAGTTCCTTTTAAGTCATTCACTTGTAATATATATATTGCCCCATTCATTGGCAGGAATTGGCAGGATTAACAAATGCACTATGTCAATCAATAGTATAATATGTTATTTCGAGTCATTCCGATGTCGATTATCATATAATTACCGAGATATAATTTTTTTGACCAAGTCAGACTAAGTAAGGTGGAAGATATGAGTTTTGTTGGAAAATCTGACATTAACATAAATATTGAATCGGATTTTTGATATACATGTTTGTAGCGGAAGTCTGATTTTCCCAGTAAACATAACAAGTGGAAGTTTTGATATACCCTATTTGCAGACTAGCTCACTCAATTTCAGTGGTCATACTTACTAAAGACATGTAGTATGTCTACCAATGGAAAGTGCACCAATTGGGTCAAATTTTCTATAAAAAGAAGATGATCATTATTTATAGAAACAAAATCTAGGATCATATCATATCTCACAAACATTCAGAATATCTCTCACCAAGAAGGAAGAAATTTTGCAAAATCTATCCCAAAGGCAAACAAAATTTTCAAGCAATATTATCAAAAATTGCTTTCCAAAATGCAGCCATATATTTTGAAAATATTCACATATAAAGATATCCAAATCAGATCTTCATGGTTCAAAATATACCCTAAGATGGTTTCAACAAGCTCTCCAATTTGAGCTCAATCCAATGTAGATTTCCGCCAATGCCCTCCGCAAGAAAACTGTGTAGATTCTATGCGCGAAAACACCAGCTTCTGTTCATCCTCCAAAATTCGATTCATACGACGACAAAACCCGATCTCCACCGTTCACAATTTAGTTAACTCATATGTGAACTTGCTGACCAAATTTCAGCTTGATCCAATGATTGTTTTTGTCGTAAACGCTTCTTTTGTCGGATTGATTTGTAGTGCCCTAAAATTCGAAAATCCCAAGTGAAGAGGAAGAAGTTTTGTAATACCCCCGAAATGTCTATATGTTTATGTGTTATCATAAACGATTATGTTGTATTTTAAGGGTTATGGAACATTTAATTTGGGGGTTATATTCATGTCTTATTTAATGGGGTGTGATGTATTTTATGATGATATGGTTTAGGGGGCATGTTGGGTGTTTTAAGGGATGTATTAATTAAGTAATGGTATGAAATATCGAGTGAGGATATTTTAATGCATCGTGCTATATACCCGGACACAATTAAACACCACATGGCACCCCAACACACACCACCCCCCCCCCCTAATCGGCCACCCTCCCCCAAGTGCAACCCATGCTCCACTTGCTAACAACCCATACCTCTTACTCATCACCTTGTCATCACCATCATTTCCTCTCTCTATCATTCCCTTCTCCTCCTTCTCTCCTCCATTTTCGTGCCTGGTAAGCAGCTTTAAGGCAAGGAAAGAGCTTGGTAAAAGTGTTCAAAAATCTTACCAAAAAGGGAGCAAAAAGAGGGGTAAGGTTTAGTACTCTGTTTTTAAGAGTTTTTGTTTGGGTTTGGTTTTGGTGATGATGATTTATTGCATGCTAACTTAGGTTTTGTGAAACCTTTGATTTAAGTGCTTACATAAAAGTTTTAAGAAGTTCCTAGCATGTTTGTTCGAGCATGTTACATGTTTTATGTGTTAGATTTCTTGTTATGAAAAGTGGTGCTCGAAAATCTGGGCAATATTATAATACCCTGTTTTGGGAAAGTTTGAGTGAGGACTGATAAATTTGGGCGATTTTGATGCATGTGGGTTTAAGTTTTGGGTGGAACTTTAATTTGAATGCATGCATGGTAGTATATTGTAGCCCTTAGAATGTTTGTTCAAGCATGTTGGGTGATTTACGTTGAAGTGTGGATGCTATGAAATGAAGTGCTCAAAAATCTGGGGAAGTCCCGATTTTTCAGAGTGCTCGAACGATCGAGATTTTGGTCCCGGTCGATCGAGCGAGGCAGAAGATTTAAAGCATGGTTTGAAATTCAGGGGCCGATCGATCGAAGGAATTTTCGATCGATCGGTGAAGCTCCTCGATCGATTGGTAGAAACATTTCGATCGATCGATCGAGGCAGAAAGTTGGGCACTGTTTATGGTGCTTTCTCGATCGACCGAGACTTGGGTGCCGATCGATCGAGAGAGGCAGAATCTTGACGAATATTTTTTTAATTGATTTATTTGAAGAATTTTGACAATGATTCTTGAAATGGTATCTAATATTGTTTTATGTGGTTATGTAGAACCATCCCAGGTACCAGCACAATCAAGGAGATAAAGTCTATTGACTCCTCCACCTTTTGAAAAGGTACGTAAGAGACGTACGGACATCGGACGGTAAAACACACTCCTATACTATGACTACACAATGATTGCATAAGTGTTTATGATGTTTATGATGATGCTTATGATAAGTAAAGACATGATGATGTCTAAGATGAGTAAAGATGATATGGTGTTTATGATGATGATTATGTTAAACTATGTTATTAGGAATGGTAGAGTGCTCTGGTAGTTGCTATGGGAAAGCGAGGAAGGTACTTACCGCTGACATAGCTAGCGAGGAGATTACATCCGGTATCAAGGTGTAGCGAGGGGTAATCACAGTACCGCTATATGTCGAAGCGAGGGGGCCAATTGTTCCGCTGACATAACAAGGCCAGAAACATTCCCATTTCCAATTAACATTGTTGGTTATGAGCATATGTGAAGTATGATATATGATTTTAATCATTTATGTCTAGTACTAATGATTACATGCATGAATGTGAATCAGGGACAACAAAAAGGGGTTAACGAATAACCAAGAAGTACATGTTAACGGTTATTTCATGCATTTATTCATATGCCATTTTCTTATAATGTTAAGTAATGATGTACATGCTCATGATGGGTTGTCCCTGTAGGTACACTTTTGGACCGAAGGGCTAAGGGTTGGGTTGAGGCAGTGAGCTGAAAGGGGCACAAAAAGGAATAGGATTCACGATTTTGATTAGTATCTACTCTAGGAGTAGTATAAATCTAAAATGTTAGCATTCATTTTTGGGAATGTAACTAATAAGTTTTGAAGTTTTATTTTTTGGCCTGTAATCCTGTTAGCTCACGTAACAACCGGAACCCTGAGATGTTATTTAATGCATGTTTAGTTCTTCTTATGTCATTATAACACTGTTAAGGTAGGAAGACCCTACATTAGTGGTATCAGAGCAGTGGTTAGAGAACCCGGGAATGAGTGAAGGGTAGCCTTAGCAATAAGTTGGCTAGGCGCTTACTTTTAAACATATTTCATGCAAATGTTGCTTGTGAAGTATATGATGTTATGCTAACATGTTTTGTTTCTCTAGCGATGTATTATATGAACTGCTTTTGGGTATTGTTGTTAACCCTTGTGTTGCAGCATGGCAGCAAATGCTGAAGTAGGTGATGCGATTAGCGTCAATCCAAGTGCTGGGCGTACAAATCCCTACCACCGCCAGCCTTGGGCGAAGAACCTTCTGAGCAACAATTACTACCCGGAGAGCTAAGTTTGGCTCAATTTCTGGCATATCGACCCCCGGTGTTCGAAGGAACTGAGACAGGGGAACAAGCCGAAGTGTGGTTAGAAAGGTTGGAGCAAATCTTCGTGGCGGCCCCTTGTGCAAAGTCAGCCTGGATAAGGTTAGCAGAGTTTCAACTGGCCAAGAAGGCATTGATATGGTGGAAGACCACAGTAGTAGAGCAAGAGGCTCAGGGACAGGAAATTAATTGGAAGCTGTTCAGAACTCAGTTCCTGACCAGCTACTTTTCAGCTACCGCACGACAGGCTAAGGAGGATGAGTTTACCAACTTAAAGCAAGGTACCATGCCAGTATTGGACTACGCTCTTCATTATTGTTCTTTACTTCGATATGTGCCCCATATTGCTGCGAATACCCAGGCAAAGATGAGGAATTTCATGAAAGGATTGAGGCCGGAACTATATGATAGGGTGGTTACTTATGGCCCTGCTTGCTTTGATGACGCCCTTTCACGGGCTGAGCTAGCCGAACTGGGAGTTGGTGCGTATCCTGATGCCGTACCACCTCCAGCACCCCCTCAGAAATCTACCTCTGATAATTTGAAGCCGATGGGCGATCAGTTTAAGCCAACGGGGAACACATCAGTTTCGAGGTTCAGTGGTAAGAGGCCCGAGAACCATTGGAAAGGAAGTCGTTGGAATGACGCTCCGTCAGGAAGAGGACAGTCTCAGGGAGGCAGGTTTGGAAAGGTCCAGTGCTCTATTTGTGGGCAACCACATTCGACGAAAGACTGCGTAGGCTGTTATGTATGTGGCAATAAGGGCCACTTTGCTCGAGAATGTCCCAATAGGGAGGGGCAACGGAACTCTGCGGGGAGGCTTGCGGACAGAGCAGTACAACACAGGCCACCGTTTGTACCGAGGCAGTATGGAGGTCAGCCTATGGGGCCACCTCAGGGGCAAGTTTATGCGTTGACAACGGAGCAGGCTACGGCGGCTCCGGAGGAAGTTATAGCGGGTATGTGTCTTTTATTTACGCACCCTGCTTTTATATTGATAGACATAGGTGCGTCACACTCTTTTGTATCGACGAGTTTTGTTGAAAGACACCATATATGCACTTCTCCGTCACCCATGCCTCTTGTAGTCTCGACACCCGCTGGAAGAAGTTTGACTGCTGATCAGATTGTTATGACAGCCTCATTTATTCTGAGGGTAACGAGCTAAGGTCAGATTTGATTGTTCTGGGAATGTCAGACTTTGACTGCATCGTAGGCATTGATGTTCTGAACAAGTATCAGGCAGTTGTGAACTGCAGGCAGAGGACTGTCCGATTCAGGTCTGATATGGGAGTCCAGTGGACATTCTATGGGGATGGTTCCCGTCCAAAGATTCCGTTGATATCTGCTCTCAAGATGGCACAGTTATTGGAACGAGGCCATAGAGGATATCTCATCTATGCTGTTGATATTACTGAAAAGAAGGAAGACTTAAGGGTCGAAGATGTGCCCGTAGTGGCGGTGTGATATCCCCGAAATAATTATATGCAATTTAGGTATTAATTATGTTTATGATATGAGGCTTAGGTTCGAGTATATGGGGTAAAAGGGCTGATGGAAAGGTTAGAATCTCCCAAGAATGGTAAAAAATCCTTTTTCCTTATTTTCTCGGACTCTGGCGTGATCGATCTGTCATCACCCGTGATCAATTTTGCCTCATTTTTTTTTTTTTTTGCATTTTTCCGAGCTCACGATCGCTCGCCCAAACTCACCGATCGATCGCAAGGTGAGATTTTTTGTTGCTTGAAAAGTCCTGCAAGGCACGATCGATCGGGCTCTTCTGGGCAACGGATCGTGCCCCTATTTCTCTTTTTATGCATTTTTTCCTGGTATACTTTGATCATTTTTCATCTCCAATGCATTTCTCGATCCTTTCATCGTTATTAGCTCAATTTCTTCGATTTCACTTACATTCACACAAATAATCAATTAGATAACATATGCATCAAATTAATCATTAAAACACACCATTAACAGTTAAATCCACTAAATATATCTATTTCTAGCCACATCAAAGATCGCAGTACAATAGGTGCTCTTCAGTACTTAACAATTACATGTCCCGACATTGCTTATAACATGAATAAAGTCTACCACATCAATTTGCTCCCATTGGAAAGCGGTAATGTGTTCTGAGATATTTAATTTGTTATATTGATTATGTTGTTTGTCTAAATGCTTCATCTCCTCTTTGTCTATGTGGTTACTATGATGTCGATTGGGGAAATTATTCCGATGATAGATGATTAGGAGTGGGAGTCGGGATCGGGTATTCGGGTTCAAACCCGACCCGATCGGGTTCACCGCGAAATTGTCGGGTTTATCGGGTTTAAAAACCCGATCGGGTATTACCCGATCGGGATTTGATTCAATCGGGTTCGGGATCGGGTATAGATTTTTAAAAAAAACAAAACGGGTCAGGTACCCGTGTACCCGAACCCGTTAAGGACTTAATTAAAAAATGAATGATTTTGTGTGTGCAGACTACCCGATTACATTAGGTTATCTCAGACACTTCTTCTTCAATCTCTCACTCTCACACAGTCACGCACGCCTTAGGTTATCTCAGACAAAATCACACTTCAACTTCAATCTCACTCTCACGCATGATGTATATGCTGAATAGTTTTTTTTTAAAAAAACCAGGCGGGTTTCGGGTACCCGATTTCGGGTACCCGAAACCCGAATATCGGGTACCCTATACCCGATTATCGGGTACCCGATATTTTCGGGTTCGGGAACGGGTAGCTTCCCAAGCTACCCGATACCCGAATACCCGATCCCGAATACCCGAATACCCGAATACCCGACCCGATTCCCACCCCTATAGATGATCCACATCAGGACTTTGTGGGTTCCTGGGTGATTCTCCTATTTCATGGGGTTAAAAAAAAACAAACATATTTTGATGGGTGGCCGCATAATCTTGATCAATTCCGTACTCTTAGCTCTTCCGATATATTTCCTTTCATTCTATAAGGTTCCTAAAAGTGTATAAAAAGACATCCTAAAAATCCAAAGAAGTTTTCATGTGGGAGGATGTACCAATAATCAAAAAATTGCATGGGTTGAGTGGGAAAATATTTTTCTGGATAAAAAGGAGGGAGAGTTAGGTAACAGGGATATCTCAGCCTTTAACAAAGCTTTAGTGGGAAAAGGTGATGGCGTATATTTGAGGAAAGGGATAAATTGTGGGCAATGGTTTTAGTTTCGAAATATGAGAGGGAAGTGGGAGTCGAAAATGGGGAGGGCAGTATAAGTCAGAGTGGGATTGCTTCAACTTGGTAGAAAGATGTGAAAAAAATAACAGTGAGTGGTTTAGGGTATAGACTTTCTAGTCATAATTGTGAAACATTACTCATCAGACGTAATTGAGGTCTTGGCAGATAGTTTATGTTTTGGTTTAATGACTGATCACATGCGGGACCCAAAGTTATTACTTTGGGTACTCAGTGATGCTATTGGGGCCTATGCTTTGTCGTTGGGGATTCACAACTGGTCATGATTAATCAGGATGTCTTATGTGTTTTTCTAATTATGATTCGAGAAATCCATGGTCAAAGTGGGCAGTGCTTGTGAAAAGGGTTTTTCATATACGTGAAACAAAGACATAGTTAATGTATTCATAAGGGCCTTCACCAACCAATGTTCTAGATTCAATCGGGACATATGAGTGAAAGAATGTACTGCATGCTAACTATGACCGGCATGTTCTCAAATACATAGTTATTGTATTCATAAGGGCCTTCACCAACAAATGTCCTAGATTCAATCGGGACATATGAGCGAAAAGAATGTGTTACATGCTAACTATGACTGACAGGTTCACGAATGTTGCTAGTCATTTATTTCTAGGTCTTGTTGAAGCGCAGATGCTAGGCGCTACCCGTTATTGGTAGGTTGTTATCGGAATCATATTTTGACTATAGTATATTAAATGAGTTTAATTGACAAGGGTTGAAATATGATTCCGATGAGAATTGGGGCTTATATGTTAAGTGTTCAAGATGATGTGATTGATGTTCATAGGATGATTTTTTTTTTTTTGAAATATCATTAATTTAGTGGAGTTTCTATATTTTGAAATGTCTTGTACTTTTATTTTTGATGAAAAGCGATTTATATCGTCTGACGATCAATAATATTCAATATATACAATATTAGCTATGCAACTAGGAACATCCTCACTACCCTCACATACACAATTTGCTGTTTTTGCCACAGAATGAGCAACTCTATTGGAATTATGCCTAACATGTGAGGTCGTACGATGTAAACTCTCGAGCAATACAATGAATATAAGAAATGATAGGACTAGGAACTGATAGGCTATCATCTCCCTTATCCACCCCCATCATCACATTTCAACAATCCCCTTCCACCACTATCTTATCCCATCCCGCACCGACAGCAAATTCAACTGCTTCCCTGCAAGCAATCACTTTCATAGTCGCCAGTTGCATAACTCCACGAACCACATTTTGCCTCCAGCCCACCACTCCACCCGTTCAGTCCCTAACAATCACTCCAATACCAATTACCCTACGTCTATCATTCAAAGCAGCGCCCACATTTACCTTAATCAGCACATGGCTAGGTGGAACCCATTTGTCTTCACCCGCCAAGAGAAAAATGAGAAGTCATGTTCGACTCATAATTGGTATTCTTGAACCAATCATATAACATCTCCCGGTTCCCCAATAGATTCTCCATGAACATAGGAATTTATATGAGACCATAGGTACCATATTAAATAAGCATGAAACCAATCTTTCTTTTCTACTAGTATGTGGATACGCCTCAGCAAATCCTCTGCACATTCCTCTCTCACCTTCCAGATGCAAGTGGGGATATAAGGCAGAGCCCACGTTTTTCTGGAAAAAAAAGCACTCTACAAAGTGATGAAGATCAGTTTCCTCTCCATTCCACAAATCGGACACACTGCTTCTTGCACAACATGACGATGCTTAAGACCCACAAGCAGTGGAAGGGATCCCTTGCACAACATCCACCCACATATTTTGATTGTTTCGGAAACTTAGGTCCATATGAACAACAAACTTCGGCGATCTTAGCCACTGTTTCGTCCCCATGAACCTTCCCCATTTATTCAAAGCCGATGTCTTGCAACATGATAACCAGATTGGACCGTGTAGTATCCATATTTGAAGTAATGCCATACCATTCGGTCTTCATAATTCACACGGCTCAGCGGCATTCCTAATCAGCATCCTCATCACAAAACAATTTCTTAATCATATCTCTTTTCCAGCATCTCAGGTCACTAATCATTAACCATTAGATTATCGTGTTGTTCCCTTTGGCTATTATAAGCTTTAAAATTTCCCTCTCTTGGTAACCAAGGATCATCCCACATATTAATCTGACAACCATTTCCATCCAACAACACACTCCGCACATCCAGTATACTACGCCAAGTATAAGAACTTTCAACCCCACTAGAGCATATAGAAATCAACTTTGGGGTAACAATGCTTTTAATAATCTAACTAATAAATAATGTCTTTGAGATATTAATCTCCACCCTTGTTTTGTTAGCATGGCTAGAATAAAAGCTAATAATTCCCGAAGCCCGTCCTCCATCCCGTTTACTTTCACAAAGCTTATCCCGGTCGTCCAATGCATCTTATCATTCCCATTATCTCCCGGCCAAAAAGATGCTATAAGCGATTCAATTCCCAAAGAATTTTTGGAATGTTGAAGCAACTCATAGCATAGGTAGGAATAGCCTGACTAACCGATTTAACCATGACTTCTTTACCCGCCTTAGACATCGTCTTCTCATCATATCCCAGTATTCGCTGCCATCACGATCACAAATATTTCCAAAACATTCCTTCCAAGATTGCCCACTACTGCTGGAAGACAAAGATGTTTATCATGATTATCCACCGGTTGCAATTGTAGAATACTATGAATGTACATTTGGTCCAATTCCCCGATATTGGATTGAACACCACTGTAGATTTAGGGTAGCTAATCTCCTGTCCAGAGGCTCTACTATACATATCAAGAATCTCCAGAATACACTGAGCATCATTCTATGTTGCTTGGCAATAAATCATAGCGTCATCTGCAAAAAATAAGTGTGATATACTCAGGGCACCTGCACATATTGAAACACCCTCCAACTATCTCCATCCTTTGCAACAACGAACTAAAAGCATCTGCACAAAAAAGAAACACATAGGGCGAAATGGGGTCACCTTGATGGATATCCCTTTTCGGATGAAAATATCCCATTTGCTCGTCATTAAGAACCAATGAATAAGATACCGCAGAAATAGATTGCATTATCCTCAATTATTCTCATGTTTAGACCTAATTTACACATCACCTTTTCCAAAACTATCCATTCAACTTTGTCATCAGCTTTGCTCATATGTAAGTTGAGTGCCATAAGAACCTCTTTTCCCCATTTCTTATACTTAAGATAATGGTTCACTTCATAGGCAACATGAACATTATCGGTAATCAGAGGACAAAGCTTGTTGGGTTTTAGAGATTAAAGTATGCATGCAAGGTTTAAGTCTATTTGCTATGGATTTAGCTGTTATGTCATATATCACAATACTAAGACTAATAGGGCGAAACTGTGTCATATTTTCTAGGGTGGTGAATTTTGGAATAAGGACTATATGAGTATAGTATACTTTGCGAAAAACTTGCCCTTGTTAAAAAAATCAAGCTTGTAATTAGTGACACCATTCCCAGTGATATGTCAAAACTTTTGTAAGAAAAGAATTGGCATACCATCTGGGCTAGAGGATTTAAGGGGATACATGTCAAACAAAGATACAATTACTTCTGCTCGAGAATAATCACACAATAGTTGGCGGTTGATATCTGGACTGGCACGAGGTTCTATAGCACTAAGCATCAATTTCATCATCAAATGACATCCTGGAGGGGAAAATGTTCCAAAAATAATCCAGAGCTATCAAATGTCCCCTTGTACTCATTATTAATAAAAAATTTCCTATAAAAATGGAGTTCTAAGAAACATTCCATTGTGTCACGATCTAGCACCAAAGCAGAATATAAGAGTCTTGTCAATACCACGACTGAGTTCATATGGATACAATCACTTCTAATCGAACTTCATTTTTGCTCCTATGATATACCCATTCTATGATATGATAGTATTATCAACATTTCTTTAAGTGCTAAGCCGATCTTCATGCAAAGACTAAACACTTGGAGCTTGATTTTTGCTCCTATGATATACTCATTCAGGAGTTTATCTATTTCGTACAATTGCTTTATTGATAACTGTGTCTGCACAAGTTTGCGCTTGGGGTAGGAGCAGCAGAAGACGAGTATAATGCGTATCATTTAATAATATAATGTTCATCATCTAAGTATAGCATTTGGATGGAATGATTTCATTTCAACAATAGATTTGAAATGACTTTAATAATAAAAAATTTGAAATACTTTGATATTATTAAAAAATACCTTAATTTTGAATATGATGTATTTAAAATCTTTGGTTTTCCCTTCATTTTTCTTTGTTCTATGCTGAACCAGAGCCACAACACATTCTTCCTTTTTTTTTTCCTTTTGACCAAAATTTCCTCATTTAAAATTATTTTTAACAAAATAATATTACTAAAATAGATGTTTTTAATAATTCTTATTTAAGATTTTCTGCTAAAAAGGGATTTTGTAATTCAAAATAATTGTATTTTGCGCCTATCATTTATTGTGAACTACCAATAATAAGATTAATTGGAATCAATGAATGAATAAGTATTCCATTTTCATTTCTCATTTTATGATAACATGACGTGATCCTGAACTGGATAGAAGAACAAAATAATGAAGGAGGATTTATAATGTTCAATTCGACAAGTTAGCTTTCTTATAGATTTATTTATCATGTTTGTCTCCGGGCCTCGTGATGTGATACATTTTTTTCCCACATGGGTAAAATTTAGAAGTTTAAAATGGTTTATAATGGCGTACAATTGACTCTTATAGTAAATTGAGTTAACCACTTTCGTAAAGCGATGATAGATACCAAGTAGTTGCTATATGAGCTCATTGTGTAGTCGCGCTTGTATGGGTCTGAGCCCGGGACGTGACAAAATGGTATCAGAGCGGATCACCAGTAAAGAAAACATCGGGAGATAAGTGTTATGCATGGCAAAATGCTACATACGTGGGAGCCATCTTTTGAGCTTAATGGGCAAAGTGTTATGTGACGGGGGACACCTCTTAAACCTATGGGGTAATATGCTATATGTACGGGAGTCATATCTTGAACATGTAGGAGCAATCTCTAGATCCGGAAGCTGGTATCTTTTGTGTTTTATTTCATTCTTATATGCAAATCTACAAGTTAGGATTTGTTTAGTTTTAAACCAAGTTTCAATGACGTTATTCGCATGGATAACAAGTTTACCAAGCAACACTTTCCTTGATCAAGTTTATGCATTAGTAAGTGAAATATATTTACTATACTATATGACTTGATTGGTCAATACATGCATATTTTGTAATAAATTTCAATTTGGGACACTTCTTTTGCAGATATATATTTAATGTTGTGATAATTAATTATGATTAGTTATTAATTATTGGGTTTAGTAAATAAAAGCCCAATAATTTGGTATAATTTTGTTAATGAGAATAAAATTAAGGTAAGTTAATTATGAATAGTCAATTAAGCTAAAGAAATCTCACATTGAGAAATTGAGACACTTATTGTTTGTTTATAATGAGATACAAATCAATAGAGTGTAGTTAAGTAGAAAAGATGGGTGCCCCTCGTGCGCCGTCCGTCCCTCCGCTCGGCTCGCAGCGCCGCGTACTCGGATTTCTGAAATGACTTTTCATATACCTGACTTTTCATAGTCTGCTGAGTTAAATTTGAGACTTATCACCTACCTGCAGAATTGATTTCAGATTTAAGTGTGAGACTTAAATCCTGATTAATCTGATGTTAAGTATTGAGACTTTTCATTAACCCCACTAAACAATACATTTAATTATCTGTGACCTTTGGAGAGGTCAGCAGCTCAGCTATATAAGCTGCACCAGCTCTATGCTTTCTTTATTCCGAAAATCTTCATACATACATATAACATTCTGCTTTGAGGGTACTGCACACTGTTACTGTTCGAATGAGTCTGCTCGGAGTTTTGCTTCAATCCGAACAGAGGTGATTGAACGTTGTACCTTGGAACTCACTTGTCCCGAAGACCAATAAGGCGGGCAAATTTGAGTTTACAGGCACACGGCTTGCTCTGGCATCGTCCAGAAATTTTTCCAGATTCTTGCTGTTTTTTCTTTACAATTCATAAACTGTTACTGTAAGTTCTACTATTTTTTTCTTTATTTCAATGTAACTTATATCAACGATTGTTTAGATTGATTCAATCTTTCGATTTAAAAAAAACATTACCAACATTTAATAGCTACAATACGTTCAGGTAAAGTTCACATGTTTGAGCCAATTTTGATGTAGGTTTCTTATACATGTCAAGTTCTTGAATCTTTTAGTATATTCAAATCTTCTATTTTAGTTAGAGATGTCAAACGGAGCGGACGGCACGAGGCACGGCACGGGCACGGCACGACGCGGAGCGGCACGGCACGGCACGTTTTGCTACAGTGACGTGCCGTGCCAAGCAAGGCCCGGAGTATGGGCCGTGCCGGGCCAAGCCATGCCAGCCCGTGGGCTGGCACGGCACGGCACGACACTGTTTCTTTTTTTCTTTTTTTTTTTAACCAGGCGATCGATCGCCACATAAATGGCGATCGATCGCCTATAGGCAGTAAGCAAAATACAGGGGTGGCGATCGATCGCCACAAAAAAAGCGATCGATCGCCTAGAGGCAGTAAGCAAAATGCAGGGGTGGCGATCGATCGCCACAAAAATGGCGATCGATCGCCAATGTCCAACGGTCAAAAATATAGCCGTTCAACGGCTTTTTAAAAAAAAAATATATTTTTTTTTGGTTGTTATATATATGTGTGTGTTGAGGAAACATTTTATCCTCTTAATCTGTAAGCTCTATATACTTGAGACGCTATACTCTCAATTTGTTCACAAGAAGAAAGAAATTCGCCTTACGTTTGCCAAGACAAGCACAAGCAACAAAGCCAACACTCCTCCTAGCAAATATTTGGTAACTTTTATATTTGTTGCATTAGATAATTCATAATTGTAGTCTATATACATAATGGCCGATTCATCTTATAATGTGAATTATGATGATGAAATCGATCAATTCCAAGAAAATGAAGAAAGCACACCAAATATTCAATCATCAAGTAGAAGAACTTCAAAAAAAAGAACTAGCAATGTATGGCAACTATTCGATGTAGAAATTGTTGAGGGAAAGGGACCAAGGGCAGTTTGTAAAAAATGTAAAAAAGATTATGCATATGCTTCTTCTGGTGGTACAGGTCATTTACTAAGACACATGGCTAAACATGAAAAAGAACCAACTGATGGTAACCAAACTATTCTTTCACAATTCGGTACTGGTAGTAGTAGTTCAAGTTTAGGTATTTTCACTTATAATGTTGAAAGAGATAGGAGAGAACTAGCTAAATACATCGTATGGGCGGAGAAACCTTTTTCAATGGGGGCGGACGCCAAATTCACTAATTATATTCATTTAGGTTTGCAACCTCAACATAAACGATTTTCAAGGAATACTATTAAATCGGATGCATTCACAATTTTTAATGAATATAAAGCAAATTTAATTACGTATTTAGGTAATCTTTCATCGAAAGTAGGGCTAACAAGTGATATTTGGACAACTTATCTTGGCAATGCATCATATCTCTGTGTTACAGGACATTGGATTGACGATAACAGGGTGTTACATAAAAAAAATTTAGGTTTCACAAAAATTGATTGGCCTCATACGGGTGTAGTTATTTCCAATGCCATTATGCAAGTTACTAATATTAGTAATAAAATCTTCTCTATTTCATTTGATAATGCAATACTGCTGCAATTACTATATTAAAAACTTATTTGAAACCAATTTTAAATGGTGATCTTTTTCATATTCGTTGTGCATGTCATATTTTAAATTTGTGTGTGCAAGATGGATTGAAACCACTTGAGCTTCATTTAGAAAAAATAAAGACTACTCTTAAATTTCTTAATGGTTCAGTTGCTAGAAAACAAGACTTCAAAAGTTTATGTATTTATCATGGTATGAATTATAAAGATTTTCCTTATGATGTTCCTAATAGGTGGAATTCTACATATTTAATGTTGCAAGCATGTTTACCTTATAGAAATGTGATCACTTTATTTTTTTAATGAAAGGATGGCCGAACATTTTCATATTGAAGAAACTGATTGGGAAATTGCTTCTAATATTTGTAATTTTTTAGAACCGTTTTACGATGCTACCAATTTATTTTCGGGCTGTTATTATCCAACTTCTTCAGTATTTTTGAATAAAATTTATGAAATTAGTGAATGTTTTGCATTACATAGATCTGATCCGTTTTTTACAGGTATTGTCGAACCAATGGAGTATAAATTTAAAAAATACTGGAAAACTATTCCTATGTTGAATTGCTTGGCATCAATTCTGGATCCTAGATTAAAATTATATAGTGTAGAAATTATAATAGAATCTTATTACACCAACATGGCTTATGAGAATATTAATATTAATCAAGAGAAAGAGCGCATTAATAAATGTTTGTTTGCTTTGTTTTCTTTATATGATTCGTTACATAATTCTAGAGCAACTCCAGTAAGAGAAAGTGGTAGTAGTGGTGGTAGTAGTGGTAAGGGTTCTGTGTGGACAATGTTAAGAAGAAGACAAGACACTACTTCCGCTTCTTCTAGTTCTAATACATCTTCATTTACTGAGCTTCAGTTATATCTAAACCAAGTCATAAATTTCAGTGAACAAGAATTAGAAACTTTTGATGTTTTGGCATGGTGGAAAGACAATGCTAGACTTTGGCCAGTACTTTCCATAATGGCACGTGATCTACTAACTCCTCCGATGTCCACAGTTCCATCGGAGTCTTGTTTTAGTGCAGGTGGAAGAGTCATTGATGAAAAAAGAAATAGAATGAAACCAAACACTGTGGAGATGTGTATTCTTTTAAAGGATTGGTTGGATGCTGATAGCCGCTTACAAGGTTTGGGAGGACATGATGTTTCTTCGGATGAAAATGAAGAAAATTTTTAAACTCTTTTGTAATTTATTATTTTCTTTTGTTCAATGTAATTTGTAGTTTTTCAATTCGTAGTCAGTAAATTTTGATTTTATAAGTATATTGTGCCAATCTATATTTAAATATAATATTATTATATTTAAATAAATAAAATTAAACAAATAAAAAATAAAAAAAATGAAAAAAAAAAATAAATTGATTTGGGCCATGCCAGCATGGCACGGCCCGTGGCACGGCCCATAAGCCACGGGCCTATGAGCCGTGCCGGGCCACCCATATAAGGAGACGGGCCGTGCCAGGCACGGCCCGTCTCCTTAAAGGGCCGTGCCAGCCCGGCACGGATTTACGGCCGGCACGACCCGTTTGACATCTCTAATTTTAGTTATGTATATTAATATCTTATGAAATATTGGATTAATCATGTCTATGGTGAACTAGTAGGTATGGATATGATATGCGTCTTTTATAAATTTAGGATCTGATTTCAGAGGATACATCTATTATATATATATATATAAATGATCACTATTCACAAATATATATTTGCATGAATAACGAAAAGAATATCATTAATAAATCAATAATTAAAATAAAAAAATTTATTTAATTATAAAAATCAATCAAAATTATATTTTTTATTTTCTTTAAATTTTATTTTTTGCTAAATATTCTTAATTTCTCTAAAACATTGTAAACAGACTCATTCCATATCCACAAAAAGTACAAAAATCCATGTACTATATTATTAAGATCAAGGGGTTTAGAATAACTAAATTTGGTGTCATGTTCTAATTATTCCGAGAGGGACCTCATGAACCCCTAAAGGGTATTACACAGTTTACCTTGATCAACTAGAGGGAGGTCTTTGTTTCCCTCTTCCAAAAATTCTTTCACCAGCGGATACTATCAGCTGAATCTAAGGCAATTTAACTCTTTACAAATTCTTTGTAGTCTAGTGTTATTATTCTGAGCTCTCGACCTCCACCTAAACTATTTTTCCTTCTACCATTTTATGATTCCCAAGCGGTCCAAGGAGGGGCCTATGCTTCACAGCTTGGCATTTTTGCTAGTTCCTTGGAAGGTTATACGACCTTCAACAAGTATTGGTCTATGTGAAATCTGTTTGAAATTGACTCTTTCCAGAAGGTCGGTAGATGGTGGCTAAATTTTCAAAAAAGCACATGTCTGTTACTGTTGCAATTGAGGCCAACAGTCAAATATTGAAGAAGGAAAGTTCAAAATGATAATGGCTTCCGAGAGAGTTTTTGGCATCTATAAATACAGCTCAAGTTCATTCTCACATCTCATCCCTTGTCGGTTTAACTTCAGAAAATATGAAGTTATGTGCAAAAACCCAAAATTTGGTGTTCTTGTATGTGTGTATGATGCTTACAATTTATTTCGGGTGTTCTGGCACAACAATTGGTATCAGAGCTAGGTTACGTGCAAAACCCAAAATTTGAAAGAGTCTGAAATCAAATTCTGATCATACCACTAGATTCATCTCGTTGTCTGGAGTCGGAAACAACTGCCGTTGAAATTTTTGAGTTCCGAATCAACGAAAAATTACTGTAAAAGAGTGGCAATTTTGTAATTTTTTGGCAACGGTTCAGAAAAATTAGAGACGAAGTGTACTGTTTACATAACTGTGGCGGCATTGTTCACTGTAGCTCGGTGCTGTTCACTGTAAAGGGTACTGTTCACGGCACTGTTCATCTGACCTAGTTACTATTCACTTGATCTGGTTCGATCAATTTTTCGCCCATTTTTGCCGATCCAATACTAGTTCCGTACTATTTTGACCATTCCGACCGTAACGATACCATCCGTTTATGCTAAAAAGCTACCGAAAAAATCGAAGTAATGAATATCATATGCAATGTTCGAGATGGAGAAATTTAACGAAATCAACAGCTTTGGCATGTGACATTATGAAGTACAAATATTATCAAGGATATGTCACTTGATAATTGGAACTATGTCAGCTGGCCCAGCCCAAATCCGATGAACTGGTCCGAACCGTAGAGCTCGACCTGAATCTGTCTGCACTGTCTGGCCCGCAGAATCCGACTCTGAATCTATCTGCATTGTCGGAATCACAGAACTGACCCGAAGCTATCTGCACCGTCGAAACCACATACCAGACTCTGAATCTGTCTGCATCGTTGGAATCACAGAACCGACTATGAATCTGTCTGTATCGTCGAAACCACAAAACCGACTCTGAATTAGTCTGCATTGCCGGAACCACAGAACCGACTCTGAATCTGTCTACATCGTCGGAACCACAGAACAACTTTGAATCTGTCTGCTCGTCGAAAACGGTGAATCGGCCTGGATCTATCGGAACAGCAGAATTGACTATGTCTGCATCGTCGAACCAGCCCTGAATCTGGGTATATCCTTTGAAGCATAAGGATGAAGTTCTGGACATCTAGCTCAACTAAAAGAAGATGATCAAAACCCCGGTCAAAAAGAATATTAAGAGACTCAGTTCTGATAATGGTGGAGAATACAAGTCAGGACCATTTCTGAGAACCTGCCAGAACGAAGGGATAGCCAGAAAATTCATCATACGAGGCGCCATCTTTTGACTAAAAGATAATGAGAAGTGTATAAATGTGACAAGAATTCAAATTGGGACTCAAAAATAGAAAAATCATGCATTGGGGCAGAATACATGGTGCTGGGGCGCCACATACGTGCAGCGCCTCAGCGCCACTTATTCTGAATTTTTTGAAAAGGTTCGGACAAAGTCACGCTGATTTGCTGAAAATTTTATTTGAATAGGAGTCAAGATACATGCACATGAGACATAATCGCACTCACGATTTCTTATTCAGACAACAAGACACTTGGGATTGAGGAAGATAAGCATTATAAGGAAAGAAAAAAATTATTTTACTGAAGATTAAAAGCAAGATTATATTATATTCTAATATAATATATATGGGTCAACTAGGAAAGAAGATAAAGTAGCATTCTTATAAGAATAATATGAAGAGGAGGATATCATTCATCGAGAAGAGGGCAGATTACATAAGACGTACAAAACATAAGACACAGATTGTGAGTTAGGAGACAAGAATATTCACGCACACGGTGAAGAATTCACGTAAATAAAACTCACGACTGAGAACAACAGCAGGCGTATATGACCAAGAGGAGGAGATCAATTGGAGGCAGTGCTGTAAAGACCCCAAATTTTGTGCTTCATTTATTACCCACCCAAATAAAATACTATCACTCAATTCAAATTAATACCATCCAAAATCATCATCCAAAATTGTGGAACTTGAGTTATGGGATTGAAGGACATGAGTCAAGGGATTGCCATCCCTTAACTCCTACACTAACCAAATTTAGACCTCACCACTTTAATTCTTTATAAGTCATACCAAAGAGGAGAAGAAGGAGGCTATTATTTCATCCCTAAAATTCGAAACACTCACACACATGACACAATCAGATTTTCGATTTTTCCAAGGCAAGGAGGAAGAACTCTTGTGCTTTTTCGCAACCCGGAATTCATCCTTCACGCATACTTCCATCATTGTAAGTGGGTTTTTGCTATAACTTCGTTTCGTTTTCAAACTTTATGTATATTTTTAAACTTCGATTGAACAATATTATGAGAAGCATGTTTTTAAATCAAAGAAATATGTGACATGATCATGAACGAAGGACTTTGCGGAGCAAAGTGCTACGTGAGTAGGAGCCACCTCTTGATTCGGCGGGGCAAAGTGCTACATGATGTGGACGTGCCATATTCATGGGAGCCACCTCTTGATCCTTAAGAGCAAAGTGCTATGCCACGGGAGCCACCTCTTGAATCCAATAAGCCGATATGTGAATATGTGAAAATATGTGTTTATGTGTTTTATGCCAAGATCTATGTTTTTAGAATCGTTTAAAATGATTTCTGTTATAAAGCTATATGTGTTTTTACTGTTCAATCGGCCCCTACTTGCTGGGTGTTTTCCCAAACACTCACCCCCCCTTACCTCCCCTCCCAGACAAGATCGAGGAAGAAGATATCGAAGAAGAGGAACAAGAGCAATTCTGGGGATGGTGATCCACTAGAAGCCTCAAGAAGATTTATTAATTATTTACGTTTCCGCAATTTGTTTTGAACGAGACTTTTGGATCTCGTATTCGAAGTTGTAATGACATTTTATTTGATTATGGAATAAAAGACTGGTTTTAATATAGATCTGTACACAAGGCTTGTTTGTGTCCAAATATCATGTTTGGATTCGACGCCGGTGTCACGCGCTCCGGTCTCGGGGCGTGACATTTTAGTGGTATCAGAGCAAAACCAGGTTCCATGATCCCGCTGGGAAACGATTTTTGGTTGATATACATCAACCAAATTATAAATCCCGGATCTAATAGACAACTGAGTAAATCGAAAATCAGTTGGATCCAAAATCTGAATTCAAAAAAAAAAAAAAAAAAACGAAAATCTGGAAAATTAAAAGAAAAAAAAAATAAAAATAAATAAATAATAAAAAAAATCGAAAATGCAGAAAACAAGTAAAGAATTCTGCAGGAACCTAGAACTAGAAACTGCCGCCACCACAGCCGCCGGAAGCCTCGCCGCCGTCGACGGAAGGCCCACCACCACGACCGCCATCTACAGACGACGCCACCAACCAAATCTCCGATCGAACAGACGACGTTCGCATGGCTAAAATACCAAGCAAAAACTCGCGCACAACCTCGCCGAATGTCATCCAGATTTCGCAATTTCTGGACGTTATTCACCAAATCCGATCCATTTCTGTAACGTTTGAGGCCCTAGATCAAAAACCTCTTGACGATTTCCAGTTTAAACCCGAAGAATCAGTCAAATTTTGGATCGAGATTCATGCCCTAAGAACCCTAAACTTTCCAATTTTCAAAATCCGATTAATTAATCAATGCGAACACCATTCCGAAATTAAATATGGGTTTTTATTCCCCGAAATACATCGAACCAAAGCCCTCTAATCAATTGGATTAACAAACAAGGAAAGTGCTTCAATTCGAACCACACTCCACGCCTATGAACCCTAATATGACCAAGAAAACGTGTTCATCGATTTCTTCCAAATTCGAACACCAATGATAAATTAAATTCGGGTTAATGATCCAATTATCATCCCTAATAAAAGCCCTATGCCGTTTCCAACTCACAAACAAAGGAAGGTCGTTAATTGAGGACCGAAAATCTAGCCCTTAGAACCCAAAAATGTGGAAATATTCCAAATTCGTATTCCCATCAATCCGAACGTGAAATTTAAATTAATTCGGGGTAAAAATTCCACATGACATATATGTTAAAAGCCCTCTGTAAAATTCAAACTAACAACAAGGGAAGGCCTCCGATTTTTGAGCATAAATCACGCCCAAGAACCCTAAATTTTGCAAATTTTCAGCACCCAATTTGACTGACAATTCGAACACGAAATCCCAATTAATTTCGGAATGTCAATCGTAATTTTCTCCATAATAAAAGCCCCTTATTGATGTTGAATTATAAACGAGTTAAGGCGATCAATTTCGAGCCGTAATTCACGCCCTATAAACACTAAATGACGAAATTTTTGGACCAACGATTTCGCTATCCATTCGAACATATATTTCAAATTAAATTCGGGTTTTTGACCGATATTTAATCCCTACCAAAAACCCCTTATCAAACTGAAATTATAAAGTAGTAAAGTGCTCAATTTCGAAAACATGATTTACGCCTCATAAGAACCCTAAATTTCGAAACTTTCATTACCTATTTAATCGAACTTTCGAACATAAAAATCAAATTAAATTCGTGATCTTACTCGAAGTAATACCAGTAATAAAAGCCCTATGATTTGGACGGATTTCAGATAAGGAAAGGACACCAATTTCGAACCACAACTCACGCCCTAAAAGAACCCTAATTACTCAAGATTTCAACCAACAATTCCTCTTAAATTCGTAAGTCAAATCCAAATTCATCATGGGTTACTGATTAATTTAGGATACCCATCAAAACCCCCAAGTCAATTTCGAAAAAAAAAAAAAAAATTAAATTAAATTAAATAAAATAAAATAAAAATAATTAATTAAAAATAATTAATTAATTAATTAATTAAATAATAATAAATAAATTTGAGATGTTCTTGTAATTATTCCTTATCATTGTTATTAATCCCCAAATTTAATATTTATCCACTCCCTTGAAATTAGGTAATGACGACCCGCGCCTCGACCAATATGATCCGGAATCTAGAATGTGAAGTAGAGGGACTTAAGCAAAACATAACCGAGCTTCTCGAGATAAGGGACCATCTACACCAAGAAGTTCAACGTTTCTCCTATTACTACCACCACTCTGACGAACAGCTCCGAGAAGCAAAGGAAGAAATCGCTAGGCTCGATACTCTACGCAGGGTCGCAAATGCAAGGCTTCAGGCGTCGAATCAAGAGATAGAACAACTAAGAGCTCGGAATGAGACACTGGAGATTAGTAACGAACACTTGACCGAGACCAATAATGGAATGTTGTTCGCCCTAAGCAACTTGCAAGAGATCAACGATAATCTTCAAGGAGAAGAAGACCCCGAAGAGGAACCTATGGAAGAGGAAGAAAACCATGAAGAAGAGCCTATGGAAGAGGGAGAAGACGAGGAAGAGTTGGGCGACGGAGAAGTGATAGACTAGCTCGTAGAATGATTTATGCTAAGATGTTTTAGAAGCACTTTAAATTAAATAAATTCGCTAGAAGCTTGACTCAATTGATTTATTTGTAAGCATTTCCAATTATTAATAAAAAGTATCGATTTTCTGTTCTACCTACTTCCAATGTGACCTATTTCTATACACCTTTGCACAACAACCTTAGAATTATTCAAATTGTAGGAAATGGCTGGACGACCTCCTCGTCAAAACCGCAACCCTCGCTACGCTTTTCCTCCCAACAATGGCAGTGTTAACGAGGCAGACAGAAACCAGGATCCTCCACCATCGCCTCCAAGGGTGGGTTTAAACCGTGAGGATTTGATGGCAATCGCAACTATTGTGGCTACAACTCTTCAAGGATTTGTAAACCCAGCTGCCAACCAGCTACCACTACCATCGGTCCAGCAACCACAAGGGATCAAGTATCATTACGAATCCCTTCGTAAAAATCGAGTACCAACCTACGATGGAAACCCGGACCCAGAAATAGCTCAAAACTGGCTAAAAGAAGTTGAAAATCATCACCGATTGCTTGAAGTACCTCAAGATATCAAGGTTGACGTCACGACGCCTTTTCTCGTGGATCAAGCTCGAAAGTGGTGGGAAAGCATATCCCCATCTTTGGCAGAAGCGGGACCGATCACTTGGCAAGGTTTCCGCAGCACATTCTTGAAGCAGTACTTTCCAGCAGCAGTTCGAATCCAAAAGTTGAGTGAATTTGACAATCTGATGCAGACCCCTGAGATGCCAGTAATAGATTACTCTTCAAGGTTCCATGCCCTTGGAACCTATGCCCCAACCATCATGGCAGATGAAAGCTTAAAAATACATCGGTTCAAAAAGGGTTTGAACAGTCGAATCCAGTCAGCTCTGGCAATATTTGAAACCACAAACCTTGGGACCTAATGGGGGCAGCCATTAGAGCTGAGGCCGACATCCAACGTCGAGAGGAAGAATTCAAACGCAAACGACCTCCACCTCAACGACCATTTGACAATGACCAAAGATTTAAAAGACCGAACCAGTACAGCAAGGGACCTGCTTTTTCACAGACTAATAAGGCCATTCCTAAATGCCCTTTATGCGACCTATCACATACTGGAGAGTGTCGTAAGGTGAGCGGAGCATGCTTCCGATGTGGTAAATTTGGTCATAGAATCGCAGATTGTCCTGAGGAGGATAAAAAGGGATTTAACACAAGCACTGGAGGCCCACCGATCAAACCAAAAGAAAGCAAACCCAATGCCCGAGTCTATGCAATAACTCAGGAAGAAGCGGAGGATGCGAGTGACGTCGTGGCAGGTACCATTTTAATGAAGGAATTATATGCTTATGTATTGTTTGATTGTGGTGCCACACACTCGTTTTTGTCAAAAAGGTTTGCTAAGAAGTTAAAACTTAGACCTGTTTTACTCGATGAACCATATAGAGTGGCGACCCCCGCCAACAAAACTCTAGAGACAAATAAGATCCATCTAGACTGCAAGATTAGCATAAATGATAAGACATTTAGCGCTGACTTGATTCAACTCGACATGGTAGAATTTGATGTCATTTTAGGTATGGATTGGTTAGCTAGACACCATGCAATAGTTGATTGTCATAACAAAGACGTCAAGCTAACGACTTCAGACAATGAAGAAGTCGTTTTCCATGGTAGAACTAAAGCCGGAAGTCATTATTATCTGCGGCTCAAACTTGGAGAGCCATGAAGGACGGCGAAGAATTGTATCTGGCCACGATAAGCGAGGCAAGGGAAGGAGCCGAACTTAAAATAGAGGACATTCCAGTGGTACAAGACTTCCCAGATGTTTTTCCCGAAGAATTGCCAGGACTAGTGCCAGACCGAGAAGTAGAGTTTGAAATCAACATAATGCCAGGCACTGCACCAATCTCGAAGGCACCTTATCGCATGTCCCCAGCTGAGTTGAAAGAACTTAAGGAACAACTACAAGAACTTTTGGACAAGAAGCAAATTAGACCAAGTGCATCTCCATGGGGAGCCCCCGTCCTATTTGTGAAGAAAAAAGACGGAAGCATGAGATTATGCATCGATTACAGGGAGCTAAATAAGATCACCA
This sequence comes from Haberlea rhodopensis, assembly GCA_907163345.1. Classification (NCBI taxonomy): domain Eukaryota; kingdom Viridiplantae; phylum Streptophyta; class Magnoliopsida; order Lamiales; family Gesneriaceae; genus Haberlea; species Haberlea rhodopensis. Next base: position 728,400 of record CAJQUN010000151.1, on the reverse strand, counting down.
TCAAGAATCGGTACCCTCTTCCAAGGATAGATGACCTCTTCGACCAACTCAAAGGAGCTGAGGTATTTTCAAAGCTCGATCTGAGGTCGGGTTACCATCAGCTGAAAGTCAAGATGGAGGAATCCCAAAAACCGCTTTCAGGACGAGATACGGGCATTACGAGTTCACAGTAATGCCATTTGGGCTGACAAATGCACCAGCCGCATTCATGGATTTGATGAACCGAATATTCAAGCCATTTCTGGATAGATTCGTCGTAGTATTCATCGATGATATCCTTGTATACTCTCCGAGTAAAGAAGAACACGAAGAGCACCTTCGTCTTACCCTTCAAACCTTAAGGGATAAAGAATTATACGCCAAATTCAAAAAGTGCGAATTCTGGCTAGAAAGTGTCGCATTCTTGGGTCATATCATATCAGCAAGAGGCGTGTCAGTGGATCCTAAAAAGGTGGAAGCAATAATGGATTGGCCAATACCAAAGACAGTAACGGAGATTCGAAGTTTCTTGGGATTAGCAGGATATTATCGAAAATTCGTCGAGGGATTTTCTTCAATAGCCATACCTCTTACCAAACTCACACAAAAGAACTCAAAATTCATTTGGAGTAAAGAATGTGAGGAAAGCTTCGAGACATTGAAGAAAAAGCTAGCATCCACACCGGTACTAGTTTTACCCACCGAGGACAAGGACTTTACGATCTACAGTGATGCATCAAAGGATGGCTTGGGGTGTGTACTCATGCAAGAAGGGAGAGTGATTGCATATGCTTCGAGGCAACTCAAACCATATGAACAAAACTATCCTACGCATGACCTTGAGTTAGCAGCTGTAGTTTTTGCCTTAAAAATATGGAGGCATTACCTCTAAGGTGCCAAGTGTGAAATTTTCACGGACCATCAGAGTCTCAAGTATTTGTTCACCCAGAAGGAATTGAATATGAGGCAAAGACGATGGATAGAACTCTTAAAGGACTATGACCTTACGATAAGCTACCATCCAGGGAAAGCTAATAAGGTGGCAGACGCACTAAGTCGGAAGGGCGCAGGGAAGATGATTTTAGCATCCATTTCAGCCTATCCCTGCCTTCGAGAAACAATTAAGTTAGACCAGAGTCAGGATCCTAGCCTGACTAAACTAAAAGAACAAGTCAAGGAAGGGAATTTACCCGATTTCACGACAGACGATGATGGAACTTTATGGATGAAATGAAGGTTATGTGTACCAAACGTGAAAGACCTTAGACAAGAAGTAATGGCTACAGCACATAAATCAAAGTTCTCCATCCATCCCGGAAGCACAAAGATATACAAAGACCTTAAAGAAAATTTCTGGTGGAATGGAATGAAGAAGGACGTCGCAGAATTCGTCGCCCGATGCTTAGTATGCCAACAAGTCAAAGCCGAGCACCAGCGACCTGGAGGACTACTTCAACCTCTTGAGATTCCCGAGTGGAAGTGGGAGCACATCTCCATGGACTTTGTAGTGGGCTTATCAAAATCAAAACAAAGTCACGATGGAATATGGGTAATTGTAGACAGACTCACCAAATCCGCGCACTTCCTACCGGTACGCATGAACTACAACCTCGACAAACTGGCAACCTTGTACATGGACCAAATTGTACGACTGCATGGAGTTCCAGTGAGCATCTTATCAGACAGAGACCCCAGATTCGTATCCCGATTTTGGAAAGGTTTCCAACAAGCAATGGGAAGCAAGGTGACACTTAGCACAGCTTACCACCCGCAAACCGATGGACAGACAGAAAGGACCATCCAAACTCTTGAGGACATGCTGAGAGCTTGCACCATAGATTTCAGCGCAAACTGGAGCGAACTATTACCTCTAGTCGAATTTGCATACAACAACAGTTATCATAGCAGCATAGGAATGCGCCGTACGAAGCATTATATGGGCGCAAATGCCGATCGCCCCTATACTGGGACGAGGTAGGAGAAAGGGCCATCACCGGCCCGGAATTAATACAAACCACCAGTGACAAAATCATCATCATTAGAGAAAGGCTCAAGGCAGCCCAAGATCGACAAAAGAGTTGGGCCGACATGAAGAGAAGACCATTAGAATTCAACGTTGGCGAAAAAGTCTACGTGAAGGTTTCACCCATGAAAGGAGTCATCCGTTTTGACAAGGCGGGAAAGCTAAGGCCGAGATATGTGGGACGCTTTGAAGTTCTTGAGAAAGTTGGAACATTGGCTTACCGAATAGCACTACCTCCAAGTCTATCCAGAATTCATAATGTCTTCCACGTGTCACAACTAAGGAAGTACATTGCCGATCCCAGTCATATACTCGAATCAGCACCCCTGGTGGATCAAGGGAGCTTGGATGAGACTCTAAAGTACGAAGAAATTCCGATCCGGACCGTGGACACTAAAGATCAAATACTGAGGCGGAGAACTATCCCTTACGTCAAGGTTCAATGGTCAAATCACACTGAAAGGGAAGCCACTTGGGAACTGCAAGAAAAGATGCGAGAGAAATACCCATACCTCTTTCAAAACCAAGTTGATTCCAGTTTCGAGGACGAAACTTCCAATAAGGAGGGAAGGATGTAAAGACCCCAAATTTTGTGCTTCATTTATTACCCACCCAAATAAAATACTATCACTCAATTCAAATTAGTACCATCCAAAATCCTCATCCAAAATTGTGGAACTTGAGTTATGGGATTGAAGGACATGAGTCAAGGGATTGTCATCCCTTAACTCCTACACTAACCAAATTTAGACCTCACCACTTTAATTCTTTATAAGTCATACCAAAGAGGAGAAGAATGAGGCTATTATTTCATCCCTAAAATTCGAAACACTCACACACATGACACAATCAGATTTTCGATTTTTCCAAGGCAAGGAGGAAGAACTCTTGTGCTTTTTCGCAACCCGGAATTCATCATTCACGCATACTTCCATCATTGTAAGTGGGTTTTTGCTATAACTTCGTTTCGTTTTCAAACTTTATGTATATTTTTAAACTTCGATTGAACAATATTATGAGAAGCATGTTTTTAAATCAAAGAAATATGTGACATGATCATGAACGAAGGACTTTGCGGAGCAAAGTACTACGTGAGTAGGAGCCACCTCTTGATTCGGCGGGGCAAAGTACTACATGATGTGGACGTGCCATATTCATGGGAGCCACCTCTTGATCCTTAAGAGCAAAGTGCTATGCCACGGGAGCCACCTCTTGAATCCAATAAGCCGATATGTGAATATGTGAAAATATGTGTTTATGTGTTTTTATGCCAAGATCTATGTTTTTAGAATCGTTTAAAATGATTTCTGTTATAAAGCTATATGTGTTTTTACTGTTCAATCGGCCCCTACTTGCTGGGTGTTTTCCCAAACACTCACCCCCCTTACCTCCCCTCCCAGACAAGATCGAGGAAGAAGATATCGAAGAAGAGGAACAAGAGCAATTCTGGGGATGGTGATCCACTAGAAGCCTCAAGAAGATTTGTTAATTATTTACGTTTCCGCAATTTGTTTTGAACGAGACTTTTGGATCTCGTATTCGAAGTTGTAATGACATTTTATTTGATTATGGAATAAAAGACTGGTTTTAATATAGATCTGTACACGAGGCTTGTTGTGTCCAAATATCATGTTTGGATTCGACGCCGGTGTCACGCGCTCCGGTCTCGGGGTGTGACAAGTGCGCTTACAATGAATGGTAGAGATTTGACGATGGGGAAGACGACGACGACTACCGTGGACGGAGAGCCATCTTCATATTTATTTGATTATCTTTTTCTTTATATTTTTTTTTTTCATAGGACAAAATTAACTAAAGAGTACTAGGGGTACTCAAACCCTTAAATCTACAAACTAAAAACAAAAAGGAAATAACAAAAACAGAAAAACGCACAACAAAAAGATAACAAAAACAGCACAAGACAATAACCGACCAAACAACTACTACCACAAGAAGATACAACCCACTCCCAATAGACAAACCAAGTAAGGCTCGAGACGACCAGCACCAGCAGCAATAGATCAACGGACTACTCCAGTCGCCTCTAGAGTCAGATCATAAACCGAGACCTCCATATAAAAAATGTAATCGGTAAATATTGGAGTCTGTCGCTCCACATTCATTGGTGGAGCATTCCGAGAAACAGATGGTGTAGGTGAGAAAGTTGCAGCACTTTCCTTGAGATCCATCACAAAAGAAGCATAAGACTTCTTTATCACTTCCTCACTTTTAGCACTCGATTCAACTACAATTTGAGAATCATCCTTCACTCGAATAACTATACTTGTGCAAGAAACCCGGACACCACTGCCTGGTCAATCACTACCAAGCGAAAACCCACCTTGTCAGTTTGAAAGAGTGAGACATGCACTGACTGATGAAATACCCTTCTCATCTTGCACACTCACCAACTCTGAATACGACAACACACCAACTCTAATAGAACACTAATCAGCAACAAAGGATAAGGAATAATTGATTCGCAGCACTACTGAATACTAACAAATGTCTGTTATCCAAAACCTCAAACTGGACCACCGATCATAAGAGTAGAGCTACGAATTAGATTCAATGTGCATGATCCTGCCACAATCATTATACGAAAAGAAATAAGCACATTCAGTAAAATTCCCTGAACTCCACATTGATCACCCGAACACATGAAACTGAGGTACCAAATAACTGCCCCCAACAAAAAAGCCAACTATACACCATCATTCAATCTCAAACATACTCGAGGAGGATTCAACCAGTCAATTGTAGAGTAAGGAACAATGCCCAGATTCTTAGCTGTAATCCAATGCCAACTTCTGATTTTTACCAGCTCCATTAAAGCCTCTATAGGAATACGTTCATCACAGAAAACTTTTTGTTACGGGCTAACCATAAGCTCCAAACTACACAAACCCAAATATTTAGTCATTCCCCTCTGCCTACCTTACCATTAAAAACCCTCAAGTGCCCAGAAATTATAAACTGAATCTTCATGAAAGACTGAAACTAAGTTAAACCATCTGTAACACTTTAACCAAACAGAGTAAGCATAAGAGCAAGAGAAGAATAAGTGATTACAATCTTCTTCTGCGTCACCACACAAAGCTCACCATAATGAACCCCGATCCACTAAAATTCCTATCCTTAACAAATTAGATTTAGTAGGTAACTTGTTTTGAATTAGTCTCCAAGCGAAGCTAGAAACTTTCTTAGGAAGCTTCTTATTCCACACCAAGTTCAGTGGTCTGTCATCCGAAGACACATGTGCTACATAGGCCGATTTAGTTGAGTAAACTCCTGATTTATCTAAATTCTAAGCCCAAAAATCGTTTGACATATCTAAAAATCATTTAACAAATGAGATAAAATCATTAAGTAAACCTCTATCCCATTCGAAAAGCTCCCTCCTCCAATCCCATCCTTAAACCCACCTCCCATCCACCCAAGCCCCCTCTCCGATATTAAGCAATTACCTACCCTATCAATAGAAAACAACCGATGAAATTTAGTAGCTAAAATATCCTCCCCCGCCCATCTGTCTAACCAAAATCTAGTCAAGATACCATTCCCCACGTTTCTAACTAGAACCAATTGTTATTCCCCTAAAAGACAATATTCCTTAGATCTTTCCACCACTGTCGAGCCTTGATCAGTTGAATCCACAGACGATCTTTTATTTTGAATTAACCCCCAACCTTTGCCTCCCTCTTATTTGGACTCACACACTTTGGACCATTTTACCCAAGCTATGCCACCTTGGTTAGGGATTTGATAACGGTTTTAGGAGCTCGGAAAAATGAAAGATAATAGATGGGCAAAGAAGCAAGAACCGAATTAAGAAGCGTGATTCTTCCGCCGAACGAGACATATTTAGAACCCCAATGACTCAGGCTTCGTCGAACCGAATCCAGCATAGGCTTCCACACGGCACAACGACTCGAATTATCCCCGATCGGCAAACCTAAATATTTGAAAGGGAACCGGACCCACCTTACAATGTAACTTCAAACTCCAGTTTAAAAGCAATCGAGGGTCGATATTAATACCTATCAAGGTACTCTTGTGGAAATTAATCTTTAACCCGGACACTAACTCGAAAGTCCTAAGAATGCATTTCAGATACCACACATTAGCTTGCGATGCTTCCCCCAAAAATAGCACATCATCTGCGAACTGCAGATGTGAAATAAGAACGCTTCCGACCCCCTACTGATAACCCCCTAAAAATATTTGACTCTGAAGCTTTTTTCACCAAAAACCCTGAAACCTTCAGCCACCAAAAGGAATAGAAAGGAGATAGTGGATCCCCTTGCCTTAACCTTCTTTCTAGTTTGAATTCCTCCGACGGACTACCATTAACCAACACCGAAGCCGAGGCTGAAGAATACAATCTATAATCCAATTCATGTTTATGATGATTAAGAACAAGTCTATGTATTTCTTTAATTTCATGAACTAATTTACTATTCTACAGGTAGACATAGCTTGACTTTAATCTATGTTTTTGGATTGATTAATTAATATATTTTGGTTTTCATAAGGTTTATCTGTGATTCCTGAATTGTTTGCGTTTCAATTAACTCATCACTAGTTGAATCGTCATATTTATTTAGAATCTATCACTCGGGAGAGTGGGTTTTGAATAGGACCGTAAGAAGTTATATCGTTGGAATTTATATATGCAACAACGTAGAACTCCATTGAAGCCTTGCAAAAACCATTTTGCTAATTAAATTGTCTAATAGTTTATCTTAGGTGGACCATCAAGATAACTATTGAATGATTATTTCTATTTGACACTCGGGAGAGGTAATAGAATAGCATAGGATTCTTGGCTAATAAACTGAAGAACACGACGTAGTGGATAGTTGAGTGAAGTCGAACCTCTAGAATACGTCCTCATTGATTTCTCCACTTAAATATTCATCTTATTATTTTATTTATTAGACTAGTTAATTCATTCTCTGAATATTGATTTTCTAGATAAAATTGAGACTATTCTAATTACAGTACTTGGCATAAACTTGATTTTCAATCACTGTGGGTTCAACATCCGTACTTTAAATTCATATACTAAAACTTAACACCGTACACTTGCGGTACTTTTTACATGCATCAAGTTTTTGGCAATTGACGGGGATTGGTTAATTTTGTTTATACTGATATTGTTACCAAGTAGCCTTGATTTTAATTTAGAATTTTATTTTCAATTTTAATTTTTTTATGATGTTTTTATTGTGAGGTACTTGGAGATGACTCATCAATAAGTTTCACAAGCTTTATCCAACAACAATCAGAACCTTCTATGCAATTTGGGAGAGATTTAACACTTTGGCGATCAAGTTCTGGTATCATGACTATCTGAACTGCGTATTGGATGGAGCTTTGGCAACTGATAGTCACATATTTTGTATAGATGAATATAGTGTGTTTCACGTGTTAACGATATGGCATATTTCGACTACGACTGGCATTGAGATCCTTCACTGCTGGGCTGGAGTCACCAATATCCACCAGAGCATCATTGACCTCATTTTTTACAGCAATTGTTCCATCATCAAGCAGAAGAAAGATATAATTATGTTGAAGTCATGACTAAGTTGGAGGATATCGTGCTCAAATTATTGGCATCATCTGAACCAAAGATCAAAAATCACACCAACTCCAAAAGTCGCCTAGAGCAGCAGATAGAGATATTTTTAGCAAGCTGCAATGAGGCTGAGATGGGATATACTAATCAAGGGGTGACAAGTCAGATCTGGTCACATGATGATGATAACTCACCAACCAAGTTTGGGAGAGTGATCCTACTTGATCGCGTATTTATTTTAAACAATTATTTTCTAGTGTGACGTGATTATACCGCAAGTGCACGGTGTCAAGTTTTAGTGTAGAACATAAAGTCGGATGTCGTACCCACAGGGACTAGTAGCAATTACCAAATTTAATTGGTTTAACTATATTTAACCTATACAATTGTTATGAACGATTTACTAATTTACTTAACCAAAACACAAAGATAGAAGATAGTAAGCATTAGAGATAAATATCGATACTTTGATTCACTTAAGTAATCCCCCACAATTCATCTACTAATCCTAATCAATGTTAATGCATATAAGGTGAAATTTTTCCGGTTGTATCTAATATAGTATATCGAGTTATATTAAATCTAATACCAATTTGCAGTAAGTAACTCTCGTTCACTTATTTAACAAATCACTATTGCACATGCTTCGTGAAAACTCATAGCCTTTCGATTACTAGATATCTATAGCTATCACTCATGTATTTGACGTCATCTCTCGATCTCGGTCTGAAATTCACGGTTTGCGTTATTTGTTCCGTATTACAATTTTATCTCTTGATCTCAATTGCAAACAACATCATTCAAGGGGTAGATAATCCTTAAAAGTATTAAAAACATACCACAAACAAAAAGATAGCAAAAACTCAATCAAAAACTAGAATTAAAATTGTGGGTTCATACAAAAGATCCCATAATCTCGATAAACGACTTAGCCTAGCATACTAAAGCAAAAACAATGTTTTATCATATTAAACAACATAATTGTGATGCCCGGGGATTAATGGTGCTAATCCCGGTGTAGTAATAATCCTTTATGGATTTTTAATTGTGGCAATTAAGAATTAATTGCGGTTTTGGGTCTCCCGAGGTTGTTAAATTGGGCATTTGGGATCGTTGGATCCAAAGGTTGATTGTATTCTCATTTTGGTGAAAAACCTATGAGTTGGGTTTTTGGTGGGACTTAGAGTCCGGGGTGCTTTATGTTGGGGCTGGTATGTGGATTTGATGTTGGAGAGAGAGTTTTCGAAAACAGATGATTTTGAATGAATCATGATGTATTTGTGAGGGTATTGTTATTTTGGAGCATTTTTGCTATATATACCAGATGGACTCGGGATTCCGTCATTTTTCCCGGAATCATCTCTCTCTCATCGCTCTCTTCCCTTTCTCTCTCCCCACTTTACCCCAAAACCCTTCCCCTCCTTTCCCCTTCAACAAAATCGTTGGGAACACGATTTAGGGGCCGGATTTCTTGAAGAAAAGCTGGTAATCTCATTCTCCTCTCTTTTAGCTTTGATTTGATTGTATTTTTGATGGGTTTTTTTGAGTTTTGAATTTGGGTTGGTTTTGGGAGATTTTGTAAAAATCTTGAAATCTTATGGTTTTATTTTAATATGGGTTTTTAACCCTTGTTGGAGGTTATATGGTGTTATATTATTGTTGGTTTGGGTTGGAAGGAGTCGGGGTGTGATTTGTGGAGGTTTTAAGCTTTTGAAATGGTGAATTTTCGTGTTGCAGGTCGTGGCGATCGATCGCCTGTGGCGAGCGATCGACCGCCCGCGGGCAGTAGGCTTTTCAGCATGGTAGCGATCGATCGCTACTTTTGAGCGATCGATCGCCTCGCGCCAGTAAGGTCTGGCGATCGATCGCCGATCGCTATATCGAGCGATCGATCGCCAAGGGGCTATCGATCGATCGCCCAGTATAGCGACTGATCGCCAGCAGGTGATTTTAGTTTTCTTGGATTTTTATTGGGATTTTGGATTTGCGACTTAAATGGTCGACTCCCGGGGCAATGTTTACATTCCAATTGGAATGTAAACATTGCCCCGGGAGTCGACCATTTAAGTCGCAAATGCTAGACTTTTAAATGGATTGGTTGGAGCCAAGTTAAATAAAACGGGATTTTCGGTTGAGTTTTTGGCTACCTTTAAAAACTTGTAAAATGGATATTTTTGGGTATTATGCATGCCTAGCCGGGGGCTTTTATTTTGGTAATTGTCATGGATTGAAGATGGGTTTTGAGGTTGCAAACGTGCGTGGGCACGTGATTGCATGCTTATACTTGACTGTGAGTTGTTTATGTGTTTTAGCACATATTTCTCGAGGCATGGAACTCAAGCAAGGTTTGACTTGGACTACGGAAACTTAAGGTACGTGTAACGTACGAGCATGACCTTAATTATATTATTGCAATTGTTGTGCATGAGATAGATGATTGGTAAAGATTAGTAGTCGATACATAATATATGGTGTCTTGCAATAATTGGTTAATGGAAACGGGACTGGGTGTGTGATGTTGGTCGGTCTTATGTATTGTTTGGTGCCGCTTTGGAGCGAGCAATTGTCGAGATGTGGTCCCTATGGACCAAACATCGGTAAGTGATGCCGCTACTTTTGTGATATCCCCGAAATGATTATGTGATTTAATCATTTATTTATATTATGATGATTTAGTGTTAATTCATGAGGTTGAATTAATATGGTTGAGGAGTTACATTTCGGGGTGCATGCGACATATGTTGGGATGTTGGGGTTGTGGCATAATTATTTTGGGGTGTGTTATTGTTTTGGTAAAAGCATATTTAAATGGGAATTGAAGTATTTTATTGAGAAAATACTATAAAATATCATGTGAGGATATTTTAATGCATCGTGCTAAATACCGGGACCAAAACATAACATATCACATAACCCACCACCCAACCACCCCCCTTGACCCATGCCCTGCTGCCAGCTACCAGCTGCTTGCCCATACCCCTTGTCCCATCTCTCACCCAACCCTCCCATGTCTGAAATCACTCCAATTCTCTCCCACGATTCGTCCAACAGCTGCTAAGGGAGTTAGAGAGGAGACCTTCCATTTTTATTGCTTGGGAAGCTTCCAAAAATCGGAGCAAAAAGGGGTGAGAAACCATTTATGGGTTTGAAATTTAGTTGTTGAGTTCATACTTTTGTTGGTGTGAAAAATGGCATGTTAGCTTAGGTTTCTTAAAACCTCCGATTTAAATGCTTACATGGTGTTGTTATGTAGCTCACAGTATTTTTCCTTATGTATTTTACATGTTTTATGTTGGGGAAATAAGCATGTAAAGTAGGGTGTTCGGAAATCTGGGTAGGAGTATGCCCTGTTTTTCTGGAAAATGTGGACTGGGAGTGATTTTGAGGAGGCGATATTATGCATGTTAGATGGGTTTTAGGGTAAACCTTTGATGTGAAAATATGCATGGTAGTTTTGTGAAGCCTTGGCATTTTTATTCGAGCAATATTCATGACTTATGTGGTAGATTTCATTGCTTGAAAGTGGGTACTCAAAATTCTGGGCAGGAAGATAATGCTCTGTTTTTCGAAAAAGTTGGTTGAGTACTGATGTTATAGGGTGCTTTTAATGCATGTGGGTTTGTGGTTGGGATATATATCTTGTATGATTACACTCAGGGTAGTGTATTGTAGCTACTAGCATGTTTGTTTAGGCATGTTGTATGTCTTATATGTTAGAATGAAAGGTGTGAAAATCAGTGTTGAGCATTCTGGAAAAATGTCGTGCACAGACCATGTGGCGATCGATCGCCACAAATGGCGCGATCGATCGCCGAGGTCCAGTAGCCAAAATCAAAGGCACGCGATCGATCGCCATGAATGGCGCGATCGATCGCCATGGGACAGTGGAGTTTGGCGATCGATCGCCAAGTGGTAGCGATCGATCGCCAGAGGCAAAATTTTGAAATATTGATATTTTGTTGGATTTTTGATTTTGGATCATATATTGGCATCTAATATTGTGTTGTACACTGGTGTAGAGCCTTCACAGACGGCTACACAACGCAGGGGATAGAGTCCCACCACACACTACATTTTGGAAAGGTACGTAAGCGACGTACGGGCATCCCAACGGTAACATGTACTTATGTTTGTCTTTTTGACATATGATGAATGCAATGTGATGCATTAAGAGTTGATACATGTTATTATGCATTGTTGTTGCATATTATGCATTGTTGTTGCATATTGTGATGTGGAATAAAGAGGAGTATTCCACGAGTCAGGGTGATCACAGTGAAGGTTTAATGCTTACGCTTGACCGCTAAAAATGTGGATCGGGAGGGGGGAGGCTCGCTTGCATATGGAGGCGGGGTATACCATACTAAGAGATGATGAGATACCGCTAGTATGAAGAAGCGAGGATGAGATACCGCTTGTTTTGAGATTGTAAAGCGAAGAAGCATTAAAATAACTGATGATGACTGACTCAAGAAAAGAGATGATATGTCATGACATTTATTAGTGAAGCCATACATTCATATAGTGTTTTGATTATGAATTGTGGTACAGGGACAACCAATGGGCATTGTAAATGCGATGAAAATACAGGAAGTGTTTTGTATTTATGATTATGCATTTACGCCTTACGTATTCATATTGTGTTGTATATGGATAGCTATGTGCTCATGCGTTGGGGGTTGTCTTTGTAGATGCTTTTGCTAAGGAGAACTAGGGTCGGGGCTGATACTTTGAGCTGTAAGGAGTGCTACTACAATAGCAGGACAGAGTTCTTATGCGTAGTCTCTACAAGTAGTAGAGTAGAACTATAGTGTCACTCCTATTGTTTTGAGAAATGTAACTTTTAATTGTTGAAAATTTTATGGGTACATTTGAACTGTAAGCTCAAAAATGTCAACACGATTAAATACTCTAATATTGAAATGCTTAGTTCTCTTAATCGCACCTATTAATATCTTGAGATATCGGGGTCTCACATTTAGTGGTATCAGAGCAGTGGTTAGATAACCAGGGGAGAGTGAAGGGTAGCCTTTAGAGACAAGTTGGTTAGGTATTCATTGTTGGGCATGTTATGCATGTGATGCATATTTTTGTATAAGTGTTATACTAACATGCTTTGAATATGATACTCTTGTTATCTAACGGCTTTATACTATGAACTGCTTTTGGTATTGTTGTTAACTCTTGTGTTGCAGCATGGCGGCTATTAACCCGGAGAACCTCAATGAAGAGGTAGGGGATATGGGCAGTATGAATGCTAGTGTTGCTCATATAAATCCTTTACCGCCACCTGCTGTAGGAGTGGAGCCCAGTGCACAGATGTTATTACCAGGGGAGCTCAGTTTGACACAGTTTCTGAACTTCCGTCCACCCATGTTTGAGGGGACCGAGTCTGGAGAAGGGGCCGAAGAGTGGTTAGAACGGATAGAGCAGATACTTGTGACTGCGCCCTGTGCACGTACCGCATGGCTGAGGTTAGCCGAGTTTCAAATGGCGAAGAAGCCTTCTATGTGGTGGAAGACCACTGTGATGGAGCTGAGGGCCCAAGGTATGGTAGTGGACTGGACTGTATTCAGGACCCGGTTTCTTAACCGGTATTTTTCTGCCGCTGCCAGACAAGTCAAGGAGGACGAGTTCACTAATTTGAAGCAGGGCAACATGTCAGTTTCAGACTTTGCTTTGCAGTATTCCTCACTGTTGAGATATGTCCCCCATATCGCTGTGAGCAGCCATGCAAAGATGAGGCATTTCCTGAAGGGACTGAGGCCAGAATTGTTTGATCGGGTTGTTTCCAACAACCCCAGCTCTTTTGATGACGCCCTAACTAGGGCAGAGCTGGCAGAGATTGCAGTGGGAGCATATAAGGACGTTGTACCCTCTTCCGTGCCATCACAGAGGCCTGTTACTGATAGTTTGAAACCACGAGGGGATCAGTTCAAGGCTTGTGGAGCCTCATCATCTTCCAGATTTAGCGGGAAGAAATCTCAGAGTCAGAAGCAGAGCAATCGAGGACCTACACAGGGGAGTAAAGCAGGAGGGGACAGGTGTGACCGCTGTGGAGGATTTCACTTGTCACGTGACTGCCGAGGCTGTTATGTTTGTGGCAAGGTGGGCCACTTAGCACGAAATTGCCCCAATCGGGCAAGTCAGGTAGACTCAGGGCCGAATAGGCCGAGATTTGATGCTAGGACGGCACCACCGAGGCAACAGTTTGTGCCTCGACCATAGGGAGGTCAGGCGACAGGACCACCGCAGGGACAAGTGTATGCACTGACTAAGGAGCAGGCTGAGGCAGCCCCGGAGGAGGTCATTGCTGGTACGTGTCATTTATTTACGTACCCTGCATTTATTTTTGTAGATACAGGTGCTTCTCATTCTTTTGTATCTGTTGCTTTTGTGGAGAGACACCACTTGTGCTCGTTTCTGTTACCCACGCCTCTCATGGTCTCGACACCCACGGGAAAACATGTGATTGCGGACCGACTGTTATCTGATTGCCTCATTTATTTTGAGGGCAATGATCTGAGGGCCGATCTGATTCAATTAGAGATGGCAGACTTTGACTGTATTATCGGCATTGATGTGTTGAGCAGATACCGAGCTGTGGTAGATTGCCGACAGAGGATGGTACGTTTTCTATCTGATCAGGGGTTCCAGTGGACTTTTTATGGGGACGGCTCTCGTCCAAGGATTCTAGTGATCTCAGCGGTTAAGATGTCGCGGTTATTGGAACGTGACCACACTGGGTACCTTATTTATGCCGTGAATGCATCAGAAGAGAAGGAAGTGAGAGCCGAGGACATTCCAGTTGTGGCGGAGTTCATTGATGTGTTCCCAGATGAGATTCTGGGATTTCCGCCTGTCAGGGATGTTGAGTTCGCCATTGAGCTGCTGCCGGGGACTTCTGCTATTTCTCGTGCCCCATACAGGATGGCACCGGCAGAGCTGAGAGAACTGAAGGTACAGTTATAGGAGCTCCTCGACAAGGGATACATTCGTCCTAGTGTATCGCCTTGGGGTGCACCAGTATTGTTCTTGAAAAAGAAGGATGGTTCAATGCGTCTGTGCATTGACTACAGGCAACTGAACAAGGCCACAGTGAAGAACAGGTATCCACTTCCGAGGATTGATGATCTGTTCGATCAGCTTCAGGGTACAGAGGTGTACTCGAAGATAGACTTGAGGTCCGGCTATCACCAGGTGCGGGTTAGAGCTGGCGATGTTCAAAAGACGGCTTTTAGAACTCGGTATGGGCACTACGAGTTCTTAGTGATGCCATTCGGAGTGACAAATGCACCTGCAGTTTTTATGAGCTTGATGAACAGAGTATTTCAGGAGTACCTCGATCAGTTTGTGATCGTATTCATTGATGACATCCTCGTATACTCAAGGAGTGAGGAGGAACATGCCGACCATTTGAGGACAGTACTTCAGATTCTCAGAAATCATCAGTTGTACGCCAAACTCAGCAAGTGTGAGTTTTGGCTGAGCAGTGTATCATTTTTGGGCCATATCATATCATGAGAGGGGATATCAGTAGACCCGAGGAAGATAGAGGCAGTTATGGATTGGTCTGCCCCTACTTCAGTCAGTGAAATTCGAAGTTTTCTTGGTCTGGCTGGCTATTATCGACGTTTCGTCGAGGGTTTCTCAAAGATCGCCAAGCCACTTACACAGCTGACTCAGAAGGGAGTTCCATTCATTTGGTCGAAAACTTGTGAGCAGAGCTTCCAGGAGTTGAAGCACAGATTGACTTCAGCGCCAGTTTTGGTAATTCCCAGGGAGAACAAAGGGTTCGTTCTCTATACCGACGCATCGCTTCAGGGTTTAGGATGCGTGCTAATGCAGGATAAGCACGTTGTGGCTTACGCTTCGAGACAATTGAAGCCACATGAGACGAGGTATCCGGTCCATGACCTGGAGCTAGCAGCTATAGTGTTCGCCTTGAAGATATGGCGACACTACTTATACGGTACCTCTTTCACCATCTTCACTGATCACAAAAGCCTGAAGTTCTTGTTTACACAGGCTGAGCTGAATATGAGACAGAGGAGATGGATGGATCTGCTGAAGGATTATGATTGTGAAATCCTATACCATCCCGGGAAAGCAAACTTGACAGCCGACGCTTTGAGTCGGAAGGTGAGGAGCACAGCGGAGGATGCCATGTGTCTATCAGCTATGTTGGGCTCCTACTGCCATTTGGGATTTGATTATGATGTGTCTACTTCACCAGTACAGGTCTTGACCTTGTTAGCTGAGCCTGTTATTTATGATCACATCAGGAAGGCTCAGGGGACCGATGCAGAGGTTCAGAGATGGATGTCAGTGGTTCATTCAGGGCAGCCATCGAGATTCAAAGTGGCTGAGGACGGTTCTCTGAGACTTGACGACAGATGGGTGGTTCCAGATACACCCGAGTTGCATCAGGGTATATTACAGCGAGCTCATTGCAGCAGGATGAGTGTCCACCCGGGCGGGAAAAAGATGTATAAGGATCTACTCAGCCAGTTCTGGTGGAGGCGTATGAAACAAGATGTCACCTCTTTTGTCAAGCGCTGTTTGATTTGTCAACAGGTAAAGGCCGAGAGGCAGAGGCCTGGAGGTGAACTAAGGAGCTTGGAGATACCACAGTGGAAATGGGAGCACATATCCATGGACTTCGTGACCCACTTACCGAGGACTGTTTCGGGTTTCGATGTTATATGGGTAGTCGTCGACAGATTGACTAAGAGTGCTCATTTCATTCCCTACTGTATGACCTTCACGTACTTGAGGATGGCACAGTTATATATCAGAGATGTGGTGCGACTGCATGGGATCCCTGTTTCGATTGTGTCTGATCGAGATCCGCGGTTTACATCTCACTTTTGGGAGGGTCTGCAGACAGCTCTAGGTACAGAGTTGAGGCTGAGCACAGCCTACCACCCTCAGACGGACGGACAGACCGAGCGTACAATACAGACGCTCGAAGATATGTTGAGAGCTTGTGTGCTAGAGTTCGACACTTCATGGCAGGACTCGATAGCCTTGGTGGAGTTCTCTTACAACAACAGCTACTAGGCAAGTATACAGATGGCTCCTTTCGAGGCCCTCTATGGTAAGCGTTGTAGGTCACCCTTGTGTTGGGATGACGTGGATCGCAAATCAGTCGGAGGACCAGATTTGATCCGGGAAATGGAAGAAAAGGTAAAAGTGATAAGACACAATATGAAGGCAGCTCAGGACAGACAGGCAGCGTATGCCAATCAGCGGCGAAGACCGTTGGAGTTTCAGTTGGGTGACAGAGTCTTTCTGAAGATCTCACCATTCAGAGGTGTGGTACGGTTTGGTATGCGGGGGACGTTATCCCCGAGATATGTGGGGCCGTACGAGATCTTGCAGCGTGTGGGTACTCTGGCTTACCGGTTAGCTTTACCGCCCTCTCTGTCTGGTATTCACGATGTATTTCATGTGTCTATGTTGCGGAAGTACGAGCCAGATCCTTCTAATGTGTTGCAGCCTTCTGAGGTTCAGATTGAGTCAGATGTTTCCTATGTTGAGCGGCCTATCAGGATTTTGGATAGGGCAGATCTCAGACTGAGAAACAATGTTATTCCTATGATCAAGGTTCAGTGGGATCGTAGGGGTGTCGAGGAGGCCACGTGGGAGACAGAGCGACACATGGTGCAGCACTATCCAGAGCTGTTTTCTGGTATGCATTTATGTTTTGTTTTACTTTATATTGGGTAAGTGCATGCTGATTTCGAGGGCGAAATCTTATAAGTAGGGGAGTATTGTGATATCCCCGAAATGATTATGTGATTTAATCATTTATTTATATTATGATGATTTAGTGTTAATTCATGAGGTTGATAATATGGTTGAGGAGTTACATTTCGGGGTGCATGCGACATATGTTGGGATGTTGGGGTTGTGGCATAATTATTTTGGGGTGTGTATTATTGTTTTGGTAAAAGCATATTTAATTGGGAATTGAAGTATTTTATTGAGAAAATACTATAAAATATCATGTGAGGATATTTTAATGCATCGTGCTAAATACCGGGACCAAAACATAACACATCACATAACCCACCACCCAACCACCCCCC
Organism: Haberlea rhodopensis; assembly: GCA_907163345.1. Taxonomy (NCBI): domain Eukaryota; kingdom Viridiplantae; phylum Streptophyta; class Magnoliopsida; order Lamiales; family Gesneriaceae; genus Haberlea; species Haberlea rhodopensis. Next base: position 710,720 of record CAJQUN010000151.1, on the reverse strand, counting down.
TTGACCCATGCCCTGCTGCCAGCTACCAGCTGCTTGCCCATACCCCTTGTCCCATCTCTCACCCAACCCTCCCATGTCTGAAATCACTCCAATTCTCTCCCACAATTCGTCCAACAGCTGCTAAGGGAGTTAGAGAGGAGACCTTCCATTTTTATTGCTTGGGAAGCTTCCAAAAATCGGAGCAAAAAGGGGTGAGAAACCATTTCTGGGTTTGAAATTTAGTTGTTGAGTTCATACTTTTGTTGGTGTGAAAAATGGCATGTTAGCTTAGGTTTCTTAAAACCTCCGATTTAAATGCTTACATGGTGTTGTTATGTAGCTCTCAGTATTTTTCCTTATGTATTTTACATGTTTTATGTTGGGGAAATAAGCATGTAAAGTAGGGTGTTCGGAAATCTGGGTAGGAGTATGCCCTGTTTTTCTGGAAAATGTGGACTGGGAGTGATTTTGAGGAGGCGATATTATGCATGTTAGATGGGTTTTAGGGTAAAACTTTGATGTGAAAATATGCATGGTAGTTTTGTGAAGCCTTGGCATTTTTATTCGAGCAATATTCATGACTTATGTGGTAGATTTCATTGCTTGAAAGTGGGTACTCAAAAATCTGGGCAGGAAGATAATGCTCTGTTTTTCGAAAAAGTTGGTTGAGTACTGATGTTATAGGGTGCTTTTAATGCATGTGGGTTTGTGGTTGGGATATATATCTTGTATGATTACACTCAGGGTAGTGTATTGTAGCTACTAGCATGTTTGTTTAGGCATGTTGTATGTCTTACATGTTAGAATGAAAGGTGTGAAAATCAGTGTTGAGCATTCTGGAAAAATGTCGCGCACAGACCATGTGGCGATCGATCGCCACAAATGGCGCGATCGATCGCCGAGGTCCAGTAGCCAAAATCAAAGGCACGCGATCGATCGCCATGAATGGCGCGATCGATCGCCATGGGACAGTGGAGTTTGGTGATCGATCGCCAAGTGGTAGCGATCGATCGCCAGAGGCAAAATTTTGAAATATTGATATTTTGTTGGATTTTTGATTTTGGATCATATATTGGCATCTAATATTGTGTTGTACACTGGTGTAGAGCCTTCACAGACGGCTACACAACGCAGGGGATAGAGTCCCACCACACACTACATTTTGGAAAGGTACGTAAGCGACGTACGGACATCCCAACGGTAACATGTACTTATGTTTGTCTTTTTGACATATGATGAATGCAATGTGATGCATTAAGAGTTGATACATGTTATTATGCATTGTTGTTGCATATTATGCATTGTTGTTGCATATTGTGATGTGGAATAAAGAGGAGTATTCCACGAGTCAGGGGTGATCACAGTGAAGGTTTAATGCTTACGCTTGACCGCTAAACATGTGGAGCGGGAGGGGGGAGGCTCGCTTGCATATGGAGGCGGGGTATACCATACTAAGCGATGATGAGATACCGCTAGTATGAAGAAGCGAGGATGAGATACCGCTTGTTTTGAGATTGTAAAGCGAAGAAGCATTAAAATAACTGATGATGACTGACTCAAGAAAAAGAGATGATATGTCATGACATTTATTAGTGAAGCCATACATTCATATAGTGTTTTGATTATGAATTGTGGTACAGGGACAATCAATGGGCATTGTAAATGCGATGAAAATACAGGAAGTGTTTTGTATTTATGGTTATGCATTTACGCCTTACGTATTCATATTGTGTTGTATATGGATAGCTATGTGCTCATGCGTTGGGGGTTGTCTTTGTAGGTGCTTTTGCTAAGGAGAACTAGGGTCGGGGCTGATACTTTGAGCTGTAAGGAGTGCTACTACAATAGCAGGACAGAGTTCTTATGCGTAGTCTCTACAAGTAGTAGAGTAGAACTATAGTGTCACTCCTATTGTTTTGAGAAATGTAACTTTTAATTGTTGAAAATTTTATGGGTACATTTGAACTGTAAGCTCAAAAATGTCAACACGATTAAATACTCTAATATTGAAATGCTTAGTTCTCTTAATCGCACCTATTAGTATCTTGAGATATCGGGGTCTCACAACTTTTGAGTGGGCGAGGAAATGTGACCTCTGGCTATATATCTAGGATATCAGTATTTTATTCCTCTATCGATATTGATTTGGATTTGAGATACAGTTAATCAGTGTAATGATTAACTGGATATTTGGAATTTGATGATTTTGGTTGTTTTGAGAACAGGGACAATACATTGGGATCCCGATGAGGATGATGCCATCCAGGGAGTATCATTTAAATTCTTAGAAATTACATTGTTGTAATTTACGAATTATGTAATTGTGATTATTGGTTTGGTGGTATTGGTATGCTCACCCCGTGTGGGGGCTGTCTCTGTTGGGGCAGGTGAAACAGGTACAATGGTAGCTCTGGAGCTGTGATCGAGCTATGAATTGGAGGTGATTCCATGATCGAGACACCGGAGCTCATGCGGAGCTGGATATTGTGTATGACCTTTTTGTATACATTACGTACACATAGGTTTATTCGATGCTCGTGTGTGAGCAATAATTATGTGTATATGTGTTGTATAAAGAGGCATGGGCCTTTCTCTTTTCATTATATGTGTGAGCAATCGACTAGGGAATTGCTAGATGAATTGAGATTGTGATTAGTGTATTACATAGGTGCATGATGTGTTGAATGGTCTTAATTTGGAAATCGGATATTGCATGGAATGGAATAGATGAAGCAAGAAAATTTTGTAGGTGGTATTGTGTGCCACGTTTACATGTAGTTTCCCTTTACACATGATTGAATGCACCAAATGTATGGCTTAATGCACTAATTGTGGGTTAAGGGCACGGGGTCCTTACATTAGTGGTATCAGAGCAGTTGTTGCTCTTTGGGGCTGTTAAGGGCCTAGGAACTTGTTGATAGGAATTGGTAGCACATATTTATACATGATGGTATTAGTGTTGTGTGACACAACTAATTGCTTATGTGCTTTTACGATATGGAAAGTGGTATTACTGATCATTGTGGTTGCAGAAATCGTGTAGAATACGATGGGATGGCATTAATGGTAATGTCTGGCACTCAATGTATTATGTGCTAAGGGATCTGATTTTGTAGGAAAATCAGGAAATGGGAAATGTGATATGCTGTCTAAGGACAGGGATGGTTGACAACAGACAATGGGATATTGTGGTATGATTTCAATTGTTATTGAATATACAATGTGTTACTTTTAGCGTCCTACTACGGGTATATCATCAGCGATGGATCATAATATTTGCCGCTGTCATGTCGAAGCGATGTACATGCCGCTGTCATTGTCAAAGCAAGGGATATTATTGAGCCGCCGATATGACGTAGTAAAATTTGTGAACTATTGTATTAACCTGTATGCAGGTATATGGAGCTAGTGGAAGGTTCCGATGGTTGTTATATTTAAGCGAGGGAGGTACTTGCCGCTGTCATATGAAGCGATGGTAATATGATATTTGCCACTGTCATGTCGAAGCGATGTACATGCCGTTGTCATTGTCGAAGCGAGGGATATCATATGATGCCACTATATGTCAAAGCGAGGGGTCCTAAAATTCCGATGTTATAACAAGACCGGAACAGCCACATTATCGATATTTGAGCGACGCAATCGGGAACAAAGTGCTGCGTGTAATGGGAGCCACCTCTTGGGTCCGAAAGGAACAAAGTGCTACATGCATGTGAGTACCTCTTGAGTCCTTGATCTGTTCCGCTGATTTAGTTGGCGATGGTTCATACCGCCAGGTATATTGATAGTGTCATTGGCGATGATTCATGCTGCCGGGCATTCTATTGGCGATGGTTCATGCCGTCGGGCATTCTATTGGCGATGGTTCATGCCGCCGGGTATTCTATTGGCGATGGTTCATGCCTCCGGGCATTCTATTGGCGATGGTTCATCCCGTCGGGCATTCTATTGGCGATGGTTCATGCCGCCGGGCATTCATATCATCGGGTATGCTATTGGCGATGATTCATGCCGCCGGGTATTCTATTGGCGATGATTCATGCCGCCGGGTATTACATAGCGACGGGTCATTCCGCTACATCTATGGCGATGGTTCATGCCGCCAGATATAGCGATGGTACATTCCGCTACATCTATGACGATGGTTCATACCGCTGGATATCTATAGCGATGTTTTATGCCGCTGACTCTATGGCGAGGGATCATGCCGCTGATTCTATAGCGATGGGTTATACCGCTATGTGCGTAGCATTGGATTATGCCGCATACGAGTGACGGGTGCTGCTGCTGTACCGCTGGTGGACGAGGGATACAGGTATACCGCTATCTTGATAGCGATGAGGTATGTTATATTAATGCTTTGTTAGCATTATTGTGAATACCATATGTGGTTATATATTGTCATATGTTTGACGATGGGAATATGGATGTCGTGTATCGACATGTATCGTCACGAGTTGACAATGGGATTTTGGATGTCATGTGTTGGCATATACCATCACAGGATGACGATGACATAGTGGATATTCTATGTAGACATGTAGTGTCATTTTGATGAATAATACGTCTGAGTGTACGCATTTAGCCATATGGTTTGAGTACTGATGGCGAGCACAGGATGGTGTCTGGGTCACTAGATGACGAGAGCATTATGCCGAGCAGATTGCTCGATGGATTATTGAATGCATTGCACAAGTGAGGGTACCGCATCAGGTAATATAGCTAAATATTTTTCGGGTAATGATATCATTTGGGTATACTCGCTGGATTGGCTAAGGCCAAGCGATTGGTGGTAAGAGTAGTCTTTGAGGAAACTACTCGCTTGTTGTTGTGATGTGTGTTAGGCATGGGCACACCCACCCGGAGGGTGTGGAATAAGTCCTAATGGATTAGGATTGCACTGTGGTTGAGCAAGGACACCGGGATGTCCACTATGCTTGGGTGTTTTAGAGATATGTTGGGTGATGATCCACAACTATAATGGTTTGTGCGGTATGGTATACCGAGATGGGACGTGTGTCACGTTGATAGGTTGGTATGAGCCTGGGGGGGGGGGGGCAACGAATCGTTAACCATGTATTGTTGCAGTGCTTTGGTGTGCTTGTGATAGCCATTATGCTGCTCGTTGGTTTCGAGCTGGGTGAATCGTACGGTGATACGATGATGTTTATGGTGGACTCTAGCAGTCACCACTATACATGAGGTTGAGGTTGGGAATACCTCACGGAATGGTTGTGCACTTTTGTTATGGGACTTGTCTGAGGACAACTCAATTTTGTTGGGGTACCAACAAGAGTATCAACAAGTCATTGTTATCTCGATCTGGGAATCCATGAATTTGGGAGGCACTGGGAGACATGATCGAATTGTGGATTATAGTAAGTAGTTTGGCACTACTTCGTTGCTCGTATCTCTCGGCGAGATGTGGTGTTTACTGTCATGGAGACAGTTGATGTTGATTGGGAGATTGTTTGTGAATCAACCGTGGTGAGCATTTCTAGTGTTGGTCGGGGTAATCGCTTTACTTTTCGGTGGGACGCTTGTGGAGACGTCTCTCGGGAGATGCTCGAGGATGGGGAGTATTTTAGTATTAGTACAGAGCATCCTTAGAATGAGTATACATGGAGCACACGGATTCTGTTTTTGAGTGTTAGTGGCAATGGCGCCCAATTCTGAACCATGTGTTTACTGGTTCCGGAGTGCATGTCGATGTAGGTATATCCATGTTTTCCGAACTGTGGTTCGAGGTTGGTGGGTCATGGGAACATGACACTTTCCATGTGAGGAAAGAGGTATTGGTATACCTATTGAGAATCTTTGAGAGATTCGATGGGTTGGTGGTGTAGTGTTGATTTTGGGATCACACTGTGTGTGGTTGGTTCGTCGATCATCGTTCTCCTTTGAGTGAGAATAAATGGGGATTGACAATTGATGTGGGGCTCATGGGTGTATTTGAGGATACCCTAGTCGGGTATATTGTGTATGCATCATGTTTAGGTTCTTAGGCATCTATACCGGCGTGTAAACGGATGACAGCGTACTGGTTCTTGTCGAGCGTCGGGTTAATATACTATGCTCGGACGAATGAATCTCTGATGAGAGATTTGGGACGCCTTGAGATTGGAAATCCCAATAGCACGATGTATTCTGAGGGATAATCGTGAGGTCCGGTTGACTTCCCCTGAGGAGGGATTGTCGTGTTTTGGGACCATGGTAATTCTTGCTGGTTAGTTCGATAGCCTCCCTGTGTTAGGATTGTTGAATCCTAGGGTAAGCGAGGGATGGCCAGGATTCGTATTTGTTTAGTGTCATGGTTGGCACATGTGGCGGGAATGCAATGGATTGTCTTGCATGACCTCTGTGGAACTTGAGACCTTGTGGACTCTCGATAGTGTGTTTGGACCAAGATGTGATTCTTGGAACACACCGGGTAAACATCTTATGAGATATGTTTTGTGTGGATCGGTGACCGTGAGTTACCCGATCCGTGTTACAAGTGGTGCAACTACTCCTTTGGAGGAGATGGGGGTGGAAGGCGGAAACCGGGTTTACTGTAAGTATACTGTTGTATGCTAGTAGTCCCCATCATAACGATGCGTGTTAAGCATCGTGGGCAAGTGATGGAGATATCATGGGGAGATATCTATGTCATAACCAAGGAGGACATGGTTTATTTGCAGTCGTAGTAGACTGACTTCTGGGATGACTCGCATCGAGGTATGTTGTTATCTTTTGGGTTTTATATTGGTTTTTGGAGGTTTGCTCTATTTCAGAGCTTGGTGCGAGATTGATGTCATCGCAGTTGATAATTCAATTATGATGTGGTCCAGAATCGGGGTTGTGGTTTTGTTTTGTTTGTGTAGCTTTGGTGTTACGTGGAGTACACCAGTGCAAATTTCGAGGACGAAATTTTTATTAGTGGGGGATAATTGTGATGCCAAGGGATTAATGATGCTAATCCCGGTGTGGTAATAATCCTTAATTGATTTTTAATTGTTGCAATTAAGAATTAATTACGGTTTTGGGTCTCCCGAGGTTGTTAAATCGGGCATTTGGGATCGTTGGATCCAAATGTTGAGATTGTATTCTCATTTTGGTGGAAAACCTGTGAGTTGGGTTTTTGGTGGGACTTAGAGTCCGGGGTGCTTTATGTTGGGACTGGTATGTGGATTTGATGTTGGAGAGAGAGTTTTTGAAAACAAATGATTTTGAATATCATGATGTATTTGTGAGGGTATTGTTATTTTGGAGCATTTTTGCTATATATACCAGATTGACTCGAGATTCCGTCATTTTTCCCGGAATCATCTCTCTCTCATCGCTCTCTTTCCTTTCTCTCTCCCCACTTTACCCCAAAACCCTTCCCCTCCTTTCCCCTTCAACAACATCGTTGGGAACACGATTTAGGGGCCGGATTTCTTGAAGAAAAGCTGGTAATCTCATTCTCCTCTCTTTTAGCTTTGATTTGATTGTATTTTTGATGGGTTTGGTTGAGTTTTGAATTTGGGTTGGTTTTGGGAGATTTTGTAAAAATCTTAAAATCTTATGGTTTTGTTTTAAAATGGGTTTTTAACCCTTGTTGGAGGTTCTATGGTGTTATATTATTGTTGGTTTGGGTTGGAAGTAGTTGGGGTGTGATTTGTGGAGGTTTTAAGCTTTTGAAATGGTGAATTTTCGTGTTGCAGGTCGTGGTGATCGATCGCCTGTGGCGAGCGATCGATCGCCCGCTGGCAGTAGGCTTTTCAGCATGGTTGCGATCGATCGCTACTTTTGAGCGATCGTTCGCCTCGCGCCAGTAAGGTCTGGCGATCGATCGCCAAGGAACGAGCGATCGATCGCCAAGGAACTAGCGATCGATCGCCAAGGAACTAGCGATCGATCGCCAGCAGGTGATTTTAGTTTTCTTGGCCTTTTCGTGGGATTTTGGATTTGCGACTTAAATAGTCGACTCCCGGGGCAATGTTTACATTCCAATGGGAATGCTAGACTTTTAAATGGATTGGTTGGAGCCAAGTTAAATAAAACGGGATTTTCAGTTGAGTTTTTGGCTACCTTTAAAAACTTGTAAAATGGATATTTTTGGGTATTATGCATGCCTGGGGGCTTTTATTTTGGTAATCGTCATGGATTGACGATGGGTTTTGAGGTTGCAAACGTGTGTGGGCACGTGATTGCATGCTTATACTTGACTGTGAGTTGTTTATGTGTTTTAGCACATATTTCTCGAGGCATGGAACTCAAGCAAGGTTTGGCTTGGACTACGGAAACTTAAGGTACGTGTAACGTACGAGCATGGCCTTAATTATATTATTGCAATTGTTGTGCATGAGATAGATGATTGGTGAGGGTTAGTAGTCGATACATAATATATGGTGTCTTGCAGTAATTGGTTAATGGAAACGGGACTGGGTGTGTGATGTTGGTCGGTCTTATGTATTGTTTGGTGCCGCTTTGGAGCGAGCAATTGTTGGGATGTGGTCGCTATGGACCGAACATCGGTAAGTGATGCCGCTACTTTTGAGTGGACGAGGAAATGTGACCTCTGGCTATATATCTAGGATATCTGTATTTTATTCCTCTATCGATATTGATTTGGATTTGAGATATAGTTAATCAGTATAATGATTAACTGGATATTTGGAATTTGATGATTTTGATTGTTTTGAGAACATGGACAATACAGTGGGATCCCGGATGAGGATGATGCCATCCAGGGAGTATCATTTAAATTCTTAGAAATTACATTGTTGTAATTTACGAATTATGTAATTATGATTATTGGTTTGGTGGTATTGGTATGCTCACCCCGTGTGGGGGCTGTCTCTGTTGGGGCATGTGAAACAGGTACAATGGTAGCTCTGGAGCTGTGATCGAGCTATGAATTGGAGGTGATTCCAGGATCGAGACACTGGAGCTCATGCGGAGCTGGATATTGTGTATGCCCTTTTTTATACATTACGTACACATAGGTTTATTCGATGCTCGTGTGTGAGCAATAATTATGTGTATATGTGTTGTATAAAGAGGCATGGGCCTTTCTCTTTTCATTATATGTGTGAGCAATCAACTAGGGAATTGCTAGATGAATTGAGATTGTGATTAGTGTATTACATAGGTGCATGATGTGTTGAATGGTCTTAATTTGGAAATCGGATATTGCATGGAATGGAATAGATGAAGCAACAAACTTTATAGGTGGTATTGTGTGCCACGTTTACATGTAGTTTCCCTTTACACGTGATTGAATGCACCAAATGTATGGCTTAATGCACTAATTGGGGGTTAAGGGCACGGGGGTCCTTACAATAATAAACATTGAAATCTGAATAATAAGCCAAAATAAAGTTTAGAAATACAGAAAATCGCTAGGCGTTGACTCATTGTGTTGATCCGATATTCCGTCTCTTGCTACGTTGCTTTGAATCTACAACTTGTATGTAGTGGCTCCTCCCAAGTCTAGGGTAAGTCATCAGATGAAGAACCCTATTTTTGATGTAAACACTCCATTTATAGTGAAAATTCGAGCCCATCAAATCTGGTACCAAAATATAGCCCATAATTAAATAAGGAAGTTTTCTCGGACAGAACTCTGTTGGCGGTCGATCTCTATAGCCATGGCGATCGATATCTTCAACTTTATCTCTATGGCGATCGATCTCTTCTTGAGTGGCGATCGATCGCCTAAACCTTCTACCCCAATGCGATCGATTTCTCCTTTTTAGGAGATCGATCGCCTGCCTCAGTTTCATCAACTCAACTCTTTTAGTGTCTTTCCAATGTCTTGGCTCGTTTCGTCCCACTTACTACCTTTCAGTCCATAAAATGGGATTTTTCAGGTATTTCTTGCACTTTCACTGGATTCCTGGAAATATACAAAAACACAACCAAAAGTGTAAAATTGTCCAAGAATCACTATAAAAATGGCAAAAAATATATGCAAATATAAGTGTAAAAATGACACTTATCACTACACATGCGGAAGATTCAAGGGAATGTGAGCATCTTCAAGTGATTGAGCCTACTTTGGAAAAGCTCTCTGAGGACCCATGGAAAGATGAGCCGAGCGTGATGTTGGAGATGGAGGAAATTCTCGAGAAAATTGATGAGCTCAATGATGTGCTATATGCCATATGTGGATCAATTCTTCCCATCGATGCCAACTTCACCATATTATGTCATCTACGTTATGAAGCCAAACATAGAATTCTTCTACCATACCTATCAATTCAAGGAGATTGATGTTGGAGCAACGAGCTTACACTGTTCACATCTTGCCAAGCTTGAGGGCATACAAAATCAAGAACCATATGTAGTGTCATATGATACGTACTATGGGCGGAAGCCACTATTTGATGGTTGCTTCGCATAGTCTGGCTGAAGAGTTTAAACAAATTGCTTCTTGGGAGGCAACCCAAGCCTTATATCCTTTTTAGTTTATTTCAGTTTTAAATTTTAGTATTTCAATTTTTTTAGTACCATGTCTTAATCAGAGCCGTTTGATCATTATTTGTCTCTATTGCAGGTGTATACTGATGCGGAGGTCCCTATCATCATCTTCTCACCATTCCCATGAGCATGAGATGGAAGACAATTCTGATGATAATCGTCGCAGGTAGGTGTGTGTCCCTTTTTTTTTTTACATTATATGATACACTGAGGACAATGAACGAAGCTTGGTGGTGTTTAAACATTGAAGATGTTTTGTTTCATGGATTCCTTTGAGTTTTATTTGTTTTGATTCTATTTTAATCGTTATTTTTACTTATTGTGTCATAAGTCGTGATTTGAAGTAATTGTGAAGGCCGATGATGAAGAATTGAGCTTAACTGTGAAAATTTTAAAATTGAGCTAAACTAAATTTTCACAGTTCAATTTGCTCTTGAGTTGATCACATATTCATGCACTATAGACAACGACCATTTGAATAATCAAAGTTGATTTGAACGAACACAAATAAGATATAGGCAATTCTTGATAGTATTTTGAGCCCTTATTCATTGATACAAAGCTGCCATAGTAGCCTCATTGAGCTTAAATATAAAATATTGAGATTTGAATTATTTGAAATATGTTTGAGAATCTCATTCAAATTTGTTTCTGATATTACCTTTGTTTTGAGACATGAATCGAGCACATTGGTCAAATCATATGAATTATTTGTGAATTGAGGGTAGTCTAGAACTTGCTTTAGTACCTTTCGAGGTGAAATACGGATGTTATGTGGCTTAGGAATGATTTAGGTAATTTTTGATCTGTTTGTGTCTTTGAAGCCACCAAATGATAACATCCCTAGCTACTCCTTTGAGCTTATTTAAAACGAATGGTATGTGCAAAAGAACATAATAATATCCCTTTGGCATCATTTCAAATCCCACATCAACCACCTTGTTGAAAGCCTATATAATATTTCCTACCCTCAAGTGAGTAAGCCACATACATACGGTACCCCAGCTCCACTTATTGTGAAATTTTTGATAAAAGGTTCGGACGAGGTTACGCTGATTTGCTGAAAATTTTTATTTTAATAGGATTCAAGATACATGCACATGCATGGTTCGCCGTAGCGGGAACGGCGCCCGGAACGGTGGCCACCGTTCCGGTTCTAATGGCATTTCACGGAACGGGAACGGAACGGAATTTTAATAAAATTATTTAAAAAATTCAAAACAATGTTAATATTTTAGGAAAAAAATTTACATCAAAATAAATATTTTACAACATTAACTTAGAAAAATAAATGTAAATGTCATACCACTACGACTAATACCATGATGAGTGACGTGAAGGAACAAAATCATCAGTGTACTCTTCCTCAGCATCCCGTTGAGAAAATTGGTTGAATCGGGCATTTGAAGCGGAATAGTTACGGGGTAATGAATATAGATTTAATAATATTTCATCACGACGATAGTAATCTCCAGATGTATAATCATTTCCAAGTTGAAAATTTTGTTCCTCCCCAAAGCCAATACTTTTCATTTGTTCTTCAACACCCATATAATGCGAAGGTCCACTGAAATATTCATTATCCTCAGCACTCGAGAATTCTGACAAACTTGCTAAATAACGACGTTGTTCCTCTATCCCAGGACGATACCCATGATCAGTGTCTTGTGTGGCATAATAGTTTTCTTTCCCTTGTGCCCATGTCATGCCAGTATCATGTTCATGGGGTTGATAATCGTCTTGGTGCTTTTCACCAATTTCTTGATTGTTCCCACCAGTGCTATCAGGACTATCATCGCCATCGTCACTTTCATCATTATCACTTGATATGATTTCTTTGCCTTTTGATAATCTCGAGTGGCTCTCACTATTTGTCTTCTTAACATGACTTTGACCACTAGCTGTAATGTTTTGGTCTTCATCTAACCATGCCAAGTCATCATCTTGCAATATAGGAGGGTCATTATCTCTTGTCCATTCATTTAGAATATCATCATCATTGAATATATGATCGAGATCTATAGGGCTATAATAGTCATCATCTTCTTTTTTATGCATCAAATTTCTTACTCTCAGGCGCATATTATAATGGACATATACCAATTTATGCAACTTTTCGATAGCCAAACGGTTGCGAAGCTTAGTATGTATTAGAGACCATGTACTCCAGTTTCTCTCACAACCAGAAGATGAACATGTTTGGCTTAGGACTTTAATTGCAATTTTTCTCAAGTGTGGAGCTTCTTCACCATAATCATTCCACCATTCAGCTGGAAAAAAGTTTTATGATACATAATATATAACTTTGACGTGTATAAAGAACATGAAGAAGTTCAAACCTGGAAGACTTTTTTTAACGGCTGTTTTTGCGAGTGGAGATCCAAACTCTCCAATTTGTTCCGTGAATAATTTAATCTGTAAAACATATTAAATAAAAAAACTATTGTATATTGAATATGAAAGATGTTTTCAAAATTTTATAAATATTGTACCTCACTGATTGCTGACGCTTGTGCATTTAAATCAGGTTCAAGTCTCTTGATTACAGTCTTTAATCCTCTTTTGACTTCATCGTCATAAACACAGGTTCCAGAATATTGCAGTATTGGATTGAGAAAATATGCTAAAACACAAAAATATACAAAAGAAATATGATGATAACTATATATGAGTAAATTCGTACTTATTTAAAAACATGTAAATATCATTCAATTTTACCTGCAGCATGTAAATGTTGGTGTAATTGATTATACCAACGCGCATCAATCACATCCCAGTATAATTGCCAGTCTTTCACACTCTCTCGTATGGATAACTTCGCTCTATCCATTGCTTCATATATAATTGATAGAGTTGGCTTGTTGTCTTGGTCAACCAATTTTAAAACTTTCACAAGTGGTTCAAATGCTGCGCAAATGTCATGAGCCCTCTTCCAAAATCTTGTGTCCATAATGATTTGTGCAATTTTGTCGGCATCTTTTCTTCTCCTGCTTGTATTATTGTACTCTTGCCACTCAATTGAAGTACACAATCTCTTCAAATCTTGAGAATATCGAACAAGACTTTCTAAAGATATAAATTCTGTTGCAAAGCGGGTGATTCCAGGTCTAAGTAATTCACGATCATTTGTGTAGATTTTCATTAAATTGACCACTTTATCACTGTTGTATATAAAACTTGTTATTTGCTTTGCTTTGTCAATGCACTTTTTCACTTTTGTCATCTTACCGATGTCTTCAAGCATTAGATCAATGCAGTGTGCAGCACAAGGTGACCAAAACAAGTGAGGCCTTTCAATCATCATTTTCTGACCAGCAGCCTTATTTGCACTTTCACTGTCTGTAACCACATGCACAATATTTTTCTCCCCAACCTCGTCAATTACTTTGTTCAAAAGAGATAAAAGAAAATCAGCATTCTTTTTCTTGTTGGTGCAATCCACTGAATTATGAAATATCATGTTACGATCGCAATATATCATAAAGTTAATAATAGGATGCTTGTTACGTGTGCTCCAACCATCGCACATTATTGTACATCCATATTTGGGCCATTTTGATTTTAAAGTATGTAAATATCCAGTCATATCTTCCACCTCCTCCTGCAAAAAAACACCACCTATTTGACGTCCCGAAGGACCTTGTATTCCAGGTCCAGCCTCTGCAATGGTATTGATCATAGATTGGCAGTATGGACCACTATCCGCTGCATGAAAAGGAATGGCATTGTATATAAACCATTTTGAAATAGCTTTACCAACTTCTTTGACTTTTTCAGGAGCAAACCAATTTTTAATACTCTTCTGTTTTGATGGAAACATATACGTATCAATCCCTTTCGATGGTTTTTGAGCTCCCTCTTTTACGCTAAAGCTCCGAGGTATCTGTTTTCTGAAATTGGGATTTCCACCAAGTGATGAACCGGCACCGGACCCAAACCGGTTACACATCTCGTCCTCTAATGCTCTTGATTGACTACTTTCTTTCATGGCTGTTCGCAATGCCCTATTTTCCAATTTGTCTAAAGCTTCTTCACTTGTAACATTTCTTCCATATCCATAATCACCTTCGCTGTCACTGTCAAGTGTATGAATGCTTTGTTGAATTGCATTAACTGCAATTTCTTTTTTCCTTTTTATTACAGCTCTCTCAGACTTTGAATCTTGAAGATGTTTCCGTACCATTAATGATATCTCTTTTGGAGCTTTACTACATGGCTCGACATTTCCAGCAACATTTGCAATATGTTGTTTAAATCTTGTAATACCTCCGCTTACAACTTTCCCACAAAATTTGCATCGTATTGTCTTACGATTGTCTCCGATAGGTTTACCAAACTCCCAACCAATATCAACTTTTGGAGCCATTCTTCTAAACACTTACTGGTTCACGATTTTTTGCTTAAAAATTGCAAAAATGTAAATCTTTAGTACAATCTACTAGCAAAGATCCATTTGTTTTTCATTACAAACATATTTCATAAATACATTGAGGAATTTTATCTAGCTTTTCAATTGAAGAGTTGTGAACAAGAATCCAAGTAATCATAGGATAACTTAATGCACTTCATAATCTGGAAGAAGAAAGGCTACTTACCTGGAAGTTGGAAGAGAGAATTTTCTTCAATTCTTCGTTCAACAAAAGGGAAAGTTTCATCAACATTCAATAGTGCATGTTACAATTGATTAATGTACAAAAAAGGCATTCCACCGACAGTCTGCATGCCGCGATCGATCGCGGGTTTTTCCGCGATCGATCGCGGCTTCACGTGCGTTGGGGCAGAAACAATTCGCGATCGATCGCGTTATCTTCGCGATCGATCGCGAAGTGTTCGCGATCGATCGCGAAGTGTTCGCGATCGATCGCGAAGCGTTACTGCAAGCATGGTCTTCGGAACGTTCCGCGATGGACGTTCCGACTCCGATTTAACGTGATGTAACCGATTTTGGGGGTGAAAAACGCCTAAGAGTGACGAAAACCTTTACGACATGCGACTCGGGAAAGGTGAGGCGCGTTCCGGTGTCGGAACGGCCGGAACGGCCGTTCCGATACCGAAACGGTGAACCATGTGCACATGAGACATAATCGCACTCACAATTTCTTATTCAGAAAACAAGACACTTGGGATGATAAGCATTTTAAGGAAAGAAAATATTAATTTACTGAAGATTCAAAGCAAGATTATATTATATTTTAATATAATATATATGTGTGAACTAGGAAAGAAGATAAAGTAGAATTCTTATCTGAATAATATGAAGAGGAGGATATCATTCACGGAGAAGATGGCAGATTACACAAGACGTACAGAACATAAGACATACGGTGAAGAATTAACGTAAATAAAACTCACGACTGAGAACAACAGCAGACGTACGTGACCAAGAGGAGGAGATCAATTGGAGGTGGGGCGCTTATAACGAAGGGTAGAGATTTTGACGATATGGAAGACGACGACGACTACCATGGACGGAGCCATCTTCATATTCATTTGATTATCTTTTTCTTTATGTTTATAAGGAAGATAAACATTATAAGGAAATAAAATATTATTTTACTGAAAATTCAAAGCAAGATTATATTATATTCTAATATAATATATGGGTCAACTAGGAAAGAAGATAAAGTAGAATTCTTATCAGAATAATATGAAGAGGATATCATTCAAGGAGAAGAGGGCAGATTACACAAGACATACAGAACATAAGTGAAACTGAGAATTTTACGTGAGGAAAAAAGGTGCATGAGAAGACCAAGAACAAGGGAGGCACAACCGAGACCTAAATAAGAAGAGGAGGATATCGATTGAGACTGCACGCTTACATTGAAGGGTTGATATTTTGACGACGGTGAATATCAGGGACGGAGGGCCATCTTCATATTCGTTTGATTATCTTTTCCTTTATTTTTATGATAATTAAGAAGATGTCTACATGTTTATTTAATTTATTCATTAACTAATTTATTTTCTAGAGGAATGACGAATCTTGACTGGATTAACAATGACACAATAGCTTGTCATGCAAAAGCTTCTCCTAACCTACTGTGTGTGGCTGCATAGCAATGATGCAGAAGGTGCACAGATGCCATTAAGGCAACATGCAGTCACCACACAGATGCCACACACCAACACTCACACATCACCCACGGTCCACCTACGCATCACATACGCATCACCCATGCATAACACATGCAATAGCCATGTAGTCACCTTTTGGCGCAACATAGATGCCACATTGGCGCCACACAATAGCGACACAACAGCTGTGCAGTAACTACACATCAGCAGATTGGAAATGAAGCCCAAGCCCAAACTCTAGCTATAAATATGACTCCTGACTTTTGTTTTGAATCAAAACTTTTCTATCCTCTCTCGAGCCTTCTAAATCTTGAAATAAAGCAGCTGAGGCTTTCTAGTGCTTGATTAACAGCATCACGGTGCAGAAATCGAGCCAGTAGTAGAATATTTTAGTTTTAGGTGCTGAGATTCCGCCAAAGAAGCGAGGGAGCGTCAACAGGGAGTCAAAGCTTCCTAGAGGTAACTAGCTTATCCTTTTCTTTTTAGTTTAGTATTTAGTTTAGAAATTACTTTGGTAATTAGTTTAAAATGTAGTTTAGCACTTAGTTTGCCTAATAGTAGTTTTGCAATTAGTAGGTACTTAGTATTAGGTGAATGATTAGGATATATTAATGGCTAAAGGTCTAAGAACATTTGACTAGGGCTAGGACATGCTAGAATTATGACGATTAGCCTAGCCTTGCTCAAGTACGACCTAGAGCAGTCTGCGGTAGAGCTGTCAGAACGGGCCAGCCCGACCCAAACGGGCTGGCCCCCCCAACCCGTTGGGCCCGCCTCCAGGCGGGTTGGGAAAACCCCAACCCAACCCGACCCGAAGCGGGCCGCGGGTTGGGGCGGGCTGGCCCGCCGAAATATTTTTTTTTAATTTTTAATTTTTTTTTTACAATTGAATTTTTTTAATTTTTTTTTTTTACAAGAAAGTTCAAAAAAATATTTCCAACTAAACTTGCCGAACCTGGAAATGATGCTAGAAGAATACTGAAACTTGTTTTAGGTTTTATCTAGATATTAACACTGCTACTAAAAAAACTTGATTAGTGAATCAGTATTTTACTCAATTTTGAAATACTCGTTGCAACTTTAAAGCAAGACCAAGTGAAAAATATATAGTAGATCGAATGCTTCAATGTGATATTGAGTATTTATCTATGAATTGAGCATAAAAAAAAAAATTATTTAAAAAAAAAAATGGGGCCAACCCGCGGGTTGACCTGCCAAAACCCGCGGCCCGTTTGGGCCAGCCCATATAGGCCCGCCTGCTGGCGGGCCTTAAAAATGCTGGCCCAACCCGCCTATTTGGCGGGGCCTGGCCCATTTTGACAGTTCTAGTCTGCGGTATGGACTCTGCCGAGATGCCACTAGTCTAGCCTTAGCAAGATTAGACTTTTGGACATAGAAAATAACTAATGCATGGTTTCACTGACTAGATTACAAAGCAATGCTAAGTGAGTAGAAAATGGACGTCATGCACTAGGATCTGACACGTACGTTGATCCCTCAAGGTACATACATATAATATTGTTCCAAAAACATGATTGATGCTCGTGTAAACCAATATGTGACTATGTGCTCTTACTTGCTCTTGACTGTTTATATTCTACAATTACTTGGAAAGCATGACATACATGACTAGCATTCCTCTTATTGAATTGCTATCCTTATTTGGACTTGACTTGATATCACATGGGCCGCCCAACCTAGTCTAGTCTTGATTCTAGTATGGCTGTATCAGGGGTTCCTTCTGATGCCGTTATCGGAGTAGTACAATGTACCATGATACTTTTGTATTAGCCATTGGATGGATAGTATTAGCGTCCGCCAGCCAACGGAGCGTACTACACATCCGCGTGGGGTGCCTACTAGCCCCTTGAGCAGCTGTATACGTACCCTTCCGATATTATCTTTCACATCACACGTATTACATGCATAAATTCATCTGCACGTTTACATTTGAGTATTACCATGTTTTTCTAATAATATGTATGTACGAACTGTTTCGCTTCGGCAAGGCTGATTTACAGATTGGTAGATAAGGCCATCCAGAGGAAGGTGATGGTGTATGTCCCAATCAAGAGACTTGAGGATTCATGTTATTTTATCTTGCATGAGTGTAATGTTAATAGTAAAAAATCAATGTGTACTTGTTTTTTAATTTCATGTTTTGTAATATATGTGTACTGTAAAAGATGCTTTTGTTTATAAATAGAATATTTTGTTTTGCTTAGAAATAAAATATTTTGTTATCTTATTTAGCTAGTGCCCACTACTAAACAATTAATCATTCTTTTAAATTAGTTCATTAACTTTGAAATGTTTTAATCATTTAGTGAGGATGATGGCAATGCATAAGTTGTAAGAAAACAATATATGTTCCTCCATAAAAACGACCAAACCTAGTATTTATAGAGAATAAGTTATCATATTTTAGTCTTCTTTCCATATTAGAGTTCTTATCTTATAGGCATCTAGAAAATCGGTCGCCCCTTGGGCATGAACCTGTTTATCAGCTCTTCATTGGAAAGTATGGGAGGTCAGAATGATAGATTGATTTGTAATAGTTTATGATTTTAATCCTTCAGTTATATAACTGTAGATTGTTGGGCTTCACAATTATAAAGAAATTCTTATAATAATTTCTTTTTATTAGATGTAAAGGGATATATATGTCAACATATTTTTAAATAACACTAGTGCCTCTCCCAAGGGGAAATTTGGAAATTTTTGTATTGATCATGCTCTGTCATATACAAAATATATATATATATATTTCCTGGGAAAACCTGGCAAACTCTTCTAACATCACCGGCTGACCATACAATATTCTTCTGCGACCAACAATGTGTATCGATAGATAAAGAGAATTTAAGGAATCTAACCCATCTTAATATCATATTTTTAAATTATCTATTAAATATTTTATATATAGCCTTTCGTAATTTGATAATCCTAAAATACCATTTTTCATATTTTCTCCTTCAAACTTCTCCAGTAGTTTATCTACTGGTACAAATCATTTAAATTGTAATTTAAGTGTCATTCGAATTCCTTCAAGAACAACAATTACTCCGGGTATGTAAGGTGAGAATAGCAAAAAGAATCAATCTAAGATGCATCACGTTAATTTTAATCAACCCATTCGAAGGAGCAAACAAATCTAGTTCTCGTGGCAAACATGGTTGAGGTTGTCGCAAAATGGGACTGCTCGATTCAAAGACGCCCCATAATCAATTAGCCCATTCGAACTTCGAACAGTAATGCTCATTTCGTGCTTGTGGCATCCGTAGCCTCTGCCGAGAAGCTGACGACAGGTGCCAGAAATCGTGTTGCAGCCCATCAAAGAAATCTCCGACACTGTTAAGTTGCCAGGATCCAAATCGCTTTCTAACCGTATTTTACTTCTTGCTCTATGTGTTAGTAATTAATGATGTATGATTGTGATCATTTTTTTAATTTGGAGAAATCTTACAAATTTGAAGAAGACATACCTCTAGCAGCACAGCCGTCTTCCCTATGGCATCATTCAAAGAGCAGATGCAAAAAGCTGTGTGCCTGAGATGGGGTGTTTCTTCAAGAACAAATATATTTGATTGAAGATGCTGGATTGATCGAATCTCTCCTTATTATGGATGAGAAATTTAGAAGGATGATAAGAGAAGAAAAGGAGAAGACTATTTTAAACATAAATTTTAAATCAAAACACTATTTAAGGCTATAATTAATTATAATAGTTTATTGAAAGCGTGTTTGTAGAAAACTCATCATAGATAAATTGAATGACTTTGCATTTTCCACGTGGTGATCATCAATTGGCGGGTTATATAAAACAACATGCCACCGTCGCACCAAATAGGACACCACCCCAACAGCCACACGTGTTAAGGGTAAGAGGTTTTTTTTTTTTTTTTGAAAACTGTTGAGAGGTTTTGGTAGCAGTTCTTACGCTCTAACACAATCATTCTTCCCTTTTACCCCTCCTCCTATCCCCTTTTTCACACGCACACACTGATTGAAAAGTGTTATTCTGTTGAGATTCCATCTGGGTTCTCCTGATCATGGCCGGAAGAAGAAGGAAAAAATTGAAATCGTAATTTTCTTTGTTTGATATAGCCAGTTTTTTGTTCAGTTTATTGTTGAATTCATGTTGTTTCGAAATCGTAAGCTTCTTTGTCTGATATAGCCAGTTTTTTGTTCAGTTAACTGTTGAATTCATGTTGTTTCGATGTTATTATTCAGTAGATGAAAGCCTCATTTGTTCCTTACCTTTACCGAGATTTATCTTCGTAATCGTAATTGAGTTCTCAAGATTGAATTTCTTTGCTTAAATATGTCGTGGGCAGTTATATGATGGTAAATTATGATTATATGCTGTTTGATTTGGGAGCTTGATGAAATGAGGTTGAGTGAATCATGGAGTTCTTTAATTTAGTAAGAAATTCTTGCTATACCAAATTGGATATTGGGTTTTGTTTATATGTACCCGATCCCTAAAATCTTTTGGCATTTGAAGCCAGAGTCATTTTATTTCCTAAAAATTGAATGCCTTATATCAATTTTGTATTCGGGTATGATGACACATTTGATTCTATTTGAGTTTATAGGAAAGAAAAATATGCTCCTAAGGCGATTGTTCTTCATGTTAGAGATGTAGTGAAGCTTAGGTATGGAGTGCATTAAATACGCATGAAACGGATTTTAATCGTAAAATCTGACAGTTGTAACAGAATGGTTAGCCTAGATTTCTTGCCATCACATCCCTATCCATGGATGTTTGAGTAAATTCAGGCCGTTAGATTCAAGCACTATCCGAGTGTTCCTCATAATCAATGCCAAATCCAGGCTGTTAGGTACAGGATATCATCCGAGTTTGTCCGCATAAGCAAGAATTGATCGCGTTTGCAGAATCTTGATATAAGCCGTACAACAATTAAAGTCCACTCGTCAAGTAAATTTGTATTATTGACATTGTTGTTTCTTGGGCCCCACTAAGAAGTGTTTCAAATGGAAATACTTTTGAGAAGAATTTGCACTTTCAAACTCTGCGTCTCCTGATGATTTTCTAATTTATCATTATCTGTTTTGCATTTTTTTCATTTTCTTTGTCATGTCTCTCTTCGCTAAGTAGTATTCTTTATTAATGGTGCTTGAAGTGCATCAAAGCTAGTGATCAGAATTTCATTTGAGTTCGAATCGTCAGAAATTGTTGAAAAGATCTAATAAGATGAGAAATTGTTGAAGGAACTACAGATATCTTTTTTACCCTTCTAGTTTCATAAAGTTGGTGCTTATTTCATTTCATGTATGTAGATTGGCCGCAACAATTAAAGCCAGCCGACGAGTCTCAAGAGAGCAGCCATATGAACAACATTCACAATCTGAGCTTCCAACAGAACTTTTGGAACTGATTCTTTCTCAATTATCCTTGAGAGATAATGTTCGTTCTTCTGCTGTTTGCAAAAGATGGCTTGCTGTTGCAATCTCTGTCAGGATGGCAAATAAGCCTCCCTGGCTTATGTTCTTTCCAAAATTCGGGGACTTGTACGAATTCTATGACCCTTCTCAACGCAAGACATACTGGCTTGAGTTGCCAGAGCTACGTACCTCTAGGATTTGTTATGCTAAGGATGGTTGGCTACTTCTCTACAAGCCTAGAACTCACCGAGTGTTCTTCTTTTGCCCTTATACTCGGGAGCTAATCAAGTTGCCTAGATTAGAATTAACTTACCAGATAATTGCTTTTTCTGTTGCACCAACGTGCTCTAGCTGTGTCCTTTTTACGGTAAAACATGTCAGCCCAACTGTTGTTGCTGTAAGTACGTGTAATCCCGGAGCAACTGAGTGGAATACCGTAAATTACCAAAACAGATTGCCATTTGTCAGTAGCGTTTGGAATAAGCTAGTTTATTGCAAGGGTCTTTTTTATTGTTTAAGTCTTACTGGTTGGCTAGGGGTTTACTGCCCTGAGAAAAGTACTTGGGCTGTCCATACCGTACCTCCACCTAAATGTCCGGAAAATTTCTTTGTTAAAAACTGGTGGAAAGGCAAATTTATGGCGGAACACAATGGAGATATCTTCGCTATATACACTTGCTCGGCTGTAAACCCCGTCATATATAAGCTAGACCAGACAAATAAAGTGTGGGTTGAGATGGAAACTTTAGGAGGGATGACACTTTTTGCAAATTTCTTATCTTCCCATGCTAGGATAGATCTTCTTGGAAGTATGAGGAATAATGTTTGTTTCTCCAAGGTTCGATTTTATGGGAAACGCTGTGTTTGTTATTCTCTTGACAATGGTAGGTACTATCCCCGAAAGCAGTGTTATGATTGGGGGGAACAAGATCCTTTCGAGAGTATCTGGATCGAACCCCCGGAAGACATTTCGACATTTCTTTAAAAGGCTAGCAGTTACTATGGCAATAATGTTTATGAATTCTGAGATTTGCTTGTTGCTGTTTTAAACTTTTAAGGTTACTAGGAACAAAATTTATCCACCATGTATGTTTCTATCTTTGACATTGTTATGTATATTTCATGTTTCAGTTGTCCGGTTAATGTAAATTAGAGACCAGCAAGCAAGTAGTGTAAATCAACAATTGCAAGTTCAGGTGATTATCACAATCTATTAATTAGATTTCAAGTTATCCCCAATTTAATGTTCACCGATGGAGGGAGTAAAATTAATTTATCTAATGTTTGTGTCATACAAAAAATTCCGAACTTCTTAATTATGCAATTGGCTTATTTTGAAGCATATCTAATGAATTGCTTGAATAGATTGCCCCAAAATGATTGATAGCTATCTAGCAAGTGAAACTTTTTGAATAACTATTAAATTTAGATTTTTTAAAAAAAAATGATAAATAAGAAATTCACAAATCCTATTTATTTTAATCTCTAGTGACTTTTCCTTTCTGAACACCAACATATAACCCCTAGGGGCGAGTATTTGGGTCGGGTTATTAGATTGTCTGACTATATCATGTCAGTTATTTTTACAAATAATAATAATATTTGGGCAAATCTAAAACTTAATATGAAATTACCAGGTTAAATGTCCTGTAAAATGGGAAAATTTTAGTATAGATTTAGACATTTAGTGTGGACATTGGTTCATATACCAACACATACAGAAACATCCAACATGATTGATAAGAATGTGTGTTGATACAATGAAACAGGGCCTTACACCCGATCTATTCAAGAATTTCTCTGTAAAATATATATCTGTTTTACGTCGAGCACCATACAAGACAAATTATAATCCTCATTTTCACAATGCCTTTCAAAACTCAATAGTTTGTCCCTTCTACAACATATATAATTTACTCTATTTTCGTTCTTAAGATATAACTAAAAATTTCTCTGTAGTTTTTATTAAATAGGTTATAGATCACCAATTTTTTCATCAGAAAAATCGGATACCCAAATAGAAAAATTTGTCATCCCATATTTGTATCCAATACCATCTAGGAACTGAAGACATCTCTTAATTTTTAAGTTTATTTTCTTGGAAAGTGAACTACCAATACGTGGAAATGGAGGTGAATTCGTACAGAAAACCAACAACAATGGAAGAAGTGTGGTGATGGTCACGCTTCTGAGTTCCATGTTTATTCCATGAGCAAGCAAAACTTGCCACTATCTGTAAAGATAGCACACTTTCCCCAAACCAAGACAACCGCCGTCGCCACCCGTGGCGGCAAATGGAATACACACCTGAGAGAGCTCTCAAAACAGGGCCTATACAGACAGGCCCTGATTCTGTACCGCCAAATGTTGCGATCTGGTGCAACACCGAACGCCTTCACATTTCCCTTTGTTCTCAAGTCCTCGGCCGCCCTGTCTCTCAATCTCCCCGGCACTCAGATTCACTGCCAAATCGTCAAGTCCGGCTGTCACTCCGAACCCTTCATTCAGACAGCTTTAATTTCAATGTATTGTAGGTTTTCTTTGCTTGATCATGCGTACAATATGTTTGATGAAAGTTCTGAAGCTAGAAGATTAACTGTTTGCTACAATGCCTTGATATCTGGGTACGTGCAGAAGACAAGATTGTCTAATGGGTTGCTTTTTCTAAGCGAAATGAGGATGAAAGGAGTGCAGCTCAATGCCATAACAATTTTGGGATTGGTTCCAGGGTGTATGGTTCCGACACACTTGGATTTGGGAATGTCAATGCATTGCCTGGCTTTGAGATCTGGTTTGAGCAGTGATTTTTCCGTGGCTAATTGCTTTTTGTCAATGTATGTTCGTTGTGGGTCAGTTCAGCTGGCAAGAAAATTGTTTGATGAGATACCCGAAAAGGGTTTGATCACTTGGAATGCCATGATATCCGGGTATTCACAAAACGGGCATGGGATGGAGGTTTTGGATCTTTACCAGGATATGCAAATATCCGGTATGTGCCCAGACGAGGTGACATTCGTTGGTGTCTTATCCTCGTGCGCTAACCTCGGTGCACAAATAATTGGTCGTGATTTGGAAAAGAAGATAGAGAATTTTGGATATGGATCAAATACCTTCTTAAAGAATGCCTTGATTAATATGTATGCTAGATGTGGTAATTTGTCAAAAGCTAGGGCTATATTTGATGCTATGACCGTGAAGAGTTTAGTCTCGTGGACTGCCATTATTGGTAGTTATGGCATGCATGGGCATGGAAGGGTTTCTGTGGAGCTTTTCGATCAGATGATTGGAACTGGCATTGAACCAGATAAGGCAGTTTTTGTTAGTGTTCTGACTGCATGCAGTCATGCAGGTCTAACAGAGAAGGGGTTGGATTATTTTTATTCAATGGAAAAGAATTACAATTTGAAACCCAACACAGAACATTACTCCTGTGTTGTAGATCTTTTGGGTCGAGCAGGACAGTTGTCAAAAGCTCGTGACATCATTGAGTCGATGCCAATTAACCCGGATGGTCCTGTATGGGGAGCCCTTTTGGGTGCTTGCAAGATTCATAAAAATGTTGAGTTAGCAGAGTTGGCATTTAACAAGATTGTTCAACTTGAACCTGCAAATATAGGTTATTATGTATTATTATCTAATATTTACTCAGAAGTAAATGATTTGGAAGGAATTTCGAGGATTCGGGCAATGATGCGCGGACGAGGTACCAGAAAGGATCCGGGCTATAGCTATGTTGAACGGGAAGGAAAAGTTCACCTATTCATGGCTGGAGATAGAAGTCACCCTCAGGCAAAAGAGATATATAATGTGTTGGGGAAGTTGGATGGGTTAGTTAAACCAAACATAGACCGCACAATCTCGAATAGCACGTCTGTGCATAGTGAAAGGCTGGCGATTGCATTTGCCATATCGAAAAGTACAGAAGAGGTGATTTGTGTCATTAAAAACTTGAGGATCTGTGGAGATTGTCATGTATTTGTAAAATCAGTGAGCAAGTTTGTAAATTGTGAGTTTATAGTTAGAGATGCTACGCGTTTTCACCATTTTAAGGGTGGCTCATGTTCTTGTAATGACTTCTGGTGAAACCATGACACCAAATATATATTAAAACCAACATATGTTTATTCATTTTGAATAAAAATTATTGGTACATCGATCTAGCACAAAAATTGCAATTGTGATGACTTATTTTCCTCTTCTTTGGTGACCATATTCGCGCACTCTGCATCTTGTCCATTGGTATTGCCCTGGTTCTGGAAGGTGCGTTATTGTCTCGGGAAAATAGCAAAATTGGCTGTAAACTGGTCTTATTCTGATTGTAGTCCTCTATTTAGTTAGGTTCCAGTTTTTTTTTAGAATAGTTAGGTTTAAGTTTTAGTGCAATTTTTCTTGTAATTTAGTTTTTCTCTTTTTTTTTTGCCGGAGTAATAATATTTCGTCGGACGTATACATCACGTCGGCACTCCAGCAAAAAAAAACTAAAATTGCAAAAAAAAGGCAATTGTTATACTAAACCTGAAATATGATTAAGTAAAGGACGAAATTCACGATGAAATCGACTCACATACCAAATAACAAATCCCCCTTCTCTTCATTTTCATTTTCCCAAGCTTATCTTATGGGCTTGTCCGATGCATTTTTTGCAGGCATACATGTACTTTTTTTTTTATAGAATACCGCCAGTGTCATGACGGGGGATTTGGCGTACCCCTACCTGTTTATTCCAAAAATAAAGATAATACAAGAGAGGGGGACGAAACCAACACCTCCCAACTAAAGATTACAAGAGCTTAATAGAAGTACGTAAGTAAGGAAAACCACTCCTATTTAGTCTACAAAGAGCTTTAATATCAATACCAAGTATGGTATCATAATAAACTTGAAATAAATGATTCTTCAAACCCAAATTAGCCATAGCATCTGCAACTGCATTTCCTTCTTTGAAAATATGAGAAATGTGAATTTCCCTATTAAGCATAATTTCTTGAATCTTGGTTAAAGCATGACTTAAGTTCCATTGAGTATGCCCAGATTAGATAATAGTAATTAAAATCTCAAAATTAAGTTTGAAAAAACTAATTGGCGGTTTTTGCCAAGTAACCAAGTTCGATATCGCCTGATGAGTGGTAGAGAATGAGGAATTCCATTTGATAGCCAAAGGAAGAACCTCGTCAATGAGCAAATCTCATCCAAGACATAACCAAAGCTATATGCCGACGTATAGATGTAATAACTAAACCAACCGATGGTCTGATTGAGCGATATTTAGATTCATTTCTTCCTATCCAAAGAAATCTCAAAATTAAGAACGGGATCATTTCACGAATATGTCCTTGATGTCTCCATTTATCCCCAACTTCTTAGAATCGAGCAGATGATAATGATGAACTCCAAATTGAATAGCAAAATACTGCCAAACACCTTGAGCCACCGGTCCCTGAAAGAATAGGTGATCCCAAGTTTCCTCCTGTACACAGCATTGACATCTAGAAACAAGTTGAATGCCACGATTTTTAAGTATTTCATCAACATGAAGATTAAATCCCAAGCTGATTTGGAAGTAAATGCTCCATTGGAAGAATGCTTCCACACCAATTTATCATTCGTAAATGGAACTTGACTAATAAGAACAGCAACATGATGAGGGACTAACGCAAGCAATCTATCAATATTCCAGATACTGTTATCCCAGAGTTCTTTTACCCGAATAGATCGAGATCCAGTAACTTGACAAGTGACTGAAAGAGAACCTGAATTAAGCCATAAATCATCCCAAAAATACATATTTCCAGCACCTAATAACCAACCGATACCAGGTTCAGCTATATCCCGAATTTTTAACAATCTTCGCCAAATTGGTGAAATGTTGCCAG
The DNA here is from genome assembly GCA_907163345.1 of Haberlea rhodopensis. Taxonomy (NCBI): domain Eukaryota; kingdom Viridiplantae; phylum Streptophyta; class Magnoliopsida; order Lamiales; family Gesneriaceae; genus Haberlea; species Haberlea rhodopensis. The sequence goes on along the minus strand of CAJQUN010000151.1, from coordinate 682,935 downwards.
CATCTTGTATTTAGAAAATCGAGAACTATACTTTGACAACATAAATTTGGCCCACAAAGAGTCACCTTGGGGTAACCTGATCCAAAGTTTGATAGAACATAGGGGTGCTTATCGGACCGGGTCGATCCGGACCCGATCCGAAACCGGACCGGTTAGTCCGGTCCGAAACTGGAACCGGACTAACCGGTCCGGAACCGGTTTGATATCGGACCGGATCGGTTCTACCGTTACGGATCCGATGTCTTACCGGTTCCGGACCAAACGAATCCGGTTCCGGATTGAACCGGAACCGGATCCATTTTTTAAAAAAAAAAAAAAAAAATTTTTCGATTAATCCTTTCCTTTTTTACAAAAAAAAAAAAAAGAAAAATTCCGGTTCCGGGTTGGAACCGGTCCAACCCGGAACCGGTGGAATCGGAACCGGATCGGACCGGTTCCGCCCATAACGGGCCCGGAATCGGCCGGTTCCGGTCCGGACCGGACCGGTTCGAACCGGTAACCACCCCTAATAGAACATGCTTTTAAAGAATCTTTGAATCTCCTTATTCCCAATCGTCCCTCTATAGTAGGGTGTCAAATCTCTTTCGATGAAATCCAAGAAATATGTCTAACTGATCCTTGTGAACTCCATAAGTTATTCCCTAGTGGTTGAATAACTTGAAACAAATATAAAGGCAAGGATGGAATAACACTTTTGATGAGCACCAATTTACTACCAAATGATAAAGTAGAAAGCTCCCATCCTCTTAGCTTATTTCTAGCTTTTTGGATCATGTTGTGAAATGGATGGATTTCCCACTTCCAACAATTAGTGGAATTCCCAAATAAGTCAAAGGAAGAGTCGAACAAGGGAAACCTGTAATTGAAACAATACGATCTCGACGAATATGTTTTCTTAGAATAATGTTACTGATTATTCACTAACTGTCCTGAACATGCCTCATAATGATCAAGGGTAGACTTGATGTTCTTGGCAACATCAATCGAGCCATTAGGGAATATGATAATGTCATCAACATAAGCTAAATGAGAAATTGAATGCCACAACCTGAATAAAAAAAGAACCGAGGTTTTTGAAGGAACATGAAATCCAAGCTCCTGGATAAATATTCAGCACCAATTATGAACAATAAAGGAGACAAGGGATCTCCATGTATCAATCCTCTATTGGACTTAAAAAGGCCAGCAAGAACTCCATTGATATTAACTGAAAACTAGCAATTTGAAATGCATCGATGAATCATATCCACTACTGCAGAACTGAATCCAGAAGCAAGAAGAATCCGACAGAGGAAATCCCATTGCACATGATCATATGCTTTAGCCATATCTAATTTAATCACCATATTACCACCATGAATTGGATAATGAATTTTATTAATCAATTCCTGAGCTAATAAAATATTATCAAAAATTAGGCGAACCTGAAAAAATCCACTTTGTGATGGAGAGATAATCTGCCCAAGAATATTTTTTAAACACATTGTAAGAAGCTTGGTGACAATTTTGTTGTTCACATTAGATAAACTGATAGGCTATCCTAAATTCTGACCATTGTTGAGCATTATCCGTCTTTGGTATCAGCACAATAGAGGTGGATTTGAAGCCACGAGGAAGATATGACCATTAAATAATTCAATAACAACATCATATACATCAGCTTTGATGATATCCCAGCAAGAAGTATAAAATAACGCTGAAAATCCATCGGGACCAGCATCACTATCAGCCTTAAGAGAGAAAACCACTTCCGAACTTCCTCCATTGTAGGAATAGCCATCAAGACCTCATCATCCCCATCATTCACAAGTCTAGGAATACGCTCCAAATGAGGCAAGTTTAAAACATTATCTTCCCAACCAAAAGATTTTTAAAATAAGGAGCACCAGATTCCTGAATAAGGAGAGGATTATTAAGGCATTCTCCATCATCCCAAATTCGAAAAGTATGTCCATGAGCACGCTTTTTATTGACCATGTTGTGGAACAATTTTGTATTGTGTTCTCCGTCAAGCTTCCATTTAGAAGCATATTTCTGTTTCAAAACTATTTCCTCCATCTTAAGAATTTTATTTAATTCTGATTGCTTGCGGAAAAGTGTAATTTTCAATTCATCAGTTGGATCATGATCATAAGCCTGTTGAGCATCCGAAAATTGAAATTCATCCTGTTGAACATTATTATGGATGTTACCAAAAACCTCTTGATTCCACCACTTTAAATGATGCTTCAATCTCTTCAACTTCACAAATAAACGTTGCATTCCTTGAAGAGAACAAGGATTATTCCAGTTTAATCTCTGTCTGTAAAAAACCCAAATGATAAACACACATATTTTGGAATCGAAAGGAAGATGTAGGCTTAGGAAGCATATGAGCTTATACTGATAAAGGGCAATGATCCGAGTTAGCTTAACTATGCTCGTACGTTACACGTACCTTAGAGTCCTTTAGCCATAACCAATCCTTGCCTTAGACCCGAGATCCAGTGAATTATTCGCTATATACAGTTAATAACTCACAATCAATAATAAGCTCGAAACCACATCCATAAGCATGTACACAACCCCCAAATACATCATCCTACCACGATGATTAATTACCATTAATGAACGATGTGTACTACTCAAGACATCCCATTTAATCCAACGTTCAATGAGTTACCGATTAACTTACGTCTTATAAAAGTTCAACAAACCATTTCATTTTAATGTGTAATAATCACATTAGAATGTAGACATCGTCCCAAAAATCTACCAAACAAACCCCAATTCCAAAAATCCAACTTTTAGCAAAAGTTTTGAAAAACCAAAGAAATAGGGTCGTAATCAATCGCCATTTCCCGCGATCGATCGCGAGATCTTATTGCCCGAAAATTAAACATCCGTGATCGATCGCCGTCCCATGCCGATCGATCGCCAACATCAACTGATTCCCCGCGATCGATCGGTAACTTCTCGTGATCAATCGCCACGCCCTCCGCGATTGATCGTCTAGTATTCGCGATCGATCGCTACGACTGTTCATCGTCACCAAAAATCAGCGCAATGTCGCGATCGATCGGCGCCAAGCCGCGATCGATCGCGCCGATCGATCGCGCCCTGCGATTTTTCCTAAAAATTTATACAACAATGGTGTTTTTACCCCAAATTCAAAACCAACACCCCCAACACCTTCACAACCTAAAATAATCCATTTAAACTCAATAAAAACACCTAAAACAACACTTTAAGATTTTTACCAAAAATCCCCAAATCTTAAACCCAACACAAATCTAAACCAAACTTCTCAAAACCACAATCAAAACGAAGATAAAAGCGAGGGGGGGGGGGGAGAGAAACGTGGAGAGAGGGAGAGAAGTGAGGTGGGGAATGACTGAACACAGGGTCTACTTGGTATATTTAGCACCAAGGCTCCAAAAACCCGAGTCTCAAATACTCGCACCACGACTCATTAAAAATCATATGTGTTCAATAATTATCTCCCACTCACTATTTTGATTACCAACCTCAATCTAAAGCTCCCCGGACTCCAGGTCCCACTACCAACACAAATCCAAGGTTTATCACCTTAATGAGAATAAATCTCAACCCTTGGGCCCAACGACCCCGATACCGGATTAAAATCCTCGGGAGTCTCAACACCGTAATTATCTCATAATCACTCCAATTAAATTCATTAAGGATTATAACCACTCCGGGATCAACACAATTAATTTTCAGATATCATATTTTCGTCCTCAAAATTTTCACATGCGTACCTCAAGTACTACCAAGACCTCGCAATTGATTTGAATGCGCAATATCGAATCATGAACACATCATGAACAACACGCCAACGGGGAGGACATCAACCTCGCACCAAATTCTGGAATGGAGTTATCCTCCCAAACCATCACAAACTTAAAAGATATTAACATACCCCGATGTTAACTAACCACGACAGTCAGTCAACCTTAACTGCTAACTATTCGAATTATTTCTGATTCCAACATAGATATTGCCTCAATGATATCTCTATGACTTAGTCTACGATGTCAAACACATCGTTACAAAGGAAACTACCAGTATGCAACATTATACTCACACTAAACTAGGTTTCCATTCTCCAATTCCATCTCCATTAAAGGAGTAGTTGCACCACTTGCAACTTGGATCGGGCAACTTACTGCCACCGATCAACACAAAAACACATCTTTAAAGATGTCAACATCAATGTGTTCCAAGGAATCACATCTTGGTTCCAACACACTACCGAAAACTCCACAGAGTCTCAAAATCCCATAGAGAACATGCAAGAAAGATCAATTGCATTCACACGACATGTGTCGACCACGACACCACACGAATTTGAATCCTGGTCATCCATTGTTTACTCTTAGAATTAACAATTCTAATACAAGGATACTATCGAAGTAACCAGTAATGAACTGTCTTAACTCAAAACACGACAACCCCTTCTCAAAAGAGAGTCTAACAAAACCTCACAATTTATTCCTCAGAATAAATTGTCCCACCGAGGTTATCAATCTCAAGGATACCACAATCTCTTACCAGAGATTCGACAATCCAAGCATAACAATGCTTGCCCACAAATATACATACTGATATGTATACCTCAACGCCAAATTAACCACAACTGACTTGGGTATTTCCAATCATACCCACAAGCCTCAAACACATCGGTCAATCACCCAGTTATTCTCACTCAAAGGAGAATAATGATTGACGATCCAACGACTAATGGTGTGAATTCAACATCAATACCATGCGCATCAACTCATCGAATCTTGCAAAGATTCCCAACAGGTATATCAATACCTCTTCCCTCGCAAGGAAGGTGTCATGCCTCCATGACTTTCCACTATCACTTATCATACACAAACCCGTATACAAGACGTATACAAATTCCAACGATGCTCCGGACTAATAGTATAGTACTCAACATTCCCGAGCATCTCTATAGGGATGTATCCTAGTACATCTCACAAATAACACAAAGCTGGTCCACCACCAGTAATGCTTACAATGGTTGATTCATAATCAACTTGCAACTGATACCAACTGTTTTTACAACAGTATCGTTCCAAATCTCTTCAAGAGATACAATCGATACAGTAATCTACCACATTAAGTATATCCCACAACTTCGGTTACGTCTCACCATTACATCCTTACTGCAAAAAAAAAAAATTTCAATTAGAGGTAACAATAACTTAATAACCCTCACGTTGGTACTCCCGACCAAGCTGAGCTGAAAGCTCCCTTGAGGTATCTCTCACCTCAACTGAAAGGCATTATAGTGACTACACGAGTCCACTATAACCTCTCATTGTATCATCATACGATTCAATACAATCGGTTCCAATAAGCAGTATAGTGGCTACAACAAGCTCACTATATTACTGCAACAATAATTCATCTTACCTGGTTAGCAACTCGCAGCCTCATAAGGTTTATACCAAAGTCTACCAATGTATCATACGTTTAATCCCGGTATACAATACCACACCATCAATTTGAGTAGTGGATCATCATCCAATATTTCTCTAATACCGATACACAAGGGACACGTCAATGTCCTTAGTCAATCAAAATTGAATCCTAACCCGTTAGGATCTATTCCACATTCTCATGTGTATGTGCGACCATGTCCACCATACACCACATCGACATATGTATGTGCTTCCCTCGACAACTACATACACTACATGTCGCTTGGCCGTAGCCAACTCAATGAGTGTACCAAAGGTACCACTACTTGTAACATGTTTACCTCAATACGTGCTGCAATACACTTATATGTATGGCGCAACCATTTATCCATCGAGCAAACATGCTCGGCATAAGGGTCTCGTTAACCCATGACACCTACATGTCAACACGTGACCACAATATCCTTGTCAACTCTTGACGGTACATGTCTGTTGGGATATGCCCTAAGACAACTCATTAGATGATTGATTTTGGCATACAATGTAATATGATTTTATTAAAGGCAATTCATTTTATATATTATTCCAGTATCTGTATAATATGAATATATATATATATTAATGTCCTTAGAATAAAATTGTATTATTCTTAAAGATTGTCCCTAGTCAAGTATTATCATGAATTAGGATAATGATAATGTATTGAGACTAGTATGTATTGATTGATGAATTTGTTCATGGATATGAGATATCGAATCAACACATGGGTACATGTTAGAGAACTATGTACTGGACAGACCCACCATGAGAATGCTACATGGATAGTTATACGAATGTCATAAGCAATTCTCATACTGATAATAGTGTATGTAATCCTTTCGACTTGAGATTACCAGAGATCCCAACATAATGAGTTATGTATCTTGATATTGTAAAACGTTACCTGTAACAGGGTAAACTATAAAGACAATCGTTGGATACACAACGAATTATGTAGAGGGATGTTCAGTGCCAAGAGGATTTGTCCCTCCTATATAACAGGAGAAGTGTTTGGGCCCTTGATCAAGTGAGAATAAAATGCATGGCCATGCTCGAATGAGTCAATATGTGATATCAAGCTTAGTCGTTTATTCTAGTCTACTTGGGGATCAAGAAATAAAATATTGAACTATACGAGCTTGACTTATTCCATGACTCGTGTTTAATCTAAACACGTAGGACAAAAGTGATTAAGGTACATGGTTAATATTATCACAAGCCATAGGTAATGTCGAGTCAATGACATTCTTGTAACTTGGATAGCATTGATGTGTTGCTAGATACCGCTCATTGCTTGTGACATAAAATAAGATTTCATGTCACTGCCAACGTTGCAAGATTCTAACGGCTCGCACAAAAGATTAAATCGATAAAGGGAGTTAAATTCATTGGATGAGTTATGTTTATTAGGAAGAGTCTTAAGCATGATTATTTGGGCCGATTATATATATATATATATATATATATATATATATATATATATATATATATATATAAATTGGATATACACATACGAAGATGTATAGTGGGATGGGCCAAGAGGTTTTTGGAAATCCCTACTCCTAATAATGTTAGCCGCCTTACATATGTGTATATATGTCTGCATTAGGTTTTGCGAAAGAGTGTAATTCAATATTAACCTAGCAGACCACTCGAAAAGAGAGAAAGCTGTCACCTTGCTTTGACGTGTGATGATCACCACTTGCAAACATGTTACATTGCCACAACATGATACCACAACATGTTACATTGCCACAACATGATACCACACCATGTTACATTGAATTTAGGTACCACGAATTTAATTAAACTATCCTTAAATACATCATTGCTTACATAATATTAAGTTGATGTCATTGATTACATAATATTAACTTGATGTCATTGCTTACATATTTTCTTGAAAAACTTCTATAAATACCAAGCTAGATTCATTACTAGAAACATAAAAAGTTTAAAGCAAATACTCTCAAAATATCAAATATTCTAGCAAGAAAAGAAGTTGATTTTTGAAGGTTGTAGATCTATACTCTTTCAAGTTTAAAGAATCATCGTAAACAATCAGGTAAGTGGGCTTTTGTTATATTATCCTTTTCGTTTTGATACCATATGAAATGCTTATGAAAAATACAGTCGAATATGTGAACTATTTTAAAAACTATGATGTCATGAAAATTATGAATATCGGGAGATAAGTGCTATGCGAAACAACGTGCTATGTACGTGTGAGCCACCTCTTGAACCAATGGGGCAAAGTGCTATACATACGGGAGCCACCTCTTGAATTCGTAGGAGCCACCTCTATAATCCTTATGTTATGTAGATCGATCTAATTTGATAAGTATATGACATGTGTTCTAATATGATGCTTTTGGTATGACTCAAAGAAGCAAAATTCTGTTATGTGTATCCGTTTATGTTTTGAAATCTGTATAAGTATATGTTTTTGGCATATTCGATTGGCCCCCGCTTACTGAGTGTCAACCAGAACACTCACCCCTTACATCCCCTCCCCAGATAAAAGTGAGACAGATACCAAAGATGCAGAACAACACAACTGTAGGGTCTTCCTACCTTAACATCAATTAGTACACATATAATGGACAAAACATGCATTTATAACTTCTTAAGGGTTCCGGTTGTAGCTTGAGCTAAGAAGATTACAGGCCAAAATAAAATTTCCAAAAGCTATTTAATTACATTCCCAATAATGAATGTTAAAGCTATAGGTTTACACTACTCCTAGAGTAGAGACTATCAAAATCCTGCATCCTATATTCATCTTGCTCCTTTTAGATCACCTCCTCAACCCGACCCTAGGCCCTCGGTCCAAAAGTGTACCTACAGAGACAACACATCGTGAGCATAAACATATTTACTTAACATGATATTAAAAGACATATAGCAATGCATAACATCTTAGTTAAGTAAAAGTTATTGGTCGTTCTTCAGCTTCTTTTGTTATCCCTGATTCTTATTCATGTATAAGGGCATCTTACCCCATTGTATGGCATCTTACCATAACATAAACATCGTGTGGCATCTTACCACATGGGTATCTTACCCAATCGTATGGCATCTTACCATATCATAAACATCGTGTGGCATCTTACCACATGGGCATCTTACCCAATCACATACATTGGGTGGCATCTTACCACATGGGCGTCTTACCCAATTATATACATCGTATGACCTTATCATAAACTTACTTATCATAAACATCATCATCATAAACGTCATCATAAACATCATCATCGTAAACATCATCATAATCATCATCATAAACATCATCATCATAAACATCATCATAAACATCATCATCATAAACATCATCATCGTAAACATCATCATAAACATTATCATCATAAACATCATCATAAACATCGTCATCATAAGCATCATCATTAAATGTAGGAGTATGGTTTACCGTCCGATGCTCGTACGTTTCTTACGTACCTTAATTCCAAAAGAAGGAGAAATTGCAGAACTTTATCTCCTTGAGGTTGTGGGTACCTGGGACGGTTCTACATAACCATACAAATTGATATTAGAAGCTAAACAATAGCCCAATACCAAAAATTTAACAAAAATCATCATTTTCCTACTTTTGAACAGTGGCGATCGATCGCTCAAAACATGGCGATCGATCGCCAGATTTTTCACTTAGCGGCGATCGATCGCTTAAAATGAGGCGATCGATCGCCTGATGCTCATTTCGCTACTGGACGTTGGCGATCGATCGCGCCATTTGAGGCGATCGATCGCCTATCCCCATTTTTGCGTACTGCCTCTCGGCGATCGATCGCTGCATTTGTAGCGATCGATCGCCACAACCAGTGGTCGCGATTTCACCATTTTTATGTGCATTTTCCAAGCTTATCTTCATACCTTTCAAAACCAAACTTCCCAACAATAACAATAACATCATAACCCACTAAAACCCACATAAAACACTTCAAAAATCATACCCCAAACATATATAACACATACCCCAAAACAACCCACATAATCACTTCAAAAATCACCACATTTCAAATCCAAACATCATCAAAACTTTAGGGAGAGTCCCATACCTCTTGAAGATTCTAAATCTTGATAAAAATCACACAAACTCAAGTTTTGTGGAGCTTCCTCCTTCCTCCTTTGAAGAATTTCGAAAATGTGGGATAGTTTAGGGTTGAGGATGATTTGGGGGGGGGGGGGGGGGGGGGGGGGGTTTAAAAGAGTAAAGGTAAAGTGAAGTGAAGTATAGGAAAAGATGGGTAGTGGGGATTAAAAGGGGTTATGCAAAGTTAATTTAAAACTTGTACCCCAAACTTAACATGATGTATAAAACACTCCAACATGGTATTTTGAAAGCATTTTACAAAAAATGCTCTAAACTTCATCTAAAATCACATCTTCCTCATATTTAATAATCAACACAATCACATAAATCAATTATCACATGATTCATCATATAAACATAATTAATGCCTTAATCGCAATTAATTAATTTCGGGGCATCACATTACTCCCCTACTTACAAGATTTCGTCCTCGAAATCGCATACACTTACCCAAAAAGAAACTAAACATAAATCATACCAGAAAATAGTTCCGGGTAATGCTGCATCATATGCCGTTCTGTCTCCCACGTAGCCTCCTCGACACCCCGACGATCCCACTGAACTTTGACCATCGGTATAACTTTACTTCGTAATCTGCGATCCTCACGATCCAGAATTCTGACCGGTCGTTCAACGTAGGATACATCTGAATCCAACTGCACTTCAGTAGGCTGTAAAACATGAGACGGGTCTGGCTCATACTTTCTCAACATAGAAACATGGAAGACATCATGAATTCCAGATAAAGATGGCGGTAGAGCCAAACGGTAAGCCAATGTACCAATACGCTGCAAAACCTCATACGGTCCGACATATCTCGGCGATAACTTTCCCCGCATACCAAAACGGACCACACCCCTGAAGGGTGAGATTTTCAAGAAAACCTTGTCTCCTACTTGGAATTCTAGCGGCCGTCGCCGCTTATTGGCGTAGGCTGCTTGCCTATCTTGGGCCGCTTTCATCTTTAAGCGTATCATCTTAATCTTTTCCTCCATGTCCTTAATCATATCCGGTCCTCCGACCGCTTTACTCGTCAAGTCCTCCCAATACAGCGGTGACCTACATCGTCGTCCGTAAAGAGCTTCAAAAGGGGCCATTTGAATGCTCGCCTGATAGCTGTTATTATAGGAGAACTCTACCAGTGGTATTGAATCTTGCCACGGAGTATCAAACTCCAAAACACATGCCCTCAGCATATCTTCGAGCGTCTGTATAGTACGCTCCGTTTGGCCGTCTGTCTGAGGGTGATAAGCTGTACTCAGTCTCACCTCGGTGCCCAAAGCTGCCTGGAGACCCTCCCAGAAATGAGAAGTAAACCTTGGGTCTTTGTCAGACACGATCGAGACTGGAACCCCATGCAACCTCACTACATCCCGTACATATAATTGGGCCATCTTTAGATACGTGAAAGTCATATTGTAAGAGATGAAATGAGCTACCTTCGTCAGCCTATCTACGATCACCCAGATCGCATCAAATCCAGAGGCCGACCTTGGCAAGTGGGTCACGAAGTCCATAGATATGTGCTCCCACTTCCACTTAGGTACCTCCATGCTCTTCAGCTCGCCACCAGGCCTCTGCCTTTCTGCCTTTACTTGCTGGCAGATCAAACATCTCTTAACAAAAGTGATCACATCACGCTTCATGCGTCTCCACCAGAATTGACCACTCAAGTCCTTATACATCTTTCTTCCTCCGGGGTGGATACTGAACCGGCTACTATGAGCTCGTTCCAAGATTCCTTTACGTAGTTCTGGTGTATCTGGGACTACCCATCGGTTGCCCAGTCCTCAGCCACTCTGAACTTGGATGGCTGACCCTGAAGTACCAATGATGTCCATCTCTGAACCTCACTATCCGACTTCTGGGCCTTCTTGATCGCCTCAAATATATCTGGCTCCGCCAATAAGGTCGACACTCGCACCGGCGACGTGTCCACATCAAAATCATAGCCCAGATGGCAGTAGAAGTCATCATCGCTGATAAATACATAGCGTCTTCAGCAGCACTCTTCACCTTCCTACTTAAAGCGTCTGCTATCAAATTTGCTTTACCCGGATGGTACTCAATCTCACAGTCATAATCCTTGAGCAAATCCATCCATCTTCTTTGACGCATATTCAGTTCAGCCTGAGTGAATAGAAATTTCAGGCTCTTATGGTCCGTATAGATGGTAAACGTCGTACCATAAAGATAATGACGCCAAATCTTCAAGGCGAAAATGATGGCCGCCAGTTCCAGATCATGGACTGGGTATCTGGTCTCATGAGGCTTCAACTGCCTCGAGGCATAAGCCACCACGTGCTTTTCCTGCATCAATACCCAGCCCAAACCCTGCAATGATGCATCCGTGTATAAGGCAAACTTCTTATTCTCAGTAGGAATCACCAACACTGGCGCTGTCGTCAAACGACGTTTCAATTCTTGGAAGCTTTCCTCGCAAGCTTCGGACCAAAAGAATGGGACTCCTTTCCGAGTCAGCTGTGTCAGCGGCTTAGCGATCTTAGAAAATCCATCGACAAAACGTCGGTAATAACCTGCTAAGCCAAGGAAACTCTGTATCTCGGGTACAGAAGTGGGTGCTGCCCACTCCATCACAGCTTCAATCTTCCTGGGATCCAAGAATATCCCGCTGCTAGATATAACATGACCCAAGAATACTACACTGCTCAGCCAGAACTCGCACTTGCTGAGCTTTGCATACAACTGATGATCCCTAAGGATCTGAAGTACTGTCCTCAAGTGCCGTACATGATCTTCTTCGGTCCGGGAGTAGATGAGTATATCGTCAATGAAAATTATGACGAATTGATCCAAATATGGCTGGAACACCCTGTTCATCAAACTCATGAAAACAGCCGGGGCATTTGTCACCCCAAAAGGCATGACTAGGAATTCATAGTGCCCATACCTAGTCCTGAAGGCTGTCTTCTGGACATCATCTTCCCTTACTTGAATCTGATGGTACCCTGACCTCAGATCGATCTTACTGTAGAGCCTCGTACCCTGCAACTGATCAAACAAGTCATCGATCCTCGGAAGTGGGTACTTATTCTTCACTGTAGCTTTGTTCAGTTGTCTGTAATCGATGCACAAACGCATCGAACCATCTTTCTTCTTCACAAATAAAACTGGTGCTCCGCAGGGCGATACGCTAGGGCGTATATAGCCTTTATCAAGGAGCTCTTGCAACTGAATCTTTAATTCCCTTAGCTCTGCTGGTGCCATCCTATAAGGGGCACGAGAAATGGCAGACGTCCCCGGTAATAACTCAATCCCAAACTCGACCTCTCTCGTCGGTGGGAATCCGGGAATCTCCTCCGGAAAGACATCAGGGAACTCCGCCACTACGGGCACATCCTCAACTTTTACTTCTTCTTTCTTTTCCGTAATATCAACGGCATAAATGAGATATCCTGTATGGCCTCGTTCCAACAACTGTGCCATCTTGACAGCAGATATCAACGGAATCTTAGAGCGAGAACCATCCCCATAGAACGTCCATGGAACTCCCATATCAGATTTGAACCGTACAGTCCTCTGCCTGCAGTTCACAACTGCCTGATACCTGTTCAGAACATCAATGCCCAGAATGCAGTCAAAATCTGACATTCCCAGAACAACCAAATCTGACCTTAGTTCTTTATCCTCAAAATAATGAGGCCATCGTAGACGATCCGATCAGTAATCATACTTCTTCCAGCGGGGGTCGAGACTATAAGAGGCGTGGGCGACGGAGAAGTGCATATGTGGTGCCTTTCCACAAAACTTGTCGACACAAAAGAGTGTGACGCACCTGTGTCGATCAATATAAAAGCAGGGTGCGTAAATAAAAGACACGTACCCGCTATAACCTCCTCCGGAGCCGCTGAAGCCTGCTCCCTCGTCAATGCATAGACTTGCCCTTGAGGTGGCCCCATAGGCTGACCTCCATACTGTCTCGGCATGAATGGTGGTCTATGCTGTGCTGTCCTATCCGCAGGCCTCCCCGCAGGACCCTGTTGACTTCCCCTGTTGGGACACTGTCTAGCAAAGTGGCCTTTGTCGCCACAAACATAACATCCTACACAATCTTTCGTCAGATGTGGTTGCCCACAAAGAGTGCATTGGACCTTCCCGGATCTGTCTCCCTGAGACTGCCCCCTTCCAGATGGGGCATCACTCCTTCGGTTTCCTTTCCATCTATTGTCGGGCCTCTTACCACTGAACCTTGACGCCGATGTGTTTCCTCTTGATTTGAACTGCTCACCCCTTGGCTTCAAATTATCAGGAGTGGATTTCTGAGGGGGTGCTGGCGGTGGTACAACATCAGGGTATGCACCCACTCCCAGTTCGGCTAGCTCAGCCCGTGAGAGTGCATCGTCAAAACAAGTAGGGCCATAAGTAATCACCCTATCGTACAGCTCCGGCCTCAAGCCCTTCATGAAGTTCCTCATCTTTGCTTGAGTGCTCGTGGCGATGTGAGGTACATATCTGAGTAAGGAGCAATACTGAAGAGCAAAATCTGACACTGACATATTACCTTGCTTGAGGTGAGTAAATTCATCTTCCTTAGCCTGTCGTGCAGCAGCCGAGAAATAACGATTCAGAAAGCGAGTTCGAAACATTTTCCAATTAACTTCATGACCTTGAGCCTCTTGCTCCACCACAGTGGTCTTCCACCACATTAGCGCCTTCTTGGCCAATTGGAACTCTGCTAACCGTATCCATGTTGTCTTCGCACATGGGGCTGCCACAAAGATTTGCTCTATTCTTTCTAACCATTCCTCAGCTCGTTCCCCAGTTTCGGTTCCTTCAAAGGTTGGGGGTCGGTATGCAAGAAATTGAGTTAAGCTTAGCTCCCCTGGCAATAACTGTTGTTCGGACGGTTCATCATCAAAAGCTGGTGGGGGTAGGGGATTCGTACGCCCCGCACTTGCATTGACGCTCATCGCGTCACCTACCTCCACGTTTGCTGCCATACTGCAACACAAGGGTTAACAACAAGATCCAAAAGCAGTTCATATATACATCGTTAGAAAGGCATAACATGTTAGCATAACAGTCATATACTTCATATGTAGCTTATGCGCAAAACATGTTTAAAAGTAAGCACCTAGCTAGCTTATTGCTAAGGCTACCCTTCACTCATTCCCGGGTTATCTAACCACTGCTCTGATACCACTAATGTAGGGTCTTCCTACCTTAACATCAATTAGTACACATATAATGGACAGAACATGCATTTATAACTTCTTAAGGGTTCCGACTGTAGCTTGAGCTAAGAAGATTACAGGCCAAAATAAAATTCCCAAAAGCTATTTAATTACATTCCCAATAATGAATGTTAAAGCTATAGGTTTACACTACTCCTAGAGTAGAGACTATCAAAATCCTGCATCCTATATTCATCTTGCTCCTTTTAGCTCACCTCCTCAACCCGACCCTAGGCCCTCGGTCCAAAAGTGTACCTACAGGGACAACACATCGTGAGCATAAACATATTTACTTAACATGATATTAAAAGACATATAGCAATGCATAACATCTTAGTTAAGTAAAAGTTATTGGTCGTTCTTCAGCTTCTTTTGTTATCCCTGATTCTTATTCATGTATAAGGGCATCTTACCCCATTGTATGGCATCTTACCATAACATAAACATCGTGTGACATCTTACAACATGGGTATCTTACCCAATCGTATGGCATCTTACCATATCATAAACATCGTGTGGCATCTTACCACATGGGCATCTTACCCAATCATATACATTGGGTGGCATCTTACCACATGGGCGTCTTACCCAATTATATACATCGTATGACCTTATCATAAACTTACTTATCATAAACATCATCATCATAAACGTCATCATAAACATCATCATCGTAAACATCATCATAATCATCATCATAAACATCGTCATCATAAACATCATCATAAACATCATCATCATAAACATCATCATAAACATCATCATCGTAAACATCATCATAAACATTATCATCATAAACATCATCATAAACATCATCATCATAAGCATCATCATTAAATGTAGGAGTATGGTTTACCGTCCGATGCTCGTACGTTTCTTACGTACCTTAATTCCAAAAGAAGGAGAAATTGCAGAACTTTATCTCCTTGAGGTTGTGGGTACCTGGGACGGTTCTACATAACCATACGAATTTTGATATTAGAAGCTAAACAATAGCCCAATACCAAAAATTTAACAAAAATCATCATTTTCCTACTTTTGAACAGTGGCGATCGATCGCTCAAAACATGGCGATCGATCGCCAGATTTTTCAGTTAGCGGCGATCGATCGCTTAAAATGAGGCGATCGATCGCCTGATGCTCATTTCGCTACTGGACGTTGGCGATCGATCGCGCCATTTGAGGCGATCGATCGCCTATCCCCATTTTTGCGTACTGCCTCTCGGCGATCGATCGCTGCATTTGTAGCGATCGATCGCCACAACCAGTGGTCGCTATTTCACCATTTTTATGTGCATTTTCCAAGCTTATCTTCATACCTTTCAAAACCAAACTTCCCAACAATAACAATAACATCATAACCCACTAAAACCCACATAAAACACTTCAAAAATCATACCCCAAACATATATAACACATACCCCAAAACAACCCACATAATCACTTCAAAAATCACCACATTTCAAATCCAAACATCATCAAAACTTTAGGGAGAGTCCCATACCTCTTGAAGAGTCTAAATCTTGATAAAAATCACACAAACTCAAGTTTTGTGGAGCTTCCTCCTTCCTCCTTTGAAGAATTTCGAAAATGTGGGATAGTTTAGGGTTGAGGATGATTTGGGGGGGGTTTTAAAAGAGTAAAGGTAAAGTGAAGTGAAGTATAGGAAAATATGGGTAGTGGGGATTAAAAGGGATTATGCAAAGTTAATTTAAAACTTGTACCCCAAACTTAACATGATGTATAAAACACTCCAACATGGTATTTTGAAAGCATTTTACAAAAATGCTCTAAACTTCATCTAAAATCACATCTTCCTCATATTTAATAATCAACACAATTAAATCATGTTAACATCTTAATACCCAACACATAAATCAATTATCACATGATTCATCATATAAACATAATTAATGCCTTAATCGCAATTAATTAATTTCGGGGCATCACAACAACTTTTGGGGTTGGTGATCTACCGCAATTATTTCAAGATTTTACATAATTATGCTTCCGCTAAACTCTGTTAAGATTTAAGTTATGGTTTTATTTTCAGTTGTAAAACATTTATGTTTATGGAATAAATAGACTGGTTGTATTAAATTCTGTACTATGAGGCTTGTTGATTTTCAATTGTATTTGGACTCAACGCCGGTGTTATCGATCCCGGTCTCGGGGCGTGACATTTTAGTGGTATCAGAGCTAAACCAGGTTCCATAATCCTACTGGGAAAACATTTCTGGTTGATACAAATTAACCGGAATATGAATCCCGGATCCAATAGACCAACTGATTAAATCTAAAAAAATCAGTTTGGGGGATCAAAATGACAGTCTGAATAAAAATAAAAAAAACTGAAAATTGCCTACTGCCTATTCCATATCGCCGCCACCGTCGCCGCTCCTTACCTGAAAGTAGACCCGTCACCATGAACGCCTCAACGAGACGAAGACGCTACAACAAGAATCGAACCGAACGGACTACGATTTCCCGGCCAAATCGCCGATAACAACTCACGCATGAACAAAGACGTCATTTTTCCGATGCGCCGTCTCCGACCGCCGATGGTCCAATCGGGCATATCACTGTAACCGGAATCAACTCTAATACAAAAGCCCTCTACAATTTCCAAGTTCCAACTACCGGAAGATATCCAATTGATCGATGGAAGCCGAGCATTGAAGAACCCTAACCCTAACCCTAACTGGCGAAACTTCATTCGATAAAATTCTCGACCATTCGAACGCCAAATCTTAATTAATTTCGTTTTTATACTCGTCATTATATGGGTATTAAAATCCCTCTATCATATCGTTCTTACAAACAAATTAAAATGCTCAATTTTGAATCAAATTTCACGCCATAGAACCCTAAAATTTCGAAATTTTTGAGCTTCGATTTCTCTCAAATTCGAACACCATTTCAAATTAATTCTGGGTTTATGATACTCATATAATGCTTATTAAAATACCTTGGCCAATTTTGAATTTTCAGATCCGGATTGACAGAATTTTGAATCGCAATTTTTGCGCCCATTAGCCTATAAAAGCTTGAGATTTATCACTCAATAACTTGAACATAATTTTTTTCAAAATACACCAAGATTATGATTATTCATGTTCTGTCTTACATAAATTTCTGGTTAATAAGAATAGACTAAACTTTTAGATATTAGTGTTATATGTTTCATTAAAACTTTCTTTTAGCGTATTCTCCCCACAAATTTATTTTTTTAAACTCATTTCTCATTGACAAATCTATATGATTACCATATAGTTTCGCTTGTAAGAATGACCTTAAACTTTTCAAATTTCTTCAATATTTTTAAGCTATGAACGTTTTGCAAATCGACAATCTTTATTAACATAAATTTAGAGGAGTGTAATTTATAACTGCAATATTAGCGGTGTAGAACCTTTATTTCTTTTATATAATTATCATTACAAACTGAATATTTAATTCAAAATATTACATATCTGATCCACAATACAAAAAGAAATAAACTCATGATAAATAAAATTACATTTCCAAACGACATCACCAACAGACATGAAAACACAATAAACTGCAAAATAAAATAAAAAATTAAAAACATTGGGGTTTCTTCAGACATGTTTTGAAGCTCGCCCTCGTCCAGATGAACCACCCTTGCTTCTAGCCAAACTTTAGACTAAAAAGTTCAGTCTCAGTAGTAATTACTGAAACCAAACACTAAATGATAACAAAGAAGATTTTCGAGGTGTGATTTTCAACTCAGCATCAAGCCATTATTTATAATAAAATTGAGGCTTGGATTGATGAATGACTCGATGTGGGAGAATTACTTTTGGACCAAAATTACAAATGTGTGAAATTGTAGGACATGGCTGGACGACCACCCCGTAACAACCGCAACCCACGATATGGATTTCCACGCAATAATGATAATGAAGCTGGAGGAAGCCAGGATCCACCACAATCTCCAAAAACGGGTTTAAGTCGTGAAGACTTCATGGCCATAGCTACCATAGTAGCCACTACTCTTCAGGGGATTATTAACCCAACTGCTAATCAGGCACAACCACAGTCTCAGCCTCAGCCGCATGGGAAAATATCATTATGAGTCTCTTCGCAAGAATCGAATGTCAACATTCGATGGGAACTCAAAACCAGAAGTGGCTCAGCATTGGCTGAAAGAAGTAGAGAAACATCATAGACTACTGGAAGTGCCTCAAGAAATCAAAGTGGAAGTTACATCGCCATTTCTTGTTGACGATGCAAATAAGTGGTGGGATAGTATGTCACCCTCGATGGAAGTGACCAGACCAATCACTTGGCAAAGGTTCCGTGGTGCATTTCTAAAACAATACTTCCCAGCAGCCATTAAACTCCAAAAGTTGGAGGAATTTGATAACCTGACACAAACTCCAGGAATGTCAGTGGTAGAGTATTCCTCAAAATTCCATTCTCTTGGAACTTACGCCCCAACCATTATGGCAGATGATGACTTAAAGCTACACCGTTTCAAGAAGGGTCTGAACAGTCGGATCCAATCAGCATTAGTAGTGTTGGATACCATCAACTTTGAGGATGTGATGGGAGCAGCTATCAAGGCCGAGTCTGACATACACCGCCGAGAAGAAGAGTTCAAGCGCAAACGACCTCTCCCTCATCAGCCCTCTAACAATGGCCAGAAGTTCAAACGGCCAAATCAGTTTCATAATCAACAAAGGGGATCTACATCTACCCCAAACAACAAAGAATTCCCAAAGTGCCCAATCTGTAATCTTGCACATACTGGGGAATGTCGTAGACAAAGTGGTGCTTTCTTCCGATGTGGGAAGTTTGGACATAGAATTGCTAATTGCCCTGAGACTGAGAAGAAGGGGACTGGAGCAGGCAATGACATCCCTCCAAACAAACCCAATGCCAGAGTGTTCGCCATGACACAGAATGAGGCGAATAATGCCAATGACGTTGTGGCAGGTACTGTCTTAATCAACAAATTGCCTGCTTATGTGCTGTTTGATTGTGGTGCTACGCACTCGTTTATATCTAAGAGGTTCGCTAAGAAGTTAAAGCTTGTACCTGACATACTTAGTGAACCATATAGAGTAGCAACTCCTGCTAACAAAACCTTGGAAACACATAGTATTCATCGAGGATGCAACATTCATATAAGTGACAAAAAGTTCAACACCGATCTGATTCAACTCAACATGGTGGAGTTTGATGCTATCCTAGGAATGGATTGGTTATCTAAACACCACGCCTTAGTTGACTGCCATAATAAGAAAGTCAAACTACGAGCACCAGACCAAGAAGAAATCTTATATTGTGGCAATACAAAAGAGCGTAAAGTTCTTTTATCTGCTTCACAAACTTGGAAAGCCATGAGAAGCGGTGAGAGAATTTACCTAGCCATGATAAACAAAGTCACGGAAGGAGCTGAACTCAGACTAGAAGATATTCCGGTAGCACAAGAATTTCCGGATGTTTTTCCAGATGATCTCCCCGGATTAGTCCCGGATCGTGAAATAGAGTTTGAGATTAACTTGGTGCCAGGCGCTACATCCATTTCGAAGGCACCATATCGAATGGCTCCAGCTGAATTGAAAGAGCTAAAAGAACAACTGCAAGAACTCTTGGACAAGAAACACATCAGACCAAGTACATCTCCATGGGGAGCTCCAGTACTATTTGTAAAAAAGAAAGACGGGAGTATGAGATTGTGTATCAATTACAGAGAATTAAATAAAATCACAATCAAAAATAGATATCCTCTCCCAAGGATAGACGACCTATTCGATCAACTCAAAGGAGCTAAGTCTTTTCTAAACTTGATCTACGATCGGGCTATCATCAGCTCAAGATTAAGGCAGGAGATATTTCGAAGACTGCCTTCCGAACAAGATATGGGCATTACGAGTTCACAGTGATGCCATTTGGTCTGACAAATGCTCCAGCCGCATTCATGGACTTGATGAATCGAGTATTCAAGCCATTCCTGGACAAGTTCGTGGTAGTGTTCATCGATGACATTATGGTCTATTCCCCGAGTAAAGAGAAACACGAGGAACATCTTCGTCTTACCCTACAGACCTTAAGAGAGAAAGAACTCTTTGCCAAGTTCAAGAAATGCGAATTTTGGCTAGACAACGTTGCATTCTTAGGGCATATCATCTCTGAAGCAGGCGTGTCCGTAGATCCTAAGAAAGTGGAAGCAATTATGGACTGGCCAAGACCAAAGACTGTTACGGAAATTCGAAGTTTCTTAGGATTAGCTGGCTATTATCGAAAATTTGTTGAAGGATTTTCCTCGATAGCCATACCCCTTACAAAACTCACACAAAAGAACTCCAAATTCATATGGAGTAAGGAGTCTGAGGAGAGTTTCGAGACTTTAAAGAAGAAGCTTGCATCTACACCTGTATTGGTATTGCCAACTGAGAATACAGGTTTTACCATCTACAGCGATGCATCAAAAGAAGGTCTAGGATGTGTGCTCATGCAAGAAGGAAGAGTGATTGCCTATGCATCAAGGCAACTCAAACCGTATGAACAAAACTACCCTACGCATGACCTTGAGTTAGCAGCCGTAGTTTTTGCCTTGAAAATATGGAGGCATTACCTTTACGGTGCCAAGTGTGAAATTTTCACGGATCATCAGAGTCTCAAGTATTTGTTCACCCAGAAGGAATTAAATATGAGGCAAAGACGATGGATAGAACTATTGAAGGACTATGACCTTACGATAAGCTACAATACATGGAAAGCAAATAAGGTCGCAGACGCACTAAGTCGGAAGGGCACAGGGAAGATGATTTTAGCATCCCTTTCAGCTTATCCCTGCCTCCGAGAAATGATAAAGTTAGAGCAAAGTCAGGATCTCAGCCTAACTAAACTGAAAGAACAAGTTAAGGAAGGAAAATTTCCCGATTTCACGACAGACAACGATGGAACTTTATGGATGAAAAGAAGGTTATGTGTGCCAAACATGAAGGACCTTAGACGAGAAGTGATGATTACAGCACATAAATCAAAGTTCTCCATCCATCCTGGAAGCACAAAGATGTACAAAGACCTCAAAGAAAGCTTCTGGTGGAATGGAATGAAGAAAGATGTTGCTGAATTTGTCACTAGATGCTTAGTTTGTCAGCAAATTAAAGCTGCACATCAAAGGCCAGGAGGATTACTTCAACCTCTTGAAATTCCGGAATGGAAGTGGGAACATATCTCCATGGACTTTGTAGTAGGATTGCCAAAGTCTCGACAAAGTCATGACGGTATATGGGTAATTGTGGATAGACTCACAAAATCTGCACATTTCATCCCAGTTCGTATGAATTATAACTTGGATAAACTGGCGACCCTATACATGGATAATATTGTGCGACTTCATGGAGTCCCAATAAGTATCGTATCCGATAGAGATCCCAGATTCGTGTCACGCTTCTGGAATAGTTTTCAACAAGCTATGGGAACTAAGGTAACTCTTAGCACGGCCTATCACCCACAAACCGATGGCCAAACAGAGAGGACAATCCAAACCCTCGAGGATATGTTAAGAGCTTGTACTATAGATTTCAGTGCAAACTGGAGTGAGCTCTTACCTCTGATCGAGTTCGCCTATAATAATAGTTATCATAGCAGCATTGGAATGACACCATACGAAGCACTCTATGGGCGAAAATGTCGATCACCGTTATATTGGGATGAAATTGGAGAGAAAGCTATCACCGGACCTGAGCTTGTACAAACCACAATCGACAAAGTGACAATCATTAGAGATAGGCTCAAGGCAGCTCAAAATCGACAAAAAAGTTGGGCTGATATGAAACGAAGACCGTTGGAATTCGAGATTGGCGACAAGGTTTATGTAAAGGTCTCACCAATGAAAGGAGTCATCCGATTTGACAAAGCAGGGAAGCTAAGACCAAGATATGTTGGACCATTTGAAATCTTAGAGAAAGTGGGAACTTTAGCTTATAGAATAGCACTACCTCCAAGCCTCTCAAGAATTCATAATGTATTTCACGTATCACAATTAAGGAAGTACATTGCTGATCCAAATCATGTACTCGAAGCAGAACCTTTAGTAGATCAAGGAAACTTGAACGAAACCCTGAAGTATGAAGAAATTCCGATCCGAATCATAGACTCAAAGGATCAAGTACTGAGACGAAGGACCATTCCATATACAAAATGTTGAATGGTCGAACCATACAGAGAGAGAGGCCACTTGGGAACCAGAGGAGAAAATGCGAGAAAAATATCCCTATCTGTTCCAAGATCAAGCTGTTTCAAGTTTCGAGGACGAAACTCCTCATAAGGAGGGAAGAATGTGATGATCACCACTTGCAAACATGTTACATTGCCACAACATGATACCACAACATGTTACATTGCCACAACATGATACCACAACATGTTACATTGAATTTAGGTACCAAGAATTTAATTAAACTATCCTTAAATACATCATTGCTTACATAATATTAAGTTGATGTCATTGATTACATAATATTAACTTGATGTCATTGATCACATAATATTAACTTGATGTCATTGCTTACATATTTTCTTGAAAAACTTCTATAAATACCAAGCTAGATTCATTAGTAGAAACATAAAAAGTTTAAAGCAAATACTCTCAAAATATCAAATATTCTAGCAAGAAAAGAAGTTGATTTTTGAAGGTTGTAGATCCATACTCTTTCAAGTTTAAAGAATCATCGTAAACAATCAGGTAAGTGGGCTTTTGTTATATTATCCTTTTCGTTTTGATACCATATGAAATGTTTATGAAAAATACAGTCGAATATGTGAACTATTTTAAAAACTATGATGTCATGAAAATTCTGAATATCGGGAGATAAGTGCTATGCGAAACAACGTGCTACGTACGTGTGAGCCACCTCTTGAACCAATGGGGCAAAGTGCTATACATACGGGAGCCACCTCTTGAATTCGTAGGAGCCACCTCTATAATCCTTATGTTATGTAGATCGATCTAATTTGATAAGTATATGACATGTGTTCTAATATGATGCTTTTGGTATGACTCAAAGAAGCAAAATTCTGTTATGTGTATCAGTTTATGTTTTGAAATCTGTTTTGAAATCAGTATAAGTATATGTTTTTGGCATATTCGATTGGCCCCCGCTTACTGAGTGTCAACCAGAACACTCACCCCTTACATCCCCTCCCCAGATAAAAGTGAGACAGATACCGAAGATGCAGAACAACACAACTTTTGGGGTTGGTGATCTACCGCAATTATTTCAAGATTTTACATAATTATGCTTCCGCTAAACTTTGTTAAGATTTAAGTTATGGTTTTATTTTCAGTTGTAAAACATTTATGTTTATGGAATAAATAGACTGGTTGTATTAAATTCTGTACTATGAGGCTTGTTGATTTTCAATTGTATTTGGAATCAACGCCGGTGTTATCGATCCCGGTCTCGGGGCGTGACATGACGTCTTGTGCTCTTTGTCCCAGTTGATTTATCAAGTCTAGCAACTTTATAAATTCAACATCCCTTTCGATTTGATCGTGTGGATACCGTAGAGGCAAAACTTGAAAAGTTTTGCTCGTGACTCGTGGACGTGTTACTTCGAGGATTCTGCTTCAAACACGCTACAAAGGTATGACTCTCGACACTCGATATGATAAACTTCGTATAGGTCCATGGCTGGAATCCGATAATTTTTTATTCCGCTGCACTATTTGATAGTCGGATTCCTTACAGCGGTATCAGAGCCATGTATGAAGCTCATAACGGGGTTATGTGATAAATTGTTTTATCATGTTTGAGTTATTGTTATCATGGTTATTCGAAACTGTAAGAACATATATGATATGCTATAATCTACATATGAGATATGTATGTGGAAACCATCGTAAAATATATATGATATATTAACGTGTATTTATGTATAAGATACATATGTGTACGCGGGACTGACCCTAGCAAGTGATTGTAAGCAATCCAACAAGCATGGTACGCAGCGGAATTAAAATTTTGGATTACTATTACACCGGATCTATACAAAGGGGTTCATATCGGATTAGGGATTACAAAAGTCTCACCCTTGTAGCGTGTTTGAGCAGATTCCACGAAGCAGTACCACGTCCAACGCCTCCTTTGAGTCACTAGCAAAACTTATCAAGTTTTGCCTCAACGGTATCCACACGATCAAATCGGTAAGGGATAGTTTAAGAACAAAGTGCTAGATTTGTTCTTAAACCAATACACGAAGCAAACTCGATTCACAATCGAAAGGATGTCACGAAATTCACTCCACTTCACTTCGACTATGAAGAAGTCGAGAGAAGCAAGAGAGATGACGGCCGTGTGTCTTGTGATAGGTTGGAATGAATTGTGTTAAATCCAATTAATCACATTGTAATAAAATTATATATGATTTAATTAAAGGCTTTCACAAAGCTTCATGGGCCCAAACCCATGATTTAATTAAATCTTTATATTCATTTAATTAAGACTCTTCTTAATTAATTAATTCATCCAATGAATTTAATTCCCTTTATCGATTTAATCTTTTGTACGACCCGATAGGATCTTGTAATGTTGGCAGTGACATAAAATCTCATTTTACGTTACAAGCAAAGAGCGGTGTCTAGCAACACATCAAGGCTACCCAAATTACAAGAATGTCTTTGACTCGACATAACCTTTAGAACTTGTGATAATATTAACCATGTAACTTAATCCCTTTGTCATTTGTGTTTAGATTGAACACGAGTCATGGACTAGTCATACTCGTATATTCAATCTCTATTTCTTGATCCCCATGTAGAACTAGAATAAACGAATAAGCTCGATATCTCATATCTACTCATTCGAGCATGGCCATGCATTTTAGTCTTACTTGATCAAGGGCCCAAACACTTCTCCTGTTATATAGGAGGGACAAATCCTATCTCGATCAATCAACATCCCTCTACATAATTCGTAGTGTATCCAATAGTCACCTTTATAGTTTACCCTGTTACGGGTAACGTTTGACAATATCATGATACATAACTCCTTATGTTGGGATCTCTGATGATCACAAGTCGTAAGGATTACATACATTATTATCACTATGAGAATTGCATATGACAATCATATAACTATCCATGTTGCATTCTCATGGTGGGTCTGTCCAGTACATCGTTCTCTAACATGTACCCATGTGTTGATTTGATATCTCATATCAATGAACAATTCATCAATCAACACATACTAGTCTCTATGTATTATCATTATCCTGATTCACGATAATACTTGACTAGGGACAATGTTTGAGAATAATACAATATTATTCTAAGGACATTAACATATATATTAATTCACATTGCACAGTTAAACGAATAATATATAATAATGAATTGCCATTCATAAAATCATAAACTTTGTATGTCAAAACAAACATCCAATGACATGTCTTAGGGCATATCCCAACAAATCTCCCACTTGCACTAAGACCACTCAGACATATACCTAATGCCTAAAGATCTAGTATGACGATCATGCTTTTGCTGTCACAGTGGCTTCGTCAATGGGTCAGATACGTTATCATCTGTTGTTGGTACTTTGCATATTTTAACATCTCCCCTTTCAACGATTTCTCGAATGAAATGAAAGCGCCGAAGTATGTGCTTGGATCTTTGGTGAGATCTAGGTTCCTTAGCCAATGCGATCGCTCCATTGTTGTCACAATAGAGTTCTATCGGATCTTTAATGCTAGGCACCACTCCAAGTTCAGAAATGAACTTCCTGATCCAAACAGCTTCCTTTCCTGCATCCGAGGCAGCAATAAACTCAGCTTCCGTTGTAGAATCGGCTACTGTCTCTTGCTTTGAACTCTTCCAGCTCACAGCACCTCCATTTAGGCAATACACATATCCAGATTGCGTTCGAAAATCATCTTTGTCGGTTTGGAAGCTTGCATCAGTGTAACCCATTACATTGAGCTCTTCCTCACCTCCATAAATCAAGAATGTATCCTTAGTTCTTCTCAAGTACTTGAGGATATTCTTGACCGCAATCCAGTGACCTTCACCTGGATCAACTTGATATCTGCTCGTCATGCTCAAAGCATACGATACATCGGGACGAGTACATATCATGGCATACATGATAGATCCAGTAGCTGACGCATATGGAATCTTACTCATGCGTTGTCTCTCATCTGGTGTTGAAGGACACTGTTCCTTCGAGAGATATATACCATGTATCATAGGCACGAATCCTTTCTTTGATTCTTGCATGCTAAACCTTTTAAGCACTTTGTCTATGTATGTACTTTGACTTAGGCCAAGTAATCTTCTCGATCTATCTCTATAGATCTTGATTCCTAATACATAGGTGGCTTCACCCAAGTCTTTCATAGAAAAGCAATTCCCTAGCCAAATCTTTACAGATTGTAAGGCAGGGATATCATCCCAATGAGAAGTATGTCATCTACATACAATATTAGGAAGATAATTATGCTCCCACTGACCTTCTTGTAGACACAAGGTTCATCTACGTTTTTGATGAAACCAAACTCTTTGACTGCATCATCAAAACGAAGATTCCAACTCCGAGAAGCTTGCTTCAATCCATAAATGGATCGTTGTAGCTTGCATATCTTTCCAGCATCTTTTGGATCGACAAAACCCTCGGGCTGTGTCATGTACACATCCTCAAGCAGATTTCCATTAAGGAAAGCTGTTTTGACATCCATCTGCCAGATTTCATAATCATGAAATGCAGCTATTGCAAGTAAGATCCTTATGGATTTAACCATGGCCACTGGTGAAAATGTTTCATCATAGTCAATACCATGAATTTGTTTGAATCCTTTTGCAACCAGTCGACCTTTATAGGTTTGTACATTACCATCCATATCGGTCTTTTTCTTGAAAATCCATTTGCACCCTATGGGTCGTACCCCTTCAGGTGGATCAACCAAAGTCCATACTTGGTTGGCATACATGGATTCCATCTCAGATTTCATGGCCTCTTGCCATTTCTCAGAATCAGTGCCGATTATAGCTTGTTGATTAGAAGGCGGCTCATCCTCATCAATAAGTAGTAAGTCACCTTGTTGAGTCACATGAAATCCATATCTCTGTGGCTCCCGGTGTTCTCTTACAGACCTACGCTGGACTTGTGTCTCTTGAGCAGGCACTTTATCCACAACAGCTTGTGGTGTCTGCTCTGTTTCCATCTCAATATCATGTTCAATGTTTTCTTGTGGTTGAACTTCACTAAGTTCTATTTGTCTCCCACTGGTTTTTCTAGAAATAAATTCTCTTTCAAGAAAGACACCAGTCCGAGCAACAACCACTTTGTTCTCAGTGGGATTATAGAAATAATATCCTTTAGTTTCCTTAGGATAACCCACAAATAAACATTTATCAGATTTGGGTCCAAGTTTGTTAGTGGCATGACGTCTAACGTAAGCCTCACAACCCCAAATCTTCATAAAAGACATACTAGGACGCTTCCCAGTCCATATCTCATATGGTGTCTTTTCCACTGATTTAGATGGAACACGGTTCAGTATGAATATTGCTGTTTCTAAAGCATGTCCCCAAAAGGATATCGGAAGATCTGCATGACTCATCATTGATCTAACCATGTCCAACAAGGTTCGATTTCTCCTCTCAGGTACACCATTCCATTGTGGAGTATACGGAGGAGTGAGTTGTGGGACTATCCCACACTCCTTTAGATAGTCATGAAACTCTTGGCTCAAGTATTCACCTCCTCGATCTGATCGAAGGATTTTGATACTTTTGCCAAGTTGGTTTTGTACTTCGTTTTTGAAATCTTTGAACTTTTCAAAGGTTTCATGCGTATGCTTCATTAGGTACACATACGCATATCTACTGAGGTCATCAGTAAATGCAACGAAGTACTGAAAACCACCTCTAGCTTGTGTACTTATTGGTCCACATACATCACTATGTATTAGTCCCAATAACACATTTTCCCTTTCAACATGTCCCTTGAAAGGGGCTTTAGTCATCTTGCCCATTAAACAAGATTCGCATGTTTCATATGATTCAAAATCAAATGAATCTACTACTCCATCCTTATGATGTTTAGATATGCGATTCTCTTTTATGTGGCCCAAGCGACAATGGCAGAGATAAGTCCGATTACAATCATTATTTTTAATCCTTTTAGTATTTATGTTATAGACAGGCATATCAAGATTTAATAAATAAAGACCATTCACCATTTGTGCACTAGCATAAAACATATAAATTAAATAAATAGAACAACAGTTGTCCTTTATCATAAATGAAAATCCATACTTGTCCAAATAAGAAATAGAAATAATGTTTTTCGTAATAGAAGGCACAAAATAACAGTCTTTTAAAATCAACGATAAACCAGAAGGCAAAGATAAATGATAATCTCCTATAGCTAATGCAGCAACTCTTGCTCCATTTCCAACTCGGAGATCAACTTCGCCTTTCGCCAACAATCTACTCTTTTTGAGGTCCTGCACATTTACACAAATGTGAGATCCACATCCAGTATCTAATACCCATGATGAAAAAGTAGATAAATTGACTTCTATAACAAAAATACCTGAAGTGAAAGTCACACTTCCTTTCTTGAGATCCTCCAGATATACTTTACAGTTCCTTTTCCAATGACCGATCTCACCACAATGGAAACAGTTCCCTTCTTTTGCTATCCCTCCCTTTGGGCTTAAGTGCAGAAGCTTTTGGCTTAGATTTAACAAAGACCTTCTTGTTCTTCTTAAAGCTCTTAGCTTTAGTCTTTCTGGTAGCGTTTGTCGTGTACGCCCAAATTAACCCTTCTTCAGTTAATAACAAAAATATGTAGTAGTGGAAGTAGGGATCGATCTCACAGGGAAGGTAAATTTATTTTGTGTCAATTATCAAAGAACTAGTAACAATGGGGGATTTGGACTGGATTACTACTACTTAGCAAATATCAAACTAATTAACGAGTCTAACTAAAATGATTAAAACTTATGGGATTAAAGCGATTCTTGGTTTTCAGGTAACCGTACTTTTGGAAAATTATCTTTTGGTCATCAAATCAAAACATTCGAATTCTTTCAATTATCTATCGATTGGAAATTCAATTCCTACTCATCTTATTCGTAGTCAAAGGGAAAACAACATTCAATTCAACCCTTACCAAATCTCTAATCACCACTACAGCCGTTAATGATTAAATCAATGATAGTTTTCAAAACTAATGAGTTCGACAAATCTAATCAATAAAAACTACAGCCGTTAGAATTGATTACTCAAGCGTTTCTCCTAAGAATTCAATAACACCTACAGCCGGTTAATTATTAATCTTAGTTGTTTCTTAGCAAACTATCGATTATGTTATTGAATATTAGGTGATCGGTCTAATACACAAGCACAACAATCATGGAATTCAAATTCTGAGAAACCAATTGAAATCGAAGATTAATTCAACAATCAAACCGAATTTTCATAAAAGATTTAAATCCAAAAGTAGGTATCCCTTCAACCAAGAATCGAAGGGTTTTAGCCTAGCATAATTAAATCTAAAAGCAATAAAAATTCAATGGAAAACATTCAATAAATAAAGGAAAAGAAATTACTAATATAAATCACGATTCCGGCTTGTCAATTTCGGTTCCGTTCTTCGTCGTTCTTGAAGAAAACTTTTAAAGAAATTAATCTAAAATCCTAAAATATTCTAAGAGTATGAAATTATGCTTAAAATGAGGTAAAAATCGTGTATATGAGGTATGGAGGCTGATGGAGTAGGGTAAAATCCATGTGGGAAGGAAAGAAATCAAGTTTTTTAATTTTCCAAAAGTCTTCAGGCGTAAATACGCGTATAATGGCGTAGCTACGCCTAGACATGCCGTAGCGTTGGCGTAATTACGCCTGTGAATGGCGTAATTACGCCTGTCCTCCATTTTTCTGGCGAGTTTTGTATTTTGGCCATAACTTTCACACACGAACTCCGAATTCGACGAGTCAGCTGTCCACGCGAAGATAACTCAAAGTTCTACAACTTTTATATGGACCACATTCCCAAAACTTGGCTGGAATACATAGAAATTTGAGGAGAAAGGAGCAACATGTGTCTTTGATTCCGGTTTTTTTTCTCTTTTCTTCAACTTTATTGCTTCTTTCATCATTTTAGCTTGATTTCTTCACTTTTCCCTACATTTACATAAATATACGATTAGGTAGCATATGTATCAATTTATCCATCAAAATATACCAAATCGTAGACAATTAAGCGTAATAGATGTGTCTATTTCTAGTCACATCAAACACCCCCATACTTACTCTTTACTCGACCTCGAGTAAATAATCAAAACTACAATATTTTTTTGCTTGGCTCATAGCATCATAACAAACTAACTTGTCCTCACTTTTATGCCTCAACAATTTAAAACATGCATAGTAATGAAAGGCGGTGAAAAGTTAACAGTGGAACAAGTTCAATCCCTAAACATCTCATACTCAACAAAGTAGTGAACGTGTGTGTGTGGTCATAAACAAGTGTTGTGTACAAATTATAGATTCAAAATATGCAAAGCCATAATAGTTCAAGTCATACACTAACACAAGTATAAGCTCACTTGCACATTCTTCTCCACTATCTTAGCTACTTTGCAAACATAAATCAAGTAGGTCTTTATTAGCTTGTAGCTTGGCCTAGGTATTGGCTTATGAAAGAAAGGTAAGGATATATCAAACAAGAGAGTATGATGAAATGCACACTAAAACTTCTCTTCTTGCATGAGTTTTTCAACTTCGTTCTTTTTCACAAGGTTTATTTCAACACTTTTCTTCTTTTGTGCCTTGGCTCCCCTTGGAGTCATATTTTTATCTATTTTCTCAAGGCATTCCTTTTTCTTTCATGCATTCCATTCTTTTGACAAATAAGCTCACAAATATACTTCAATGATTCCCAAGTGCATTTGAATGAAATACATCATACTCCCTTAAAAGGTATGGATTAAAATCACATTTAGGCTCATTAGGGAAGGATGATAAGCTAGTCAAGGAATGTTGAATGGGGGTCTTGAGTATGCTTAGCATACTCCCATTCTTTTATGTTAAGGCTCAAAAAGGGTACTAGAGATTGATTTTGTTTACATGGTAGGCTTGAAAGGCTCAAACGCATCAAAGATTGCCTATATCACTTTCATGTTTGCAAGTAGTCTAGACATACGCCTCAAAGAGCATGTAGTTAAGTTCTAGCATGTATTAGAGACTTCTTAAGACTATCACAAAATTTACACAATCTTCACTAAGTGATGCACACTTCACAAGTCATGACAATAATGTGCTCAAAATATTCAACTACTAAGTTAAAGTAAAATCTGCATTAGAGTTCAAAGTGTTCCAAGGTTAACAATTCACCTATGTTCAAAAGCATGCATGATATCAATTAGGTTTCATCATGGGCTAGTGATTCTAAGCATGCGTTCATTACTAGCTATGAGCTCAAAATTTTCAAATTTTTCGATTTTTTTTTTGTATTTTTGTAATAGAAAAGCAATAACAAGCCACTAATCCCTCCCCCATACTTAAATCTTACATTGTCCCCAATGTAAGGCAAAAAGACAAGAGAAGAGAAAAGTTCAACTAAAAAGCAATAAAAATAAAAGGGTAAAAGGGAAACTAACTCCCCTTGGGTTGCCTCCCAAGCAGCGCCTCTGTTTAACGTCGGTGGCCCGATGCCAGTCCTCTATCAAGGTGGTTGATGCAGTGTTGCTCTATCCTTCCTTAACCACATCAATATCTTCTTCACTCCTCGGTATTTCGGCCTGTTGCCCTTTGAGTGGTCGTCCTCAGTCCTTACTCCTTCGGCACGTGATTGACATGGTCGATCCGGAGGATGCTTCTTTCCAATGGTACGATCCTGCAATTGAGAAATAAGAGGATCAGCAGTATCATGAGTAGATAAAGCATCAATAGTATGAACAGTATGCATAGGAGGGGGATCCATACCTCTCTTCTCGTCAAGGCCATCAGTAGCCTTTCCCATTTCCCACAACTCATCATTATCAAAATCAGAATCATAATAATCATGTACATCAATAGCGTAACTAGAATGCTCAAGAGGTTTAATGGGTTCATACATGTTGAATTTTTCAATTTCACCATTAGACTCCATGGTTATCAAACCGCTATTCATATTGATTACTGAATTTGATGATTTCAAGAATGGTCTTCCTAAAATAATTAGACTAGAAGGATCACCATTTCTCATGTCTAAGACATAGAAATCGGCTGTGAAGACCAAATTCTTTACATGCACAACTACGTCCTCTATTATCCCCTTAGGTGTGACCATGGATTTATCAGCTAAGTGAATAACTGCTCTATTTCTTTTTAAAGGTCCCATCTTCAGTTGAGAGTACATTGAGTAAGGCAAGACATTTATGGACGACCCTAAATCGAGCATAGCCTTCTCAATCTTAATACCTCTAATCTCACATGGGATAAAGAACATACCTGGGTCCTTGCATTTAATGGGGATGCTTCTTTGGTTATCCGCCGAAACATTGTCATTGAGCTCGACCTTGGGCTGCCCCTTGTGTTCCTTGTTTCGATCCTCATTCACGGTTTCATGCAATGGGGCTTGCTCTTTGTAGCGTGGACTCATCTCGTAGAGGCCTTTGAGTCCGGCACCTTTCCTATTGTCCTTCAATGCTTGGGGGAAAGGGGGTGGTTCTTTATATTCAGAAAGTTTGTGGTACTTACCTCGTGGTTCCTCCCCTTGCATTGGCTCTTCAACATCTGTCTCTGTCTCCGTCATCTCTTCTTTTTGGGGTGGTGTCAGTACCACCTTCTCTTCGGTTGCATCTTCATTCACATTCATTGTGATAGCACTCACATTTTCCCGGGGGTTCATCTCTGGTTGTGATGGCAGTCCATTTGAAATCCTTGCTTCGATCTTGCTGATTGAAGTTGCCAATTGTCCCATCTGCGTCGTCAAGCTCTGGATGCTTGCCCTCGTCTCCTGTTGAAATTGTAAGTTATTTTCAGCAATAATTTGGATGCTATGTTCTAACCTGTCAGAGGGAGGGTGCACTGGCGGTGGTGGAGGTCGCTGATATGGCGGTCTATAGGGTGGCGGTTGGTTCATCTGTTGGTTACCATAGCATTGGTTTGAATGTTCTCTCCACCCTTGATTGTAGTTGTTTGGTGGATGGTCATAACTCCTTTGTGGTGGCCCTGGGAATCCTCCCGCAGCATTCACGTTCTCCGTGGTTGTCTCTTGTAGTGAGGGGCATGCGTCTGTGGAATGGTTCGCAGCCAGACAGATTCCACACGGCTTTGTCTTTCCTACATTTCCACCTGCCATACCACGCACAAGAAAAGTGAGGTCTATCAGTTGTTGTTCTAAGTTTGATACGTTTACCTCTTTTCTTTGCGGTTGCCCATGGCGCACAGATCCGAATTGTTGGGAGTTGGCCGCCATGTTAGCTATCAACCTTCTAGCTTCCTCCGCTGTTTTGTCTATAAATGCTCCTCCGCTTGCCGCATCCACTAAGTTCCTGTCAGAAGAAAGTAAACCTTCATAAAAGTATTGGATGAGAAGGTGTTCACTTATCTGGTGTTGTGGACAACTTGCGCACAACTTCTTGAATCTCTCCCAGTACTCGTGTAGTGATTCCTCGTAGAGCTGCTTCACACCATATATCTCTTTCCTCAAGTTCGTTGCCCGTGAAGCTGGGAAGTACTTTTCTAGGAATACTCTTTGTAAGTCATTCCACGTGGTGATCGATCCGGATGGTAAGTAGAAGAGCCAGTCTTTTGCAGCGTCCTTTAGAGAAAACGGGAACGCTCTTAGCTTTATTTGATCCTCAGTGATTCCGGTCGGCTTCATGGTAGTGCACACCACGTGGAATTCCATCAGATGCTTATGTGGGTTTTCACCTGCAAGACCATGAAAAGATGGCAATAAGTGAATTAAACCAGATTTGAGTTCAAAATTTACGTTATTGGCCAGAGCAGGGAAACTGATGCAGAGCGGTTGTTGATCCAAGTTACGATTTGCGAGCAGCCTCAAGCTTTGATTTGCAGCCATGTTGTTCATTTCTTCCTCTTCAAGCAGCCTTGCTTCTCTCCTTCTCTGATGTAGCGTCCTCTCAATCTCAGGATCGTAGTGAAAGTTATCTTCGTGATTGAACGATCCACCTGTACTCATTAACAAACCAAAGTAGTAATGCGGGATAAAAAAAATAAAAAAAAATCGACACAAATAAATGTTGCCCTCCCCGGCAACGGCGCCAAAATTTGGTAGCGTTTG
Source organism: Haberlea rhodopensis (assembly GCA_907163345.1). Lineage (NCBI taxonomy): Eukaryota > Viridiplantae > Streptophyta > Magnoliopsida > Lamiales > Gesneriaceae > Haberlea > Haberlea rhodopensis. The sequence continues at coordinate 647,876 of CAJQUN010000151.1, read as the reverse complement.
TCGTGTACGCCCAAATTAACCCTTCTTCAGTTAATAACAAAAATATGTAGTAGTGGAAGTAGGGATCGATCTTACAGGGAAGGTAAATTTATTTTGTGTCAATTATCAAAGAACTAGTAACAATGGGGGATTTGGACTGGATTACTACTACTTAGCAAATATCAAACTAATTAACGAGTCTAACTAAAATGATTAAAACTTATGGGATTAAAGCGATTCTTGGTTTTCAGGTAACCGTACTTTTGGAAAATTATCTTTTGGTCATCAAATCAAAACATTCGAATTCTTTCAATTATCTATCGATTGGAAATTCAATTCCTACTCATCTTATTCGTAGTCAAAGGGAAAACAGCATTCAATTCAACCCTTACCAAATCTCTAATCACCACTACAGCCGTTAATGATTAAATCAATGATAGTTTTCAAAACTAATGAGTTCGACAAATCTAATCAATAAAAACTACAGCCGTTAGAATTGATTACTCAAGCGTTTCTCCTAAGAATTCAATAACACCTACAGCCGGTTAATTATTAATCTTAGTTGTTTCTTAGCAAACTATCGATTATGTTATTGAATATTAGGTGATCGGTCTAATACACAAGCACAACAATCATGGAATTCGAATTCTGAGAAACCAATTGAAATCGAAGATTAATTCAACAATCAAACCGAATTTTCATAAAAGATTTAAATCCAAAAGTAGGTATCCCTTCAACCAAGAATGGAAGGGTTTTAGCCTAGCATAATTAAATCTAAAAGCAATAAAAATTCAATGGAAAACATTCAATAAATAAAGGAAAAGAAATTACTAATATAAATCACGATTCCGGCTTGTCAATTCCGGTTCCGTTCTTCGTCGTTCTTGAAGAAAACTTTTAAAGAAATTAATCTAAAATCCTAAAATATTCTAAGAGTATGAAATTATGCTTAAAATGAGGTAAAAATCGTGTATATGAGGTATGGAGGCTGATGGAGTAGGGTAAAATCCATGTGGGAAGGAAAGAAATCAAGTTTTTTAATTTTCCAAAAGTCTTCAGGCGTAAATACGCGTATAATGGCGTAGCTACGCCTAGACATGCCGTAGCGTTGGCGTAATTACGCCTGTGAATGGCGTAATTACGCCTGTCCTCCATTTTTCTGGCGAGTTTTGTATTTTGGCCATAACTTTCACACACGAACTCCGAATTCGACGAGTCAGCTGTCCACGCGAAGATAACTCAAAGTTCTACAACTTTTATATGGACCACATTCCCAAAACTTGGCTGGAATACATAGAAATTTGAGGAGAAAGGAGCAACATGTGTCTTTGATTCCGGTTTTTTTTCTCTTTTCTTCAACTTTATTGCTTCTTTCATCATTTTAGCTTGATTTCTTCACTTTTCCCTACATTTACATAAATATACGATTAGGTAGCATATGTATCAATTTATCCATCAAAATATACCAAATCGTAGACAATTAAGCGTAATAGATGTGTCTATTTCTAGTCACATCACTTTCCTTTGCTCTTATTCACAATAAGAACATTTGTAGGCTTAGACCTCTTGTGTTAGGATCGCGGTAGTGTTTAGAAGGGGGGGGGGGGTTGAATAAACACTAGATTCAATTTCGATTTCTTTTTTTAGTTAACTGTAAACTGTTAAGTATTACAGTTGCTTCTCAATATTGGGCAAGTCAGCAGACACTTGTTATAGTGCGGAATACGTCTACTAAACTTGTGAGGAATAAAACTGAGGTAATAAAGCAATAAACAAATAACACAAGAGTTGTTTCTGGAAGTTCGAAGCACAACGCTTCTACGTCTCCCCTTCTTCCTTTGCAGGAAGGATTCACTAGAAGACTTGGTTTACACTTTTACAGTATACAACCTTCTTAGGCACTAACACACTTGGCCTAAACTCCTAGCAATCACAATCTTCTTAACTTTTGATTACAAGAGAATCTATAACACTCTTTACAGAATAAACTTTCCATCTTCGAGTGTTTTTGAGCAGCAGACTTCAATTGGAAATAATCTGTCACAGATTCAGTTTCACAGCTTGTCTGCTCTTTGCTGAACGTTTGGAATATCAGTAATATGATTTTCTTGTTTGATTTGAAGTATATCTCTTTGTTGAAAATCGTTCAGCTCCTCTTCATTTTCTGCTTGGACATATTTATAGGTTTGGTTGTCCAACGGTAGCTTTTCTGTATATGGAAGAGATTAGCTTTCCAAATTCATATTGTCTTCTTTCCTATTTTGTTTAAGCAACGGCTCTTTTCACTCTGACGGTAATGGTGGCGGAGATATAGCAGGGTGCGCCGCTCTGTTGTACCTTTGTCAGAGAATGTTGTACTTATTTTGTCTCGTTGCTTAGTGCTCTTACTTGAAGTTTAGACTTCTGCTGGTTTTGTTTGCCCAACTGGTCGTTCATCCTCTTATGACCAGTTGATGTCTTTGTTTAGTGGGACTATCCGGTTGATAGTTGTCCAGTAGATGTCTGTCCAGTTGGTGACCATCCAGTTGATGTCTTGTCCAGTTGGTGGCCATCCAGTTGATGTCTATCCAGTTGGTAGCCATCCAGTTGATGTCTTGTCCAGTTGGTGACCATCCAGTTGATGTCTTGTCCAGTTGATTGATGTCTTCACCCGGTAGGTGTTCTTCCAGTTGATCTTTATCACCCGGTAAGACTTCAATATCCGGTAGGTGTCTTCATCCGGTAGGTGTCTTTATCCGGTAGATGTCTTCATCCGGTAGGAGTCTTTATCCAGTTGGTCTTTGACATCCGGTAGGAGTCTTTATCCGGTAGATGTCTTCATCCGGTAGGAGTCTTTATCCAGTTGGTCTTTGACATCGGTAGGAGTCTTTATCCAGTTGGTCTTTGACATCGGTAGGTGTTTGTAATCACCAAAACTTACAAATCGTTTTCCCAACAATTTCCCCCTTTTTGGTGATGACAAAACTAAGCAATAATCGATTTCTTACTTGAGTAAATAAGATGAGAATCCTGAAAATACTTGAAGACATAATGTAAAAGAAATTTTCATATGTTATAAATATAAGCAGATTACAAGTTGTAATCAAACTGGACAATTGAGAGAGATTCATCTTTATTTAAGATGAATTCTAATAACTTGAATAGAATCTAAGACAAATCTAGTTTTACACAATATAGCTGATACATGACAAATTTTTAAACAAGCACTGTAGACCCGGAGAGCTTCGATCCATCTAATGTCAGAGAGGAAGAGCTCGATCCACCTTATTTCAGAGAGGAAGAGCTCGATCCACCTTGTTTCAGATGACCTAATAAGAATACTCTATCTCTGCCGGTCTACCTTGTTTCAGAGAGAAGGTCGGGAAGAGTCATATGTATATTCATCAGGCAGCTTCCATGGTTCATGGATTCACCTATCAGAATACTCTATCTCTGTCTTCCCCCCTTTTGTCATCAGCACCCAGATAACTCCTGATAGCAGTTCCTGACTGATGATGAGCATCAGAGCAGGATCCAAAACGCTGAAGCTTAATGGAGCTGGGTTAGATAAGTAATCAACCCATGAGGGGTTGATTTAGATAAGTAATAAACCCATGAATCGGAAAAGTTTTTAACAGAGAACCAAGGAATTTTGAAAGTCTTGAAATTAATCATGATGAGTGCATGTGTGATATGTGAGCAAGCAAGAGTCGCTATTTATAGAAAAAAATTTCAATTAGTGTGAATGCATTTATGTTGATCAGTAAATACAAAGAAAAAGTCAACTAAAAACAGTAAATAGATAAGAATAATTAAAGAGGGATCAGAAAATGATACTATTTTCGCCCGAACCAATGTTTGGAATAGTCGCGTTTTTCGGTAGGCGGTTGGCGCGGACTTCGAGATCTTGGTTGAGCAGTTGATCTGGACTGAGTGAGTGCTCCAGTTGCAGGGGATGAACGACCAGTTGAACTTGAAGCTCGCTGTGCTGAAGGAGCAGTTCTGCTGGGTTCAGGCAGTCTGCGGATTATTTGAGGAGCTGCAGGCAGGCTGTTGCATATATCTTGAATCTGAGAAGCAAATGTTGCCTGCATAGTGGCCAACTGATCGGTTAAGACTTTCTTGGCGTCTTCAATCTTCTCTCCAAGAGCCAGGGATGTGGCAGCATGAAGATATTCATTATTTTGATTAATCTGAAGACGAGCCTGGCCAATTCGAGAAAGAGTGTCCGCCATGTGTTTTCAGCAAAAGTTTGAAGTCTAGTGACAGTAGTTGTTAAACTACTTAAGTCCCTGTAGACTTGCTGGAATTGAAAGTCTGTGTGCTGCTGATGGGTTCCTAGAATGAGAGTTGCAGTCCGCTCTTCCTGCTTAAGTTTATTGACATCGCTGGCTAGCGCTGATATTGCAGTGGAGAGATTAGTTAGCTGTGCGGCAATGTTTGGTGGCTCGTCCAGAGGGTTTGTAAAGACAAAGAAATCCTCTGAAAGTTCTTGAGCCATGGACGGATCCACATGAATCATTTGAGTATCAGCAGTAGGATCAAGAGCACCGGGATGAGCATCTACAACTGCAGTGGATAGCAAACCAGTGGCGTCAACATGTGGGGCAGCTGTGGAGTCGGAAATAGTAACAGCCATAGTATCAGTTTCTTCAAGTTGTGGGGCAGCCATATCAGCAGTGGCTTGGTCAACCGCAGCAACAGACGACTGGGTATGATCATTGGAATGTGAAGACTCACTGGGTTCATGGTTGCCAGAGGAAATGGTAACTTGCTGAACTACCGTCTGAATCACTGTGTCCACATTGGTGTGATCAATAACCATCGGTTGGGACGGTTGATCATTATGAGAGCTGGGAGCAGAAGGGAGTTCTTGAGCAGAAGAGGCTGCCTCCACGGCAGTTGATGCTATCTCTGCTCTAGTGGGAGTGGTATCTAGGACAGTAGAAGTGATCTCCACAGTAGAGGGGACAATCTCCAAATTTGCAATAGCCATATGTAAATCCGGCTGGTCAGGGCTTGCAATATTTTCAGCAGTGGAGCATGAGTGAATTCCAGTGGATATGCGAATATCATGAAGAGCGAGCTCAGCCATTTCCAGCTTGGGGCCAAGAGCATTTAGAACGGCTCTATCATGATTCGCGGTACCTGAATCACCATTGAAGTGTTGAAGGCGGGTTTCCACAAGGGCTTGAAGTTCGCCCACATAGATCATCAGGCGAAAAATATCCCGTAGCTCCAGGCTTTTCTCGGGGTCTGAGATTTGAAGATAGGCCAAGATTTGGTTCTCATCTTCCCTGGCCTGATCCAGAATAGGATCGAAATCATCAAATCGAACTTTTACTCGAGCCTTTACCCAACGATCAAAAATATCGAGCTGTGGTTGCAGTTTGGCTTCAACTGTATCCATGACCATTTGGATCTCGAAGGCAACAGGAGTGGACACTGGAGCCGTAAGAGTTTTTCCTTTGCCAGCAAGGGTGGTCTTTGGATGACAGTACGGACATAAGGACTTGGGTGTCCTAAAGCTGATAGTGCCTGGTGCTTGCTGAGAGCTCACCAGTGCTGACGGATTGTCAATTGGAACCATTGATGGAGCAGGCACCATGGCTAATGAAGCAGTGGGTTCCTCAGTTGGAGGATTTGCAGGGCTGGGTTCTCTATCAGGAATGTTTTCTGTCGGACCAGCGGAGGAGATGGTATCAGAAGCTGCAATGTCTTTCTGTCGGACAGCCGGAGGAGCAGCTTTTCTTGTTCTGGGCTTCTTAGGAGGGGGAGGAGGAGGAGAAGACTCAGCGGATTCTGAGACAGTTTGTTCAGAGTCGTTGATGACCTGCATCAATCGGCGCTTAGTTACCCCAACGTCTCTGCCACTTCTCTGCCACTTCTCTGCCTGTGAAGCTGAAGATACTTGGCAGTGATAAGTCTTCCCGGATGGAGGTTGGTGAGAGCCCCTGTCTTAATGTGTTTGCTGTCAAACAGGCTGCTTAGCGGGAGAGCAAAGCCTGATTGACCCTTGCCAGCGACTACGAGACTAGTCAGAATTTGAAATAACACAGCTGACCAGTTTATCTCCAATCCTTTGCATATTGCAGTCATAACATCAAATTTTTCAGGGGTGATCATATCAAATGATCCAGCTTTACATAGGAGCCCCTTGGAGATGATGTCCGCCAGTTGTCGATAGTGACTCTTCATTAGTACTTTCCTGAAGGGAGGACGTTGAAGACGATGAACAGAGTCAGAAGCTGTGAGGCGCATCTCTTCTCGTAGTTCCACTGGAATAGTGGAAAAATCAGTAAGTCCGGTGGAGGGAAGGCACAGGTGTGAGGCAAATTCAGGTTGGGTGATTTTAACCAACTGTCCAGATACGGATGCCACCACGGTGTCATCAACAACCTTGGCCGTAGCAAAGAACTCGTGTAGCTCGTCCTTGTAGAATGAGGGGACCTGGCTCAGGAGTACCAAGAGTCCTGCGGTATCCAGCTTTTGAATCAGCTCCTTTGTCTCCTCATCAGATGATGTGTATATAGAGTGAAAATCTATGTGAACAGCATTGGTGATGAAGCTTGGCTGTATATTCTTTGACATTTTGGATGGATAAGAGGAAGAAGCAGCAGCAATCTTGTTAGAGTAAAATTTTCTGAAAGAAAAGATAGTTGCAGTGAATTGTTGGAGAAGAAGAGTAGTGAAACTAATGGCGGTTAAAATGAAAGTATATGTAACGTCGTACTGTAGATGAGCGGACACATGTATACGTGGCGATCATCTAACGATTAAAAAAAAATTTACCAATAAATAAAAGGACTGGATTTAGGCGGGAGTGAAATATTTTATTTTACACAAAAGTAATTTTGAATTCCGACGTTCATTAGGTTAATAAGTATCGAGGGTTATTTTTGTCAAAGCATATTTGGTAGCATCTGCTGGTTTGTAGGGTTCGACTGGTAGGAAAGCATCTACTGGATGTAGAGTCCTACTGGTACGGATACACCTACTGCAGCTGACCATTGTATTACCATCTGAGCTTAAATAACCATGATAGGATTATAACTGAAATTCCCCCTAAATTTATGCAAATAAACTAACTAATTCCCCCTGAATTTATTACCAAAACAGAATAATCAAGAAGTAATTTCAATTAAACCAAGAATATTTCGAAAGTAAGAAAACTTAGCGTCCGGTAGGGGTTTTGTGAAAATGTCTGCTGCCTGTTGTTCGGTAGAAATATACTCCAGCCGAATTTCTTTCTTCATAACATGATCTCTGATAAAGTGATGACGGATGTCAATATGTTTAGTACGAGTATGAAGAACTGGATTGTATGTTATAGCAATGGCAGACGTGTTATCACAAAAGATGGGAGCCTCTTTGGATTCAATTCCATAATCTCTGAGTTGTTGCTGAATCCAGAGCAATTGAGCACAATAGCTTCCAGCAGCAAGGTACTCTGCCTCGGCAGTGGAAGTTGCTATGGATGTCTGTTTCTTGCATCCCCAAGATATTAATCGATCACCAAGGAATTGACAATACCCACTGGTGCTTTTTCTTTCAATTTTGCATCCAGCATAGTCAGCATCTGAGTATCCAATAAGATTAAAAGTTGAGTCTCTTGGATACCATAGACCAACATTCTCAGTGCCTTTCAAATATTTGAGGATCCTTTTGACAGCAGTGAAGTGCGACTGCTTGGGATTTGCTTGAAACCGGGCGCACATACACACTGCAAACATGATATCTGGTCGGCTGGCTGTTAAATATAATAGAGATCCAATAATGCCTCGATACATTGTAACTTCGACTGGTATTCCTGAATTATCCAAGTCGAGTTTGGCAGATGAGCTCATTGGTGTAGCAGCGGCTGAGCTGGTACTCATTCCATATTTTTCAGCAGCTCTTTAGTGTATTTAGACTGATTTATCAAGATTCCTTCACTAGATTGCTTGACTTGCAATCCTAAGAAAAATGATAATTTTCCCATCATGCTCATCTCAAATTGGTCCTGCATTATCTTTGAAAATCTTTCACATAATTTTGGGTTAGTACTGCCAAAGATAACGTCATCAACATATATCTGAACTAGCAGAGTATGGTCTCCCTTTGTAAATTTAAATAAAGTTTTGTCCACCGTGCCGATGGTGAAGTCATGATCAGTCAAATATTTTGATAAAGTTTCATACCATGCACGGGGGGCTTGCTTCAGACCATACAAAGCTTTGTTCAAATGATAAACATAAGATGGTTGCAGATGGTTTTCAAATCCAGGAGGTTGTTCAACATATACTTCTTCCTGGAGATTGCCGTTAAGAAATGCACTCTTAACATCCATCTGATAGACCTTAAAGTCTTTAAATGCAGCAAAGGCAAGAAATATGCGAATGGCTTCTAATCGGGCTACAGGGGCAAAGGTTTCATCAAAATCAATGCCTTCTTCCTGCCTGTATCCCTGTGCAACTAGTCTTGCTTTATTCCTAATTACTGTACCATTTTCATCTAGCTTATTTCTAAATACCCATTTAGTGCCAATAATTGTGTGATGAGATAGACGTGGAACTAAATGCCATACATTGTTTCGCTCAAACTAATTTAGTTCTTCCTGCATTGCTTCTACCCAACTTGGGTCTAATATAGCTTCATCAATCTTCTTAGGTTCTATATGAGATATGAATGCAGCATGAAGAAATTCATTAATTATTTGTCCTCTGGTGCGTAGAGGAGCAAGAGGGTTACCGATGACCTGCTCGGGTGGATGATCCCACCGGAGCGAAGGTCCATGAGGATTGAGTTCTTCAATTGGCTGGATATGAGTGGGCACATCAGAGGTTCTGATAGACTCATCTTTCTCATTTGTTCCATCTACTGCAGTAGGGGTAGATGCAACTGTTTCATTTGTAGCTGGCTGCAGTGCTTGTTGGCCAGCAGACTTCTCTTCTTGAGCTTCAGGAACTTCTGGTTCCAAGGAGCAGTCAGTCCTGCTTCTGTAATCTATCTCATCATCAACTTTTTCATCAATATAGGTGCTTTCCAGTCGATTACTTAAATTGTTGATTTGCAGATTAGATACAGTACAGTCAGTAGGTTCATCAAATTTTACATGCACCGATTCTTCTACAGTAAGAGTTCTATTATTAAATACTCTGAAGGCCTTACTAACTGTAGAATAGCCAAGGAATATTCCAGCATCAGATTTGGCATCAAAAGCGGTGAGGTGAGTCTTTCCATTGTTGTGAATAAAGCATTTGCAACCAAACACATGGAAATAGGAAATATTTGGCTTACTGCCATTCCAGATCTCATAAGGGGTTTTATTTGCTCGCTTATTAATCATTGATCTGTTCTGCGTATAACATGCTGTGTTGACAGCTTCTGCCCAAAATTTCTGCGATATATCTGATTCCGCGAGCATAGTTCGCGCAGCTTCTTTCAAGTTGCGGTTCCTACGCTCAGCAACTCCGTTTTGTTGAGGAGTTCTAGCAGCAGAGTATTCGTGTTTAATACCAAGGTCATCTAGATATGATTCAAGTGATTGATTGGTGAACTCAGTACTTTTATCACTGCGAATTCTATCTATCCCACATGATTTCTCATTTTGGAGTCTTTTCAGTAATTTGATCAGCTTTGGTGTAGCCTGATCTTTGCCACTTAGGAACAAGACCCACGTGAAACGAGTGTAATCATCTATTAACACTAGGGTATACTTCATTCCCCCTAGACTTGTTACTGGTATAGGACCAAACAGATCCATATGCAGCAACTCTAGGCACCGAGAAGAAGATTTACTCCCTTTGTTCTTAAAGGAGGATCTGATTTGCTTACCAAGTTGGCATGCTGCACAGATCTTGTCTTTTGAGAACTCAATTTGGGGCAGTCCAATAACTGATCAAGTTTACGCAGACTGGCAATAGTTTTAAAATTTAAGTGACTCAACCGTTTGTGCCAAAGCCAATTTTTGGAAGAATTCAGGGCAGCTAAGCAAGTAGAGGAGATAGGCTGATTAAGATTCCAATCAATTTTATATGTGTTATCATGCCTTCTACCTACAAGTAATATACTGCCATCAGTAGATTTAATTGTGCATGAGTGCTGATTGAATTCTACGGAATGACCATTGTCACACAGTTGACTTATGCTAATCAAGTTATAGCATAGATTTTCAACTAAAAGAATATCTTTAATGATGATGTTACCGTAGATAATCTTACCCTTACCCACGGTTCTACCTTTTGCGTTATCTCCAAACGTTATTCTGGGTCCGGTGGAGTCCACCAGTTCAGACAATAAGCTCGCATTTCCTGTCATATGTCTAGAGCATCCGCTGTCCAGAAACCATTCTGAGCTCCGAACTGGATGCATTCTAGTTTCCCTACAATTAAAGCGATATAATGATTGGTACCCAATCCTACTTGGGTCCGGGTAGGATTAGTCCTTTCGGAACCCACACTTGTATGACCCTAAGTGACTTAGGTCGGTGTGTGTTCTGAAATGTGTGTGCATTTATAAATGATGGTGATGATTTTGACTGTGAAGTGTGATAGTATGTGTATGCATGTGCTTTTGGTTTGTAATTCGTGTTATTGAGCATATACCTCTTCTGGACAGGCTTACAGTTGTACTACCAGTTGGGTTTAACCTCTCTAGCTGCTCGACCAGTGGGTTTAAGTTCATTTCTGAACTTTTGCCTCGGTTTAGCCTCTTTGAGTGGTTCTACATAACCGATACCCCTGTGCTGTGCATGTTCCTTGATGAGTGTTGCTTTAACAGGTTCTTTAACCAGTTCATAAGGATCATATACTGTGCTAGATCTTACAAAGTTCATTGATTGAACCTTGCTTTTTGTTATACACAGTTGAGGTTTATTACCTGATGAACTGCTTTCATTACTATTATAGCCTATGCCGGTTAAGTCACCAGCAAGCCTTATAGATTCAAGCATTTCATCCTTTCTGGTAGTGGACGCATTCCAAGTGCTAACCAGTTTGCTAAGTTTCTGGTAGGCACACTTGGCTTCATCTCTTTCTTTCACTAGGAGACTGGTTGTTTCCCTTAAGCAGTTCAACTCCCTCGATTGTTCATAATCAAGTTTGTTTTTATGCGTTTCAGTTGGGATTGAGTGCTCAGTCTTGTAGCTTTCAAAAGATTCATATAGCGTTCGATACTCATTGATCATGTCCTGCAATGCATTGGTGAGTTCACTATGTGTAAATTCAGATAGGTTAGATTCGTGTACCTCATTTTCATCATTTGCCATTAAGCAGTGGACTTCCTCGCCTTCACTTTCGCTGGATGAGCTAGATAACTCCTCTGATTCTGATTCAGAATCAGCCCATTTGCTCTTGCTTTCTTCTGCCATTAAAACCTTTTGATCTCTGTCCTTTTTGGATGATCTTCTGGTTTCCTTGGATTTTCTGTAATCCTTGGATCCTCTTTTGTGATCATCCTTTTTGGGTTTAGGACAGTCCGCAATGAAGTGCCCTGGTTTGAGGCAGTTGAAGCATACTCGCTCTTCTTCTTCTGAATTTCCTTTGGAACTCTGCCTTCGAGGATATGATTGATAAGATCTCTGGTTCTTCTTCATGAATTTCCCAAAATTTCTTTACGAACATTGCCATAGCATCATTACACATCTTTTCTGGAGTCATTTCTGTAGAAGTAGGCAGAGACTCCGATGCATTGAGAGCTTTGGTTGGTTGACTGGTATTTGGTTCATCTTCAACCCGAATTCCTAATTCGAATTCATAGGCTTTTAAATCAGCAAACAGATCATGTAGATCTATCTTGTTGATGTCCTTCGATTCTCTCATAGCAATGGTCTTGACATCCCATTCTCTTGGGAGACCTCTCATTACTTTGAGAGTGACTTCTCTGTTGGGTAACTCCTTACCCAGACTGCTCAGTTCATTAATTATTTCAGTCACTCTTTCATCATACTCGTTGAGAGTTTCTCCATTCATCATCTTGATATGCTCAAACTTTTGTAGAGCCACAGTAAGCTTGTTTTCTTTGGTTTGATCATTTCCTTCATAGAGTTGGGCAATCTTCTCCCAGATTTCTTTGGCTGTTGAGCACATTTTTATTTTGTTGAACATATTTTTGTCCAAAGTTTTGAACAGAATGTCCTTAGCAACGTTGTCCAGATTTGCCTTTTTCTTATCTTCGTTTGACCATTGAGATCTTTCTTTTTCTACCATGTGTGGATCACCACTTGTGATGGAAGCAGCTGTATTGATTTTCATGATCTTCAACGGTCCTTCAGTGATTACATACCACATATCATCACCTTGAGCACTTAGATGAGCTTGCATACGGATTCTCCAGTCATCATATTCATCTTTCTTGAACATTGGAATCTTGCTGAATGAGGCCATCAGTATTTGGCAATTGGTAATTTCTCAAGATTGAGAAGACCTAAGTTCTGATACCACTTGTTAGGATCGGGGTAGTGTTTAGAAGGGGGGGTTGAATAAACACTAGATTCAATTTCGATTTCTTTTTCTAGTTAACTGTAAACTGTTAAGTATTACAGTTGCTTCTCAATATTGGGCAAGTCAGCAGACACTTGTTATAGTGCGGAATACGTCTACTAAACTTGTGAGGAATAAAACTGAGGTAATAAAGCAATAAACAAATAACACAAGAGTTGTTTCTGGAAGTTCGAAGCACAACGCTTCTACGTCTCCCCTTCTTCCTTTGCGGGAAGGATTCACTAGAAGACTTGGTTTACACTTTTACAGTATACAACCTTCTTAGGCACTAACACACTTGGCCTAAACTCCTAGCAATCACAATCTTCTTAACATTTGATTACAAGAGAATCTATAACACTCTTTACAGAATAAACTTTCCAGCTTCGAGTGTTTTTGAGCAGCAGACTTCAATTGGAAATAATCTGTCACAGATTCAGTTTCACAGCTTGTCTGCTCTTTGCTGAACGTTTGGAATATCAGTAATATGATTTTCTTGTTTGATTTGAAGTATATCTCTTTGTTGAAAATCGCTCAGCTCCTCTTCATTTTATGCTTGGACATATTTATAGGTTTGGTTGTCCAAAGGTAGCTTTTCTGTATATGGAAGAGATTAGCTTTCCAAATTCATATTGTCTTCTTTCCTATTTTGTTTAAGCAACGGCTCTTTTCACTCTGACGGTAATGGTGGCGGAGATATAGCAGGGTGTGCCGCTCTGTTGTACCTTTGTCAGAGAATGTTGTACTTATTTTGTCTCGTTGGTTAGTGCTCTTACTTGAAGTTTAGACTTCTGCTGGTTTTGTTTGCTCAACTGGTCGTTCATCCTCTTATGACCAGTTGATGTCTTTGTTTAGTGGGACTATCCGGTTGATAGTTGTCCAGTAGATGTCTGTCCAGTTGGTGACCATCCAGTTGATGTTTTGTCCAGTTGGTGGCCATCCAGTTGATGTCTATCCAGTTGGTAGCCATCTAGTTGATGTCTTGTCCAGTTGGTGACCATCCAGTTGATGTCTTGTCCAGTTGATTGATGTCTTCACCCGGTAGGTGTTCTTCCAGTTGCCCGGTAAGACTTCAATATCCGGTAGGTGTCTTCATCCGGTAGGTGTCTTTATCCGGTAGATGTCTTCATCCAGTAGGAGTCTTTATCCAGTTGGTCTTTGACATCCGGTAGGAGTCTTTATCCGGTAGATGTCTTCATCCGGTAGGAGTCTTTATCAAGTTGGTCTTTGACATCCGGTAGGAGTCTTTATCCAGTTGGTCTTTGACATCCGGTAGGTGTTTGTAATCACCAAAACTTAGAAATCGTTTTCCCAACATCTTGCTATTTGATTCAAAAGTTCTAAGCATGCCAAGTAACTTTGGTAGAGTCTTTTCAATTTCAATCATATTGTAATTCAAGACAAATTGACTGAAGCTTTCAGGCAACGATTGCAAGATCACGTCAGTGGCCAACTCTTGGTCCAAAGGAAAAACCAGCTTCTCCAGATTCTCAATATACCCAATCATCTTGAGTACATGAGCTCCCACTAGACTTCCCTCTACCATTCTACACTGGAACAACGCTTTAGAGACGTCATACCTCTCTTGCCTTGCTTGTTGTTGGTACAGTTGCTTAAGGTGCTCGATCATATCGAACGCCTCTATTTCCTCATGTTGCTTCTGAAGCTCAGAGTTCATGGTGGCAAGCATAAGGCACCCAACATCAAGTGCATCACTTTGATGCTTCTTGTAAGCATCTTTATCGGCTCTTGTAGCCGTCAGGGGAGGTTCCTCAGCAGGTAAGGGTTCCTATAGGACATATTGCTTATTTTCTTGTTTGAGGACTATCCTCAAGTTCCTATACCAGTCTAGGAAATTTGTCCCATTTAATTTGTCATTCTCAAGGACCGATCGCAGTGATAATGTGTTTGATGCGTTGTTAGTTGCCATGGATATCTACAATATAAATATGCAAAATAAGTTTATGATTTAATCATTTAACATGGTCTTATATTAAATGATACTCCCGCTATTTTGTTTAAAAATATCAACCCTCGAAACCTTTAGTGGGCCAAGATCCATATTTCACCTAATCTTGAGTTAGCTTTGGCTAATCGCCCAAGACTCGGTTATTTAGGTAGACAACACTTTGTCAATTTCATCACATGTAATTCTTGGATAGTTGGACGAACAACGCTTTGTTCAATTCATCAATGAATTATTATCCAACCATGCCTCTAGGTTCCCAATCCTATTGAGATAACCTAGTTAAGTCGTATCCAATTTAAAGTATAACGGATATCACTATTATCCTTTCGCGCCTTACAAAGATTGCCACGGTGCTTTGCTTTGGCAAACCCACACATGTACAATCGAAGTTATTGACGAGTGCTTTTAATTTTGGAAGGCATCTAAAACTTAATATTTTAGAGGGATTTATTGATCTCATGATTAGTTTGATAATTTAAAATATGTCCACTACATATAAGCATATACATATCTACATATATGTGTAATACAATTATCAATCTAAAACATAAGATAAATCATGCATCAACATACATAATTAAACGTGACATGGTTATAGCCCCTACTAGCGATTTTCTCAAGCCAATGAGAAAATCCTAAGAGTCAACCTAAGGTAACTTCACAAGCACCTTCCTTTGGCTCCAATTTGTGAATGACCTCCTCATCCCGGCACCATGCTCCATCTTCATTGATCACCATCAATAAATAAACTATACTATATAACATTTACAAATATAGAGAATTCCTCGATTCACATTCGAGGGGGAACATAGGGGAGGGATAACATTTAGAATAAAATAGAGAAGGCACGACACGCAGGTCGTATTATAAATTACAAACATTCACAAATCCTATCTAATAGGTCAAAGGGCTATAACCATGCACCATGCTCAAACAACACATAAAACATGCTATATCATTTAATTAATTAAATTCTAAACATTTTAAAATTTAATTCTAATTAAAACTGTAAAATAAAATTTTGAAAAATTATCGTACGCTCGGGACATCACATGCCACGAACTAAAAACGACTAAATCACGAACCACCATGGTTCGAACCAACAAGCATCACGGATGGACCAATCATGGGCCTAGGGTTCGAAACCCTAGCCCATGACTTGGTCCGAGCCATTGGCTTGGGTGCGGCCCTAGCCGCCTCGCACCATCTTGTGATTCCATCGAGCCATTTCGTCCGAACCGCTTGAAAATAATTAGCCACGAGTCACGGTCAGGCCAACCATCTCGAGCCAAGGGTTCGAAAAACCCTAGCTCTCACGTGGTGTAGCCGCTTTCTCCATGCATGCGAGAACCATGATCGAGCCATCAATATTATCGAGCCTAAGAGTTCAAAACTCTAGCCACTTCTCGACACTTTCATGCACAATTATTAGCCACAACGGCTAAACCATCTCGAGCCAAGGGTTCGAAAACCCCAGCCCTCATGTGGCAGTAGGCGTGTGTCATTTGTGATGGTGGTGGTCGAAAACATCTTTGTTATGGGTTCGATTATTCGCTTTCATATATCGTATACAATAAACTGTCAATTATATCAAATATAATTTTATGATAATTTCACAAATTCAATTTAATCATATCATATATGATTATATACAGTTATTATAGCATGCAATAAAATTCTAATATGATTAAAACAATTTAACCACATAAATCCGATATGAGCCTTGTACACGGCTCTGATACCACTTTAAGCAATCCAACAAGCATGGTACGCAGCGGAATTAAAATTTTGGATTACTAATACACCGGATCTATACAAAGGGGTTCATATCGTATTAGGTATTACAAACGTCTCACCCTTGTAGCGTGTTTGAGCAGATTCCACGAAGCAGCACCACGTCCAACGCCTCTTTCGAGTCACTAGCAAAACTTATCAAGTTTTGCCTCAACGGTATCCACACGATCAAATCGGTAAGGGATAGTTTAAGAACAAAGTGCTAGATTTGTTCTTAAACCAATACACGAAGCACACTCGATTCACAATCGAAAGGATGGCACGAAATTCACTCCACTTCACTTCGACTATGAAGAAGTATAGAGAAGCAAGAGAGATGGCGGCCGTGTGTCTTGTGCTAGGTTGGAATGAATTGTGTTAAATCCAATTAATCACATTGTAATCAAATTATATATGATTTAATTAAAGGCTTTCACAAAGCCTCGTGGGACCAAACCCATGATTTAATTAAATCTTTATATTCATTTAATTAAGACTCTTCTTAATTAATTAATTCATCCAATGAATTTAATTCCCTTTATCGATTTAATCTTTTGTGCGACCCGATAGGATCTTGTAATGTTGGCAGTGACATAAAATCTCATTTTACGTTACAAGCAAAGAGCGGTGTCTAGCAACACATAAAGGCTACCCAAATTACAAGAATGTCTTTGGCTCGACATAACCTTTAGAACTTGTGATAATATTAACCATGTAACTTAATCCCTTTGTCATTTGTGTTTAGATTGAACACGAGTCATGGAATAGTCATACTCGTATATTCAATCTCTATTTCTTGATCCCCAAGTAGAACTAGAATAAACGAATAAGCTCGATATCTCATATCGACTCATTCGAGCATGGCCATGCATTTTAGTCTTACTTGATCAAGGGCCCAAACACTTCTCCTGTTATATAGGAGGGACAAATCCTATCTCGATCAATCAACATCCCTCTACATAATTCGTAGTGTATCCAATAGTCGCCTTTATAGTTTACCCTGTTACGGGTAACGTTTGACAATATCAAGATACATAACTCCTTATGTTGGGATCTCTGATGATCACAAGTCGTAAGGATTACATACATTATTATCACTGTGAGAATTGCATATGACAATCATATAACTATCCATGTTGCATTCTCATGGCGGGTCTGTCCAGTACATCGTTCTCTAACATGTACCCATGTGTTGATTTGATATCTCATATCAATGAACAATTCATCAATCAACACATACTAGTCTCTATGTATTATCATTATCCTGATTCATGATAATACTTGACTAGGGACAATGTTTAAGAATAGTACAATATTATTCTAAGGACATTAACATATATATTAATTCACATTGCACAGTTAAACGAATAATATATAATAATGAATTGCCATTCATAAAATCATAAACATTGTATGTCAAAACAATCATCCAATGACATGTCTTAGGGCATATCCCAACAGTGATTTATTGAGTCTCATACATAGTGATTTATGTGGCCCAATAAGCACACAAGCTAGAGGTGGTTTTCAATACTTCATTACATTTACTGGTGACTTCAGTAGATATGGGTATGTATTCCTAATGAAACATAAGTATGAAACCTTTGAAAAGTTCAAGGATTTCAAGAATGAAGTACAAAACCAGCTTGGAAAAATTATGAAAATCATCCGATCAGATCGAGGAGGTGAATACTTAAGCCAAGAGTTTCATGACTATCTAAAAGAGTGGGATAGTCCCACAGCTCACACCTCCGTATACTCCACAATGGAATTGTGTATCTGAAAGGAGGAATCAAACTTTGTTGGACATGGTTCGATCTATGATGAGTGATGCAGATCTTCCAATTTTCTTTTGGGGACATGCTTTAGAAACAATAATATTTATACTGAACCATCTAAATCAGTTGAAAAGATACCATATGAGATATGGATTAGGAAACATTCTAGTATGTCTTTTATGAAAATTTGGGGTTGTGAGACGTCACACCTCCAATAAACTTGTATCCAAATCTTTTAAGTGTTTATTTGTGGGGTATCCTAAGGAAACAAAAGGATACTATTTCTATTATCCCACCGAGAACAAAGTGGTTGTTGCTCGGACATGTGTCTTTCTTGAAAGAGAATTTATTTCTAGAAGAACCAGTGGGAGACAAATAGAACTTAATGAAGTACAACCACAACAAAACACTGAACATGATATTGAAATGGAAACAGAGCAGTCACCACAAGTTGTTGTGGATGAAATGCCTGCTCAAGAGACACAAGCCCGGCGTAGGTCTGTAAGAGTTCACCTGGAGCCACAAAGATATGGAGTTCTTGTGACTCAACAAGGTGACTTACTACTCATTGATGATGATGAGCCTTCATCCTATCAAGAAGCTATAATGGGCCCTAATTTTGAGAAATGGCTAGAGGCCATGAAATCTGAGATGGAATCCATGTATGTAACCAAGTATGGACTTTGGTTGACCCACCTGAAGGGGTAAGACCCATAGGGTGCAAATGAATTTTCAAGAAGAAGACTGACATGGATGTTAATGTACAAACCTTTAAAGGACGATTGGTTGCCAAAGGTTTCTGTTGGAATCGAAGAGGGGGGGTGAATGAGATTCCTTGGCTACTTTAGCGTTTTAAAATGAGTTTGTAAAATAAAAATATTTTGCGCTTTGCGGAAGCCTTTAGTCAATCGATAAATAAAAAGAATAAATAAATAAATGCGTAATGAAAAATAAAGCGGTAAATGACAAGGATATTTGTTATAGAAGTTCGGCGATGAATCGCCTACGTCTCCTCTTCCCGGTTAGATAACCTCCAACCGAGGTTCCACTAGAACAATAGATCTTGGCCTTGAGGGCTCCAAGTTAGCCACACAACAACTCTTCCCGAGTTTACAACGCTCTTCCCGAGCACACTACTCTTCACGAGTATACAAAGCTCTTCCCGAGCTATCAACACTCTTCACGAGTCTTCTTGGCCTTAAGGGCTCCAAGGATAG
This sequence comes from Haberlea rhodopensis, assembly GCA_907163345.1. Taxonomy (NCBI): domain Eukaryota; kingdom Viridiplantae; phylum Streptophyta; class Magnoliopsida; order Lamiales; family Gesneriaceae; genus Haberlea; species Haberlea rhodopensis. The sequence goes on along the minus strand of CAJQUN010000151.1, from coordinate 628,720 downwards.
CCACACACTTGCACCAACTAGACTAGTTGATGACTTTACAATTTTCCAACTTGCTTTGGTGTTGGAGGACCTTTACAAGAAATCAAACCAAAAACACCTTCACGGTGTACTCACACGAAGACAACAAGACTTAACGAATGGAAACAATTACTAGCTCCAATACAACAACAATGTATGGAGTTTGTAATGCTATTCAAGAATTTAATAATCAAAGCTTTGGTATAGTTTGTAGACTTGTTTCTTAGCTTCAAAATGCTCCAAAGCATCCATATTTATAGTGTAGAAGGCCCCCTAGGCTCCTACTAGCCGTTGCTTCAAATAAGGCTTGAATCACTCCAAGATCGCCTCGGACATCGCCTCGGGCGATCACCATCGCCGCGCCCCAACGGTCAGCAAAAATCACGGATCGCCTCAGGCGATCGCTGGATCGCCTCAGGCGATCCAAGTCAAATCCCAATGCCGTAGCTTCAGCAGCCTGAAATCATGCATCGCCTCGGGCGAAGTCCACATCGCCTCAGGCGTTCCAGCCCATCGGGCGTTCGTGACATCGCCTCGGGCGAACTCCCCGCGCGCATGCCCGCGCATTGCCTCGGCGTCGCTTCAGTCGATGTGCGGGGGCGAAGTCCCTGTGGCTGCCATCGCCTCAGGCGTTGGTCACCATCGCCTGGGGTGATCTCCCTCGCATGCTCGCCTGGCCATCGCCTGGGTCGATGAGCGTGGCGATCCTCGCCTGGCACCCATCGCCTGGGGCGATGGCACTCATCGCCTGGGGCGATCTGTGTCTTCCAAAAGACAATTTCTTTGGCATTTCAATACTATTACAATCTTCAAATTTGATCATAATTTATGCTGCATACTCAATAAAAATCATTAGTACAAAATGTATAGGTTTTGTAATCATCAAAACAAAAACGATAATTTTATTTAAAATAGAGGAATGAGAGTTGTAGCGTTTTAAGGCGCAACAATCTCCCCCTTTTTGATGATCACAAAACCCGGTGAACTTGAAAGAAAATAAGACTTATAACAATGCAATGCATAGAGAGTTTAAACTCCCTCTTAATGAATGCAATGATAAACAATGTTTTAATGTGCATTTTTATCACCTTTACAAAATGTGTCACAAGTTGTAAAAACAATTAGGTGCAAATAGCATTTCATCAATTAAGTTTACACCAAGTAATGAATGCAATGATAAACAATGTTTCAATGTGCATTTTTATCACCTTTACAAAATGTGTCACAAGTTGTAAAAACAATTAGGTGCAAATAGCATTTCATCAAATAAGTTTACACCAAGTTTACATAAACATTCTCCCCCTTTTTGTGAGAATAAAAAAGGGTAAAGGATTTTTAAGAAAATTGGACATAGTTTCCTTTAAAAAATGAATAAACCATAAATCCATTCAAATAATACACAATCAACTCAAAATCCAATCAATAACTTAAAATCCATTAACATACACAATAAACTAATTCCAACATCAATTGAACAATTACAATCCTTACAAACAATTACAAAAGGATAAAATCTAAAAAAAAACACTAAAACAAAGACAACTCAATCCATGCCACCATCACCATCACCATCATTCCCGTGAGTAGGATCCTCGTCCATGTGAGCACTGGAAAACTGAGAACGAAGAGCGTCCACTTCATGTCGTAAATACGACAAATCTTCTCTCGATGAGTCTTGGTAAGCTCGAAGAGACACAACATCATCTCGAAGGGAATGGAATTGAGAATTCATATCGACTCTCAAGGATTGAAATTGTGAGTTCATATCCTCACGAAGGCTTTGGAATTGAGAAGTAAAGAAGGCAAAAGCGTCTTGATTGAATTCAAAAGACGAGGAAGGTTGATGACTATCAGGAGCTGGAATATCCGCCCCAATATTCATCATGTCATCAAAGGTAGATGGAGATTGATGCTGAATGGGTGGCTGATCGAGATTTGGTTCAATCAAGAAAGGAAAATGAAGCCTTTGGGCACTAGTCGTCCTATCAATGGGTAATGAGGGGTGATCTTTAGGATTGAAGGCAGAAAGTAGGTTCCCCGGATCATTAACCCAACATGAAGTGAAAGGATTCCAAGAAATTTTGTTAAACAAAAAACACCTTAGATTGAAGGTGTCCTTGGACTTGATAGGGAGTTTCTCATTGTCATCGAAAGGAAGGTTGAAATGAAGAAAAATCTTTGTTAGGACACGGCCGAATGAGAGAATAACCTTTTTAGGATTATGGGTGGTGTTCCTAAAGATTTGGACAATGAATCTAGGTAGGTTGAAGGGGGTCATTGTAATGATGTAATACATCAAATATACATCAGAGAATTTCAACCTAAGACGATCACCATCCCGAGGGATCATCGAGGTGATCACAATCTTGTGAAGGATTTGGTAGTTTGTAGGGATGGAATTCACAAGAAAGGATTGGTTTGGACATTGAGGGGTTCCGCCAAATATGAGATACAAGGCTTGGGCAGGATCACATACCCCATCATTGGGCCAAGTAGCTAGAGCAAATTTTGCTGGACCCTCCGAAGGAATGCGAAGAATATTTCCTAATTCAGTGCTATTGAATTCAATTGGGCGATTGCAAACGATGGTTTTGATAGTTAATTCACCATCACCCTCAAACAATTCAAGATTGGCATAGAAAGAATGAATCATGGATGGATACAAAAAATCGTTCTTTCTAGGGGGTTTGAAAAAATTTTCCCATTGTTGGAATTGAATCCAATCAAGAATAGGGAGCTGGGAAGTCCTAAGGAAATCGAAATCAAAGACATAACCCGGAATTAATTTGCGAGTAAGATAATCTTCCGGAATTGGCTTACCATCAAGAGGAGGACCCGTATAATTCCTAGAGGATCGATTAGAGCGTCTCCTTCGGCTTGATTCTCCTTCTTCTCGGTTGCTTCGCGACATTTGGCAAGAAATTTGAGGGAATTTAGGTAAAGTTTCGATTTTGAGAGAAATGGGGTTAGGGTTGCAAAATTTCGAATTGGAAGATTTGGTGTTTGGAAAGTGAAATTGATGGTTTGGCAAGGCTTAGGATGATCGATTATAACAATGATGAAGAAAGCTCGAATTATGGGTGAAAAACACGAATTGTTGCTGAAAAAATGAGCAAAAGCCGTAGCCTTCAGACTTTAAAAATCGAGATCGCCTGAGGCGATCTGGAGAACGCCTGAGGCGATCGAGAACGCCTGAGGCGATGCTTGCGATCGTTTGAGGCGATGCGAGCCACGACCGAGGCGATGTTTGCGATCGTTGGAGGCGATGCGAGCCACGGACGAGGCACTGCGCACAGAATGCTGAGGCGATGGTTTGGCCATATTTTGAGTCAATTTTTGGACCAAAAAATTATTTTTGATAATTCTAACTAACATTAAACCATCTAACAACAAAAATTAATCACATAATCTAAAAAACACAATAATTCACAATTTGTGACTTTTAAAAGGTGATTTCAAAATGCATTTTTGAAATTAAATGTGAGTAAACTTGATTCCCCCTTAACAATTGTATAGCACATACAAAATAATCAAGTAAAGCATAAAGTAAACAACTCTCCCCCTCAAACCATGCATACACAAGCTCTCCCCCTTAAACTATGCATGAAGAAAACTTCAAGATTATCACACAATTATCCCCCTTTTTGTGATAATCAAAAAGTACAAAAATTAAATAGACAAATCACAAATATATGTTGACCCATAGCCATATTTTACACATGTTCCTCATCAAGCATATAATAGCCCAAAATAAACATAAGATTAATTCATTTTGAGGAATACAAACATGCGTTTTAAGGCGATCAACAATGAATTCAAAATGTGCAAAATGTGCATATGTTCTACCAAAATTTCATGCATTTGTGCCCAATAAACATTAGAATTCTCAAATCCTCATTTGATAAATTTATTAAGATCATGATAGCATTATTTCAAAGATAGAGCATCTAAACAAATATAGCATGCTTAATCACATAATATCATATAACATATTCAAATTAGAATTCATTGCACTTACTATAAAAGGATAGGCATACATCATGCAATAAAACAATTTATATGTGCACATGCTAAGGGGTTATGCATTTTACACCAATCAATATTGAGCTTCATTATTTATTGGTCACAATTAATTTGTGCCAATTAATTTTGAATTGCTCATTTAAAATGTATAAAATAAATTTTACCTTTGATGACAAGAGTGCGTTCTTGTCATTGGTCCTATGCCTCGTGCTTCTTCTATAGTTGTGAATAATACAAACTCCTCCTTTGAGTTGCTTGGCCCTTCATCCTTCATTCCATTCTTGTCCCTACAAGACAAATTTACAATTGGAGGAACTTTGGTACCCATTTGATTTTTGGGTCCTAGGGGGTTAACTTTCAATGGCACTTTTGGAATCCATTTCCACCTTTTATTAGGTTGGTATTGGATTCTAGCAAACCTACACTTGTTTTTGGTATGACCACTTTTACAACAATAAGTGCAAGTAAGAGAGTTGTGCTTTGCTTTGGCCAACAAGCTTGAAAAAGATTTTGATTTGTTTGAAAAGCCTAACCCGGCTTTGTCAAAGCTACATCGTTGTAATCCAAGCAATTCACTCATCTTTTGACTACTTTCACTATATTTGCAAAATGATATCTTTAAAGAATCTAATTCATTTTTCAATGAATTATTTTCTTCAACTTTCTTAGCAATCTCAAGTTTGAGTAGTTTATTACTCATCTTGGTTTTGCCAAGAGCATCAATAAGATCATTATAAGACTCTAAAAGTTCATCAAAAGAAGGTACCTCATCATCGCTTTCATCTCCTTCATCTCCAAGAGCCATTAAACAAAGATTGGTGGCTTCTTCTTCATCGGAGTCGCTATCACTCCATGTAGCTATAAAAGCCTTCTTCTTGCCTTTGTCCTCATTCTTCTTCCTAGGACATTTGTTAGCATAGTGGCCTTTTTCTTCACAATTATAGCAAGTTACCTCATTTTTGGATTCATGTTTGGTTGCACTTGAGGTCTTTGACTTGCCATGTTTGTTGAAGAACTTCTTGAACTTTCTTGTGAACAATGCCATCTCCTCATCATCATCATCTTCTTCATCATCGGAGTGGTCTTTCCTTCCAACCAAGGCAATCCCATTTCTCTTGGATCTATCCTCCTCCTTTACTTCTCTCCTTGTGGCAACTTCAAGCTCATGAGTCACCAATGTGCCATGTAGCTCATCAAGATCATAGGAAGCACTTTCTCCTTTGTTGGACTCGATGATGGCCGTCCTCTTGGCATCCCATTCCTTTGGTAAGGCTCTTAGTGCTCTCCTCCATATTTGCTTTGGAGGATACTTCTCTCGAAGTTGGGAAGCTCATTTATGATTTGAGTGAGCCTCCTAAACATGGAATCCACATCTTCTCCGGAATCCATCTCAAATGTTTCATACTTGAGTTGCAATAGATCAATCTTGGTCTCCTTTACTTGATTAGTGCCCTCATGACAAATTTGCAATTTGTCCCAAATTTCCTTTGCCGTTGAGCACATTGAGATCCGGTTGTACTCCTTCATATCTAAAGCACAATGCAAAATATTAATCGCTTTAGCATTTTGTGAAATTAATATCATATCCGCTCTAGTGAAATCGTCCATATCTTTGGGAACACTAATTCCCCCAACTTCCTTTAAAGGAATATGTGGACCTTTCACTATGATTTTCCATAGATCATAATCTACGGATTGGATGTATAGAGAAATTCTTTTCTTCCAATAACCGTAGTTATCACCCGTGAAAAGCGGAGGGCGATTCGTCGATTGACCTTGAGCGAACTCATTTGCTAGATTAGCCATATAAAAGATTTTGATTTAAAAACAAAAAGCAAATGGCTCTGATACCACTTGTTGGAATCGAAGAGGGGGGGTGAATGAGATTCATTGGCTACTTTAGCGTTTTAAAATGAGTTTGTAAAATAAAAATATTTTGCGCTTTGCGGAAGCCTTTAGTCAATCGATAAATAAAAAGAATAAATAAATAAATGCGTAATGAAAAATAAAGCGGTAAATGACAAGGATATTTGTTATAGAAGTTCGGCGATGAATCGCCTACGTCTCCTCTTCCTGGTTAGATAACCTCCAACCGAGGTTCCAATAGAACAATAGATCTTGGCCTTTAGGGCTCCAAGTTAGCCACACAACAACTCTTCCCGAGTTTACAACGCTCTTCCCGAGCACACTACTCTTCACGAGTATACAAAGCTCTTCCCGAGCTATCAACACTCTTCACGAGTCTTCTTGGCCTTAAGGGCTCCAAGGATAGCCACACACTTGCACCAACTAGACTAGTTGATGACTTTACAATTTTCCAACTTGCTTTGGTGTTGGAGGACCTTTACAAGAAATCAAACCAAAAACACCTTCACGGTGTACTCACACGAAGACAACAAGACTTAACGAATGGAAACAATTAATAGCTCCAATACAACAACAATGTATGGAGTTTGTAATGCTATTCAAGAATTTAATAATCAAAGCTTTGGTATAGTTTGTAGACTTGTTTCTTAGCTTCAAAATGCTCCAAAGCATCCATATTTATAGTGTAGAAGGCCCCCTAGGCTCCTACTAGCCGTTGCTTCAAATAAGGCTTGAATCACTCCAAGATCGCCTCGGACATCGCCTCGGGCGATCACCATCGCCGCGCCCCAACGGTCAGCAAAAATCACGGATCGCCTCAGGCGATCACTAAATCGCCTCAGGCGATCCAAGTCAAATCCCAATGCCGTAGCTTCAGCAGCCTGAAATCATGCATCGCCTCGGGCGAAGTCCACATCGCCTCAGGCGTTCCAGCCCATCTCCTCAGGCGTTCGTGACATCGCCTCGGGCGAACTCCCCGCGCGCATGCCCGCGCATTGCCTCGGCGTCGCTTCAGTCGATGTGCGGGGGCGAAGTCCCTGTGGCTGCCATCGCCTCAGGCGTTGGTCACCATCGCCTGGGGCGATCTCCCTCGCATGCTCGCCTGGCCATCGCCTGGGTCGATGAGCGTGGCGATCCTCGCCTGGCACCCATCGCCTGGGGCGATGGCACTCATCGCCTGGGGCGATCTGTGTCTTCCAAAAGACAATTTCTTTGGCATTTCAATACTATTACAATCTTCAAATTTGATCATAATTTATGCTGCATACTCAATAAAAATCATTAGTACAAAATGTATAGGTTTTGTAATCATCAAAACAAAAACGATAATTTTATTTAAAATAGAGGAATGAGAGTTGTAGCGTTTTAAGGCGCAACAGTTTCAAACAAATTCATGGTATTGACTATGATGAGACTTTTTCGCCAGTTGCCATGGTTAAATCCATTAGGATCTTACTTGCTATAGCTGCATTTCATGATTATGAAATCTGGCAGATGGATGTCAAAACTGCATTTCTTAATGGAAACTTACTTGAGGATGTGTACATGACACAACCCGAGGGTTTTGTCGATCCAAAGGATGATGGAAAGATATGCAAGCTACAACGATCCATTTATGGATTGAAGCAAGCTTCTCGGAGTTGGAATCTTTGTTTCGATGATGCGATCAAAGAGTTTAGTTTCATCAAGAACGTAGATGAACCTTGTGTCTACAAGAAGGTCAGTGGGAGCATAATTATCTTCTTCGTGTTGTATGTAGATGACATACTTCTTATTGAGAATGATATCCCTGCCTTAAAATCTGTAAAGATTTGGCTAGGGAATTGCTTTTCTATGAAAGACTTGAGTGAAGCCACTTATGTGTTAGGTATCAACATCTATAGAGATAGATAAAGAAAATTACTTGGCCTAAGTCAAAGTATATGCATAGATAAAGTGCTAAAACGGTTTAGCATGCAAGAATCAAAGAAAGGATTCGTGCCTATGACACATGTGATACATCTCTCAAAGGATCAATGTCCTTCAACACAAGATGAGAGACAACGCATGAGTAAGATTCCATATGCGTCAGCCATTGGATCCATCATGTATGCCATGATATGTACTCGTCCCAATGTTTCGTATGCTTTAAGCATGATGAGCAGATATCAAGTTGATCTAAGTGAATGTCACTGGATCCTGTCAATAATATCCTGAAGTACATGAGAAGAACTAAGGACTTTCTTGATTTATGGAGGTGAGGAGGAACTCAATGTGATAGGTTACACTGATGCAAGCTTCCAAACCGACAAGGATGATTTCCGATCGCAATCAGGATATGTGTTTTGTCTAAATGGTGGTGCTGTGAACTGGAAGAGTTCAAAGCAAGAGACAATAACCGATTCTACAACTGAAGCTGAGTATATTGCTGCCTCAGATGCAGCAAAAGGAAGCCGTTTGGATCAAGAAGTTCATTTTTGAGCTTGGGGTTATGCCTAGTATTCTAGATACGATTGAACTCTATTGTGATAACAATGGAGCCATCGCATTGGCTAAGGAACCCAGATCTCACCAACGATCCAAACACATACTTTGGCGTTTTCATTTCATTCGAGAAATCGTTGAAATGGGAGTTGTAAAAATATGCAAAGTACCAACTGATGATAATGTATCTGACCCGCTGACGAAACCTCTGTCATGGCAGAAGCATGATCGTCATTATAGATCTTTAGGCATTAAGTACATGTCTGATTGGTCTTAGTGCAAGTGGGAGATTTGTTGGGATATGCCCTAAGACAACCCGTTAGATGATTGACTTTGGCAAATAATGTAATATGATTTTATTAAAGGCAATTCATTATTATATATTATTCCAGTATCTGTGTAATATGAATATATATATATATATATATATATATATATTCATATTAATATATATATTAATGTCCTTAGAATAAAATTGTATTATTCTAAAAGATTGTCCCTAGTCAAGTATTATGAAGAATTAGGATAATGATAATGCATTGAGACTATTATGTATTGATTGATGAATTTGTTCATGGATATGAGATATCGAATCAACACATGGGTACATGTTAGAGAAATATGTACTGGACAGACCCACCATGAGAATGCTACACGGATAGTTATATGAATGTCATAAGCAATTCTCATAGTGATAATAGTGTATGTAATCCTTTCGACTTTAGATCACCAGAGATCCCAACATAAGGAGTTATGTAGCTTGATATTGTCAAACGATATCTGTAACACGGTAAACTATAAAGGCAATCATTGGATACACTACGAATTATGTAGAGGGATGTTGAGTGATCAAGATAGGATTTGTCCCTCCTATATAACAGGAGAAGTGTTTGGGCCCTTGATCAAGTGAGACTAAAATGCATGCCCATGCTTTAATGAGTCGATATGTGATATCAAGCTTATTCGTTTATTCTAGTCTACTTGGGGATCAAGAAATAAAAGATTGAACTATACGAGTATGACTTATTCCATGACTCGTGTTTAATCTAAACACATAGGACAAGGGGATTAAGTTACATTGTTAATATTATCACAAGGCATAGGTAATATCGAGTCAATGGCATTCTTGTAACTTGGGTAGCATTGATGTTAGGATCGATTTTGGGGGTGGGTTGTCATTCCACACCAGAATTCAACAAACTTGAGCTTCAATAGCTCGTGTTCTTGAAATAATTGCACCGAGAGATTATATCGAGTTCGGTTACAAAACTGAGCGGAAGACACTCGACGTAACCCGCTCTAAAACCGATTACTCATTTGAAAGGCATTTTAAAGATATGCAAGAAAGTATGTAAAAACAGTATGGTAAATAACACAAGCATTTGTTTCTGAAAGTTCGAAGCACAACGCTTCTACGTCTCCCATTCTTCCATCTCATGGAAGGATACACTAGAAGACTTTGATTTATACAACTCTTTGTACAAACCCGGTCCAGTTGGGCATTCCCCATCCAACTAGAACTCCTAGCAACTCAACTATGTATGTTCTTTAATGTCTCACATACAAAGACCTCTCAATCGGTTGTGATGAATCATCAACCGTTACAATGGTATTCACTCTTCTATTTTAGCTCACAAATACAATGACTAGAGTGAATACAAAGGCACAAATGATTCCATAATGATCTGATACAGCAAGGTAAGAGGTGCCAAAGGTTTGATGAGTGCTCTTCATTTAGCAGGTTTTCTATTTGAAATTCCTCAATTGAATCCCAAGTGGGTTTGCTTTGAAAGGCTTGGATTGATCTTCAATCAGGTGTTATTGAGCTTCCAAATCATGTATATATAGCCCCAAATAATGATATATACGTTAGACACAAGAATATGCCCGTTGGAAAAGGTTCTGCATCATTCCCGAGCTTGCAACGGTCATATTCTGGTTTCTGGGCTATTTGTGGAAGGCCCACTGGTTGGGTCCGGTAGGTGTGATCCGATAGGTGCAATCCGGTAGGTGCAATCCAGTAAGTGTGATCCGGTAGGTGCAACCCGGTAGGTGTGATCCGGTAAGTTCAATCTGGTAGGTGTGATCCGGTAGGTGCAATCCGATAGGTGTGATCCTGTAGGTGTGATCCGGTAGGTGCAATCCGGTAGATGTGATCCGGTAGGTGTCATCCGGTAGGCGCAATCCGGTAGGTGTGATCCGGTAGGTGTAATCCGGTAGGTGTGATCCGGTAGGTGTTTCAGCTTTGCACCAGCAAGCTCTTGCAGACGTCTTTTCGTAAAGTAAACCTTCGAATTTGGTATTTTGGCCTGAAATACGACTTGTAGAGAATTGAGTTTTATATCCAACCCCTTTAGAATCAGGTTGTTTTGATATCCGAGCTATGAGATATGATCAATTTAGTCAGCAGCGCTCGAGGTCTACTGGATGCTGAATTCTCATTTCAGCAACCAAACTCAAGGCCATTTCTTAGCAGATCATCAAGCTGTAAAATATCATCTATAAACTGCACACTTGATGAAATATGTTAGCAACACAATAACAAGTTTTGTTAACATCAAAACCAAGACTATTCGGGTTTTCCAAAACCCAACAATCTCCACCTTTTTTATGATCACAAAACTTGAATAAAAATATGAACTTTAAAACACAATGTTGCATAACAAAAAATATTTTTTAAACAACATATCTCTCCCCCTTTTTGTGTGAATCAAAAGGAAGATAAAATTTACTCCCCCTCAAGGATTGAGATTAAACTCTCCCCCTTAATTTTAAAATGTTTGAAAATTTGAGCAAGCGAGGGGCAAATGGGGTAGGCTAAAACAAATTAACAAAATGTAATGCACATTAAATTTTGAGCAAAAATAACCTCTTTTGATGATGGATGAAGTATACTTGGCAACAAATTTGAATTTCTTGACAGAACTCAACAATGTCCATTTCATTTTTCTGCGGTGGCAGCACACTTAGTCCAAATTTGCAGAATAAATTGTATCCCCTCGTGAAGAATTAGGATGCAAGACCTATACCGTTACGATCCTATATGAGTCTAGTTTGCAACGCAAAAAATGGTTCGTCATTTGGACATCCGAGCAAGAAGTTACGCCAATTTTCCCAAAGTCCCTGCAAGCTGCCAGAAAAACTGAATGCTTCGAAAATTGTTAGAAAAAAAATTTCAAAATAAAAATTTTAAACATAAAATGGGTTTAGAACAGATTGAAAAAAATTTGAATATTTAAAATAGACTTTAAATTATTTTCGTGCAAAATGAATGCAATGAAATTGATTTTTATGCTAAAATTTTCATACACCATGTTTTAGAAAATTATGCTATGAAAATAATTTCATGCTCATGAGAAATTTTCCTTAAAAGATTTCCGTCTAAAAACGGTTAAAATGCTTTCCAAGAACAACCAGGCTCTGATGCCACTTGTTATGATCGATTTTGGGGGTTGGTTGCCATTCCACACCCGAATTCAACCAACTTGAGCTTCAATAGCTCGTGTTCTTGAAATCATTGCACCGAGAGATTATATCGAGTTCGGTTACAAAACCAAGCTGAAGACACTCGACATTACCCGCTTAAAAACCGATTACTCATTTGAAAGGCATTTTAAAGATATGCAAGAAAGTATGTAAAAACAGTATGGTAAATAACACAAGCATTTGTTTCTGGAAGTTCGAAGCACAACGCTTCTACGTCTCCCATTCTTCCATCTCATGGAAGGATACACTAGAAGACTTTGATTTATACAACTCTTTGTACAAACCCGGTCCAGTTGGGCATTCCCCATCCAACTAGAACTCCTAGCAACTCAACTATGTATGTTCTTTAATGTCTCACATACAAAGACCTCTCAATCGATTGTGATGAATCATCAACCGTTATAATGGTATTCACTCCTCTATTTTAGCTCACAAATACAATGAATAGAGTGAATACAAAGGCACAAATGATTCCATAATGAATCTGATACAGCAAGGTAAGAGGTGCCAAAGGTTTGAGGAGTGCTCTTCAGTTAGCAGCTTTTGTCTTTGAAGTTCCTCAAATGAATCCCAAGTGGGTTTGCTTTGGAAGGCTTGGATTGATCTTCAATCAGCTGTTATTGAGCTTCCAAATCATGTATATATAGCCCCAAATAATGATATATACGTTAGACACAAGAATATGCCCGTTGGAAAAGGTTCTGCATCATTCCCGAGCTTGCAACGGTCATATTCTGGTTTCTGGGCTATTTCTGGAAGGCCCACTGGTTGGGTCCGGTAGGTGTGATTCGGTAGGTGCAATATGGTAGGTGCAATCCAGTAGGTGTGATCCGGTAGGTGCAATCCGGTAGGTGTGATTCGGTAGGTGCAATCCGGTAGGTGTAATCCGGTAGGTGTTTCAGCTTTGCACCAGCAAGCTCTTGCAGACGTCTTTTCGTAAAGTAAACCTTCGAATTTGGTCTTTTTGCCTGAAATACGACTTGTAGAGAATTGAGTTTTATATCCAACCTATTTAGAAGAAGGTTGTTTCAATATCCGAGCTATGAGATATGATCAATTTAGTCAGCAGCGCTCGGGGTCTACTGGATGCTGAATTCTCATTTCAGCTACCAAACTCAAGGCCATTTCTTAGCAGATCATCAAGCTGTAAAATATCATCTATAAACTGCACACTTGATGAAATATATTAGCAACACAATAACAAGTTTTGTTAACATCATGTAAGGACCCTAATCCTTAAGTGCGAAATCAAGGCATAATAGAGCTATCATAATAATCAGAGTGTAAAAGAACGTGTTGAGTCTATGAGCTTAAGCATTACATGCCAAAAATAAGGATTACCAAAAGGATTAATTACATTCCCCATCAAATGAATGTTATCAACTAGTTTTACACTACTCCTAGAGTAGACACTAGGCAAAACAATCCTGTCCTTCAATTCACAAAAGCATCCTCAAGCTCACTGTCTCAACCCGTCTAGCCCTTCTATCATGTCAACGTGTACCTACAAGGACAACCCCCAAACATGAGCAATAATAATCATTCATATTCAACACAATATGAAGATAAAGCGTAAATGCATAATCATAATAAAACACTTCCTGTTTTCCCCATGCATTTCAAACGCTTCCCGTTTGGTTGTCCCTGTACCATAACTCATGAGTATAATCAATAGATTATTTTTAATGGTCTAAACATGTCATGACATATACCAGCTCATCAATACCAAATACTGATCATCAATCCCTAGTCTGTCCATCACAATGTATTTTAATGCCCCTCGCTTATTTACATATAGGCGGCATAGGATAACCTCGCTTCAATGGACTGCGGGACTCCCACCCCTCGCCTCTCATTGAGCGGCAAATACCCTTTCCTCGCCCTATATGATAACCACGCTCAAATGTGACATGCGGCGCTCCCACCCCTCGCTTCACATTTAGCGGAACCAAACCAAATAGCGGCAAGCATTAAAATCATCAAGGGATGACCACGACTCATGGGATATGCACCAATAATCATATGCATCTATAAACATCATGCATAACATGTATTTGCATCCACAATGCAATACCACATATATACTTGCATCCACAATACATAACAATAAGTATATAAGATACATGTACCATTGGGGTGCCCGTACGTCCACTACGTACCTTTCCAAAATGTAGGATATGGTGGGACTTCAATGCCTTGGCTGTGTTGCCACCTGGGATGGTTCTACACATTCACACAAATCACTATTAGAACCCAATAGTAGTCCAATACCAAAAATCCTACAAAAATAACCAAAAACACCATTTTTGGTGTCTCGCGATCGATCGCCATAAGGCCCCGATCGATCGCGAGACCTCACTGTCTCGAGCAACAAAATCAAACAATCCGCGATCGATCGCTGAGTTCGCGCCGATCGATCGCGGCCTCGCCGATCGATCGCGCCAAACTCGCGATCGATCGCTGAAGTGCACTGCCTCCAGCTCTGTTGCTCGCGATCGATCGCCGAGCTCTGGGCATGCGGGATTTGGGCACTATTCACCCATCTTCAATCCCAACTCAAACATACCCACATACTCCAACATCAACCAAACCAACCCACTCAAAACCAACAATAAACATCTACAAAAACTCATATATTTAACATCCAACCAAAAATAATACCAAAACCACAACAACCCAACACAAACCAATTTTAAAACCCTTCAAACCATATCAAACTTAAACAAAACCTTACAAAAATAACCATGAGGTACCCATACCTCTTGGGATCTCAAATCACCCAACAAACTCCACAAATCAAGGTTTTGCAAGAACTTCTCTTCACCCCAAAGCTTGATTTCAAAAATGAGGGGAAAGGGAGGGTTTGGGTGTTGTTTGGTAAAGTTAAAAAGTAAGAGTGGATGGTGGGGTTGGGGTAATAAAAGGTGTTGGTTTAATTAAAAAAATGCATACCAAAAGAATTCCATGGTGTATAAAACACCCCAACATGATATTTTCAAAGCATTAAACCAAATGCACCAAAATATCAATTAAACACATGATTTCTAATTAATTGCTAACCAAGGCAAATAAATCATGTTCCCAACAATTTACCCAACATGCACCACATGCACCCTGAAATGCATTCCCGGGTCACCCTATCCACATGACCATGCATTTCCATATGATAAATAAATCCAATGCATAATTAATTACCACATAATTAATCATATAAGCACAATTATTGCCTAAATGCAATTAACCATTTCGGGGATATCACAATACTCCCCTACTTATAAGATTTTGTCCTCGAAATCATATGCACTTTCCCCAAAAAGGAAACTAAACATAAACACATACCAGAGAATAGTTCCGGGTAGTGCTGCACCATATGCCGCTCCCTCTCCCACGTAGCCTCCTCGACACCCCTGCGATCCCACTGAACCTTGATCATAGGTATCACCTTATTCCGAAGTCTGCGGTCTGCTCGATCCAGAATTCTGACAGGCCGTTCCACATAAGATACATCGGACTCTAACTGAACTTCGGAAGGCTGTAAAACATGCGACGGATCCGGCTCATACTTCCGCAGCATCGATACATGAAACACATCATGTATACCAGATAAAGAAGGCGGCAAAGCCAGTCGGTAAGCTAAGGTGCCAATGCGCTGCAAAATCTCGTACGGTCCAACATACCTCGGAGACAGTTTCCCGCGCATCCCAAATCGCACAACGCCTCTGAAAGGCGAGATCTTCAAAAAGAACTTATCTCCCAACTGAAATTCCAACGGTCTCCGCCGTTTATTTGCATAAGCTGCCTGTCTGTCCTGGGCCGCTTTCATTTTCTGCCTTATCGTCTTTATCTTCTCTTCCATCTCCCGAATCAATTCCGGTCCTCCGACCGATTTGCGGTCCAAATCATCCCAACACAAGGGTGATCTACACCGTCTGCCATAAAGAGCTTCAAACGGAGCCATCTGAATACTCGCGTGGTAGCTATTGTTATAAGAAAACTCCACCAAAGGCACTGAATCCTGCCAAGAGGCATCGAACTCCAAAACACAAGCTCTCAACATGTCCTCGAGCGTCTGGATAGTGCGCTCGGTCTGGCCATCCGTCTGAGGATGATAAGCAGTGCTCAATCTGACTTCAGTTCCCAAGGCTGACTGAAGACCTTCCCAGAAATGAGATGTGAATCGCGGATCTCGATCTGACACTATGGAAACGGGGATCCCATGCAATCTCACCACATCTCTAATATACAACTGCGCCATCCTCAAAAATGTAAAAGTCATGCTATAGGGGATAAAATGAGCCACCTTGGTCAATCGATCCACAATCACCCAAATAGCATCGAAGCCTGAAGCACTCCTCGGCAAATGAGTCACGAAGTCCATGGAAATGTGTTCCCACTTCCATTTCGGTATCTCCAAGCTTCTCAACTCGCCGCCAGGTCTCTGTCTCTCTGCCTTAACCTGCTGGCAGATCAAACACCTCTTTACAAAAGCGACGACATCAGACTTCATCCCTTTCCACCAAAACTGGCCACGCAGATCTCTGTACATCTTCTTCCCGCCTGGGTGGATGCTAAGTCTGCTACTATGAGCTCGCTCCAAGATTCCTTTACGCAACTCCGGCGTACTCGGAACCACCCAACGGTCACCCAATCTCAAAGACCCGTCATCGGCCACTCTGAACTTTGTTGGCTGACCAAGATGTACTAAAGATAACCACCTCTGAACCTCATCGTCTGACCTCTGAGCTCTCCTGATGTCCTCATAGATATCTGGCTCGGCTAGCAAAGTCGATACATACACAGGCGATGCATCTATGTCAAAATCATAGCCCAGATGGCAATAAGAGGTCATCATAGCCGACAAATGAATGACGTCCTCAGCAGAACTCCTCAATTTTCGGCTCAAAGCGTCTGCTGTCAAATTGGCTTTCCCGGGATGGTACTCTATCTCGCAGTCATAGTCTTTGAGTAGGTCCATCCATCTCCTCTGCCTCATGTTCAGCTCCGCCTGAGTGAATAAAAATTTGAGGCTCTTGTGATCCGTGTAAATGGTAAATGAAGTACCATACAAATAATGCCTCCAAATCTTCAGGGCGAAGATGATAGCCGCCAATTCCAAGTCATGAACTGGATATCTGGTCTCATGCGGCTTCAACTGCCTCGATGCATAAGCTACCACATGCTTATCTTGCATCAGAACACACCCAAGGCCCTGAAGCGATGCGTCAGTATACAGAACAAATCTGGAGTTCTCCGTCGGGATCACTAACACTGGCGCCGTCGTCAACCGGTGCTTTAATTCCTGGAAGCTTTCCTCACAAGCTTCTGACCAAAAGAAAGGTACTCCCTTCTGAGTCAACTGTGTCAACGGCTTGGCAATCTTCGAAAAGCCCTCGACAAAGCGTCGATAATACCCGGCCAAACCAAGAAAACTCCGGATCTCAGGCACAGAAGTGGGGGCAGCCCACTCCATCACAGCCTCAATCTTCTTGGGATCTACAGATATCCCGCTGCTCGATATGACATGCCCCAGAAACACTACACTGCTCAGCCAAAATTCACACTTACTGAGCTTAGCATATAACTGATGCTCTCTGAGAATCTGAAGCACTGTCCTCAAGTGTTTCGCATGCTCTTCCTCGCTCCGGGAGTAGATGAGAATATCGTCAATAAACACAATGACGAACTGATCAAGATACTGCTGAAACACTCTGTTCATCAGACTCATGAAGAATGCTGGAGCATTCGTCACGCCGAACGGCATCACTAAGAACTCATAATGTCCATATCGGGTCCGGAACGCTGTCTTCTGCACATCTTCCTCTCTGACCCGAATCTGATGATACCCGGATCTCAAATCAATCTTGCTATACACCCTGGTACCTTGCAACTGATCAAACAGATCGTCGATCCTTGGAAGAGGATACTTGTTCTTCAATGTAGCCTTATTCAGTTGCCGGTAATCGATGCACAACCGCATCGAGCCGTCCTTCTTCTTCACAAAGAGGACTGGTGCGCCCCATGGCGACACGCTCGAGCGTATATATCCCTTGTCCAGGAGATCCTGTAACTGTTCTTTCAACTCTCTCAACTCAGCCGGTGCCATCCTATAAGGTGCACGAGAGATAGCGGATGTCCCTGGCAACAGCTCGATCCCAAACTCAACTTCCCTAGCCGGTGGGAATCCTGGGATCTCTTCTGGGAATACATCAGCAAACTCTGCTACCACTGGCACATCCTCAACTCTTAGTTCCTTATCCTTACCAGACGTGTCCACGGCATAAATGAGATAGCCCGTGTGTCCACGTTCCAACAGTTGAGTCATCTTGATCGCTGAAATCAACGGAATCTTCGCACGAGAACCGTTGCCATAGAAGGTCCACTGACTGCCCAACTCAGGTCTGAACTTCACTGTCCTCTGTCGGCAATCTACCACTGCCTGATATCTGTTCAGAGCATCAATACCCAAGATGCAGTTGAAGTCTGACATACCCAACACAATCAAGTCTGACCTCAATTCGTTGCCCTCAAAATAAATGAGGCAGTCTGCCATAAACTGATCAGCAACAATATTTCTTCCAGTGGGTGTCGAGACAAGGAGAGGCGTGGGTAGAGAAGACGTGCGCATATGGTGTCTTTCCACAAAACCCACCGATACAAAAGAATGGGAGGCACCTGTATCGATCAAAATAAAAGCAGGGTACGTAAATAAATGACACGTACCGGCGATCACCTCCTCTGGGGTTGCCTGGGCCTGCTCCCTGGTCAGTGCATACACCTGCCCCTGGGGTGGTCCTACTGTCTGACCTCCCGATGGTCGAGGCCCAAACTGCTGCCTCTGCTGCACTATCCTATCCTCAAATCTCGGCCTGTTGCCCTGATACTCTGACTGTCCTCCCCGAGTGGGGCAATACCAAGCGATGTGGCCCATCTTGCCACAGATATAACATGCAGGACACTTGTTTGAAGAATGTGGCCCTCCACAATTGTTGCACCTCGGCTCTCCCGGCCTATCCCCTTGTGAAGACCCTCGGTTGGCCGTCCAATTGCCCTTCTTGCCAGCCTGTTTCTGACCAAAGTGTTTCTTTCCACCATATCGCGAAGATGAAGAGGCACCACGGGGTTTAAATGGCTCACCCCGGGGCCTCAAGCTGTCACTAGTCTTCCTTTGTTGTGGTACCGGTGGTGGCATAGTACTAGCATAAGCTCCCACTCCTAGCTCGGCAAGCTCCGCCCTTGTGAGAGCATCATCAAAAGAAGTTGGGTTATTAGTGATAACCCGGTCATAGAGCTCCGGTCGCAATCCTTTCATAAAGTTCCTCATCTTAGCGTGCCCACTGGTGGCAATGTGGGGAACGTACCTCAGCAATGAAGAGTACCGTGTGGCATAGTCTGCCACTGACATGTTCCCCTGCTTCAGACTTGTAAATTCATCCTCCTTTGTCTGCCTTGCCGCTGCGGAGAAGTACCGGTTCAGAAATCTAGTCCTGAAGAGTGTCCAATCAATCACAGCACCCAGTGCTCTCATTTCCATTACTGTGCTCCTCCACCACATCAGAGGTTTCTTGGCTAATTGAAACTCCACCAGTCTCAGCCAAGCTGTCACAGCACAAGGAGCCGATACAAAGATCTGCTCAACTCTTTCCAACCACTCTTCAGCCTCTTCTCCGGACTCTGTCCCCTCAAACCGGGGCGGATGGTAAGACAGAAATTGCGTCAAGCTAATCTCACCCGGTAGCAATAACTGAACCACTGGTTCCATTCCTACAGCCGGTGGAGGTAGATGGTTTGCCTGTCCAATACTTGCATTCACACTACTCACATCTCCAACTTCCTCATTAGCAGCCATGTTGTAATACAAATGTTAACAACAATTCCAAAGCAGTATATATGTTATGCCGTTAGATAACAGGAATGAGAATACGCATGTTAGTATAACAGAATATACATCAATATGCACCACATGCATAAACATGCTTCAAATGTAAGCACCTAGCCTATCATGCTAAGGCTACCCTTCACTCATTCCCGGGTTCTCTAACCACTGCTCTGATACCACTAATGTAAGGACCCTAATCCTTAAGTGCGAAATCAAGGCATAATAGAGCTATCATAATAATCAGAGTGTAAAAGAACGTGTTGAGTCTATGAGCTTAAGCATTACATGCCAAAAATAAGGACTACCAAAAGGATTAATTACATTCCCCATCAAATGAATGTTATCAACTAGTTTTACACTACTCCTAGAGTAGACACTAGGCAAAACAATCATGTCCTTCAATTCACAAAAGCATCCTCAAGCTCACTGTCTCAACCCGTCTAGCCCTTCTATCATGTCAACGTGTACCTACAAGGACAAAACATGAGCAATAATAATCATTCATATTCAACACAATATGAAGATAAAGCGTAAATGCATAATCATAATAAAACACTTCCTGTTTTCCCCATGCATTTCAAACGCTTCCCGTTTGGTTGTCCCTGTACCATAACTCATGAGTATAATCAATAGATTATTTTTAATGGTCTAAACATGTCATGACATATACCAGCTCATCAATACCAAATACTGATCATCAATCCCTAGTCTGTCCATCACAATGTATTTTAATGCCCCTCGCTTATTTACATATAGGCGGCATAGGATAACCTCGCTTCAATGGACTGCGGGACTCCCACCCCTCGCCTCTCATTGAGCGGCAAATACCCTTTCCTCGCCCTATATAATAACCACGCTCAAATGTGACATGCGGCGCTCCCACCCCTCGCTTCACATTTAGCGGAACCAAACCAAATAGCGGCAAGCATTAAAATCATCAAGGGATGACCACGACTCATGGGATATGCACCAATAATCATATGCATCTATAAACATCATGCATAACATGTATTTGCATCCACAATGCAATACCACATATATACTTGCATCCACAATGCATAACAATAAGTATATAAGATACATGTACCGTTGGGGTGCCCGTACGTCCACTACGTACCTTTCCAAAATGTAGGATATGGTAGGACTTCAATCTCTTGGCTGTGTTGCCACCTGGGATGGTTCTACACATTCACACAAATCAATATTAGAACCCAATAGTAGTCCAATACCAAAAATCCTACAAAAATAACCAAAAACACCATTTTTGGTGTCTCGCGATCGATCGCCATAAGGCCCCGATCGATCGCGAGACCTCACTGTCTCGAGCAACAAAATCAAACAATCCGCGATCGATCGCTGAGTTCGCGCCGATCGATCGCGGCCTCGCCGATCGATCACGCCAAACTCGCGATCGATCGCTGAAGTGCACTGCCTCCAGCTCTGTTGCTCGCGATCGATCGCGGAAGGCGCTGATCGATCGCCGAGCTCTGGGCATGCGGGATTTGGGCACTATTCACCCATCTTCAATCCCAACTCAAACATACCCACATACTCCAACATCAACCAAACCAACCCACTCAAAACCAACAATAAACATCTACAAAAACTCATATATTTAACATCCAACCAAAAATAATACCAAAACCACAACAACCCAACACAAACCCATTTTAAAACCCTTCAAACCATATCAAACTTAAACAAAACCTTACAAAAATAACCATGAGGTACCCATACCTCTTGGGGATCTCAAATCACCCAACAAACTCCACAAATCAAGGTTTTGCAAGAACTTCTCTTCACCCCAAAGCTTGATGTCAAAAATGAGGGGAAAGGGAGGGTTTGGGTGTTGTTTGGTAAAGTTAAAAAGTAAGAGTGGATGGTGGGGTTGGGGTAATAAAAGGTGTTGGTTTAATTAAAAAAATGCATACCAAAAGAATTCCATGGTGTATAAAACACCCCAACATGATATTTTCAAAGCATTAAACCAAATGCACCAAAATATCAATTAAACACATGATTTCTAATTAATTGCTAACCAAGGCAAATAAATCATGTTCCCAACAATTTACCCCACATGCACCACATGCACCCTGAAATGCATTCCCGGGTCACCCTATCCACATGACCATGCATTTCCATATGATAAATAAATCCAATGCATAATTAATTACCACATAATTAATCATATAAGCACAATTATTGCCTAAATGCAATTAACCATTTCGGGGATATCACAATACTCCCCTACTTATAAGATTTCATCCTCGAAATCATATGCACTTACCCCAAAAAGGAAACTAAACATAAACACATACCAGAGAATAGTTCCGGGTAGTGCTGCACCATATGCCGCTCCGTCTCCCACGTAGCCTCCTCGACACCCCTGCGATCCCACTGAACCTTGATCATAGGTATCACCTTATTCCGAAGTCTGCGGTCTGCTCGATCCAGAATTCTGACAGGCCGTTCCACATAAGATACATCGGACTCTAACTGAACTTCGGAAGGCTGTAAAACATGCGACGGATCCGGCTCATACTTCCGCAGCATCGATACATGAAACACATCATGTATACCAGATAAAGAAGGCGGCAAAGCCAGTCGGTAAGCTAAGGTGCCAATGCGCTGCAAAATCTCGTACGGTCCAACATACCTCGGAGACAGTTTCCCGCGCATCCCAAATCGCACAACGCCTCTGAAAGGCGAGATCTTCAAAAAGACCTTATCTCCCAACTGAAATTCCAACGGTCTCCGCCGTTTATTTGCATAAGCTGCCTGTCTGTCCTGGGCCGCTTTCATTTTCTGCCTTATCGTCTTTATCTTCTCTTCCATCTCCCGAATCAATTCCGGTCCTCCGACCGATTTGCGGTCCAAATCATCCCAACACAAGGGTGATCTACACCGTCTGCCATAAAGAGCTTCAAACGGAGCCATCTGAATACTCGCCTGGTAGCTATTGTTATAAGAAAACTCCACCAAAGGCACTGAATCCTGCCAAGAGGCATCGAACTCCAAAACACAAGCTCTCAACATGTCCTCGAGCGTCTGGATAGTGCGCTCGGTCTGGCCATCCCTCTGAGGATGATAAGCAGTGCTCAATCTGACTTCAGTTCCCAAGGCTGACTGAAGACCTTCCCAAACATGAGATGTGAATCGCGGATCTCGATCTGACACTATGGAAACGGGGATCCCATGCAATCTCACCACATCTCTAATATACAACTGCGCCATCCTCAAAAATGTAAAAAGTCATGTTATAGGGGATAAAATGAGCCACCTTGGTCAATCGATCCACAATCACCCAAATAGCATCGAAGCCTGAAGCACTCCTCGGCAAATGAGTCACGAAGTCCATGGAAATGTGTTCCCACTTCCATTTCGGTATCTCCAAGCTTCTCAACTCGCCGCCAGGTCTCTGTCTCTCTGCCTTAACCTGCTGGCAGATCAAACACCTCTTTACAAAAGCGACGACATCAGACTTCATCCCTTTCCACCAAAACTGGCCACGCAGATCTCTGTACATCTTCTTCCCGCCTGGGTGGATGCTAAGTCTGCTACTATGAGCTCGCTCCAAGATTCCTTTACGCAACTCCGGCGTACTCGGAACCACCCAACGGTCACCCAATCTCAAAGACCCGTCATCGGCCACTCTGAACTTTGTTGGCTGACCAAGATGTACTAAAGATAACCACCTCTGAACCTCATCGTCTGACCTCTGAGCTCTCCTGATGTCCTCATAGATATCTGGCTCGGCTAGCAAAGTTGATACATACACAGGCGATGCATCTATGTCAAAATCATAGCCCAGATGGCAATAAGAGGTCATCATAGCCGACAAATGAATGACGTCCTCAGCAGAACTCCTCAATTTCCGGCTCAAAGCGTCTGCTGTCAAATTGGCTTTCCCGGGATGGTACTCTATCTCGCAGTCATAGTCTTTGAGTAGGTCCATCCATCTCCTCTGCCTCATGTTCAGCTCCGCCTGAGTGAATAAAAATTTGAGGCTCTTGTGATCCGTGTAAATGGTAAATGAAGTACCATACAAATAATGCCTCCAAATCTTCAGGGCGAAGATGATAGCCGCCAATTCCAAGTCATGAACTGGATATCTGGTCTCATGCGGCTTCAACTGCCTCGATGCATAAGCTACCACATGCTTATCTTGCATCAGAACACACCCAAGGCCCTGAAGCGATGCGTCAGTATACAGAACAAATCTGGAGTTCTCCGTCGGGATCACTAACACTGGCGCCGTCGTCAACCGGTGCTTTAATTCCTGGAAGCTTTCCTCACAAGCTTCTGACCAAAAGAAAGGTACTCCCTTCTGAGTCAACTGTGTCAACGGCTTGGCAATCTTCGAAAAGCCCTCGACAAAGCGTCGATAATACCCGGCCAAACCAAGAAAACTCCGGATCTCAGGCACAGAAGTGGGGGCAGCCCACTCCATCACAGCCTCAATCTTCTTGGGATCTACAGATATCCCGCTGCTCGATATGACATGCCCCAGAAACACTACACTGCTCAGCCAAAATTCACACTTACTGAGCTTAGCATATAACTGATGCTCTCTGAGAATCTGAAGCACTGTCCTCAAGTGTTTCGCATGCTCTTCCTCGCTCCGGGAGTAGATGAGAATATCGTCAATAAACACAATGACGAACTGATCAAGATACTGCTAAAACACTCTGTTCATCAGACTCATGAAGACTGCTGGAGCATTCGTCACGCCGAACGGCATCACTAGGAACTCATAATGTCCATATCGGGTCCGGAACGCTGTCTTCTGCACATCTTCCTCTCTGACCCGAATCTGATGATACCCGGATCTCAAATCAATCTTGCTATACACCCTGGTACCAGGCAACTGATCAAACAGATCGTCGATCCTTGGAAGAGGATACTTGTTCTTCACTGTAGCCTTATTCAGTTGCCGGTAATCGATGCACAACCGCATCGAGCCGTCCTTCTTCTTCACAAAGAGGACTGGTGCGCCCCATGGCGACACGCTCGAGCGTATATATCCCTTGTCCAGGAGATCCTGTAACTGTTCTTTCAACTCTCTCAACTCAGCCGGTGCCATCCTATAAGGTGCACGAGAGATAGCGGATGTCCCTGGCAACAGCTCGATCCCAAACTCAACTTCCCTAGCCGGTGGGAATCCTGGGATCTCTTCTGGGAATACATCAGCAAACTCTGCTACCATTGGCACATCCTCAACTCTTAGTTCCTTATCCTTACCAGACGTGTCCACGGCATAAATGAGATAGCCCGTGTGTCCACGTTCCAACAGTTGAGTCATCTTGATCGCTGAAATCAACGGAATCTTCGCACGAGAACCGTTGCCATAGAAGGTCCACTGACTGCCCAACTCAGGTCTGAACTTCACTGTCCTCTGTCGGCAATCTACCACTGCCTGATATCTGTTCAGAGCATCAATACCCAAGATGCAGTCGAAGTCTGACATACCCAACACAATCAAGTCTGACCTCAATTCGTTGCCCTCAAAATAAATGAGGCAGTCTGCCATAAACTAATCAGCAACAACATTTCTTCCAGTGGGTGTCGAGACAAGGAGAGGCGTGGGTAGAGAAGACGTGCGCATATGGTGTCTTTCCACAAAACCCACCGATACAAAAGAATGGGAGGCACCTGTATCGATCAAAATAAAAGCAGGGTACGTAAATAAATGACACGTACCGGCGATCACCTCCTCTGGGGCTGCCTGGGCCTGCTCCCTGGTCAGTGCATACACCTGCCCCTGGGGTGGTCCTACTGTCTGACCTCCCGATGGTCGAGGCCCAAACTGCTGCCTCTGCTGCACTATCCTATCCTCAAATCTCGGCCTGTTGCCCTGATACTCTGACTGTCCTCCCCGAGTGGGGCAATACCAAGCGATGTGGCCCATCTTGCCACAGATATAACATGCAGGACACTTGTTTGAAGAATGTGGCCCTCCACAATTGTTGCACCTCGGCTCTCCCGGCCTATCCCCTTGTGAAGACCCTCGGTTGGCCGTCCAATTGCCCTTCTTGCCATCCTGTTTCTGACCAAAGTGTTTCTTTCCACCATATCGCGAAGATGAAGAGGCACCACGGGGTTTAAATGGCTCACCCTGGGGCCTCAAGCTGTCACTAGTCTGCCTTTGTTGTGGTACCGGTGGTGGCATAGTACTAGCATAAGCTCCCACTCCTAGCTCGGCAAGCTCCGCCCTTGTGAGAGCATCATCAAAAGAAGTTGGGTTATTAGTGATAACCCGGTCATAGAGCTCCGGTCGCAATCCTTTCATAAAGTTCCTCATCTTAGCGTGCCCACTGGTGGCAATGTGGGGAACGTACCTCAGCAATAAAGAGTACCGTGTGGCATAGTCTGCCACTCACATGTTCCCCTGCTTCAGACTTGTAAATTCATCCTCCTTTGTCTGCCTTGCCGCTGCGGAGAAGTACCGGTTCAGAAATCTAGTCCTGAAGAGTGTCCAATCAATCACAGCACCCAGTGCTCTCATTTCCATTACTGTGCTCCTCCACCACATCAGAGGTTTCTTGGCTAATTGAAACTCCGCCAGCCTCAGCCAAGCTGTCACAGTACAAGGAGCCGATACAAAGATCTGCTCAAGTCTTTCCAACCACTCTTCAGCCTCTTCTCCGGACTCTGTCCCCTCAAACCGGGGCGGATGGTAAGACAGAAATTGCGTCAAGCTAATCTCACCCGGTAGCAATAACTGAACCACTGGTTCCATTCCTACAGCCGGTGGAGGTAGAGGGTTTGCCTGTCCAATACTTGCATTCACACTACCCACATCTCCAACTTCCTCATTAGCAGCCATGTTGTAATACAAATGTTAACAACAATTCCAAAGCAGTATATATGTTATGCCGTTAGATAACAGGAATGAGAATACGCATGTTAGTATAACAGAATATACATCAATATGCACCACATGCATAAACATGCTTCAAATGTAAGCACCTAACCTATCATGCTAAGGCTACCCTTCACTCGTTCCCGGGTTCTCTAACCACTGCTCTGATACCACTAATGTAAGGACCCTAATCCTTAAGTGCGAAATCAAGGCATAATAGAGCTATCATAATAATCAGAGTGTAAAAGAACGTGTTGAGTCTATGAGCTTAAGCATTACATGCCAAAAATAAGGACTACCAAAAGGATTAATTACATTCCCCATCAAATGAATGTTATCAACTAGTTTTACACTACTCCTAGAGTAGACACTAGGCAAAACAATCCTGTCCTTCAATTCACAAAAGCATCCTCAAGCTCACTGTCTCAACCCGTCTAGCCCTTCTATCATGTCAACGTGTACTTACAAGGACAACCCCCAAACATGAGCAATAATAATCATTCATA
Organism: Haberlea rhodopensis; assembly: GCA_907163345.1. Lineage (NCBI taxonomy): Eukaryota > Viridiplantae > Streptophyta > Magnoliopsida > Lamiales > Gesneriaceae > Haberlea > Haberlea rhodopensis. The sequence continues at coordinate 601,620 of CAJQUN010000151.1, read as the reverse complement.
TTCAACACAATATGAAGATAAAGCGTAAATGCATAATCATAATAAAACACTTCCTGTTTTCCCCATGCATTTCAAACGCTTCCCGTTTGGTTGTCCCTGTACCATAACTCATGAGTATAATCAATAGATTATTTTTAATGGTCTAAACATGTCATGACATATACCAGCTCATCAATACCAAATACTGATCATCAATCCCTAGTCTGTCCATCACAATGTATTTTAATGCCCCTCGCTTATTTACATATAGGCGGCATAGGATAACCTCGCTTCAATGGACTGCGGGACTCCCACCCCTCGCCTCTCATTGAGCGGCAAATACCCTTTCCTCGCCCTATATGATAACCACGCTCAAATGTGACATGCGGCGCTCCCACCCCTCGCTTCACATTTAGCGGAACCAAACCAAATAGCGGCAAGCATTAAAATCATCAAGGGATGACCACGACTCATGAGATATGCACCAATAATCATATGCATCTATAAACATCATGCATAACATGTATTTGCATCCACAATGCAATACCACATATATACTTGCATCCACAATGCATAACAATAAGTATATAAGATACATGTACCGTTGGGGTGCCCGTACGTCCACTACGTACCTTTCCAAAATGTAGGATATGGTAGGACTTCAATGCCTTGGTTGTGTTGCCACCTGGGATGGTTCTACACATTCACACAAATCAATATTAGAACCCAATAGTAGTCCAATACCAAAAATCCTACAAAAATAACCAAAAACACCATTTTTGGTGTCTCGCGATCGATCGCCATAAGGCCCCGATCGATCGCGAGACCTCACTGTCTCGAGCAACAAAATCAAACAATCCGCGATCGATCGCTGAGTTCGCGCCGATCGATCGCGGCCTCGCCGATCGATCGCGCCAAACTCGCGATCGATCGCTGAAGTGCACTGCCTCCAGCTCTGTTGCTCGCGATCGATCGCCGAGCTCTGGGCATGCGGGATTTGGGCACTATTCACCCATCTTCAATCCCAACTCAAACATACCCACTCCAACATCAACCAAACCAACCCACTCAAAACCAACAATAAACATCTACAAAAACTCATATATTTAACATCCAACCAAAAATAATACCAAAACCACAACAACCCAACACAAACCCATTTTAAAACCCTTCAAACCATATCAAACTTAAACAAAACCTTACAAAAATAACCATGAGGTACCCATACCTCTTGGGGATCTCAAATCACCCAACAAACTCCACAAATCAAGGTTTTGCAAGAACTTCTCTTCACCCCAAAGCTTGATTTCAAAAATGAGGGGAAAGGGAGGGTTTGGGTGTTGTTTGGTAAAGTTAAAAAGTAAGAGTGGATGGTGGGGTTGGGGTAATAAAAGGTGTTGGTTTAATTAAAAAAATGCATACCAAAAGAATTCCATGGTGTATAAAACACCCCAACATGATATTTTCAAAGCATTAAACCAAATGCACCAAAATATCAATTAAACACATGATTTCTAATTAATTGCTAACCAAGGCAAATAAATCATGTTCCCAACAATTTACCCAACATGCACCACATGCACCCTGAAATGCATTCCCGGGTCACCCTATCCACATGACCATGCATTTCCATATGATAAATAAATCCAATGCATAATTAATTACCACATAATTAATCATATAAGCACAATTATTGCCTAAATGCAATTAACCATTTCGGGGATATCACACATCAAAACCAAGATTATTCGGGTTTTCCAAAACCCAACAATTGATGTGTTGCTAGATACCGCTCATTGTTTGTGACATAAAATAAGATTTTATGTCACTGCCAACGTTGCAAGATCCTAACGGGTCGCAAAAAAGATTAAATCGATAAAGGGAGTTAAATTCATTGGATGAATTAAGTTTATTAGGAAGAGTTTTAAGCATGATTGTTTGGGCCGATTTTATATATATATATATATATATATATATATTTATTGGATATACACATACAGAGATGTATAGCGGGATGGACCAAGAGGTTTTTGGAAAACCCTACTCCTAATAATGTTAGCCGCCTTACATACGTGTATATATGTCTGCATTAGGTTTTGCGAAAGAGTGTAATTCAGTATTAACCTAGCAGACCACTCGAAAAGAGAGAAATTTGTCACCTCGCTTCGACATCTTGTGCTCTTTGTCCCAGTTGATTTATCAAGTCTAGCAACTTGATAAATTCAATACCCCTTTCGATTTGATCGTCTGGATACCGTAGAGGCAAAACTTGAAAAGTTTTGCTCGTGACTTGTGGGCGTGTTACTTCGAGGATTTTGCATCAAACACGCTACAATGGTATAACTCTCGACACTCGATATAATAAACTTCGTATAGGTCCATGGCTGGAATCCGATAATTTTTTTATTCCGCTGCGCTATTTGATAGTCGGATTCCTTACAATGTCAACACATGGCATTTACAATATCCTCGTCAACTCGTGACGGTATATGTCAACACACGACATCCACAATTCCTCGTCAACTTGTGACGGTATATGTCAATACATGACATCCTATATTTGTCGCCCAATTACGGTATACAATCCACAGTCATCGCTCAATGGCGGTATGATCCCTCGCTACATATACAGCGGTATCACATCATCGCTACGTATACAATGGTACCACATAGTCGCTACATATACAATGGTGTCACATCATCGCTACGTATATAATGGTATGACATCATCGCTACGTATACTATCATATCATTGCTACGTATACAACGGTATCACATCGTCGCTATGTATACAGTGGTATCACATCGTCGCTACATATACAGTCGCTAAGTATACAATGGTATAACATCATCGCTATGTATATAACGGTATCACATCATCGCTACGTATACAACGGCATAATCCATCGCTACATATACAACGGCATAAACCATTGCTACATATACAGCGGCATAAACCATCGGTACGTATACAGCGGCATAAACCATCGCTATATACAGCTGCATAAACCATCGCTACGTATACATCGGTGTAAACCATCGCTAAGTATACATCGACATAATCCATCGCTACGTATACAACGGCATAAACTATCCCTTCGTATACAGCGGCATAAACCATCGCTACGTATAGAGCGGCATAATCTATCGCTACGTATACAGCGGCATAAACGTGGACTCAAGAGGTGACTCACGTCACATGTAGCACTTTGTTCTCAAACTCATCGCTTCAACGTGACAGCGGCATGTATCATCGCTTCGACACGACAGCGGCATATATTCTATGTCACAATACCCCTCGCTTCATATAACAGCGACAAGTATTCCATTTCATAATACGCATCGCTTCGTGTAACAACGGCAAGTATTCCATTTCACAATACCCCTTTCTTATTGTAACAGTGGCAAGTATTCAATTTCATAATACCCCTCGTTTCATGTAACAGCGGCAAGTATTCCATTTCACAATACCCCTTGCATCGTGTAACAACGACATACTTGCTGATGACACTTTGAGGCGAGATTTTATAGTTACAAACTTGACTTGGAAATGATATAGGCGATCTTTGACACATTTGAGCCTTTCTAGTTTACCATGATTTCATATTATTCCCTAGTGTCCCATTTTGAGCTTTATTGAAAAAGTGGTTTATTGCATATAAGTAGGCTCCCATTCGACATTCTTGGCAAGCTCATTATACCTACCCTAATATGAGCCTAATGAAAAAATTTATCCTTACCCTAAGGGAGTATAATGAATCTCATTCGATGCACGTGAATTATTATATATTGATGGGCTTATTGAAAACGATTGGTGAATGAGAAAAAGAGAAAAGGAAAAGATTTAAGAAAGAGCCTTGAGAAAAAGTAAATGAATAAGATCCAAAGTGGCCAAGGCAGAAAAAAGAAGCGGAACTCAAGTTGTGCGACAATATGAACTGTATATTATATTCTCTTCTTTGTATTTATCCTACATTTTCTTTGAAACCAACAACAAAGGCCTAACATTACAAGCTTATAAAGACCTTTTGATCCAAGTTTAGGGAGTAACTATAATTAGTGGAGAAGTTGTTTGAAAATAGGCCTATGGGATGCTTGATGATAATCTTGACTTTGATTTGATTAGCATAATTTGATCTTGAATATGTGCATGAAACTTGATATTGACAATAACACACACACACGTTCCGATTTTGAGATGTGTTGCTTGACTTAAGAGAAAACATGTCTTGTTCAACTTTTGTATGTGTGAAAGTGAGATTTCTCAGAATAATGCAAGTCATGGAATAATTTGTTTCAAGTATTGAGAATGAACTCTACCTTGTGATTTTAATGCTTAATCGAGGACGATCAACTGATAAGTTTGGGGGAGTTGATAAGTGTCAATTTTGCACTTATATTTCAAAGTTTTCTAGTAGTATTTTACAGTGATTCTTGAATGATATTACATTTATTGGTATTAATTTGCATGTTTCAGGAATCTTTGTGAAAATGTGATGAAGTGAAGAAAATGAACCAATAATGATGGAAAGCGCATAGGAATGGAGAATACCCAATGTGAAACTGAAAAGTGAAAAAAAAAAAAATACACAAACGAAGATGAGAATTTTAAAGAGCATGTTATACACCAAGATTTTGATTGGTTAAGAAGATGGGGCATCATTATTTCACATGACATAAGGGAGAGACACGTGAACAATATAACTTTGAAGATTGAATTTCATTGGATGAGGAAATTCTTTGACCAATAAGAAAAGGAAGGAGAATTTTTATTGCCAAAATAAAGGAAGATATACACGCTCACTAGATATTACGGGAGAAGGAAAATTTTTATGTTATAAAATATTTATCAGACGTCCGAGATTGAGAAAGTGGACGTGAGGGAGCGGATATCAAGGAGATATATAGCATTCACACACGTCCAGAACGAAAAATCCACCAACCATACGCCCCTGGACTCCAAACCAATAACCTCACGTCCATATCATAACATTTTCCTCCAACCATAAACCATCCGCCTCCTTCATAACCCCAACACACACCTCCTTCATATCCCATCAGAACCACACCCCCCATACCATCCAAACCACACGCCTCTTCCATACCACTGATGACCAGCCCCCTCTCCTTCAATCCCTCACATCTTCTACGCCTCATCATATGTCCCCTTCCAGAATTCCTTCCATCTCACGTCATCTTCAACCATTCACCATCTATCATCCTTCTAACCATATAGCGTTGGAACAAGCCAACAAGGAAATTGAAGTGACGATCGAGAAGGAAGCAAGAGAAGGAGTGAGGATCTACAAACGGAGTCGACGCTGGGAGTTTATTCTTACTTTTAAATTTTAGTTTTGTTTTGTATTGATTATATCATGCTTGGATTGTTGCAAGACAAGTTTGAGTGTTGGTATTTATTTATGAGGAACTAAGTTTAATTATCGAGGCTAGGCGAACCTTTGTCATGAACCTATGATTTGATGATTTAATGATTGAATCCTTATAATTCTTTGTGTATGATTTATGATTTTAATGCTTTTGATGGATTGATCACCTTTGAATGATGCTAGTATCGTAATTGAGATCGAGAGATGGTTTTATGGTACGGAAGTAATAACTCATATCATGGATTCAGACCGAGATCGAGAGATGAAATCAAATACATGTGTAATAGCCATAGATATATAGTAATCGAAAGCTAGAAGTTTTCACGGATCTTAATTCAATATTGAGTTGTTAAATAAGTATACGAGAGTGGTTTGCTGTAATTTGATATTGGATTTAATATATCTCGAGAGAGTATATTAGATAAATTCGGAGAACTAGTCACCTTAAAATATTTGGATACTCAATTAAGAATTGTAGGGATTGCACTAGTAAGCTGACGTCCTGATAATCTTCTCTACCGGAATTTTCTCGTTTACTTTTATTGACTTGGTTGGATTAATAGTTAATTTAAATAATAAGTAATTTAATTGTTTAATTAATTTTCATAGGTTAAATATAGTTTAAAGCCTCTTATTTCTTGTTAGTCCTTGTGGGTTCGATAATCCGTATTCTTCCTATCTATACTAAAACTTGACACTGTACACTTGCGGTATATAATCGCGCTACATTGGATTTTTTTGTTTAAATAAATAGCGATCATAAGGCATACTACTCAATACCAACATTGGTACCTCAACTCTGGAAGCATTCCCAATCGACAGCCCGAACTCAACTCCGGAACTGGTGTTGTACCTGTTCACTTGTCCCAACAGAAACAGCCCCTACACGAGGTGAGCGTACCAATCCACCATCTCAATAACAACAATATCACAATTCATAATTTATAGAATATAAAGCTGTAAATTTAAAAGATACTTCCTGTATAGTATCGTTATCATATGGGATTCCCCGTGCTGTACATGTTCTCACAAGAACCAAAACCATCAAATTCCCAAAATCAGTTAATCATTACATTGATTAACTATTCACATTCTTACCATGCCAATTTCATAATCAAATATGATTAAATCATTACTGTAAGGACCCCCGTGCCCTTAACCCGTTATTAGTATATTAATCCATACCATTAGTGCATATAATCATACTATCATGGGGAAAAGCCATGTGCAAGTGCAACACCATATGCTATCCAGAAAATTTCTTGCATTCTATCCACATAATATTCAAATTCCCCAACCACGATTATTTATATAACATGCACCTTTATAATACACTAACATGCTCTCAGTTCATTTGGCAAATCCGTATTTAATTGCATGCAAACCATGAATGAATAGAGAAGAGCCGTAGCCCATTTATACATTCCATATACACGTAAGATGTACTCACATAAGAGCACTCAATGAACACGCGTGTATCTAATATATAAAACACTCTACCGGATACCGTTACTGGCACTTCAATCCTGGAAGTACCTCCCAAGCACAACTCGATCTCGACTCTGGATCTATGCACTTGTTCAACCAGCTCTGGTACCTCGATCCTGGAAGTACCTCAATCAACAGCCCGAGTTCGACTCCAAAGCTGCTGCTACACCTGTAACACCTTCCCCAACAGAGACAGCCCCCACACGGGGTGAGCATACCAATACCACCATTCCAATAATCATAACATTGCATTTCAAATACAGAATATAAATGCCATAATTTAAAAGATACTCCCCGGATGGTAATACCCTCATCCGGGATCCCCTGTATTGTCCCTGTTCTCAAAACAATCAAACTCATCAAATTTCCAAAGCCAGTTAATCGCCACGTAGATTAACTAATACCGTTCTATTATGCCAGTTCCATAATTAATATGGTAAAATCGTTATATAAAAGACCGTAGATCTCACATATATCTAACCAATGATTCCATATTCCTATTTCATTGCTCGCTCCACAATAGCGGCATTTTAAACCCCGCGCACGCTCAACAATAGCGGCGTCATAACCGATGGTCGCTCAACGGCGACAGCATCCCAAATCATTGCTCGCTCAATAGCGGCACCATATGGTTCCCAATGTATAATCCATTTGACGCGAATACCATTTACAATGCATATCGTTATCCATTTATAGCAAGCATCACGCACCATGCATTTCAATACCTATTCGATGCAATTACCACATGTCACATATTTCAATGTCCGTATAATGCAATTATCACACACCATGTGTTCCAATGCCCATTTAATACAATTATCACATACCATGCATTTTACAGTTGCAACATTATAATAGGCCATGCTCGTACGTCATACGTACCTTAAGTTTCCGTAGTCCAAGCCAAACCTTGCTTGAGTTCCATGCCTCGAGAAATAGGTGCTAAAACACATAAACAACTCAAATCAAGCATAAGCATGCAACCACGTGCCCAAGCACGTTCAAAACTCCCAAACATATCGTCTATCCATGAAGATTACCAAAATAAAATCCACCCGGCTAAGCATGCATAACACCCAAAGTAAACCATTTTACAAGTTTAAAAGATAGCCAAAAACTCAACCGAGAGTTCCGTTTAATTTAACTTGGCTCCAACCAAACCATTTTAAAAGTCTAACATTCCCAATGGAATGTGAACATTGCCCCGGAAGCCGACCATTTAAGTCGCGAATCCAAAATCCCACGAAAAAGCCAAGAAAACCAACAAAACCTTGCTGGCGATCGATCGCTATGCCGGGCGATCGATCGCTAGCCCCTCGGCGATCGATCGCTCGATATAACGATCGATCGCCAGACCTTACTGGCGCGAGGCGATCGATCGCTACTGCTTGCGCATGATTGATCGACAAAAACGGGCGATCGATCGCCGCGACCTGCAACTCGAAAAACACCATTTTTGAAAGCTTGAAACCTCCACAAATCATACCCCAACTCCTCCCAACTGAAAACCACAACAAAACCACACACAAGGACCTCCAACAAGGGTGTTCAACCCAAAATAAAACAAACCCAAAAGATTTTATGATTTTACCAAAATCACCCAAATCCAACTAGACCCAAAACTTAACCAAAACCAACAAAATCACAATCCAAACGAAGATAAAAGCGAGGGGAAGGAGATTACCAACTTATCTTCGAAGAATCCGGCTCCTAAATCGAGCCTCCGGTCATTTTTCTCCAAAGAGAAAAGATGAGGGTTAGGGGAAAGCGGGGTTACAGGATAAGAGGGGGGAGAGGAGAGGGAGAGAAGTGATTCCGTGCCAAATGACGGAAATCTCGAGTCCATAAATATAGCAAAAATACCCCAACACACCAATACCTCCAAAAATACACATGATTCATTAAAAATCATCTGTTTTCAAAAACTCTCTCTCCAACACCAAATCCCCATACAAGCCCCAACATAAAGCACCCCGGACTCCAAGTCCCACCGAAAACCCAACTCATAGGTATTCCACCGAAATGATAATACAATCTCAACCTTTGGATCCATCGATCCCAAATGCCCGATTATACAACCTCGGGAGACCCAAAACCGTAATTAATTCCTAATTGCCACAATTAAAAATCAATCAAGGATTAATACCACACCGGGATTAACACCATTAATCCCCGGACATCACAATTACACTAATGATTACAGAAATCATAGACAACTCAATTAGTCATTTCGCATTATCCCCACATCTTGTACCATAGATCGCTCAACAGCGGCGGTATCATAATCCAATGCTCGCTCAACAGCGACAGTATTACTCATTGCTCGCTCAACAGCGGCACCATATAATCCTTAATGCACATAAAAAATGATTGCAACAACAATATATTATTCATGCACATGACAATAATATATTAACTATGCTCGTACGTTACACATATCTTATAGTTCTATAGCCAGAACCAATCCTTGCCTTAGACCCGAGATCCAGTGAATTATTCGCTATTTACAATTAATAGCTCACAATCAATAATAAGCTCACAACCACATGCATAAGCATGTACACAACCCCTACATCATCCTACCACGATGATTAATTACCATTAATGAACTATACGTACTACTCAAGACATCCATTTAATCCTACGTTCAATGAGTTGCCGATTAACTCGAACTAATAGTACGTCTTATAAAAGTGCAACCTAAACCATTTCATTTTAATGTGTAATATTCTCATTAGAATGTAGACATCATCCCAAAAATCTACCAAAGAAACCCCAATTTCAAAATCCCAACTTTTAGCAAAAGTTTTGAAAAACCAAAAAAATAGGGGCCGCAATCAATCGCCATTTCCCGCGATCGATCGCGAGATCTTACTACCCGAAAATTAAACATCTGCGATCGATCGTCGTCCCATGCCGATCGATCGCCAACATCAACTGACTCCCCGCGATCGATTGGCAACTTCTCGCGATCAATCGCCACGCCCTCCGCGATCGATCGCCGAGTATTCACGATCAATCGCCGTGACTGTTCATCGTCACCAAAAATCAGCGCAATGTCGCCATCGATCGCGACCTGCAATTTTTCCTAAAAAATTATACAACAATGGTGTTTTTCACCCAAAATTCAAAACCAACACCTTCACAACCTCAAATACTCCATTTAAACTCAATAAAAACACCCAAAACAACAGTTTAGGATTTTTACCAAAAATCCTCAAATCTTAACCCAACACAAATCTAAACCAAACTTCTCAAAACCACAATCAAAACGAAGATAAAAGCGAGGGAAGAATATTACCCAATTATCTTCGAGAAATCTCGCTCCAAAGATCGATTCTCATCGATTTTCTTCAAGGGGATAAAGAGGGGAGACAAAGGAGAGAGAGGGGAGAGAAACATGGAGAGATGGAGAGAAGTGAGGTGGGGAATGACTGAACACCGAGTCCACTTGGTATATATAGTACCAAGGCTCCACCTGAGTTTCAAATACTCGCACCACGACTCATTCAAAATCATGTGTGTTCAATAATTATCCACCACTCACTATTTTCTTTACCAACCTCAATCTAAAGCTCCCCGTACTCCAGGTCCCATTACCAACACAAAGCCATGGTTTATCACCTTAATGAGAATAAATCTCAACCCTTGGGCCCAACGACCCCGATACCGGATTAAAATCATCGGGAGTCTCAACACCGTGATTATCTCATAATTACTCCAATTAAAATCCATTAAGGATTATAACCACTCCGGGATCAACACAATTAATTTCCGGATATCACACTGAAGGACTGACTTCATCGAATTTCGATGGTGATTTTGAGGAAGAACCTTTTTCAAAAGCCCGCCCCAAAATTTCCAATATCCGAAGATTTCATGAAATTTTGTCCAACCTCACATTGAACTGAATTATCATCTTGATCAGGCAAAAGTGGATCAAATCTATTACTTTTCCTTACCTGGTGATTGAAGGGAATTAATAACATATTGACCTTGATTGTTGGATATATCATGATCTAGCGAAAGTGGTTCAAATCTGTTACCTATTTCCTTGCCCCGTGAATGAAGGGATTTATTGATTGGTCGATCCTGATTTTTGGAGATTTGAATATGAGGAGTGATATTAGGGATTGGCTGAGGATCCCTGATTTTGTTCCTGTTAAGTCGCTGTACTTGACGAAAAGATTGATCAAGATTTGTAACATCAGCCACCGCCGAGTTTCCATCAGAACGTTGTCCCGGTGTAATACTTGATCAACAATATTTTCAGGTTCAGTCGTAATATATATCCCATGCACATTATGAGTGGATCGATGAGGACATTTTGCATTAAGAACATCACGTAAATCACCTTGTTTGTTTTTACCTTTCCAATCTGGTTTTGGATTAGACCCATTAGCATAGCATTCTTTGACTGAATGTCCAACATGGTTGCATTCCCTACAATAACTTGGAATATTTTCATAAATTACATGTTGCTCAATAATTGTATCACCAATTCCCACACAAAGCTTGTTCACCCTAGGTTGGAGAAGATCGATTTCAACACAAACCCTAGCCAATGTAAGTCTAGATCCATTTGAAGTAGCCGCATCCATCTTTAAAGGCTTCCCTATAATATTAGCAACTGAAAAGATACGATCGCGATTAAATAATGAAATTGGAAGATCGGAAAGCGAATCCACTCAGGAACAGTGGAGCATTCTTTGTGATAAGAAAATTGTGGAGTCCATTTCATTATGCGAAGTAAATGCCCACCAATATACCATCTTCCTTTCGTCCATAACCTTGTCATGTCTTCATCATTGGTAAGATAAATGAATACATAACTAGCTTTCAAAAACCGTAAATTATATGCTCCAGATAAGCCAAATTTGATGAATTTTGATGTGATCTTCTCAGCATAAGGACAAAGACAAGAAAATTTACCAACCAAAGCAAAAGGATATTCTTGCGCCATTTCAGAAAAATCGGATGAAGTGAAGAAAATTCCAGGCATATTCTTGTAATATTGTACTTGTTTAGGTTCAAATTGCGGTTCATGACCATCATGATGTAAGAAACTTTTCCTAAGCGTACGAGGAGAAGCCATTTTGAAGACCTTGGCATAAGTGCGATCTGTATTATTATCTGGACGTGCAGCCGAAGGAGGGTCAAAAGGTGGTGGTTGGCCATGAGATGGAAGCGGAGGGCCATTCACAAGAGAGAGCATTTGATAAATTAGAGTAAATGTCTCTTTTATACATGTATTTCATGACACGCTAATACAACAGTTATGCAACCATCCTATTTGACACTTTGATCTTTTTGGCCTTATTTTGGTCCAATATACTATGGTTAGGGGTGTGTGTGGGTGGGTTTGGATGGGTAGGCATGAAAAAAGCACTCAATTCACTATGTTGGGTTGCTAAATTGTCAAACCGCAACCGCGCAATAAATATACAAAATCGTGTGGTTCCGGTGAGTGCGGGTGCGGGTGGATGCGGGCGGATAGTGGTTCATATGGAAATATATTATAGTTAATACATTTTATAATTTCTTAAACTAACGTATTCATTGTCGATAATAATAAACAGAAGTAAAATTAAATAAAATGAGGGAACAACATAAAATAATAAAAATCTAAATTCATGTGATTAAAATACTTTTCGAAACATAATTATCAAATCATTTGCAATTAAAAATCAAATATAGTTAACTTTATAGATCACCAAGCATAACATCATAATTCTAAAACTAGATATATCCTAATCATATACTAAATTGGGACATCAATGCGGTAATGACAGACAATTGATTAAAATATTAGGTTAAAAAATTATAATTTACAATTTAAACCCTTAACATATGTAATTTTATAATTTAAGATATCTAAATATAATTTTTATAATGAGGAAATTACAAGAAGGTACCAACTCCCAAAAGTTCTTTCAACTAAATCACCCAAAATATTTTCTTAACAACTAAATACATGTTACAAGAATGTTCTTTCAACTAAATCCATTTTTTGAAACCGTAATCAAATTAGTCCATTAATTATGAGAAAAATACCCTTTTTTAATCAAGAACCCTAATCCACTGCCCGATTACTCATTTAGAGAAGCACGGGATATAAATCAGTTTTACAGAACAATTCATCCTCGAAGATGCCACAGAATAGCTTCGTTTGGAGAATCAAGTTCCGACGAAATAGGTATCGATAAGTAAATATCCATTAACATGATCAAGAAACTAAATCAAACTCAATTCATCTGAAACTCAAATCCAATTTGGTTTAGGCTCGTAGTCATCGCTCGCATGAAGAAATATTTAAATTTCACAATCAAATGGAAAATCTCAAAATGCTGCAAATATAATCTAAATCAAAAAAATTTAAATGGCAAATGGGTTGTTGCTTGTTGGTCCAGATATTCGCTCTTTTGTCAAATTCTTAATACAGATTCAAAAAAACCCAATATTTGTGGATGATAATATCACTTGATCGCGACTAATATGTATGGGTAGGGTCGATTAGATGAAGATGGATCCAGCAACTGATTGACCATAACTACAATCGCTTTATTTGATTTTGATTATTTAATTTTTACATGCACCGACTGAATCTGTCGGTGCATGTAATTTCATGCACCGACCGAGTCTATCGGTGCATGTAAATTACATGCACCGATAGACTCATATGCATGCATTGAGGTAGTTTTTTTTTCCTGCAGTGGACTTATACCATCTGTGTCTATCGGTGCATGTGATTTACATGCACCGATAGAAACATATGACATAGTTTAATATGCATAATCTATCGGTGCATGTGATTTACATGCACCGATAGAGATAACACCGGTAGAGTCTATCGGTGCATCTAAATCACATGCACCGATAGACTCAAATGCATGCGTTGAGGTAGTTTTTTTTTCCTGCGGTGGACTTGTATCATCTGTGTCTATCGGTGCATGTGATTTACATACACCGATAGAAACATATGATATAGTTTAATATGCATAATCTATCGGTGCATGTGATTTACATGCACCGATAAAGATAACACCGGTAGAGTCTATCGGTGCATCTAAATCACATGCAACGATAGACTCATATCGTGCATTAGAACATGTTTTTGATTCATCTTCAGCATAAATAAACCAACATATGCATCTAAAATCCTTAGGCACCACATCTACATGCACATATATCCTTCCAATTTGTATCAGTATATAGTTGCTCATTCCGAATTTAACTCCAAAACTCAAATTGCAATATAAAGTCTTCTTTCGGCTGCTTTTGTTGCATCAAACATAAGCATTTGCTCCCCTCAAATTTATCGCAGAAGTTATTGTCGAATCCATGGATATGAAACAATGTGGCCATAGATTCTTCAAAGTCAGGAATACCCCACTTTTTTGAAAAAATTATTTTCCAGTCATACGCGTACAGAACTTCAATACATGTATAACTATGCTCTAGTTGCCATGAACTTTGAATTTCTGTGTAAAGAAAATACATAGTTCCGTTTCAGTACAATCTCCTTCTCCTCAGAATCTACAGATTTTGTTTTTTTTTTTTTTGAGTGTTCTTTTTCTCTTTATGCTTCGTACAAATAGTGCGGACCGTTCTAAAGAATCGATATGTTCGTTGTAGCGAGATCTAGAGACTTAAACGGATATGATGCTGAAACTGATTTCCTTATTCTTGATCTCCTTATTCTTGCCAACGATGGCTTACGGAATGTCGTCTCCGCATGTTTGAGGAAGAAGGAGACATCACATAGTAGTGGGGTAAATTTGTCTTTTTGTTGCGAAATGGACCTAGTTGAAATAGATTTTTTTTGCTAGACTGGAACGAAAAAACTTTCTCCTTCTGATATCGGCCCGAAATTTGCCCTTTTATAATTTAAGAAACCATAATATATAAAGATGCGGGCGGGTTGGGTGGGTATGCGAGTGGAGGTGCAATCATCCACTACCCGCCCACATAGATACGAGTTGCTCGATTTTTCAACTACTACTAATTTTTTCCAATGTTAAAAAGGGTGGATACGGGTGGGTGAATGTGGGTCGGGCGGGTGGGTTGGGTTGTGCGATTTTTTTGTACACCTTTATGGTACATGAACGAAACGAGTAGAAGTGTATTAATCTAATCTGATCTGATTAGACTCATAAATTAGTAAAATAGAAACGATTGCAATTATCTTAAACTCATAAAAAATAATAACGTAGAAGCACATTTGAAAATGTTAAAACAAATAATTGAGACCAAGAGAAAATGACTTTATTAATTAAAGTAATATTTAGTTCAAATATTAAAGTTAAATGTAATATTAAAGCTAAAGATGTGGAAAAATCAAGGGTGATTCATCTCACTGTTCACTGTGAAATTAAATCGTTGCAGTCACGTATGTTTAAATGACAAATCCTCTATCATTTGTGGCTCAATTAATTATGTGAAGCCCCACCGAGCGTAGGAAGAACTCAAATGAACCAGTCAAATGTTCGGTGCATCTGCCCAATTGACCTTGGTCAAAGTGGTATACTTTTGATTAAGTATCCATATGATTCGCAATATCGGTCGCGGAACAACTGTGACAACCACTACTATAAGGTTTCGGGCTAAAACGGAACGTTTTTAATATTGTTTTTATTATTGGTTTCTTATTTGTTAACTTGGCATCGTTCCTTGTTTTGTGAAATTGTTGCAATTACCACGCGATAGTTCAATCTTCATCCTTGTCGCCTCGCTTTTATTCGTCCATTTTTTCCCCTTCGATTCAAAGAATCTCAACCATATTTTTTGTCGAATAGGTATTTTATTTACCCATGAACATAACAACAAAATTACCAACATCAATTTCTATGTTGCTCATTCCATGTGAAAACCGAGTTAAACTAAGATTAAGCTCAGAAATCTCACTTACACCTAAACAAGAGTCAATCAAAAAGTTGAACGAGACATGTTTTCTTCTAAATCAAGCAACGCATCTCAAATCAGAATGTATGTGTGTGTGTTATTGTCAATCTCAAGCTCCATGCATAATTCATATATCAAATCATGCTAGTCAATGAGAGTCAAGATTATCGTTGAGCATCCTATATGCATATGTTTCAAAACACTTCTCCACTAATGTAGTTACTTATAAAACTTTGATTAAAATGTCTTTTAAGCTTGTTATGTTATGCCTTTGGTGTTGGTTACAAAAAAAAGATAGGATAAACACAAAGAAGATAGTATAATCTATACAATTCATGTGTTAGCAAAACTCGAGCTTCTCCACTTTTTTTGTCTAGCCTTGGCTCATACACTTTATTATTATTTTCACAAGGCTACTTTCTTTTATGCCTTGGCCCTTTGCGGGTTTTATTTTTTTTAACTCATAAGGTGTTGCGCCTTAAAACGCTACAACTCTCATTCCTCTATTTTAAATAAAATTATCGTTTTTGTTTTGATGATTACAAAACCTATACATTTTGTACTAATGGTTTTTATTGAGTATGCAGCATAAATTATGATCAAAGTTGAAGATTGTAATAAGATTGAAATGCCAAAGAAATTGTCTTTTGGAAGACACGGATCGCCCCAGGCGATGGGTGCCATCGCCCCAGGCGATGGGTGCCAGGCGAGGATCGCCACGCCCATCGACTGAGGCGATGGCCAGGCGAGCATGCGAGGAAGATCGCCCCAGGCGATGGTGACCAACGCCTGAGGCGATGGCAACCTTTTGGCACTTCGCCCCGCACATCGACTGAGGCGACGCCGAGGAAATGCGCGGGCACGCGCGCGGGGAGTTCGCCCGAGGCGATGGCACGAACGCCTGAGGCGATGGTCTGGAACGCCTGAGGCGATGTGTAGTTCGTTTGAGGCAATGCAAAATTTGGACATGCTGAAGCTACGGCCTTAATTTTTGCTCTTGATCGCCTGAGGCGATCCACCGATCGCCTGAGGCGATCTATGGATTTCTTGACCGTTGGAACGCGGCGATAGGTGATCGCCCGAGGCGATGTCCGAGGCGATCGAGGAGTGATTTCAGCCTTATGAGTAGCAACGGTTAGTAGGAGCCTTGGAGGCCTTCTACACTATAAATATGGGTGTTTTGGATCATTTTGAAGTCAAGAAACAAGAGTATAAACTACAAGAAAGTTGTGTGCAATCAAAATCATTCTAGCATTGCAAACTTCATACATTTATATTGTATTGGAGTTTGTAATTTACTTCTTGTGTGTGATCTTTTGATTCTTGTTGTTGGTACACCGTGAAGGTGTGATTTGATTATTGTAAAGGTCCTCCAACACCGACGCAAGTTGGAAAATTGTATAAGTCGCCAATAAGTGAAGTTGGTGCAAGATTGTGGCTATCCTTGGAGCCCTTAAGGCCAAGAAGAAGTTGTTCTAGTGGATCCTCGGTTGGACGTTTTCTAGCCGGGAAGAGGAGACGTAGGCGATTCATCGCCGAACTTCTATAACAAATTCTTGTCTCATTTTATTGCTTTATTTCCATTAAGCATTTATTTATTTTGTTCTTTCTATTTATCGATTGACTAAAAGCTTCCGCAAGCGCAAAATTATTTTATTTTTACAAACTCATTTTAAAAGGCTAAAGTAGCCAAGGAACCTCATTCACCCCCCCTCTTAGGTTCCAACAAGTGGTATCAGAGCCATTTGATTTTTGTTTTAAATCAAAATTTTTATATGGCTAATCTAGCAAATGAGTTTGCTCAAGGTCAATCGACAAATCGCCCTCCGCTTTTCACGGGTGATAACTACGGTTATTGGAAGAATAGAATTTCTCTATACATCCAATCCGTAGATTATGATCTATGGAAAATCATAGTGAAAGGTCCACATATTCCTTTAAAGGAAGTTGGGGGAATTAGTGTTCCCAAAGAAATGGACGATTTCACTAGAGCAGATATGATATTAATTTCACAAAATGCTAAAGCGATTAATATTTTGCATTGTGCCTTAGATATGAAGGAGTACAACCGGATCTCGATGTGCTCAACCGCAAAGGAAATTTGGGACAAATTGCAAATTTGTCATGAGGGCACTAATCAAGTGAAGGAGACCAAGATTGATCTATTGCAACTCAAGTATGAAACATTTGAGATGGAGTCCGGAGAAAACATTGATTCAATGTTTAGAAGGCTCACTCAAATCATCAATGAGCTTGCCCAACTTGGAGAGAAGTATCCTCCAAAACAAATATGGAGAAGAGCACTTAGAGCTCTACCACAAGAATGGGATGCCAAGAGGACGGCCATCATTGAATCTAACAAAGGAGATAGTGCATCATATGATATTGATGAACTTCATGGTACCTTGGTTACCCATGAGCTTGAGATGTCAACCCGGAAGGAAATGAAGAAGGATGAAGAAAAAGCAAAAGGCAAGGGGATTGCCTTGGTTGGAAAGAAAGCACAATCCGATGACGAAGATGATGAGGAAATGGCATTGTTCACAAGGAAGTTCAAGAAGTTCTACCGGAAATACAACAAGCCAAAGACCTCCGAATCCAACAAGAATTCTACCAAACGAGAGGTAACTTGTTATAATTGTCAACAAAATGGTCATTATGCTAATGAATGTCCAAGTAGAAAGAAGGCGGATAAGGGAAAGAAGAAAGCTTTAATGGCCACATGGAGTGATAGTGACTCCGATGAAGAAGTAGCAAACCTTTGTTTAATGGCTCTTGAAGATGAAGATGAAGATGATGAGGTACCATCTTATGATGAATTATTAGATGCTTATAATGAAATTATTGATGTTCTTGGTAAATCTAAAAAGAGTAATAAATTGTTAAAGTTGGACTTGGCTAAAAAGGAAGAAGAAAATGTTACTTTGAAAAATGAACTACTTGATTTAAAGAAATCTTTTGGGAAGTTTAATGATAGTGGTGTAATGCTTCATGAATTGCTTGGCTTGCAAAGATGTAGCTTTGATAAAGCCGGATTAGGCTTCTTAAGCAAGTCAAAAACATTTTCAAGCTTGTTAGCCAAAGCCAAGCATAATCCCCCTACTTGCACCTATTGTTGTAAGGTTGGTCATGTTAGAAATAAATGTAGATTTTTCAAAAATCAATACCAACCAAACAAGAGGTGGAAGTGGATTCCTAAATCCCCCATTGTTACTAACCAACATGGACCCAAAGAACAATTGGGTACCAAAGGTCCAAATATTAAAAATTTGTTTTGTAGGGAGGAACAAGTAAGAGGTCCAATTCTTGGTATCTCGATAGTGGATGCTCAAGACATATGACGGGTGACAAGAACTTGTTCTTGTCACTAAAAGCTAAAAGTGGAGGAAGTGTCACCTTTGGAGACAATAGCAAAGGAATCATTGAAGGCATTGGCTCAATTGGTAACTCTAACTCTACTATTATTGATGATGTACTTTATGTCAAAGGACTTAAGCATAACCTTCTTAGCATAAGTCAATTATGTGATAAAGGTTATGAAGTCTCATTTGGATCACTTCATTGCACCGTATCATACACTCATGACAAATCCATTAAATTCATTGGTTATAGAAGTGAGAATGTGTACAAGGTTGATTTGGATAATCTTTCTTCTCAAAATGTAAAATGCATTGTAACATTGAATGATAACAAAAATGTGTTATGGCATAGACGACTTGGTCATGTTGGATTGAGCACCATTGGTAAGATTCAAAAACTTGATCTTGTTGTTGGATTGGCTAACCTTGATTTACAAGTAGATTCTATTTGTGATGCTTGTCAACTAGGAAAGCATACTAGAGAATCTTTCAAAAATAAAAATGTTATCTCCACTTCTATGCCACTTGAATTGCTTCATTTAGACTTGTGTGGTCCTTCAAGAACAACTAGTCTAGGTGGAAAATCTTATGCATTTGTCATTGTGGATGATTTCTCTAGATTCACTTGGACATTGTTCTTAGCCCATAAAAGTGATGCCTTTGAGAATTTCAAAATATTTGCAAAAAGAGTTGAGAATGAGAAAACTCTTTCAATAAAAAGTATCCGTAGTGATCACGGAACCGAATTTGAGAATGAAAATTTTATAAACTTTTGTGATGACAAAGGCATTGGTCACAACTTTTCTTGTCCTAGGACACCTCAACAAAATGGTGTTGTTGAAAGGAAGAATAGGACATTAGTGGAAATTGCACGTACTATGCTATGTGAATATTCACTTCCAAAATATTTTTGGGCCGATGCAATGAGCACCGCATGTTATATCATTAATCGTTCATCAATAAGGCCAATTCTCAAGAAAACTCCATATGAATTATGGAGGGGGAGAAAGCCTAACATTTCTTACTTCAAGGCTTTTGGTTCAAAGTGCTTCATTCACAACAATGGTAAGGATAACCTTGGTAAGTTTGATGCCAAATCGGATTAAGGTATATTTCTTGGTTATTCTAATACTAGTAAAGCATATAGAGTATTTAATAAACGTAATCTTATTGTTGAGGAATCTATTCATGTTATATTTGATGAGACTAACACTCGAATATCAAGAATTTCCATGGATGGTGATGATAAAGAATTACTTGAGCAAAGGAGAGAGTCAACCACCCTTGAGAACTCTAGTGGTGATAAAGAAGAACAAAGAGTGGAGTCAAGTAATTCCAAAGAGGATGGAGAACTTCCAAAGGATTGGAAAACCACCAAGGATCATCCCATGGATCTCATAATCGGTAGTCCATCAAAAGGGGTAAAAACTCGATCCTCATATATCAATATTTGTAATCATCTTGCTTTCATTTCTCACATAGAGCCTAAGGACATTAATGATGCATTGCTTGATGATTCTTGGATCTTGGCTATGCAAGAGGAACTAATTCAATTCACAAGAAATAAAGTTTGGAATCTTGTACCTAGGCCTTCGAACAACACCATAATTGGAACAAAATGGGTATTTAGAAATAAAATGGATGAGCATGGGACGATTATTCGAAACAAGGCTAGGTTGGTAGCTAAAGGATATTGCCAAGAAGAGGGCATAGATTTTGATGAAACATATGCACCCGTTGCTCGCTTAGAATCCATTCGCATGTTTCTTGCTTTTGCTTGCTTTAAAGATTTTAAGCTCTTTCAAATGGATGTCAAGAGTGACTTCTTGAATGGTGATTTGAAAGAAGAGGTGTATGTGGATCAACCACCCGGCTTTGAGGATCCACATTTTCCCGACCATGTTTTTAAACTTGATAAAGCTTTGTATGGTTTGAAACAAGCTCCTAGAGCTTGGTATGAAAAACTATCTTCATTCTTAACCAAGAATGGCTTTACAAGAGGAAAAGTGGATATCACTTTGTTTACCTTAATTAAGGGAAATGATTTACTTATTGTTCAAATATATGTTGATGATATCATATTTGGTGCTACTAATGAATCTTTGTGCAAGGAGTTTTCTAAATTGATGCAAGATAATTTTGAAATGAGCATGATGGGAGAACTCAACTACTTTCTTGGATTGCAAATCAAACAATGCAAAGATGGAATCTTTATAAGCCAAGGAAAGTATGTCAAAGATATGCTAAATAAATTTGGAATGGATAATACTAAAAGTGCATCAACACCAATTAGCTCATCAACCAAGCTTGACAAGGATGAACAAGGTAAACCAATTTGTCAAAAGCTTTATAGGAGTATGATTGGCTCTTTTCGTGTTTTTCACCCATAATTTGAGATTTCTTCATCATTGTTATAATCGATCATCCTAAGCCTTTCCAAACCATCAATTTCACTTTCCAAACAACAAATCTTCCAATTGGATTTTTGCAAATTCCAAAGGCATCGATGAAAGCTAACCCGCAAGGACCCAAAAATCAAATGGGTACCAAAGAACCTCCAATCAAAAAATTGTTTTGTAGGAACAACAAAGGGAGAGAGGATGAAGGCACTAGCACCTCAAGGGAGGAAATCATCTTATGCACCACAATAGAGGAAGCACGAGGTAAAGGACCAATGATATGAACTCACTGATATCATCAAAGGTAAATTTATTTTGTGCATTTAAAAGAGCAATGAAAAATTTCATTGGCACAAATTAATTGTGACCAATAAATTATGAAGGTTAATATTTATTGATAGTAAATTGCATTTTCCCTTAGCATATGGATATTTAAATTGTTTTAATGCATGATGTATGCTTATCTCTTTTTGGTAAATATCATGATGTGCCATGAGTCCACTTTGAATATGAAATATGTGATATAATTAAATGTGATTAAGTATGCTTCAATTGTTTAGATGCTCAATCTAGGTTCATAGAAATATGGATTAAGATTCTCATATAACTTTATGTTTCTATGGACTCAATGATTTTACTTTCATTAGCTTATCAATTGTTTATAATGATGCACTGAGAAATGTTTATTAGGCATGAGTGCATGAATTGTTAGTAAAACATATGCATACTTTGCACATTTAGAATTCATTGTTGATTGCCTTAAACGCATGTATGTCTTCCTCTCAATGATTTAATCTTATGCTTGTTATGGCTATTACATGCTTGATGAGGAACTTGTGCTAATTGTTAGACTATGGATATCTGTCAACATGGATTTATGCTTCGATTATTTGAATTTTGTGCTTTTTGATTATCACAAAAAGGGGGAGAATTTTGTGATAAACTTGTGGCCTAATACATGCATGGTTTGAGGGGGAGAGTTCTTGTAATATGCTCTACTTGTATTATGCATGGTTTGAGGGGAGAGTATTTTTTGTATTATGCTTTACTTGGTAAAACTTGTATGTACTATGCATTTGTTAAGGGGGAGTCTTGTTTACTCATATTTCATGCATATTTCATTTACAAGTTTATCAAGTTGATCATCAAAAAGGGGGAGATTGTTGAGCCTTAAACGCATTGTTGAGTTTAATGCTTAATTTATCTCCGTATTATTTATGAGTTTTGATGATCAACAAAACTTGCATTTGTTATACTAATATGTCTACTTATTGTACATGTTTAGATTGTTGAAAAAGTGGATTGTTTGAAGGAAATCAAATATGCAAGGAATGGGCAGATCGCCCCAGACGATGGTGATCATCGCCCCTGGCGATGGCAGCCAAGAGGGACATCGCCACGCACGTCGACTGAAGCGACGCCGAGGACCGTGCACATGGCAAGATCGCCTGAGGCGATGGGCAGAACGCGTGAGGCGATGCATAGGTCGTTGGAGGCGATGAAATGTTCGTTTGAGGCGATGAAAGTTTCTGAGCAACTAAAGCTACAACATTGATATTTGGTTACGATCGCCTGAGGCGATCTGTGGAATTTCGTGACCGTTGGAGCGCGGCGATGGTGATCACCCGAGGCGATGGCTGAGGCGATTGACGAGTGATTCAAGCCTTATGTGTAGCAACGGCTAGTAGGAGCCTTGGGAGCCTTCTACACTATAAATATGGATGTTTTGGAGCATTTAGAAGAAAAAAAAAAGACTATAAACTACAAGAAAGCTTTGCTCAATTAAAATCATTCTAGCATTGCAAACTTCATACATTTGTGTTGTATTGGAGTTTGTAATTCTTTTCTTGTGTGAGAGTTTTTGATTCTTCGCGTTGGTACAGCGTGAAGGTGTATTTGATTTATTGTAAGGTCCTCCAACACCGACGTAAGTTGGAAATTGTACAAGACATCAACAAGTGAAGTTGGTGCAAGTGTGTGGCTATCCTTGGAGCCCTTAAGGCCAAGAAGACTCGTGAAGAGTGTGGATAACTCGGAAAGAGTTTGTGTGTGGCTATCCTTGGAGCCCTTAAGGCCAAGAAGACTCGTGAAGAGTGTGTAACTCGGGAAGAGTGTGTTGTGGCTACCTTGGATCCCTTAAGGCCAAGATCAAAGTTGTTCTAGTGGAACCTCGGTTGGATGTTTTCTAGCCGGGAAGAGGAGACGTAGGCGATTCATCGCCGAACTTCTATAACAAATATTTGTGTCGTTTATCGCTTTATTTACTTTATACATTTATTTATTTCTTCATATTGTTTATTTGTCGATTGACATCAAGTCTTCCACAACGCAAACTCAACTTTTTGCAAATTCATTTTAAAACGCTAAAGTTGCCAATGAACCTCATTCACCCCCCTCTTCGGTTCCAACATAATGTAATTAGTTTTAGTGTTTGAAATATATATAGTGAC
Source organism: Haberlea rhodopensis (assembly GCA_907163345.1). Taxonomy (NCBI): domain Eukaryota; kingdom Viridiplantae; phylum Streptophyta; class Magnoliopsida; order Lamiales; family Gesneriaceae; genus Haberlea; species Haberlea rhodopensis. The sequence goes on along the minus strand of CAJQUN010000151.1, from coordinate 577,657 downwards.
ACATTTGTTTCTAGTGACACTTGTTTAAAGCGTCGCGTATGTGAGTGTTTCAATATGCATTTTGGTTATAGTGAGTTAGTGACACTTTAAAGCGGCGTTAATACGACTTTTCGTGACGCTTTCAAGTGTCTCTATAACCTACATACCTATTCAAACGTCTATCTATGCGACGCTAAACAAATGTCACTAAAAAGCAAAAGCGTCACTATAGTCATATTTTGTGAGGCTTTTTAGCGTCACTAAAACCGATTTTTCTAGTAGTGAACAAAATTGTATGAATTTTATTACGAGGTAAAATTGTAGGTTTTTTTTTTTAAATATAAGAGGCAAAAATACAATATATATATATATATATATATATAAATTGTCCCCCTTGCCTAGGGGGCATTCACCCCTGAGTGTCCTGAAATGTTTGTCCTGCTTAAAATCACCGTCATTCGAGGCAACATCAAATCTACAGTTAAAAAATATATATTTATGCTTATTTATTTCATAAATGTTTACTTGAAGGTTAAAATCATTTGTGACACGAGGCTGAATCCATAAATTTTCTCTGTGATTACTCTTTAATAAAAAGTGATTACTATTTATTAAAGAGTAATCAATAAATAGTGATCACCTTGTGGGGCCTCGTCACCTTAATCCTCAAATCCGATATATATATGATTAAGTAAATAATTTCTTTTACTTAGAGGATTAAGATAATCACACTACTAATCAGGATTTTCACTATGTCTTTCTATTACATTGTTTATATACAGAACATCACGTACATCAGCATCATCACATTAATAGCATGCATCAATGATAAATCTAATAGTCACATGTACATGTTCATATAATGAAGTAGTACTATTTTATCAAGTTTTGGTGGTTGAATTGAGGTGTAAGATGTAAATCATGGAGATAAGCTTGAAAATCGCCATGTTTTGAATTTTTCAGAGTCGGGTGATCGATCACGAGCTATGTGGCGATTGATCGCCGGGACAGGGGATAAATTAAGGCGGTGAAATACATTGGCGATTGTAAGTAATCCTATGAGCATACAACGCAGCGGAATAAAATTTTAGGATTACAAACCAGCAGATCTATACATAGGTTATCATATCGGATTAAGGTATACGAAGGTCTCACCCTTGTAGCGTGTTTGAAGCAGAATCCACGGAGCAGCACCACGTCCTACGCCTTCTCCGAGTCAATAGCAAAACTCAATGAGTTTTGCCTCAACGGTATCCACACGATCAAATCGAGTGAAGGGATGGTTTAATAACAAGTTGCTAGACAAGTTATTAAACCGATACACGAAGCTAACTCGATTCACAATCGAAAGATGGCTCGAAAACCACCAAGAACCACACGACTTGAAGGAGGCCGAGAGTTCAAGTGTGCGGCCGAGAGCTTATTAGCTTGTGTAGGGTTTTGTGTTATGAAGTTGTCTTTTTAATTAAAACACCTTGCAATCATATTTTATATAATTAATTAAAGGCTTTCATAAAGCCTCATGGGCTTAAGCCCATGATTTAATTAATCATTATGATTATTAATTAAGACTCCTCTTAATTATTTAATTCATCCCATGAATTTAATTTCCCTTCTCGATTTAATCTTTTGTGCGACCCGATAGGATCTTGTAATGTTGGCAGTGACATAAAATCTCATTTTATGTTTCAAGCATTGAGCGGTATCTAGCAACACATCAATGCTACCCAAATTACAAGAATGTCAATGACTCGACATAACCTTTAGAATTTGTGATAATATTAATCATGTAACTTAATCCCTTTGTCCTTTGTGTTTAGATTGAACACGAGTCATGGAATAGTCATACTCGTATATCCAATCTTTATTTCTTGATCCCCAAGTAGAACTAGAATAAACGAATAAGCTCGATATCTCATATCGACTCATTCGAGCATGGCCATGCATTTTAGTTCTCACCTGATCAAGGGCCAAACACATCTCCTGTTATATAGGAGGGACAAATCCTATCTCGATCAGTCAACATCCCTCTACATAATTCGTAGTGTATCCAATAGTCGCCTTTATAGATTACCCTGTTACGGGTAACGTTTGACGATATCAAGATACATAACTCCTTATGTTGGGATCTCTGATGATCACAAGTCGTAAGGATTGCATACATTATTATCACTATGAGAATTGCATATGACGATCATATAACTATCCATGTTGCATTCTCATGGTGGGTCTGTCCAGTACATCGTTCTCTAACATGTACCCATATGTTGATTTGATATCTCATATCAATGAACAATTCATCGATCAACATATACTAGTCTCTACGTATTATCATTATCCCTATTCATGATAATACTTGACTAGGGACATCTTTAAGAATAATACAATATTATTCTAAGGACATTAACATATATATTAATTCACAATGCACAGTTAAAAGAATAATATATAATAATGAATTGCCAGTCATAAAACCATAAAATTGTATGTCTTAAACAATCATCTAATGACTTGTCTTAGGGCATATCCCAACAAATCTCCCACTTGCACTAAGACCACTCAGACATATACCTAATGCCTAGAGATCTAGTATGACGATCATGCTTCTGCTGTGACAGCGGCTTCGTCAATGGGTCAGATACATTATCATCTGTTGGTACTTTGCATATTTTAACATCTCCCCTTTCAACGATTTCTCGAATGAAATGGAAACGCCTAAGTATGTGCTTGGATCTTTGGTGAGATCTTGGTTCCTTAGCCAATGCGATTGCTCCATTGTTGTCACAATAGAGTTCTATCGGATCTTTGATTCTAGGCACCACTCCAAGTCAGAAATGAACTTCCTCATCCAAACAGCTTCCTTTGCTGCATCCGAGGCAGCAATATACTCAGCTTCCGTTGTAGAATCGGCTACTGTTTCTTGCTTTGAACTCTTCCAGCTCACAGCACCTCCATTCAGGCAATACACATATCCAGATTGCGATCGAAAATCATCTTTGTCGGTTTGGAAGCTTGCATCAGTGTAACCCATTACATTGAGCTCTTCCTCACCTCCATAAATCAAGAATGTATCCTTAGTCCTTCTCAAGTACTTTAGGATATTCTTGACAGCAATCCAGTGACCTTCACCTGGATCAACTTGATATCTGCTCGTCATACTCAAAGCATACGATACATCGGGACGAGTACATATCATGGCATACATGATAGATCCAATAGCTGACGCGTATGGAATCTTACTCATGTGTTGTCTCTCATCTGGTGTTGAAGGACACTGTTCCTTCGAGAGATAAATACCATGTGTCATAGGCACGAATCCTTTCTTGGATTCTTGCATGCTAAACCTTTTAAGCACCTTGTCTATGTATGTACTTTGACTTAGACCAAGAAGCCTTCTCGATCTATCTCTATAGATCTTGATTCCTAATACATATGTGGCTTCTCCCAAGTCTTTCATCGAAAAGCAATTCCCTAGCCAAATCTTTACAGATTGCAAGGCAGGGATATCATTTCCAATAAGAAGTATGTCATCTACATACAACACTAGGAAAATGATTACGCTCCCACTGACCTTCTTGTAGACACAAGGTTCATCTTCATTTTTGATAAAACCAAACTCTTTGATTGCCTCATCAAAACGAAGATTCCAACTCCGAGAAGCTTGCTTCAATCCATAAATGGATCGTTGTAGCTTGCATATCTTTCCAGCATCCTTTGGATCGACAAAACCCTCGGGCTGTGTCATGTACACATCCTCGAGCAGATTTCCATTAAGGAAAGCTGTTTTGACATCCATCTGCCAGATTTCATAATCATGAAATGCAGCTATTGCAAGTAAGATCCTTATGGATTTAACCATGGCAACTGGTGAAAAGGTTTCATCATAGTCAATACCATGAATTTGTTTGAATCCTTTTGCAACCAGCCGACCTTTATAGGTTTGTACGTTACCATCCATATCGGTCTTTTTCTTGAAAATTCATTTGCACCCTATGGGTCGTACCCCTTCAGGTGGATCAACCAAAGTCCATACTTGGTTTGCATACATGGATTCCATCTCAGATTTCATGGCCTCTTGCCATTTCTCAGAATCATTGCCCATTATAGCTTGTTGATAAGATGACGGCTCATCCTCATCAATAAGTAGTAAGTCACCTTGTTGAGTCACAAGAAATCCATATCTCTGTGGCTCCCGGTGTTCTCTTACAGACCTACGTTGGGCTTGTGTCTCTTGAGCAGGTGCTTCTTCCACAACAGCTTGCGGTGCCTGCTCTGTTTCCATCTCAATCTCAGGTTCAGTGTTTTCTTGTGGTTGAACTTCACTAAGTTCTATTTTTCTCCCACTGGTTTTTCTAGAAATAAATTCTCTTTCAAGAAATACACCAGTCCGAGCAACAACTACTTTGTTCTCGGTGGGATAATAGAAATAGTATCCTTTCGTTTCCTTAGGATACCCCACAAATAAACACTTATCAGATTTGGGTCCAAGTTTGTTAGTGGCGTGACGTCTAACGAAAGCCTCACAACCCCAAATCTTCATAAAAGACATACTAGGACGCTTCCCAGTCCATATCTCATATGGTGTCTTTTCCACTGATTTAGATGGAACACGGTTCAGTAAGAAAATCGCTGTTTCTAGAGCGTGTCCCCAAAACAATATCGGAAGATCTGCATGACTCATCATTGATCTAACCATGTCTAACAAGGTTCGATTTCTCCTCTCGGATACACCATTCCATTGTGGAGTATACGGAGGAGTGAGTTGTGGGACTATCCCACATTCTTTTAGATAGTCATGAAACTCTTGGTTTAAGTATTCTCCTCCTCGATCTGATCGAAGGATTTTGATACTCTTGCCAAGTTGGTTTTGTACTTCATTCTTGAAATCTTTGAACTTTTCAAAGGTTTCATGTTTATGTTTCATTAGGTACACATACCCATATCTACTGAGGTCATCAGTAAATGTAACGAAGTATTGAAAACCACCTCTAGCTTGTGTACTTATTGGTCCACATACATCACTATGTATTAGTCCCAATAAAACATTTGCCCTTTCAATTTGTCCCTTGAAACGGGCTTTAGTCATCTTGCCCATTAAACAAGATTCGCATGTTTCATATGATTCAAAATCAAATGAATCTAATACTCCATCCTTATGAAGTTTAGATATGCGGTTCTCGTTTATGTGGCCCAAGCGACAGTGCCAGAGATAAGTCGGATTACAATCATTATTTTTAATCCTTTTAGTATTTATGTTATAGATAGGCATATCAAGATTTAATACATAAAGACCATTCACCATTTGTGCACTTGCATAAAACATATCATTTAAATAAATAGAACAACAATTGTCCTTTATTATAAATGAAAAACCATACTTGTCTAAACAAGAAAAAAAAATGTTTTTAGTAATTGAAGGCACAAAATAACAGTCTTTTAAAATCAATGATAAACCAGAAGGTAAAACTAAATGATAATCTCCTATAGCTAATGCAGCAACTCTTGCTCCATTTCCAACTCGGAGATCAACTTCACCTTTTGCCAACGTCCTACTCCTTTTGAGATCCTGCACATTTACACAAATGTGAGATCCACATCCAGTATCTAATACCCATGATGAAGAAGTAGATAAATTGACTTCTATAACAAAAATACCTGAAGCGGAAGTCACACTTCCTTTCTTTAGATCCTCCAGATATACTTTGCAGTTTCTTTTCCAATGGCCGGTCTCACCGCAATGGAAACAGTTCCCTTCCTTTGCTATCCCTCCCTTTGGCTTCAGTGCAGAAGACTTTGGCTTAGATTTAGCAAAGACCTTCTTTGCTTTCTTGTTGCCTTTAGCTTTGGCCCTTCATTTGCCCTTATTCACAATAAGGACATTTGTGGCCTTAGTCTTCTTAGTATTTGCTTCATATGTTCTCAACATACCAAGCAACTGTGGTAGAGTCTTTTCCATGTCAGTCATACTACAAATTGACTGAAGCTCTCAGGCAAGGATTGCAAGATTACATCGGTGGCCAACTCTTGGTCCAATGGAAAACCTAGCTTGTCCAGATTCTCAATGTACCCAATCATCTTGAGCACATGAGTTCCAATTAAGCTTCCTTCTACCATCCTGCACTGAAATAACGCCTTAGAGACGTCATACCTCTCTTGTCTTGCTTGTTGTTGGTACAACTGCTTTAAGTGTTCGATCATATCGAACGCCTCCATTTCCTCATGTTGCTTCTGAAGCTCAGAGTTCATGGTGGCAAGCATGAGGCACCCAACATCAAGTGCGTCACTCTGATGCTTCTTGTAAGCATCTTTTTCAGCTCTTGTAGCTGTTAGGGGAGGTTCCTCAGCGGGCAAGGGTTCCTCTAGGACATATTGTTTCTTTTCTTGTTTGAGGACTATCCTCAAGTTCCTATGCCAGTCTAGGAAATTCGTCCCATTTAATTTGTCCTTCTCAAGGACCGATCGCAGTGATAAAGTGCTAGTAACGTTGTTAGTTGCCATGGATATCTACAATATAAATATGCAAAATAAGTTTATGATTTAAATCATTTAACATGGTCTTATATTAAATGATACTCCCACTATTTTGTTTGAAAAATATCAACCCTCGAAACCTTTAGTGGGCCAAGATCCATATTTCGCCTAATCTTGAGTTAGCTTTGGCTAATCGCCCAAGACTCGGTTATTTAGGTAGACAACACTTTGTCAATTACATCACATATAATTCTTGGATAGTTGGACGAACAACACTTTGTTCAATTCATCAAATGAATTAAAATCCAACCCATGCCTCTAGGTTCCCAATCCTATTGAGATAACCTAGTTAAGTCGTACCCAATTAAAGTATAACGGATATCACTTTTATCCTTTCGCGCCTTACTAAGATTGCCACGGTGCTTTGCTTTGGCAAACCCACACATGTACAATCGAAGTTATTGACGAGTACTTTTATTTTGGAAGGCATCTAAAACTTAATATTTTAGAGGGATTTATTGATCTCATGATTAATTTGATAATTTAAAATATGTCCACTACATATAGTTGTATACATATCTACATATATGTGAATACTATTATCAAACTAAAACATAAGATAAATCATGCATCAACATACATAATAAAACGTGACATGGTTATAGCCCCTACTAATGATTTTCTCAAGCCAATGAGAAAATCCTATGAGTCAACCTAAGGTAACTTCACAAGCACCTTCCTTTGGCTCCAATTTGTGAATGGCCTCCTCATCCCGGCACGATGCTCCATCTTCATTGATCACCATCAATAAAATAAACTACACTATTTACAAGATATAGAATTCCTCGATTCACATTCGAGGGGAACATATGGGAGGGATTACATTTAGAATGAAATAGAGAAAGGAACGACACGCAGGTCGTATTATAAAATACAAACATCCACAAATCCTATCTAATAGGTCAAAGGGCTATAACCACGCACCATGATCAAACAACACATAAAGCATGCATTAACATTTAATTAATTAAATTCTAAACATTTTAAATTTAATTCTAATTAAAACTGTAAAATAATTTTTGAAAAATTATCGTACGCTCGGGACATCTCATGCCACGAACTAAAGCGACTAAGACACGAACCACCATGGTTCGAACCATGAAGCACACGGCTGGACCAATAGTGGGCCTAGGGTTCGAAACCCTAGCCCATGGCCGAGCCATGGCTCGTGCGGAGGGTTCCAAACCCTAGCCGCCTCGCACCTTCATGCATTCTTATGGAATTTTATCGAGCCATCTTGTTTTAGACGTAGGAATTTGTTAGCCACGAGTCACGGTCAGGCTATGCACGGGATTGGCTCAACCATCTCGAGCTAAGGGTTCGAAAAACCTTGCTCTCATGTGGTAAAGTTACTAATCCATGCATGCGTGAACCATTATCGAGTCAAAGAGTTCAAAACTCATCCACGTCTCAAAACTTTAGAAAATAAGGCGATGATGGCCGAGCCATGCACGGCTATTAGGGTTCGAAACCCTAGCCGTCATGAGCTATCCGTCACGTCCAATGGGTTCTAAACCCTAAATAATTTTCGACACTTCCATGCACAATTATTAGCCACAACGACTAAGCCATCTCGAGCCAAGGGTTCGAAAACCCTAGCCCTCATGTGGCTAGCCGTGGTGACATTTGTGATGGTTGTGGCCAAAAATTGATGCTCAATAAATATTATTATTCGCCAATTATATCAAATATAATTATTATGATGATTTTCATAAACTAAAATTAATTTCATATCATATATGAATTTAAACAGTTTTAATAGCATGCAATATTAATTCTAATATGATTAACACAATTTAATCACATAAATCCGATATGAGCCTTGAACCTGGCTCTGATACCACTGTAAGTAATCCTAGGAGCATACAACGCAGCGGAATAAAATTTTAGGATTACAAACCAGCAGATCTATACATAGGTTATCATATCGGATTAAGGTATACGAAGGTCTCACCCTTGTAGCGTGTTTGAAGCAGAATCCACGGAGCAGCACCACGTCCTACGCCTTCTCCGAGTCAATAGCAAAACTCAATGAGTTTTGCCTCAACGGTATCCACACGATCAAATCGAGTGAAGGGATGGTTTAATAACAAGTTGCTAGACAAGTTATTAAACCGATACACGAAGCTAACTCGATTCACAATCAAAAGATGGCTCGAAAACCACCAAGAACCACACGACTTGAAGGAGGCCGAGAGTTCAAGTGTGCGGCCGAGAGCTTATTAGCTTGTGTAGGGTTTTGTGTTATGAAGTTGTCTTTTTAATTAAAACACCTTGCAATCATATTTTATATAATTAATTAAAGGCTTTCATAAAGCCTCATGGGCTTAAGCCCATGATTTAATTAATCATTATGATTATTAATTAAGACTCCTCTTAATTATTTAATTCATCCCATGAATTTAATTTCCCTTCTCGATTTAATCTTTTGTGCGACCCGATAGGATCTTGTAATGTTGGCAGTGACATAAAATCTCATTTTATGTTTCAAGCATTGAGCGGTATCTAGCAAGCACATCAATGCTACCCAAATTACAAGAATGTCAATGACTCGACACAACCTTTAGAATTTGTGATAATATTAATCATGTAACTTAATCCCTTTGTCCTTTGTGTTTAGATTGAACACGAGTCATGGAATAGTCATACTCGTATATCCAATCTTTATTTCTTGATCCCCAAGTAGAACTAGAATAAACGAATAAGCTCGATATCTCATATCGACTCATTCGAGCATGGCCATGCATTTTAGTTCTCACTTGATCAAGGGCCAAACACATCTCCTGTTATATAGGAGGGACAAATCCTATCTCGATCAGTCAACATCCCTCTACATAATTCGTAGTGTATCCAATAGTCGCCTTTATAGATTAACCTGTTACGGGTAACGTTTGACGATATCAAGATACATAACTCCTTATGTTGAGATCTCTGATGATCACAAGTCGTAAGGATTGCATACATTATTATCACTATGAGAATTGCATATGACGATCATATAACTATCCATGTTGCATTCTCATGGTGGGTCTGTCCAGTACATCGTTCTCTAACATGTACCCATATGTTGATTTGATATCTCATATCAATGAACAATTCATCGATCAACATATACTAGTCTCTACGTATTATCATTATCCCTATTCATGATAATACTTGACTAGGGACATCTTTAAGAATAATACAATATTATTCTAAGGACATTAACATATATATTAATTCACAATGCACAGTTAAAAGAATAATATATAATAATGAATTGCCAGTCATAAAACCATAAACATTGTATGTCTTAAACAATCATCTAATGACTTGTTTTAGGGCATATCCCAACAGCGATCGCGTGAGATATGACGATCGATCGCTGAAAAGCAGAATATTTTGAAGATCGATCGTTGAGAAACATAACATTTTGGCGATCGATAACGTGAGACTGGCGATCGTTCGCGAGGGCAATTATTTGAAAATTGTTATATTTTCATAAAAAAATTTATTGAGGCCTATTATAACATTATAAATCGTTGATATTCATATAGCACCATCACAGGGGACAGAACAGAGATGTGGTTAAGCATTGACTCCTGATTTTCTATCTTTTGTACAACACGACAGGTACATGTTGATGTACGAGTATTGATGCTACAGTCCCGCTGTATGTATGGTTATGTGGTGATGCCTATATACTTGTGATTGGGATATGAGATTGTTGTACATATTGCTATTAAGGCATATGATTGATGCCGTGAGGCATAATGCCGTTGTGCATGAGAAATGATTGTTATAACATGTGAGGACGAAAATATGATATGTGCTGCTAATATGGGACGTGAAGGCTGAGTCACTGACATATTGAACAAGGAGGCAATATCATATATGTCCCTTTATAATAGGATGATGAATGAGACATGCCATAATATAACTGCATTTTGTATTAGTTGATGCTTGTACAGGAACAATCACAGATGAGTGCATTAAATACAGGAATACATTTGATGTAGTATTTTATATTCTTTTGGTTAGTGATGTATTGTACAGAAACAATCAAAGTTGAGATGTTAATGCTTATATTTAGTATTTTGCATTCTTATTGATATTGGATTGTGATGATCACATCGATCAATATTTATAGTGTGTGGTTGTTTCTGTAGGGACTCATAGACGGAGGAGGCCGGATTGTAAGTCTATCTTCTGCTGCTAGGCGCATTACTGATTGAGATATGAACTTATTAGGAGTTTATGAAATGTAAATGATGTAAATTAGTCATGTTTGAAACTAATGTAATAACTGACATAGTAATACTCTTATTCAGTGTGAGTTTTATCTTAATCCTATTTTATATCAGTTTAATGATGTGACACATATTGAGGATTAAGTAGCGAGGCCCCACATAAATTGAATTCTTTGTGCTCACTCTTTTAAAATATTAATTGAATATTGCCAAAATTTACGCTAATAAATATCTGATACTGATATATCCATAAGACCCGAACATCATGTTACTATGTGCACATGACTCGTACATACATATAGACACATTTTTAACTGTCTTAGCTATTTTATAATCAAGATTTTGTACGAGAAATTGTTATTTTATTGCTAAATAAGCTTCATATTAGCCCTTGTTGGATAAAATAATTAGATAGAATAGATAATTTGTTTATTTTCTAACAACTTCACATTATTTTCTTTGTAAATTTGTCATCCTACTAATTTCTCATAACTTCCACACAAATCATCGTAATTTTGTTTTTATTTGTAGATGACTGTTATTTCCGATCAACATTAAGAATGTTTTAAAGTTGATGTTAGGATCGGAATAGTGTATAGAATGGGGGGTTGAATAAACATTAGACTCAAATTCTAAATTCTTCAAAATGCAGCAGACTGATAATACTGCAGTAAGGTCTCAATTGATTGCAAGTCGGTAGACAACTAAAAATAGTGCGGAAGGTATCTACCGGACTTGTGAGTATAGAACTGATCGGTACACACTAAGAGAGTAGAGTAAGGCGCATAAAGTAAATGAGACAGGAGTTATTTCTGGAAGTTCGAAGCACAAACGCTTCTACGTCTCCCATTATTCATTTGCATGAAGGTTACACTAGATGACTTTGGGTTACACTTTTTAGTATACAACCTTCGTAGGCACCCACAAAGATTTGCCTAAACTCCTAGCAATACAATAATCACACAGATTACCAGATCATTTTTTCTTTACAACACTCTTACTAAATGTAAAACTTTATTTTTTCTTAGAGTGTTAACGAGCAATAGACTTGAATGTTTAGATCTTCTTGATCCCAATATGGCTTCGATACAGCTCTTGCAAAACTTTTAGAATATCTCAGTAAATGTTCTTGAATAGTTGTTTTGCTTGTTTTTTTTAATGTAGTTGATTTCACGAGTTGGAGTGTTGAGAGCTTTCTTCATTCTGTTCTTCGGCGTATTTATAGACTTGAAGTCTAATGGCAACTATTCTTTAAATGGAAAGAACCGCGTAAAATCAGCTTCCTAATTTTCATCCAAATTCCTTTAGTCTTCTTTCCAATTTTGTTAAACAACGGCTAGTTCAATCTGATGAGAATGGTGGCGCTGATATTGTAGTGCGGTGCTCTTTGTACCTTTGTCATAGTGAACATGTTCGAGTTTTGTCCTGTTGCCGTATAAGTCTGCTGACTTCTCCTTGAAGATTTTAGTTTGCTGTACTAAATGTTTTTTCCATCGTCTGTTGGTTACTCATTAGTTACTTAGTCTGTTGGACTAAGGTCAACTAATGTCTTCGACTATCTGCTGGTATCTCCTAGAGATTTGTGGACTTAGATACTCTGTTCCATTAGACCTCTATTCTCTGCATCCGGTAGATGATGACTTCTACTCTTTGTTCCGAGTTGATGATATCTTCTATTCTTTGTACCCGGTAGATGATATCTTCTATTCTTTGTACCCGGTAGACGATAGTAGAGTCAATCGATGCAGTAGACGCTCTAAGCAGTAGACGTTTGTTATCACCAAAACTTAGAAATGTTTTCCCAACAATTTCTCCCTTTTTGGTGATGACAAAACTTGGCAGTGGAGACTTAACTTGAACGTCGATCAGCAGATATACCTGTTAAGACTTAAGAAGATAACAGTGGAGAGCAGCAATTTATGTGTTAGTTAAATAAGCAGATTACGAGTAGTAATCAAACTGAACATTTAAAAAGAACATCATTTATATATAAAATGATCTCTGCTTACAATTCTTACAACAATCCTTACAAAGAAAGCCAACTTGAGAAACATAGCCAGTAGAGCAGATTCTGGACATAGATAATATTCCTAATATCTGATCCTGGCTAGTTTCTGGGGTAATTACAAGGGGAGAAAAAGTACAATACAGAAAATTCTTACAAAGAAAACCTAAGTAAAAACCTAAGTTATCTTCAATGTAATCAGCTGCTCAGTATCATCTGCCTTCCCCCTTTTTGTCATCACACCCCATTCATCTCCTTATGAGATTCCAGGCTGGTGAGACACATACCACCAAATCCTGAAATTCATGTAAGAGCTAGGCAGAGGGGTGTTAGATAAGTAATCAACCCATGTCGGGTTGAAGTAGATAACTAATAAACCCACGAAGAAGGATTGCAGAAGTTTGCAAGAATTTAAACTTAAAATGATATTTAGCCATGTTTAGAGTTAGTGAATGTGAAGCAGCGAAGGTTAGTATATATAGCCAAAATGCGGCATTATTATCTACTGTGGATTGATATGACACATTGATCCGTGTCATTCAATTCTGAAGTAAGTTGCAGAAGATAAGGATGGAACATAAAACTTTATTAAAGGAGATGTAAAGAAAACAACAATGCAAAATAAAGAATACATTACTAGGGGCGCCCAAACCAAGGTCTAGTCCGGTCAATGTCTTCTGGGGTGTCATAAGGTGGTTGTCTTGAAGATAGTGTCCTCTGCTGGTTTGAGGGTTGCGGTGGAGGTTGAGATCTCTCTTGGATCGGAGGTCTTTGCTGGGGTGACTGATCTCTACCAGCAGATACCCTGCGAGCCGGAGGTAGATCTAGTCTGGAGTGCTCTTGTTGTCTACTGGATGACGGTAGCCCTGGTCTTGAACGTGTGACTGTTGGCATACTGCTACTCAAATCTTCTAATTGAGACGCGAAGGATGCTTGCATATTGTTCAATTGTTCAGAAAATTTCTTATTCATGTCTTCAATCTTTCCTCCATGCTCCATTGTTGGTTGAGTTCTAGTCTGGTTTGGCCTTGTGATGCCTAGAACTAAATTATCTTAATTAAATTGAGTTGATGGGTCAATTAAGGAATAATTATGAATAATTATCGTTTTGCCTTTGGACTCGGTTTTGGGGTAAACCGATTATGGTTAGATTATGTGATTTAATCATGACATGTAACATGTGAGATTTATTAGTTAATTTGGAATTGGTGAAATGAATTAAGATGACATGTGTTAGAGGTAAATATACATGTTAGTGTATATCGTGTGGATGAGTTGATTTGAGTATGTATTGAAATTAATAAAGATATAATTGGGATGCTCGCCATATTGTGATAATAAGTTAATTAACTGTGGTAAAATGAATTTGAGGCTTGGAATTAGAATAAATCGAGTTTGGGTGAAAAATCATAGTATAAATGTTTTTGTGGATGATTGTTAAATAAAACATTGTGAGGGGACTTTTGTGCAATTTTTGGAAGACTTAATTTAAGTATTGATGGTGTACCATTACTCCACATAGCACCAACCATTTCCTTCTGTCCCATTTTCACGCTAAAAATCGCCCTTCCCATTCTTGGTGGACAAATTTCTTCCAACTTGGATTTTTGTTGAAGAAAACTTGGGGTAAGTATACTTCAATGCTTTAGAAGTGTTTTTAGTTGCATTTGGGGAAGATTTGAGCATTCTTGATAGTAATTTTGTTTTAGAAGCATGAATTTTGATGGGTTTGTAGGTTGTGTGGATTGTGGTGTGAAACTTGAATTATTTTATTATTCACTACATGTTTTTGTTGATTGGTAAAGATTGTGGTGTTTTAGTTGAATGTGCTTGTTGGTATTGGTGTTTGGGTAGGTTTTGAGGTGTTAAAAATGGTGATTTTTGAGTTTCAGGGTTCTACCGATCGATCAGTAGAGTGTCGTTGCCAAAAATAAAAAATCTGGGTTTACCGATCGATCGGTAGAAGTTACCGATCGATCGGTAAGGTTGATTAAAAAAAACTTCTCCTTAAATTTTTAGGAGCTTGTATTGGTACATTGATGATAAATTCGTGCATTTGAGATTTTTATATTGTGCATAATGGCTATGCTATTAGAATGATGTTTAATGATTAAATGCCTTATTAATGAATGTCTATTATATTGTTGAATTCATGTAGAGTCTACTCAGACCACTGGTCATAGGAGGATACTTTGATATCAATCTTGAACAATTGATATGGTTGATTATTACGCGTATTTAGGCTTTGATTTATATATATTTTCGTGTAGATTCCGTGAAGATGTTATGATTTTTTGTATTTATTTGCTTGTTTCAGGAATCTAGGTGGAATATGGAAGAATTGAGCTACAAGGAAGAAAACGGATCAAATCAAGCCAATAAATGAAGAATTTGAGTTTTGGAACTCTCGATCGATCGGAACAACCTTCTCGATCGATCGACACGGGCAGAAAGTTGAAAAGAAATTGAGAAGAAATCTCGATCGATCGGAAGATTCATCTCGATCGATCTAGAGAGGCAGAGAAGTTAAGACTCGGACGCTGAAGGCTCTCGATCGATCGAGATGTAAGGACCGATCGATCGAGACAGAGATTTTTCTGAAAATAAAACTCTTGATTTGGTCTGATTTTTTGGAAACAATTCCATATCCACTTCTCTATAAATAAGGAAAAGAGGAAAGTTCTAAAATGAGGAGAAAATGTTTGAAAAAATGTGGTCTGGAACGGTCGATCGATCGGAGACATAATCTCGATCGATCGACCATGAGTTGCAAAAATTAAGATTTTTTTATGGAGTCGCCGATTTCTCGAGTGACTTGTCTCGATCGGTCGAGGAAAGTTTTAAAATGAGGAGAAAATGTTCTGTCTCGCTCGATCGGTCGAGCAGCATCTCTCGATCGATCGAGCGACAGATAATTTGGTTTTTAACTCGATTCCATCAGAAAAAAAACTCAATTTTCCAAAATTTCCAAGAAAAAAATCGCCCCTTTTAACCTAATTCCCAAATTTCTTCTTCCAATCTCCCCATACACTCACAAATCTTGCAATTTAAGCCTCCAAATTTCATCTAATCAAGTTTTTGCTACTGATTTGAAGATTTACAACTGAAATTGGGAGATTGCATCAACAAGGAGGAATTCAAGCACATTCCAAACCATCACCTAGATTTACTTGGTATATGGTCTCAACTCTTCTCTATATCCATAATTTAGTGAATACTGTTGTTTGGATATATAAGGTTGAAGTTTTTGGTGTTTTTGGAAATTAAGTAGTTGAATTGTGGGGAAGTGAAAGGTTGGTTGGTAAGAGTTGTACATTCTTGCTGTGGTTTGTGATATTGGTGATTGTTGTTGTGGTTGGGAGTGACAAAGTAAGATTTGTTAATTGATCAAATGGTGCCAAAGAGGAAGCAAAATCAAGTCGAAGCCACTACTTCGGCTGCCGATTATGATGAGAAGCGCTTTGTGAATTCTGTTGCGGCGGAATTGTACCCTAGCTATCACCGCAAACCCCTCAGTCGCGAAAGGGGAATGAGTTTGGATAAGCTTGAACGCCCAGTCATTCAAGAAGCTAGGCGACGGGGGTGGTTTGAATTCACCCAACACCCAATTGATGCGGTGGTCCCGGTAGTAAGGGAGTTTTATGCTAATTTGAGGACGGTCCACCCCAATTCAAGTGAGGTTGTATTTGTCCGGGGTAAGGATATTGAATATGACCGGTTCAAGTTGAATGCAATTTTTAGGATGCCATCTATAAATAACAGTGATTACCAAGCGTTCAAAACAAGCCACATCAATTATGACGAGGTAATTTCTGTAATCGGTATCGAGGGAGTTGATTGGCAGAGAAATAGCAATGGAGAGCCTCAATTGGTCATGAAGAAACATCTGAAGCCAGAGGCACAAGCTTGGTTCTCTTTTATAGCCGCCCGGGTCATGCCATCGACCCACACTTCGGAGGTTACTAAGGAGAGAGTTGCCTTGGTATATGCCATACTTATAGGGCAATCGGTGGATTTGGGGCATATTATCAATGAACTTATCTGTGACATCGGTAGGAATCCACCCACCTCTGCATTGCCTTTTCCATCGACTATCACAAAACTTTGCAAGAGAGGTGGAATGAAGTGGGACACCGATGAGGAGCTCCTACCACCTAAAGGACCAATTGTGGTGATGGGCCACCACCTCCTACAGGCCGACGAAGGGCCGAGCCACGACCTCGAGCAGCAGACATGCTGGAGCATCCTCTTCTTCCGCTGCAGAGCATACATCGATTACCTTGGACTCCCTTCACAGGGATCTCCAAGACCTCCGCCTGGAGCAGCAGGGCATCCAGAACTTGCAACGGGAACTACAGTGGGGCCAAGCACAGATAAGTGAGCACCTGCAATACCAATGTGCATGGATAATGCCTTGGCCCAAGGCTTCCCATATATACAGTTCCCGCCTGAGCGCAATTTCGACCATTCCCGCCATACCATCATCCACCGCCACCGGAATATCCGCCACACCCACCATACCAGCCTGAGGAGCCATCTGACCCAGTACCACCTCCGGAGCATGATGAGGACGACGATTACTGACGATCGTCGTCGAGGTATGTGCTTTGCCTTTGTATTTATTGTTTACCATACATTGAGGGCAATGCATGTACTAAGTTTGGGGGGGTGTTTAATGGTTTCTGCTAATTGTCTTGTGTTACTTCCTTGCATAATCTAGCATGAGATTGCATGAGATTAGGTCGTTTTTGGGCATATAAAATTTTTTTTCTTGAAAATGAGTTCATCATTTAGAAATAATGAATTAGACCTGCAATGGTATTACATGATAATATTAATCCCCATCTCAACTAAAGTCTTAAAGATTTTGACTTGTTTGTGAATATCTTAGGTAAAGTTAATATTTCAAAAATTGAGGAACTTATTGAGCACTTTTGGCTCATGATTGAGTGAATTGTATATTGGAACAATTTGTTAACTATGACTTATCTTGAGGATCTTGAAACACTTTAGAATCTACTTGAGAGCACTTTGAGGCGAAATTTTATAGTTAGGAACTAGACTTGGAAATGATTTAGGCGATCTTTGGACCGTTTGAGCCTTTCAAGCTTACCACGTTGATATCAATCTATAGTTCCCTAATTTGAGCCTAATTGATAAAAGAATGGAGTATGTTTGACATACTATTAGCCCCCATTCAACATTTTTTTTTGCAACCTCATTATACCCACCTACTTGAGCCTAAATGGAAGATTTTATCTTGACCCTAAGGGAGTATAATGAGTCTCATTAGATGCACTTGAATTGCTAAACTTTGATGAGCTTATTGTTAAAAAGTGATGAATGAGAAAAGAAAAAGATAGAAAGAGCCTTGAAAAAATTGAATAAATAAGACCCAAAGTGGCCAAGGCTAGAAAAAAGAAGAGAAACTCAAAATGTGCTAAATATTTGAATCTTCTATGATTATACTCTCTTCTTTGTATTTCCCTATCTTTTATTTGAAGCCAAACACATAGGCCAAACATTACAAGCTTTAAAAGACCTATTAATCCAAGTCTAGGGAATAACTACATTAGTGGAGAAATGTTTGAAAAGTAGGCTTATGAAGTGTTTAAAAGAAAATCTTGATTTTGAGTTTAATAGCACTTTTTGATCCTAAAAGTATATATGAAACTCATGATTGACATGGACACACACGCACGTTCCGCTTTTGCGATTTATTGCTTGGCTTAGGAGAAAACACTTCTTGTTAATTTTTGGATAGACTTTTGATTGAAGAGTTAGTGGGATTTCTGAGCTTCTACGTTTGAGTTGCTAAGTTAATTCATTCAAAGAATTGATGATGAACTTTGCATTTTGATCTTAATGTTTGCTCGAGGACGATCAAATCTAAGTTTGGGGGAGTTGATAGGGTTGATTATTACCCGTATTTAGGCTTTGATTTATATATATTTTCATGTAGATTCCGTGAAGATGTTATGCTTTTTGGTATTTATTTGCTTGTTTCAGGAATCTAGGTGGAATATGGAAGAATTGAGCTACAAGGAAGAAAACAGATCATATCAAGCCAATAAATGAAGAATTTGAGTTTTGGAACTCTCGATCGATCGGAACAACCTTCTCGATCGATAGACACGGGCAGAAAGTTGAAAAGAAATTGAGAAGAAATCTCGATCGATCGGAAGATTCATCTCGATCGATCGAGATAGGCAGAGAAGTTAAGACTCGGACGCTGAAGGCTCTCGATCGATCGAGACGTAAGGACCGATCGATCGAGACAGAGATTTTTCTTGAAATAAAACTCTTGATGTGGTCTGATTTTTTGGAACAATTCCATATCTCCCCTCCTCTATAAATAAGGAAAAGAGGCACGAAAATTGCATGCACTATTAAGAGTATTATCAGACCTAATTCCATAATTCTCACCCGCCTTTTATCTCCGGAAGAACAAGGTTGAAGAATCCGTTGAAGAGCAAGGAAGGAAGCGAGAGAAGAAAGATCGTTCAACGCACGGAGTCGCTCCTACGTTTATCGTATTCTAAACTTTAGATTAATTTTATTTTCATATATTTGATGTTTTATAGGTCGAGAGACGATTAAACAATCTTGTGAATTTGATTTGAATTTAATCTGGTTTATTCTATCAAGTTTAAGGGATTTTGTGTTTAAATCTTTGATTGGGCTGTGTTTGAGTGAATCAATATCTTTTGTTCATGAATTATATGCTTCATGCTTTCGAAGAGTAGCTACCTTTGATTGAAATTTGTGAATTATAATTGAGATCGAGAGATAAAAGTATAATACGCTAAAATAATTCATGTTGTATGTTTAAGAATTAGATCGAGAGATGAAATTAGATACGTGGTCACTTTAAATTGAAAGATTTGAAGATCAACGGTTTTCACGAGATTATTCGGTATTAAATTTGTTTAAGTGAACGAGAGTTACTTGCATCAATTTATTGCTAGTTTCAATACAGCTCGAGAGAGTGTATTGATTATATTCGGAATTCCGTCACCTTAAGAATTGATTGATAAGTAGTTGTTTTAACAAACCAATCATTGATGACGCACAATTGAACGAACATCTTGATAGATTTCTTGAGCGGAATTCCTTCGCATCTTCAAAGGAGTTGTGTTAGTTTTGAGTTTTTAATTTTTTAGCTTAATTAATTATTTAATCATCCTTTTCGTAGGCTAAATATAATTTGACTTTATTTGATACTTATACGTTAGTCCATGTGGGTTCGACATCCTTACTTATAATATCACTATACTAAAACTTGACACCGTGTACTTGCGGTAGAATCGCTACACTGAGAAATTTTCTGTTTAAAAATAAGCGATCAACAATGAATTAACGTTCTAAATATGGAACCTTAGAAATGAAGAGATGATAAATACTTGAGTTAGATGATAACTCGAATGAACAAAGACGTTTGGCTTGTGGTGTAGCATATGGAGGCATGCTTAGAATAGATAATAATGTTGTTGATATTGATAGCTTTTGTTGAGTAATTATCATTGAATTGATATCGAAATAGATAATTTACAAGACTCCGGTTGTCGAGAGTGACTGTCTCGTCGACAACTTTAAGGTACGTAGTGACGTACGAGCAGATATGTCATGTAGTAGTACTAAGATAATGCATTTATGTGATATCAATTATGAACTGTAATATGCGATTATGTGAAATCCTAGTATGTTAATATTGTTTAGTGCTTGTGGCACTGTGGATACGTAAGTTTACATAATCCGAATACATGAGTTGAGTTTTGGATGACGATGGCATGTGGGATATGGGGAACCATTGAGAATGATCTTGATAATAGGCATGATTGCCTTTAAATTGTGTTTGTTATGATTGTGAGATAAGTAATGTATTGTTAATGAAACGATTTATCTTGGTGGTGAATACCATGGTAATTAATATTATGAACTTGATGATTCTGGATTTGTGGAATATTCAGGGAGTATACCTTATAGATTATTAATAATCTTACTTTGTTGCATTTCAATTTTGTATATTGATCTAAGTATGACTTTTGAGTTGGAGTGTGCTCACCCTGTGTTAGTGCTGTTTCTATTGAAACAGGTAAACAAGTATGACATGGATTTGAGAGATTAGTTCGAGCTATGGAATGAGAAGGCTCTCAGGAGTGAGGTACCAATACTGGTATTGGTTATGTGACTGTATAAGTAGATACACATTCATTTATTAAAGGCTCGTGTGTGAGCAACATGAAAATGTGTATATGGTCTGTATAAATATGTTTTGAGATCTCTCTTTTATATTTGGGTGTTACGTGGGATTTAATTGAGGAATAAATTGCATAATGAATTGAGAACATATATAAGTGCATTATAAAGTGTATATGTTAATGTGATGTGTTGGCGGAACTCCGATGAAAATTTTGTAGAGGTTATGTTATAAGTACGAAGCATGTAATGAAAATTCCCTAATGATACAAATTATGCACGAATGACAATGATAAATGCACTAATGATGAGATTAGGAGTTGATGTCCTACATTAGTGGTATCAGAGCAGTGGTAAGCTCTTCGGGCCATCTAAGGGACTAGGTAGTATTGAAAGAACTGAATAGAGTATTATTTATACATGATTGTGGTTTTGTGCTCGTGTGGTGCGACAATTATGTGCTTCTATCAATATTTTGTGATATGAAGCAAGGGAGATTTGTGTTGTTGCTAACCATCGTGGTTGCAGGATCGTATAAAATATGAGGAACATGGTGATGAGAAATAATCGCTAATGCCAACAACTGAAGGATGGAATGTTTGTGGAGTGCAATAAACTGGTAGTGTATCTAATAGTATATCATTGACTTATGTGGAATGATGCGTCGTTAAGTGAACTAGGAAGAATATACTATATTGATAGATTTCATTGTTGATAGTAACTTGATTTAGTTGCTAATGAAAGATCAAATGAATTTTTGAGGGGATTGTGCACATGATATATATATATATATATATATATATATTATATTTATATACAATGCTGGGAAGTCTGCTTTTGCAGAAATCAGAAAAAATAAAGATATGAGATATGAGACCTGATGACAAGAAATGGTGAACAATATTGTACTGTTGATATGGGACAAGGAACGAAATAATGACCGGTGTGGTTGTGTTGTGAATATGAGAATGCACGTATATATTGATTTATACATACGCATTGATATTTGTATTGTGATTGTGATAAATGAGAATTGATATGTGATTTGATATGTTGGATTTATCGATGAGATTTATATAAGTGCGGTCATTGATGGAGAAAAGTGCTACATGTGATGTGAGTCACCTCTTGAGTCCGAAAGGAGCAAAGTGCTACATACATGTGAGTCACCTCTTGAGTCCGAAAGGAAAAAAATGATGCATGTGATGTGAGTCACCTTTTGAGTCCGAAAGGAGCAAAGTGCTACATACATGTGAGCAACCTCTTGAGTCCAAAAGGAGCAAAGTGCTTCATGAGATGTGACTCACCTCTTGATTCCAAAAGGAGTAAAGTGCTACATACATGTAAGTCACCTCTTGAGTTCAAAAGGAGCAAAGTTTTGCATGAGATGTGAGTCATCTCTTGAGTCCGAAAGGAGCAAAGTGCTACATACATGTGAGTCGCCTCTTGTGTCCAAGATAATGGTGCTAATATGGCAAAACAATGAGTATTATTGGACCATCATATTATTGACGATGAGTATTATTGGACCACCATGTTATTGACGATGAGTATTATTGGATCGTCATGTTATTGACGATGAGTATTATTCGACCGTCATGGTATTGACGATGAGTATTATTGGATCTCTATTATACTAGCGATGAATATATCAATATGTGTATTGATGTGAAATTATATTTTGTGGAATATTATGTTGAGAATGGACAATTTAAAGGATCAAGTGTGGATCCACTGGGTACAGAAACTGTTAATACATCTTATTGTGTTAAGTGTGTCGTTTTTTCATTGCGATTATGAATATTATGTGTTCCTGTAGGGGCGATGAGATTTGCGTGCCCGTGGTTGCGATGAGATTTGGGGTGTCCTTGGTGGAAATAATATTATGTAGTGCTGCTATTGTGTTAGCAATGAATATTGATGATATGATGATTGCAGATGGCAGTGAATGTTGCATGATACACACCTATATTATTGTTCCTTGGATACTTGTGATGTAGACCCAGTGTGATATCCCTGAAATTAATCATGTGCTTTACGGTTTCTAATAATAATTATGGTGTTATGATTATTATTGTGGTTGGGAAATGTATAGATGCGGTGGGCATGAACCGATATTACATTTAAAGGTGCATGTGATGCATAGTGAGAAATGATGTTTTGGTATGATAGATTGGGCTTAGTTCTAGTGATGTAGAAAAAGCATGTTATGGCGTATTTTATTGAGTAAATGCTTTAAAATATCATATTGGGATATTTTACTACTTCATGCTAATTGTTTGGTAATCATTTTAATAAATCTCACACTTTTATCAACTTACCCTCTTATTCTTCTTTATCCCCATCACTCACTCTTAACCACTCAACTCTCCCCTTTCACTTATCGCCTAACACCCACACTCATCGCCTAACCCACAAGGAAGAGGAGAAACTTTGGTTGCTTGATTCCTTGCTTGTTTTGAAGCTATAGTGGTAAGCAATCTTCCTTGCTAGGTAATTGAGCATGATTAGTTGAGTTAGGGGTTTATGGATTTGGGGGAAAACGATTGTGTGGGGTTGGATATGAATGTGGTAGTTTTATGTTTATTAATGTTGTGATTTGAGATATATGATGTGTTGGGTTGAGGAATTATTGTTGAGTTGTGGTGTATTTGTTTATGGCATGGTTTTATGCTCAAAAATGGTGTTTTTCCGGAAATTTTGCGGTGACCGATCGATCGGTGCAAGTGCGTAGCGATGGGTAAATATTTGAGTATTTACCGATCGATCAGTATGAGCGACCGATCGATCGGTGGTGGCTAGCGATCGATCGGTGCAAGTGAGTAGCGATGGGTAAATATTTTAGTATTTACCGATCGACCGGTATGAGCGACCGATCGATCGACGGCGGCTAGAGATCGATCGGTGGCTTAGACCGATCGATCGGTACAAAGCCGTTCGAAAATCAGAAATTCGGATATTTACCGATCGATCGGTAATGGTGACCGATCGATCGGTAGAGCGATATTGTTGAAATGTCATTTTATGTTCTCTTTTGAGTTTCAGGGAACTTTTATCGACCCATCGTGATTACATTGTTGGGATTTTTGGTAGTAGACTATTTATTTGGCTTCTAATATTGGATCGTGCGATTATGTAGAGCATTCCCATGTGGCACCACAACAAAGGAGATAAAGTCCTACGATATTCCATCTTTTGGAAAGGTACGTAGGAAGGCCTACGGGCACCAAACGGTAACATGTATTTTGTATAATATTGGATTATGTATTGAGGTTGCACATGTATGTTGGATTATGCATTGTGGTTGCATATACATGTTGGATTATGCATTATGGTTGCATACATATATGTTGAATGCTTGGTGCACATCCCATGAGTCATTGTTATATTCGAGTGATGATTTTAAATGCTTTCCCGCTGTCATTCGAAGCGATGATAGAATACTTACAGCTGTCATATCGTAGCGAGAAAAGAATATTTGCCGCTAAAATATTGAAGCGATGGTAAATGCCGCATGTCACATTTAAAGCGAAGTTATTCGATGCCGCTGATATGTCGAAGCGAGGGGTATTAGTGACGCGGTCATGACAAGCGAGGTGCATTAAAATACACTGTTATAACAAGACTAGGGATGGTTATTGATATTAATGAAATTGTTATATGTCATGACATTTGTGCAACCGTAATATAATCCATTGATTATAATTATGAGTTATGGTACAAGGACAACCAAATGGAGCGTTTAAATGCATTGGAATACAGGAAGTGTTTTGTATTTACGGTTTATGCATTTACTCATTATAATCATATTGTGATAAATATGGATTATTATATGCTCATGGTTTGGGGTTGTTCCTATAGGTACATTTTGGCACTGAGGGCTAAGGACCAGGTTGATGCGGTGAGCTTTGTGAGGAGTGCTATTTGTATAGAAGGACATGATTATTTTGTATAGTCTCTACTCTAGGGGTAGTGTAAAGCTATAGTAACATTCATTTTGCGGGAATGTAATTAATCCTTTTAGGAATTTTATTTTTGGCACTGTAATCCTTAAGCTCAAGGCATCAACATGAACCTTATATCTGATTTATGCATGTGTAGCTCTCCTTATGCTTTTAATCCACACTTAAGGTAGCAAGGACTTACATTAGTGGTATCAGAGCTAGGTTAGAGAACAGGGATTGAACGAAGGGTAGAAACAATTGGAAAGGTGTTCACATTTGAGCATGTTCATGCATTTGGATGCGTATTTGAGTATATGTGCATTACACTATCATGCTTGTGACATTGTTTCTCATATTGACTAACGAACTAGTATATGAATTGTTTCTGGTTTATTGTCATTAACCCCTGTATTACAGCATGGCAGGCAGAAATCCTGAACACCTCAATGAGGAGGTGGGTGATGTAGGGAGTGTAAATGCTAGTATTGCTCAGACTAATCCTCTGCCGCCACCGGCTGTGAGCGTGGAACGATAGCGCAGCTACTATTACCCGGAGAACTGAGTCTGACACATTTTTTGACCTTCCATCCACCCCACTTTGAGGGAACTGCGGCAGGAGAGGAAGCAGAGGAATGGCTTGAGAGGATTGAGCAGATCTTTGTGTCTGCATCCTGTGCTAAGACTGCCTGGTTGAGGCTAGCAGAATTTCAATTAGCCAACTATCTTCCATGTGGTGGAAGATGACTGTTATGGAGTTAAGGGCTCAAGGGATATTGGTGGAATGGAGTTTGTTTAAGACCCGGTTTCTGAACCGGTACTTTTCTGCGGATGCTAGACAGATGAAGGAAGACGAGTTCACCAATTTAAAGTAGGGTAACATGACTATTTCTGACTATGCTATGCAATACTCATCACTGTTGAGGTATGTACCTCACATTACTACGAATGGACATGCCAAGATGCGGCATTTTCTGAAAGTCTTGAGGCTGGAACTGTTTGATCGGGTTATCTCCAACAACCCCAGCTCCTTTGATTATGCTCTTATAAGAGCAGAACTAGCAGATATTGAAGTTGGTGCTTACACAGATGTCGTGCCCCCGCAAGTTCCATCACAGAGACCAGTATTTGATAGCTTGAGGCCACGAGGAGAATCATTTAAACCTCGTGGCGCTTCTTCTTCATCTCGGTTTAGTGGGAAGCGGTCTAATAATTTGAAGCCGGGATATCGAAGGAGCAATGCACCGACCAACCGAGGGTCAACACAAGGGATTAGAATAGGGGAAACAAGATGCGATAATTGTGGAGGACCACACTTGTCACGTGACTGTCCGGCTTGTTACAGTTGTGGCAAGATGGGCCACATTGCTTGGTATTACCCCAACCGAGGGAGACAGTGTGATATCCCCGAAATAATTAATTGCAATTTGGGCATTAATTATGTTTATATGATTAATTATGGTGATAATTGATTTATATGCTGGATTTAATTATCATGTTGAAATGCTTAGTCACATGGTGGGCGTGACCCGGGGATGCATTTCGGGATGTATATTGTGCATGTGGGAAAATTGGGTATTAACATGGTTTATTCATGTTGGTTGTTAATTATTTGGAAAGCATGAATTTGTTGGGAGTTTGTTGCATTTTCGTAAAATGCTTTTAAAATACCATGTCGGAGTATTTTATACATCTTGTTAATTGTTGGGGTACAATTTTAATTAACCTATATAAGCCATTACCCCACTATAACCACCTCACTTTATCCTTCACTCTTTAAATCCCCAACTCACTCTCCCCAACCCTAACCTCACCATTTTCGACTTTGACTTCAAACTGGAGGAGAAATCCTTGCAAAAACTTGATTTGTGGATTTTGTTGTGAAATTTGGAGTCCTCAAGAGGTATGGAACCCTCCTTGAAGTTTTAATGGTGTTTGGTTTTGATTTGGGTTGCTATTTGAGTTTTATATGGGTTTGTTTTGGGTATGTATTATTTTTGGTTGGGGGATTAGATTTATGGGTGTATGAGGATGTTTATTGAAGGTTTTTAGTGGTTTTGTATTGTTGATGTGTTGGTATTTGAGTTTGTTTGATTTGGGGAGGAAGGTAGGTGAATAGTGCCCGAAAATCGCATGTACAGGTCTCGGCGATCGATCGGGACATTCTCCCAATCGATCGCGAACTACAGGGGAGAAGGCAGTAGCCTTCCGCGATCGAGCGAGTTTGGCGCGATCGATCGCCGAGGTCGCGATCGATCGGAACAAACTCGGCGATCGATCGCGGATTGATTTTTTTTGTTGGCCGAGACAGTGTGATCTCGCGATCGATCGGGGCTATATGGCGATCGATCGCGAGACACCAAAATGTGTGTTTTTGGTTATTTTTGTGGGATTTTTGGTATTGGACTATTATTTGGTTCTAATATTGGTTTGTGTGAATGTGTAGAACCATCCCATGTGGCAACACAGCCAAGAAGTGAAGTCCTACCACATCCTACTTTTTGGAAAGGTACGTAGAGGACGTACGGGCACCCAACGGTACATGTATCTATTATACTCATTGATTATGCATTGTAGATGCGAGTATATATGGAATTGTGCATTATGGATGCAAATACATGTTGAGTTATGCATGATGATTGTATATGCATATAATGATTATTGGTGCACGTCCCATGAGTCATGGTTATCACCTTGATGATTTTAATGCTTGCCGCTATTTAATTGGCGCCGCTAAATGTGAAGCGAGGGGTGGGAGTGCCGCATGTCACATTGAAGCGTGGTTATCATATGAGGCGAGGAAAGAATATTTGCCGCTAAAATGTGGAGCGAGGGGTGGGAGTACGCATGTCCATTGAAGCGAGGTTATTCTATGCCGCTTATATGTGAAGCGAGGGGTATTAAAATACATTGTGATGAACAGACTAGGGATTGGTAATTGATGAATGTGAAATGGTGTTATGTCATGACATGTGTGAACCATTAAATAATCTATTGATTATACTCATGAGTTATGGTACAGGGACAACCAAAAAGGGAGCGTTTAAAATGCATGGGAAAAACAGGAAGTGTTTTATTACGGTTTATGCATTTACACCTTATATTCATATTGTGTTGAATATGGATTATTATATGCTCATGTTTTGGGGGTTGTCCTTGTAGGTACATTTTGGCATAAAAAAAAGGGCTAAGGCGGGTTGAGGTGGTGAGCTCGTGAAGAACGCTTTTGATAGGAAGGACAAGATTATTTTTATATAGTATCTACTCTAGGAGTAGTGTAAAGCTATAGGGAACAACATTCATTTGATTAAGAATGTAATTAATACATTGGATAGTCCTTAACTTGTCATGTAATTCTTAAGGCTCAAAGTCTCAACACGAACTTTTAAACTCTGATAATGCATGTTAGCTCTATTTATGCCTTTAATCCGCACTTAAGGAACTAGGGTCCTTACAGACAGTCAGACTTAGGTCGATCAGACCAAGATTTGATGATAGGACAGTACAGCAGAGGCAACCAGTGATGCCTCAACAGTCGGTAGGTCAGGCGATGGAGCTACCTCAAGGGCAGGTTTAGCTTTGACTAGGGAGTAGGCTGCGGCGGCACCAGAGGAAGTGATTGCTGGTACGTGTCATTTATTTATGTACCCCGCTTTTATTTTGATCGATACATGTGCCTCCCACTCTTTTATATCTATGGATTTTGTGGAAAGACATCATGTGTGCCCGTCTCCGTTGCCCAAGCCTCTTATGGTCTCGACACCCACTGGGAAGAATGTGATTGCCGACCGGTTACTTTCTGACTGCATCATTTATTATGAGGGCAATGAGCTGAAGACGTATTTGATTGTTCTGGGTTATGTCAGATTTCATTGCATTGTGGGCATCAATGTTGTGATGCCCGGGAATTAACGGTGTTAATCCCAGAGTAGTATTGATCCTTAATGGGTTTTAATTGTGGCAATTATGTATTAATTGCGGTATTGGGACTCCCGGGGATTTTAAATCCGGTATTTGGAGTCGTTGGATCCAAGGGATGAGATTGTATTCTCATCGTGGTGATAACCTTGGAATTTGGTTTTTGGTGGGATTTGGGGTCCGGAGAACTCTGTATTGGGGCTAGTAATGGAAATAGAGATTGTGAGGTAATTATTGAAAACAAATGATTTTTAATGAGACATGATGTATTTGTGGAGGGATTGATATTTTGGAGTTTTAGTACTATATATATACCAAGTAGACTCAGTATTCCGTCATTGCACGGATTCCCTCTATCTCTGCGTCCAACCCTTTCCCCCATTTCCCATCTTTTCTCCCTTGGAGGAGAAATCGCTGGTAGCTTGGCTCGAGAGCCGGTTTTCTCAAAGATAATCAGGTATTAATCTTCCCATCGTCCTTGTTGAAAGGCCTCTCTACCTTAACAGTGTTATGAACAAGCAAATAGGGCCAACATGCATTAAAAGATAAGTTATGGTTCCGGTTGTAGCCTTGAGCTAACAGGATTACAGGCCAAAATAAAATTTCAAGAGCTAATTAATTACATTCCCAATAATGAATGTTAATGCTATACATTTACACTACTCCTAGACTAGAGACTATCCAAAAATCCTGTATCCTAATTCTTTAATTCTCCTCGTAGCTCACTGCCTCAACCCGGCCCATAGCCCTCAAATCCAAAAGGTGTACCTATAGGAACAACTCACCATGAGCATATACATCACTATTCAAGAAAATCCAAGCACAATAACATAATTAACTGCATGAGATATGTTTGTATGAATGCTCCCTGAGTTACCAGATTAGCACATTTTCATTGTTGTTCCTGTTTCATGAACTCATGCACAAAATCATTAGTTCACAATATATTGATCGATATCACGTTCCAGTTATAACCACAATTTTCCACATTAATCACTAGAAATGTGACAGTTCCGGTCCTGATACAACAGCGGAATTTTAGGACCCCTCGCGTCGACATAGAGCGGCATCATATGATATCCCTCGCTTCGACAATGACAGCGGCATGTACATCGCTTCGACATGACAGCGGCAAATATCATATTACCATCGCTTCATATGACAGCGGCAAGTACCTCCCTCGCTCGGAGATAACAGCTACCGGAACATTCATCAATTCTCACACAATAATCAAACACAATAGTTGATTCCATTATCATGATATAATACTATCATTTCACATATTCCATCACGTGTAAGGACTCACTATCCATGATATACATAATCAAAAGCGTAACACGTTTTACCGTCCGATGCTCGTACGTCTCACTACGTACCTTAGTCTCAAAAGTGGAGAAGTTGAATAACTTTATCTCCTTGACGTTGGTGGTACCTGGATGGTTCTACACAACCATACAAATCAATATTAGAAGCCAATTATAGCCAAATACCAAAAATTCATCAAAATTCATCATTTCCAACTTTTAAACAGTGGCGATCGATCGCTTAAAACATGGCGATCGATCGCCTGATTGTTCGCTTCGCGGCGATCGATCGCTTTATTTGAGGCGATCGATCGCCTGCTGTGCAAAATCGCTACTGGCCATCGGCGATCGATCGCGCTATTTGAGGCGATCGATCGCCCACACTCGTTTTGCCCACTGTCTCTCGACGATCGATTCCTGCTTTTGTAGCAATCGATCGCCACAACCAGTGGCCGCGATTTTCACCATTTTTGCACATTAAATCCTTCACCAACCTCAACAACACTTATACCAACAACTCAAAAACATAAAAAACACTTTAAACCTTCAATCCACATCATTAAACAACTCCAAAATCCTACACCCAACCACAAATCATATTCACCCAAAACAAACCCATTTTCAAACTTAAATATCAACCCAAAATCAAAATAAACTACACAAAAACAACAAGGAATGATATATATCCTCCCTAGGCCTCAAATCTTACCAAGAATCACAAGAACAAAGTTTTTGTAAGAACTCCTCTTCCACCTTGAAGACCAACTCGAAAATGAGAGAAAATGGTGGGTTTGAGAGTGTTGGGGATTTTAAAAAGTAAGGGTTAAAGTGAAAGAAAGGTATAGTGGGGTTTTGAGAGTTGTTAATTAAATTTTGCACCCCACTAATTATCATGATGTATAAAATACCCCAACATGGTATTTTAAAAGCATTTTACAAAAATGCACCAACTTCCAATAAATCCATATTTCCACATAATTGACAACCAATACAATTTAATCATGCTAACACCCCATTTCCAACACATAATCAATTATCACCATAATTAATCACGTAAACATAATTAATGCCTTAATTGCAATTAATCATTTCGGGGACATCACATTACTCCCATACTTATAAGATTTCGACCTCGAAATCGCATGCACTTACCCCAAGAGAACTAAATATAAATCACATACCAGAAAATAGTTCCGGGTAATGCTGCACCATATGTTGCTCCGTCTCCCACGTGGCCTCCTCGACACCCCTACGATCCCACTGAACCTTTACCATCGGTATACCCTTGCTCCGAAGTCTGCGATCCTCTCGATCCAGAATTCTGACCGGTCGTTCCACGTAGGACACATCTGAACCCAACTGAACCTCTGAAGGCTGTAAAACATGAGACGGATATGGCTCATACTTCCGCAACATAGAGACATGAAAGACGTCATGTATACCGGACAATGACGGCGGCAGAGCCAGACGGTAAGCCAAAGTACCGATGCGCTGCAATATCTCATATGGCCCAACATACCACGGAGACAACTTCCCGCGCATACCAGAACGAACTACACCTCTGAAAGGTGAAATTTTCAAGAAGACTTTATCTCCCACTTGGAATTCTAACGGTCGCCGCCGTTTATTAGCGTAGGCCGCTTGCCTATCCTGGGCCGCTTTCATTTTCTGACGGATCACTTTGATTTTCTCTTCCATTTCTCGAATCAAGTCCGGTCCTCCGACCGTCTTACTAGTCAAGTCCTCCCAGTACAACGGTGATCACAACGTAGACCGTAAAGAGCCTCAAATGGAGCCATCTGAATGCTCGCCTGGTAGCTGTTATTATAAGAGAACTCTACCAGTGGTACTGAATCTTGCCAGGGAGTATCAAACTCTAATACATATGCCCTCAACATATCTTCGAGCATCTGTATGGTACACTCTGTCTGACCATCTGTCTGAGGGTGATAAGTCGTGCTCAGTCTCACCTCCGTACCCAAAGCTGACTGAAGACCTTCCCAAAAATGTGATGTGAACCGGGGGTCTCTGTCAGACACAATCGAGACTGGAATTCCATGTAACCTTACCACGTCTCGTACATACAATTGAGCCATCCTTAAGTATGTGTACGACATACAATACGGGATGAAGTGAGCCACTTTAATCAATCTATCCACGATCACCCAGATCGCATCAAATCCCGAGGCAGTCCTTGGCAAGTGGGTCGCGAAGTCCACATATATGTGTTCCCACTTCCACTCCGGTATCTCCAAACTTTTCAACTCGCCACCGGGCCTCTGCCTCTCCGCTTTTACTTGCTGACAAATCAGGCACTTCTTGACGAATTTGATGACGTCTCTTTTCATCCGTCTCCACCAAAACTGGTCACACAAGTCCTTGTACATCTTTCTCCCACCTGGATGTATGCTAAACATGCTGCTATGAGCACGATGCAAGATCCCTTGACGCAACTCCGGTGCCCTCGGCACTACCCAACGGTTACCAAGCCTCAAGGAACCATTTTCTGCCACTCTGAACTTTGATTATTGACCCAGACGCAAATATGATAACCACCTCTGCACCTCAACGTCTGTTATCCGAGCCTTCCTGATAGATTCAAAGATGTCCGGTTCTGCCAATAGGGTCGATACATGTACGGTGATGCATCTACATCAAAGTCATATCGCAGATGACAACAGGAAGTCATCATGGCTGATAACTGAATAACATCCTCCGTGGTGTACTTCACCTTCCTACTCAAAGCATCAGCTGTCAGGTTCGCCTTCCCCGGATGGTACTCTATCTCACAGTCATAGTCCTTGAGCAAGTCCATCCACCTCCTCTGCCTCATATTCAGCTCCGCTTGGGTGAATAGGAACTTCAAGCTCTTATGATCCGTGTAAATGGTAAATGAAGTACTATAAAGATAATGCCGCCAAATTTTCAAGGCGAAAATGATAGCCGCCAGTTCCAAATCATGAACCGGGTACCTGGTCTCACGAGGCTTCAACTGCCTTGAAGCATAAGCTACCACGTGCTTATCCTGCATCATTACACAGCCCAAACCCTGCAGCGATGCATCCGTGTACAAAGCAAACCTCTCGTTCTCCGAAGGGATTACTAGAACAGGTGCTGTAGTCAACCGGTGTTTCAACTCTTGGAAGCTCTGCTCACATGCCTCAGACCATAAAAACGGAACCCCTTTCTGAGTCAACTGCGTCAACGGCTTAGCGATCTTAGAGAAACCCTCGATGAAACGTCGATAATAACCCGCTAAACCAAGGAAGCTCCGGATCTCGGGCACAGATGTAGGCGCAGATCAATCCATCACTGCCTCCACCTTTCTGGGATCACAGATATCCCATCACTAGAGATCACATGCCCCAAAAATACCACGCTGCTCAACCAAAATTCACACTTGCTCAGCTTGGCATACAACTGATTGTCCCTAAGAATCTGGAGCACTGTCCTCAAATGATTCTTGTGTTCTTCCTCACTCCGAGAATAGATAAGTATATCGTCAATAAATACTATGACGAACCGATCAAGGTACGGTTGGAATACTCGGTTCATCAAGCTCATAAAAATAGCCGGGGCATTTGTCACTCCAAACGGCATGACCAAAAACTCATAATGACCTGTCTTCTGCACATCTTCCCCCCTAACTCGAATCTGATGGTACCCCGACCTCAAATCAATTTTACTATACAACCTCGTGCCCTGCAACTGATCAAATAAGTCATCGATCCGCGGAAGAGGGTACTTATTCTTCACTGTGGCCTTGTTCAATTGTCTCTAATCGATGCACAGACGCATCGATCCATCTTTCTTTTTCACAAATAATACAGGCGCACCCCAAGGCGATACGCTGGGGCGTATATAACCCTTATCAAGGAGTTCCTGAAGCTGCTCCTTCAACTCCCTTAATTCTGTCGGTGCCATCCTGTAAGGGGCACGAGAAATAGCGGATGTCCCCGGTAGTAGTTCAATCCCAAACTCGACTTCCCTAACCAGTGGGAATCCGGGTATCTCCTTCCTGGAATACATCGGCAAACTCGGCGACTACGGGTCTATCCTCGACTCTTAACTCTTCCTTCTTTCCAGCAATGTCAATGGCATAAATAAGGTAACCCAAATGCCCACGTTCCAATAACTGAGCCATCTTGATAGCCGATATCAATGGGATGCTCGAGCGGGAACCATCCCCATAAAAAGTCCACTGAACCCCCAAATCGGATCTGAACCGAACTGTTCTCTGTCTGCAGTCCACCACTGTCTGATACCTATTCAGTACCTCAATACCCACAATGCAGTCAAAGTCTAACATCCCCAGAACAATCAAATCTGACTTCAACTCGTTGCCCTCAAAATAAATGAGGCCGTCAACAACAAACTGATCAGCAATCATACTCTTTCCAGCGGGTGTCGAGACTAGAAGAGGCGTGGGCGACGGAGACGTGCATATGCAGTGCCTCTCCACAAAACTCGTCGACACAAAGGAGTGTGACGCACCTGTATCTATCAAGATAAAAGCAGGGTGCGTAAATAAATGACACGTACCCGCTATCACTTCTTCTGGAGCCGCTGTAGCCTGATCGCTGGTCAGAGCGTACACTTGTCCTTGAGGTGGCCCCAACGGCTGACCTCCCAATGGTCTCGGTACAAACGGTGGTCTTTGTTGCACTGCCCTGTCTAAAGGTCTCCCCATAGTATTCTGTGGCCCTCCCCGGTTAGGACAATTCCGGGCCAAATGACCATGTTTACCACACTCATAACAAGCGGAGCATCCTTTCACCGAGTGGGGTCCTCCGCACAGAAAACACTTAACTTTCCCAAAACTGCCCGCTTGAGACTGTCCCCTATGAGGCGGGGCATCACTTCCACGAGCATCAGCCATCTTCCACTAAATCTGGAAGCTGATGAGTTTCCCCTTGTCTTAAAATGGTCGCCCCTTGGTTTCAAGTTTTCAGGGGTCGATCTCTGTGGTGGTGCTGGAGGTGGTGCTACAATCGGATACGCACCCACTCCCAATTCTGCCAACTCAGCCCGTGCAAGGGCGTCATCAAAACAAGTAGGGCCATAAGTGATCACCCTATCATACAACTCCGGCCTCAAGCCCTTCATGTTCCTCATCTTCGCTTGAGTACTGGTGGCGATATGAGGTACATATCTAAGTAAAGAACAGTAGTGGAGAGCATAGTCTGACACCGGCATAGTACCTTGCTTTAAATTAGTAAACTCATCCTCTTTAGCCTGACGTGCAGCAGCTGAGAAGTATCGGGTCAGAAATTGAGTTCTAAACAATTTCCAGTTTATTTCCTGACCCTGAGCCTCCCGATCAATCACTGTGGTCTTCCACCACATTAGCGCCTTTTTGGCCAGTTGGAATTCTGCTAGCCTTATCCAGGCTGTCTTTGCACACGGGGCGGCTACAAATATCTGTTATATCCTCTCCAACCATTCCTCGGCCCGTTCCCCTGTTTTAGTCCCTTCAAATGTCGGGGGTCGATATGCTAGGAATTGAGTCAAACTCAGTTCTCCCGGCAATAACTGCTGTTCGGACGGCTCTTCTCCAAAGCTGGTGGTGGTAGGGGATTCGCGCGCCCAACACTTGCATTGACACTTATTGCATCACCTATGTCGATATTTGCTGCCATACTGCAACACAAGGGTTAACAATGACACCAAAAGCAGTTCATATAATACATCGTTAGCAAACATGAGTAACAATGACCACAACATGTTAGTATAACATTTATATACTCATAATGCACTAAACATGTATAAAAGAGTACCTAGTCAACCTATTGCTAAGGCTACCCTTCGTTCATTCCAGGGTTCTCTAACCACTGCTCTGATACCACTAATGTAAGGCCTCTCTACCTTAACAGTGTTATGAACAAGCAAATAGGGCCAACATGCATTAAAAGATAAGTTATGGTTCCGGTTGTAGCCTTGAGCTAACAGGATTACAGGCCAAAATAAAATTTCAAGAGCTAATTAATTACATTCCCAATAATGAATGTTAATGCTATAGATTTACACTACTCATAGAGTAGAGACTATCCAAAAATCTTGTATCCTAATTCTTTAATTCTCCTCGTAGCTCACTGCCTCAACCCGGCCCATAGCCCTCCAATCCAAAATGTGTACCTACAGGAACAACTCACCATGAGCATATACATCACTATTCAACAAAATCCAAGCACAATAACATAATTAATTGCATGAGATATGTTTGTATGAATGCTCCCTGAATTACCACATTAGCAAATTTTCATTGTTGTTCCTGTTTCATAAACTCATGCACAAAATCATTAGTTCACAATATATTGATCGATATCACGTTCCAGTTATAACCGCAATTTTCCACATTAATCACTAGAAAGGTGACTGTTCCGGTCCTGATACAACATCGGAATTTTAGGACCCCTCGCTTCGACATAGAGCGGCATCATATGATATCCTTCGCTTCGACAATGACAGCGGCATGTACATCGCTTCGACATGACAGCGGCAAATATCATATTACCATCGTTTCATATGACAGCGGCAAGTACCTCCCTCGCTCGGAGATAACAGCTACCGGAACATTCATCAATTCTCACACAATAATCAAACACAGTAGTTGATTCCATTATCATGATATAATACTATCATTTCACATATTCCATCACGTGTAAGGACTCACTATCCATGATATACATAATCAAAAGCGTAACACGTTTTACCGTCCGATGCTCGTACGTCTCACTACGTACCTTAGTCTCAAAAGTGGAGAAGTTGAATAACTTTATCTCCTTGACGTTGTTGGTACCTGTGATGGTTATACACAACCATACAAATCAATATTAGAAGCCAATTATAGCCAAATACCAAAAAATCATCAAAATTCATCATTTCCAACTTTTAAACAGTGGCGATCGATCACTTAAAACATGGCGATCGATCGCCTGATTGTTCACTTCGCGGCGATCGATCGCTTCATTTGAGGCGATCGATCGCCTGCTGTGCAAAATCGCTACTGGCCATCGGCGATCGATCGCGCTATTTGAGGCGATCGATCGCCCACACTCGTTTTGCCCACTGTCTCTCGGCGATCGATCGCTGCTTTTGTAGCGATCGATCTTCACAACCAGTGGCCGCGATTTTCACCATTTTTACACATTAAATCCTTCACCAACCTCAACAACACTTATACCAACAACTCAAAAACATAAAAACACTTTAAACCTTCAATCCACATCATTAAACAACCCCAAAATCCTACACCCAACCACAAATCATACTCACCCAAAACAAACCCATTTTCAAACTTAAATATCAACCAAAATCAAAATAAACTACACAAAAACAATAAGGAATGATATATATCCTTCCTAGGCCTCAAATCTTACCAAGAATCACAAGAACAAAGTTTTTGTAAGAACTCCTCTTCCACCTTGTGGTAGGGTTTGAGAGTGTTGGGGATTTAAAAGTAAGGGTTAAAGTGAAAGAAAAAGGTATAGTGGGGTTTTGAGAGTTATTAATTAAATTTTGCACCCCACTAATTATCATGATGTATAAAATACCCCAACATGGTATTTTAAAAGCATTTTACAAAAATGCACCAACTTCCACTAAATCCATATTTCCACATAATTAACAACCAATACAATTTAATCATGTTAACACCCCATTTCCCAACACATAAATCAATTATCACCATAATTAATCACGTAAACATAATTAATGTCTTAATTGCAATTAATCATTTCGGGGACATCACACTTGTCTTCGATTTGGTAGTAGTATTGTAGAGTTTGGTTGAGTTTTGGGTTGGTCATGGAATTTGGGGATTTTTGGTTAAAATCCAAAGTTGAGTTTTTGGAGTTTTTATTTGTTTTAAATGGTGTATTTGAAGTGTTGAAGGTGTATGGGGTGTTGGTTTTGAGTTTGGGTGTGAAAAACACCATTGAAGCTCAATTTTTTCGGAAAACCCGCAGGTTGCGATCGCTCGCGGCTTGGCGCCGATCAATGGCGACATGTTACTGATTTTGGGGTGACGGTGAACAGTCACGGCGATCGATCGCGAGGAATGGGCGATCGATCACGGAGGTCTTGGCGATCGATCGCTAGTTATGGCGATCGATCACGGCATGCTTTTTTCGGATAGTGGGTTCTCGCGATCGATCGCGAGGCGGTTGCGATCGACCGCGACCCTATTTCCTTGGTTTATTTGAAATTTTTGAAAATGTCGGGATTTTGGAGTCGAGGTTTAATTAGCCAATTTTCGGGGCAATGTCTACATTCCAACGGGAATGCTATACCTTTAAAATGGAAAGGTTGGAGCCAAGTTCTAATAAAAAAATTGGAATACTCGATTTATTACTTGGTTAATCTTTGAACTTAAAATGGAATATTTTTGGGTATTATGCATGCTTAGCCGGAGTCTTTTAAAAATGGTTAATCGTCATGGATTGACGATATTTTGGAAATTGTGAACGTGCTTAGACACGTGGTTGCATGCTCATAAATAATTGTGAATTATTTACTGTGTTTAGCACGTAATTCATTGGATCACGGGACTAGGGCAAGGTTGGACTCAGACTACGAAATTATAAGGTACGTATGACGTACGAGCATAACCCTTTTATATAATTGCAATTGTTGAATGCATGGTATACATTATATTGCAATAAATGGATGGATATGGGGAATTATATGGTGCCGCTCTTGAACGAGCAATGATAGGGATGTTGTCGCTATTGAGCGAACATCGATTATGACGCCGCTATTGTTGAGCATGAGTGGAGTTAAAATGCCACTATTGTGGAGCGAGCTATGTAGTAGAACTATGGAATTATTGGCTAGATATATATGATATCTGTGGTACTTCATTTAATGATTTAATCATATTTGATTTTGGAATTGGTATGGCAGGAATGGTTTTAGTTAGTTAATCAATGTGGTGATTAACTGTCTTTGAGAATTTGATGGTTTTGTTATTTTGAGAACAGGGACAGTACGAGAAATCCTACGTGGTAACGATACTATACAGGGAGTATCCTTTTACATTACAGTTTTATATTCTGTAAATTACGTATTGTGATTATTGGAATGTTGGTATTGGTATGCTCACCCTGTGTGGGGGCTGTCTCTGTTGGGGCAGGTGGTACAGGTGCAGCAATAGCTTTGGAGTTGAGCTCGGGCTGTTGATTTGGGGTACTTCCAGGATTGAAGTACCAGAGCTGGTTGAATAAGTATAACGGTAGAACCAAAGTTGAGATCTAACTATGCATGGGAGGTGCTTCCAGGATCGAAGTACCAGTAACGGTATTTGGTAGAGTATCTTATACATTAGATACACATTCATTCATTGGGTGCTCTCATGTGAGCACGTTTTTATGTGTATATAGAATGTATAAAAGGGCATGGCTTTTCTCTCTTCATTTATTGTTTGTATGCAATTAGATACGGAATTGCTAAATGAACTGAGAGCATGTTAGTGTATTATGAGGGTGCATGCTATGTAAGTGGTCTTGGTTGGGGAATTCGAATATTATGTGGTTCTAATGCAAGAAATTTTCTGGATGGTATATGATGCTATACTTGCATATGGTTTTTCCCCCATGATAATATGATTGTTTGCACAATTACATGGATTAATACACTAATAACGGGATAAGGGCACGGGGGTCCTTACAAATGTACTGAACAGATATCAGGTAGTGGTAGATTGCCGGCAGAGAACGATTCGTTTCCGATCTGATCAGGGGACTCAGTGGACATTTTACGGGAATGGTTCTCGTCAGAAGATTCCGTTGATATCGACTGTTAAAATATCACGGTTATTGGAACGTGGACATACGGGTTATCTTATTTATGCTGTTGATATGGACGAAAAGAAGAAAGAATTGAGGATTGAGGAGATACCCGTAGTTGTGGAGTTTACCGATGTATTTCCTGAGGCAATTCCAATGTTTCTGCCGCGTAGAGAGGTCAAGTTTGGGATTGAGTTGTTACCAAGAACGTCCGCTATTTCTCATGCCCCTTATAGAATGGCACCGACGTAGTTAAGGGAACTGAATGTTCAGCTACAGGAACTTCTAGAGAAGAGATACATACTCCTTAGCGTATCGCCTTGGGGTGCACCGGTTCTGTTTGTAAAAAAGAAAGATGGTTCGATGCGTTTGTGCATCAATTACCGGCAATTGAATAAGGCAATCGTAAAGAACAAGTATCTTCTTTCATGGATTGATGATCTGTTTGCTTAGTTGCAGGGCACGAAACTTCATAGCAAGATTGACTTGAGGTCTGGGTACCATCATATTCGGGTTAGAGAGGAGGATGTTCAGAAGACAACATTTCGGACTCGGTATGGGCACTACGAGTTCTTGGATATGCCGTTCGGAGTGACGAACTCCCCGGCTGTCTTTATGAGTCTGATGAATCCGGTGTTCCAACCATAACTTGATCAGTTGGTCATTATGTTCATCGACGATATTCTTATCTATTCTCGGAGAGAGGAGGAGCACGTGAGACATTTGCAGACAATGCTCCAGATTCTGAGGGATAATCAATTGTTTGCCAAGCTCAGTAAGTGTGAATTCTGGTTGGACAGTGTGGTGTTTCTGGGGCATGTCATCTCTAGCGATGGGATATCAGTGGATCCCAGGAAAGTGGAGGCAGTGATGGAATGGTCTGCGCCTACTTCTGTACCCGAGATTCGGAGTTTTCCTGGTTTGGCCGGGTATTATCGACGCTTTGTCGAGGGATTCTCAAAGATTGCTAAGCCGTTGACACGGTTGACTCAGAAAGAGGTACCATTCTATTGGGCTGAGTCTTGTGAGCAGAGCTTTCAAGAGTTGAAGCACCTGTTGACGACTGCACCCGTATTGGTGATTCCTACGGAGAACAAGATGTTTGTTCTATTTACTGATGCATCACTACAGGGTTTGGGATGTGTACTGATGCAGGATTAGCATGTGGTAGCTTATGCTTCGAGACAACCGAAGCCGCTGAGACCAGATGTGATGTCTGGGGATTAATGGTGTTAATCCCGATGTGACAATAATCCTTAATGGATTTTAATTGTGGCAGTTATGAAATAATTGTGGTCTCGGGACTCTCAGGGATTTTAAATCAGGTATTTGGATTCGTTGGATTCAAGGGATGAGATGGTATTCTCATCGTGGTGATAACCTTGGAATTTGGTCTATGGTGGGATTTGGGGTCCGGAGTACTTTGTACTGGGGCTGGTAATGGAAATTGAGATTGGGAGGTAATTATTGAAAACATATGATTTTTAACGAGTCATGATGTATTTGTGAAGGGATTGGTATTTTGGAGCCTTGATACTATATATACCAATTGGACTCGGTGTTACGGGATAACACAAATCATTTCCCTCCTTCTCTCCCCTCATCCACTCCTTACCCTTCCTCAATTTCCCCTCTTTTTCCCTTGGTGGAAAAATTAGTGGTAGCTTGGCTCGGGAGCCGGATTTATCGAAGATAATCAGGTATTAATCTTCCCCTCATCTTTGTCTTCGATTTGGTAGTGGTATCGTAGAGTTTGGTTGAGGTTTTGGTTGGTTTTGGATTTAGGGATTTTTGGTTAAAAAATATCCAAAGTTGAGTTTTTAGAGCTTTTATTGGCTTCAAATGGTGTATTTGAGGTGTTGAAGGTGTATGGGGTATTGGTTTTGAGTTTGGGTGTTAAAAACACCATGGAAGCTCGAGTTTTTGGAAAATCGCAGGTCGCGATCGATCGCCGAGGGGTGCCGATAAATCGCGACGAGCAGCTTGATTTTTGGTGAAGATGCACAGTGCTGGCGATCGATCGCGAGTGGGTTGGCGATCGATCGCGGAGACTCACGATCGATCGCGATGAATGTAAGGCCCCAACACCTAAACTCGTCATTAGTTCATTTATGACGTCGTATATGTATAAATTTTTCATTTTCTTTTCATTCTTTAAAAAGAATCATTACATGTTTCCCATAATCCCATGACATAAATAATGTTCAACATTATATGATCATCTCTACCAACAAATAGACTCAAAGATTTCGCCCATTACCATCCCCATTACACCACTTTTATATTGTGGACTTTTATGAAAATTTGGGCAGAGTCTCCCCATAAATTGAGCTATCCCAAAATAAACACATTACCAAAATAACTCCCAGCCAGAGAAAACACAATACTTAACAGAATACAAAAACACTAAGTAAATTCCCAGCCAGGGAAGACACCACACTAATAAGACAACAAAAGTGGGTTTCAACACCCTTATACAGTCCATATACAGATACAAGTGCTCACAGAAGAGCAACGAATACCGGATACTCATCCGGATGCATAATTGATATGTTTACCAACAGCTCAACCTCGTACTATGCTTCTGGAAGCATTACCAACAAGGTTCGAGCCTATCACCCCAAAACAACATCGTACCTGTTGTACATGTTTCAACAGAAATAGCCCCCACACAGGGTGAGCATACTCCAACTCAATATTCAATCACAAATCGATATACAATAATCATAATGCAACAGTTTAGATTATTCAAAACTCATAAAATATACTTCCTGTACAATTCCGAGTTTGTATAGCTTCCACGCACTGTTCCTGTTTCAAACTCACGCACATTCAGAATGTCAAGTTTAATATTATCACTGAAAGCGTGATACTCAACGACACTATGAATTCAATACAACAACAATATATTATTTATGCTCAACATAAATAATTCAACATCAATGTACACCTGGTTATCCCACTATCTCATTCTCGACACTTTTCGCTCATGCCCAAGGCATCAATACTCAACTAGTATAATCGGATCACGTACCACCATGTGTCCTTCACACAACACATGTATACACATATTCTTTTCTTTACTCATCTTCTTGGATCACGTATAACTACGTATCTACCAGACTACGCATTTTAAACTCAATTATCAGATTCAATCGATTAACCTGAAACATCATATTCAAATTCATGTGTACATGAATGTGTAGATACTAGATATACCTGCTCGTACGTCACCACGTACCTTATTGTCGACAACATGAACAAGCTATCATCAACGTCCGAAGTCTTGTATAGTGTCTATATCGAATATCAATTCAATATTAGCTCATATTCAAAACAATTAACATCATTAAGCACTCTTCATTTTCATGCTTCATAGTGTACACAAACAAGCCAATAATCCTCTATTTGAGTCATCTCAAACTCAACTATATAGTAAGTAAATTCACAAAATCAAGACAATCTATATTGCTTAAATCAACTATACAGTTAGTTCATAGAATTGTCATTCAAATACTCAATAAAGTCTCCAATTCATGCTATTGCACACATGCCAGTATATTCATTAATATAAACTTTAATATATGTTATAACACCTATTAGCAAGTATCTAGCTCAACCATTCACACATTACACATGCTCAAAGTTATTAGAAATCAAACCATAGACCAATAATCTCCAAAACTCTATCATGATATGAGCCATAAAAGTAGACTTTCTCACTACACAATTAGTAGTGCTTTTGCCAACACTTGAACACCACTTAAGCATATTGTCAAACACCTTATGAGCATGATTTTCAAACAACTTATATGCAAGTTCTTCAAGTTAAAATCAGCCCCTATAAACACTCAGACATCCCCAAAAGTCAAGTCAACTAACATCAGATTCTTCAAACTAAACCAACGAGCATTCGAGTCAAAATGAACCAGCAAATTTTCGAACCAAAAGTAGATAAATCGAACAAAATAGCACCAGATTTTCGAAGTACCTAGCAACAGATTTTTCAAACCAAAATGCAACAGGTTTTTAACCCAAGAATAGCCTAAAATTCGAACTAACTAGCACGCCAATTTCAAACCCAATCAGCAAAGATAATTCGATCAAAAACAGCAAGAAAT
The DNA here is from genome assembly GCA_907163345.1 of Haberlea rhodopensis. Classification (NCBI taxonomy): domain Eukaryota; kingdom Viridiplantae; phylum Streptophyta; class Magnoliopsida; order Lamiales; family Gesneriaceae; genus Haberlea; species Haberlea rhodopensis. The sequence continues at coordinate 533,645 of CAJQUN010000151.1, read as the reverse complement.
CGAGTCAAAGCAGTGGTAAAATCGAGCTCCAAACAGCTAAGCTTTTGAGCCTAAATGGCAACAGGTTTTCGACCACAGGAGGAGAAAAACTCAATCCCAAACACAAGATTTTCGAAACATAAGGTAGCACATTTTGTGTGAGACCCCGATATCTCAAGATACTAATAGGTGCGATTAAGAGAACTAAACATTCATATGAATAAATCAGAGTAATGAGTCATGTTGATTAACCTGAGCTTAAAAGATACAGTACCAAAAATTTCAAAAGGAATTTCACAAATTCCTACAAAAGGTACTACCCTATAGTCTTACTCTACCACAAGTAGAAGCTATACAAAATTTCTCTAACATGCTAATCCTGTAGCACTCCTTACAGCTCGGCTTTTCAACCCCGACCCTGGTTCTCATCATCAAAAGCACCTACAAAGACAACCCCCAACACATGAGCATAACATAATTCATATACCACAAAATATGAATGTAAGACGTAAATGCATAATCATAAAATACAAAGCACTTCCTGTATTTCCATCGCATTTACAATGCTCATTGGTTGTCCCTGTACCACAATTCATAATCAAAACACTATATGAATATATGGCTTCACAAATAAATGTCATGACATATCATCTCTTTTTCTTGAGTCAGTCATCATCAGTTATTTTAATGCTTCTTCGCTTTACAATCTCAAAACAAGCGGTATCTCATCCTCGCTTCTTCATACTAGCGGTATCTCATCATCGCTTAGTATGGTATACCCCGCCTCCATGTGCAAGCGAGCCTCCCCCCTCCCGCTCCACATTTTTAGCGGTCAAGCGTAAGCATTAAACCTTCACTGTGATCACCCCTGACTCGTGGAATACACCTCTTTATTCCACATCACAATATGCAACAACAATGCATAATATGCAACAACAATGCATAATAACATGTATCAACTCTTAATGCATCACATTGCATTCATCATGTGTCAAACAGACAAACATAAGTACATGTTACCGTTGGGATGCCCGTACGTCGCTTACGTACCTTTCCAAAATGTAGTGTGTTGTGGGACTCTATCCCCTGCGCTGTGTAGCTGTCTGTGAAGGCTCTACACCAGTGTACAACACAATATTAGATGTCTCATTACAATCCAATATCAAAATTAAAACAAATTCCACATTTTAAAAAAAAAACACTACCGATCGATCGGTCCTCATCACCGATCGATCGGTGAACTGTTTGCATTTTGGAAAAATGCTACGGCTTTTGCCGATCGATCGGTGTTCTTCACCGATCGATCGGTCGCTCTGTTTCAGCCCAGATTTCCGGAAACTCTTTAACACCGATATTTATGCCTCTTGATCTAACATGTAAGACATACCACATGCCAAACTCAACATGCTAGAAGTTACAATACACTACCCTGAGTGTATTGATATCAAATTTACACCCCAAACATAAACCCACATGCATAAACGTCGACCATTTACACAAGTACTCGATCAACTTTTCTGGAAACAGGGCAACATTTTCATTCCCAGATTTCTTGAGTACTTCATTTCATGCTAGAAAAACTACAACATATTTCATAAATCATGCTCAAATATAAAACGTCCTGGGCTTGACAAGATACCATGCATGTACTCAAATCGAAGGTTCACCCTAAAACCCATCTAACATGCATAATATCACTTCCTCAAAATCACTCCCAGTCCACATTTTTCCCAGAAAAACAGGGCATACTCCTTCCCAGATTTCCGAACACCTTACTTTACATGCTTATTTCTTCAACATAAAACATGTAATATACATAAGGAAAAATGCAGAGAGCTTCATAACAACACCATGTAAGTATTTAAATCGAAGGTTTTAAGAAACCTAAGCTAACATGCCATTTTTCACACCAATAAAAGTATGAACTCAACAACTAAATTTCAAACCCATAAATGGTTTCTCACCCCTTTTTGCTCCGATTTTTGGAAGCTTTCCAAGCAATAAAAATGGAAGATCTCCTCCCTAACTTCCTTAGCAGCTGTTGGACGAATTTTGGGAGAGAATTGGAGTGATTTCAGACATGGAAGGGTTGGGTGAGAGATGGGACAAGGAGTATGGGCAAGCAGCTGGTAGCTGGCAGCAGGGCATGGGTCAAGGCGGGGTGGTTGGGTGGTGGGTTATGTGATGTGTTATGTTTTAGTCTCGGTATTTAGCACGATGTATTAAAATATCCTCACATGATATTTTATAGTATTTTCTCAATAAAATACTTCAATTCCCATTTAAATATGCTTTTACCAAAACAATAATACACACCCCAAAATAATTATGCCACAACCCCAACATCCCAACATATGTCGCATGCGCCCCGAAATGTAACTCCTCAACCATATTAATTCAACCTCATGAATTAACACTAAATCATCATAATATAAATAAATGATTAAAATCACATAATCATTTCGGGGATATCACAATACTCCCCTACTTATAAGATTTCGCCCTCGAAATCAGCATGCACTTACCCAATATAAATAAAACATAAATCACATACCAGAAAATAGTTCTGGATAGTACTGCACCATGTGTCGCTCCGTCTCCCACGTGGCCTCCTCGACACCCCTACGATCCCACTGAACCTTGATCATAGGAATAACTTTGTTTCTCAGCCTGCGATCTGCCCTATCCAAAATCCTGATAGGTCGCTCCACATAGGAAACATCGGACTCAATCTGCACCTCTGAAGGCTGCAACACATGTGAAGGATCCGGCTCATACTTCCTCAGCATAGACACATGGAATACATCGTGTATACCAGACAGAGAAGGCGGTAAAGCTAATCGGTACGCCAGAGTACCCACACGCTGTAAGATCTCATACGGCTCTACATATCTCGGAGACAACTTCCCCCGCATACCAAACCGTACTACGCCTCTGAAAGGTGAGATCTTCAGAAAGACTCTGTCGCCCAACTGAAACTCCAACGGCCTACGCCGCTGATTGGCATACGCTGCCTGTCTGTCCTGAGCTGCCTTCATCTTTTGCCTTATCACTTTTACCTTTTCCTCCATTTCCCGGATCAAATCTGGTCCTCCGACTGATTTGCGATCCCCGTCAACCCAACACAAGGGTGACCTACAACGCCTACTGATCGCTTATTTTTTTTAACAATTAATTCAAATCTAGCGATTTTAGACCGCAAGTGCACGATGTCAAGTTTTAGTATAGATAGGAAGATACGGATTGTCGAACCCACAGGGACTAACAAGTAAGTACCAAAGAAGACACTTTTGACTATATTTAACCTAGATAATTAATTAAATAATTAAACTACTAATTAATTAAAATTAACTACTAATCCAACCAAGTCAATAAAAGTAAACGAGAAAAATCCACAAGATAAGATTATCGAGACTTTGGCTCACCAATGTAATTCTCTACAATTCTCGATTGAATATTCAAATATTTCTAAGGTGACGAGTTCTCCCAATTTATCTAATATACTCTCTCGAGCTATATCAAACCTAATATCAAATTGCAGTAAGTCACTCTCGTGTACTTATTTAACAACTCAATATTGCATAAGATCCATGAAAACTCCTAGCTTTCAATTACTATATATCTATGGCTATCACGCATGTATTTGACGTCATCTCTCGATCTCGGTCTGAAATCCATGTTATGAGTTATTAATTCAGTAACATAAAATCATCTCTCGATCTCAATTACGATACTAACATCATTCAAAGGTGATCAATCCTCTAAAAGCATGAAGAACATAAAACATACGCAAAGAACTATAAGAATTCAATCATTAAATCATAAAATCGAAGGTTCATAACAAAGGATTCGCCTAGCCTCGATAAATAAAATTAGTTCAACATATTAAATCAAAACAAATCAAAACTAAGAATTAAAGACAAAGAAAAACTCCCAGCGTCGACTCCGGTTGTAGATCTTCGCTCCTTATCTTGCTTCCTTCTCGATCGTCTCTTTTTATCGCCTTGTTGGGTTGTTCCAAATCCTAGGATGAAGGGTTGATGAAGGTTGGTGATGGTGATATATGGAAGAAAGATGGAGGTTATGGTGGAGGTTTTTACGTGTGGTTTGTGAAGGAAAAGGGGGCTGTGGTGATGGTGGATGAAGGTGAAGAAAGGTTGGACGTGTGTATGGTGTGGAAGAATGATGGAGGCTATTCCCTAGGTTAAAATCTTCTTGAGTAGGTCTCGTTCCTGCCTTTTAAAAGTCCCGTGCATCAAATAAGGAAAGCAGTCCAAAATTTCCAAAATTCATCAGGCGTAATGACGCCTCCGAAGTGGCGTAGTTACGCCTGTCGATGTGTCAACAATCTGGCTTCCCGCGTGATAGGCGTAATTACGCCTCCAAAGTGGCGTAATTACGCCTGTTGAATTAATTCAATGATGTTTCTTCACCTTTTTTCAGCTTCTGGCGAGTTTTGTATTTTGGCCATAACTTTCTCATATAAACTCCAAATTTGATGAATCACCTGTCCACGCGAAGATAAGAGAAAGTTCTACAACTTTTATATGGACCAAATTTCCAAAACATGGCTCGAACATATAGTAAGTTGAGGTGAAAGGAGCAACATGTGTCTTAGATTCTGGATTTTTCCTCTTTTCTTCAACTTTATTCTTTCTTTCATCATTTTTGGTTCATTTCTTCTACTTTTATGCATTTCAACATTGATTCCTGAAATATAGAAATATATACCATAAACCGTAAAATAATCCAAGAATCAACACCAAAACATATACATATCATAGCCTAAAAACGCGTAATATTCAACCCTATCAACTCCCCCAAACTTATCACTTAATCGTCCTCGATTAAGCATTAAAATCATAAGGTAGAGTTCATTCTTGATATTTGAAACAATTATTTCATGACTTGCTTATTCTCAGAAATCTCATGCACATATACAAAAGTTGACAAGACATGTTTTCTCCTAATTCAAGCAACATATCTCAAAATCCCAACGTGTGTGTGTGCTCTAGTCAATCTCAAGTTTCATGCACATATTCAAGATCAAATCATGCTAATCAACTCAAAGTCGAGATTATCATCAAGCATTACATAGGCCTATTTTCAAACAACTTCTCCACTAATGATAGTTACTCCCTAGACTTGGATCAAAAGGACATTTTAAGCTTGTAATGTAAGGCCTTTGGTGTTGGCTTCAAAGAAAAGATAGGATAAGCGCAAAGAAGAGAGTATAATCATTTACAATTCAAATGTTTTGCACACATCAAGCTTCTCTTCTTTTTCTTTTATAGCCTTGGCCACTTTGGGTCTTATTTAGTCAATCTTTTTCTCAAGGCTTTTTGTCTATCTTTTTCTTTTCTCATTCATCAATTTTTTTCAATAAGCTCATCAAGATATAATAATTCAAGTGCATCGAATGATATTCATTATACTCCCTTAGGGTAAGGATAACTTTTTCATTTAGGCTCAAATAAGGGTAAGTATAATGAGTTTGCCAAGAATGTCGAATGGGGGTCTAATCATATGCAATGCATATACCATTCTTTTTTCAATAAAGCTCAAATGGGACACTAGGGATTGATATGAATCATGGTAAGCTTGAAAGGCTCAAACGTTTCAAAGATCGCCTAGATCATTTCCATGTCAAGTTTGTAACTATAAAATTTCGCCTCAAAGTGTCATCATCAAATAAGTTCTAGGATAGCTCTAAGATGCTCAAGACAAATCATTAAGTTCACAACAATTATCACTATTCAACATGCAATCCACAAGATCATGACTCATTGTGCTCAATATATTCCTCAATCTTGACATGCTAACTCAAATAAGGATATTCATGTACAAGTCCAATTACAAATCAAGTTCATATGCATAGTGAGATCAAAATCCTCATTGAATAGTCACTACTATAATTCATTCTTTTCTCAAGTTTGAACTCATAAAAAAAATTTTTAGCTCATAATAATCGGACGATTCAAGTGTCATTTAAGCACACAACATGTGGTTAAAACAAGTAAAACAAGCAAGCTACTACTCCCCCAAACTTAAATCAAACATTGCCCTCAATGTTTAAAATAATCAAAAGGGAAACAGTGAACTCCCCTGATCAAGACGCTTGCATGAGGGTTGAGGAAGATTCGCTTTTGAAAGCTCCACTGTTGTAGGGTTCATCGCACCAACTAAGTACCTAGCAAGAGAAGAATGCAAATGGTAAAATAGTCGACTTGAGAGATAAACAAAACGAAAATGCAAAAACTGAAAAAGTAAAATAAAACTAAATAACTAAAGGATACGCTTGGGTTGCCTCCCAAGAAGCCCTGATTTTTAGTTGTCGGCTTGACCATCAGAAGCAACCATCAAAGAGCGGCTGCCGCCCATAGTAAGTATCGTATGATACCACTAATGGGTCTTCATTCAGTATGCCCTCAAGATTGGCAAGATTGTAGCAGTGTAAGCTCGTCGCTCCAACAACATTCTTGAATTGGTAGGCATGGGAGAAGGATTCTTGGCTTGGCTTCATATCTTGGAAGATGTAGTGTGGTGAAGTTGGCATCGATGGAACATACGGATCCACATATGGCATAGAACATGTCTCCATCGATGGGCTCAAATCGGAATCTTCGAAGGTCTCTTCCTCTTCCAACATCACACTCGATTCATCTTCATATGGGAACTCGTCGGATGACATCTCTGAAGTATGCTCAATCTCTTGAACAGGCTCAAGTTCCTTTGAATCTTCCACACTAGGAGGATCACTCCCCCAAACTTGGTTGGTTGAGTGATCATCATCATATAACCAAACTCGATTTGTCGCCTCTTGATTTGTAGCCCTCATCTCTTCCTCTTGGTAGATAGTTGAAATTGTTTCAATGAGGACCACCATTTGCTGCTCCAGGTGGCGCATAGAGTTGGTTTGGCACTCCAAACTGTTCTCAGTTGATGCCATGAATCTCACTAAGGTATCCTCTAACTGAGTTGTGACATCTGCAGAACTATCTCTCCTCTCTTCGTGATGTTCAAATGGTTGTGGCATATCAATAGGGTAGTGAAGCTCCGGTGGGTACTGGTGACTCCAACCTTGTAGTGAAGGATCGCAATGCCAGTGATGATTGAAGTCCGCCATATCATTGAACAGGTGCACCACACTGTTCTCATCTCTATCAACCAGGGGACTCCCAGTCACCAGTGCTCCGTTCAATACCCATTCTCGTGTTTGTGCATCCAACCCGTTGAAGAAATATTGCAAGAGAGTATAGTTCAAAAATTTGTGATACCGGAATGTGTTGGCCAATTCATTGAATCTCTCCCAAACAGCGTAGAACGGCTCGGAACTTTGTTGGACAAAGCTTGTGAAGGCTTGTTGATGCAGCATCTCCAAGTACCTCACAAGACAAACAAAACAAAAACAAAATAAATATATAATTATTTTTTTTTCGAAATAAATAAACAAAAAATGGTTAAATTACAGTCAAAGAACCTAGTATGATATTACTAAAGTTAGTCCCCGGCAACGGCGCCAAAAACTTGATCGCTTATTTTTTTTAACAATTAATTCAAATCTTGCGATTTTAGACCGCAAGTGCACGGTGTCAAGTTTTAGTATAGATAGGAAGATACGGATTGTCGAACCCACAGGGACTAACAAGTAAGTACCAAATAAGACACTTTTGACTATATTTAACCTAGATAATTAATTAAATAATTAAACTACTAATTAATTAAAATTAACTACTAATCCAACCAAGTCAATAAAAGTAAACGGGAAAAATCCACAAGATAAGATTATCGAGACTTTGGCTCACCAATGTAATTCCCTACAATTCTCGATTGAATATTCAAATATTTCTAAGGTGACGAGTTCTCCCAATTTATCTAATATACTCTCTCGAGCTATATCAAACCTAATATCAAATTGCAGTAAGTCACTCTCGTGTACTTATTTAACAACTCAATATTGCATAAGATCCATGAAAACTCCTAGCTTTCAATTACTAGATATCTATGGCTATCACGCATGTATTTGACGTCATCTCTCGATCTCGGTCTGAAATCCATGGTATGAGTTATTAATTCAGTATCATAAAATCATCTTTCGATCTCAATTACGATACTAACATCATTCAAAGGTGATCAATCCTCTAAAAGCATGAAGAACATAAAACATACGCAAAGAACTATAAGAATTCAATCATTAAATCATAAAATCGAAGGTTCATAACAAAGGATTCGCCTAGCCTCGATAAATAAAATTAGTTCAACATATTAAATCAAAACAAATCAAAACTAAGAATTAAAGACAAAGAAAAACTCCCAGCGTCGACTCCGGTTGTAGATCTTCGCTCCTTATCTTGCTTCCTTCTCGATCGTCTCTTTTTATCGCCTTGTTGGGTTGTTCCAAATCCTAGGATGAAGGGTTGATGAAGGTTGGTGATGGTGATATATGGAAGAAAGATGGAGGTTATGGTGGAGGTTTTTACGTGTGGTTTGTGAAGGAAAAGGGGGCTGTGGTGATGGTGGATGAAGGTGAAGAAAGGTTGGACGTGTGTATGGTGTGGAAGAATGATGGAGGCTATTCCCTAGGTTAAAGTCTTCTTTAGTAGGTCTCATTCCTGCCTTTTAAAAGTCCCGTGCATCAAATAAGGAAAGCAGTCCAAAATTTCCAAAATTCATCAGGCGTAATGACGCCTCCGAAGTGGCGTAGTTACGCCTGTCAATGTGTCAACAAATCTGGCTTCCCACATGATAGGCGTAATTACGCCTCCAAAGTGGCGTAATTACGCCTGTTGAATTAATTCAATGATGTTTCTTCGCCTTTTTTCAGCTTCTGGCGAGTTTCGTATTTTGGCCATAACTTTCTCATATGAACTCCAAATTTGATGAATCAGTTGTCCACGCGAAGATAAGAGAAAGTTCTACAACTTTTATATGGACCAAATTTCCAAAACATGGCTCGAACATATTGTAATTTGAGGAGAAAGGAGCAACATGTGTCTTGGATTCTGGTTTTTTCCTCTTTTCTTCAACTTTATTCATTCTTTCATCATTTTTGGTTCATTTCTTCTACTTTTATGCATTTCAACATTGATTCCTGAAATATAGAAATATATACCATAAACCGTAAAATAATCCAAGAATCAACACCAAAACATATACATATCATAGCCTAAAAACGCGTAATATTCAACCCTATCACCTACCATAGAGGGCCTCGAAAGGAGCCATCTGTATACTTGCCTGGTAGCTGTTGTTGTAAGAGAACTCCACCAAGGCTATCGAGTCCTGCCATGAAGTGTCGAACTCTAGCACACAAGCTCTCAACATATCTTCGAGCGTCTGTATTGTACGCTCGGTCTGTCCGTCCGTCTGAGGGTGATAGGCTGTGCTCAGCCTCAACTCTGTACCTAGAGCTGTCTGCAGACCCTCCCAAAAGTGAGATGTAAACCGCGGATCTCGATCGGACACTATCGAAACAGGGATCCCGTGCAGTCTCACCACATCTCTGACATATAACTGTGTCATCCTCAAGTGCGTATATGTCATACAGTAGGGAATGAAATGAGCACTCTTAGTCAATCTGTCGACGACTACCCATATAGCATCGAAACCCGAAACAGTCCTCGGTAAGTGGGTCACGAAGTCCATGGATATGTGCTCCCACTTCCACTGTGGTATCTCCAAGCTCCTTAGCTCACCTCCAGGCCTCTGCCTCTCAGCCTTCACCTGTTGACAAATCAAACAGCGCTTGACAAAAGAGGTGACATCTTGTTTCATACGCCTCCACCAGAACTGGCTGCGTAGATCCTTATACATCTTTTTCCCGCCCGGGTGGACACTCATCCTGCTGCAATGAGCTCGCTGTAATATACCCTGACGCAACTCGGGTGTATCTGGAACCACCCATCTGTCGCCAAGTCTCAGAGAATCGTCCTCAGCCACTTTGAATCTCGATGGCTGCCCTGAATGAACCACTGACATCCATCTCTGAACCTCTGTATCGGTCCCGTGAGCCTTTCTGATGTGATCATAAATAACAGGCTCGGCTAACAAGGTCAAAACCTGTACTGGTGAAGTAGACACATCATAATCAAATCCCAAATGGCAGTAGGAGCCCAACATAGCTGATAGACACATGGCATCCTCCGCTGTGCTCCTCACTTTCCGATTCAAAGCGTCGGCTGTCAAGTTTGCTTTCCCGGGATGGTATAGGATTTCACAATCATAATCCTTCAGCGGATCCATCCATCTCCTCTGCCTCATGTTCAGCTCAGCCTGTGTAAACAAGAACTTCAGGCTTTTGTGATCAGTGAAGATGGTGAATGAGGTACCGTATAAGTAGTGTCGCCATATCTTCAAGGCGAACACTATAGCTGCTAGCTCCAGATCATGGACCGGATACCTCGTCTCATGTGGCTTCAATTGTCTCGAAGCGTAAGCCACAACGTGCTTATCCTGCATCAGCGCTCATCCTAAACCCTGAAGCGATGCGTCGGTATAGAGAACGAACCCTTTGTTCTCCCTGGGAATCACCAAAACTGGCGCTGAAGTCAATCTGTGCTTCAACTCCTGGAAGCTCTGCTCACAAGTTTCCGACCAAAGGAATGGAACTCCCTTCTGAGTCAGCTGTGTAAGTGGCTTGGCGATCTTTGAGAAACCCTCGACGAAACGTCGGTAATAGCCAGCCAGTCCAAGAAAACTTCGAATTTCACTGACTGAAGTAGGGGCAGACCAATCCATAATTGCCTCTATCTTCCTCGGGTCTACTGATATCCCCTCTCGTGATATGATATGGCCCAAAAATGATACACTGCTCAGCCAAAACTCACACTTGCTGAGTTTGGCGTACAACTGATGATTTCTGAGAATCTGAAGTACTGTCCTCAAATGATCGTCATGTTCCTCCTCACTCCTTGAGTATACGAGGATGTCATCGATGAATACGATCACAAACTGATCAAGGTACTCCTGAAATATTCTGTTTATCAAGCTCATAAAAATTGCAGGTGCATTTGTCACTCCGAATGGCATCACTAAGAACTCGTAGTGCCCATACCGAGTTCTAAAAGCCGTCCTTTGGACATCGCCAGCTCTAACCCGCACCTGATGATAGCCGGACCTCAAGTCTATCTTCGAGTACACCTCTGTACCCTGAAGCTGATCGAACAGATCATCAATCCTCGGAAGTGGATACATATTCTTTACTGTGGCCTTGTTCAGTTTCCTGTAGTCAATGCACAGACGCATTGAACCATCCTTCTTTTTCACGAACAAGACTGGCGCACCCCAAGGCGATACACTAGGACGAATGTATCCCTTGTCGAGGAGCTCCTGTAACTGTACCTTCAGTTCTCTCAGCTCTGCCGGTGCCATCCTGTAAGGGGCACGAGAAATAGCAGAAGTCCCTGGTAGCAGCTCCATGGCGAACTCAACATCCCTGATAGGCGGAAACCCCGGAATCTCATCTGGGAATACATCAATGAACTCCGCCACAACTGGAATGTCCTCGGCTCTCACTTCCTTCTCTTCTGATGCATTCACGGCATAAATAAGGTACCCAGTGTGGCCACGTTCCAATAACCGTGACATCTTAACCGCTGAGATCACTGGAATCTTTGGACGAGAGCCGTCCCCATAAAAAGTCCACTGGAACCCCTGATCAGATAGAAAACGTACCATCCTCTGTCGGCAGTCTACCACAGCTCGGTATCTGCTCAACACATCAATGCCGATAATACAGTCAAAGTCTGCCATCTCTAACTGAATCAGATCGGCCCTCAGATCATTGCCCTCAAAATAAATGAGGCAATCAGATAACAGACGGTCTGCAATCACATGATTTCCCGTGGGTGTCGAGACCATGAGAGGCGTGGGTAACAGAGACGAGCACAAGCGGTGTCTCTCCACAAAAGCAACAGATACAAAAGAATGAGAAGCACCTGTATCTATCAAAATAAATGCAGGGTACGTAAATAAATGACACGTACCAGCAATGACCTCCTCTGGGGCTGCCTCAGCCTGCTCCCTAGTCAGTGCATACACCTGACCCTGCGGCGGTCCCGCCGCCTGACCTCCCTGCGGTCGAGGCGCAAACTGTTGTCTCGATGGTGCCATCCTAGCGTCAAATCTTGGCCTATTCGGCCCTGAGTCTGCCTGACTTGCCCGATTGGGGCAGTTCCGAGCTAAGTGGCCCATCTTGCCACAAACATAACAGCCTCGGCAGTCACGTGACAAGTGAAATCCTCCATAGCGGTCACACCTATCCCCTCCTGCCTTACTCCCCTGTGTAGGTCCTCGATTGCTCTGCTTCTGACTCTGAGATTTCTTCCCGCTAAATCTGGAAGATGATGAGGCCCCACGAGCCTTGAACTGATCCCCTCGTGGTTTCAAACTATCAGTAACAGGCCTCTGTGATGGCACGGAAGGGGGTACAACGTCTTTATACGCTCCCACAGCAATCTCTGCCAGCTCTGCCCGTGTCAGGGCGTCATCAAAGAGCTGGGGTTGTTGGAGAGAACCCGGTCAAATAGTTCTGGCCTCAGTCCCTTCAGGAAATGCCTCATCTTTGCATGGCTGCTCACAGCGATATGGGGGACATACCTCAACAGTGAGGAATACTGCAAAGCAAAGTCTGAAACTGACATGTTGCCCTGCTTCAAATTAGTGAACTCGTCCTCCTTGACTTGTCTGGCAGCGGCAGAAAAATACCGGTTAAGAAACCGGGTCCTGAATACAGTCCAGTCCACTACCATACCTTGAGCCCTCAGCTCCATGGTTTTCCACCACATAGAAGGCTTCTTCGCCATATGAAACTCGGCTAACCTCAGCCATGCGGTACGTGCACAGGGCGCAGTCACAAGTATCTGCTCTATCCGTTCTAGCCACTCTTCGGCCCCTTCTCCAGACTCGGTCCCCTCAAACATGGGTGGACGGAAGTTCAGAAACTGTGTCAAACTGAGCTCCCCTGGTAATAACATCTGTGCACTGGGCTCCACTCCCACAGCAGGTGGCGGTAAAGGATTCATATGAGCAACACTAGCATTCATACTGCCCATATCCCCTACCTCTTCATTGAGGTTCTCCGGGTTAATAGCCGCCATGCTGCAACACAAGAGTTAACAACAATACCGACACGGGCAAGAAATCGAGTCAAAGCAGTGGTAAAATCGAGCTCCAAACAGCTAAGCTTTTGAGCCTAAACAGCAACAGGTTTTCGACCACAGGAGGAGAAAAACTCAATCCCAAACACAAGATTTTCGAAACATAAGGTAGCACATTTTGTGTGAGACCCCGATATCTCAAGATACTAATAGGTGCGATTAAGAGAACTAAACATTCATATGAATAAATCAGAGTAATGAGTCATGTTGATTAACCTGAGCTTAAAAGATACAGTACCAAAAATTTCAAAAGGAATTTCACAAATTCCTACAAAATGTACTACCCTATAGTCTTACTCTACCACAAGTAGAAGCTATACAAAATTTCTCTAACATGCTAATCCTGTAGCACTCCTTACAGCTCGGCTTTTCAACCCCGACCCTGGTTCTCATCATCAAAAGCACCTACAAAGACAACCCCCAACACATGAGCATAACATAATTCATATACCACAAAATATGAATGTAAGACGTAAATGCATAATCATAAAATACAAAGCACTTCCTGTATTTCCATCGCATTTACAATGCTCATTGGTTGTCCCTGTACCACAATTCATAATCAAAACACTATATGAATATATGGCTTCACAAATAAATGTCATGACATATCATCTCTTTTTCTTGAGTCAGTCATCATCAGTTATTTTAATGCTTCTTCGCTTTACAATCTCAAAACAAGCGGTATCTCATCCTCGCTTCTTCATACTAGCGGTATCTCATCATCGCTTAGTATGGTATACCCCGCCTCCATGTGCAAGCGAGCCTCCCCCCTCCCGCTCCACATTTTTAGCGGTCAAGCGTAAGCATTAAACCTTCACTGTGATCACCCCTGACTCGTGGAATACACCTCTTTATTCCACATCACAATATGCATCAACAATGCATAATAACATGTATCAACTCTTAATGCATCACACTGCATTCATCATGTGTCAAACAGACAAACATAAGTACATGTTACCGTTGGGATGCCCGTACGTCGCTTACGTACCTTTCCAAAATGTAGTGTGTTGTGGGACTCTATCCCCTGCGCTGTGTAGCTGTCTGTGAAGGCTCTACACCAGTGTACAACACAATATTAGATGTCTCATTACAATCCAATATCAAAATTAAAACAAATTCCACATTAAAAAAAAAAAAAAACACTACCGATCGATCGGTCCTCATCACCGATCGATCGGTGAACTGTTTGAATTTTGGAAAAATGCTACGGCTTTTGCCGATCGATCGGTGTTCTTCACCGATCGATCGGTCGCTCTGTTTCAGCCCAGATTTCCGGAAACTCTTTAACACCGATATTTATGCCTCTTGATCTAACATGTAAGACATACCACATGCCAAACTCAACATGCTAGAAGTTACAATACACTACCCTGAGTGTATTGATATCAAATTTACACCCCAAACATAAACCCACATGCATAAACGTCGACCATTTACACAAGTACTCGATCAACTTTTCTGGAAACAGGGCAACATTTTCATTCCCAGATTTCTTGAGTACTTCATTTCATGCTAGAAAAACTACAACATATTTCATAAATCATGCTCAAATATAAAACGTCCTGGGCTTGACAAGATACCATGCATGTACTCAAATCGAAGGTTCACCCTAAAACCCATCTAACATGCATAATATCACTTCCTCAAAATCACTCCCAGTCCACATTTTTCCCAGAAAAACAGGGCATACTCCTTCCCAGATTTCCGAACACCTTACTTTACATGCTTATTTCTTCAACATAAAACATGTAATATACATAAGGAAAAATGCAGAGAGCTTCATAACAACACCATGTAAGTATTTAAATCGAAGGTTTTAAGAAACCTAAGCTAACATGCCATTTTTCACACCAATAAAAGTATGAACTCAACAACTAAATTTCAAACCCATAAATGGTTTCTCACCCCTTTTTGCTCCGATTTTTGGAAGCTTTCCAAGCAATAAAAATGGAAGATCTCCTCCCTAACTTCCTTAGCAGCTGTTGGACGAATTTTGGGAGAGAATTGGAGTGATTTCAGACATGGAAGGGTTGGGTGAGAGATGGGACAATGAGTATGGGCAAGCAGCTGGTAGCTGGCAGCAGGCATGGGTCAAGGGGGGGTGGTTGGGTGGTGGGTTATGTGATGTGTTATGTTTTGGTCCCGGTATTTAGCACGATGTATTAAAATATCCTCACATGATATTTTATAGTATTTTCTCAATAAAATACTTCAATTCCCATTTAAATATGCTTTTACCAAAACAATAATACACACCCCAAAATAATTATGCCACAACCCCAACATCCCAACATATGTCGCATGCGCCCCGAAATGTAACTCCTCAACCATATTAATTCAACCTCATGAATTAACACTAAATCATCATAATATAAATAAATGATTAAAATCACATAATCATTTCGGGGATATCACATTTTGAACCAACAAACAACAACATTTCGAGTTCAAAACAGCAAGAAAAATTGCACAGATTGCTACCATACGCAAGATGGAGCACGACTAAAGTGTAAGGGGAGATTGTTCAAGCAAACCTTCACAAAAATCGAGCTCTAAAAGGATGGAAATCGTTCC
The DNA here is from genome assembly GCA_907163345.1 of Haberlea rhodopensis. Taxonomy (NCBI): domain Eukaryota; kingdom Viridiplantae; phylum Streptophyta; class Magnoliopsida; order Lamiales; family Gesneriaceae; genus Haberlea; species Haberlea rhodopensis. The sequence continues at coordinate 517,929 of CAJQUN010000151.1, read as the reverse complement.
TTGCTGCTGGTTTGGGGGCGGCGGGTGGTAGCGTTTATCGCGTACGCCCAATTTAACCCTTCTCAAGTTAACAACCGTACGCCCAATTTAACCCTTCTCAAGTTAACAACAAAAGTATGTTGTAGCGAGAGTAGGGATCGATCCCACAGGGAAGGTAGTATTATTTCGTGTCAATTTAAAAACAAATAGTAAAAAGGGGTTTTGGGATGAGTGATTACTACTAAGCAAATTCTAGAATTAAACTAATTAACGAGATTAACTAAAATGGTTTAAACTTATGAGAGTGAAGCGATTCTTGGTTGTCGGTCAACTTTACTTTTGGAAAATTCTCTCTTGATCATCAAATTACTAACATTCGAATTTTTTCAATTATTCAGCGATTGGAAATTTAATTCCTACCCACCTTAATCGTAGTCAAAGAGAAAACAGCATTCAATCCGACCCTTATCAAATCTCTAATCAAAACTACAGCCGTTTATGATTAAATCAATGATAGATTTCAAAACTAGTGAATTCGATAAACCTAATCAATAGAAACTACAGCCGTTAACTATCGATTACCCAATTGTTTCTCCTAAGACTTCAATAACACCTACATCAGGTAATTATTAATCTTAGTTGCTTCTTAATTAGCTATCGATTATGCATATGAATACTAGGTGATCAATCTAATAAACAAACACGATAATCATTGAAATCGATACCAAGAAACATAATTGAAATCGAAATTAAATTCACAAAACAAATCAAAATTCTCGCAAGAGATTCAATTCCAAAAGCAAATATCCCTTAAACCAAGAATCTAAGAGTTTAGCCTAGCATAATTGAATCTAAAATCTACAAAATATCATTTGAAAACATTAAATAAATAAAGGGAAAGAAATTACTAAGACGAATCACGATTCCGGCTTGTCGATTCCGGTTCCGTTCTTCGCGTTGTTCTTGACAAAAGTTGAAAGGAAAAATCTCTAAAATCTTAAAAATATTCTAAGGTATGAAATTATGTCTAATTTACTCTCAAAATCGTGTATAAGGAGGCTGGGAGGTTGATGGAATAGGTTGGAATCTCCTTGGGAAGGAAATAAATCATGTTTCCATATTTTCCAAAACACCACTGCCTCGCTCGATCGATCCGTAATTTGCTCTCGATCGATCGCCTTTTCCAGAACATTTCCGCTCATTTTTCAGCTTCTGGCAAGTTTCGTGTTTTGGCCATAACTTTCTCATACGAACTCCAAATTCGACGAATCAGTTGTCCACGCGTAGATAACTCAATGTTCTACAACCTCATACTGATCACATTCCCAAAACTTGGCTGGAACATATAGAATTTGAGGAGAAAGGAGCAACATGCATCATAGATTCTGGTTTTACCTCTTTCCTTCAACTTTATTCATTCTTTCATCATTTTAGCTTGAGTTCTTCACCTTTTCCTACATTTATACAAATATACGATTAGGTAGCACATGCATCAATTTATCCATCAAAATATACCAAATCGTAGAAATTAAACGTAATAGATGTGTCTATTTCTAGTCACATCAGCGGGTTTGAGGGGAAAAGAAGAGGGGATAGCCGATTTAATTGTGTGAAAAGTGGTGTATGTGTGTGTCTTTTAATCTAACCCTAGATTAAATAAACACCATCTAATTATCATCTCATCCCTTGATTAAAATTTCCAATTGAATCTCAAACTCAAATGATAATAACATTAATATTAAGAATCCCATTGATTCTAGTTTACTATATATTCAACCCGGAATTATTTATTTCAAAATCCACTCCGAAATCCGATACCCAAGAATTAAATCCCGACATATCATATAAACATCATAATTTAAATCAAATAAAAATTATTGATTATTTCTGGACATCACAATTCTCCCTACCTAATAAAATTTCGTCCTCGAAATTTAAATGCATGCTTACCATAAAAGTCCAACAATAAAATTTACGTACCGTTATACAACTCAAGATTGCGCTGTAACAAATCCGTAGGACGACACCATTATTGAAATCATCAGCTCTTAAACGTGGAGTATCACACCAACGATCTCACAACTGCAAGTCACATCACTTTACCACATTCCAACATTAACATTTAGTGGGCTAATATATATATATGAATACCCTTATTCATATACTCGTTACGAAATCACCATCATCGTACTTTAGCCATTAAGTACTCTTTATTATGATATGATAAATTATTGTTACTAGCACACTAGAATAATTCGAAGATTAGTATTAACATGTTAACAATTATCAAGTGCCATTAATTCGTAAAAGTCAACACTTACACTGTTTAATCATCATGCTTCTTTGTCATACTTCAGTACCTGCGTACTTCCATCGATACATTTTCCTTGCACAAAATCTGTGTTGTTGCAAATGTATGAACTTATACCAACATCACCACCATCGTCCGTATGAAGTAGCGGTACTCTTGAGCCTTTACGCATCAACATCTCATATATCATCTCCTGGCTATTATCTGGTGCAAAGTAATTACTAGAAAACCCATTAGTAATTCTCACATATATCCACATCATACGCACCAACAGCCACAGATCATCAATATCAAATCATGATGAATGGCCTAACATCAATATTCCTATGTCACGATTATACTCCATCTAAAACAAGGCGTCAACATTAATATCGAATAATTTGTATCATACCTTTCTAGATGGAATCATCTACAATACACAATAGCATCATATTATCATGCTCATCACAGTACTCACATGCTCTTAAGCATCAATTTCCGTACTTCGTCACCCAACTATCATCTGTCATGGGACAAGTACAAAATAAACTCATTAGTATTTCTCAAATACTCATAACATAACCACATACCTTGTCATTTACGCATTTCGATATTCATAATGTTTCCATCATCGAACATTAATTTCCTCAACGACGTAATTCTCTTCAATTATTTATTCAATAGAGTACCATTTCATGAATGGACAACAAATCACAGTGTAGTAAGTATTCATGACTTCATGCGTCAGTCTAGTCGTATACCATCAGCTAACCAATATCTGTTGTCAAGCAATTACTAGAACATCCATTAGTAATTACTACATGCATACGTAATCATTTACATGCCTCTCAGTTACTAATTCAATGTCAAAATGATCCATCATTGAAAGTGAATGGTCATATATCTCATGTATTCTCATTATGACATTATTATATTGTCTATCATATCATGTCTAGCTCATCATTAATCATTCCATGATTATTTATCAGTGTTGTCATCATATACCAAAGAATAACATCATAAATTTTGTACTTACTACGTTGACCCGCAATGTTCACAATGATCACACGTCAACACAGGACATTCATAGCGATCTCACGTCATTCCGTGACGTTCCATGTCATCTCATGACCTGTTCATTAATCTCATTCCAACATGGTTACATTTAACTCAACATAACATGATTACCAGATCATTACTCTCACAGTATACGAAATAATCATGTTTTTATAAACAAATATCATTTCAATCTGATCATCATTACCCCACTGTTATCTCGTCTCTGCTTAGTTAATCAATGAACATATCAATACTACATGTCATTTCAATTTCATTTTCAATTCTTCCTCATATATAAATTGATTCTCATAAACCATATAAAGCAATCGAGATAATTCACAATCCACGTATATCAAACAAGTTAAACCAAACGAAATGGTTTACCTCAATTCCTCATTCCCGTGGGTATTTCAATATTCTCTTGAGCCTACAACTCATGTGTCCAAGAAATAACAACAACACAATTGTCCACTGTTATCTGCGATCAAACATCATCAATATACAATGCTAACACAATAGCAATACAATAAACTCATGCTAACATAATAGCAGAACATCAATATTCATCACCCAATGACGGTACATTAATATTCATTGCTAACGCAATAGCAATATATCAACACTCATCGCCCACACTAGCATGCATAATCTCATCGTCACTACGGGCATGCACAATATCATCGCCACTACTGACATCCATATAATATCCATAATCACTATGAATAAAATCACATTCTTAAAACAATAAGATGTAATAACACTTACTGTACGCAGTGGATCCACACTTGATCTTTTAAACTGTCACTGTTCTCAACATAAATATTCCACAAAATATAATTTTAATATCAAAACATAATTGATATACTCATCGTCAATAACACGACGATCTAATATACTCTTCGGCAATACATGACATCAAAAATAATACGAAAGAAATAGTAATATACATCCATTCCTCACTAACAAGGTAGCGGCATACCTGTCTCCGTCGTTCAACAGCAAATCAGCACCCGTCACTCGATTGCGGTATAAACCATCGCTAATCATCATAGAGGAATGAATCATCATCAATCGACACAGCGGAATGAACCATCGTTATACACGTGTCCGGAGACATGAACCATCGTCAATCATCATAAAGGAATGAATCATCCTCAGTCGACACAGCGGAATGCACCATCACTATACATGTGTCTGGCGGCATGAGCCATCGCCAATAACATAGCGGAAAGAGACATCGTTATACACGTACCCGGCAGCATAAACCATCGCCAATCAATATAGCGGAATGAGACATCGCTATCAATATACCTGGCGGCATGAACCATCGCCAACCAATATAGCGGAATGAGACATCGCTATCAATATACCTGGCGGCATGAACCATCGCCAACCAATATAGCGGAATGAGACATCGCTATCAATATCGATAATGTGGTTGTTCCGGTCTTGTTATAGCAGCAGAATTTTAGGACCCCTCGCTTCGACATATAGCGGCATCATATGATATCCCTCGCTTCGACAATGACAGCGGCATGTACATCGCTTCGACATGACAGCGGCAAATATCATATTACCATCACTTCAAATGACAGCGGCAAGTACCTCCCTCGCTCGAATATAACAACCACCGAAACTTCCACTAGCTCCATGTACCTGCATCCAGGTTAATACAACAGTTCACAAATCCTACTACGTCATATCGGCGGCTCAATAATATCCCTCGCTTCGACAATGACAGCGGTATGTACATCGCTTCGACATGACAGCGGCAAATATTATGATCCATCGCTGATGATATACCCGTAGTAGGACGCTAATGTAACACATTACATATTCAATAACAATTGAAATCATACCACAATATTCCACTGTCTGTTGTCAATCATTCCTGTCCATAGACAGCACATCATGTTTCCCATTTCCTGATTTTCCTACAAAATCTGATTCCTTAGCACATAACATATGGAGTGCCAGACATTACCATTAATTCCATCCCATCGCACTCTACACGATTCCTGCAACCACAATGATTAGTAATACCATTTTCCATATTGTAAAAGCACATAAGCAATTAGTTGTGTCACACAACATTAATACCATCATGTATAAATATGTGCTACCAATGCCTATCAACAAGTTCCTAGGCCTTTAACAGTCCCAATGAGCAACCACTGCTCTGATACCACTAATGTAAGGCCCCAACACCAGAACTCGTCATTTGTTCATTTATGACGTCGTATATGTATAAATTTTCATTTTCTTTTCATTCTTTAAAAAGAATCATTACATGTTTCCCATAATCCCATGACATAAATAATGTTCAACATTATATGATCATCTCTACCAACAAATAGACTCAAAGATTTCGCCCATTACCATCCCCATTACACCACTTTTATATTGTGGACTTTTATGAAAATTTGGGCAGAGTCTCCCCATAAATTGAGCAATCCCAAAATAAACACATTACCAAAATAACTCCAGGCCAGGGAAAACACAATACTTAACAGAATACAGAAACACTAAGTAAATTCCCATCCAGGGAAGACACAACACTAATAAGACAACAAAAGTGGGTTTCAACACCCTTATACAGTCCATATACAGATACAAGTGCTCACAGAAGAGCAACGTATAACGGATACTCATCCGGATGCATAATTGATATATTTACCAACAGCTCAACCTCGTACTATGCTTCTGGAAGCATTATCCAACAAGGTTCGAGCCTATCACCCCAAAACAGCATCGTACCTGTTGTACCTGTTTCAACAGAAACAGCCCCCACACAGGGTGAGCATACTCCAACTCAATATTCAATCACAAATCGATATACAAAATCATAATGCAACAGTTTAGATTATTCAAAACTCATAAAATATACTTCCTGTACAATTCCGAGTTTGTATAGCTTCCACGCACTGTTCCTGTTTCAAACTCACGCACATTCATAATGTCAAGTTTAATATTATCATTGAAAGTGTGATACTCAACGACACTATGAATTCAATACAACAACAATATATTATTTATGCTCAACATAAATAATTCAACATCAATGTACACCTGGTTATCCCACTATCTCATTCTCGACACTTTCTCATATCGCTCATGCCCAAGCCATCAATACTCAACTAGTATAATCGGATCACGTACCACCATGTGTCCTTCACACAACACATGTATACACATATTCTTTTCTTTACTCATCTTCTTGGATCACGTATAACTACGTATCTACCAAACTACGCATTTTAAACTCAATTATCAGATCAATCGATTAACCTGAAACATCATATTCAAATTACATGTGTACATGAATGTATAGATACTAGATATACCTGCTCGTACGTCACCACGTACCTTATAGTCGACAACATGAACAAGCTATCATCAACGTCCGAAGTCTTGTATAGTGTCTATATCGAATATCAATTAAATATTAGCTCATATTCAAAACAATTAACATCATTAAGCACTCTTCATTTTCATGCTTCATAGTGTACACAAGCAAGCCAATAATCCTCTATTTGAGTCATCTCCAACTCAACTACATAGTAAGTAAATTCACAAAATCAAGACAATCTATATTGCTTAAATCAACTATACAGTTAGTTCATAGAATTGTCATTCAAATACTCAATAAAGTCTCCAATTCATGCTATTGCACACATGCAAGTATATTCATTAATATAAACTTTAATATATGTTATAACACCTATTAGCATGTATCTAGCTCAACCATTCACACATTACACATGCTCAAAGTTATTAGAAATCAAACCATAGACCAATACTCTCCAAAACTCTATCATGATATGAGCCATAAAAGTAGACTTTCTCACTACACAATTAGTAGTGCTTTTGCCAACACTTGAACACCACTTAAGCATATTGTCAAACACCTTATGAGCATGATTTTCAAACAACTTATATGCAAGTTCTTCAAGTTAAAATCAGCCCCTATAAACACTAAGACATCCCCAAAAGTCAAGTCAACTAACATCAGATTCTTCAAACTAAACCAACGAGCATTCGAGTCAAAATGAACCAGCAAATTTTCGAACCAAAAGTAGAAAAATTGAACAAAATAGCACCAGATTTTCGAACTAGCACGCCAATTTCTAACCCAATCAGCAAAGATAATTCGATCAAAAACAGCAAGAAATCGAGTCAAAACAGTGGTAAAATCGAGCTCCAAACAGCTAAGCTTTTGAGCCTAAATGGCAACAGGTTTTCGACCACAGGAGGAGAAAAACTCAATCCCAAACACAAGATTTTCGAAACATAAGGTAGCACATTTTGAACCAACAAACAACAACATTTCGAGTTCAAAACAGCAAGAAAAATCGCACAGATTGCTACCATACGCAAAATGGAGCACGACTAAAGTGTAAGGGAAGATTGTTCAAGCAAACCTTCACAAAAACCGAGCTCTAAAAGGATGGAAACCGTTCCTTGCTGCTGGTTTGGGGGGCGGCGGGTTTGAGGGGAAAAGAAGAGGGGATAGCCGATTTAATTATGTGAAAAGTGGTGTATGTGTGTGTCTTTTAATCTAACCCTAGATTAAATAAACACCATCTAATTATCATCTCATCCCTTGATTAAAATTTCCAATTGAATCTCAAACTCAAATGATAATAACATTAATATTAAGAATCCCATTGATTCTACTTTACACTATAAATTCAACCCGGAATTATTTATTTTAAAATCCACTCCGAAACCGATACCCAAGAATTAAATCCCGACATATCATATAAACATCATAATTTAAATCAAATAAAAATTATTGATTATTTCTGGACATCACAATGAAGCACTGGTTGGCCACTGGTCAGTGGTGATCGATCGCGAAGGATGTTGTTTATTTCAAAAAATTTGGAAAATGTCGGGATTTTGGAATCGAGGTTTGAGGGGCCCATTTCCGGGACTATGTCCACATTCCAATGGGAATGCTATACTTTTAAATGAATTGGTTGGAGCCAAAGTTTAATAAAACGGAATTATCGGTTGAGTTTTTGGCTATCATTTTAACATTTAAAATGGATTATTTCGGGTATTGTGCATGCTTAGCCGGGGAGCTTTTATTCGGTAATCGTCATGGATTGACTATAGGTTTGGGGGTTATGAACGTGCTTGGGCACGTGGTTGCATGCTTATGTTTGATTGTGAGTTGTTTATGTGTTAGCACATAATTCAATGGGTCGTGGGACTCAGGCGAGGTCGGACTCGAGCTACGGAATTTTAAGGTACGTATGGCGTACGACCATAGCCTGTTATAATATTGCAACTGTGAAATGCATGGTATGTAGTAATTGCAATAAATGAAAAGTGAAATGCATGCTATATGGTAATTGCGATAAGTGGACATACATTGGGAATTATATGGTGCCGCTTTTGAGCGAGCAATGATTGGGATGTGGTCGCCGTTGAGCCACCATCGGTTATGACACCGCTATTGTTGAGCGTGCGTGGGGTTAAAATGCCGTTATTGTAGAGCGAGCTATGAAATCGAACTATGAAATCATTGACTAGATACATGTGATATCTGTGGTACTCTATTTGATGATTTAATCATATTTTATTATGGAACTAGTATAGTAGGAATGGTTTTAGTTGATCAATGAGATGATCAACTGGCTTTTGAGAATTAATGGTTTGGTTATTTTGAGAACAGGGACAATAGGGGATCCGGATGAGGATGATACCATTCAGGGAGTATCATTTAAATTCATGGCATTTACATTTTATAAATTATGAACTGCAATATTATGATTATTGGATTGGGGGTATTGGTATGCTCACCCCGTGTGGGGGCTGTCTCTGTTGGGGCAGGAAATACAGGTGCAGCGGTAGCTTTAGAGTTGAGCTCGGGCTGTTGATTTGAGGTACTTCCAGGATTGAGGTACCAGAGCTGGTTGAATAAGTACGTAGATCCAGGGCTGAGATCGAACTATGCATTGGAAGGGCTTCCAGGGTCGAAGTACCAATAACCACATTCGGTAGAGTATCCTATACATTATATACACGTTTATTCATTGGCTGCTCTCATGTGAGTACATTTTTACGAGTATATGGAATGTATAAATGGGCAATGGCTTTTCTCTCTTCATTTATTGTTTGCATGCAAATAAATACGGATTTGCTAAATGAACTGAGAGCATGTTAGTGTATTATGAGGGTGCATGCTATGTAAGTGATCTTGGTTGGGGAATTTGAATATTATGTGTATCAAATGCAAGAAATTTTCTGGATAGTATACGATGTTATACTTGCATATGGTTTTTGCCCCATGATAGTATGATTGTATGCACTAATGGTATGGACTAATACACTAATAACGGGTTAAGGGCACGGGGTTCCTTACATTAGTGGTATCAGAGGAGTGGTTTGCTCTTTGGGGCTGTTGAGGGCCTAGGAATATGTTGATAGAAATGGGAAGCACATACTTATGCATGATGGTAGTTAGTGTTGTGTGAGACAACTATATTGCTTATGTGCGTTAATGATATGTGTTCATAATTGGAATATGTTGTTGCTACCCATGGTGGTTGCAGGGTCATATGAGACATGGATTATGCATTACGGTTGCATATATATTGGAGTGATGATTTAATGCTTTGCCGCTAAATGTTGAAGCGATGGTAAATTCCGCATGTCACATTTGAAGCGAGGTGCATTAAAATACACTAATGGCGTTGTTTATTGGGATATGGATTATGCATTGCGGTTGCATACATGGCTTAGCGATGTGAATACTTTCCGCTGTCATATTATAGCGATGAAGAATATTTACCGCAAATATGTCGAAGCGAAGGATAATTACGCTGTCATATTACTATTGCGAGGGATATTATGCCGCTAATATGTCGAAGCGAGGGGTATTTCAGCTGTCATGATAAAACGAGGAGTAGTGGCGCCGCTGTCATACCATCGCGATGAAGAAGATTTGCCGCTTAAGCGAGTGATATTATACCGCTAATATGGCGTAGCGATGAGCTTTCCGCTGTCATATGATAGCGATGGAGGAAATTTGCCGCTTAAGCGAGGGATATTATGCCGCTGGTATGACGAAGCGAAGTAGCGAAGAGAGATATTTGCCGCTTTATAGCGAGGGATATCATGACGCTAGTTTATGGACGCTGGTTTATGCCACCGAGTATTTATAGCAATGGCTTATTCCGCTATTCTATTGGCGATGGTTTATGCCGCCGGGTATTCATAGCGATGGTTTATTCCACTATTCTGTTGGCGATGGTTTATGCCACCGGGTATTCATAGCGATGGGTTATTCAGCTATTCTATTGGCGATGGTTCATGCCGTCGGGTATTCATAGCGATGGGTTATTCCGCTATTCTATTAGCGATGGTTCATTGCAATGGGTTATTCCGCTATTCTATTAGCGATGGTTCATGCCGCCGGGTATTCATAGCGATGGGTTATTCCTCTATTCTATTGGCGATGGTTCATGCCGTCGGGTATCATATAGCGATGGTACATTCCGCTACATCTATGGCGATGGTTCATGCCGCCGTGTATTATATAGCGATGGGTCATTCCGCTACATATATGGCGATGGTTCATGCCGCTGGGTATTATATAGCGATGGGTCATTCCGCTACATCTATGACGATGGTTCATACCGCCGGATATCTATAGAAATGTTTTATACCGCTGACTCTATGACGAGGGATAATGCTGCTGATTCTATAGCGATGGGTTATACCGCTATGTATGTAGCACTGGATTACGCCGCCTACGAGCGATGGGTGCTGCTTGTGTACCACTGGTGGACGATGGATACAGGTATGCCGCTATCTTGTTAGCGATGAGGTATGGTATACTACTGTTTTATTAGCATTATTGTGGATGCCATGTGTTGATATACATAAACCGTCGAGTGTTTGACGATGGGATTTTGGATGTCATATGTTGACATGTACCATCACGAGTTGACGATGTTATTTTGGATGTTATATGTTGGCATATACCGTCACGGGATGACGATGACATAGTGGATATTCTATGTAGACGTGTAGCGTCGTGATGATGAATAATACGTCTGGTGTGCGTATTTAGTCATATGGTTTGAGTGCTATTGATGAGCACAAGGTGGTGTCTACGTCACCAGTTGACGAGACTGTTACGCCGAGCAGGTTTGCTCGATGGATTAGTGGATGCATTGTACCGGTGAGAGTACCGCATCATGCAATTGAGGTAAATATTTTTTCGAGTAGTGATACCTTTGGGTATACTCGCTGGAATGGCTAAGGCCAAGTGATTGGTGGTAAGAGTAGTCATTGAGGAAACTACTCGTTTGTTCTTGTGATGTGTGGTAGACATGGTCACACCCACCCTGAGGGTGAGGAGATAAATCCTAATGGTTAGGATTGCACTGGGGTTGAGCAAGGACACCGGGATGTCCATTATGCTTTGGTGTTTTAGAGACATATTGGGTGATGACCCACTACTCTAATGGTTTGTATGGTATGGTACACCGAGATTGAATGTATGTCATGCTGGTAGGTTTGGTATAAGCCTATGGGGGCAGCGAATTGCTAGCCAGGTATTGTTGCTGTGATGCCTGGGGATTAATGGTGTTAACCCTGGTGTGGTAATAATCCTTAATGGATTTTAATTGTGGCAATTATGAATTGATTACGGTTTTGGGACTCTCGGGGATTTTTAAATCCGGTATTTGGAGTCGTTGGATCCAAGGGATGAGATTGTATTCTCATCGTGATGATAACCTTGGAATTGGGTTTTTGGTGGAATCTGGGGTCCTGACTACTTTGTACTGGGGCTGGTGATGGAATTTGAGTTGGAGAGATAATTATTGAAAACAGATAATTTTTAATGAATCATGATGTAGTTGTGGAGGTATTGGTATTTTGGAGCCTTGGTGCTATATATACCAAATGGACTCGGTATTCCGTCCTTATATGGAATCTCTCCTCTCTCTCCTCTCCCTCACGCCTCTCTCTCACCCCAAACCCTTCCCTCTTTTTCGCTTGGAAACAAATCGATAGGGGCTCGTCTTGGGAGCCAGATTTCTTGGAGAAAGGCTGGTAATCTTCTTCTCCTCACCTTTAGCTTCGATTTGATTATAGTTTGTGCATTTTGGTGGAGTATAGTGTTGGGTTTGGAAATTTGGGATTTTTGGTAAAAATTCCAAGTTGTGTTTTTAATGTTTTTGTTGGTTACAAATGGTGTAATGGAAGTGTTGAGGGAGTATGTGGTGTTGGTTTTGAGTTTGGGTGTGAAAAACCCCATTAAAACTCGAGTTTTTCGAAATATTGCAGGTCGCGATCGATCGCGGTTTGGCGCCGATCGATCGCGACATAATTCTGGAAATTGGGTGATGATGAATAGTACTCACGATCGATCGTGTGATGTTACCGATCACTCGTGAGTGGCAGAGAAAGTTGGCGATCGATCGGCATTTGTAGGCGATTGATCGCGGCTTTAGTTTTTCGGGCATTATGGTTGCGCGATCGATCGCGCCTAAACGGCGATCGATCGCGGCCCTATTTGTTGTGTTTTTTTCGAAATGTTGTCGGGATTTTGGAATCGAGGTTTAATTAGCCGATTTCCGGGGCAATGTTTACATTCCAATGGGAATGCTATACCTTTAAAAAGGGATGGTTGGAGCCAAATTTTATTAATAAAATGGAATACTCAATTTAGTAATTGTCTAACCTTTGATCATTTGAAATGGATTATTTTGGTATTATGCATGCTTAGCCGGAGACTTTTAAAATGGTTAATCGCCATGGATGACGATATAATTGGGGATTGTGAACGTGCTTGGGCACGTGGTTGCATGCTTGTTTTTTATTAGGAGTTATTTATGTGTTAGCACATAATTCATTGGATCACGGGACTCAGTCAAGGTTGGACTAGGACTACAGAATTATAAGGTACGTATGACGTATGAGCATAGCTTTAATATATTATTGCAATTGTGCTGCATGATATAATATGATTGTGACGAATCGATGGACATTATGAAATGTATGGTGCCGCTATGGAGCGAGCAATATTTAGGATGTCGTCGCTACGGAGCGAACATCGATTAGGATGCCGCCGCTGTTGAGCGTGTTTGGTAATTGAACTATGGCTTACGTGGTAATTGAACAATGGCTTTAATGTCTAGATACATGGGATATCTATTAGCCAATTGTATTTGATTTGGATTCTATTAATATTGCAAACTGGTAATTGGGAACACGGACTTAGTTAATCAATTTAATGACTGGCTATTGGGAATTTGATGGTTTTGGTTGTTTTGAGAACATGAACAGTACAGGGAATCCGGATGAGGATGATACCGTTCAGGGAGCATCTTTTATATTTCATAGCATTTACATTTTTGTAAATTATGAATTGTATTATTGTGATTATCTGTTTGGTGGTATTGGTATGCTCACCCCTTGGGGGGGGTGTCTTTGTTGGGGCTGGTGGATTAGGCAAGGGTAGATCCGGAGTTGAGATCGAGCTGTAGATTGGAGGTACTTCCAGGATCGATGTACCGGAGCTGATATCTTGCATGGTATTTTAACATTAGATATACACACGGTTATTTGATACTCGCATGTGAGCACTATTATGTGTATATGGGTTGTATAAAGAAGGCAATGGCCTTTCTCTTTTCATTTATGAGTTGTATGTAATGCAAGAAATTTTATAGATGGTATGTGATGCCATGATTATGTAATCTAATTCCCCTGATATATGGTTGTATACATTGAATGCATGATTTAATACACAAATAATGGGTTAAGGGCTTGGGGTCCTTACATTAGTGGTATCAGAGCAGTTGTTTGCTCTTTGGGGCTGTTGAGGGCCTATGATCATATTGATGGAAATGAGTAACACATAATTATGCATGATGGTAGTTAGTGTTGTGTGACACAACTATTTTGCTTATGTGCATTTATGATATGTGATCATAGTGGAACAATTATATGTCATGACCTCTATGGAATCATAATATAATCTGTTGATTATGATTGTGAGTTGTGGCACAGGGACAACCAAAGGGAGCATTTTGAAATGCTTTGGGATATAGGAAGTACTTTGTACTCATGGTTTATGCATTTACTCATTATAATCATATTGTGGTGAATATGGATTATTATATGCTCATGGTTTGAGATTGTTCCTGTAGGGACGCTATGACATGAAGGGCTAAGGCCAGGGTTGAAAGACACGAAACGCATTTTATATACATCATGGGTTATGCATTGTGGTTGCATATATATTGTAGTGATGATTTTAATGCTTTGCCGCTAAATGTTGAAGCGAGGATATTGCCGCATGTCACATTTGAGCGGGGTGCCTTAAAATACACCCATTGTGGTTGTATATATTGGAGTGATGATTTTGATGCTTTGCCGCTAAATGTTGAAGCGAGGGTATTGCCGCATGTCACATTTGAGCAAGGTGCATTAAAATACACTCATTGTGGTTGTATATATTGGAGTGATGATTTTAATGCTTTGCCGCTAAATGTTGAAGCGAGGGTATTTCCGCATGTCACATTTGAGTGAGGTGCATTAAAATACACTCATTGTGGTTGTATATATTGGAGTGATGATTTTGATGCTTTGCCGCTAAATGTTGAAGGGAGGGTATTGCCGCATGTCACATTTGAAGCGACGTGCATTAAAATACACTCATGGTGATGTATATTGGAATATGGAATATGCATTGTGTTACAGGTGTAGATGGAATGCTTGGTGAATATCCCATGAGTTGTTGTTATGGATGAGTGATGATTTTAAATGCTTTGCCGCTGTCACTTGACGCGATGACAGAATACTTTCCGCTGTCATATCGTAGCGAGGAAAGAATATATGCCGCTGATATGTCGAAGCGATGGGTATTAGTGCCGCGGTCATGACAAGCGAGGTGCATTAAAATACACTACTATAACAAGACTAGGGATCGGCTATTCTATTGGTGATGGTTTATGCCGCCGGGTATTTATAGCGATGGTTCATTCCGCTATTCTATTGACGATGGTTGATGCCGCCGGGTATTCATAGCGATGGCTCAGTCCGCTATTCTATTGGCGATGGTTTATGCCGTCGGGTATTCATAGCGATGGTTCATTCCGCTATTCTATTGGCGATGGTTTATGCCGCCGGGTATTCATAGCGATGTCTCATTCTGCTATTCTATTGGCGATCGTTTATGCTGCCGGGTATTCATAGCGATGGTTCATTCCGCTATTCTATTGGCGATGGTTTATGCCGCCAGGTATTATATAGCGATGGGTCATTCCGCTACATCTATTGGCGATGGTTCATACCGCCGGAGGTTTTATGCCGCTGACTCTATGGCAAGCGATCATGCCGCTGATTTTATAGCGATGGGTTCTACCGCTATCTACATAGCACGGGATTGTACCGCCACGAGCTATGGGTGTTGATTATGTACCACTACCGTTATGTGTTTGCCGATGAGATTTTGAATGTCAGGTGTTGACATGTACCGTACAGGAAGTTTACCGCAGCACATATTTGAGGTATATATTTTACGAGTAGTAGTACCTTTGGGTATACTTGCTGGAATGGCTATGGACAAGTGACTGGTAGTAGGAGTAGTTAGCGAAGAAACTACTTGCTTATACCGAGGTGACATGTGGTAGACATGATCACATCCACCCATGAGGGTGTGGAGTAAATCCTACGGGATTAGGACTCCTTTGTGGTTGAGTGAGGGCACCGGAATGTCTGTTGTGCCTTATTGATTAGAGAAATGTTGGGTGATGACCCACTACTCTAATGGTTTGTATGGTATAGTGCACCGGATGGAACTTATGATGCGTTGGTAGGTTTGATATAAACCTAAGGAGGCAGAGACTCGCTAGCCAGGTATTATTGCAGTGCTATAGTGTGCTTGTGATAGCCATTAAAATGCTCGTTGGACTCGAGTTTGGTGAATCGTACGGTGATACGATGAGGGTTTATGGTAGACTCTTGTAGTCTCTATGTGGCATGATGATTGAGGCAGGAAATACCTCACGGGGACGTTTATACGTCAAATGTTTTGAGGGACTTGTACCGGGACAACTCAATTTTGTTGGGAATACCAACGTGAGTGTCAACAAATCGTTATTAGCTCTGGTTGAGCATCCTTGCATATGGAATGCAACAGAAGTCACAATTGGAATTGTGGGATATAGTTAGTGGGGTAACACTACTATATTGATTTTATCTCTTGGAGAGATTTGGATTGTACTGTCTTGGAGAGAGCTGGTATCGGTCGTGGGTTGATTGTGAATCAGCCATGGTACGCATTACAGGTGTTGGGCTAAGTAATGGCTTTTATTTCCGAGAGACGTACGAGGAGACTGTTGGGATATGCCCTAAGACAAGTCATTAGATGATTGTTTATGACATACAATGTATTATGATTTTATAAATGGCAAATCATTATTCTATATTATTCGAATATCTGTTCAATATGAATTGATATATAAGTTAATGTCCTTAGAATAATATTGTATTATTCTTAAGGATTGACCCTAGTCAAGTATTATCATAAATAAGGATAATGATAATACATTGAGACTAGTATGTTTTGATTGATGAATTGTTCATAGATATGAGATATCAAATCAACACATGGGTACATGTTAGAGAACGATGTACTGGACAGACCCACCATGAGAATGCTACATGGATAGTTATATGAGTGTCATAAGCAATTCTCATAGTGATAATAATGTATGTAATCCTTACGACTTGAGATCATCAGAGATCCCAACATAAGGAGTTATGTATCTTGATATTGTCAAACGTTACCTGTAACAGGGTAAACTATAAATGCAACTATTGGATACACTACGAATTATGTAGAGGGATGTTGATTGATCGAGATAGGATTTGTCCCTCCTATAAAACAGGAGAAGTGTTTGGGCCCTTGATCAAGTAAGACTAAAATGAAAGGCCGTGCTCGAATGAGTCGATATGTGATATCGAGCTTATTCGTTTATTCTAGTTCTACTTGGGGATCAAGAAATAAAGATTGGATATACGAGTATGACTATTCCATGACTCGTGTTCAATCTAAACACAAAGGACAAAGGGATTAAGTTACATGGTTAATATTATCACAAGTTCTAAAGGTTATGTCGAGTCAAAGACATTCTTGTAATTTGGGTAGCCTTGATGTGTTGCTAGATACCGCTCTTTTCTTGTGACGTAAAATGTGATTTTATGTCACTGCCAACATTACAAGATCCTATCGGGTCGCACAAAAGATTAAATCGATAAAGGGAATTAAATTCATTGGATGAATTAATAATTAAGAAGAGTCTTAATTAAATGATTATAAGGATTTAATTAAATCACGGGTTTGGGCCCATGAAGCTTTGTGAAAGCCTTTAATTAAATCATATATAGATGGCAAGGTTAATGATTAACTTAACACTTGATATCAAAACCTAGCCACCAAAGGAAAGCTTTCGGCCGCCTCTTGCTCGAACATCACCGCCGCCGTGATCTTCGAAAATTCCGGCCATCGTCTAGCGGTTTAGAACCGCGTGACTTTGCTTCGTTTATAAACAAGTCTAGCAACTTGTTTTAAACATCCCTTTTCGATTTGATCGTGTGGATACGTTTGAGGCAAGACCTTGGAGGTGTTGCTCGTGACTCGAAATCGTTGAACGTGGTGCTTCGTGGATTCTGCTCAAACACGCTACAAGGGTGAGACTCTTATGATCCTTTATCCGATATGATAACTTTGTATAGATCCGCGGTTCTAGTAATCCAATTTTTTAAAATCCACTGTGTTGTATGCTTGTTGGATTACTGACAGAGACGTCTACAGGGAAATGCTCGAGATTGTGGAGTACTATGGTATTAGTACAGAGCATCATTAATCATGAGTATACATGGCGTATACGGGTTTTGATTTGGTAATAATGACTTTGATGTACTATTCTGAACCAGTTGCGTATTTTTGGTTCCGAGATATGTTTTGGTAAATATATCCAGGTTTCCGAACGGTGGTTCGAGGTTGGAGGGTCATGGATTCATGACACTTTCCTTATGAGGAAAGTAGTATTGATATACCTACCGGTTGGGAATCTTTGGGAGATTCAATGAGTCGGTTTGTGTGGTGTTGATGTTGGGATCACACCATTGGTCGTTGGTCTGTCAATCATTATTCTCCGCGAGGTGAGAATAGCTAGGGATTGACTGTTGGTCTTGGGGCTTTGCGGTATGATTGGAGATACCCAAGTCTACTGCATTGAGTATGCATGTTGTAGTGGTACTTAGGCATATGTACCGGTGTGTGTATACGAATGCCAGCATTTATTAGTACTCGTCAAGCATTGGGTTAGTATGCTTGGATGAATAAATCTCCGGTGGGAGATTGTGGCAATTGAGATTGGTGATCTCGATGACACGATGTATTCTGGGGAATGATCGTGAGGTCCGGTTTACTCCCTCTGGGGGGGGGGGGGGTTGGAAATTATCGTGTTTAGGGGTCAGGTAATTCTTGCTGGATAATTCGATAGCCTCCCTATGTTAGGATTGTTGAATCCTAGGGTAAATGAGGGATGGTCAGAATTTGGATTGGTTAAGTGTCGTGGTTGACACGTGTGGCGGGAATTCAAATGATTGTTCTTGTATGTCCTTTCGAAAACATAAGACCTTGTGGAGTCTCGATAGTGTGTTTGGACCAAGATGTGATTCTTGGAACACACGGATGTAGACATCTATGAAGATGTGTTTCGTGTTAATCGGTGGCCGTGTTGTTGGCCAATCCGTGTTGCAATGTGGTGCAACTACTCCTTTGATGGAGATGGATTTGGAAAGCGGAAGCCGGTTGTGGTATAAGTACATTGTAGTGTACTGGTGGTTTCCTTGGTAACGATGTATGGTTAACATCGTAGACTAAATCATAAAGATATGATCGAGACGATATCTATTTTGGAAGCACGAATGATTCGTTTGATTTGCAGTTAGGGTTGGCTGACTGCTTTTGAGACGGTTAGCATTGGGGTATGCTGACGTTCTGTTGCGATTGTAATGGTTTGGGAGGTTTATCCCATTCCGGGTTTTGGTGCGAGGTCGGTATCCTCGCTGTTGGTGTGTCGTTCATGACATGTTCATGATTCGACGATGTGAATCCGTTTGGATTTTGTAATCTCGGCATTACGTGGAGTACGCCGTGCAAATTTCGAGGACGAAATTTTATTGGTGGGGGATTATTGTGATGCCCGAGGATTAATTGTGTTAACCCCGGTGTGGTAATAATCCTTAATGGATTTTAATTGTCGCAATTATGAATTGATTGCGGTTTTGGGACTCTAGGGGAGTTTTAAATCCGGTATTTGGAGTCGTTGGATCCAAGGGATGAGATTGTATTCTCATCGTGGTGATAACCTTGGAATTTGGTTTTTGGTGGAATCTGGGGTCCTGACTACTTTGTACTGGGGCTGGTGATGGAATTTGAGTTGGAGAGATAATAATTGAAAACAGATGATTTTTAATGAATCATGATATAGTTGTAGAGGTATTGGTATTTTGGAGCCTTGGTGCTATATATACCAAATGGACTCGGTATTCCGTCATTATACGGAGTCTCTCCTCTCTCTCCTCTCCCTCACGCCTCTCTCTCACCCCAAACCCTTCCCTCTTTTTCTCTTGGAAACAAATCGATAGGGGCTCATCTTGGGAGCCCGATTTCTTGAAGAAAGGCTGGTAATCTTCTTCTCCTCACCTTTAGCTTCGATTTGATTATAGTTTTGTGCATTTTGGTGGAGTATAGTGTTGGGTTTGGAAATTTGGGATTTTTGGTAACAATTCAAAGTTGAGTTTTTAGTGTTTTTGTTGGTTACAAATGGTGTAATGGAAGTGTTGAGGGAGTATGGGGTGTTGCTTTTGAGTTTGTGTGTGAAAAACTCCATTAAAACTCAAGTTTTTCGAAATATTGCAGGTCGAGATCGATCGTGGCTTGGCGCCGATCGATCGAGACATAATTCTGGAAATTGGGTGAGGATGAATAGTACTCGCGATCGATCGCGAGATGTTACCGATCGATCGCGAGTGGCGGCATTTGTAGGCGATCGATCGCCGCTTTAGTTTTTTGGGCAGTATGGTTGCGCGATCTGTAAGTAATCCAACAAGCATGGAACGCAGCGGAATTATAAAATTTTGGATTACTAAACCGCGGATCTATACATAGGTTATCATATCGGATAAAGGATTTACAAAAGTCTCACCCTTGTAGCGTGTTTGAGCAGATTCCACGGAGCAGCACCACGTCCAACGCCTTCTTCGAGTCACTAGCAAAACTTATCAAGTTTTGCCTCAACGGTATCCACACGATCAAATCGGGTGAACTGATAGTTTAAGAACAAGTTGCTAGACTCGTTCTTAAACCGGAACAAGAAGCACACTCGATTCCAAATCAAATGATGGCACGAAATCACCAACCTCCCTTCGGCTATCACGAAACCGAGAGAGAATGCGTGAGTGAGGCGGCCGTGTGTCTTGTGTTTTTCGAATGGAATGAATAATTGTACCCTACAATTAATTATAACCTTGTTATTAAAAGGCTTAATTAAAGTTTAAGACTTTCTCAAAGTCTTATGGGCCCGAACCCATAATTTAATTAAGTTCTTTTAATCATTTAATTAAGACTCCTCTTAATTAATTAATTCATCCAATGAATTTAATTTCCCTTCTTGATTTAATCTTTTGTGCGACCTGATAGGATCTTGTAATGTTGGCAGTGACATAAAATCTCATTTTACGTTACAAGCAAAGAGCGGTGTCTTGCAACACATCAAGGCTACCCAAATTACAAGAATGTCAATGACTCGACATAACATTTAGAACTTGTGATAATATTAACCATGTAACTTAATCCCTTTGTCCTTTGTGTTTAGATTGAACACGAGTCATGGAATAGTCATACTCGTATATTCAATCTTTATTTCTTGATCCCCAAGTAGAACTAGAATAAACGAATAAGCTCGATATCTCATATTGACTCATTCGAGCATGGCCATGCATTTTAGTTCTCACTTGATCAAGGGCCAAACACATCTCCTGTTATATAGGAGGGACAAATCCTATCTCGATCAGTCAACATCCCTCTACATAATTCGTAGTGTATCCAATAGTCTCCTTTATAGTTTACCCTGTTACGGGTAATGTTTGACAATATCAAGATTCTATCCAGTACATCGTTCTCTAACATGTACCCATGTGTTGATTTGATATCTCATATCAATGAACAATTCATCAATCAATACATACTAGTCTCTACGTATTATCATTATCCCTATTCATGATAATACTTGACTAGGGACATGTTTAAGAATAATACAATATTATTCTAAGGACATTAACATATATATTAATTCACATTGCACAGTTAAACGAATAATATATAATAATGAATTGCCATTCATAAAATCATAAACATTGTATGTCAAAACAATCATCTAATGACTTGTCTTAGGGCATATCCCAACACGATCGATCGCGCCTAAACGGTGATCGGTCGCGGCTCTATTTGTTGTGTTTTTTTCGAAATGTTGTCGGGATTTTGGAATCAAGGTTTAATTAGTCGATTTCTGGGGCAATGTTTACATTCCAATGGGAATGCTATACCTTTAAAAAGGGATGGTTGGAGCCAAATTTTATTAATAAAATGGAATACTCGATTTAGTAATTGTCTAACCTTTGATGATTTGAAATGGATTATTTTGGTATTATGCATGCTTGAGTCTTTTAAAATGGTTAATCGTCATGGATGACGATATAATTGGGGATTGTGAACGTGCTTGGGCACGTGGTTCCATGCTTGTTTTTTATTACGAGTTATTTATGTGTTAGCACATAATTCATTGGATCACGGGACTCAGTCAAGGTTGGACTAGGACTACGGAATTATAAGGTACCTATGACGTGCGAGCATAGCTTTAATATCTTATTGCAATTGTGGTGCATGATATAATATGATTGTGACGAATCGATGGACATTTTATGAAATGTATGGTGCCGCTATGGAGCGAGCAATATTTAGGATGTCGTCGCTACGGAGCGAACATCGATTAGGATGCCGCCACTGTTGAGCGTGCGTGGTAATTGAACAATGGCATACATGGTAATTGAACAATGGCTTTAATGTTTAGATACTTGGGATATCTATTAGCCATTCGTATTTGATTTGGATTCTATTAATATTGCAAACTGGTAATTGGGAACACGGACTCAGTTAATCAATGTAATGATTAACTGGCTATTGGGAATTAGATGGTTTTGGTTGTTTTGAGAACAGGGACAGTACATGGAATCCCGGATGAGGATGATACCATCCAGAGAGCATCTTATATATTTCATAGCATTTACATTTTTGTAAATTATGAATTGTATTATTGTGATTATCGGTTTGGTGGTATTGGTATGCTCATCCCGTGGGGGGGGGGGGGGGGGGGGGGGGGGGCTGTCTCTGTTGGGGCAGGTGGAACAGGTACAAGGGTAGCTCCGGAGTTGAGATCGAGCTGTAGATTGGAGGTACTTCCAGGATCGATGTACCGAAGCTGATATCTTGCATGGTATTTTATACATTAGATATACACACGCTTATTTGATGCTCGCATGTGAGCACTATTACGTGTATATGGGTTGTATAAAGAAGGCAATGGCCTTTCTATTTTCATTTATGAGTTGTATGCAATTATTTAGGAATTGCTAAATGAATTGATGACATGTTAGTGTATTATAAGGACGCATGCTGTGTACGTGGACTTGGTTGGGGGAAAACCGGAAAATTGAATGGAAAATGCAAGAAATTTTATAGATGGTATGTGATGTCATGATTGCATGTAATCTAATTCCCCTGATATATGGTTGTATACATTGAATGCATGATTTAATACAGATTTAATGGGTTAAGGGCTTGGGGTCCTTACAGTTGTAGTGATATAGTGTGCTTGTTGTAGCCATTACACTGCTCGCTGGAACCGAGTTTGGTGAATCGTATGATGATACGAAGAGGGTAATAGTGGACTCTAGTAGTCACTATGTCGCATGAGGTTTGAGGCAGGGAATACCTCACAGGGACGTTTTGCGTCAAATGTTAAGGGACTTGTACTAAGACATCTCATTTTTCTTGGAGTACCAAGGTGAGTGTCGACAAGTCATTTTTTTTGGCTCGGGTTGAGCATCTTGCATATAACATGCAATGGGAGGCACAATTGGATTGTGAGATATAATTAGTGGGGTGACACTACTATATTGATTTTATCTCTTGGAGAGATTTGGATTGTACTGTCATGGAGACAGTTAATATTGGTTGAGGGTTGATCGTGAATCAACCAGGTTAAGCCCTACTAGTGTTGGGCTAGGTGATGGCTTCATATTTCCGGCGAGACGTTCGACGAGGCATCTCTGGAGAGATGCTCAAGGTTTGTGGGGTACTATGGCATTAGTACAGAGCATCGTTAGATGTGTATAAGTTGTGTATACGTATTTCGATTTGGTAATAGTGGCATTGAGGCACTATTCTGGACCAGTGATATATTTGTTGGTTCCAGGGCACATTTTGGTATAAATATATCCAGGTTTTCCGAACGGTGGTTCGAGGTTGGAAGGTCATGGTACATGACATTTTCCTTGAGAGGAAGGCGGTATCGATATACCTACCTTTTGGGAATCTTTGCAGACTCGATGAATCGGTTGGTGCGATGTTGATGTTGGAATCACAACTTTGATTTTGGTTCGTCAATCATCATTCTCCGCGATGTGAGGATAACTGGGGATTGACAGTTGTTTTGGGGCTTTGGGTATGATTGGTGATACCCGAATCGATCGCATTGGGTATGCAGGTAGTATCAGTGCTTAGGCATATATGTGTATACGAATGCCCACATTTTGATACTTGTTGAGCATCGGATTAGTATGCTTGGTTTGATGAATCTCCGGTGAGAGATTCTGGCATCTTGAGATTGGTAATCTTGATGGCACGATGCATTCTGAGGAATGGTCGTGAGGTCCGGTTGATTTCCCCTGAGGAAGGATTGTCGTATTTTAAGCCAATGATAATTCATTTCAGAGTAAATTGATAACATCACTGTGTTAGGATTGTTGAATCCTAGGGTAAACGAGGGATGGCCATGTTTTGGATTTGTTGGGTGTCGCGGTTGACAAGTGTGGCGGAAATGCGATTGATTGTTCTTGCATGTCCTTTTGGGAATTTGAGACATTATAGAGTCTTGTTGATGTGTTGGACCAAGATGTGATTTCTTGGAACTTACGGATGTAGACATCTTTTGAGATGTGTTTTTGTGTTGATCGGTAGCGGTGAATTGCCCGATCCGTGTTGCAAAGTGGTGCAACTGCTCATTTGATGGAGGTGGAATTGGAGAACGGGACCGGATTTAGTATAAGTACACTGTAGTGTACTGGTGGTTTCCTTGGTAACGATGTATGGTTAACATCGTAGGCTAAATTGTAGAGATATCATCGAGGCGATATCTATTTTTTTGGAATCACGATGATTCGTTTGGTTTGCGGTTATGTTTGGCTGATTGCTTTTGAGATGGTTAGTATCGGGGAATGCTGACGTCTTTCTTGAATTTGTGTGGGTTTGGGAGGTTACCCCATTTCGGATGCTGGTGCGAGGTCTGCATCCTCGCGGTTGTGTGTAGTTCATGTTATGATTCATGATTCGACAATGTGGATCCGCTTGGATTGCGTGGTCTCAGCGATACGTGGAGTACGCCTGTGCAAATTTCGAGGATGAAATTTTATTAGTGGGGGATAATTGTGATGTCCGGGGATTAATGGTGTTAATCCCTAAGTCACATAATCCTCCTACCCCATTCGCGCACTGGCGCTCCGGTCTCGCACTGACGCATTGAGTGCTTGTACGGCGCTTTAAGGCGCACTAAGTTTTACTAAGTCGCGCACTAAGTTTTACTAAGTCGCGCACTGACGCACCGGTCGTGATGTGGCGTATTGAGTACTCATACGACGCTTTAAGAACTAAGTTTTATTAAGTCGTGTATTCAGTTTTCCAAAGTCGTGAACTTAAATGTTAAACATTCTTAATTCTCCGGAAATAATATAAGTCATTTTTAATAAATTCAAGTTGTTACAAAACATGTTGGAACACATATGTAATTTTTTGTTTCATTTTTCAAATTCATTATCTTACGACCAAATAATAATAATTTATTTTCATTTCTCTAAAATATAATTTTCAGAGAACAATAATTATCCCTATTAGATAGCGATCAATAAAAGATTTGAATTACACTATAATAATTAATGATGTAAGTTTGTCAAACATGATGTGTATTAGGTATGCTTAACTTTATTTTATCAATGTGTGTGCGTGTGTGTGTATATATATATACATATGTAAAATTTTAATAGGAACATTAAGGCGCACCCGCATTCAATTTTTTTGTAAATTGACGCATTTGCGCATCCGCACCCGCATCCGCTTTATGTGACCTAGGTTAATCCCGGTGTGATAATAATCCTAAATGGCTTTTAATTGTGGCAATTATGAAATAATTGCGGTTTCGGGACTCTCGGGGATTTTAAATCCGGTATTTGGAGTCGTTGGATTCAAGGGATGAGATGATATTCTCATCGTGGTGATAACCTTGGATTTTGGTCTTTGGTGGGATTTGGGGTCCGGAGTACTTTGTACTGGGGCTGGTAATGGAAATTGAGATTGGGAGGTAATTATTGAAAACATATGATTTTTAATTAGTCATGATGTATTTGTAAAGGGATTGGTATTTTGGAGCCTTGGTACTATATATATCAAGTGGACTCGGTGTTACGGGATAACACAAACCATTTCCCTCCTTCTCTCCCCTCATCCACGCCTAACACTTCCCCCATTTCCCCTCTTTTTCCCTTGGTGGAAAAATCGTTGGTAGCTGGGCTCGGGAGCCGGATTTCTCGAAGATAATCAGGTATTAATCTTCCCCTCATCTTGTCTTCGATTTGGTAGTGGTATCGTAGAGTTTGGTTGAGGTTTTGGATTTAGGAATTTTTGGTTAAAAAAAATCCAAAGTTGAGTTTTTAGAGTTTTTATTGGCTTCAAATAGTGTATTTGAGGTGCTGAAAGTGTATGGGGTGTAGGTTTTGAGTTTGGGTGTGAAAAACACCATGGAAGCTCGAGTTTTTCGGAAAATCGCAGGTCGCGATCGATCGCCGAGGGGTGCCGATCGATCGCGACGAGCAGCTGGATTTTTGGTGAAGATGCACAGTGCTGGCGATCGATCGCGAGGTCTAGGCGATCGATGGCGAGTGGGTTGGCGATCGATCACGGAGACTCGCGATCGATCGCGATGAAGCACTGGTTGGCCACTGGTCATTGGCGATCGCTCGCGATAAAATCCGCAATCGATCGCTGCTTGAAGGATGTTGCTTTTTTCGAAAATTTTGGAAAATATCGGGATTTTGGAATCGAGGTTTGAGTGGCCCATTTCCGGGACTATGTCCACATTCCAATGGGAATGCTATACTTTTAAATGAATTGGTTGTAGCCAGTTTAATAAAACGGAATTCTCGGTTGTGTTTTTGGCTATCATTTAAAATGTAAAATGGATTATTTTGGGTATTGTGCATGCTTAGCCGGGGAGCTTTTATTTTGGTAATCGTCATGGATTGACGATAGGTTTGGGGGTTATGAACGTGCTTGGGCACGTGGTTGCATGCTTATGTTTGATTGTGAGTTATTTATGTGTTAGCACATATTTCATCGGGTCGTGGGACTCAGCCAAGGTCGGACTCGAACTACGGAATTATAAGGTACGTATGACGCACGAGCATAGCCTGTTATAATATTGCAACTGTGAAATGCATGGTATGTGGTAATTGCAATAAATGAATAGTGAAATGCATGGTATATGGTAATTGCGATAAGTGGACATACATTGGGAAATATATGGTGCCGCTTTTGAGCGAGCAATGATTGGGCTGTTGTCGCCGTTGAGCGACCATCGGTTATGACGCCGCTATTGTTGAGCGTGCGTGGGGTTAAAATGCCGCTATTGTAGAGCGAGCTATGAAATCGAACTATGGAATCATTGACTAGATACATGTGATATCTGTGGTATTCTATTTGATGATTTAATCATATTTGATTATGGAACTGGTATAGTAGGAATGGTTTTAGTTGATCAATGAGATGATCAACTGGCTTTTGAGAATCTAATGGTTTGGTTATTTTGAGAACATGGACAATACACGGGATCTCGGATGAGGATGATACCACCCAGGGAGTATCATTTAAATTCATGGCATTTACATTTTGTAAATTATGAACTGAAATATTATGATTATTGGATTGGTGTTATTGGTATACTCTCCTCGTGTGGGGGCTGTCTCTGTTGGGGCAGGTAATACAGGTGCGGCGGTAACTTTGGAGTTGAGCTCGGGCTGTTGATTTGAGGTACTACCAGGATTGATGTGATGCCCGGGGACTAATGGTGTTAATCCCGGTGTGGTAATAATCCTCAATGGATTTTTACTGTGGCAATTATGAATTAATTGCGGTTTTGGGACTCCCGGGAATTTTAAATCCGGATTTTGGAGTCGTTGTACCCAAGAGATGAGATTGTATTCTGGTCGTGGTGATAACCATGGAATTTGGTCTTTGGTGGGATTTGGGGTCCGGAGTACTTTGTACTGGGGCTGGTAGTGGAAATAGAGTTTGGGAGGTAATTATTGAAAACAGATGATTTTTAATGAGTCATGATGTATTTGTGGAGGAGTTGGTATTTTGGAGCTTTGGGGCTATATATACCAAGTAGACTCGGTGTTACGGGATAACACAAATCATTCCCCTCCTTCTCTCCCCTCCTCGACGCCAAACCCTTCCCAATTTCCCCTATTTTCCCTTGGTGGGAAAAATCCTTTGCAGCTTGGCTCGGAGCCGGTTTTCTCGAAGATAATCAGTTATTAATCTCCCCCTTGTCCTTGTCTTCGATTTTGTAGTAGTATTGTAGAGGTTGGTTGGGTTTTGAATTGGTTATGAGATTTGGGGGTTTTGGTTAAAAATCTAAAATGTTGATTTTAGTGTTTTAATTGAGTTTAAATGGTGTATTGGTAGTGTTGAAGAAGTTTGGGGTGTTGGTTTTGAGTTTGGGTGTGAAAAACACCATGGAAGCTCGAATTTTTCGGAAACCAGCAGGTCGCGATCGATCGCGGCTTGGCGCCGATCGATCGCAACATGTTGCTGATTTGGGAAGGTGATGAGCAGTAGCGGCGATCGATCACGAAAAGTGGGCGATCAATCGCTGGGTCCTTGGCGATCGATCGCGAATATGGGCGATCGATCGCGGCTTGTTTATTTTCGGACAGTGAGGTGTGGCGATCGATCGCGGCACTGTTCCCCCCTTGATTTTGAAAATTTTGGAAAATGTCGGGATTTTGGAATCGAGGTTTAAGTGGCCCATTTCCGGGGCAATGTCTACATTCCAATGGGAATGCCATACTTTTAAAATGGATTGGTTGGAGCCAAAATTTAATAAAACGGGATTCTCGGTTGAGTTTTTGGCTATCTTTTAAACTTATAAATTGGTGTATTTTGGGTATTGTGCATGCTTAACTCGGGGTCTTTTAGAATGGTAAATCGTCATGGATTGACGATAAGTTTGGTGGTTATGAACGTGCTTGGGCACGTGGTTGCAAGCTTATGCTTGATTGTGAATTATTTGTGTGTTAGCACATAATTCATCGGGTCGTGGGACTCAGGCAAGGTTGGACTTGAACTACGGAATTACAATGTACGTATGACGTACGAGCATAACCTGTTATAATGTTGCAACTGTGAAATGCATGGTATGTGGTAATTGCTATAAACGAAAATTGAAATGCATGGTATATGGTATTTGCAACAAATGAATGTTGAAAAGCATGGTATACGATACTTGTAATAAATGGTTAGGGAAATACATGGTACATGGTAAATGTGAATGGATATACATTGGGAATCAAATGGTGCCGCTTTTGAGTGAGCAATGATTGGATGTGGTCGCCGTTGAGCGACCATCGATGATAATGCCGCTATTGTGGAGCGAGCTATATAATGGAAATATGGAATCATTGGCTAGATATATGTGATATCTGTGATACTCTATTTGGTAATTTAATCATATTTGATTATGGAACTGGTATAGTAGGAATGGTTTTAGTTGATCAATGAGACGATCAATTGGCTTTTGAGAATTTAATGGTTTGACTATTTTGAGAACAGAGACAATACAGGGATCCCGGATGAGGATGGTACCATCCAGGGAGTATCATTTAAATTCTTGGCATTTAGATTTTGTAAATTATGAACTGTAATATTATGATTATATTGATTGGTGGTATTGGTATGCTCACCCCGTGTGGGGGCTGTCTTTGTTGGGGCAGGTGATAAAGTTGTAGCAGCAGCTTTGGAGTTGAGCTCGGGTTGTTGATTAGAGGTACATCCAGGATCGAGGTACCAGAGCTGGTTGAATAAGTACATAGATCCAGAGTTGAGATCGAGTTGTGCTTGGGAGGTGCTTCCAGGATTGAAGTACCAGTAACTGTATCTGGTAGAGTGTTTTATACATTAGATACACGCTTATTCATTGGGTGCTCTTATGTGATTACGTTTTTACGTGTATATGGAATGTATAAATGGGCTATGTCTTTTCTCTCTTCATTTATTGTTTACATGCAATTAAATATGGAATTGCTAAATGAACTGAGAGCATGTTAGTGTATTATAAGGGTGCATGCTATGTAAGTGATCTTGATTGGGGAATTTGAATATTATGTGGATCAAATGCAAGAAATTTTCTGGATAGTATATGGTGTTACACTTGTATATGGCTTTTTCCCCATGATAGTATGATTATATGCACTAATGGTAAGGATTAATACACTAATAACGGGTTAAGGGCACGGGGGTCCTTACAATTGAGGTACCAGAGATGGTTAAATAAGTACGTAGATCTAGGGTTGAGATCGAACTATGCATTGGAAGGGCTTCCAGGCATTCGGTAGAGTATCTTATACATTAGATACACGTTTATTCATTGCATGCTCTCATGTAAGTACGCTTTTACGTGTATATGGAATGTATAAGCAATGGTTTTTCTCTCTTCGTTTATAGTTTACATGCAATTAAATATGGAATTGCTAAATGAACTGAGAGCATGTTAGTGTATTATGAGGGTGCATGTATGTAAGTGATCTTGGTTGGTGGATTTGAATATTATGTGGATCAAATGCAAGAAATTTACTGGATAGTATATGATGTTATACTTGCATATGATTTTTCCCCCATGATAGTATGTTTGTATGCACTAATGGTATGGATTAATACACTAATAACGGGTTAAGGGCACGAGGGTCCTTACACCAGATATCCAGTTCATGACTTGGAGTTGGCGGCTATCATTTTTGCCTTGAAGATTTGGCGGCACTATTTGTATGGTACTTCGTTTACCATCTACACCGACCACAAGAGCCTGAAGTTCTTATTTACTCAGACGAAGCTGAATATGAGGCAGAAGAGGTGGATGGATTCGCTCAAGGACTATGATTTCGAGATAGAATACCATCCCGGAAAGGCGAACTTGACAGCAGACGCCTTGAGTCGGAAAGTGAAGTGTGCTGCTGAGGACGTCATGCATTTATCGTCTATGTTGACTTCCTACTGTCATCTGGGCTATGACTTCGATGTATTTGCATCACCGTTACGTGTATCAACCTTATTAGCAGAGCGGATGTTTTTGAGAATATCAGGGGAGCTCAGAAAGCAGACAATGAGATACAGAGGTGGTTAGCATTGGTGCGTCTTGGACATCCATCGATGTTCAGAGTGGCTGAAGACGGTTCTTTGAGACTTGGTAACCGTTGGGTAGTTCCGAGTACGCCGGAGTTGCGTCAAGGGATCTTGCAGCGAGCTCACGGTAGCAGATTTAGCATTCACCCAGGAGGAAGGAAGATGTATAAAGACTTATGTGACCAATTTTGGTGGAAGCAGATGAAACAGGATGTTATCACTTTTTTAAGAGGTGTTTGATCTGTCAACAGGTGAAGGCAGAGAGGCAGAGGCCTGGTGGTGTGCTGAAGAGCTTGGAGATACCTGAATGGAAGTGGGAGGCTCTTCAGTCAGTTTTGGGAACTGAGGTGAGATTGAGCACGTCCTACCATCCCCAAACAGATGGCCAGACTGAGCGTACTATACAATCCGTAAGAAACTGATCAGTAACAACATTTCTTCCGGTGGGTGTCGAGACCATAAGAGGCGTGGGTAACGAAGACGTGCACATATGGTGTCTCTCCACAAAGCCAACAGATACAAAAGAGTGGGAGGCACATGTATCTATCAAAATAAAAGCAGGGTGCGTAAATAAATGGCACGTACCAGCGATCACCTCCTCCGGGGCTGCCTGGGCCTGCTCTCTAGTCAGTGCATACACCTGGGACGGTCCCATTGTCTGACCTCTCGATGGTCGAGGCATAATCTGTTGCCTCTGATGCACTGTCCTATCATCGAATCTCGGCCTATTCACCTGGAGATCTGACTGTCCTCCCCGAGTGGGGCAATACCGAGAGATATGGCCCATCTTACCACAAC
Source organism: Haberlea rhodopensis (assembly GCA_907163345.1). Classification (NCBI taxonomy): domain Eukaryota; kingdom Viridiplantae; phylum Streptophyta; class Magnoliopsida; order Lamiales; family Gesneriaceae; genus Haberlea; species Haberlea rhodopensis. The sequence goes on along the minus strand of CAJQUN010000151.1, from coordinate 485,971 downwards.
TGTAACAAGCTGGGCAGTTGATCGATGAGTGTGGCCCTCCACAATTGTCACACCTTGTTTCCCCCGTTCTATTCACTTGCATGGGTCCCCGGTTGGCCAATATATTGCTCTTCCTACTCTCCTGTTTCCGGTTAAAAGATTTCTTCACACTGAACCGAGTGGATGAAGAAGCTCCATGGGGATTAAATGAATCCCCTCGTGGCCTCAAGCTATCCGTAACTTGCCTCTGCGGTGGCACATGTGGGGATACAGCATTAGGCTAGGCCCCAACTCCAATCTCTGCCAGTTCTGCTCTAGTGAGAGCATCATCGACAGAAGTGGGGTTGTTGGTGATAACCCGGTCAAACAATTTCGGCCGCAACCCCTTCAAGAAGTGCCTCATCTTTGCATGTTCGTTTGTGGCAATATGAGGGACATACCTCAATAGTGAAGAATAATTCATGGCATAGTCTGATACAGTCATGCCTCCACACTTCAAGTTTGTGAACTCATCCTCCTTTATCTGTCTCGCAGCAACAGAAAAATACCGGTTCAGAAACCGGGTCCTGAAGAGAGTCCAATCAATCAACATACCCTGAGCCCTCAATTCCATCACTGTCGTCTTCCACCACATGGAAGGCTTCTTTGCGAGTTGGAACTCCGCCAACCTCAGCCATGCTCCAGTCTCTCAAGCCACTCCTCAGCTTCTTCCCATGTCTCGGTCCCCTCAAATTGGGGGGGGGGGGGGGGGGGGTGGAAAGTCAGGAATTGAGTCAGACTAAGCTCCCCTGGTAGTAACAACTAGGCTACCGGTTCCACACCCACAGCCGGTGGAGGTAAAGGATTTGTCTGACCAATAATTGCATTCACGGTCCCTACGTCACCTACCTCTTCATTGAGGTTCCCCAAGTTCATAGCCGCCATGCTGTAACACAAGGGTTAACAACAATTCCAAAACAATACATACGTTATACCGTTAGATAACATAAGCAACAATAAGCATGTTAGTATAACAATATATACATCAATATGCACCACATGCATAAACATGCCCAAATATAAACGCCTAGCCAACCATGCTAAGGCTACCCTTCACTCGTTCCCGGGTTCTCTAACCACTGCTCTGATACCACTAATGTAAGGACCCTAGTTACTTAAGTGCGGATTAAAGGCATAATTAGAGCTAACATGCATTATCAGAGTATAAAGTTCATGTTGAGACTTTGAGCCTTAAGAATTACATGCCAAGTTAAGGACTTTCAAATGGATTAATTACATTCTCTAACAAATGAATGTTATTCACTATAGCTTTACACTACTCCTAGAGTAGACACTATACAAAATAATCCTGTCCTTCCTTTACAAAAGCGCTCTTCACAAGCTCACCGCCTCAACCCGTCCTTAGCCCATTTTTCATGCCAAAATGTACCTACAAGGACAACCCCCAAAACATGAGTATATAATAATCCATATTCAACACAGTATGAATATAAGGCGTAATGCATAATTCGTAATAAAACACTTCCTGTTTTTCCCATGCATTTTAAACGCTCCCATTTTGGTTGTCCATGTACCATAACTCATGAGTATAATCAATAGATTATTTAATGGTTCTACAAATGTCATGACATAACACCATTTCATTATCACCAATCACCAATCCCTAGGCTGTTATAAAAGTGTATTTTAATGCACCTCGCTTGTCATGACAGCGGCACTAATACCCCTCGCTTCGACATATTAGCGGCATCGAATAACCTCGCGCAAGTGCGACATGCGGCAATACCCTCGCTTGGCGGCAAATATTCTTTCCTCGCTACAATATGACAGCGGCAAGTATTCTATCATCGCTTCAAGTGACAGCGGCAAAGCATTAAAATCATCACTCTATATAACCATGACTCATGGGATGTGCACCAAACAATCATCATATACATATGAAATCATAATGCATAATTCAACATGTATTTGCATCCGCAATGCACAATTCCGTATATACTTGCATCCACAATGCATATTCAATGAGTATATAAGATACATGTAGCGTTGGGTGCCCGTACGTCTCTTTACGTACCTTCCCAAAAGTAGGATTTGGTATGATTTCACTTCCTTGGCTGTGTCGCCACCTGGGATGGTTCTACACAATCACACAATCCAATATTAGAAGCCAAATAATAGTACAATACCAAAAATCCAACATAAAAATCAATTTCTCAAAAATTGGCTGCTGGCGATCGATCGCTTTGTCGAGGCGATCGGTCGCGAGCCTTACGGATCGATTGCCTTGACATGGCGATCGATCGCCAGACTTCACTGGCTCGAGGCGATCGATCGCACCATTTACGGTGATCGATCGCTTGCACCAGATTTTTACACTGTCCCTCGGCGATCGATCGTGCCATTTACGGCGATAGATCGCCACGGTCTGCACACGCGATTTCACCATTTTTGAGCACAAATCCAAAGCTCCACTACACACCCTTCAAACCAAATCATCCCAACAACTCAATACCATAATAACTCCACAAAACCAACATGGAACACTTCAAAAATCATAACCCAACCACATACAACACATACCCAAAAACAAACCCATATAAACCCCAAAATACCAACCCATTTCAAAACCAATCTTCAAGAAATTAACAAGGAGGAATTTATACATCTAATGGACTTCAAATCCTATCAAGATTCCAACAAAGGAAGAGTTTGCAAGGATTTCTCCTACTCCTCCATGGCTTGGACGAAAATTGGGTTGGGGATAAGGTTTGGAAGAGTGATTTGGGGATTGGTAAAGCGAAGGGTAAGGTGGGGGTAGTGGGGTATAAAAGGGTTGTAATTAAAACATGTACCCCAATAATTAACATGATGTATAAAATACCCCAACACGATATTTTAAATTTTTTTACCAAAATGCACCAAAACCCCACTTAAATCCATGCTTTACCAAATAATTCTCAACTATCATAATAAAACCATGATAACCCCAAATCTCCCAACATGCACATCATGCACCCTGAAATGCATTATCAGGTCACGTCCATCATGTGACTAAGCATTTCGCCACCATAATTAATTTCAACACATAATTAATGAATCACCATAAATAATCACATAATCATAATTAATGCCCAAATTGCAATTAATTATTTCGGGGATATCACAATACTCCCCTACTTATAAGATTTCGTCCTCGAAATCGCATGCATTTACCCAATGAAACTAAACATAAATCACATACCACAAAATAGTTCCGGGTAGTGCTGCACCATATGCCGCTCCATCTCTCACGTGGCCTCCTCGACACCCCTGCGATCCCACTGAACCTTGACCATCGGTATCACTTTGTTCCGAAGTCTGCGATCAGCTCTATTCAGAATCCTAACTGGCCGTTCCTCATAGGACACATCAGAATCTAACTGTACCTCAGAAGGCTGCAACACATGTGACAGATCCGTCTCATATTTCCGCAAACATAGATACGTGGAATACGTCGTGAATACCGGATAACGACGGTGGTAAAGCCAAACGGTAAGCCAAGGTACCAATGCGCTGTAAGATCTCAAACGGTCCCACATACCTCGGAGATAATTTTCCACGCATTCCAAACCGTACAACACCCATGAGAGGTGAGATCTTTAAAAAGACCCTGACTCCCAACTGGAACTCCAACGGCCTCCGCCGTTTATTTGCATAGGCTGCCTGCCTGTCCTGGTCTGCCTTCATTTTCTGACGGATAACCTTTATCTTATCCTCCATTTACCGAATCAGTTGGGGTCCTCCTAATGCTTTACTGGACAAATCATCCCAGTATAATGGCGACCTACAATGCTGTGATATTCGGGAATTATTAATGTTAATCCCAGTGTGGTAATAATCCCTAATGGATTTTAATTGTGGCAATTGTGTATTAATTGTGGTTTTGGGACTCCCGGGGATTTTTAATCCTGTTTTTGGAGTCGTTGGATCCAAGGGATGAGATTGCATTCTCATCGTGGTGATAACCTTGGAATTTGGTCTTTGGTGGGATTTGGGTTCCGGAGGACTTTGTACTGGGGTTGTTAAAGGAAATAGAGTTTGGGAGATAATTTTTGAAAACAGATGATTTTTATTGAGTCATGATATAATTGTGAAGGGATTTGTATTTTGGAGTTTTTGTACTATATGTACCAAGTGGACTCGGTATTCCGTCATTTTGGCACGGAACCCTTCCCTCTCTCCTCTCTCTCTACGCCTAACCCTTCTCCCCCCATTTCCCCTCTTCTCCCTTGAAGGGAAAAATCGATGGTAGCTTGGCTCGGGAGCCGAATTTCTCGAAGATAATCAGGTATTCATCTTCCCCTCACCATTGTCTTCGATTTGGTAGTAGTATTGTAGTTTTTGGTTGAGTTTTTGGTGAGTTTTGAATTTAGGGATTTTTGGTTGAAAATCCAAAGTTGTGTTTGTAGAGTTCTTATTGGTTTTAAATTGAGTATTTGAGGTGTTGAAGGTGTATGGGGTGTTGGTTTTGAGTTTGGGTGTGAAAAACACCATGGAATCAAGAATTTTTCGGAAAATCGCAGGTGGCGATCGATCGCCGAGGAGAGAAGATCGATCGCGACGAGCAGCTGCTAAAATTGAAGAAGATGAACAGTGCAGGTGATAGATAGTGTGGTCCAGGTGATCGATCGTGAGTAGGTTGGCGATCGATCGCGAGTGTTGGCGATCGATCGCGTGTAGGCGATTTTGCCCACTGGTCAGGGGCGATCGATCGCGCTAAAAGAGGCGATCGATCGCCGCCCGTAAGAAAGTGTTTTTTTGGAATTTTGGAAAATGTTGGGATTTTGAAATCGAGGTTTAAATGGCCCATTTCCTGGGCAATGTCTACATTCCAATGGGAATGCTACACCTTTAAAATGGATTGATTGGAGCCAAAATTTAATAAAACGGAATTCTCGGTTGGGTTTTTGGCTATCTTTAAACATGAAAAATGGAATATTTTGGGCATTATGTGCTTAGCCGGGGGGCTTTTATTGTGGTAATCGTCATGGATAGACGATTGGTTTGGAAGTTGTGAACGTGCTTGTGCACGTGATTGCATGCCTATGTTTAATTGGGAATTATTTGCATGTTAGCACTTAAACTCATCGGGTCGTGGGACTCAGGCAAGGATGGACTCGAACTACGGAATCATAAGGTACGTATGACGTACGAGCATAGCCCTTTATTATAATTGCAATTGTTGAGTGCATGGTACGCTATATTGCAATAAATGTATATTGAATTGCATGGTTTATGGTAATCACTATGAATGGACATATATACATTGGGAATTATATGGTGCCGATTTTGAGCGAGCAATGATTGGGATGTTGTCGCCTTTGAGCGAACATCGGTTATGACGCCACTGCTATTGAGCATGCGTGAGGATGAAATGCCGCTATTGTAGAGCGAGCAATGAGATAGAACTATGGAACCATAAATGAGGTGTATGGGATAAATGTAATCATTGCTTAATGATTTGATATTATTGTTATGATACTGGAATGTGGCAAATTGATTTGTTAATCAATGTAATGATTAACAGGCATTTGGGAATTTGATGGTTTCAGTGTTTTGAGAACAGGGACAGTACATGAAACCCCGGATGAGGATGATACCATCCAGGGAGTATATTTTGTCTTTTAGCATTTACATTGTTGTAAATTATGAATTGTATTATTGTGATTATTGGATTTGGGATATTGGTATGCTCACCCCGTGTGGGGGCTGTCTCTGTTGGGGCAGGTAATTAGGTACATCGATGGATTTGGAGTTGAGATCAAGCTTTGGATCTGAGGTGATTCCAGAGATCGAAGTACCAGAGACGATATTGAGCACGATGTTTTATACATTTGATACACATAGACTTATTCGATGCTCACATGTGAGCACTCTTATGTGTATATGGTATGTATAAAAAGACGAGGGCCTTTCTCTTTTCATTTATGAGTAGCATGCAATTATTTATTGAATTGCTAAATGGAGAATATGTTAGTGTATTATATTGGTGCATGAGACTTATGTGGTCATGGTTGGGGAAACTGGACATTATATTGAATAATGTAAAGAAATTTTATATATATGCATGATTGGTTTTATATATATGCATGATTGGCTATGACGATAAGTGGTTTTTCCCCTACATGTATGAATGTATGCACTAATGGCATGGATTAATACACTAACAACGGGTTAAGGGCACGGGGGTCCTTATTCAGAGCAGTGGTTTACTCTTTGGGGCTGTTGAGGGCCTGGAACATGCTGGTAGGAGTGGGTAGCATATATTTATGCATGATAGTAGTTATTGTTGTGTGACACAACTATTTTGCTTATGTGCATTTATGATACGTGATCATAGTGGAACAATTATATGTCATGACATCTATGGAATCATGATATAATCTGTTGATTATGATTGTGAGTTGTGGCACAGGGACAACCAAAGGGAGCATTTTGAAATGCATTGGAATACAGGAAGTACTTTGTACTCATGATTTATGCATTTACTTATTATAATCATATTGTGGTGAATATGGATTATTATGTGCTCATGGGTTGTGATTGTTCTTGTAGGGACACTCTGACATGAAAGGCTAAGGCCAGGGTTGAAAGACACGAAACGGTAACCTACAGTTTATATACATCATGGATTATGCATCGTGGTTGCATGTATATATCGGAGTGATGATTTTAATGTTTTGCCGCTGTCACTTGAAGCGATGATAGAATACTTGCCGCTGTCATGACAAGTGAGGTGCATTAAAATACACTCATTGTGGTTATATATATATTGGAGTGATGATTTAATGCTTTGCCGCCAAATGTTGAAGCGAGGGTGTTGCCGCATGTCGCATTTGAGCGAGGTGTATTAAAATACACTCATGATGATGTATGTTGGGATATGGAATATGCATTGTATTGCAGGTATAGATGGAATACTTGGTGAATATCCCATGAGTCGTTGTTATGGATGAGTGATGATTTTAAATGCTTTGCCGCTGTCACTTGATGCGATGATAGAATACTTGCCACTGTCATACCGTAGCGAGGAAAGAATATTTGCCGTCAAATGTTGAAGCGAAGGTATTGCCACATGTCTCATTTGAGCGAGGTTATTCGATGCCGCTGATATGTCGAAGCGAGGGGTATTAGTGCCGCAGTCATGACAAGCGAGGTGCATTAAAATACACTACCGTAACAAGACTAGGGATCCGCTATTCTATTGGCTATGGTTTATGCCGCCGGGTATTCATAGTGATGGTTCATTCCGCTATTTTATTGGCGATGGTTCATGCCGCCAGGTATTCATAGCGATGGTTCATTCCACTATTTTATTGGCGATGGTTTATGCCGCCGGGTATTCATAGCGATGGTTCATTCCGCTATTCTATTGGCGATGGTTTATGCCGCCGGGTATTCATAGCGATGGTTCATTCCGCTATTCTATGGGCGATGGTCTATGCCGCCGGATATTCATAGCGATGGTTCATTCCGGTATTCTATTGGCGATGGTTTATGCCACCGGGTATTCATAGCGATGGTTCATTCCACTATTCTATGGCGATGGTTCATGCTGCCAGATATTATATAGCGATGGTACATTCCGCTACATCTATTGGCGATGATTCATGCCGCCGGGGTATTATATAGCGACGGATCATTCCGCTACATCTATGGTGATGGTCAGCGATGTCGTATGCCGCTGACCTTATGGCGAGGGATCATGCCGCCGATTCTATAGCGATGGGTTATATCGCTATGTACGTGACACTAGATTACGCCACCTACGAGCGATGGGTGCTGGATTATGTATCATTGTTGAACGACGGAGACAAGTATGCCGCTATCTTGTTTGAGGTATGGCATATTACTATTTTATTAGCATTATTGTGGATGATATGCTTTAATATACATATACCGTCATGTGTTTGACGATGAGTCTATGGATGTCGTGTTTCGACATGTACCGTCACGAGTTGACGATGTTATTTCGAATGTCATATGTTGATAGGTACCGTCACGGGATGACGATGACATAGTGGATGTCTATGTAGACGCGTAGCGTCGTTTCGATGAATAATACATTTATGTATATGTATTTAGTCGTATGGTTTGAGTGCCAATGGCGAACACGTGGTAATGTCTGGGTCATTAGTTGACGAGACCTTTATGCCGAGCAGGTTTGCTTGATGGATTATTGGATGCATTGCACCGGTGATTTCACCGCATCATGCAATTGAGGTGAATAGTTGTCGAGTACTGGTACCTTTGGGTATACTCGTTGGAATGGCTATGGCCAAGTGACTGGTAACGAGAGTAGTTATTGTGGAAACTACTTGCTTATACCAAGGTGACATGTGGTAGACATGATCACACCCACCCCGAGGGTGTGGAATAAATCCTATAGAATTAGGATTGCTTTGTGGTTGAGCAAGGACACCGGGATGTCCTTTGTGCATTGGTATTAGAGAAATATTGGGTGATGACCCACTACTCTAATGGATGTTATGGTATGGTGTACCAGGATGGAACGAATGATACGTTGGTAGGCTTGGTATAAGCCTATGGAAGCATCGTTTTGCTAAGCCAGGTATTGTAGCAGCGTTATAGTGTGCTTGTTGTTGCAATTATACTGCACGTTCGGACCAAGTTCAGTGAATTGTATGATGATACGATGAGGACATATGGTAGACTCTTGTAGTCTCTATGTGGCATGATGATTGAGGCAGGGAATACCTCACGGGAACGTTTTACGTCTATCGTTTTGAAGGGCTTGTTCTGGGACAACTCATTTTTGTTGGTACCAAAACACGAGTGTCAACAAGTCGTTGTTAGCTCTAGTTGAGCATCCTTGCATATGGAATGCAACAGGAGTCACAATTGGATTTGTGGGATATAGCTAGTGGGGTAACACATGTGAGACCCCGTTATCTAATCAGATACTAAGGTGCAATTTAGAGAACTAAACATTCATGTGAATATATCAGAGTAACGTGCCGTGTTGATTAACCCGAGCTTTAGAGATTACAGTACCAAAATGTTTCAAAAGGAATAACACAAATTCCTACAAAGGTACTACATTATAGTCTTACTCTACTCAGTAGAAGCTATACAAAATTTTTCTCTAACATGCTAATCCTGTAGCACTCCTTACAGCTCAGCATATCAACCCCGACCCTGGTTCTCGTCAACAAAAGCACCTACAAAGACAACCCCCAACACATGAGCATATCATAATTCATATTCAACATAATATGAATGTAAAGCGTAAATGCACAAATCATAAATACAAAGCACTTCCTGTATTTCCAAGCATTTACAACGCCCATTGGTTGTCCCTGTACCATAACTCATAATAACACATTATATGAACATATGGTTTCATAAATAAATGTCATGACATATCTTTCCTTCTTAAATCCTTATTTCAATCCTGAGTCACTTATCAATAGTGCATTTCAATGCTTCTTACTTTTCCACGTAAGCGGAATTCTTCCTCGCTTCTTATGGAAATCCACGTAAGCGGAATTCTTCCTCGCTTCATATGGATGTTAGCGTAAGCATTAAAATCCTCACTAGGATAACCTTGACTCGTGAAATACACCTCTTATATTTCACAACATACATATGCAAAACAATGCATGTCAACATGTATCATACTCTTAATGCATCACCTTGCATTCATCATGTGTCAAATAGACAAACATAAAGTACATGTTACCGTTGGGATGCCCGTACGTCGCTTACGTACCTTTCCTAAATGTAGTGTGTTGTGAGACTCTATCCCCTGCGCTGTGTAGCTGTCTGTGAAGGCTCTACACCAGTGTACAACACAATATTAGATGTCTCATACAATCCAAAATCAAATTAAACAATTTCTACATTTTAAAAAAAAAGGCACTACCGATCGATCGGTCCTCATCACCGATTGATCGGTGAACTGTTTGAATTTTGGAAAAATGCTACGGCTTTTGCCGATCGATCGGTGTTCTTCACCGATCGATCGGTCGTTCCGTTTCAACCCAGGTTTTCCAGAATTCCCTAACACCGATATTCATACCCTTAAATCTAACATGTAAGACATACAACATGCCCAAAGAAACATGCTAGCAGTTACAACACACTACCCTGAGTGTATTCATATCAAATTTACACCCCAAACATAAGCCCACATGCATAAACGTCGACCATTCACACAAGTACTCGATCAACTTTTCTAGAAACAGGGCAACATATTCATTTCCAGATTTCTTGAGCACCTCATTTCATGCTATTTTAACTACAACATATAACATAAAGCATGCTCGAACAAACATGCCAAGGGCTTCACAAAACTACCATGCATATTTTCACATCAAAGGTTTACCAAAAACCTAAGCTAACGTGCATGACAACGCCTTCATAAAAACACTCCCAACTCATATTTTCCAGAAAACAGGGCACAACCTTACCCAGATTTTCGAACACCATACTTTACATGCTTATTTCCTCTACATAAAACATGTAATATACATAAGGAAAAATACTGAGAGCTTCATAATAACACCATGTAAGCCTTTAAATCGAAGGTTTCAAGAAACCTAAGCTAACATGCCATTTACACACTACTCAAAAGCAGAACTTAAACAAGTTAAAAGGAAAAACAGGGCATGGTTTCTCACCCTACTTTGCTCCGATTTTTGAGAGGCTTCCAAGGAATGAAAATGGCAAGGCTCCACAAGATTATGCTTAGCAGATGCTGGTGTTTGTTTGGGAGAGAAGGGTCGATATTTGGGATGGAAGAATGAGGCTGAATGATTGAGCCAAGTGGGGTGGGCAATCAGCCTATGTACAGTTTGATTGGCATGGGTTGGGGGGGGTGGGTGGTTGGGTGTTGGGTGGTATGATGTGTTATCTTTTGGTCCCGGTATTTAACACGATGTATTAAAATATCCTCACATGATATTTATAGTATTTTCTCAATAAAATACTTCAATTCCCATTTAACATGCTTCACCAAAACAAATAACACACACCCCTAAATAAACATGCCGCAACCCCAAAATCCCAACATATATTACATGCACCCTGAAATGAATCTCCCCAATAATATTAATTCAATCCTATGAATTAACACCCAAATCATCATAATTTAATTAAATGATTAAAATCACATAATCATTTCGGGGATATCACAATACTCCCCTACTTATAAGATTTCGTCCCCGAAATCAAACATGCTCACCAACATGAAGTAAAACAATAAATAAACGCATACCAGAAAGCAGTTCTGGATAGTGCTGCACCATGTATCGCTCTGTCTCCCACGTAGCCTCCTCGACACCCCTACGATCCCACTGAACCTTGATCATAGGAATAACTTTGTTCCGAAGCCTGCGGTCTGCTCTATCTAGAATCCTGATAGGCCGCTCCACGTAGGAAACATCGGACTCAATCTGCACCTCTGAAGGCTGCAACACATGTGAATGGATCCGGCTCATACTTCCTCAGCATAGACACATGAAATACGTCGTGTATACCAGACAGAGAAGGTGGTAAGTCAAACGGTACGCCAGAGTACCCACACGCTGTAAGATCTCATACGGCCCCACGTATCTCGGAGACAACTTCCCCCGCATACCAAACCGTACTACACCTCTGAAAGGCGAGATTTTCAGAAAGACTCTGTCGCCTAACTGAAACTCCAACGGTCTACACCGCTGATTGGCATATGCTGCCTGTCTGTCCTGAGCTGCCTTCATCTTTCTTCTGATAACCTTAACTTTCTCTTCCATTTCCTGAACCAACTATGGTCCTCCAACCGACTTACGGTCCATGTCATCCCAACACAAGGGTGACCTACAACGCCTACCATAAGGGCCTCGAAAGGAGCCATCTGTATACTTGCCTGGTAGCTATTGTTGTAAGAGAAATCCACCAAGGCTATCGAGTCCTGCCATGAAGTGTCGAACTCTAGCACACAAGCTCTCAACATATCTTCGAGCGTCTGTATCGTACGCTCAGTTTGTCCGTCCGTCTGAGGGTGATAGGCTGTGCTCAGCCTCAACTCTGTACCTAGAGCTGTCTGCAGACCCTCCCAGAAGTGAGATGTGAACCGCGGATCTCGATCTGACACTATCGAAACAGGGATCCCGTGCAGTCTCACCACATCTCTGACATATAACTGTGCCATCCTCAAGTGCGTATATGTCATACAGTAGGGAATGAAGTGAGCCACTTTAGTCAATCTGTCCACGACTACCCAGATGGCATCAAAACCCGAAACAGTCCTCGGTAAGTGGGTCACGAAATCCATAGACACGTGCTGCCACTTCCACTTCGGGTATCTCCAAACTCCTTAGCTCACCTCTAGGCCTCTGCCTCTCGGCCTTTACCTGTTGACAATCAAACAGCGCTTGACGAACGAAGTAACATCCAGTTTCATTCGCCTCCACCAGAACTGGCTGTATAAATCCTTATACATCTTATTCCCACCTGGGTGGATACTCATCCTGCTGCAATGAGCTCGCTGTAATAAACCCTGACGCAACTCGGGTGCATCTGGAACCACCCATCTGTCGCCAAGTCTCAGAGAACCGTCCTCAGCCACTCTGAATCTCGATGGCTGATCTGAATGAACCACTGACATCCATCTCTGAACCTCTGCATCGGTCCCCTGAGCCTTCCTGATAGTGATCATAAATAACAGGTTCAGCTAACAAGGTCAAAACATGTACCGGTGAAGCAGACACATCATAATCAAATCCCAAATGGCAGTAGGAGCCCAACATAGCTGATAGACACATGGCATCCTCTGCTGTGTCTCCTCACCTTCAGACTCAAAGCGTCGGCTGTCAGATTTGCTTTCCCAGGATGGTATAGGATTTCACAATCATAATCCTTCAGCAGGTCCATCCATCTCCTCTGCCTCATGTTCAGCTCAGCCTGTGTAAACAAGAACTTCAGGCTCTTGTGATCAGTGAAGATGGTAAATAGGTACCGTATAAGTAGTGTCGCCATATCTTCAAGGCGAACACTATAGCTGCCAACTCCAGATCATGGACTGGATACCTCGTCTCGTGTGGCTTCAACTGTCTCGAAGCGTAAGCCACTACATGTCTGTCCTGCATCAGTACGCACCCTAAGCCCTGTAGCGATGCGTCGGTATAAAGAACAAATCCTTTGTTCTCCTTGGGAATCACTAGAACTGGTGCAGTAGTCAGTCTGTGCTTCAATTCCATGAAACTCTGCTCACAAGCCTCTGACCAACAAAATGAGACTCCCTTCTGAGTCAGCAGTGTAAGTGGCTTGGCGATCTTTGAGAAACCCTCGACGAAACGTCGATAATAGCCAGCCAGACCAAGAAAACTTCGAATCTCACTGACTGAAGTAGGGGCAGACCAATCCATAACTGCCCTCTATCTTCCTCGGGTCTACTGATATCCCCTCTCGTGATATGATATGGCCCAAGAATGCAACACTGCTCAGCCAAAACTCACACTTGCTGAGTTTGGCGTACAACTGATGATCTCTGAGGATCTGGAGTACTATCCTCAGATGATCGGCATGATCCTCTTCACTCCTTGAATAGACCAGGATGTCATCAATGAACACGATCACAAACTGATCGAGGTACTCCTGAAATACTATGTTCATCAGGCTCATAATGTAGCAGGGGCATTCGTCACCCCGAATGGCATCACTAAGAACTCGTAGTGTCCATACCGAGTTCTAAAGGCCGTCTTTTGGACATCATCAGCTCTAACCCGCACCTGGTGATAGCCTGACCTTAAGTCTATCTTTGAGTACACCTCTGTACCCTGAAGCTGATCGAACAGATCATCTATCCTCAGAAGTGGATATCTGTTCTTCACTGTGGCCTTGTTCAGTTGCCTGTAGTCAATGCACAGACGCATTGAACCATCCTTCTTTTTCACGAACAAGACTGGTGCACCCCAAGGCGATACACTAGGACGGATGTATCCCTTGTCGAGGAGCTCCTGTAACTGTACTTTCAGCTCTCTCAGCTCTGCTGGTGCCATCCTGTATGGGGCACGGGAAATAGCAGGAGTCCCCGGCAGTAGCTCAATGGCAAACTCAACGTCTCTAACAGGCGGAAACCTGGAATCTCATCTGGGAACACATCAATGAACTCTGCCACAACCGGTATGTCTTCGGCTCTCACTTCCTTTTCCTCAGATACATCCACAGCATAAATGATGTAACCTGTGTGGCCGCGCTCCAATAATCGCGCCATCTTAACCGCTGATATTACCGGAATCTTTGGACGAGAGTCGTCCCCATAGAAAGTCCACTGGAAACCCTGATCAGACAGAAAACGTACTATCCTCTGTCGGCAGTCTACCACAGCTCGGTATCTGCTCAACACATCAATGCCGATAATACAGTCAAAGTCTGCCATCTCTAACTGAATCAGATCGGCCCTCAGATCATTCCCTCAAAATAAATGAGGCAATCATATAACAGTCGGTCTGCAATCACATGCTTTCCCGTGGGTGTCGAGACCATGAGAGGCGTGGGTAACAGAGACGAGCACAAACGGTGTCTCTCCACAATAGCAGTAGATACAAAGGAATGGGAAGCACCTGTATCTATCAATATAAGTGCAGGGTATGTAAATAAATGGCACGTACCAGCAATGACCTCCTCCGGGGCTGCCTCAGCCTGCTCCCTAGTCAGTGCATACACTCGACCCTGCGGCGGTCCTGCCGTCTGACCTCCCGGTGGTCGTGGTGTAAACTGCTGTCTCTGTGGTGCCCTCCCAGCATCAAAACCTTGGCCTATTCGGCCCAGAGTCTGTCTGACCTGCCCGATTGGGGCAACCTCGAGCCAAGTGGCCCATCTTGCCACAGACAAAGCAACCCTGACAGTCACATAACAAGTGCCATCCTCCACAGTTGTTACACCTGCTTCCCCCTGTCTTGCTCCCCTGTTTGGGTCCCCGATTGTTCTGCTTCTGACCCTGAGACTTCTTCCCACCAAATCTGGAAGATGATGAGGCCCCACGAGCCTTGAACAGATCCCCTTGTGGCCTCAAACTATCAGCAACAGGCCTCGGTGGTGGTGCTGAAGGGGGTACATCATCCTTATACGCGCCCACCGCAATCTCCGCCAACTCTGCCCGTGTCAGGGCGTCATCAAATGAGCTGGGGTTGTTGGAGATAACCCGATCAAATAGCTCTGGCCTCAATCCCTTCAGAAAGTTCCTCATCTTTGCATGGCTGCTCACAGCGATATGAGGTACATACCTCAGCAGTGAGGAATACTGCATAGCGTAGTCTGACACTGACATGCTACCCTGCTTTAAAGCATTGAACTCGTCTTCCTTTAATTGTCTAGCAGCTGCAGAGAAATACCGGTTAAGGAACCGGGTCCGAAATACAGTCCAGTCAACTGCCATACCTAGAGCTCTCAGCTCCATCACGGTGGTCTTCCACCACATAGCAGGCTTCTTAGCCATCTGAAACTTGGCTAACCTCAGCCATGCCGTGCGTGCACAGGGTGCAGTCACAAGTATTTGCTCTATACGCTCCAACCACTCCTCGGCTACTTCACCAGACTCAATCCCCTCAAACATGGGCGGATGGAAACTCAGAAACTGCTTCAAACTGAGCTCCCCTGGCAGTAACATCTGTACACTGGGCTCCACGCCCACAGCAGGTGGTGGTAAAGGATTCAGCTGAGCGATACTGGCATTCCTACTGTCCATATCCCCTACCTCCTCATTGGGGTTCTCCGGGTTAATCTCAGCCATGCTGTAACACAAGAGTTAACAACAATACCAAAAGTAGTTCATAATATAAGCCGTTAGATAACAAGAGTATCATATTCAAAGCATGTTAGTATAACACTTATACAACCATATGCATCACATGCATAAGCATGCCCAAATGAATACCTAGCCAACTTGTTTCTAAAGGCTACCCTTCACTCTTCCCTGGTTATCTAACCACTGCTCTGATACCACTAAAATGTGAGACCCCGTTATCTTATCAGATACTAAGGTGCAATTTAGAGAACTAAACATTCATGTGAATATATCAGAGTAACGTGCCGTGTTGATTAACCTGAGCTTTAGAGATTACAGTACCAAAATGCTTCAAAAGGAATAACACGAATTCCTACAAAGGTACTACATTATAGTCTTACTCTACTCAGTAGAAGCTATACAAAATTTTTCTCTAACACGCTAATCCTGTAGCACTCCTTACAGCTCAGCATATCAACCCCGACCCTGGTTCTCGTCAACAAAAGCACCTACAAAGACAACCCCCAACACATGAGCATATCATAATTCATATTCAACATAATATGAATGTAAAGCGTAAATGCACAAATCATAAATACAAAGCACTTCCTGTATTTCCCAGCATTTACAACGCCCATTGGTTGTCCCTGTACCATAACTCATAATAACACATTATATGAACATATGGTTTCATAAATAAATGTCATGACATATCTTTCCTTCTTAAATCCTTATTTCAATCCTGAGTCACTTATCAATAGTGCATTTCAATGCTTCTTACTTTTCCACGTAAGCGAAATTCTTCCTCGCTTCTTATGGAAATCCACGTAAGCGGAATTCTTCCTCGCTTCTTATGGACGTTAGCGTAAGCATTAAAATCCTCACTAGGATAACCTTGACTCGTGAAATACACCTCTTATATTTCACAACATACATATGCAAAAACAATGCATGTCAACATGTATCATACTCTTAATGCATCACCTTGCATTCATCATGTGTCAAATAGACAAACATAAAGTACATGTTACCGTTGGGATGCCCGTACGTCGCTTACGTACCTTTCCAAAATGTAGTGTGTTGTGGGACTCTATCCCCTACGCTGTGTAGCTGTCTGTGAAGGCTCTACACCAGTGTACAACACAATATTAGATGTCTCATTACAATCCAATATCAAATTTAAACAATTTCTACATTTTAAAAAAAATAGGCATTACCGATCGATCGGACCTCATCACCGATCGATCGGTGAACTGTTTGAATTAAACAAAAAAGCTACGGCTTTTGCCGATCGATCGGTGTTCTTCACCGATCGATCGGTCGCTCTGTATCAACCCAGGTTTTCCAGAATTCTCTAGCACCGATATTCATACCCTTCAATCTAACATGTAAGACATACAACATGCCAAGACCAACATGCTAGCAGTTATAACACACTACCCTCAGTGTATTCATATCAAATTTACACCCCAAACATAAGCCCACATGCATAAACGTCGACCATTTACACAAGTACTCGGTCAACTTTTCTGGAAACAGGGCAACATATTCATTTCCAGATTTCTTGAACACCTCATTTCATGCTATTAAAACTACAACATATAACATAAAGCATGCTTGAACAAAAACGTCCTGGGCTTTAAAACACTACCATGCATGTACTCAAATTGAAGGTTCACCAAAAAAACACATCTAACATGCATGATATCACCTCCTCAATATCACTCCCAATCCACATTTTTCCAGAAAAACAGGGGAAATATCTACCCATATTTTCGAACACCCTACTTTACATGCTTATTTCCTCTACATAAAACATGTAATATACATAAGGAAAAATACGGAGAGCTTCATAACAACACCATGTAAGCATTTAAATCGAAGGTTTTAAGAAACCTAATCTAACATGCCGTTTTCACGCCACCTAAAAACATGTACTTAAACAAGTTTAAAGAAAAAACAGAGCATGGTTTCTCACCCTACTTTGCTCCGATTTTTGAAGGACTTCCAGGCGATGAAAAAGGGAAAGCTCCTCAGAATTTTTCTTAGCAGGTGCTGGTGAAGAAATGGGAGAGAAGGCTCGAGAATTGGAATGGCTGAGAGTGGTGAAATGATTGAGCCAAGTGGTGACTAAAGTCAGCATGTGTACAGGCTGATTGGCATGGGTTGGGGGGTGGTTGGGTGTTGGGTGGTTTGATGTGTTATGTTTTGGTCCCGGTATTTAGCACGATGTATTAGAATATCCTCACACGATATTTATAGTGATATTTATAGTATTTTCTCAATAAAATACTTCAATTCCCATTAACATGCTTTACCAAAACAAACAACACACACCCCAAATAAACATGCCACGACCCCAAAATCCCAACATATATCACATGCACCCTGAAATGAATCTTCCCAATAATATTAATTCAATCCCATGAATTAACACCCAAATCATCATAATTTAAATTAAATGATTAAAATCACATAATCATTTCGGGGATATCACAATTTTTGAACGGGAACCATCCCCATAGAATGTCCACTGGACTCCCATATCAGACCTTAATCGGACAGTCCTCTGCCTGCAGTTCACAACTGCCTGATACTTGTTCAGAACATCAATGCCCACAATGCAGTCAAAGTCTGACATTCCCAGAACAATCAAATCTGACCTTAGCTCGTTACCCTCAAAATAAATGAGGCCGTCATAGACAATCCGATCAGCAATCAAACTTCTTCCAGCGGGTGTCGAGACTACAAGAGGCGTGGGTGACGGAGAAGTGCATATGTGGTACCGTTCCACAAAACTTGTCGACACAAAAGAGTGTGACGCACCTGTGTCTATGAATATAAAAGTAGGATGCGTAAATAAAAGACACGTACCCGCTATCACTTCCTCCGGAGCCGATGTAGCTTGCTCCCTTGTCAATGCATAAACTTGCCCCTGAGGTGGCCCCATAGGCGGACATCCATACTGCCTCGGTACAAACAGTGGCCTGTGCTGCACTGCTCTATCCGCAGTCCTCCCCGTAGAGTTCTGTTGTCCCTCCCGATTGGGACATTGCCGAGCAAAGTGGCCCTTATTGCCACAAAAGTAACAACCTACGCAGTCTTTCTTCGAATGTGATTGCCCACAAAGAGAGCACTGGACTTTCCCAAATTTGTGTGATGTCCGGGAATTATGGTGGTAATCCCGGTGTTGTATTAATCCTTGATGGATTTTTAATTGTGGCAATTAGGAATTAATTGCGGTTTGGCATCTCCCGAGGTTGGTAAATCGGGCATTTGGGATCGTTGGATCCCGAGGTTGAGATCGTATTCTCATTCCGATGAAAACCTGCGAGTTGGGTTTTTAGTGTGACTCGGAATCTCGAGTGCTTGGTGTGGGCACCGGTAGGGGGTTTTTGAGTTAGAGAGAGAATTTTTGGAAACAGATGATTTTTAATGAATCATGATGTATTTGTGGGACTATTGATATTTTGGGGTATTTTTGCTATAAATACCAATTGAACCCGGGATTTTAATTATCGGAACCATTTTCTTCCCCCTCCTTCTCTCTCCCCGAACCCGCCGATTTTCGATCCCCTTTGGACCACCGCGCACAAATGTGCTTCGCCCGCCGCCGTCCGGCCGCCGTTCGGCGCGTCCGACCCGCCGCCGCGTTCGTCTCTTCCAGGCGGTCATTTCCATACCAACAATTTGAAGTTTGGTCGAGGATTGAGCTCGGATTTCTGCAGAAAGCGCTAGGGTTCGTCACTGCAGTTCATCCGATTTTTGGGGCTCGATTTTGGTATGTTTTTGGCACGATTTTTCTGGTGTTTTTGGGGCGTTTTTATGGTGTTTTTGGGTCGAGCATTGCAGACTTTTTGGTTCGAAATTTTGGTTGCATTTTGGTTCGAATTTCAGCTAGTTTTTGTGGGTTAGGGTTCGAAATTTGGGGGTTTCGCTTGTGGGGCGATTATTGTTGTTGGTAATTGATTAATTCATGTTGTAGATGCATTATGATGCTTGATTGTGTTCGAATTCGAAGAATTATAAGGGTTCGAATTTAAGGGCTTGTTTGGGTTCGAATTTAAGGGTATTGAATTCGAAAATTGGGGGTTTTTGGCAAGGGGTGTTGATTCTTGCTTGGATAGCTTAATTCATGTTTTAAATGAATTATGGTGATTATTTGGGTTTGATTTGTGTTGTTGGGGTTCAAATTTAGGGGTGGTCCTTGAGCAATTTTCGATATTGTCTCATTCGATTTCCCTCCCTGTATATGCCCTGCCCCGGGTCTTTTAAATGGTAAATTGTCGTGGGTTGACAATATGTTGAGGGTTATGGGTGTGCTTGAGCATGGGTTGCATGTTCGTAATTAATTGTGAATTATTTACCGTGTTAGCACATCGTTCTTCGGGGCATGGAACTCGAGCAAGGTTCGGCTCGGACTTCGGAAATTAAGGTACGTATAACGTACGAGCATAGCCTTTTATAATGTTGCAATAGTGAAATGCATGATATATGGTATTTGTAATAAATGGGCATTGAAATGCATGGTTGGTGGTATTTACAATAAATGAGTATTAAAATGCATGGTATAGGGTATTGGAAATAGATGGGTATCGAAGTGCATGGTTTATGGTACTTGCAATAATTGGATAGTGAAATGCATGGTATATGGTAAATGTGATAAATAGACATACATTGGGAATCATAGGGTGCCGCTTTCGAGCGAGCAACGATTGGGTGTTGTCGCCGTTGAGCGACCATCGGTTATGACGCCGCTATTGTTGAGCGTGCGCTGGGTTTAGAATGCCGCTATTGTGGAGCGAGCAATGTTATGGGAACATGGAATCCTTGGTTAAATATATGTGAAATCTATGGCATATATATATATGATTTTACACATTGATTATGGAACTGGCATGGTAGAACTGCATTAGTTAATCTATATGGTGATTAACTGGCTTTGAGAATTTGATGAGTTTGGTTATTTTGAGAACAGGGACAATACAGGGGATCCCGGATGAGGGTGTTACCATCCAGGGAGTATCATTTAAATTATGGCATTTACATTCTGTAAATTATGAATTGCAATATTATTATTTTGTGATTGGTGGTATTGGTATGCTCACCCCGTGTGGGGGCTGTCTCTGTTGGGGCAGGTAACACAGGTGTAGCGGCTTTGGAGTCGAGCTCGGGCTGTTGGTTAGAGGTACTTCCAGGATCGAGGTACCAGAGCTGGCTGGACGGACACTCAGATCCAGAGTTGAGATCGAGTGGCGCTTGGGAGGTGCTACCAGGACTGGTATCCGGTAGAGTGTTATACATCAGATACATGCTTATCCATTTGGTACTCTTATGTGAGTACATTTTACGTGTGTATGGAATGTATAAATGGGCTACGGCTTCTCTCTGTTCATTATGGTTGCATGCAATTAATTATGGAATTGCTAAATGAACTAAGAGCATGTTAGTGTATTATGTGGGTGCATGTTATATGATTAATCTTGGTTGGGGAATCTGAATATTTGGGAATTGGATGCAAGAAATTTTCTGGGTAGCATACGGTGTTGCACTTGCATGTGGTTTTCCCCATTATGGTATGATTATATGCACTAATGGTATGGCTTAATACACTAATAACGGGTTAAGGGCACGGGGGTCCTTACAATTTGCCTCCCTGAGACTGTCCTCTTCCTGGCGGGGCGTCATTCCTACGGTTTCCTTTCCAACGATTCTCGGGCCTCTTACCACTGAACCTCGAAGCCGATGTGTTCCCCCTTGGCTTGAACTGATCACCCCTCGGCTTCAAATTATCAGAAGTAGATTTCTGAGGGGGTGCTGGAGGTGGCATGGCATCAGGATACGCACCAACTCCCAGTTCGGCTAGCTCAGCCCGTGAAAGGGCGTCATCAAAGCAAGCAGGGCCATAAGTGACCACCC
This sequence comes from Haberlea rhodopensis, assembly GCA_907163345.1. Lineage (NCBI taxonomy): Eukaryota > Viridiplantae > Streptophyta > Magnoliopsida > Lamiales > Gesneriaceae > Haberlea > Haberlea rhodopensis. Next base: position 464,304 of record CAJQUN010000151.1, on the reverse strand, counting down.
TGTCATACAGTTCAGGCCTCAAGCCTTTCATGAAGTTCCTCATCTTTGCTTGAGTACTTGCGGCGATATGAGGTACATATCTGAGCAAAGAACAGTAATGAAGAGCATAATCTGACACAGGCATGTTACCTTGCTTGAGGTTAGTAAACTCATCTTCCTTAGCCTGTCGTGCAGCAGCTGAAAAGTAGCGGGTCAGAAACCGAGTTCTGTACAGTTTCCAATTTATTTCCTGCCCCTGAGCCTCTTGCTCTATTACTGTGGTCTTCCACCACATCAATGCCTTTTTGGCCAGTTGGAACTCCGCTAGTCTTTCCATGCTGACTTCGCACAAGGAGCTGCCACAAATATCTGTTCTATAGTCTCTAACCATTCCTCGGCCAGTTCCCCTGTCTCAGTTCCTTCGAACATCGGGGGTCGGTATGCCAGAAACTGAGCCAAACTTATCTCCCCAGGTAGTAACTGTTGCTCAGAGGGTTCTTCGCCTAAGGCTGGCGGTGGTAGGGGATTGGTACGCCCAACACTTGCATTAACACTAATCGCATCACCCACTTCCACATTTGCTGCCATGCTGCAAGACAATGGTTAACAACAATACCCAAAAGCAGTTCATATAATACATCGTTAGAAACCATAACATGTTAGTATAATAGTCATATGCTTCATATGCAACATATGCACAAAACATGTTTAAAAATGAGCACTTAGCCAACTTATTGCTAAGGCTACCCTTCACTCATTCCCGGGTTTTCAAACCTGGCTCTGATACCACTAATGTAGGGTCTTCCTACCTTAACATCATCATAATAACGTATTATGGACTAAACATGCATTAATAACATCTTAGGGTTCCGGTTGTAGCCTTGAGCTAATAGGATTACAGGCCAAAAATAAAATTTCAAAACTTATTAGTTACATTCCCATAAACGAATGCTAACATTATAGGTTTATACTACTCCTAGAGTAGAGACATCCAAAAAGATCCTGTAACCTAAATTCTTTCATGCTCCTCGTAGCTCACTGCCTCAACCCGACCCTTAGCCCTTCAGTCCAAAAGGTGTACCTACAGGAACAACCCATCATGAGTATGTACATCATTACTTAACATCATAAATTAATGGCATATAAATAAATGCATGAAATAATCGTAACATATACTTCCTGGTTAATCGCATTAACCCACTTTTGTTGTCCCTGTTTCATAGTCATGCATGTAATCATTAGTTCTTGACATAAATGATTAAAATCGTACTTCACTTATATGCTCATAATCAACAATGTTAATTAGAAATGTGACTGTTCTGGTCCTGCTATGACAGCGGCACAATTGGCCCCCTCGCTCGACATATAGCGGTACTGTGATATCCCTCGCTACACCTTGATAGCTGATATATCTCATCGCTAGCTATGTCAGCGGTAAGTACCTTCCTCGCTTGCCCATAACAACCACCAAAACATTCTAACATTTCTAATAACATAGTCTAACATACATCATAAACATCATAGCATCTTTACTCATCATAGACATCATCGTTTCTTTACTTATCATAATCATCATCATAAACATCATATCATCTTTACTCATCATAGACATCATCGTAACTTTACTTATCATAATCATCATCATAAACATCATAAATACTTATGCAATCATTGCATAGTCATAGTATGGGAGTGTGTTTTACCGTCCGATGCTCGTACGTCTCTTACGTACCTTAATTCCAAAAGTGGAGAAGTTGAAGAACTTTATCTCCTTGAAGTTGTGGGTACCTGGGATGGTTCTACACAACCATACAAATCGATATTAGAAGCCAATTATAGTCCCAATACCCAAAAATTCAACAAAAAACATCATTTGCCACTTTTAAGCTGCTGGCGATCGATCGCTGCATCGAGGCGATCGATCGCGAGCCTTGCCGATAAAAACACCAAAAACACAACTTTGAATTTTAACCAAAAATTCCCAAATCCAACCCAAATCCTAACCAAAATCCACAATACTACTATCAAATCAAAGATAAAAGTGAGGAGAAGAAGATTACCAACTTATCTTCGAGAAATCCGGCTCCCAAGTCGAGCCTCCAACGACTTTGCTCCAAGAAAGAAAAGAGGGGAAGGGTTGGGGATTGGAGAAGGGAGACGTGAGAGAGAGGGAGAGAGCCAACAATTATTTAACACCGAGTCCACTTGGTATATATAGTACCAAGGCTCAAAAATCCCGAGTCCCCCACAAATACATCATGACTATTAAAAATCATATGTGTTCAATAATTACCTCTCAATCTCAATTTCCATTACCAGCCCCAACACAAAGCACCCCAAATCCCACCAAAAACCCAATTCCAAGGTTTAACACCACGATGATAATACAATCTCAACCCTTGGATCCAACGACCCCAAATACCGGATTTAAAATCTTCAGGAGTCCCAATACCTCAATTAATTCATAATTACCACAATTAAAATCCATTAAGGATAAATACCACATCGGGATTTACACCAATAATTCCCGGGCATTACATATTCCCATTGGAATGTAGACATCGTCCCGAAAATCTACCAAACAAACCACAATTCCGAAATCCTGATATTTAACAAAAGTTTTGAAAAACCAAAGAAATAGGGCCGCGATCGATCACCATTTCCCGCGATCGATCGCAAGATCCTACTGCCGAAAAAATAGACAGACGTGATTAATCGACATCCCATGCCGATCGATCGCCAACATCAACTGACTTCCCGCGATCGATCGGCAACTTCTCGCAATAGATCACCACGCCCTCATCAATATATCGCCGAGTATTCGCGATCGATCACCGCGACTGTTCATTGTCACCAAAAATTCACGATCGATCAGTGCCAAGCCCTGCGATGTTTTTCGAAACATTTGTATAACAATGGTGTTTTTCACCCCAAATACAAAACCAACACCCCAACACCTTCACAACCTCAAATACTCCATTTAAACTCATTAAAAACACCAAAAACTTCACTTTAAGAATTTTACCAAAAATCCACAAATCTCAAACCCATTATAATACCCAACCATACTCAACAAAACCACATTCAAAACGAAGACAAAGGCGAGGGAATAAATGCCCAATTATCTTCGAGAAATCTCGCTGCGAAGTCGAGCCTCCATCGATTTCTCCATCAAAAGAGAAAGAGGGGAAAAGGGAAGAAAGGGGAAACGTGGAGAGAGAGGGAGGAGAGGGAAATGACTGAACATCGAGCCCACTTGGCATATATACTCACTATTTTCATTACCAACCTCAATTTAAAGCTCACCGGACTCCACATCCCACTACTAATACAAATCCAAGGTTTATCACCTTAATGAGAATAAATCTCAACCCTTGGGCCCAACGATCCCGATACCGGATTAAAATCCTCGGGATTCTCAACACCGTAATGATCTCATAATTACTCCAATTAAAATCCAATAAGGATTATAACCACTCCCGGATCAACACAATTAATTTTTGGATATCACAACGGGGGATCCCATATGATAACGATACTATATAGGGAGTATCTTTTACATTTACAGTTTTATATTCTATAAATTATGAATTGTGATATTGCTATTATTGAGATGGTGGATTGGTATGCTCACCCTGTGTGAGGCTATTTCTGTTGGGACAGGTAGAACATGTACATCAATGGATCTAGAGTTGAGTTCGAGCTGTTTGATTGGAAATGCTTCCAGGGCTGAGGTACCAATGACGGTATTGGGTAGCATGTATGTACAGTAGATACACATTATTCATTTAATGCTTGCATGTAAGCATTCGCATATGTGTATATGGATTGTATAAAGGTTAGAGGTTTCTCTTTTCATTTATGATTGGCATGCAATTAGTTAAAAAGAATTGCATTATGAATTGAGAACATGTTAGTGTGTTATGGGTGTATGTGTATGCTAGTGGGACGGTATTGAGAATTGAACATTATGTGGATTAATGTCGAAATTTTTTATAGATGGCATATATGAGAATTCCCTAATGTTATAAAAGCATGCACCATTATTGTGATAATAAACTAATAGCTGGTTAAGGTAGCGAGGGCCTTACAGATACAGAAGGAAAAATTGATTCCCAGGTATCGAGGATATCTGAAGAATCAAGCCAACCCAGCACCTCAGGGGTTAAAGAGGGAGAGATTAATCTTAGGCCAATGGCAGGCAAGTCTAAGGTTAATACTAACGAGATTAAAGTTTCCCCAACTCCCCATTTGCAGGAATATCAAAAAACATGGGAGAAGCTCTATACAAGAGTGGGTGCAATTCCTGGAAAAGTAAGCGCAGATTGGTCAGGAAAATACCCAAGAATGTGGATGCATCCGGTGTCAAACCAGAAAGTGTTCGCGAGTGGTTTGATTTTGGCTGCCTAGCCTCAGTCTTTACCACAGCACCAAGTTTTTCGAAAATCATGAAATTACTGAAGTGGATCTACGAAGGGGTGTATGACTCATGGCAAAATAATCATACACTCGGACGAGAAGATGTTCTGGAGCTAAAATTCTTAACTGCAGCCCCAGAAATTACAGAAAAAGGCCTTCACCCCAGCTTCCATTTCATAAAGCTACAAATGCCTAACTGGTAGGCGATATACCAAATAAAGCCAACGCCCGAAGGAACAACACTAGTCTCGCCGCTCACAGAAGACAACATCACCACCAGACGAGCATGGGGATTATGGGTCTGTCTCACCGAGATGGACAAAGTCAAGTATCCGTTCAATTTTTTTTTCAAAAAATAGCGAACGGATCATTCATGGTTAACTTTATTACAAGCCATACTACGAAATTTGACGAGGAGATCTTTGAAATGAAGAGGCAAATATTGTGGGACAACAAGATTCCGACGACCAAAGAAACCTGCTGGAAGTTCAGCAACATGGCTCATGTTAGAATATGGCAGGACTACATCTGCCCGAGCTGCCCAGAGCAGAAAGAACCACTGTTCCCTGTCAAGAGGGACCAGAAAAAAGACGACAAAGCAGGACCAAGCAAACATGGAAGATTCCCACGCTGGCTGCAAAGGCCAAATTTCTAGGGACCATAGGGAGACAAGAGTCATGTGACTCTGACGAGGACCACTACCATTATCAAAAGAAAACAAAATGGTAGGACAGTCTCTTCGGCCGAAATCCGAAGGGACCACAAGATACCAAACAAGATAGAAGACGCATGCAATGACGTCTGATTATAAGATTTGAAGTCCGGATTTCACATCCACCTCCAGACTTCTATAAATACCAAGGCATTCAGGAAGCTAAGGACATCGAAAATTCTCCATAGTTTTCTGAGAATAAAAATTAGAGTCTCCAAGCTTTGTAATAGTTCAACTTTCATAGCTTGATAATATTTCTTTTCTTTCTTTCTTTTCATTAGCATATGTATTATTGTTATGTATTTTAGTTTATGTGTTCTTGAGTCAAACCTCAGATATATGAGAGGCTAAACAAGTCCGTCTCCTCCCAAAATGAGATGTTTTAATGTAATAGATATTATAAGTATTTCCAGAATAAAATAAAGGATGTTGCTCATCTATCTCCCAGATTTCTTTAAATCTTTCTTATATCTTGATTATACCTTATGCTCTAAGGTAGGAAACGAATTAGGGCTGTGCTGTGCGGTTTCTGAAGGAGCCGGATAACTAGCAGACTAACCTCGCCCGAGGGTTGAGGTTGGATGGTGAGGAACCATTAGTAAAACAGTCTAGAGGCAATAAGTTTTCGACTGGTGGCTTTGCAACACACCTCACCCGGTGCCGTTATGGTCAAAATGGTATATTTCAGTTTGTTAAAATTTTATTGTAATTCGGAAGCATGATGGACCTGTTATTTAATTTTACTTAGTATAAGGGAATTTCAAGGCCTAAATTTTATCATAAAAGTCCATTGCAAAAGTATGCTCTTAGGTTTTCTCAAGATGGCAGAAACTGAAGGATCTCATGTTCATATAATATTATTACGGCCCCTGCATTTACGTTTCCCTTTTTAAGGAGTTGTTATTAGGAAAAATAAGATTTTGGATGTTTTTGTAAATATCCTAAAAGTATTAGGGAATTTTATGTAATTAAAGTAAAGACTTTTATGTCTTTTGAGATTGGTAGGAAGTTGGAATAAATAAAGGAGTATAGTAGGGAATTAGAATAAAGAATATTTGATATATGGAGGAATGTCAAAGTTATTCTTGGAGGTATGGATTTATCTGGAGCTTGTCCATAAAAGAAAGGAGATCATAATGGGTCAAAATTCGAATATCTAGGGACTGTTTTGGTACATAAAAAAATAGGAGATTCTAAATTCCGAAAATTCTATAGTTGGTAATCTTGGAATGGCGAACAAGCTCATCAGCGAAATGGGTCTTCCAAAATCTACTGCTAACATATTTGCAGCTCGTAGTATCATCACTGCGAAGGTCGGTACCTTGAGTTGTCCGTACAAGCAAAGCAATGGCTGTATTCAATAATTCTTTGCTGTATATTTCTGTTCCATTCGTTTTTATCAAGATTATCACAGCTTGACGCCGTTTGTGTTCGCATTCACTTTGATGTCTCTGAGTTAAGGTTGCCTTTTTATGTGTTTCCGTTAGAGATATTCTATTCTTTTTATAATGGCGAGGGACAGTGTAAGAAACTGTTACCTTTTAAACTAAAAGGTGTTTATGCTGCTGATAGTTTCAGTTTATTGAGGGCATAAGCTTTAGTTTTGTTTGTATGTACATGTAAGTAAATATCTAATTAAAAGACATCGTGTGGAGTAGAGTAGTAGTGTTATGAATTATGATCTCATATCACCTTTTAAGAAATAGTCAAGATTGGGAGTCGCTTATTTGCACCCATTTTAATATTGGTGCTATCATTGAGAGTCGGTGGTGGAAAAATTGGCCTTTGGAACGGCTATCCTCAGCTTAAGTTCACATCCACATAGTAGATGAAGTTATGTACATTTACAATTGATAGGTAATTGAATTTGTCCAAACTCAGTCTCCATGGGCGTGTGCTTCTTAAAGAGTGGGCATGTTATGATACCAAAGTGACTTCAAAAGAAATCGTGGAAGGGTAAAACTTTGGATGTTCTCCCTACCTAGAAAACCAACATTTTGTTGGGCTCTCTTCATGATTTGTAGGCAATCAAGCAGAGCAGGATTAAATTACTATTAGAAATACATATGTAATTTGAATTTGCTAAATTTGAAATGGTGGCCGTCCTGCTTGGCTGCTCCATCTCTCAATCATGTTTTAAACTCTTGAAAATTGATTGTCATGGGGTCACCTGTTTCATTTTTTTGAATAGCTGTGATCAATTGTGTCAAGTGTGATTTATGAAATAATAACCAAAAAGATTGCTATTCAGCTCTTCAATAAACATTGTGGATTTCAAATTTGCCAATAATCTTGATGAAATTTCTGTTTGTAGGATGCATTATCTCTAAGTGAATTCGAGTTGATGGAGTTATTGGATGTTGGATTGGAAGAAGTAACAAGAGCATTGACCCACATAAGTGAAATTTCATGCCCTCCGTATCAGACAGTGAGTTCGTGGATGCACCAGAGGACTGTAGAATCCATTTTTATTGAAGAATGATTTTTTAAATGTGATTTTAGGCTCTATCATTGTTGGAGCAACGAGTTCAAAATGAGTACTTCGCTGGCCATCTTCCCACACGATTAAAAGGACTGGATTCAGCCCTCGGTGGTGGAATACCTTTTGGTGTTGTGACAGAATTGGTAGGTCCAGCAGGAATTGGCAAAACTCAGGTGACTTAGCAAAAACTTTCAAGTTGTTTATAATATCCCTAGTGTGAATTGTAAATAATACTTATTTCCTTCCCCGAATCTTAAGTTTTTTTTTTAATAAATTCATGATATGCTACCTTTACTTTCAGACTGTTCATGTTTGGAGATGTTTGTTTTATGATGCTCTCTTTTATCATTTCACCATGTTAGTCATACATCAACTTGCAATAAAATTTATTGCTCAGAAGAGTTTCCTTCTTTTGTTTGGATGGACTATATTCTAGTAAATTTCGGAGGGTAAGAAATTAGAATTAAGTAAGTTGTTTATGTTTCTTTCATCATTGTGTGTTTGTGTCACTCAGGTTATGTTCTCTCATGTGTCAGGCCATCGATGGTTAAATTTTTAATAAGTAGTTTTATACATTATTTATGCAAATTAAAATAGTTTTATAAGTAATTTATGCAAATGAACTTTCCTAGGGACTTGCAAGGAGACAACATACAAATATCTTAGTTGGCTTGAACTTTGTTACCAAAGTGAAAATGATTTCTCAAGTTTCTTGGGTTATTATAATCGATTACTTTCACGTAGTGTGGTGGTCTAGCTTAAGTCGTTTTTTTCTATGCAGTGAAGTAGCAAATTTGATGGTTCTCTTGATAGATTTTACTGGCAAATAACTTGGACGATTACATTATAGGTCAATATAACCATTTGTGAATACAGGATGTAAATATACATGATAATTTTGTAGAAGGATGCAAGAACTAGCAATCGAAACAAATAAAAAATGGGAGATGCCATATGGCAAGTCTAATTCAAGAAGTTTAAGTTAGCCCAGTTGCAAGACATTGGTATTCTTTAGCTGAAACGTGACTTCAAATAACATGGTATGCTTATGGATTATATAAAGCAATCTCCACCTAGGACTTGGATCCGTTTCCTCCAGTTAAATGAGGCTGCTCTTCAAGGATGAAAATTTACCAGAAATGAAATAGTAATTGGATTTATCTAGACCTTAAAAACTTTGCTCATATTATTATCTCAACTACATCCTCTATATATCTTTACAAAGTTGGGTCAAATCCTCACCTTGTATTCCCCTAGTCCTCTATTCCATCTGCCTGCCAAACTTGTATTTTTTTCGAGTATCTACAAGGGCATATGTATTTATCCCTTTCAGTAATATTGTTTATTTTTTTCATTTAGAAGTTAACTTGTGACATAATATTTTATCCCACATCATAACGAAGTATTATGAATTATTTTATGAGGGTCTATAATAGACCCTTCTATTAATTTGGGTTAATCATCTTAATGAAGTTGGGACGGATGCAAAGTGCATGTTAACAGAAACCATTGTGCATGTCTTCCTTGCACACCCCCCCGCTCTGAGTCTTGGGCATGTCATGATTCTTTTCGCCCACTTCTTTTCGCCCACTTATTACGGTACTTGCTCATCTGGAATAAGCTTTTTGGGTTGAGGACACATAAAAATTTCTTCTTCTGTCTTTTGAATTAATAATGAGATACTGCTTGCTCATAAATTGCTACCTTCTTTTCATTGGGCATTGCATCTCTCATCTTTTGAGCTGACCTTGCCTATTCACCTAGTTTTGCCTGAAGCTTGCTTTGCTTGCTTCATTACCTATTTCTTATGGAGGGTTAGGAGGATCTGTTATATACATAGATGTGGAATCAAAATTTAGTTCAAAGAGGTATGTTTGTTATCCTTGTGATGCTAATGAGATCAAACTTTCTCTCGTCACTGTTTAACTGTTCCCTTCTTTTAGGATGATTGAAATGGGGGTTAATAGTCTCCCGGAAATATTTCATAAGGACGGACTGGCACAAGAGGTTTGTGCTCTTCTTTCTAATATATGTTTGTTTTCTTGTCGCCATATGATGCATGGATAAATATGAGATAGCTCTGTAGCTTGTGTAGAACGTATTTTACAGTTTTAATGAGATTAGCATTGTTTGAATGTTAGATGGCAGGACGGATCCTAGTTTTAAGGCCAGCGTCATTATCTGAACTCACTGAAAGGTATTTCAACCTTTTATGTTACTTTCCTCGATTTTGGATAAACAATCCATATAAGTCGAGAAGGAAAAGGAATGGCTGAATGGTCTATAACGACTTCTTTTAAGCAAGTTGACTTCAACTCATTGTATTTCTGTTATTTCCTTGGGACTAGAGCGTGATAGCATAATTATAGTAAATTGTGATATATGACTATATAAAAAAGCAGCAGCTTTTTCCTCGGTAATCAAAGTCTTGCATAAATCATGTTACGTCAAAGTCAATGGAGTTGAATCCTTCGAATGGCCTAATTGAGTTGGTGGATTTTAGCAAGACAAGTCACTTTTTTGTTGGTGTAGCTCATGTAGTTTTTGAGTTCTCTCTTGTTCTTGTTAGTTGTTTCTCAACTTTTCATGAGGAGAAAGAAGATCTCATTGCATCCATTTTTTTATTTTTAAGTTGAGAATGATTTTCTGCATAAAATTGTGTTTTTTTCTCTACATTTTGTTGTACCATAATCTGAAAAAATTAATTAAGATTAGTTCAACTATTTGATGCTAATGGAAAACATGTTTGTTGAAATGTACATTCTATAATTATCTTATCAAGTTGATTGGATCGTTATGGCTGTCTATTGGTGTCAACCTATCCTGCTTGAGGCATGAGAATGTTCTGCGGGTTATAGTTGAAATCCCAAAACAAGTTTCTTCGCTTGCATGGCCATGCATGACCGATGAAAATGATTTAGATTCGTATCCTCGACTGCTTCGTCTTACAAAAATTTTGATGCTCAATTGTGTTTCGGTATTTCTTTGCGTGGGATGAATACCTGTCCTGACACTATTTTTTTGTTCACAGCCTGCAACAAATCAAGGTTTCATTTCTCCAACAACACGTGAAGCTGCTTATAATTGACAGCATGGCAGCTCTTGTTTCTGGGTGATTATCTTTTTTCTGTTGTGGTATCCAAGGAGGAAAGTTTAAAGAAAGCCATGAAATTATCTGACTGGGTGTCCCTGTGAAGTATATTCTGATAATTTATGGAGGTTTTTTGGAAAATGTTTGTTTCAGTTTCTTTTAAATCACATACTTCTTGGCCATGATTTTTTGACTTTAGGAGTTGGACATGAGTAAAATCAACAAGTCATACATTTGAAAATATTACTAAATTAAACATTTCTTTATATATACTTTACTCTCTATATGGGATCTCATGCACTTGTACTTTGGTTTTTAGGTTATGATTATCCGTGCTCCGTGCTCTCCCACTTTATTACACAAAGATGACTCTCACACTCACAATTTTATGGAGTTTTTTACCATCTATTACCAGAGCTATATATTTACCATAATGAGAGATTCACACAAAACGAGTGGATGGTTTTTGAACAAGATAAGGCTAACAAAGTCAGCCTCAACATCAATGGAGAGTAGTAGTTTTCTCCAAGCTTGCCATGCAAGTGCTTTGACGACCCACCAAGGTTGATCAAAATTAATGAATGCTCGATGAAATTCTCCTGGCATGACTGGTTCAGGAAGGCCATTAGCCATACATCCTATCTCTGTCCTCATAAGCATGTCTTTCTTGAATCGTGATAAATGAGAATTCACATAAGCATTAAGCTCAAATTCCCGCTACTTTTTCTTCTTTTTAAGCTCATGTAGCTGTTTGATGAAGTTTGAAGATTGGGTAGCATAGATCCGTAAATGAGGTTGCTCACCTATTTGGACCTTTAAAATTCCATGATTCTAAAATATTGGTCTTGTATTTGTCACTCTTGAATCATTTTTCGTGAGTCTTCCTCAAGAAACTCTATTTTTGCCATAATTTCAAAATAATATTAAATTTCCCCAACCATTTGCTCAGGGAAAATGACCGAAGACCTCTTAGACAACATTCATTGGGTTCGCATATATCATTTATCAAGTAAGACTTCGAGAAAAATCGTCTCTTGTTTTTCTTTTCGCTACATTAATGTTTGTCATTTCATATGCTTGTTCAGATCATTGGCAGAGTTTTCTCGAATTCCTGTCATAGTCACTAACCAAGTTCGATCTCAACTCCATGATGAAGCTTCCCGATATCAATTCCAAGGTATTATTTATAAATTGTCAGAAGAAGATCTTTGTTTAACAATGTGTGATATTAGATCCATGTGCAGTGAATAACAGATCTCAGACTTTTGAAGATCCCACAACATTCGATTCTCATCTTGTTGCGGCTCTGGGGATTCCCTGGGCTCATGCTGTTACCATTCGTATTGTGCTGGAATCTAGATCAGGTCTTGTTTTCTTGGACTTTACACGCACCAATCTGATGCATGCAATAATCTTCTTCAAATTTATAATTAGATCTCAATTTCCTGATTTTGGTAATGTCTGGAAAAGTATCGAAAATAAATATTCAGTTCTACAATGTAATTACTGGAAATGAAAATAGAACCTAGATTCTCTTGTTTATTTTGAAGGACTTAGGAATGGAGGATTAGTACACAATTCCACTGTCATCTTTCCGTTAATTTAGGTTTAGGGGGGGAATTTTTGAGAAACAGAAACTTCTCTTTATGCTTCAGGGGCGCTTGGGCTCTTCCATTTAATGTTAATTTCTCCATAACCAACCTCAAGAAAAAAGAAGGAAACAATCAAATGACACCCTTATCTGCTTGAACTCTTGATTTTTAATCACATCATAATAAAATCTCTTACAACTATGGCATTTAATGAATAGAAAAGTTCATGTCATTCTCTTATCATTGAACCTTTCGAATGCGAGGATAGTTTGTGTGAAATGCAAAAATAACTTTTGGAATCAAAGGTTATTGATAATCTTTCAGAAAATAGAATGGAGCTGCAAGAAAAAAAAAACACACAACTCACATTAACTCAAAGGAGAAAACTCCGTTTTACCCAAGCACTAGCTTGTACTCAATCTTTCAATATAAAAATATGGAATGAAAATACCCAACTAACTCTCCTCTTTTATTATGTGATGTCCCCCCAAAACTAACAAACTAACTTCCCTCATTTCTCACGTGATCTTCCCGGCTTTTTCCTTTGGGCTTCTAGATGGGCCTAGTGATGTCATGGATTGGGCCTATTGAGGTTGCTACCTGAACTTAAAAATAAGAAGGATAGGGCAACTATTACAATTCAGGTGTTTTATCATGAATTTAACAAGGAAGAGCAAAAATTCCTCCCGGTGAGTTTTTTAATTAATTAACTTGTATTTTAACATTATTAACAAATTAACCCAATTTTTTTTTTATTAGACTAACCAAAGTCGCCATGTCAGATGACGACTTCAATTAAAGTCGCCATCTGACATGGCGACTTCTTTAAAAAATAATTTTTTTATGTCGCAATGTGAGATGGCGACATCCTTAAACGATATTTGTTGTCGCCATATCACATGGATACAACATTATTAAAAAAATAATTTTCTAGCTGATGTCGGTATATAATGACGGAAAATAATTTTTTTTTAAAAACTTTGATGGTGACATCGAAAAAAAATATTTTTTTTTTTTATGTTGGCGACAATTATCAATTTACTCGTCTATATAGCCGAACATAATGTTGCCATCTCAGAAACGTAAATCAAAATCTTCTTCTGGTTGCTCGTCGGATTTGTAAACATCTTTATTGTTTCCTATGAACGTTTCCTTCGGTCGACACATTACAGATTCGTTGTTATATAAATAATCAAATTTAACAACATTATATATCATGTACTAATTTATAAATTGTCTTTATTTTTTAAGGTATGTCAATTAAAGTTTTGTTTTATTATGGAGGCGATATTTTACAAGATTCATAATTTGTTAGATATTATCGTGGTCCGTCAAAAGGCATGTCAATATCTCGCACTATTAATTATTTGCAGTTATTGAACGACGTATATGATATTACTGGTATCGATCGTAACCAGTTCAGTCTGAAAATATATTGTAAATATATGTTCAGTGATTTTTCGGGGATGAAACAAACAATTTTTCCCGTTGATAGTGATTACAATTTAGCATGGTTATTGGATTTTGAACAAAAACATAGTTGTTTGGAGATGTATATACAAACAGAACGAAGAGCTTATGATTTTATTACAGAAATGCCAACAAGTGGTAGTTGTCCATTTGTAGTAGTTACAGAAAGACCAACTACCTCTAGGATCCAAGATGATGCTCCTATAGTTGCTGACAATATTGTTCCCGAGCCACTAACAGACTGTTTTGTTGATTTTGGAGATGATATTCAGTCTGAACCGAAGAAAATTCCATCTGAGGATGAGTGATGACAATGAGGTCGATATTGAAGAAGTGACAGTTAATGTAGCAGGCACAACCACGACAAATGACCATGACCTTTATGGCTTTATCCAACAATTCCATTTTTCTCCACGACACGTCCAGACGTATTTGGAGATTCGATCGACCTTCCAACTGGTAAGTGGGGGAGTTACTGCGATTATTCCAAAGAAAATATCCATCTTAATATGGTATTTAAAGATAAAGGTCATCTTCAGGCAGCTGTGAAAGATTACTCAGTACGGATTGTAAAACGTAAGTATCTTGTTGTCAAAAGTACAAAAACATTATGGAAAGTGGTGTGCAAACAAAGTACACTAGATATGTATTGCAGATGGTTTCTGCGCGCCTCATTAAGTAAAAAAAATGGACTATTCAAAATTACGAAGTATGGGGGTTCTCAGACTTGCCTTTTGAGTGATTTATTGATCGATCATGCAAATATGGACAAAAATATGATTGCTTTTTTTGTAAGTGGGAATCGTTCTGTGTGATCCATCCTATGAGATAAAGTGTATGTTATTCAGACTGTTAAAGATAAGTATGGATTTCAGATCTCATATGCAAAAGGCTGGTATAGTTTGAGACGTGCAGTTGAAAATGTGTGGAGCATGAGAGAGCTTTGTGAAAAAGTAGTCTTATTACATGGGAGCTTTGCAAAAATGGAACTCAGGCACAGTCGTCGAATGGGATCACCTACCGAATGCTAAACCAACATAGATGATGTGAGGGCCCGATCCTAATCATGCGTTTAATTATCACACAATGATGCGGAAGATTATTTAAAATTTATCAACAAGTGGCCCAAAAAATTTTCGCTTTTAGGTGATACATATATAATGATACTGAAAAATATGTAATTCCGGTTTCACAATTTAACATGTTATTCTTCGCATATGCATCACATATAAACTTCTTAGTAATACTTAAAATACAGATACTCGGGGCATACCCCGGTAAATTGAATCGTATTTAAAAATACTCTAACAACTACTGGGACTCAAACATAAAACGTATACCTGAGCTCGCACTCAAGGAGCTCTGGTATTCATCGATGCTTCATCTCGAGCATCCACAGCATGTCCACCTATACCACCTGTCGTGCCCATACAACAAAGACATGACAGCCCCCCGTGAAGGGGGTCAGAACCCAGTACGAGAAACAGGTAAAATCACAATGTATGACAAAGTAACATGCGATGCATGCCGTGTATGAATGCAAATGCATATGAGGGGTATCAAATCTCCGATATCTCCGATATCAAGATCTCAGGATTCCAATGGAAGGATCATCAATCAAATCCTCAAGCTCGAGCAGGGCGTCGACACGCTAGTCGCTACGACATCTCTATCAATCGAGCCATCGGCGGTCCATCATCTCTCGTGTCTGGGCGACGTCGGCACACTCGTCGCTACGGCATCACTCAACTCACTCTCTCCGCCGAGCCATCGGCGTGCCCATCATCCCCAGACACGCATCACCGATACCAACGAAAGGATATAGGTATCAACAAAAGAATCGATAATATCAACATGACATGCTCAATGTCCATGCGTGTCAATACATCATGCAATATCATAATCTCATGTGATGCATCTCAATGTATCATGTCATCATATATCACGCAGTCAATGTATCATGTAATTCACATACTGCAGTTCAACATGTCATATAGTCACATTATAGCAAGTAATGACAAGCAAATCATACCCCAGGAACATCACATGTCTTTGCCAGACATCGTGATAGAACCGGTTTTCTACGTACCTCGAACAGAACTAACTTTACCGAGTGCTCCTCAACAACCCCGGAAATATTAAACCTGGTCATGTATACTACAAAATTATCACTAAGTGTTTAAGTAGGCACAATATCTAACTCAAGTTTTAAGGATGATTCCTAATGCTTTTCTTCAAAAATTCATACTGACCCATCTTTTTACAAAAATCATAATAAATTCATATGACGTCCAAATGACCCGATTCCAGTGCCCAAAGTTCAAAAACTCGAAGGAATTCATTTCTTGTTTGATGATGTCAAGCTGATTCCACCATTTAAAAGCAGTTTAAACACTAAAAACGTAGCCTTTGAAATTCTGTTTTCCAGCTTGAGCGGTTTTAGTAAAATTGCTATAACGTTTTCGTTTCAAATCCAAATTGAGTAATTCCAGTGGAAAATTACAGCCAACTTGCAATACTACAATTCTTATTTCTAGACATTTTCCGGAATTCCTAGCCAAAACTGCCCAGGGATTCGAAGAACACGCTGCACGTGTAATTTCGCCCACATGCAGGGCTCATAATGAGCACTACTAGTATAAAACTCATAACTTCTTCAAATTAAGTCCAAATTAAGCTCTCGTTTTTTAAAATTCAATAAAATTCAAAGACCTACAATTTTTGTTTGAAAACCGACACCAAATTCGGAATAAATATTGCCCAGAATGTCGAATTATTGTCTGCATGCAACATGCATGAACATGCAAAGGCGAAAATGAGCACTGAAAGTAAAATCGACATAACTCTTACTTTGAAGACCCAAATTGCATGCTTCTTTCTTTTAAATTGCATAAAATTGAAATATCTACAACTTTTATTTGAAGACCGAAAACAAATTCGAAAGTGTAATTTTTCAAAAGTTCGGAATTCTACACTGCATGTGCATTTTCAGCACATGCAGAGCCAAAACTGGCACTCTTTGGTAAAATGAGCATATCTCACTCATCTTAAGTCCAAACTGCTTCAAATTTAGACCACAGAAAGAAGACTCAATTATCTATAACTTTTGTTTGGGGCTCAAAGTCAGATTCGGACGTAGGTAAATCGAAAATTCGGAGCTACCTACTGCATGCAACATCATATTCTGCAGATTCTGTTTTAACAAAATGACACCAACATTTTAATGCTTCTTAAATTTTCGACTCAAAAATCAACAAAATTCAACTACATAAAGGGAAAAATAGATTCATACCCTTGTAGACCAAGAGTTTCACAATGAATCCACTCTCCAAGCTCCTAGCCTTCAAATTCTTGAAGGAAAATGGGTTTTCTCCTTCCAAGCTTGCTAAAACTCCATTGCATGGATGTTTCCCACAACTTTTCTCTCTAATTTTGGAGGTGGGTTTTTCGAAAATTGGGGAAGGAAATCTGATAATATAGAGGAGAGAAGAAAGCATTTTAATGATGAAAAGATGGGCAAGGGGCGTGACCCTCTATGCTTAAGGGTTGGAATTTTTTAATAATTTCTTATGCTACCATTTCCAAGTGTCGTCAAGATGATGTATTGATATATATATATTTAAGGTGATGGCCGAAATTTGCATGTCATTTGTATAATTTTGATGTATTTTACCTTGATTAAGAATAAGGTGTTGTGATCCGGAACACCTCAATTCGAATTCTTCGCTTTTAATCACCCGGGTTTACTAACTCGAGGTTAAACATATTTAATTAGTAACGGGGCCTTACACTTCTTCCCCTCTAAAAAAAGATTTCGTCCTCGAAATCGCAAAACTGAGTATAACTTAACAAATTAATTCATATCTCAATCTCATTCATAGATACATAAGAATCATCATGTATCAGTAACATGTCGTAGTGTCATCGATATACCACTGAACCAAACTTCTCTATGATTCCACAAGGTTCAAAATATCGAGGCAACATCGTACCTCGCCGAACGAATCGTATCGATCATCGTAAAGGCAATATCTTCAGATTTACCTGATTCTCGACTTGAAATTCTAACGATATATTCCTCTTGTTGGCATAACAAACATGCTTACTTTAAGCCAGTTTCATTCATTTCCGCAGAAAATTTATCGTTCATGGCATTTCCTCAACAATCTAAGGTTGTGCCAAATATTCCTTATCAATTTCATCTAAGCATATCAGCGATCAGCAATTCTGGCTCTACAAAACCTCAATTGACGCCATCCTGATAGTTGTCTGGAACATATTACTAGTGAATAGTGATTTTTATCAATTCCCACTAAATTCATCACTAATAATCATGACATAGCTTCCTAAGTCTGGATAATTCTCCTAGTTTGTCCACCAGTCTGGGTATGATAAGCAACATTCATTGCTAACTTAGTACCCATGATATTCTGAAAACAATTTTATTGGATAGTATCCTGGATCTCTATCTGATACAAACTCACTGCAACTAAACCACATCTTAAACATGTCGTTTTCTCATAGGCACACAGACATGCATATGGAATCAATATCTTGTATTGAATAGTCAATCAATTTTGATTCAACAGATTTTACAATCTCTGTTTGACGAAACAACTGAGTTATAAAACTCAAAGCCAGAAATTTTCCAAGTTCATTGTGGCACTTACAAATTCTGTAGTATTCCATTAGGTCTCGTCTTTTATCTTGACATGCTGGCATGTCAAACAATTTTCCACAAAATTCCAAAATTTCTTTCTTCATAACATCCCATCAGAAATAGGATCTCAAGAATGATACATCTCATCATTCCCAAAATAACACTATGTCATCTATTGTGTGCTTTCTGCTGTAATACTTCATTCGAATCGGTAAGATTCGATGTTATTTACTGCTGTTCAATTGCAATCCACCACTAAATGGCATACTAAAATATAATTGGTTGATGAGACAGAACCAATTTCTTCTTCGCATATGCATCACATATAAACTTCTTAGTAAAGTAATACTTAAAATACAGATACTCGGAGCATACCCCTGTAAATTGAATCGTATTTAAAAATACTCTAACAACTACTGGGACACAAAACATAAAACATATACCTGAGCTCGCTCTCAAGGAACCCTGGTATTCATCTATGCTTCATCTCGAGCATCCACAGCATGTACACCTATACCACATGTCATGCTCATACAACAAAGACATGACAGCACCCCGTGAAGGGGGTCAGAACCCAGTACGAGAAACAGGTAAAATCACAATTTATGACAAAGTAACATGCGATGCATGCCGTGCATGAATGCAAATGCATATGAGGGGTATCAAATCTCCGATATCAAGATCTCAGGAGTCCAATGGAAGGATCGTCAATCAAATCATCAAGCTCGAGCAGGGCGTCGACACGCTCGTCGCTACGACATCTCTCTCAGTCGAGCCATCGGCGGTCCATCATCCCTCGTGTCTGGGCGAGGTCGGCACACTCGTCGCTACGGCATCACTCAGCTCACTCTCTCCGCCGAGCCATCGGCGTGCCCATCTTCCCCAGACACGCATCACAGATACCAACGAAAGGATATAGGTATCAACAAAAGAATCGATAGGATCAACATGACATGCTCAATGTACATGCGTGTCAATGCATCATATCATAATCTCATGTCACGCAGTCAATGTATCATGTCATCATATATCACGCAGTCAATGTATCATGTAATTCACATACTGCAGTTCAACATGTCATATAGTCACATAATAGCAAGTAATGACAAGTAAATCATGCCCCGAGAACATCACATGTCTTTGCTAGACATCGTGATCGAACCGGTTTTCTACGTACCTCGAACAGAACTAACTTTACCGAGTGCTCTTCAACAACCCCGGAAATATTAAACCTGGTAATGTATACTACAAAATTATCACTAAGTGTTTAAGTAGACACAATATCTAACTCAAGTTTTAAGGATGATTCCTAATGCTTTTCTTCAAAAATTCAGACTGACCCATCTTTTTACAAAAAATCATAATAAATTCATATGATGTCCAAATGACTCGATTCCAGTCCCCAAAGTTCAAAAACTCGAAGGAATTCATTTCTTGTTTGATGATGTCAAGCTGATTCCACCATTTAAAAGCAGTTTAAACACTAAAAACGTAGCCTTTGAAATTTTGTTTTCCAGCTTGAGCGGTTTTAGTAAAATTGCCCTAACGTTTTCGTTTCAAATCCAAATTGAGTAATTCCAGTGGAAAATTACAGCCAACTTGCAATACTACAATTCTTATTTTTAGGCATTTTCCGGAATTCCTAGCCAAAACTGCCCAGGAATTCGAAGAATACACTGCATGTGTAATTTCGCTCACATGCAGGGCTCAGGATGAGCACTACTAGTATAAAATTCATAACTTCTTCAAATTAAGTCCAGATTTAGCCCTCGTTTTTTTAAAATTCAATAAAATTCAAAGACCTACAATTTTTGTTTGTAAACCGACACCAAATTCGGAATAAATATTGCCCAGAATGTCGAATTACAGTCTGCATGCAACATGCATGAACATGCAAAGGCGAAAATGAGCACTGAAAGTAAAATCGACATAACTCTTACTTCGAAGACCCAAATTGCATGCTTCTTTCTGTTAAATTGCATAAAATTGAAATATCTACAACTTTTATTTGAAGACCGAAAACAAATTCGTAAGTGTAATTTTTCAAAAGTTCGGAATTCTACACTGCATGTGCATTTTCAGCACATGCAGAGCCAAAACTGGCACTCTTCGGTAAAATGAGCATATCTCACTCATCTTAAGTCCAAACTGCTTCAAATTTTAACCACAGAAAGAAGACTCAATTATCTATAACTTTTGTTTGGGGCTCAAAGTCAGATTCGGACGTAGGTAAATCGAACATTCGGAGCTACCTACTGCATGCAACATCAAATTCTGCAGATTCTGTTTTAACAAAATGACACCAACATTTTCATGCTTCTTCTTAAATTTTCGACTCAAAAATCAACAAAATTCAACTACATAAAGGGAAAAATAGATTCATACCCTTGTAGACCAAGAGTTTCACAATGAATCAACTCTCCAAGCTCCTAGCCTTCAAATTCTTGATGGAAAATGGGTTTTCTCCTTCCAAGCTTGCTAAAACTCCATTTGTATGGATATTTCCCACAACTTTTCTCTCTAATTTTGGTGGTGGGTTTTTCGAAAATTGGGGAAGGAAATCTGATAATTTAGAGGAGAGAAGAAAGCATTTTAATGATAAAAAGATGGGTAAGGGGCGTGACCCTCTATGCTTAAGGGTTGGAATTTTTTAATCATTTCTTATGCTACCATTTCCAAGTGTCGTCAAGGTGATGTATTGATATATATATATATATATATATATATATTTAAGGTGATGGCCGAAATTTGCATGCCATTTGTATATTTTGATGTATTTTACCTTGATTAAGAATAAGGTGTTGTGATCCGGAACACCTCAATTCTAATTCTTCGCTTTTAATCACCCGGGTTTACTACTCGAGGTTAAATATATTTAATCAGTAACGTGGCCTTACAGATGACTTTGAATTACGTGTTTTGGGCCTTCCAACAATGTGTAGATGGATTCTGACACTGCCGACAAGTTATAAGTGTAGATGGAACACATCTGTATACAAAATATCAACATAAGATGTTGATTGCCGTGGTCATGGATGCTAACAATCAAGTCTTACATTTGGCCTTTGCAATTGTTGATGAGGAAAGTTTTTTTGTCGTGGAAATGGTTTTTGGAGTTGATTAGCAAGCACGTTGTTAAAGGATCTACTGGTGTGTGCTTGATATCTGATAGGCATCCGGGCCTTATTGCAGTCGCTGAATGTATTACCGACTTCAATTCCTCGCGTGTGGAGTGCATCAATTTTGTTTGAGACATGTGTGCTCAAACTTTAATAGTCGCTTCAAAAGTGTTCATTTGAAAGACTTATGCTGGAAGGCTGGATCAGAAAATCAGCTCAGAAAGTTTGATTCTACAATGGAAGAAATAAAAAGTATTGAACCAAGAGCATTTGATTATTTGAATCGGATTGACAAGTCAAAATGGACTCTTGCTCATGATGGTGGATGGCGTTGTGGTATTCTTACGACAAATATGTCAGAGTGCATTAACAGAGTTATGAAGGGTGCTTGTCGCCTTCCAATCACCGCCATTGTGCAATTAACTTTTGATCGATGTGTGCTATATTTTCTTGAACGATTTAAGAAAGCCGAACGATGATCCAGAATAATCAAGATTGGCCGGATTATGTCTTTGAAAAATATGCTCGTGCTGACCATCATTCCATTTACCATGATTTTCAGATGTTCGATCGAAGAAAATTATTCGCCTCTGTAATCACTAAGGAGCAAGTAGGATGTGGTGGCAATAATCACGTTGTCAACCTCAAAGCAGGGGAATGCTTTTGCGGAAAATGGAAACAATTCGGCATACCATGTTCACATGTGATACAAGTGTGTCGACATTATGGCTTAAATGCAAAAAAATTATCAACCAATATTGTAATATGTCTGAATACTGGAACACATATCAAGGGCAATTCAATCAACTGTGGGCAGAACAGTATTGGGACACCCCGTGCTTTGAGTTATTCCACAACTTCACTCTACGTAAGTCTAAACGGGTAGGTCGTGATCGAACAACACGTATCCAAAATGAGATGGATTGACCAGAAGCCCGAGCAAGACGACATATGGGTTCAACTTCGTCGCAAAATCAGTAAATTTGTAATTTGTTCGAGTAAGGTAAAAAATAAAATTTTCATGTTGATCATTGTAGAATATTATGAAATATCATTGTAATATGTTATGTTACTATTTTTTTCGTTGTTGGTGATATGTTATTATAATGTGCTACATCGTAACATAATAGAAACACAGAAACAAACTGATGTAACAAAACTCATAAATATTTACAACATAAATGATGATTTCAACGACGACGAAATAAATTTCCTCCAGTACCACAAGAAGGAGGATTTGTCTGTCTTCGAACTCTTTGTTGAACGACTTCATCGCCCCTTCCCCTTGCCGCAGGTTTGTTGCCAGGCTGCTGAATTGGCGTCAATTGAGGAATACAACTGGTGAGACATCAAAAGGTGAATATGAGACGCATATGTTGCAAACCCAATAATGACATTTGTATCCGCGTTACTTAAGTGGATTTGTGTGGACATTAGGGGATATGACGTGAATGTAGATAGATCACAATCGGAAAATAATAGTCTGTAGACATATTTGGCTCAAACGACGTAGATGGACCTGCATAATCTGTCTGCATATGTGTAGAAGGACCTGCAAAATCTGTCTGAATATGTGTAGATGATCCTACGAAATCTGTCGGAAGATGTGTAGATGAAGTGCATGTATAGAATCGACGTGTATCAACAAACTGAACTTCATTGTATGACGGAAAGTTTCTGTCTCGTCGTTCACGAGCCACTCGCACCACGTTGTCGAACATGCTCATGTGTTGCCTCATCAACTCTATCGTAATAGGTTCTCCATAAACCAGATGTCGGTCGTAGCTTGTAGTTAACTGTTCCATCTGGTCAATCTGCAAAGTCCAAAAGTTCATATACATTTATACATCTAAACCCAATTATGAAAACAAAATTTCACTAAATTAACGTACCACATGCTGCCATGCCGGGCCATCACCATATTGATATCATGTCTGTACAAAATATTCTTGACGTCCAATGTATCTACGTGTGACTTGTTCATATCACTCACCGTATCCGACAACAACGTAGTAACACACCATCAGTAAATCGTGGTCTGTCCACACGTAGATCATTTGCCATCTCCTAGCGAAGTATGTATGTGGTTTACTGACTCCTCCAGTCTTTGTTGACGTCCCCCTTCGACCAACATTATGCAATATATCATCTCTCAATTGTGAATCTTCTGGAATGTCTTGTAGCATACCAAATTGTCGAACTACTCTATCAGACCGTTGTATTTCAACTATGTCAAAGAAAATCAACGGACCCTTATATGTCCCTAACTGGGTAATTCTTTCAGTATACTCATCAGGGTGCGACTGCCAATTAAACTACAAAACAACATTGCTTTAAAAAATATTCAAAAAAATATTTTTGTACAAACTAATTTAACAGCATGTTTACTTGAGTTACTGGCTGCTCATCGAGGATGTCCCTGATGATGCGTATGGAATGACTCCCAATTTCTGTAAATTTTAAATGTCATGACCACCTGTATAATCACAATTTCGAAATCAATAAATATTGTGAATCATATTCAAATAAATGATTAAATGCATTAACGTATAAAATCAATTATAAAACAATGCATATTCGTATTACCTTACATCATATGGAGCAGAAGCTAACACATTCTCTGGGACGATCATTATTTGCCCAATATCATATCTTTTGCTACCCAATTGAGGAGTCAAACTTGGGATTCGTGACCATGCCCAAATTTCATTTATTGTAGTGACATTAATAATACAAGTTAGATTGAAAAGAAACATATTTTAATTATTAAAACAAACAAACATATTTGTTACCTGTACGAGTTGCAATGCACCACCTATCACTTTTTCTCTCTCTCTGATGACGTGCACAACTCACAATACAAGTATATCAATACAACACTACCTGAACTATAAGTACGGGCAGAGTCGATAACCTCCAACTTCTGTAAATACAATAACATAGCAAAATTGTCTGATGAATCAGGGCACATAATTCCCCTTAACATCAATAATGCACAAGCCCGTGTAAACTTAACATCATCTGGCGTACTATGTATATTCAAGGGACTGAGCCGCAAATGATTTTTCAAAGCAACTAATCTCAACCTCGCATCTTTAAAGTCTTTGATATCATGTGTGAATCCTAAATATGTATGACAATATTCTTGTCATTCGGGTAGAGTCCTATCATAATCTATCCCCGACATTACGATGCCATCTACTGACAATGACCATATTACTGCCATGTCTTGTAGCGTGATAGACGCCTCTCCCGTTCTAAGATGAAATGTGTGTTTCACGGCACCATCTCTCAACTAAAGCCGTGATCAGGCGCATGTCAAGCTCAATCTTACCACACCTATATATACCATAAAATCCAATCAAATGCAACAAATTAACAACACGTATATCTAGTGGACACATTTCCTAAAATAGCTATTTGGGTTTCTCGCACGCAGTATGATATCCATATCACCTCCTCATACATCCTCAGAACGATGTGCAGACTGCAATGACAAAAGATGTGTGTTAACCGGGCCTGGTTGTATCATTTGATCCATCCTGAAATATAATACAAAAAATTATCAACATTAATCTCAACATTACAACCACTACCCTCCGGCCGCCCACCGGCCGCAGCTGGCCGCCACACGAGCCACCTCACTCCGGCGTCGCCTCGCGGCCACCGCCCTCTGGAGCCATCGCCAAAAAATACACCAACAAAAAATATACTCCCAATATATATATATATCAACATCAAACTTTATCTAACATCAAATATAATTTATCTAACATCAAATAATAATAAAATATAAAACTTACCTTAAATAATTTGAAAAAAAAAATGGAAGTTTTCGCCTTGCTCTGTAATTCCGTTCGAAGAATGAGTCTGAGCGGCTGGCGTGTATTAATAAAGTGAAGGGCTATGGTTTCAGATTTAATGGTCAGATGGCGACACCGATAAAAAAATAATTTTTTTATTGGTGAGATGGCGACAACCATTAAAAAATAATGTTGGGTTTCCGATTTAATTGGTGTCTCCATCCCATTAAAAAAATAATGTCGCCATCTCAATAAAAAAAATAATTTTTTTTATTGTTGTCATCTCAGAAGGCTACATTAATATAATTTTTAATGTGACATCGGTTAGTATAAGAAAAAAAATTCGGGTTATTTTTATAAATACTATTAAAATATAGGTTATATAATTAAAAAACCCGTAAACCACAGCCCCAAATCCATCCATTCCGGTCGTCTATTTAATCCAACCCCGGAAAATCTTCACGGCTCGTAATCTGTGTTCTCCCAAGATGTTTTCCGAGGTCCAATTGATTTGGCCCCTCAATATTTGGCATACAAACGGCTCTTCATCACATCCACCATATTCGTGAAATCCAGAGGGTTTGCTATCCAGTCAAGCTTGTGCAACTTCTCTTTTGAGAACTCAGGCCTGGAGTCTATATGTTCGAGGCGTTGGTGTTTGACGCTTTTCAAGTGCAGCTTCGATTCATCTCCAACTTGTTCTTATTTATCACTCAAATCTCCCTTTGACAGTTTCTTCTTCATTTGCTCTTTCCACACTGTTAATCTCCATCTTAGCATCCTTGGGGGTCATATTGCCACTAGCAGTATGGGAACTCCATTTAGGCTTCCTGCCACTGTCTCTGTTGGCTTTTCCCATCTTGCCTTCAGCTTTCGCAGATAATTTTGCATGAATTGCATGATCTCTTTGCAGGTTAGTGCTATACTTCAAGTTTACGACTTTCCTCCTCCCCAAATCTCTACATCAATTCCTCGATTCCATGTGATATCGCAGTGTGAGCCAATAGAACCACGAGTAAGCCCCGCTTAAGGTGAGCATTCGGTCAAAATCGAACCGAACTTGTAAAAACCGGACAGACCGAATTTGTTTTTCGACCAACCAAGCTGACCGATGTTTACTTTAAAACCGAACAAACCGAACCGATAAAATCGGTTATTTCGGTAGGTTACCAAATTAACCGATTTTTTTTAAAAATAATTAAAAAAAATTAACAAACTTATTAAAAAAAAGTTAAAAACAAAATAATATATATAATATAGAATATTGGTTTAGTCGGTCTAATCAGTTAACATGTATTCTGAAATCAAAATCGAAACCGAACCGATTAAACAAATATTTTTTTAAAAATGAAAACCGAACTTCCTAATTAACCGAACCGAATTCCGTATTAATTCGGTTCGGTTGGTTAGTTTCGTTAAACCAAACTTTTGCTCACCCCTGGCCTCGCTCTCCGTAGACATGAATGCGAGTTGTGCATGGTCCTGCCATGGTATAGAGTTGATCGTAAAATAATGTACCGCTTGCAGAATCAACCACGCTTGCATAATCAAGCGCCTGGGATTCGTAGCCTTTATGTGAATCTTGGTGTCCAGCGGCAGGTTAGACTAATTGTGGCAATCTTTTGCTCACCAATTATGTTGAATCTCACGTGATCCTCCCAGCCTTTTCTTTTGGTCTTCTAGATGGGCCACTTTCCTCCTCCCCAAATTTCTACATCAAGTGATCTTCCCAGACTTTTACGATTTGGAAAACTGAAAATCTTGTAAATTGGTGCTTGATGATTCTAAAATTGGTTGGTTGCAGGACAGAGGGTAATGAAGATAGCCAAGTCTTCAACATCTCCATCTATAGGATTCTTTTTCAACGTAACTTCATCTGGTATTTCGTTGCTTGATGATGATGGAGTGGAGTTTATAGGTCCTCAAGTTAATGCAATACACTGCCAAGGTTTGTTATCAGCTTTTACTCGACTCCGGGACATTCTGTGATAATTACGTAGGTTCAGCCCAAAAGAGCATATGATAATGATTAATAGCATCCAGTAATCCGTTATAAATTGAAAAAAAAATAATTAATAATAAAAACTTGTAACTTTCATGTAAAAGTCTTTCTAAACGAACCCAATTTTATCATTGCATCAAAATTTCTGTTTCTACCACGAAAATGAACTTTTACTGTTAGTTTTAGAAGACATAGGTTGTGCAACGTTATAACGAAATATACAGGAATATGAGTGTATTTTATGTCGTAAATGCAGGCCATAGCAGCATCATCAATTTTGTACATGATCCCCACTAAACCTTGGTCGAAACGGGGCACACGGGCGCGGTGAAGAAGCATTTTTCTCCTTCGGTTGCACTTTCAACTCCGGCAAACTAGTTCTTTAATTTTATTTATATTCATTAAAAAATTTCAATTTTTACACCACCCTTTATGTTCTACAATTTTAGTTCATATGCCACATCATTTTTCAGTTCACAAGTCCAATCTAGCATATTAAATGATAAAACTTTTCTTATGAAATAAGATTTCATTAATCGAGGAAAAACAAATGCAAGTACGAGTGTCAATTGGCTTATCATACTATGTAACTAGAGATGCACATCATCGGTCTAGATCCATCCTTGCCAACGTATTCTCTGTGCATCAACAAGTCAGATAACGTTGAAGATTAACGACATGATTTCATATATTTAGAATGACCAAATTTACATCTACAAATAAGACAATTGCAGGACAAAGACAGATTATCAAATGGCCGGTCTCCCGTGCTAACAACGAATGAACTAATAAATTAAAAGAACACTTCCGAGACAAATGGAATCTCGCTACTCTCCAACTACATAACTTTATAAACGAATGATGTTTTTGAGTATATGTGAAACATCAACAGTCTTCTTATCATCATTAACTAATATATATAACCATATATTAGTTAAAGCAATCACCTTAATCTGAAGTAAATGATCTGATTCTCAAGTCAATTTGAAACAAATGCTCAAAAACGGAAGGATCGTGACGTACATCATTTGGTGTGCAGCCCCTCACTTTGAGCTCAATCTTAAGCTCCTTTCATCTGCAAATCAGTCAAAAATCTAAGAATGAGATCTCCTTACTACTAAGTGGAAGATTTTAATATGATATTATTTAACTGAAATGGACGGTTATGTAGTTGAGTATTAACACCATAAAGCGGAAAAAAGAAAGCATGGATGTTCCTCTAACACGAATCAATTAAGTCCGGAGAAAATAACATTTAGTTGAAGAAGATTTAACTTGATGAAATTTTGCTAAAAAAATTATTTTCTTCTTCCAATCTCACACAAGAATATATATTTAGTAATTTACCACCAACAGGTAAGCGACATTCAACAACCTTCATCTATCCCGCTAATACTCATTAAGGGCCCACGAATCAAATGCAAGCAGATGATCACCGACTAAAATTACAATTTAATAAAGTCAACCACGCAGAAAGAACAAACAGGTTAAAAATTACCTGTTGGTTTCCAGACATGGTTTGGAGTTTGATCTTTCACCAACCTGAAAGTTGCCCAGTAAGACTAACCACCGACCTCATCTTCTTGGATGGTAACATTTTCAGAACTTTTTGTTGCCTTCATGGGACGGAACACGAGAGCTACTTAATGGGTCATTAGCATTTTATGCTTCAGGTGATTTTAAGTCACACACGATAATCCTATTTCATCCCCCATATAGTAACCAGCCAAGGAAAATAAGACACTTAAATCCCATAAGTCCCGTTGTACATATTGTCAGAACTGGGCATGCGGATCTTTGAATCTTCATAACCACCATGCAACTTATTAAATCCCAACCTCTCGTTTCTGAGAAGTTCTGCCATACCCAAATTATCACCACCAGGGCCCTCATTCCACCCATTCCATTGGCCATTAGAAGCTATTGCATTTCTAGGCTGAGGGAAGGTAAACTGAGAAAATGGAGAGAAATTATTGGATAAGGTTTGGTCCATGACCCTTGAACGAACTCCATAAGCATCAGCAATGGAGGAAAAACCATCTCCAAGTTCGTTAATTCTCTGGTTTGCACGTGGAGGAAGAGATGTTTGCAAAACTGATTGGAGTCTTGCCTCCTCATAAGTATTCAATTGTAGAGAATAACTGGGCCTTATATCTAGGACTGGACTGTTGATGGCACCTGGAAGTGTGCCATGGCGAACTTCCAAAATTGCAGGATCCATAAATTCAATATCACAATTAATATAAGTATTGCCACTTGCAGGTGTCTGCCACTGATTTCTTGAAAAACAGGAAGCATCAAGCATGTGGTTTCCTGCACGATTAAGAATAAAGAGTTAAACAACAAACAGGCAAGTTATGATAAAAAAATCCTTACATATGCTTTGCCTAACAAACTGACCGGATAATGAGCACAAAATCTGATCTGTCCCTTCAAATGATGAGAAACCTGGAGGTGGGGTTTTACTAGGCGTTGAAAATCCTGGAGGGGCGGATATCTGAGATCTTGAAACTGTTCGAAGAATTGGAAAAAAGAGCTGGATGAGACAGCAACAGTCATGACACGGCAGCACAAAAGCCCAACCAAATGGTTTATCGCAGATTCAAATTTAAGAATAGAGGATAATAAATCAGTTGTTCTTTTCCTAGGATTCTTGATTCCTTATCTTCAGTTTAGATTATTTCTTTTGAATAAAGGAATCATCTCATGTGATATAATTCTAGATTAGGAGAGTATCTTTGTAGATTTTTAAATGGAATTCCTTGAATAAAGGAATTATCCCATGCGAGAGAATTCTAGATTAGGAGAGTATCTTTGTAGATTCTAAGATAGGGAAAAAAATTTCTATATTATATGGAAGAAGAAGATGAATAAAAATAAGCTTGAATATTATACGCAAATTGATTGTAACAAGATTGTGAGGTTCTCTCTTCAACAAGCCTCAAATCCATACCCCATAACCCGTTAATCACCTCATAATGGGATCCATAACTCAGAACCATAACACAATCATTCATTTTAGTTCACACATCTCAAATCAGTCAATTAACATTTGACAGAATAGGGAAAATTAAGAAGGCATCTTATCTTCCTCATCAATGTGAAATCAGTATCTATGATCCAAATCTATTCCTTGAGACAATCCAACATATCACTATGCTACTCTTGGTAAACAACTTACAAAAGGAGTATCTAACTAAATGTCTCAGTACTTTTTATTCAGATGATCATCATGCGTGAACTACACTCTCTCAGTCGTTCCATAAGCAATGAAATTTCATGACATGAAAACTGCACGTAAAATGAAAGCCACGTAAACTTATTAATAAATAAACTTACCAGAAAGCTTATTATTGGAGCTATGAGAATGCTTGTTGACAGAAATATCAGATTCAGTGCTGCCGAAAAATGGAAAATTGTTGTGAATAGCTAACTTATCACGATCAAGATGCATGCTATTGTTGTTAGGGAAATCATTGCCGAAAGGGCGCTGCTTGAAATCTTTTTCTGAGAAATCATTAGATGGTCCAAAATGGGTCGCTTGGTTCATCGTGTCCTCCTCTCTAGCAAATGAAAACCTTGATTGGTTGCTGTTCTGTATTTTCCACGAACCTGATACTCCAAAAGACCTTTGTAGTTTATCAGTTTCACCCAACAATTTGGCAAGGTTTTGAGGTGATGCTAAAGACTCATCCAATGAATCAAAGTCCATGGACAAAATATTCGATATAATGCTGTTCTCCCCCATATTACCAACATCAATGGCCACGTCACCTTTGTATCTCCCTGGCTGTGACCTCTTATCCTTGCCCAGGAAAAATTTAGAATACTCAACATCATTAACATCGAGACTGATGAGCCTGCTATAAGGATGTCCACCAAACATTGAAGGAAAATTAGAAGCAGAAACTATCGAGTTGTCTTTTCTATCAACTTGCCCACCCAAAACGACGCTCGTAGAACCATCAGCAATATTTAAAAGAGAAGGAATAGTAGAATGCTTTGGCATATTAAAGGAATTGAAAATATCTGGTAGATGATGTATGCTGGGAGTAACCTCCAGATCCTTGAGCCTTTGGTTATCAAAAGACAAGTCATCTCCTGTCTCACACAAGTCTACTTGTGTCTCTCGAGTTGGAACTCTCAAACCAAAGTCAGACAGGGCATCTGTGACACAGGCTGCATTAGTCCTATTTGCAGATCTTCCAGGTGCCTCAGACGTCACCGGTACTTTTAATTTCTCTGCATAGTTATGGATTCCCATGGACAAAATATCAGAGCACATGTTCTCAATAATTTCATCGGGGGCATCCACAGAATTATTGTCTAAAGCATGTCCGCAAGACTTTAGGGAAGAATCAACCATCTTAGAAAGCTTATGTGGTGGCTTGGTTGTATCTATGCTATGCAGCTTTAGATTTAATGGTGAAGTCACGGGATGTACAGAGGTTGACGGACTCTCAAGCACTGCAATGCAATCTGTTTTTGATTCATTTTTAGCAGGCATTAAATTTTCCAGCTTCGTTTTATCTAGAGATACCGAGTTTTCTTCAATAGGAACCAACTTTTTTCCAGTATCAGTTTGCAATGAAGAAACCTGAATCAGGCAAGTCGCCACTGGACCATTACAAGCATCAGGTTTGACTGGCCTATTGGAACAGGGTGTGGTTGTAAGCAATGGCTGATTATTGGAAGAACGAGCTCCCCTGGAGAACACAATAGGACACTGAGAGATGGTGAAAATTAGATGATCAAGTAACTATATCCAAAGAATAACATACCAGGACGCTCCAGCTGGAAGAGCAGTAGATCTAACTGGGCTACTATTTGGCGGAGATACTCCAGCACTGCTAGCTGAATTTTGCTGACCAGGGTGACCAAAAATATAGCAGTTGGATATAAAGCAGATACATGTACTTATGAATAATATATATTTCAAGACATAATTACAACAGGTACAGGAAAAGTCAATAACTATCATCAAAATCATTGACTAAAGAAGTTCAATAATGAAGTCAATTACTTGACAGACAGTAATAGCAAATATTTTTAAAAAAAACAATGCAGCAGACCCATGAGAAATTCCACAAAGACTAAAAAGTTAGTAAAAATAAATAAAAATTGTAATAATATAAACAGAGCCAGTAAGCACCATTAGCAGGGAAAGGCAAGCTTTTTTTGTGAAGCCAACAAAATCTTACATCTGTACTTGTAGCAGTTTTATTGATAAGCTTCCCTGAAGGGGCAGAGATGTTATTGCAGTACTCATCTACCGGTGGTGGTAACACATTTCCTGAACGGCGTTGCATACTATTTGTGGCACCAGTAATTTGTTGAACTCTACTCCTTTAAAATTATTGTGTTAAGAAAATTAATTACGATAGAATGTTGATGAAACTCAAAAAAAAAAAAAATTATAAGAAAACAAAAAAAAATTACAAAAGAGAGTAGTCAGTTTCAGAATTAGCCTGATGAACAAGAAAAATTAGAAAAGAGAGACATAACGCTAATTACAAAAGAACATTTTTCAAGTCAGCCTCGAGCCTCAGTGAGGAATATGAGTTTCATTCAGAACTGCAATCTTATGCTACACAGGCTATGATCTTAAAGACATCCTTTTTCAGAACTATACAAGCATATCTCCAAAATCAAAAAGGCAATTAAGAATTCAGTTAAGGAATAATTTTGAAACAAATGTCAGCTACTTGGCACATCAAACATTTCACCTCAAGGAATAAATTTTAACAATTACGTGAATTAGTTATCTGCAATACAAATATTACTCAACTGATTGTTGTGCAATATTTAACCTTCACACATGGATCAGAGCCAAAACTGTAATATGCACATAGAGCTGGAAGCACACCACATCATCACTATTTTACGTGATGATGAATCATAAAATTGACATGGGCCATGGCAACCACTGGAATGTGTAAAAAAGTATCAAAATATAGAAATCACTTAATTAGTCAGTATGTTTAAAAACATCGACTTTAATTCAAATGAACGTCATATATGAGATTCATGCGTGTGCACAAAATGCAAAAAATAGAAGTAAATGGGTCAAATAAATATAACAGACAGCATCTGACAAAGAAATACCTTGTGTAAGCTGTTATTACTTCATCTTTAGTAAAGCTATCCTCTTGTGAACCGATTTCATGCAAATATAGACAATCAGGATTGCTGCAGGGCTAGACCAAGGTATAAACTTTAATTAGGAAATCCGATGGATTCACCATTCACCAACATGCCATGGGCACATATTCTGATAATATCTTCAATGGACAATTCAATAACCGGAATGAAATTCTTTCCTACTTTAACTTTAAAAGGTAAATATATATTACCATATTCCTCAGCCATGCATGACAATATTTAGTGGTTCCAAAGCATGCCCTACAGTTAACGGCTTTCAAAAACTATTGGATGACAAAAAGCAGTCAAATACACAATTAAAGAATAACACTTACCTGAAAGGTTTACCATCTAAAATGAAACCATTTACCGACTGGATGCATCGAACTGCTTCCTCCTCCTTTGAATATGTTATATATCTAGGCCAGAAAATAAGTAAATGAGTTAATGACAAGACACAGAAACGAGAGAATAGCATGTGTTCTTACTGATATGCTACGACTCTTGAAACTATACAGGGTCAATGTTTCCTAACATATAAACAGACTTCCATTCTAGAAAAAGCAAATATGGATGTTTAAAACAAAATAAACATCGCATCGTTTCCACCAGAATTTGAGAGTGACGGTTATCAGACCTAACCTCATCCCATATCCTCCAAACACAGAAAGAAGCTGCTCTAAACATAAAATGCACAAAATCCCAAAAGATTTTAAAAAACTTATAAAACAAACTGGCAATCTGGCATTACAATTTAGGGTTTAGTATAGTTGCTTGGAACTTACACACTGCATGTACTATTTGCAAAATGTTGTACAGCACCAGTTGAAGTTCGTGATATAGAAACCTTCAGCACCTTTCCATACTGACCAAAATATTCCTTGCGCTGAAGAAGCTGCAAAAATGAATATCAATATTAATAAGACAAAAGACAGCAGATAGGGAAGAAACAGAAAATAAAACCAAAAAAAAGTCACAAACATAAAATAAAAACAGGAAAATACTAACATCCTCATCTGCAAAATTAAGTGGTAAGCCCACTACATAGACGAGATTCCTCTGGATAACTCGTACACTGTGCAGTTGCTTCCTACCCTCAGAGGTTTTGCTCTTTCCCTTATGTGACTTCAGCTTTTTCTCCACATTCATCTCTGAGACCAATCTGTTGTGATCATCACAGATATTAAATTTAGAGCATAGTTCACCATAACCTTTAAATAAGTGAAAGGCATCATCATGAACATCGACTCAATTACTTTTCACAATTTGCTGTCGTTCCAACAATTTTTTCCTTGTTATAAGGAGTACGGCATGCTGGACAGCGTCCTTGTGTCTCATCTTTCTCAGCCATATCTATTATGTGATGCCAGCACCAAACACAAATCTGAAAAATAATAACATTCATAGCACCAAACACAAATCTGAAAAATAATAACATTCATAGCACCAAACACAAATATGAAAAATAAATAACATTATAGCACCAAATGAGAAAACCATGATTTTTCAGCAAAAATTGCAGAAAATAGTTTTGATAGCAAAGAGGTGGTAAGAAAACCATAGATATCATTCACACCCCAGATCATAGAATCCATTCCCAAGAAGGTCAGACAAAAAATTTCCAAGCATTTATGAAATCTCCAATCCTAAAGTTATAGATTTTCCACTAAAATTTCCAATAGCTAGTCAACACCAGCAATTGTTTCCTTAATGTTCACAACTTAGAAAAAACAACAACAGTAGAGTTGGTGGAAAAAGACACCCACCAAAAATGACTAATTGCATTTTAATTTTTAAAACATAAATAATTTTTTCAAAAATGAAAAGGCAACCAGTGTGCACTGACCACAAGTAGCATAAACATGAATTCAGAACCGCCCATGGCAGAACACAGCCGATAAAAATTCTTTCTATTCTCAAAAAGTTTCAGTCACCTTTCAGATGCACACCATGACTTCTCGTGATGTAGTGCATGCTACAATCATATATTGAGATAAAATCCAATCACAAATAGCAAACCTAAAATACATTAGCGCAATCAAAATTTTATTATTTTTAGCAGTTTAGAATATCAACTGGGCAACTCATAGCTTTAATCCGATTTCCCACACAGTACATGGATCTCCAAGAGCTTAACAGGATCAGTTGCATTTATTCAAAGATTGAGTGCAACTGACTCAAGAACACATGCAAGAGACTTATGATAAAGTGTCTGGTTCCAAAGCTGGAAAAACACACAAACATAGGAAAATATGGCAGTCGTCTTGCCTGACTAAATATCAAACAACAAAAGCATCTCACACTTATTCCCCAATTTCTTCATTCTTCTATCCTTATTGATACAAGGGGAACTTGATTAATATGTTCACAACTTACATGCTGGACTGAAGCATCATTTGCATAGAATGTGATGCTCCAAATATATAAAGGCAAAAAAACACAGGAAATATTTAACTGGCACTCTGGACCAGACTACAAAGCACGATGTTTTCAAGCATTCTAAAAATGATACCACTGATGAAAAAGAAATATCCATCTCTTATTTGCACTTTTGTTATGCGTGTGAAGATATACCTCATAGCCGCACTTGCAAGGCTTCAAGTGCTGATCGGTTAAATCCATCCCCTCAGCACAGAGGGGGCACATCCTTTCTCCTCCTTCACTCATGGTTTCCTGAAAACATATGCAATGTTTAACTAAATAATACCCAACTGTTGCATTAGTATCGTCAAATATTTTGCAAGAATTACAGAATTTATCAAACATGGCTGCTAAAATGTGCTTCCACATCTAGTAATCTAAACAATGGACAAAACACAAACAAAACTAAAAGCCCAGCAAAGAATTTAATATTAAAAAAAGTAAAAAGTAAGCGTATTAATTCAACTTAAGAATAAAATTCAATTCCACCAATACTATCCAAAGTCAAACATAAGAATCTTCACCGACGACCAGGACAGTGCATCCACCTTCCCCCAAATCCATTTCACCAACCTCTCCACTCAAAAATCCAAAACAAACCGACCAAGAGTTGAACCAATGCAAAATTTCAGTTAAATCCAGCAGAGAACTATATTAAAATAAATACATCCAGCACATGAATGTTCAAGATCGAAATAAATTCCAGAAAAAACACTTAATAACAGCAGCTCAATTTAACCCAACAATCAAATCAAGCAAAAACCCAATCGAAATGATTAAAAACTCAATTCTCCATCTCTTACATAAAATTAGGGAAATCCAGCCTCAAATCGAAATCCAGACAAACACTTAATAACAGCAGCTCAACTTAACCCGACAATCAAATCAAGCAAAAATCCCAATCGAAATGATTAAAAACTCAACTCTCCATCTCTTACATAAAATTAGGGATCGTGGAAAGGAATTAAGATTGGAGATTCCAAGACTTACGGAAGATGATTGGATCGAGAAATGAAGCGGAGCGATGAAGAGATATAGGTATAGATACAGAGAGAGAGTCACGAAGACTGAAACTAGAGAGAGAAATCGAGTGAGCCACAGAGGACAGACAAAAGGTAATGGGCCTTTTTTATCATTTTTTTTACACGGAAAATTTTACCAAAAACTTGAAAATGACTTTTCAAATATTTATCTTTTGTTTCTTCTTTATCTTTGAAATTATATCATAAAAAAAGATAAATTGTATACCACTCCCTTATATTATAATAACTAGCGGACGACACACACGCGTTGCGTGTGTAACGTAATAAATATATATTTTATATTGGATATGTGTAATACTTTGCGCATCATATCACAATTTTTTTTAACTGATGAGAGATTCCTTTTTTTTTACACTGA
Organism: Haberlea rhodopensis; assembly: GCA_907163345.1. Taxonomy (NCBI): domain Eukaryota; kingdom Viridiplantae; phylum Streptophyta; class Magnoliopsida; order Lamiales; family Gesneriaceae; genus Haberlea; species Haberlea rhodopensis. Next base: position 427,012 of record CAJQUN010000151.1, on the reverse strand, counting down.
AGCAGTTTTGGAACATGGAGGGAGAAATATGATGTTTTTTTGTTTTACCTTTTTGCCCCTTAATAATAAAAAACCAAGTAATTTGTTTGGGCATATACGTAATTTGACATTGGTTTATTTAGGACGGACCAAAGTAGTTATTGTAAGGGGTTTACACTTTATAAGATAGTATATATATCATATTACTATTATTATTATTATAAATATACATGAAACCCTATGTGTTAACAAAATAGATAAATAGTTCATTAGTTTTTTACACTCTGTATGAAATCTCATGTATTATGAAAAAGGCAAAAAAACATTTTTTTTGAACATTCCATGAAATTCCTAGTGTTAAACAAAATAGGCAAAAAATCTCTCTATTTCCTAAAATTCTGCATAAAACCACATCGATTTTATAAATAAATAGATTTTATTTAATCTCGTTATAAAGGATCTCATTAACGCATAGAGGTTTTACACAATTTAACTTAAAAAAGTACGAAATGTTTATATATATATATATATATATTATCCATATAATATTTTACACTAGTTTTCAAATCAACCTTGTAACCAAAAATAATTTTGCAAGAGGAAGAACCCCAAAAAAGCTCTCAAATTGCAATTGTCATAATATAAAAATATATATTCCAATAATAAAATTAGAATAACTCCAAACCCGACCCATATATCCAAACATAAAAGTATGAAAAATGACTGAATGTTACAAGGCTGATTTGAAAACTAAACTTATTTATCGCGTGTCATATAATTTTTATTGTATTATATTTGTTGTTCAGTCGATGGGTAATTCTCGATCTCTTTGGTTTCCTCTGGCACGAGACAACATCTGTTTTTTGTAAGCTTAAAGCTTTGAAGGTTAATTGAAGCGGCTTAAATTCCATGCACTTCTCCAATCTTTCGGGATGCGCTTTTGCAGCGAAAGCAGCCTTTGAGATGGCTTAGTCTATTTTTTCTTCAGATTATCATGTCGATCTTGAGATGGCGGGACTCTGTGAGGAATTTTTGTGTGTAGGGAGATAAAGTTCAACTTCTGTGGCATTGCCGTCGAAATCCTGTCATATTTAAAATAAAACGAGCCTTACTCATTGTTCACCGCTTGAGTCTAACAGTGCATGCGAGATAAGTGCACCGCTTGACTCATGTAGTGCATTTGTTAAAATCAAGGTGGTACACGTGAGAAAATAGTGCACCACATGAGTCTAGCGATGCACGTGGTATATGTGCGCTTGCTAGACTCAAGCAGAGCACTTACCAATTCAAGTAAATGTAACAAAGGGTAATTAATGAATCTAAAAGAATTAGGGTGTGTTTGGTTTAGAGGGTGTGTTTGGTTTATCTTTGGATTAAAAATTAGTCTCATTGGTTTGATGGTTAAAAAGAAATTATCACACCTTATTTATCTCATTCTAATCCCACTTTTAAACAAAATGACATATATACCCCTCCAACTTTTTTTACTATTTCAAAATCTGAAATTCCCACAAAAATTACAACTTATTTCCTACAACTTTATTATTATATATTGTATTTGTGTGAATGAACAAGAAAGTGGAGTACCTAGATTTATTATTAGTTATAAACCATTCAATAAAGTCTTAAAATGGATAAGACATTCAATTCCAAATAAAAAAGATCTATTAGATAGATTATATTATTCTATTATATTCTCTAAATTTGATCTTAAATCATGATATTGGCAAATTAAAACTGATTTTAATGTTTCATTAGGACATTATGAGTGGAATGTTATGTCTTTTGGTCTAAAAATGCATCATCTAAATTCAAACAAATTATGAATGATATTTTTACTCCATATAGTGAATTTATAATTGTCAATATAGATGATATCTTGGTATATTCTAAAACAATTGATTTACATATTAAACATTTGGAAATGTTTAAGAAAATTATTATCCAAAATGATTGGTCATATCTAAACCCAAAATGTCTTTAATTCAAACTGAAATCAGATTTTTAGGTCATACTAAAGGAAATATAATTCCTATTTCACGTAGTATATAATTTGCGTCTAAATTTCCAGATAAAATAAGTGATAAAACTCAGTTACAAAGATTTTTAGGTAGTTTAAATTATATTTCTGCCTATTATAAAAATTTAACTAAAGATTCAGCTATATTGTATGATAAACTTAGGAAGGTTCCTAAACCTTGGAGTGATCAACATACCAAGGCAGTTCAAACTATTAAACATAAGGTAAAATATTTACCATGCTTAACGATAGCAAATTCATATTGGAATAAAATTGTTGAAACAGATGCTTCTGATATTGGATATGGAGGTATATTAAAACAACTAGGTCCCATATCAAAAAAATAATTTTTAATCCGATTTTATTCTGGCAAATGGAATGATAGTCAAAAAAATTATGCTACAATACCAAAAGAAATACTTGCAATTGTTAAATGTATTTTAAAATTTCAAAATGATTTATATAATAAAATTTTTATAATTAAAACAGCTTGTAAATCAACTAAATTTATGTTCCATAAAGATTTTAAACATGATGTATCAAAACAAATGTTTGCTCGTTGGCAAGCTCATATAGTGTCTTTTGATTTTGATATCATATATAAGAAGGGTGAAAAAAATTCTCTTCCATATTTTTTGACTCGTGAATATCTTAATTCTTGACGTATTTTCAGGAATGAGTCAATCTTATAAAGAACTTCCTCTTATAGAGGATGAGGTGGCCGAGGTGGCCGAGGTGGCCGAAGACCTATTCCAGAACATATTCTGGCACAACATGGTAAAGTAAGCTCATAGCTAAAAGCATATCACAAGAGCAAGATCCTTTATATAAGGAATTTCTTGCATTCAAACGGCAAAAAGAGGATAATATCCTAGAAACAGTATCATCATCTTATGCAACTGTCGTTAATAACGATGAAGAAAAATCACATACAAATTATATCTTGAATGATTTCCAAGAAATTATATTTTTCCTTGAAGATACTGATTTGAAATTGGAAAATGAACCATTGAAAATTATGAGCATATATATTGATACTGCATCATTTGCTTACGGGACATATAAGTATCGGACATATTATGAGAATTTACTCATAAAAGATAATTCATGTGAAATAACATATTTATCCTCTTAATCAAAAGGATAATTTTACATTCAGTAAAATAATTATTAAACGAGTTATTACTCAATAAGAATGGGGCATATTTGATGTCCCCGAAATGATTAATTGCATTTAAGGCATTAATTATGTTCATATGATTAATTATGGTGATAATTGCTTTATGTGTTAGAATTAATTACCATGTGGAAATGCTTAGTCACATGTGGGTGTGACCCGGTAGAGCATTTCAGGGTGCATGTTATGCATGTGTGGGGAATTGGGTGTTTTAATGGCTTAAATGTATTGATGATAAATTATTTGGTGAAACATGCATTTAATTGGGATTTTGGCGCATTATGGTGAAATGCTTTTAAAATGCCATGTTGGAGTATTTTATGCATCATGCAAATTGTTGGGGCACAAGTTTAATTAAAGCTTTTTAACCCTTTACCCCACTACCTTTTATTCACTTTACCCCTTTACACTCTAAAATCCACAAATCATTTCCCCAAACCCCGATTTCCCTTCATTTTCGTTTTTGGCTTCAAAGTGGAAGAGAAATTCTTGCAAAAGCTTTACTCTTGTGATTCTTGGTAAGATTTAAGACCTAGGAAGCATATATATATCACTCCTTGTTGTTTTGTAGTGTTTGGATTGAATTTAGAATGGTTTTGAAGGGTTTTGAAATGGGTTTGTTTGGGTTGGTATGATTTTTGGTTAGATATTAGATTTATGGTGGTGTAATGATGTTTGTTGAAGGTTTAAAGTGTTTTAATGTTTTTGAGTTGTTGGTATAAGTGTTGTTGAGGTTGGTGAAAGTTTTAATGTGCAAAAATGGTGAAAATCGCGGCCACTGGTTGTGCGATCGATCGCTACAAAAGCAGCGATCGATCGCCGAAAGACAGTGGGCAAAACGAGTGTGGGCGATCGATCGCCTCAAATGGCGCGATCGATCGCCGATGGCCAGTAGCGATTTTGCACATCAGGCAATCGATCGCCTCAAATGAAGCGATCGATCGCCGCGAAGCGAACAACAAGGCGATCGATCGCCATGTTTTAAGCGATCGATCGCCACTGCTTAAAAGTTGGAAAATGATGAATTTTGATGAATTTTTGGATATTGGACTATAATTGGCTTCTAATATTGATTTGTATGGTTGTGTAGAACCATCCAGGTACCAACAACGTCGAGGAGATAAAGTTATACAACTTCTCCACTTTTGAGACTAAGGTACTGATGTGACTAGAAATAGACACATCTTGAGTGCTTAATTGTCTACGATTTGGTAGGTTTTGATAGATAAATTGATACGTATGCTACCTAATCATATATTTGTTTAATTGTAGGTACAATCGAAGAAAACGAGCTAAAAATGATGTGTAAAGACCAAGAAGAGACATGGACATGACAAGGACTCAAAGTTGATCAAGAAAAGGGCAAAAACGTAATTTTGGAGGTGGCAATAGATCGCCCGGAAGAGGAAATCGATCGCCTATGGACAGAAACATTTGCATCAAAAATTACGGGTCAGCGATCGATCGCGAAGAAGTGGCGATCGATCGCCAAAGTCTACTGGAGCTCGGCGATCGATCGCCACTTTATAGCGATCGATCGCCTCAATGAATTTTCCGAAAAAATATAATGCAGCGATCGATCGCCACATTCAAGGCGATCGATCGCCGAAGAGTCCGAAAATAAGGAAATTGGGTCTTTTACCATGTTTAGAAGATTGTAACCTATTTTATCAACCACCAACCCCCATAACTCGAATTATTCAGTCATTAGCAGCAGTTTTTCATAGGTAGAATATTTTGGAGATTTTAGATTAATTTGTTTTCAAGTTTTCTTCAAGAACAACGAAGAACGGAACCAGAATCGACAAGCCGAAATCGTGATTTAAAATAGTAATTTCTTTTCCTTTATTTATTTAATGTTTTCCATTGAATTTTTATTGTTTTTAGATTTAATTATGCTAGGCTAAAACTCTTCGATTCTTGGTTGAAGGGATACCTGCTTTTGGAATTGAACCTTTTATGAAAATTTGCTTTGACTGTTGAATTATATTTCGATTTCAATTCGTTTCTTAAATTCGAATTCCATGATTGTTGTGTTTGTGTATTAGACCGATCACCTAATATTCAATTACATAATCGATAGTTTGTTAAGAAACAACTAAGATCAATAATTAACCGGCTGTAGGTGTTATTGAATTCTTAGGAGAAACGGTTGAATAATCAATTTTAACGGCTGTAGTTTTCATTGATTAGATTTATCGAACTCATTAGTTTTGAAAACTATCATTGATTTAATCATTAACGGCTGTAGTGGTGATTAGAGATTTGGTAAGGGTTGAATTGAATGCTGTTTTCTCTTTGACTACGAATAAGATGAGTAGGAATTGAATTTCCAATCGATAGATAATTGAAAGGATTCGAATGTTTTGATTTGATGATTAAAAGAGAATTTTCCAAAAGTACGGTTACCTGAAAACCAAGAATCGCTTCACTCTCATAAGTTTAATCATCTTAGTAATCTCGTTAATTAGTTTTATTTTAGAATTTGCTTAGTAGTAATCATTCATCCTATAACCCCCTTGTTACTATTCACTTTTGGCACAAAATAAATTTACCTTCCCTGTGAGATCGATCCCTACTTCCACTACTACATATTTTTGTCATTAACTGAAGAAGGGTTAATTTGGGCGTACACGATAAACGCTACCAAATTTTGGCGCCGTTGCCGGGGAAGGCAACATTTATTTTGTGTCGATTTTTTTTGAATCCCGCATTACTACTTTGGTTTGTTAATGAGTACAGGTGGATCGTTCAATCACGAAGATAACTTTCACTACGATCCTGAGATTGAGAGGACACTACATCAGAGGAGACGAGACGCACGAAGAATTTTGGAACAAGAAGAGGAGGAAAGGAACAACATGGCTGCAAATCAAAGCTTGAGGCAGTTGGCGATCCTAACTTGGATCAACAACCGCTCTGCATCAGTTTCCCTGCTCTGGCCAATAACCTAAACTTCGAACTTAAATCTGGTTTAATTCACTTATTGCCAGCTTTTCATGGTCTTGCAGGTGAAAATCCGCATAAGCATCTGATGGAGTTCCACGTGGTGTGCACTACCATGAAGCCGACCGGAATCACCGAGGATCAAATAAAGTTAAGAGCTTTCCCGTTTTCTCTAAAGGACGCTGCAAAAGACTGGCTCTTCTACTTACCATCCGGATCGATCACCACGTGGACTGACCTACAAAGAGTATTCCTCGAAAAGTACTTCCCAGCTTCAAGGGCAACGAACTTGAGGAAAGAGATATATGGTGTGAAGCAGCTCTACGAGGAATCACTACACGAGTACTGGGAAAGATTCAAGAAGTTGTGCGCAAGTTGTCCACAACACCAGAAAAGTGAACACCTTCTCATCCAATACTTTTATGAAGGTTTACTTTCTTCTGACAGGAACTTAGTGGATGCGGCAAGCGGAGGAGCATTTATAGATAAAACAGCGGAGGAAGCTAGAAGGTTGATAGCTAACATGGCGGCCAACTCCCAACAATTCGGATCTGTGCGCCATGGACAACCGCAAAGAAAAGAGGTAAACGTATCAAACTTAGAACAACAACTGATAGACCTCACTTTTCTTGTGCGTGGTATGGCAGGTGGAAATGTAGGAAAGACAAAGCCGTGTGGAATCTGTCTGGCTGCGAACCATTCCACAGACGCATGCCCCTCACTACAAGAGACAACCACGGAGAACGTAAATGCTGCAGGAGGATTCCCAGGCCCCCCACAAAGGAGTTATGACCATCCACCAAACAACTACAATCAAGGGTGGAGAGACCATCCGAACCAAGGCTATGGAAACCCGCAGATGCACCAACCTCAACCCTACAGACCGCCATACCAGAGGCCTCCACCACCGCCAGCGCACCCTCCTTCTGACAGGTTAGAACATAGCATTAAAATTATTGCTGAAAATAGTTTACAATTTCAACAGGAGACGAGGGCAAGCATCCAGAGCCTGACGACGCAGAGATGAACCCCCGGGAAAATGTGAGTGCTATCACAGTGAATGTGAATGAAGATGCAACTGAAGAGAAGGTGGTGTTGACGCCACCCCAAAAAGAAGAGATGACGGAGTCAGAGACAAATGTTGAAGAGCCAATGCAAGGGGAGGAACCACGAGGTGAGTTCCCTAAACTTTCTGAATATAAATTACCACCCCCCTTTCCCCCAAGCATTGAAGGACAGTAGGAAAGGTGCCGGACTCAAAGGACTCTACGAGATGAGTCCACGCTACAAAGAGCAAGTCCCATTGCATGAAACCGTGAAAGAGGATCGAAGCAAGGAACACAAGGGGCAGCCCAAGGTCGAGCTCAATGGCAATGTTTCGGCGGATAACCAAAGAAGCATCCCCATTAAATGCAAGGATCCAGGTACGTTCTTTATCCCATGTGAGATTAGTGCGATTATGATTGAGAAGGCTATGCTCGATTTAGGATCATCCATAAATGTCATGCCTTACTCAATGTACTCTCAACTGAAAATGGGACCTTTAAAAAGGAATAGAGCAGTTATTCACTTAGCTGATAAATCCACGGTCATACGTAAGGGGATAATAGAGGACGTAGTTGTGCATGTAAAGAATTTGGTCTTCACAGCCGATTTCTATGTCTTAGACATGAGAAATGGGGATCCTTCTAGTCTAATTATTTTAGGAAGACCATTCTTGAAATCATCAAATTCAGTAATCAATATGAATAGCGGTTTGATAACCATGGAGTCTAATGGTGAAATTGAAAAATTCAACATGTATGAACCCATTAAACCTCTTGAGCATTCTAGTTACGCTATTGATGTACATGACGACTATGATTCTGATTTTGATAATGATGAGTTGTGGGAGATGGAAAAGGCTACTGATGGCCTTGACGACAAGAAAGGTATGGATTCTAACTTAGTGCATACTGTTCATATGATTGCTACTCTGTCTACTCACGATACTACTGACCCTCTTATTTCTCAATTGCAGGATCGTACCATTGGAAAGAAGCACCCTCCGGATCGACCAAAGCAAGCAACAAATGCTGGAGGAGTAACAAAGACTGGGGACGACCACTCAAAGAGCAACAAGCCGAGATACCGAGGAGTGAAGAAGATGTTGAGGTGGTTAAGGAAGGATAGAGCAACACTGCATCAACCACCTTGATAGAGGGATAGCGTCGGGCCACCGACGTTAAACAGCGCGCTGCTTGGGAGGCAACCCAAGGGGAGTTAGTTTCCCTTTTACCCTTTTATTTTTATTGCTTTCGTAGTTTAACTTTTCTTTTCTCTTGTCTTTTTGCCTTACATTGGGGACAATGTAAGATTTAAGTATGGGGGAGGGATTAGTAGTGTGTTATTGTTTTTCCTATTGCAAAAATACAAAAAAATCGAAAAATTTAAAATTTTGAGCTCATGGTTAGTAATGAACACATGCTTAGAATCACTAGCCCATGATGAAACCTAATTGATATCATGCATGCTTTTGAACATAGGTGAATCGTTAACTTTGGAGCACTTTGAACTCTAATGCAAAGTGTACTTTGACTTAGTAAGTTGAATATTTTGAGCACATTATTGTCATGACTTGTGAAGTGTGCATAACTTAGTGAAGATTGTGTGAACTTTGTGATAGTCTTAAGAAGTCTCTAATACATGCTAGAACTTAACTACATGCTCTTTGAGGCGTATGTCTAGACTACTTGCAAACATGAAAGTGATATAGGCAATCTTTGATGCGTTTGAGCCTTTCAAGCCTACCATGTAAACAAAATCATTCTCTAGTACATATTTTGAGCCTTAAATGTAAAAGAATGGTAGTATGCTAAGCATACTAAAGACCCCCATTCAACATTTCTTGACTAGCTTATCATCCTACCCTTTAAACCTAAATGTGATTTTAATCCATACCTTTTAAGGGAGTATGATGTATTTCATTCAAATGCACTTGGGAATCATTGAAGTATATTTGTGAGCTTAATTGTCAAAAGAATGGAATGCATGAAAGAAAAAGGGACGCCTTGAAAAAAAATAGATAAAAATATGACTCCAAGGGGAGCCAAGGCACAAAAGAAGAAAAGTGTTGAAATAAACCTTGTGAAAAAGAACGAAGTTGAAAAATTCATACAAGAAGAGAAGCTTTTAGTGTGCATTTCATCATACTCTCTTGTTTGAATATCCTTACCCTTTCTTTCATAAGCCAATACCTAGGCCAAGCTACAAGCTAATAAAGACCTACTTGATTTGTGTTTGCAAAGTAGCTAAGATAGTGGAGAAGAGTGTGCAAGTGAGCTTATACTTGTGTTAGTGTATGACTTGAACTATTATGGCTTTGCATATTTTGGATCTATAATTTGTACACAACACTTGTTTATGACCACACACACACGTTCACTACTTCGTTGGGTACGAAATGTTTAGGGATTGAACTTGTTCCACTGTTAACTTCTCACCGCCGTTCATAATTATGCATGTTAAAATTGTTGAGGCAGTAAAGTGAGGACAAGTTGCTTTGTTATGAATCTATGAGCCAACCAAAAATATTGTAGTTTTGTTTGTTTACTCGAGGTCGAGTAAAGAGTAAGTATGGGGGAGTTTGATGTGACTAGAAATAGACACATCTTGAGTGCTTAAATGTCTACGATTTGGTAGGTTTTGATAGATAAATTGATACGTATGCTACCTAATCGTATATTTGTGTAATTGTAGGTACAATCGAAGAAAACGAGCTAAAAATGATGTGTAAAGACCAAGAAGAGACATGGACATGACAAGGACTCAAAGTTGATCAAGAAAAGGGCAAAAACGTAATTTTGGAGGTGGCAATCGATCGTCCGGAAGAGGAAATCGATCGCCTATGGACAGAAACATTTGCATCAAAAATTATGGGTCAGCGATCGATCGCGAAGAAGTGGCGATCGATCGCCAAAGTCTACTGGAGCTCGGCGATCGATCGCCACTTTATAGCGATCGATCGCCTCAATGAATTTTCCGAAAAAATATAATGCAGCGATCGATCGCCACATTCAAGGCGATCGATCGCCGAAGAGTCCGAAAATAAAGAAATTAGGTCTTTTACCATGTTTAGAAGATTGTAACCTATTTTATCAACCACCAACCCCCATAACTCGAATTATTCAGTCATTAGCAGCAGTTTTTCATAGTTTTTCATACTTTAGAATATTTTGGAGATTTTAGATTAATTTGTTTTCAAGTTTTCTTCAAGAACAACGAAGAACGGAACCGGAATCGACAAGCCGGAATCGTGATTTACAATAGTAATTTCTTTTCCTTTATTTATTTAATGTTTTCCATTGAATTTTTATTGTTTTTAGATTTAATTATGCTAGGCTAAAACTCTTCGATTCTTGGTTGAAGGGATACCTGCTTTTGGAATTGAACCTTTTATGAAAATTTGCTTTGATTGTTGAATTATATTTCGATTTCAATTCGTTTCTTAAATTTTGAATTCCATGATTGTTGTGTTTGTGTATTAGACCGATCACCTAATATTCAATTACATAATCGATAGTTTGTTAAGAAACAACTAAGATCAATAATTAACCGGCTGTAGGTGTTATTGAATTCTTAGGAGAAACGGTTGAATAATCAATTTTAACGGCTGTAGTTTTCATTGATTAGATTTATCGAACTCATTAGTTTTGAAAACTATAATTGATTTAATCATTAACGGCTGTAGTGGTGATTAGAGATTTGGTAAGGGTTGAATTGAATGCTGTTTTCTCTTTGACTACGAATAAGATGAGTAGGAATTGAATTTCCAATCGATAGATAATTGAAAGGATTCGAATGTTTTGATTTGATGATTAAAAGAGAATTTTCCAAAAGTACGGTACCTGGAAACCAAGAATCGCTTCACTCTCATAAGTTTAATCATCTTAGTAATCTCGTTAATTAGTTTTATTTTAGAATTTGCTTAGTAGTAATCATTCATCCTATAACCCCCTTGTTACTATTCACTTTTGGCACAAAATAAATTTACCTTCCCTGTGAGATCGATCCCTACTTCCACTACTACATATTTTTGTCATTAACTGAAGAAGGGTTAATTTGGGCGTACATGATAAACACTACCAGGTACGTAGTGAGACGTACGGGCATCGGACGGTAAAACGTGTTACACTTTTGATTTCGAATATCGTGGATAGTGAATCCTTACATGTGATGGTATATGTGAAATGATAGTGATATATTGTGATAATGGAATCAACTGTTGTGTTTGATTATTGTGGTAGAATTGATGAATGTTCCGGTAGCCTTTATCTCCGAGCGAGGGAGGTACTTGCAGCTGTCATATGAAGCGATGGTAATATGATATTTGCCGTTGTCATGTCTAAGCGAGGTAACATGCCGCTGTCATTGTCGAAGCGAGGGATATCATATGATGCCGCTATATGTCGAAGCGAGGGTTCCTAAAATTCCGCTGTTGTATTGGGACCGGAACAGTAAATTCTAGTGATTAATGTGGAATATTGTGGTTATAACTGGAACGTGATATCGATCATTATATTGTGAACTAATGATTTGTGCTTGAGTTTATGAAACAGGAACAACCATGAAATGTGCTAATGTGGTAGACCAAGGAGCATATCTATTAATCGTCTCATGCGCTTAATTATTTCATTATGTTGGATTGTGTTAAATGGTGATGTATATGCTCATGGTGAATTGTTCCTGTAGGTACACTTTTGGACCAAAGGACTAAGGGTCGGGTTGAGGCTGTGAGCTAAAAGAGGCATGAAAGGAGATAGGATACAGGGATTTTTGGATAGTCTCTACTCTAGGAGTAGTATAATTCTATCGCTTTAACATTCATTATTGAGAATGTAATTAATTAGCTCTTGAAGTTTTATTTTGGCCTATAATCTTATTAGCTCAAAACTACAACCGGAATCCTAAGATGTCTTTAATGCATGTTTAGCCCTATCTATGTCTTGATTACACTATTAAGGTAGGAAGACCCTACATTCACCCCTCAAAGAGAAAGAATTCTGTTTTCCCAATAATCAAATGATTAAATATAATTATGGGATTATGTTGAGGCATTTCATAAAGTTTACTTATACGAAAACAATAGAAAAAGACATTATTTGTTTATTAATGTATGTGCCGATGTTTATAAACATGAAATTCCAATTTGGTTTATCAATTGGTGGGGCAAATATGTCATGACACAAAATATTCTTCCAGATATTTTTAAAAACTATTTCAATGAATGGATTGATATTTCTCCAAAATTAATTCAATTGTAAAAACAAAGTTCTGGAATTGAAGGAATATCATCTTTCTATTTCTTCATAGAATTTTATATTCCATGGATTTGGAAATGGACGTATATATTGTCTCATACTGATATTCAAATTTCTTGTCTTAAAAGAATTTTTATTCCAAGTTCTAGGAAAAACTATTAAAAAAAGACCCAGAAACTAAACAAATGTTTGGTCTCGAAACTTTGGAAATCATTGCTGATATAATAGAAAAATATCAAACTGAATCATGTTTGAAAATTCTTATGATCAAACTTCACCATTTGAACAAATTGCTCGAAAATTCCGAATGAAATCCGAAACTATGACAAAGGATTAAATGATTGATGCATATCTCGAAGAAATGAAGAAAGATATGTTAAACAGATTTGATGATGACAACATGTCCGAGAAATCAATTTATGAGGATCTACAAGATTCACAAGATCCCAATATACCATTTGATGACATATTTGCTACATTCAAAGCAACCATGATGGATACTGGTTCCACCACAAAAGATAAAGCACTATGATGTTGATTAGACGCCATGATATAAAGCACTATGATCACCATGATATAAAGCATATGTTGATTCTTGCATTTTACGGACAAATGACCGACAGACGATATTGCGAAATGACTAATCGGGTCTACCACTTTAATAAAGTATTGTACGATGGCATATTTATCGTCCACTGTGTCAATAATTGTTTTAGCGGATTTACTATTGTAATTAGTGTGTCTACTGTCTATATTTTTATTATTATTGCTTTGTACTATTTTTATTTGAGTTTTAAGTCCGTAGTTTGGAGTCCAGAGTCCTTCACCTATTTAAGGACCTTTGATTTTGATTTATAAGCAGACTGAAAAATCCACTTCTCTGTATTATATTCAACAATTCAATAAACAATTTGCTTTTGGTGTACCTTCAATTATTCTGATCATCTTTATTGTAAGTATTCTTTTTAAAATAATAGTTTTATTATTTAAATTAAATGATAGGCTAATTATTTATGTTAGCTTAAAATAATCGTCATGGATGGACGATAGGTTTGGAATTGTGAACGTGCTTGGACACGTGATTGCATGTGATCACTTTTATTTTAAACCATTATTTCTCAGTGTAACGATTCTACCGCAAGTGCACGGTGTCAAGTTTTAGTATAGTGATATAAAAGAAAGGATGTTGAACCCACAGTGACTAACGTAAGTACTAAATACAATTAGCAAAATTATATTTAACCTACGAAAAAGATGATTAATTATCTAATTAAACTAAAGACTTAAAAAATCAAAAATAAAACAACTCCTTTGAAGATGCGAAGGAATTCCGCTCAAGAAATTTATCAGAATGTTCGTTCAATTGTGTTATCGTCAATGATTTGTTTGTTAAAACAAGTACTAATCAATCAATTCTAAGGTGACGGATTTCCGAATATAATCTGTTAGGATCGGGGTAGTGTTTAGAAGGGGGGGTTGAATAAACACTAGATTCAATTTCGATTTCTTTTCTTAGTTAACTGTAAACTGTTAAGTATTAAAGTTGCTTCTCAATATCAGGCAAGTCAGCAAACACTTATTATAGTGCGGAAGACGTCTGCTTAACTTGTGAGGAATAAAACTGAGGTAAATAAGCAATAACGAATGACACAAGAATTGTTTCTGGAAGTTCGAAGCACAACGCTTCTACGTCTCCCCTTCTTCCTTTGCAGGAAGGATTCACTAGAAGACTTGGTTTACACTTTACAGTATACAACCTTCTTAGGCACTCACACAGCTTGGCCTAAACTCCTAGAAATCACAACTACTTTATTTGGTTACAAAAGATTCTAAGACACTCTTTATAGAATACACGTTTGGCTTTGAGTGTACTTGATCAGCAGACTTCAGTTGGAATAATCTATCACAGATTCAGTTGCACTGCTTGTCTGCTCTTTGCTGAACTTTTTGAATATCAGTAAGTTGATTTTCTTGTTTGCTTTGAAGTGTTTTTGTTTGTTGAAAATCGCTCAGCACTTCTTCATTCTTTGCTTGGACGTATTTATAGGTTTGGTTGTCCAACGGTAGCTTTTCTGTATATGGAAGAGATTAGCTTTCCAAATTCATATTGTCTTCTTTCCTATTTTGTTAAGCAACGGCTCTTTTAACTCTGACGGTAATGGTGGCGGAGATATAGCAGGGTGCGCCGTCTGTTGTACCTTTGTCAGAGAATGTTGTACTCATTTTGTCTCGTTGCTTAGTGCTCTTACTGGAAGCTTAGACTTCTGCTGGTTTTCTTTGTTCAACTGGTCGTTCATCCTGTTATGACCAGTTGATGTCTTTGTTCAGTGTGAGACTATCCGGTTGATAGTTGTCCAGTAGATGTCCATCCAGTTTATGTTTATCCGGTTGATGGTTGTCCAGTAGATGTCTGTCCAGTTGGTGACCATCCAGTTGATGTTTATCCAGTTGGTAGCCATCCAGTTGATATCTTGTCCAGTTGATGTCTATCCAGTTGGTAGCCATCCAGTTGATGTCTTGTCCAGTTGATGTCTATCCAGTTGGTTGGTGTCTTCACCCGGCAGGTGTTCATCCAGTTGATCTTTATCACCCGGTAAGAGTTCAATATCCGGTAGGTGCCTTCATCCGGTAGGACTTTAACATCCGGTAGGTGTTCATCACCCGGTAGGACTTTATCCAGTAGGTGTCTTCATCCAGTTGGTCTTTATCACCCGGTAGGACTTCATCCAGTAGGTGTTTGTAATCATCAAAACTTAGAAATCGTTTCCCAACAATTTCCCCCTTTTTGGGGATGACAAAACTAAGCAATAACGATTTCAACTCGAATATTTGAGTTGAGAATCCTGAAAATACTTGAAGACATAATGGAAAAGAAATTTTTATTTGTTATAAATATAAGCAGATTACAAGTTGTAATCAAACTGGACAATTGAGAGAGATTCATCTTTATTTAAGATGAATTCTAATAACTTGAATAGAATCTAAGACAAATCTATTTTTACACAATATAGCTGATACATGACAGATTTTTAAACAAGCAATGTAGACCGGAGAGCTTCGATCCACCTAATTTCAGAGAGGAAGAGCTCAATCCACCTTGTTTCAGAGAGGAAGAGCTCGATCCACCTTGTTTCAGAGAGGAAGTCGAGAAGAGTTCAAATGTATATTCATCTGGCCTCCATGATTTGTGGATTCACCTAATGAAAATACTCTATTCTGTCTTCCGGTCTACCTTGTTTCAGAGAGGAAGTCGGGAAGAGTTCAAATGTATATACATCAGGCATGATTTATGGATTCACCTAATGAAAATACTCTATTTCTGTTGAGCATACTCTATCTATGTCTTCCCCCTTTTTGTCATCAGCACCCAGATAACTCTTGATTGCAGTTCCTGACTGATGATGAGCATCAGAGCAGGATCCAAACGCTGAAGCTTAACGGGGCTGGGTTAGATAAGTAATCAACCCATGAGGGGTTGATTTAGATAAATAATAAACCCATGAAACTGAACAATTGTAAAAAGGAAACCAAGGAATTTTCAAAGAAATAATCATGATTAGTGAATGTGAGTTATGAAAGCAAACATGAGTCTCTATTTGTAGAAGAAATTTATTTAGTGTGAACACATTAATGTTGTTACGATAAATGCGAAGAAAAAGTCAACTAAAAACAGTAAATAGATAAGAGTAATTAAAGAGGGATCAGAAAATGATACTATTTTCTCCCGAACCAATGTTGGGAATAGTCGCGCTTTTCGGTAGGCGGTTGGCGCGGACTTCGAGATCTTTGTTGAGTAGAAGATCTGGACTGATGGGATACTCCAGCTACAGTAGATGAACGATTTGCTGGAGTCGGGTCTCGCTGGGGCGGAGGAGCAGTTCTGCTGTGCTCAGGCAGTCTTCGGATTATTTGTGGAGCAGCAGGCAGGCTGTTGCATATATCTTGAATTTGGGACACGAATGCTGCCTGCATGGTGGCCAATTGATCGGTCAAGACTTTCTTGGCGTCTTCAATCTTATCTCCAAGAGCCAGAGATGTGGCAGCATGAAGTGATTCATTTTGTTGAGTGATCTGAAGACGAGCCTGGCCAATTCGAGAAAATGCATCCGCAACTGCATTCTCAGCAAAGGTCTGAAGTCTGGTGACAGTAGTCGTTAGACTATTTAAGTCCCTGTAGACTTGCTGTAGACTTGCTGGAACTGAGAGTCCGCGTGCTGCTGATGGGTTCCAAGAATAAGAGTCGCAGTGCGCTCTTCTTGTTTGAGTTTATAGACACCGCTGGCTAGTGCTGAAATTGCATTGGATAGATTTGCTATCTGTACAGCGATGTTTGGTGGCTCGTCCAGAGGGTTTGTAAAGACAAAGAAATCCTCTGAAAGTTCTTGAACCATGGACGGATCTACGGCAATGATTTGAGGATCAGCAGTAGGAACAAGAGCACCGGGATGAGCATCTACAACTGCAGTGGATAGTAAAACAGAGGCTTCAACATGTGGGGCAGCTGTTGAGTCTGAGATAGTAACAGCCATAGTAGCAGTTTCTTCAATCAGTGGGGCAGCCATATCAGCAGTGTCTTCAATAAGTGGAGCAGCCATATCAGCAGTGTCTTCAATAAGTGGGGCAGCCATATCAGCAGTGGCTTGGACACCCGCAGCAACAGACGACTGGGTGTTATCATTGGAGTGTGAGGACTCACTAGGTTCATGGTTGCCAGAGGATATGGTAACTTGCTGAACCACCGTCTGAATTATTGTTGTCCACATTGGTGTGATAAACAACCATCGGTTGGGGCGGTTGATCATTATAAGAGCTGGGAGCAGAGGAGTCAAGGGGAGTAGTTGGAGAGGAGAGTTCTTTAACAGAAGAGGCTGCCTCCAAGGCAGTTGATGCTGTCTCCGCTCCAGTGGGAGTGGTCTTCAGAGCAGTCGAAGTAATCTCCACATGGGTAGTAGCAATTTCCAGATCAGTAGTGGCTATCTGTAAATCAGGCTGATCGGGACTTGCAATATTTGCAGCAGTAGAACATGAGTGAATACCAGTTGAGATGCGAAGATCATGAAGAGCTAGCTCGGCCATTTCCAGCTTTGGTCCAAGAGCATTTAGAACTGCTCTATCATGATTCGCAGTGCCTGAATCACCGTTGAAATGCTGAAGACGTGTTTCAACAAGGGCTTGAAGTTCGCCCACATAGTTCATCATACGAAATACATCTCTCAGCTTCAGGCTCTTCTCAGGGTCTGTGATTTGTAGATAAGCCAAAATTTGGTTCTCATCTTCCCTTGCCTGATCCAGAATAGGATCGAAATCATCAAATCGGACTTTCACTCGAGCCTTTACCCATCGATCAAAAATGTCTAGCCGTGGCTGCAGATTAGCTTCAACTGTATCCATGACCATTTGTATCTCGAAGGCAACAGGAGTGGACACTGGAGCCATAAGAGTTTTACCTTTACCAGCGGTAGTGGTCTTCGGATGACAGTAAGGACACAATGACTTGGGTGTCCTAAAGCTGATAGAGCCTGGTGCTTGCTGAGAGCTCACCATTGCGGAAGAATTGTCAGCGGGAGCTACTGAGGTAGCGATTACCATGGCCAATGAAGCAGTTGGTTCCTCAGGTGGAGGAGTTTCAGGGCTGGGTTCTCGTGCTGGGATATTTTTTGTAGGGCCGGCGGAGGAGATGGTATCAGAAGCTGCAATGACTTTCTGTCGGACGGCTGTAAGAGCAGTTTTTCTTGTTCTGGGCTTCTTAGGAGGGGGAGGAGGAGGAGAAGACTCAGCGGATTCCGATATGGTTTGTTCAGAGTCACTGATAACTTGAGTTGATCGGTGCTTCGTCACCCCAACTTCTCTGCCACTTCGCTGTCTGTGAAGCTGAAGATACTTTGCAGTGATAAGTCTCCCTGGATGGAGTTTGGTGAGATCCCCTGTCATAATATGTTTGCTGTCAAAGAGGCTGCTGAGTGGTAGGGCGAAGCCTGATTGACCTTTGCCAGAAACTACGAGACCAGTCAGAACTTGAAATAATACAACTGACCAGTTAATCTCCAAGCCTTTGCAGATGGCGCTGATAACATCAAATTTTTCTGGGGTGATGATATCAAATGACCCAGCTTTACATAGTAGCCCCTTTGAAACAATATCTGCCAGTTGTCGAAAATGGCTCTTCATTAATACTTTCCGGAACGGAGGACGTTGAAGGCGATGAGCAGAGTCAGAAGCTGTGAGGCGCATCTCTTCTCGTAGGTCCACTGGAATAGTGAAAAAATCAGTAAGTCCGGTGGAGGGAAGGCACAGGTGTGTGGAAAATTCAAGTTGGGTGATTGTAACCAACTGTCCAGATACGGATGCCACCACGGTGTCATCAACGACTTTTGCAGAAGCAAAGAACTCGTGTAACTCGTCCTTGTAGAATGAGGGGGCCTGGCTCAGGATTACCAAGAGACCGGAGGTATCCAGCTTGTGAATCAGTTCCTTTGTCGCTTCATCAGAAGATGTGTAGATAGAATGAAAATCCACGTGAACAGCATTTGTGATGAAACTTGGCTATGTATTCTTTGACATTTTGAGTGATTTAGCAGAAGAAACAACAGCAATCCCGTTGAGAAATTTTCTGGAAGAAAAGTCAGTCGCAGTGAATTGTTGGAGAAGATGAAGAATAATGAAATTAAGGGCGGTGAAAAATAAAAGGATATGTAACGTCGTACTGTAGATGAGCGGACACATGTATACGTGGCGATCAACTAACGATTAAAAAAAATTTAACCAATAAATGAAAGGACAGGATTTAGGCGGGAGTGAAATAATTTATTTTACAAAAAAATAATTTTGAATTCCGACGTTCCATTAGGTTAATGAGTATCGAGGGTTATTTTTGTCAAAGCATGTTTGGTAAAGTCTGCTGGTATGTAGGGTCCGACTGGTAAGAGAGCATCTACTGGATGTAGAGTCCTACTGGTACGTAAACACCTACTGCAGCTGACCATTGTATTACCAGCTGAGCTTAAATAACCAAGATAAGATTTTAATGGAAATTCCCCTAAATTTATGCGAATAACCTAAAATAATTCCCCCTGAATTTATTATCAAAACAAAAATAATCAAGGAGTAATTTCAATTAAACCAAGAATATTTCGAAAGTAGGAAAACTTAGCGTCCGGTAGAGGTTTTGTGAAAATGTCTGCTGCCTGTTGTTCCGTAGAAATATACTCCAGCCGAAAAGAGGATGGTAGATTGCCAAAAGAGGATGGTTCGTTTTCTGTCTGATCAGGGGTTCCAGTGGACTTTTTATGGGGACGGCTCTCGTCCAAAGATATCAGTAATCTCGACGGTTAAGATGTCGCGGTTATTGGAACGCGGCCACACTGGGTACCTTATTTTAGCCATGGATACTTCAGAGGAGAAGGAAGTGAGAGCCGAGGACATTCCAGTCGTGGCGGAGTTCATTGATGTGTTTCCAGATGAGATTCCGGGATTTCCGCCTGTCAGGGATGCTGAGTTTGCTATTGAGCTGCTGCCAGGGACATCAGCCATTTCTCGTGCCCCATACAGAATGGCACCGGCAGAGCTAAGGGAACTGAAGGTACAGTTACAGGAGCTCCTCGACAAGGGATACATCCGTCCTAGTGTATCGCCTTGGGGTGCGCCAGTCTTGTTCATGAAAAAGAAGGATGGATCAATGCGTCTGTGCATTGACTACAGGCAACTGAACAAGGCTACAGTGAAGAACAGATATCCGCTTCCGAGGATTGATGATCTGTTCGACCAGCTTCAGGGATACGAAGGTGTACTCCAAGATAGATTTGAGGTCAGGCTATCACCAGGTACGGGTTAGAGCTGGTGATGTCCAAAAGACGGCTTTTAGAACTCGGTATGGGCACTATGAGTTCTTGGTGATGCCGTTCGGTGTGACAAATGCACCTGCAGTCTTTATGAGCCTGATGAACAGAGTATTTCAGGAGTACCTCGATCAGTTTGTGATCGTGTTCATTGATGACATCCTGGTCTATTCAAGGAATGAGGAGGATCATGCCGATCACCTGAGGATAGTGCTCCAGATCCTCAGAGATCATCAGTTGTACGCCAAACTCAGCAAGTGTGAGTTTTGGCTAAACAGTGTAGCATTCTTGGGCCATATCATATCACGAGAGGGGATATCAGTAGACCCGAGGAAGATAGAGGCAGTTATGGATTGGTCTACCCCTACTTCAGTCAGTGAAATTCGAAGTTTTCTTGGTCTGGCTGGCTATTATCGACGTTTCGTCGAGGGTTTCTCAAAGATCGCCAAGCCACTTACTCAGCTGACTCAGAAGGGAGTCTCTTTTTGTTGGTCAGATGCTTGTGAGCAGAGTTTCAGGGAATTGAAACACAAACTGACTACTGCACCCGTTCTAGTGATACCCAAGGAGAACAAAGGATTTGTTCTTTATACCGATGCATCTCTACAGGGATTAGGGTGCGTACTGATGCAGGACAGACATGTAGTGGCTTACGCTTCGAGACAGTTGAAGCCACATGAGACGAGGTATCCAGTCCATGATCTGGAGTTGGCAGCTATAGTGTTCGCCTTGAAGATATGGTGACACTACTTATATGGTACCTCATTCACCATCTTCACTGATCACAAGAGCCTGAAGTTCTTGTTTACACAGGCTGAGTTAAACATGAGGCAGAGGAGATGGATGGACCTGCTGAAGGACTACGACTGTGAAATCGAATATCACCCGGGGAAGGCAAATTTGACAGCCGACGCTTTGAGTCGGAAGGTGAGGAGCACAGCAGAGGATGCTATGTCTCTATCAGCTATGTTTGGCTCCTACTGCCATTTGGGTTTTGATTATGATGTATCCTCTTCACCAGTACAGGTTTTGACCTTGCTAGCTGAGCCTGTTATCTATGATCACATCAGGAAGGCTCAGGGGACCGATGCAGAGGTTCAAAGATGGATATTAGTGGTTCATTCAGGTCAGCCGTCGAGATTCAGAGTGGCTGAGGACGGTTCTCTGAGACTTGGCGACAGATGGGTGGTTCCAGATGCACCTGAGTTGCGTCAGGGTTTATTACAGCGAGCTCATTGCAGTAGGATGAGTGTCCACCCAGGAGGGAAGAAGATGTATAAGGATTTACGCAGCCAGTTCTGGTGGAGGCGTATGAAACAAGATGTCACCTCATTTGTCAAGCGCTGTTTGATTTGTCAGCAGGTGAAGGCTGAGAGGCAGAGACCTGGAGGTGAACTAAGGAGTTTGGAGATACCCGAGTGGAAGTGGCAGCACGTGTCTATGGATTTCGTGACCCACTTACCGAGGACTGTTTCGGGATTCGATGCCATCTGGGTAGTCGTGGACAGATTGACTAAGGTGGCTCACTTCATTCCCTATTGTATGACATATACGCACTTGAGGATGGCACAGTTATATGTCAGAGATGTGGTGAGACTGCACGGGATCCCTGTTTCGATAGTGTCCGATCGAGATCCGCGGTTCACATCTCACTTCTGGGGGGGTCTGCAGACAGCTCTAGGTACAGAGTTGAGGCTGAGCACAGCCTATCACCCTCAGACGGACGGACAGACCGAGCGTACGATATAGACGCTCGAGGATATGTTGAGAGCTTGTGTGCTAGAGTTCGACATCATGGCAGGACTCGATAGCCTTAGTGGAGTTCTCTTACAACAACAGCTACCAGGCAAGTATACAGATGGCTCCTTTCGAGGCCCTCTATGGTAGGCGTTGTAGGTCACCCTTGTGTTGGGATGACGTGGACCGTAAGTCGGTTGGAGGACCAGAGTTGGTTCAGGAAATGGAAGAGAAAGTTAAGATTATCAAAGGAAAGATGAAGGCAGCTCAGGACAGGCAGGCAGCATATGCCAATCAGCGGCGTAGGCCGTTGGAGTTTCAGTTAGGCGACAGAGTTTTTCTGAAGATCTCACCTTTCATAGGCGTAGTACGGTTTGGGATGCGAGGAAAGTTATCCTCGAGGTATGTAGGGCCGTATGAGATCTTACAGCGTGTGGGTACTCTGGCGTACCGTTTGGCTTTACCGCCTTCTCTGTCGGGTATACACGACGTATTTCATGTGTCTATGCTGAGGAAGTATGAGCCGGATCCTTCACATGTGTTACAGCCTTCAGAGGTGCAGATTGAGTCCGATGTTTCTTATGTGGAGCGGCCTATCAGGATTTTAGACAGGGCAGACCGCAGACTTCGGAACAATGTTATTCCTATGATCAAGGTTCAGTGGGATCGTAGGGGTGTCGAGGAGGCCACGTGGGAGACAGAGCGACACATGGTGCAGCACTATCCAGAGCTGTTTTCTGGTATGCGTTTATATATTGTTTTATATCTTGTTAACAGCATGTTTGATTTCGGGGACGAAATCTTATAAGTAGGGGAGTATTGTGATATCCCCGAAATGATTATGTGGGTAAGCATACAATTAAAGGTTATTAATTGTGAGCCTATGTGCTAAAGGCGTATTTTATGTGGGAGTGATTTATTTATTTTGAGGATGTGGTTTAGGGAGCATGTTAGGTGTTTTTAATTGTTGTGATGATGTGGTAAAATAATAAAATATCAACGAAAGATATTTTTATACATCGTATGAAATACCGGGACACAATTAAACACCCCAAAACCACCCTACATGCAACCACCCCACCCCCACTTGACTTAACCCACGCCCCTCCCCTGTTTTTCTGGGAAAGCAGATGACTAAGCAAGCAACTTTACTTGAAGATATTTTCATCTTGCCTCTTCCAAAAAGCTCCCTTCTTTTTCCCTTCATCTCTCTGCAACTTGGTCGAGTTCCAGGAGAAAAGTGATCGGGTTTCATTCTTCTTTTCATATAGAAAATCGAAGGGCAAAAGTGGTGAGGAGTCACATTTTTTCCCAGTTTTCAGTTTCCTGGCATGCTTGTTCTTTGTAGCAGATTTGGCATGCTAGTTTAGGGT
The DNA here is from genome assembly GCA_907163345.1 of Haberlea rhodopensis. Classification (NCBI taxonomy): domain Eukaryota; kingdom Viridiplantae; phylum Streptophyta; class Magnoliopsida; order Lamiales; family Gesneriaceae; genus Haberlea; species Haberlea rhodopensis. The sequence goes on along the minus strand of CAJQUN010000151.1, from coordinate 403,646 downwards.
ATGATGTTATCTTATTATGAATACCTTTATGTGATGTTTGTGAAGCCCTTAGCATGTTTAGTTAAGAAACTTGCATGCTTTATGTGCTAGATTTGTAGTAGAGAAAAGGGTTCCTCGAACATCCGAGCAGGGTAGTACTCTGTTTTTCATGTTAAGAAGGGTTTTACCATGAATATTTGAAGCATGCTAACTTAGGTTTTGGTCGAACCTTCGATGTGATTTCGTGTATGGTAGCTTGTTGAAGGTACCAGTATATTTCCTTGAGCATGTTGCATGTATTATGTGAAGGATTTAATCATGTGAAAGGTAGTGTTCGAAAATTCTGGGCAAGGTTCAAGTGCCCTGTTTTCTGGAAATATATGTGTGGGGAGTGTTTTTATGAAGGTATTATCATACACGTCAAGCTTAGGTTTTGGTAAAACTTTGATGTGAAAATATGCATGGTAGTTTTGTGAAGCCCATGGCATGTTTGTTCGAGCTTTCTTTATGCTATATGTGATAGGTTTAATAGCATGAAGTGAGGTGCTCAAGAAATCTGGAAATGAATATGTCACCCTGTTTCCAGAAAAGTTAATCCAGTACTTGTTTAAATGATCGACGTTTATACATGTAGGCTTATGCTTAGGGTGTAAATTTGGTATGAATACACTCGGAGTAGTGTATTGTAATTGCTAGCATAATTGTTCAAACATGTGGTGTATGTTTTATGCTAGATCGAAGGGTATGAATATAGGTGTTCGAGAATTCTGGGTTAGCATTTCTCGAACAGGGCATCTCGATCGATCGACATTTCTTCTCGATCGATCGAGCGAGGCAGAATCTTGGTTCTGATTTTAGGCGTCTTCTCGATCGATCGGGAAAAGGGGCCGATCGATCGAGAGACCCAGAATGTTGAAAAATTTAAATTGATATATTTTGTTAAAGTTTTGATATTGGAATGTTATGAGGTGCCTAATATTGTGTTGTGTGGCTATGTAGAACCATCCCAGGTGCCATCACAACCAAGGAGATAAAGTCGATTTACTCCTCTATCTTTTGGAAAGGTACGTAAGCGACGTACGGGCATCCCAACGGTAACATGTGCTTTATGTTTGTCTTTTTGACGCATGATGAATGCAATGTGGTGCATTAAGGTTATGATACATGTTATTATGCATTGTTTTTGCATATGTATGTTGTGAAATATAAGAGGTGTATTTCACGAGTCAAGGTTATCTTAGTAAGGATTTTAATTGCTTACGCTAAGGTCCATTGGAAGCGAGGAAGAATTCCGCTTACATGGAGTAGCAAGAAGCATTAGGGCTCAGGATTGAAATAAGGATTTAAGGAGGAAGGATGTCATGACATTTATTTATGAAACCATATATTCTTATAATGTGTTTTTATTATGAATTATGGTACAGGGACAACCAATGGGCATTATAAATGCTGAAAATACAGGAAGGGCTTGTGTTTAAGATTTGCATTATGCCTTACTTTCATATTATGTTGAATATGAATTGTGTTATGCTCATGTGTTGGGGGTTGTCTTTGTAGGTGCTATTTGTCGAGAACCAGGGTCGGGTTGATATGCTGAGCTGTAAGGAGTGCTACAGGATTAGCATGTTAGAGAAAATTTTTGTATAGCTTCTACTGAGTAGAGTAAGACTATAATGTAGTACCTTTGTAGGAATTGTGTCTTCCTTTTGAAACATTTTGGTACTGTAATCTCTAAAGCTCAGATAAATCAACACGGTCTGTTACTCTGATTTATTCACATGAATGTTTAGTTCTCTAAATTGCACCTTAATGTCTTGATGTGATAACGGGGTCTCACACTTTCTTCATAACATGATCTCTGATAAAATGATGACGGATGTCAATATGTTTAGTACGAGTATGAAGAACTGGATTGTATGTTATAGCAATGGCTGACGTATTGTCACTAAATATGGGAGCCTCTGTGGACTCAATTCCATAATCTCTGAGTTGTTGCTGAATCCAGAGCAGTTGAGCACAGCAGCTTCCAGCAGCAAGGTACTCTGCCTCTGCAGTGGAAGTTTCTATGGATGTCTGTTTCTTGCATCCCCATGATATCAATCGATCACCAAGGAATTGACAATACCCACTGGTGCTTTTTCTGTCAATTTTGCATCCAGCATAGTCAGAATCTGAGTATCCAATAAGATTAAAAGTTGAGTCTCTTGGATACCATAGACCAACATTCTCAGTGCCTTTCAAATATTTGAGGATCCTTTTGACAGTAGTGAATTGCGACTGCTTGGGATTTGCTTGAAACCGGGCGCACATACACACTACAAACATAATATCTGGTCGGCTGGCTGTCAAATATAGTAAAGATCCGATAATGCCTTGATACATTGTAACTTCGACTGGTATTCCTGAATTATCCAAGTCGAGTTTGGCAGATGAGCTCATTGGTGTAGCAGCAGCTGAGCTGGTACTCATTCCATATTTCTTCAGCAGCTCTTTAGTGTATTTAGACTGATTTATCAAGATTCCTTCACTAGATTGCTTGACTTGCAATCCTAAGAAAAATGATAATTCTCCCATCATGCTCATCTCAAATTGGTCCTGCATTATCTTTGAAAATCTTTCACATAATTTTGGGTTAGTACTGCCAAAAATAATGTCATCAACATATATCTGAACTAGCAGAGTATGGTCTCCCTTTGTAAATTTAAATAAAGTTTTGTCCACCGTGCCAATGGTGAAGTCATGATCAATCAAATATTTTGATAGAGTTTCATACCATGCACGGGGGGCTTGCTTCAGACCATACAAAGCTTTGTTCAGATGATAAACATAAGATGGTTGCAGATGGTTTTCAAATCCAGGAGGTTGTTCAATGTGATGACCAGAGATTATAGATGTTAATCCCGGAGTGTTAATAACCCCTAAAGTTGTTTTACGTGGCGATTTGGAGTTTAATCGAGGTGTTGGGCCTTCCGGGCTCGTCTATTTGAGTAGTTGGGATCGTTGGATCCCGAGGTTGAGATCGTATTCTCATTTCGGTGAAAACCTATGAGTTGGGTTTTTAGTGTGACTCGGAATCTCGGGTGCTTTGTGTGGGCACCGGTAGGGGGTTTTGGAGTTAGAGAGAGAATTTTGAAAACAGATGATTTTTAATGAATCATGATGTATTTGTGGGGCTATTAGTATTTCGGGGTATTTTTGCTATAAATACCAGTTGAACCCGAGATTTTAATTTTAAAAAGCATTTCAGCACCTTACCTTCTCTCTCCCCGCGTCCACTGCCTTCCCGTCGCCCCCAGCCCCAGCCCCCGCGCACAAAAGCGGTGCGCCCTCCGCCGTCCGGCCGCCGTTCGGCGCGTCCGACCCACCGTTGGATTCGTCTCTCCGAGGCGCAGCTTCCCACACCAGAAATTCGAGGTTTAGTCGCGATTTGAGTTCGGATTTTACAGGAAAGCGCCGATCCCCAATTTCTAGGGTTTATAGGATTTCGACCGATTTACTTCCGATTTTCGATTGGGTAACCTTCCTTACCTCTTTTTCGTCCCTCTCATGTATTTCCCTGCTAAATTTGGTGGTATTGTGTTCGAATTTAAGGAATTGGGTTCGAATTTAGGGCTTTGAGTTCGAATTTTGGGGGTTTTGGCATGTGGGGCGATTATTGTTGTTGTTGATTGATTAATTCATGTTTTAGATGAATTATGGTGTTTAATTGGGTTCGAATTGTGATGATAGGGTTCGAATTATTGAAGGTGTTCTTGAGCAATTTTCGATATTGTCTCATTCGTATCTCTTGGTGCATGCTAAGGAGTAGCAACCCTACACTTGAGCCCTTTGATCCCGAGATTGAACGCACTTGTCAAAGGAGGCTAAGGCAAGCAAGAGCACATATGGCTAATACCGAGGAGATTCCGGTACCACCAGTTGCAAGATCACTCATGGACTACGCCCACCCTACATTCCATGGATCACTGTCGAGTATCACGGGACCGATGATGTGACTAGAAATAGACACATCTATTGCGCTTAATTGTCTACGATTTGGTATATTTTGATGGATAAATTGATACATATGCTACCTAATCGTATATTTGTGTAAATGTAGGAAAAGGTGAAGAAATCAAGCTAAAATGATGAAAGAAGGAGTAAAGTTGAAGAAAGAGGAAAAAATCGGAATCCAAGACAAATGTTGCTCATTTCTCCTCAAATTTCTATATGTTCGAGACAAGTTTTGGACATGTGGTCCATACAAAAGTTGTATAACTTTGAGTTATCTTCGTGCGGATAGCTAACTCGTCGAATTCAGAGTTTGTATGTGAAAGTTATGGCCAGAATACGAAACTCGCCAGTAACATTGATGACAGGCGTAAATACGCCATTATTAGGCATAATTACGCCAATGCTATGGCATGGACAGGCGTAACTACGTAACTTTGACGCGTATATAAGCCAGAAATGCGGGAATCCATATTTTGACACGTCATCAGGCGTTTTTACGCCATTTTCTGGCGTAGCTACGCCAGCAGAGTTTTGAAAAGTGTAAAGACTTGATTTCTTTCCTTCCCACATGGATTCTAACCTACTCCATCAGCCTCCCTATACATATAACAAAAATCAGACTAAAGAATATCTAGATAGTTAGGGTAGAGTAGTTTAGGATAGTTTTACAATTTTTCTCTCAATTTTGTTGAAGAACGCTACGAAGATCGAAACGAAGGCGTGATTGACACCTCGACGAGAGGAGATCTGATTAGTTTTCTTTCCATTGTTTGTATTTATAGTTTTTCTTAGATTATGTCTAGCTAGTTTTTAATTCTTGGTTGAGGAAGACAAATCCTTGGATTTCATTTATCTTGGGGATATTCTTACGCTTTAATTATCAATTTTATTGAGTATCAAGAGTTTTTCTGATTTTATTGATATGATTGTTGTGTTTGTTTATTGGATTGACAACCTAATAACTTGCATGAAATCTAACGCTAAATTAGATATCAAATACGGAATCGTTTGATCCCTTTAATTTACGAAGCAACTAAGATTGATGAATTTCCGCTTGTGAGTTTGTTAAATTCTTAGGAATAACACTTGACTAGATTAAACATAGACACTTCGATTATGTTGTTTAGCTTCATCGATCTCACTAGTTTATATGCTATCATCGATTTAAATCTTAGTCGCTTGTATTTTGATTGATTGTTTAATAAGGGTTAAACTAGAACGCTTGGGCTACTTAACTAAACGTAAGGTGAGATATGACTTTGATTATTGGATTAAATGTCCAATGATGAATATTCATATGAAAAATTGAGTCTTTTGTGAATCGATGAAATAGATGATAATTCCAAGGAAGAGTCGCCCGATACGAAGAATCGCTTTCTGTGATGTCCCCGAAATGATTATGTGCAATTGAACATTAATTATGTTATGTGAGGATTATGGTGTTGAATTATATTATTGGGAAATGCTTAGTCATGCGGTGGTCATGACCTAGTAATGCATTTCAGGGTGCATGTGGTATATGTTGGGAATCTGAGTTATGGCATTATTATTTGGGGTGGGTGTAGTTCTTTTTGGTAAAGCATGTTTAATTGGAATTTGAAGTATTTTACTGAATAAATACTATAAAATATCATGTGAGGATATTTTAATACATCATGCCAAATACCGGGACAAAAATATATCATACCACTCATTAATCACCCAACACATACCCATCTCTGCAGAAAAGCCATGCCCATACCCACTTTTTGACCCTCCCACCACTCCATCTCTATCACCCCTTTTCCCCAACTTTTTCCCCCATTTTTTGTCCAACATCTGACCTTCAAGAGGGATAGTAAAGCTTGGGAAATTTTAGCCTTTTTCTTGCTAAGGAAGTGGGGCAAAAAGGGGTAAGGAACCATATCTTGTGTTGGTTTAATGTTTGGTTGAGTTTTGATAAAATGTTGTGTAGAAATGGCATGTTTAGTAGCCTTTTGTCGAAATACTTGTTTTGAGTAGGTACATGGTAGCATATTGGTGTATTTTGTGGGTTGAGTTGTTGGGGTATGATAGTTTGTGGTGTGTTTTATGTTAGCTTTGGGATGGTGCTCAAAAATGGCGATTTCTCGCGATTACAGACTTCGGCGATCGATCGGCGCGCTCTTCCCGATCGATCGTGAGAACCAGAGTGCGAGGTAGAGGCATTCGGCGATCGATCGCGTGAATTGGGCGATTGATCGGCGAAGCCAGCGATCATTCGGCATGTCTTCAGCGATCGATCGCGGAAGGCAGATTTTTGAACGTTGAGGCAGTAGCATCTCGCGATCGATCGGGGCCTATTGGCGATCGATCGCGAGAAGCCAAAATTTGTGTTTTTTGTTATTTATTGTAGGATTTTTGGTGTTGGACTATTATTTGGCATCTAATATTGGTTTGTGTGATTGTGTAGAACCATCACAGGTGGCAACACAGCCAAGGAAGTAAAGTCCTACCATATCCTACTTTTTGAAAGGTACGTAGAAGACGTACGGGCACCCAACGGTAACATGTAATTTATACGCATTGGGATAGGCATTGTGGATGCAATTGTGTATTGAATTGTGCATTGTAGATGCAATTACATGTTGATCTATGCATTGTGATTGCATATGTATATGTTGATTGATTGGTGCACATCCCATGAGTCATGGTTATATTCGAGTGATGATTTTAATGCTTTGCTGCTGTCACTTGAAGCGATGATAGAATACTTGCCGTTGTCATATTATAGCGAGGAATGAATATTTTCCGCCAAATGTTGAAGCGAGGGGATTGCCGCATGTCGCATTTGAGCGAGGTTATTCAATGCCGCTAATATGCCAAAGCGATGGGTATTGGTGCCGCTGTCATGACATGCGAGGTGCATTAAAATACACTGTTATAACAGACTAGGGATTGGTAATTGGTGATATGTCATGACGTTTGTAAAACCATTGAATAATCCATTGATTATACTCATGAGTTATTATACAGGGACAACCAAAAGGGGGGCGTTTAAAATGCAATTGGGAAACAGGAAGTATTTTGTATTTACGGTTTCTGCATTTACGCTTTTAATCATGCTATGCTTAATATGGATTATTATATGCTCATGATTTGGGGGTTGTCCATGTAGGTACATTTTGGCATAAATGGGCTAAGGTCGGGTTGACGCAGTGAGCTATCATGGAGGGTTTTTGATATAGAAGCTGAGACTCTTTTGTATAGTCTCTACTCTAGGAGTAGTGTAAATCTATAGGATTTAATATTCATTTTGTTAGGAATGTAATTAATCCATTTGAAACTGATTATCTTGGCATGTAACCCTTAAAGCTCAAGGCCTCAACACGAAATTTTTATACTCTGATAATATACCTTAGCTCTACTTATGTCCTTATTTTACGCTTGGGGAACTAGGGTCCCTACATTAGTGGTATCAGAGCAGTGGTTAGAGAACCTGTGATCTCCACGAAATGATTAATTGCAATTTGAGCATTAATTGTGTTTATATGATTACTTATGGTGGTAATTAATCTTGTGTTGGATTTATTAATCTTATGGAAATGCTTAGTCACATGATAGAGTGACCCGGGAGGGCATTTCAGGATGTATGTTGTGCATGTTTGGAAAATGGTTATTAGCATGATTTATTTGCCGTGGGTAGCAATTAATTGGAAATCATGAGTTAATTGGTATTTTGGTGCATTTTGAGTTAATGCTTTGAAAATATCATGTTGGGGTGTTTTATACACCATGTAATTCTTTTGGTATGTATTTTAATAAACTCACTTTTATACCCCAACCCCACCACCCACTCTTACTTTTACTTTACCAAACAACACCCAAACCCTTCCTTTTTCTCTTCATTTTCGAGTTTGAGCATAAGGGTGAAGAGAAGTTCTTGCAAAACTTTGATTTGTGGAGTTTGTTGGGTGATTTGAGGTCCCCAAGAGGTATGGATACCTCATGGTTAATTTTGTTGTGTTTTGCTTAAGTTTGATATGGTTTGAAGAGTTTTAAAATGGGTTTGTGTTGGGTTGTTGTGGTTTTGGTATTATTTTGGGTGGATGTTAAATATATGAGTTAATGTAGATGTTTATTGACGGTTTTGAGTGGTTTTGTATGGTTGGTGTTGGATTAATTGAGTTTGTTTGAGTTGGGGTTGAAGATGGGTGAATAGTGCCCGAAAATCGGATGCCCAGAGCTCGGCGATCGATCGGTGCCTTCCGCGATCGATCGCGAGCAGCAGTGCTGGAGGCAGTAGCCTTCAGCGATCGATCGCGAGTTTAGCGCGATCGATCGGCGAGGCCGCGATCGATCGGCGCAAACTCAGCGATCGATCGCGGATTGGCAAATTTTGTTGGGCGAGGCAGTGTGGTCTCGCGATCGATCGGGGGTATATGGCGATCGATTATGAGACACCAAAAATGATGTTTTTGGTTATTTTTGTGGGATTTTTGGTATTGGACTATTATTGGGTTCTAATATTGATATTTGTGAATGTGTAGAACCAACCCAGGTGGCAACACAGCCAAGGAATTGAAGTCCTACCACATTCCACTTTTGGAAAGGTACGTAGTGGACGTACGGGCACCCAACGGTACATGTATCTTATATACTCATTGTTTATGCATTGTGGATGCGAGTATATATGTGGTATTGAATTGTGGATGCAAATACATGTTATGCATGATGTTTATAGATGCATATGATTATTGGTGCACATCCCATGAGTCGTGGTCATCCCTTGATGATTTTAATGCTTGCCGCTATTTATTTGGTTCCGCTAAATGTGAAGCGAGGGGTGGGAGCGCCGCATGTCACATTTGAGCGTGGTTATCATATAGGGCGAGGAAAGGGTATTTGCCGCTCAATGTGAGGCGAGGGGTGGGAGTCCCGCATGTCCATTGAAGCGAGGTTATCCTATGCCGCCTATATGTAAATAAGCGAGGGGCATTAAAATACATTGTGATGGACAGACTAGGGATTGGTGATCAGTATTTGGTATTGATGAGATAGTATTGTGTCATGACATGTCTAGACCATTAAAAATAATCTATTGATTATACTCATGAGTTATGGTACAGGGACAACCAAACTGGAAGCGTTTTGAAATGCATGGGAAAACAGGAAGTGTTTTAATTGTGTTTTATGCATTTACGCTTTATATTCATATTGTGTTGAATATGGATGATATTATTGCTCATGTTTGGGGGTTGTCCTTGTAGGTACACTTTTAGCATGATAGAAGGGCTAAATGGGTTGAGGTGGTGAGCTTGTGGAGGATTCTTTTGACCCAGGCAGGACATGATTATTTTGTATAGTGTCTACTCTAGGAGTAGTGTAAAACTATAGTTGATACATTCTTTTGATGGGGAATGTAATTAATCCATTGATAGTCCTCATTTTGGCATGTAATTATTAAAGCTCATAGACTCAACACGATTAATTCACTCTGATCATTTATATTAGCTCTATTTATGCCTTTGATCCGCACTTAAGGATTAGCGTCCTTACATTAGTGGTATCAGAGCAGTGGTTAGAGAACCCGGGAATGAGTGAAGGGTAGCCTTAGCATGATTGGCTAGGTGCTTACATTTGAGGCATGTTTATACATGTGGTGCATATTGATGTATATTCTGTTATACTAACATGCTTATTATCATTCCTGTTATCTAACGGCATAACATATATATTTGTTTTGGAATTGTTGTTAACCTTTGTGTTACAGCATGGCTGCTATGAATGCGGGGAACCTTAACGAAGAAGTTGGCGATGTGGGCAGTGTTAACGCCAGCGTTGGACAAGTGAACCCTCTACCTCCACCAGCAGTAGGCATGGAGCCAGTAGCTCAGTTGTTACTACCCGGTGAGATTAACTTGACTCAGTTTCTGTCTTACCACCCGCCCCGGTTTGAGGGAACAGAATCAGGGGAGGAAGCTGAGGAGTGGCTAGAAAGACTTGAGCAGATTTTTGTATCGGCTCCTTGTGCTGTTACAGCGTGGCTGAGGCTGGCAGAGTTCCAGTTAGCTAAGAAACCTCTAATGTGGTGGAGGGGCACTGTATTGGAGCTAAGAGCACTGGGTACTGTGATCGATTGGACACTCTTCAGGACCCGGTTTCTTAACCGGTATTCTCCGCGGTGGCGAGACAGACGAAGGAAGACGAGTTTACGAGTTTGAAACAGGGGAACATGACAGTGTCAGACTATGCCACGCGGTACTCTTCGTTACTGAGGTATGTTCCCCACATTGCCACTAATGGGCACGCAAAGATGAGGAGTTTTATGAAGGGGTTGCGACCGGAGCTCTATGACCGGGTTATCACCAATAACCCAACTTCTTTTGATGATGCTCTCACAAGAGCGGAGCTTGCCGAGCTTGGAGTGGGAGCTTATCCTAGTGCTATGCCACCACCAGTACCACAACAGAGGCAGACTAATGACAGCTTGAGGCCCCGGGGAGAGCCATTTAAACCTCGTGGTGCCTCTTCATCTGCACGGTTTGGTGGGAAGAAGTACTTTGGTCAGAAACAGGAGAACAAGAAGAATTGGTCGGCCAATCGAGGGTCTTCACAAGGGAATAGGCCGGGAGAGCCGAGGTGCGACAATTGTGGAGGGCCACATTCTTCAAGCAAGTGCCCTGCCTGTTATAGCTGTGGCAAGATGGGCCACATCGCTCGGTATTGCCCCACCCGGGGAGGACAGTCAGAGTTTCAGGGCAACAGGCCAAGGTTTGAGGATAGGACAGTGTAGCAGAGGCAGCAGTTTGGGCCTCGACCATCGGGAGGTCAGACAGTGGGACCACCCCAGGGACAGGTGTATGCACTGACCAGAGAGCAGGCCCAGGCAGCCCCAGAGGAGGTGATCGCCGGTACGTGTCATTTATTTACGTACCCTGCTTTTATTTTGATCGATACAGGTGCCTCCCACTCTTTTGTATCGGTGGGTTTCGTGGAAAGACACCATGTGCGCACGTCTTCTTTACCCACGCCTCTCCTTGTCTCGACACCCACTGGAAGAGATGTCGTTGCTGATCAGTTCATGGCAGATTGCCTCATTTATTTTGAGGGCAACGAGTTGAAGACAGACTTGATTGTGTTGGGTATGTCGGACTTCGACTGCATCTTGGGTATTGATATTCTGAACAGATATCAGGCAGTGGTAGATTGCCGGCAGAAGACAGTGAAGTTCAGGCCTGATTTGGGTAGTCAGTGGACCTTCTATGGCAACGGTTCTCGTGCGAAGATTCCGTTGATTTCAGCAATCAAGATGACTCAGCTGTTGGAACGTGGCCACACGGGCTATCTCATCTATGCCGTGGACACGTCTGGGAAGAATAAGGAATTGAGAGTTGAGGATGTACCAGTGGTAGCAGAGTTTGCTGATGTATTCCCAGAAGAGATCCCAGGATTCCCACCGGCTAGGGAAGTTGAGTTTGGGATCGAATTGTTACCGGGGACGTCCGCTATCTCTCGTGCACCTTACAGGATGGCACCGGCGGAGTTGAGAGAGTTGAAGGAACAGCTGCAGGATCTCCTTGACAAGGGATATATACGCCCGAGCGTATCGCCATGGGGCGCACCGGTTCTCTTTGTGAAGAAGAAGGACGGTTCGATGCGGTTGTGCATCGATTACCGGCAACTGAATAAAGCTACACTAAAGAACAAGTATCCTCTCCCAAGGATTGATGATCTGTTTGATCAGTTGCAGGGTACCAGACTTTATAGCAAGATTGATTTGAGGTCCGGGTACTATCAGATTCGAGTCAGAGAGGAAGATGTACAGAAGACAGCGTTCCGTACTCGATATGGACATTATGAGTTCTTAGTGATGTCGTTCGGTGTAACGAATGCTCCAGCGGTCTTTATGAGTCTGATGAACAGAGTGTTTCAGCAGTACCTTGATCAGTTCGTCATTGTATTTATTGACGACATTCTCATCTATTCCCGGTGTGAGGAAGAGCACGCGAAACACTTGAGGACAGTGCTTCAGATTCTTCGAGATCACCACTTGTATGCCAAGCTCAGTAAGTGTGAGTTCTGGTTGAGCAGTGTAGTGTTTCTGGGGCATGTCATTTCTAGCAGTGGGATATCAGTGGATCCCAGGAAGATCGAAGCTGTGATGGAGTGGGCTGCCCCCACTTCTGTGCCTGAGATTCGGAGCTTCCTTGGTTTGGCCGGATATTATCGACGCTTCGTCGAGGGCTTTTCGAAGATTGCCAAGCCGTTGACACAGTTGACCCAGAAAGGAGTACCTTTCTTTTGGTCAGAAGCTTGTGAGGAGAGCTTCCAGGAGTTAAAGCATCGTTTGACAACGGCGCCAGTGTTAGTGATCCCTACGGAGAACTCCAGATTTGTTTTGTATGCCGATGCATCACTCCAGGGCCTTGGGTGTGTACTGATGCAGGATAAGCATGTGGTAGCTTATGCATCGAGGCAGTTGAAGCCGCACGAGACCAGATACCCCGTCCATGACTTGGAATTGGCGGCTATCATCTTCGCCCTGAAGATTTGGAGACACTATTTGTATGGTACTTCATTTACCATATTCACGGATCACAAGAGCCTCAAGTTTTTATTCACTCAGGCGGAGCTGAACATGAGGCAGAGGAGGTGGATGGACTTACTCAAAGACTATGATTGTGAGATTGAGTACCATCCCGGAAAAGCTAATTTGACAGCAGACGCTTTGAGCCGGAAAGTGAGGAGTTCTGCTGAGGACGTCATCCATTTGTCGGCTATGATGACCTCCTATTGCCATCTGGGCTATGATTTTGACATAGATGCATCACCTGTGCATGTATCGACCTTGTTAGCTGAGCCAGATATCTATGAGAACATCAGGAGAGCTCAGAAGTCATATGGTGAGGTTCAGAGATGGTTATCTTTAGTACATCTTGGTCAGCCAACGAAGTTCAGAGTGGCTGAGGACGGATCTTTGAGATTGGGTAGCCGTTGGGTGGTTCCGAGTACGCCGGAGTTGCGTAAAGGGATCTTGGAGCGAGCTCATAGTAGCAGACTTAGCATCCACCCAGGCGGGAAGAAGATGTATAAAGATCTACGTGGTCAGTTTTGGTGGAAGAGGATGAAATCTGATGTCGTCGCTTTTGTTAAGAGGTGTCTGATCTGCCAGCAGGTTAAGGCAGAGAGACAGAGACCTGTCGGCGAGTTGAAAAGCTTGGAGATACCGAAGTGGAAGTGGGAACACATTTCCATGGACTTCGTGACTCACCTGCCCAGGAGTGCTTCAGGCTTTGATGCTATTTGGGTGATTGTGGATCGATTGACTAAGGTAGCTCATTTCATCCCCTATAGCATGACTTTCACCTTTTTGAGGATGGCGCAGTTGTACATTCGAGATGTGGTGAGATTGCATGGGATCCCCATTTCCATAGTGTCGGATCGAGATCCGCGATTCACATCTCATTTTTGGGAAGGCCTTCAGTCAGCCTTGGGAACTGAAGTCAGATTGAGCACTGCTTATCATCCTCAGACGGATGGCCAGACCGAGCGTACTATCCAGACGCTCGAGGACATGTTAAGAGCTTGCGTTTTGGAGTTTGATGCTTCTTGGCAAGATTCAGTGCCTTTGGTAGAGTTCTCTTATAATAATAGCTACCAGGCGAGTATTCAGATGGCTCCTTTTGAAGCTCTTTATGGCAGACGGTGTAGATCACCCTTGTGTTGGGATGATTTGGACCGCAAATCGGTCGGAGGACCGGAATTGATCCGAGAGATGGAGGAGAAGATAAAGATAATAAGGCAGAAAATGAAAGCGGCCCAAGACAGACAGACAGCTTATGCGAATAAACGGCGGAGACCGTTGGAATTTCAGTTGGGAGATAAGGTCTTTTTGAAGATCTCGCCTTTCAGAGGCGTTGTGCGATTTGGGATGCGCGGGAAACTGTCTCCGAGGTATGTTGGACCGTACGAGATTTTGCAGCGCATTGGCACCTTAGCTTACCGACTGGCTTTGCCGCCTTCTTTATCTGGTATACATGATGTGTTTCATGTGTCTATGCTGCGGAAGTATGAGCCGGATCCATCTCACGTGTTACAGCCTTCCGAAGTTCAGTTAGAGTCCGATGTGTCTTATGTGGAACGGCCTGTCAGAATTCTGGATCGAGCAGACCGTAGACTTCGGAACAAAGTGATACCTATGATCAAGGTTCAGTGGGATCGCAGGGGTGTCGAGGAGGCTACGTGGGAGACGGAGCGGCATATGGTGCAGCACTACCCGGAACTATTCTCTGGTATGTGTTTATGTTTAGTTTCTTTTGGGGTAAAGTGCATGTGATTTCGAGGACGAAATCTTATAAGTAGGGGGTATTGTGATATCCCCGAAATGATTAATTGCAATTTGAGCATTAATTGTGTTTATATGATTACTTATGGTGGTAATTAATCTTGTGTTGGATTATTAATCTTATGGAAATGCTTAGTCACATGATAGAGTGACCCGGGAGGGCATTTCAGGATGCATGTTGTGCATGTTTGGAAAATGGTTATTAGCATGATTTATTTGCCGTGGGTAGCAATTAATTGGAAATCATGAGTTAATTGGTATTTTGGTGCATTTTGAGTTAATGCTTTGAAAATATCATGTTGGGGTGTTTTATACACCATGGAATTCTTTTTGGTATGTATTTTAATAAACTCACTTTTATACCCCAACCCCACCACCCACTCTTACTTTTACTTTACCAAACAACACCCAAACCCTTCCTTTTTCTCTTCATTTTCGAGTTTGAGCATAAGGGTGAAGAGAAGTTCTTGCAAAACTTTGATTTGTGGAGTTTGTTGGGTGATTTGAGGTCCCAAGAGGTATGGATACCTCATGGTTAATTTTGTTGTGTTTTGCTTAAGTTTGATATGGTTTGAAGAGTTTTAAAATGGGTTTGTGTTGGGTTGTTGTGGTTTTGGTATTATTTTGGGTGGATGTTAAATATATGAGTTAATGTAGATGTTTATTGATGGTTTTGAGTGGTTTTGTATGGTTGGTGTTGGATTAATTGAGTTTGTTTGAGTTGGGGTTGAAGATGGTTGAATAGTGCCCGAAAATCGGATGCCCAGAGCTCGGCGATCGATCGGTGCCTTCCGCGATCGATCGCGAGCAGCAGTGCTGGAGGCAGTAGCCTTCAGCGATCGATCGCGAGTTTAGCGCGATCGATCGGCGAGGCCGCGATCGATCAGCGCAAACTCAGCGATCGATCGCGGATTGGCAAATTTTGTTGGGCGAGGCAGTGTGGTCTCGCGATCGATCGGGGGTATATGGCGATCGATCGCGAGACACCAAAATGATGTTTTTGGTTATTTTTGTGGGATTTTTGGTATTGGACTATTATTGGGTTCTAATATTGATATTTGTGAATGTGTAGAACCAACCCAGGTGGCAACACAGCCAAGGAATTGAAGTCCTACCACATTCCACTTTTGGAAAGGTACGTAGTGGACGTACGGGCACCCAACGGTACATGTATCTTATATACTCATTGTTTATGCATTGTGGATGCGAGTATATATGTGGTATTGCATTGTGGATGCAAATACATGTTATGCATGATGTTTATAGATGCATATGATTATTGGTGCACATCCCATGAGTCGTGGTCATCCCTTGATGATTTTAATGCTTGCCGTTATTTGTTTGGTTCCGCTAAATGTGAAGCGAGGGGTGGGAGCGCCGCATGTCACATTTGAGCGTGGTTATCATATAGGGCGAGGAAAGGGTATTTGCCGCTCAATGTGAGGCGAGGGGTGGGAGTCCCGCATGTCCATTGAAGCGAGGTTATCCTATGCCGCCTATATGTAAATAAGCGAGGGGCATTAAAATACATTGTGATGGACAGACTAGGGATTGGTGATCAGTATTTGGTATTGATGAGATAGTATTGTGTCATGACATGTCTAGACCATTAAAAATAATCTATTGATTATACTCATGAGTTATGGTACAGGGACAACCAAACTGGAAGCGTTTTGAAATGCATGGGAAAACAGGAAGTGTTTTAATTGTGTTTTATGCATTTACGCTTTATATTCATATTGTGTTGAATATGGATGATATTATTGCTCATGTTTGGGGGTTGTACTTGTAGGTACACTTTTGGCATGATAGAAGGGCTAAATGGGTTGAGGTGGTGAGCTTGTGGAGAATTCTTTTGACCCAGGCAGGACAGGATTATTTTGTATAGTGTCTACTCTAGGAGTAGTGTAAAACTATAGTTGATACATTCTTTTGATGGGGAATGTAATTAATCCATTGAGAGTCCTCATTTTGGCATGTAATTATTAAAGCTCATAGACTCAACACGATTAATTCACTCTGATCATTTATATTAGCTCTATTTATGCCTTTGATCCGCACTTAAGGATTAGGGTCCTTACAGAACCCGAGAATAATTGAAGGGTAGCCTTAGCAACTTGTTGGCTAGGAGTTGCATATGAGCATGTTTATACATGTGGTGCATATTGATATATAACTGTTATGCTAACATGCTTTTGTTATTAATGTTATCTAACGATGATATATATGTATTGTTTCTGGAATTGTTGTTAACCCTTGTATTACAGCATGGCGGCTATAAATTTGGGGAATCTTAATGAGGAGGTGGGCGATGTGGGAAGTGTTAACACTAGCATTGCTCAGACGAATCCTCTACCGCCACCTACTGTGGGTGTGGAACCTGTTGTGTAGCCGTTATTTCCGGGTGAGTTGAGTCTGACACAGTTCCTAACCTTATCTGCCTAGATTCGAGGGAACTGAGACTGGGGAAGAGGCTGAGGAATGGTTAGAAAGGATAGAGCAGATCTTCGTGTCGGCACCCTGTGCCATGACTGCTTGGCTGAGGTTAATGGAATTCCAACTTGCTAAGAAGTCCTCCATGTGGTGGAAGACTACTATGATGGAGCTGAGAGCTCAAGGGGTACCTATTGATTGGAGCCTGTTCAGAACTCGATTTTTGAATCGATACTTCTCAGCTGCTGCCAGAGAACTGAAAGAGGACGAGTTCACCGGCTTTAGCAGGGCAGTATGACTGTCTCAGACTATGCTATGCACTACTCGTCACTGTTGAGGTATGTCCCTCATGTTGCTAGTAATGGACATGCCAAGATGATGCACTTTTTGAAGGGTCTGAGACCGGAGTTATTTGACCGGGTTATCTCCAATAACCCTAGCTTTTCGATGATGCTCTTATTAGAGCAGAGCTAGCAGAAATAGGAGTTGGGGCTTATGCTGATACCGTACCCCCACATGTGCCACCGTAGAGGTCAGTCGCCGATAGCCTGAGACCACGAGGAGAGCAGTTTAAGCCTCGTGGAGCTTCTTCGTCTTCTCGATTTAGTGGGAAGAAGTCCTATAACCGGAAACAGGAAAATCGAAGAGACAATGTACCAACCAACAGGGGACAGATGCAAGGGAACAAGACAGTGGAAACATGATGTAATAATTGTGGAGGGCCACACTCATCAAACAATTGTCCAGCTTGTTTCAGTTGTGGCAAGATGGGCCACATTTCTCGGTATTGCCCCACTCGGGGAGGACAGTCAAAATTCCAATGGAATAGGTCGAGATTTGATGATAGGACAGTGCATCAGAGGCAGCAGATTATGCCTCGACCATCGGGAGGTCATACAGTGGGACCGGCTCAAGGACAAGTATATGCACTGACCAGAGAGCAGGCCGAGGCAGCCCCAGAGGAGGTGATTGCTGGTACTTGCCATTTATTTATGTACCCTGCTTTTATTTTGATAGACAAAGGTGCCTCCCATTCCTTTATATCTTCTGATTTTGTGGGGAGACATCGTATGTCCCCGTCTCCGTTGCCCACGCCTCTTATGGTCTCGACACCCACCGGAAGGAATGTGATTGCTGCTCGGTTTCTTGCGGACTGCCTCATCTGTTTTGAGGGCAATGATCTGAAGACTGATCTGATTGTACTGAATATGGCAGACTTTGATTGTATTGTGGGCATTGATGTGCTGAACAGATATCAGGCTGTGGTTGACTGTCGTCAGAGAACCGTTCGCTTTCGATCTGATCAGGGGTTCCAGTGGATATTTTATGGGAATGGTTCTCGTCCGAAAATCCCTTTGATTTCAGCTGTTAAAATGTCACGGTTATTGGAACGTGGCCATACAGGGTACATGATCTATGCCATTGATATAGCGGAAAAGAAGGAAGAGCTGAGGATTGAGGAAATACCGGTGGTTGCAGAATTTACTGATGTATTCCCGGACAAAATTCCAGGATTTCCATCGAGTATAGATGTTGAATTTGGAATTGAGATATTACCGAGGACTTCTGCTATTTCTCGAGCCCCTTATAGAATGGCACCGGCGGAACTGAGGGAACTGAAGGTGCAATTACAGGAACTCCTTGATAAGGGATACATACGTCCGAGTGTATCGCCTTGGGGTGCACCGGTCTTGTTTGTTAAGAAGAAGGACAGTTCGATGCGGTTGTGCATCGATTGCCGACAGTTGAACAAAGCGACGGTTAAAAACAAGTACCCTCTTACGCGGATTGATGATCTGTTTGATCAGTTGCAGGGCACGAGACTCTACTCTAAGATTGACTTGAGGTCTGGATATCATCAGATTCGGGTTAGAGAGGAAGATGTGCAGAAGACAGCATTCCGGACTCGGTATGGACATTACGAGTTCTTGGTTATGCCATTCGGTGTGACGAACGCTCCGGTTGTCTTTATGGGTCTAATGAATCGGGTGTTCCAGCAATATCTTGACCAGTTCGTCATTGTATTCATTGACGACATACTTATCTATTCTCGGAGCGAGGAGGAACACGTGAGTCATTTGCGGACAGTGCTTCAGATCCTCAGGGATAATCAGTTGTTTGCCAAGCTCAGCAAATGCGAATTCTGGTTGAGCAGTGTGGTATTTCTCGGTCATGTCATTTCTAAGGACGGGATATCTGTAGATCCCAGGAAGGTAGAGGCGGTGATGGAATGGTCTATTGATTATACTCATGAGTTATTATACTCATGAGTTATTATACAGGGACAACCAAAAGGGGGCGTTTAAAATGCAATTGGGAAACATGAAGTGTTTTGTATTTACGGTTTCTGCATTTATGCTTTTAATCATGCTATGCTTAATATGGATTATTATATGCTCATGATTTGGGGGTTGTCCATGTAGGTACATTTTGGCATAAATGGGCTAAGGTCGGGTTGACGCAGTGAGCTATCATGGAGGGATTTTGATATAGAAGCTGAGACTCTTTTGTATAGTCTCTACTCTAGGAGTAGTGTAAATCTATAGGATTTAACATTCATTTTGTTAGGAATGTAATTAATCCATTTGAAACTGATTATCTTGGCACGTAACCCTTAAAGCTCAAGGCTTCAACACGAAATTTTTATACTCTGATAATATACCTTAGCTCTACTTATGTCCTTATTTTACGCTTAAGGAACTAGGGTCCCTACACTTTCATTAGTTAATCTTTGTTTTTAATTTTAATTAGTATAATTCAACCTCACAACCCCATCCTTTATTATTCTTTTGTTTTATTTTCATTAACACAAGAATTCACACCTCCTCGTGGGATCGATCCCTACTCACTCTACTACATTATTGTTATCAATCTCGAGGATTCAGTGGGGTTAATTTGGGAGTACACGATAAGCGCTACCAAATTTTGGCGCCGTTGCCGGGGAGGCCTTGTATATTTTTGTGTTAATATATTCTCTTTTGTTTCTTTCTCTTTCTTTTTCCCCCACCGCTACTCTTGTTTGTTCATGTTTACAGGTTGAGTTCTGAAAAATTGGATCTTTTCATGGAGGACTATAGGCGACTAGATGAATTGGAGTATCTTGTGCACCAACTTGGCGTAGGGAGTGGACAAAGTGCATCAAACTCAAGTTGGAGTGATCATCCCAATCTCAACTATGATAATCAATGTATGAGCCCACCTCCACCTTACATGCAGTTCAACATATCGCAATACCCGCCATGGCCACAACAACCTTAATACCATACCCCTGGTGAGTCTTTAGAGGATCTTGTTTCAACAATTAATGATAGAACTTTGCAATTCCAACAGGAATTCAGGGCTAGCACTCATAATTTGGGTAACCAAATGGAGCAACTAATAAGATCGGCCGATCGGATAGCAGCACAAAAGGAGACCATGATTGCATTCGAATCATGGAGTGATGAAGAAGAGGAGACTATGGAGAAGGTGGTATTGATGCCACCCGAGCTAGAAGAGGAGACACGTGTGCCAAAAGAAGAAAAGGATTTTGTACATCCTACAACTCCGCAAGGTATGTTTCCCACTAGGAGCTATGTTGAATACTTAGATGAATCATGTGATGTGGAAGAGTATTCAGCGAAAGGGTACTGTGATGAAATGAATCCTTGGGACTATTTTTTCGAAGACAACATCACCTTTGTAAGGACCCCCGTGCCCTTAATCCGTTATTAGTGTATTAAGCCATATCATTAGTGCATATAATCATACTATCAGGGGAAAAATCATATGCAAGTGTAACATCATATGCTATCCAGAAAATTTCTTGCATTTAAACCACATAATATTCAAATTCCCCAACTATGATTATCCATATAGCATGCACCCTCATAATACACTAACATACTCTTAGTTCATTTAGCAATTCTATATCTAATTGCGTGTAAACCATAAATGAACAGAGAAGAGCCGTAGCCCATTTATACATTCCATATACACGTAATATGTACTCACATAAGAGCACCCCAATGATTAAGCGTGTATCTAATGTATAAAACACTCTGCTGGATACCGTTACTGGTGCTTCGATCCTGGAAGCACCTCTCAAGCGCAACTCGATCTCGACTCTGGATCTGAGCGCCTGTCCATCCAGCTCTGGTACCTCAATCCTGGAAGTACTTCAATCAACAGCCCGAGCTCAACTACAAAGCTGCTGCTACACCTGTACCACCTGCCCCAACAGAGACAGCCCCCACACGGGGTGAGCATACCAATATCCCAATCCAATAACCACAACAATACAATTCATAATTTACAACAATGTAAATTCTATGAAATACAAAATATACTCCCTGGATGGCATCATCCTCATCCGGGGTTTTCTGTGGTGTCCCTGTTCTCAAAAACACTGAAACCATCAAATTCCCAAATGCCAGTTAATCATTACATTGATTAACAATTCTATGAGCCATATACCAATGTCATAATCAATAACATCAAATCATTAAACAATGATTATAGACAATCCATGTTTCTCACTTATGGTTTCATAGCTCTATTTCATTGCTCGCTCTACAATAGCGGCACTCCATTTCCACGCATGCTCGATGGCAGCGGCGTCATAATCGATGTTCGCTCATAGGCGACAACATCCCAATCATTACTCGCTCAAAAGCGGCACCATGCAATTCTCAATGCATATATAGATATTTGAAGCAAGTACAATAAACCATGCATTTCAATCTCCGTTTATTGCTAATACCATGTGTCATGCATTTCCACACACATTCATTGCAATACAGTGTACCAAGCACTCAACAATTGCAATTATATTAAAGGGCTATGCTCGTACGTCATACGTACCTTATAATTCCGTAGTTCGAGTCCAAACTTTACTTGAGTTCCATACCTCGAGAAATATGTGCTAAAACACATAAACAACTCACAATCAAGTATAAGCATGCAACCACGTGTCCAAGCACGCTCAAGACTCCCAATCATACCGTCAATCCATGACGATTACCAAAATAAAAGCCCCCCCGGCTAAGCATGCATAAAACCCAAATAACTCACTTTAAGTTTAAAAAAGATAGCCAAGAATTCATCCGAGAATTCCATTTAATTTACTTGGCTCCAACCAACCATTTTAGAAGTCTAGCATTCCCATTGGAATGAGAACAATGCCCCGGAAGCCGACCATTTAAGTCGAAATTCCAAAATCCCACGAAAAAACAAGGAAACCACAAATCATATGCTGGCGATCGATCACTATACCGGGCGATCGATCGCTAGCCCCTTGGCGATCGATCGCCAGACCTTACTGGCGCGAGGCGATTGATCGCTCCAAAAGTGGCGATCGATCGCCACAAAGCTGAAAAGCGTACTGCCTGCATGGGATCGGTCGCCTGCTACGGGCGATCGATCGCCATGTCCTGCAACTCGAAACCCACCATTTTTAAAAGCTTGAAACCTCCCCAAAACATACCCCAACTCCTCCCAACTCAAAACCACAACAAAACAACATCCAAGGACCTCCAAGAAGGGTGATAGACTTGAATTAAAACAAACCCAAAAGATTTCAAGATTTTCATCAAAATCACCCAACCCAAACCAAACTCAAAACTCAACCAAAATCAACAAAACTACTATCAAATCAAAGCTACAAGAGAGGAGGAAGAGATTACCAGCTTTTCTACAAGAGATCCGGCCCCTAAATCGTGTTCCCAACGATTTTTCTTCAACCAAAGGGAAGGGAAGGGTTTGGGGTGAAGGTGGCGTGAGAGAGGGGGAGAAGAGGAGAGAAATGGATTCCCAATGACTGATCCCGAGTCCAACTGGTATATATAGCAAAAATGCCCCAAAATACCAATACCTCCACAAATACATCATGATTCATTAAAAATCATCTGTTTTCAAAAACTCTCTCTCCAACAATAAATCCCCAGACTGGCCCCAACATAAGGCACCCCGGACACCAAATCCCACTAAAAACCTAACTCATAGGTTTTTCACCAAAATGAGGATACAATCTCATCCTTTGGATCCAACGATCCCAAATGCCCGATTTAACAACCTCGGGAGATGCCAAACCGCAATTAATTCCTAATTGCCACAATTAAAAATCCATCAAGGATTAATACCACACCGGGATTAACGCCATAATCCCCGTACATCACAATTATCCCCCACTAATAAAATTTCATCCTCGAAATTTGCACCGGCATACTCTACGTAGCACCAGGACTACACAACAAGGTAAAGCCACAACTCCGATTCTGGACCACAATAGAATCGAATCATTAACTGCGAGAACGCCAATCTCGCATCAAGCTCTACAATAGAGCAATTGCTAAAACCAAGCAAACCCGGCATACCTCGGTGTGAATCGTCCCGGAAGTCAGTCCATCATGACTGCAAATCAATCAAAACACCATTGGTTCTAACATAGATATCTCTCCATGATATCCACCAGTCGCCCACGATGCTTCACACACATCGTTATGATGTGGACCATTAGTATACAACAGTATACTCGCAGAAAATCCGGTTTCCGCTTCCCGATCCCTCTCCTCCAAAGGAGTAGTTGCACCACTTGCAATCCGGATCGGGTAACCCATGGTCACTAATCCACACAAAACACACTATTGAGACTCTACAAGGTCTCAAGTTCCACAGGGGACATGCAAGACAAACAATTGCATTCCCAAACACGTGTCGACCGTGACACTAAACAAATCGAATCCTGGCCATCCCTCATTTATCATGGGATTCAACAATCTTAAAACATGAAGGCTATCGAATTATCCAACAAGAACTACTATGGGTCCAAAACACGACAATCCCTCCTCAGGGGAAATCAAACGGACCTCACGATTATTCCTCAGAATACATCGTGCCATCGAGATTACCAATCTCAAATTGCCACAATCTCCCACCGGAGATTCATCAAACCAAGCACACTAAATCGACGTCCAACAAGGAACGAAATAGAGTTGGCATTCATATACACACACGGGTATACATGCCTAAGCACCAACACAACAGGCACACTCAAAGTAATAGACTCGGGTATCTCCAAGCATACCCAAAGTCCCAAAATCTGCTGTCAAACCTCGATCATTCTCACTCCACGGAGAATAGTGGTCGACAGACCAAAGCCAACATCAACACCACACAATCAAAGCAACGAATCTCCCAAAAGATTCAACCGGCAGGTACATCGATACCGCATTTCCCAAATAGGATAGTGTCATGAATCCATGACCCTCCAACCTCGAACCACCGTCCGGAAAACTGGACATACATACCAACATATATCTCGGAACCAAAATATGCAATTGGTTCAGAATAGTGCATCGAAGTCACTATCATCAAATCGAATTCGTATACGCCATGTATACTCAAACAACGATGCCCTGTACCATTGCCATAGTACTCCACACTCGAGCATCACCCCAGAGACGTCTCCTCGAACGTCTCACTGGAAGTACGAAGCCATTACCTAGTCCAACACTAGTAGGGCTTTCCCTGGTCGATTCACGATCAACCCTCCACCAAAACTAGCTGTCTCCATGACAGTACAACCCAAATCTCTCCAAGAGATAAAGTCAATATAGTAGTGTCACTCCACTAACTATACTACACAATTTTAATTGTGACTTCCGTCGCATATCATATGCAAAGATGCTCAACCAGAGCTAACAACGACTTGTCGGCGCTCACGTTGGTATTTCCAACAAAATTGAGTTGTCCCAAAAACAAGCCTCTTAAAACATTTGACGTATAAACGTCTCCGTGAGGTATTCTCTGCCTCAATTATCAAGCCACAAAGAGACTACAAAAGTCTACCAAAGGTCCTTATCGTATCATCATACGATTCACTGAACTCGAATCCAACGGGCAGTATAACGGCAATCAAAAGCACGCTATAACATTGCCACGATATCTGGCTAATAAGCGCTGCCTCCAAAGGCTCATATCAAGCCTACCAACGTCTCATACGTACCACCCGGTATACCATACGTAACATCCATTTAGAGGAGTGGGTCATCACCCAATATTCCTCTAAAACCAAAGCATAATGGACATCCCGGTGTCCTTGCTCAACCACGAAGCAATCCTAATCCATTAGGACTTATCCCACACCCTCAGGGTGAGTGTGATCACACCTACCGCAGATCACAACAACAAGCGAGTAGTTTCCTCAAGGACTACTCTTACCACCAATCATTTGGCCTAAGCCAAACCAGCGAGTATACCCAAGGGTATCATTACTCGAACAATATATACTCCAAAAATGTGCTGCGGTACAATCCCTGTACGGTGCACCCAATAATTCTTCGAGCAACCTGCTCGGCATAATGGTCCCGTCAACTAGTGACCCAGACATTACCATGTGCTCACCAAGGGCGCTCAAACCATACAACTCAACACATAACATAAATGTATTAATCATCAAAACGACGCTACACGTCTACATAGAACATCAACTATGTCATCGTCATTCCGTGACGGCATATGTCAACATATGACATCCAATTAACATCGTCAAACATATGACGGTACATGTCAATACACAACATCCATAATCTCATCGTCAAACACATGACGTATATAACATGTAGTATCCACAATGATGCTAACAAAAGTAATACACCATACCTCATCGCTATCAAGATAGCGGAATACCTGTATCCATCGTCCACCAGCGGTACACAAGTAGCATCCATCGCTCGTAGGCGACATAATCCAGCGCTACGCACTTAGCGGTATAACCCATCGCTATAGAATCAGCGGCATGATCTCTCGTCATAGAGTCAGCGGCATAAGACATCGCTATAGATATCCGGCGGTATGAACCATCGCCATAGGTGTAGCGGAATGACCCGTCGCTATGTAATATCCGGTAGCACGAATCATCGTCAATAGAATACCCGGCGGCATG
This sequence comes from Haberlea rhodopensis, assembly GCA_907163345.1. NCBI lineage: Eukaryota > Viridiplantae > Streptophyta > Magnoliopsida > Lamiales > Gesneriaceae > Haberlea > Haberlea rhodopensis. Next base: position 378,012 of record CAJQUN010000151.1, on the reverse strand, counting down.
AACCATCGCCAATAGAATACCGGAATGAGACATCGCTATCAATACATTCGGCGGCAAGAACCATCGCCAATCAATATAGCAGAATGAACCATCGCTATCAATATACCTGGCGGCAAGAACCATCGCCAATCAATATAGCGGAATGAACCATCGCTATCAATATATCTGGCGGCATGAACCATCGCCAATCAATATAGCGGAATGAACCATCGCTATCAATATATCTGGCGGCATGAACCATCGCCAATCAATATAGCGGAATGAACCATCGCTATCAATATATCTGGCGGCATGAACCATCGCCAATCAATATAGCCGATCCCTAGTCATTGTCACGGTAGTGTATTTTAATGCCCCTCGCTCAAATAAAACATGCAGTACTCCCACCCCTCGCTTCACATATAGGTGGCATAGAATAACCTTGCTTAAATGGACATGCGGCTCTCCCACCCCTCGCTTCACATTTTAGCGGCAAATATCCTTTCCTCGCCTCATATGATAACCACGCTTCAATGTGACATGCGGCGCTCCCACCCCTCGCTTCACATTTTAGCGGCACAAAACAATAAATAGCGGTAAGCATTTAAAATCATCACTCATCCATAACAATGACTCATGGGATATTCACCAAGTATTTCATCCATACCTGCATCACAAAGCATAATCCATATTCCAACATACATCATCATGAGTGTATTTTAATGCACCTCGCTCAAATACGACATGCGACACTCCCACCCCTCGCTTCAACATTTGGCGGCAAAGCATTAAAATCATCACTACATGTACGCATGCAACCACAATGCATAATTCCATGATGTATATAAATGCAGGTTACCGTTTTGTGTCTTTCAACCATGGCCTTAGCCTTTCGCGTCATAGTGTTCCTACAGGAACAATCACAAACCATGAGCATACGATAATCCATATTCCCCACAATATGATTATAATTAGTAAATGCATAAACTACGAGTACAAAGTACTTCCCGTATCCCAATGCATTTCAAAATGCTCCATTTGGTCGTCCCTATGTCACAACTCACAATCATAATCAACAGGTTATATTATGATTCTATAGATGTCATGACATATAATCGTTTCACTATGATCACATATCACAAATGCACATAAGCAAAATAGTTGTGCCACACAACACTAACTACTATCATGCATAAATATGTGTTACCCATCCTTATCAGCATGTTCCAAGCCTTCAACAGCCCCAAAGAGCTAACCTGGCTCTGATACCACTAATGTAAGGACCCCCGTGCCCTTAATCCGTTATTAGTGTATTAAGCCATATCATTACTGCATATAATCATACTATCAGGGGAAAAATCATATGCAAGTGCAACACCATATGCTATCCAGAAAATTTCTTGCATTTAAACCACATAATATTCAAATTCCCCAACTATGATTATCCATATAGCATGCACCCTCATAATACACTAACATACTCTTAGTTCATTTAGCAATTCTATATCTAATTACGTGTAAACCATAAATGAACAGAGAAGAGCCGTAGCCCATTTATACATTCCATATACACGTAATATGTACTCACATAAGAGCACCCCAATGATTAAGCGTGTATCTAATGTATAAAACACTCTGCTGGATACCGTTACTGGTGCTTCGATCCTGGAAGCACCTCTCAAGCGCAACTCGATCTCGACTCTGGATCTGAGCGCCTGTCCATCCAGCTCTGGTACCTCAATCCTGGAAGTACTTCAATCAACAGCCCGAGCTCAACTACAAAGCTGCTGCTACACCTGTACCACCTGCCCCAACAGAGACTAGCCCCCACACGGGGTGAGCATACCAATATCCCAATCCAATAACCACAACAATACAATTCATAATTTACAACAATGTAAATTCTATGAAATACAAAATATACTCCCTGGATGGCATCATCCTCATCCGGGGTTTTCTGTGGTGTCCCTGTTCTCAAAAACACTGAAACCATCAAATTCCCAAATGCCAGTTAATCATTACATTGATTAACAATTCTATGAGCCATATACCAATGTCATAATCAATAACATCAAATCATTAAACAATGATTATAGACAATCCATGTTTCTCACTTATGGTTTCATAGCTCTATTTCATTGCTCGCTCTACAATAGCGGCACTCCATTTCCACGCATGCTCGATGGCAGCGGCGTCATAATCGATGTTCGCTCACAGGCGACAACATCCCAATCATTACTCGCTCAAAAGCGGCACCATGCAATTCTCAATGCATATATAGATATTTGAAGCAAGTACAATAAACCATGCATTTCAATCTCCGTTTATTGCTAATACCATGTGTCATGCATTTCCACACACATTCATTGCAATACAGTGTACCAAGCACTCAACAATTGCAATTATATTAAAGGGCTATGCTCGTACGTCATACGTACCTTATAATTCCGTAGTTCGAGTCCAAACTTTGCTTGAGTTCCATACCTCGAGAAATATGTGCTAAAACACATAAACAACTCACAATCAAGTATAAGCATGCAACCACGTGTCCAAGCACGCTCAAGACTCCCAATCATACCGTCAATCCATGACGATTACCAAAATAAAAGCCCCCCGGCTAAGCATGCATAAAACCCAAATAACTAACTTTAAGTTTAAAAATGATAGCCAAGAATTCATCCGAGAATTCCATTTAATTTACTTGGCTCCAACCAACCATTTTAGAAGTCTAGCATTCCCATTGGAATGAGAACAATGCCCCGAAAGCCGACCATTTAAGTCGAAATTCCAAAATCCCACGAAAAAACAAGAAAACCACAAATCATATGCTGGCGATCGATCGCTATACCGGGCGATCGATCGCTAGCCCCTTGGCGATCAATCGCTTGATATAGCGATCGATCGCCAGACCTTACTGGCGCGAGGCGATCGCTCCAAAAGTGGCGATCGATCGCCACAAAGATGAAAAGCGTACTTCCTGCATGCGATCGGTCGCCTGCTACGGGCGATCGATCGCCATGTCCTGCAACTCGAAACCCACCATTTTTAAAAGCTTGAAACCTCCCCAAAACATACCCCAACTCCTCCCAACTCAAAACCACAACAAAACAACATCCAAGAACCTCCAAGAAGGGTGATAGAGTTGAATTAAAACAAACCCAAAAGATTTCAAGATTTTCATCAAAATCACCCAACCCAAATCAAACTCAAAACTCAACCAAAATCAACAAAACTACTATCAAATCAAAGCTACAAGAGAGGAGGAAGAGATTACCAGCTTTTCTACAAGAGATCCAGCCCCTAAATCGTGTTCCCAATTCTTCGTTCGCTCATTGTAAATTTTATCATTTTCATAAGCTTCATTGCGAAACTCATCCATTTCAGTGAGTTGTAGCAACCGTTGCTCACCAGCAGCCTTCAAATCAAAGTTCAGCTTCTTTATGGCCCAGAAAGCCCAATGCTCCAACTCTACAGGTAAGTGGCATGCTTTTCCAAAGACCAGACGATATGAAGACATCTCTATAGGACTTTTGAATGCAGTTCGGTATGCCCATAATGCATCATCCAATTTCAGAGCCCAATCCTTTCGGTTGATACTGACCGTCTTTTCAAGAATTAGCTTAATTTCTAGGTTAGAAATTTCAGCTTGGCCATTAGTCTGTGGATGATAAGCCAATGCAATCTTATGCCTCACAGTGTATTTCGTCATCAAAGCACTGAAGATCTTGTTACAGAAGTGGGTCCCTTCATCACTTACAATCAATCTCGGAGTGCCAAACCGTGTAAAGATGTTCTTTTGCACAAACTTAACCACAACATGAGCGTCATTAGTTGATGTGGCAATCGCTTCAACCCACTTAGAAACATAATCCACTGCTAGCAAAATATATGACTGCCCACAAGATGGTGGAAAGGGGCCCATGAAATTAATACCCCATACATCAAAAATTTCTATTTCCAAGATATTTGTCAACGACATCTCATGGCGTTTGGAAATATTACCAATACGTTGACAACGATCACACGTCTTCACCAAAATATAACTGTCTCGACTGACCAATAGAAACCCGATTGAAGCACTTTTGCTGCCGTCCTTGATGCTCCAAAATGTCCTCCATAAGGTGTTGAGTGACACTTTTCTAGAATCTCTTTTGATTCCTCCTCAGTTACACATCGCCTGACAAATTGGTCTGCACAGCGTCTGAATACATACGGTTCATCCAGTAATAATTCTTCACGTCATGAAAGAACTTTTTCCTTTGCTGATAATTGAAGTCTGGAGGCAATGTACCACACGACAAATAGTTAGCAAAATTAGCAAACCACGGGGTTTTAGTACCTACCTCAAAGAGATGTTCATCAGGAAAGTTCTCTTGTATGACTCCATGATCCATTTGATCCTCCAACTCCAAACGGGATAGGTGATCTGCTACTTGATTCTCACTACCCTTTTTATCCAAGATCTCGAAATCAAACTCTTGTAGCAACAAGATCCATCGAATCAACCGGGGTTTCGCATCCTTCTTCGCAAAAAGATAACGAATAGCTGTGTGATCTGTGTAAACTATGACCTTTGTCCCGATCAGATATGCTCTAAACTTGTCGAATGCAAACACCACAGTTAACATCTCTTTCTTGGTGGTCGTGTAATTCTGTTGGTGTGACATCCCCGAAATGGTTAATTGCTAATTGGCTTTAAATTGTGAGTACATGATTAATTATGTGGTAATTGATTATGTGTTGAGATTTATTTACCTTATGTGGAAATGCATGGCCATGTGGGTAGGGGGACCCGGGATTGCATTTCAGGGTGCATGTGGTGCATGTTGGGTAAATATTATGGGAAGCATGATTTATTTGCCTTAGTTAGCAATTTATGTGAAATCATGTGTTAATTGATATTATGGTGCATTTTGAGTAAATGCTTTGGAAAATATCATGTTGGGGTGTTTTATACACCATGAAATTATTTGGTATGAATTTTAATTAATAAACTCACTCTTATACCCAACCCCACCCCATCCACTCTTATTTTACTTTACCAAATTATCTCCAACACCCAAACCCTTCTCCCCCTTCACATTTTCGAGTAGGAGCTCAAGGGTGGAGAGAAGTGCTTGCAAAATCTTGTTTTGAGGAGATTGTTGGGTGATTTGAGATCCCCAAGAGGTATGGGTACCTCATGTGTTAATTTTGCAAGGTTTTATTTGAGTTTGGTATGGTTTTAAATGGGTTTTGTTGGGTTGTTGTGGGTTTGGTTGTATGTTGGAATTTATACTTGTTTTGAAGTATATTTTGGTTAGATGTTGTATACTTGGGTATATAATGTTGTTTATTGTTGGTTTTGAGTAGTTGGGTATGGTTGTTGTTGAGTTATGTGGGTTTGTTTGGATTTGGGAAGGAGAAGGGTGAATAGTGCCCGAATCTCAATTTCCCGCAGCTCGGCGATCGATCGGCGTCCGCTCGCGATCGATCGCGAGCAGCAGGGCTGAGGCAGTAAGCCTCAGCGATCGATCGCGAGCTTGGCGCGATCGATCGGCGAGGCCGCGATCGATCGGCGCTAGCTCCGCGATCGATCGCGGATTGATGAAAATTGTTGGGCGAGGCAGTGTGTTCTCGCGATCGATCGGGGCTTGATGGCGATCGATCGCGAGACACCAAAAATGATGTTTTTGGTTATTTTTGTGGGATTTTGGTATTGGACTATTATTGGGTTCTAATATGGGTATTTGTGAATATGTAGAACCAACCCAGGTGGCAACGCAGCCAAGGAATTGAGGTCCAACCACATTCCACATTTTGGAAAGGTACGTAGTGGACGTACGGGCACCCAACGGTAACATGTATTTTATATACTCATTGTTTATGCATTGTGGATGCGAGTATATATGTGGTATTGCATTGTGGATGCATATACATGTTGATTTATGCCATATGAGGTATTGCATTGTGGATGCATATACATGGTAATTTATGCATATTGTTGATAGATGCATATTATGATTATTGGATGCACATCCCATGAGTCGTGGTCATCCTTTGATGATTTTAATGCTTGCCGCTTTTTGTATTGGTTCCGCTAAATGTGAAGCGAGGGGTGGGAGCGCCGCATGTCACATTTGAGCGTGGTTGTCATATGGGGCGAGGAAAGGGTATTTGCCGCTCTCTGTGAAGCGAGGGGTGGGAGCGCCGCATGTCCATTGTAGCGAGGTTATCCTATGCCGCCCATATGAATATAAGCGAGGGGCATTAAAATACACTGTGATGGACAGACTAGGGAATGGTGACCAATATGTGGTACAGTTGAGATGGTATATGATGTCATGACATGTTTTGGCCATTGAAAAATAATCTATTGATTATACTCATGAGTTCTGGTACAGGGACAACCAAACGGGAAGCGTTTGAAATGCACGGGAAACAGGAAGTGTTTCATATTGATTATGCATTTACGCTTTATCTTCATATTGTGTTGAATATGAATGATTATTATTGCTCATGTTTGGGGGTTGTCCTTGTAGGTACCTTTTTGGCATGATAGATGGGCTTGAACGGGTTGAGACAGTGAGCTTCACGAGCATCTTTGGTAGATGAAAGGACAGGATTCTTTTGTATAGTGCCTACTCTAGGAGCAGCGTAAAACTATAGTGGACACATTCATTTGTTGGAATGTAATTAATCCTTTTGGTAGTCCTTTATTTTGGCATGTAAATGCTTAAGCTCATAGACTCAACTTGTTTACTCTACTCTGATCATTTATTTAGCTCGATTATGCCTTTATTCCGCACTTAAGGATTAGGGTCCTTACATTAGTGGTATCAGAGCAGTGGTTAGAGAACCCGGGAACGAGTGAAGGGTAGCCTTAGCATGGTTGGCTAGGTGCTTACATTTGGAGCATGTTTATGCATGTGGTGCATATTACTGTATATCCTGTTATACTAACATGCTTATATCACTCCTGTTATCTAACGACATGTATATATTGCTTTGGATTGTTGTTAACATTTGTGTTACAGCATGGCTGCTAATGAGGAAGTCGGAGATGTTGGGAGTGTAAATGCGAGTATTGGACAGGCTAATCCTCTACCTCCACCGGCTGTAGGGATGGAACCAGTGGTCCAGTTATTGCTACCGGGTGAGATTAGCTTGACTCAGTTTCTGTCTTATCATCCGCCCCGGTTTGAGGGGACAGAGTCCGGAGAAGAAGCTGAAGAGTGGCTGGAGAGACTTGAACAGATCTTTGTATCGGCTCCGTGTGCTATTACTGCTTGGCTGAGGCTGGCGGAGTTCCAGTTGGCTAAGAAACCATTGATGTGGTGGAGGAGCACAGTGATGGAGATGAGAGCACTGGGTGCTGTGATTGACTGGACGCTCTTCAGGACCAGGTTCTTGAACCGATACTTCTCCGCGGCAGCAAGACAGACAAAAGAGGATGAATTTGCAAGCCTGAGGCAGGGGAACATGACAGTGGCAGACTATGCCACACAGTACTCATCACTACTTAGGTATGTCCCCCATATTGCCTCTGATGGACGTGCCAAGATGAGAAATTTCATGAAAGGACTGCGACCGGAGCTCTATGACCGGGTTATCATCAATAACCCAACTTCTTTTGATGATGCTCTCACAAGAGCGGAGCTTGCTGAGCTAGGAGTGGGAGCTTATGCCATGCCACCACCGGTACCGCAACAGAGGCAGACTAGTGACAGTTTGAGGCCTCGGGGTGAGCCATTTAAGCCCCGTGGTGCCTCTTCATCTTCGCGGTATGGTGGGAAGAAACATTTTGGACAGAAGCAGGATAACAAGAAGGGTAATTGGTCGGCCAATCGAGGATCTTCACAAGGGGAGAGGCCGGGAGAGCCTAGGTGCAACAATTGTGGAGGACCGCATTCTTCAAATAAGTGTCCTGCATGTTATGTCTGTGGCAAGATGGGCCACATTGCTCGGTATTGTCCCACCAGGGGAGGCCAGTCAGAGTATCAGGGCAACAGGCCAAGGTTTGAGGACAGGACAGTGCAGCAGAGACAGCAATTTGGGCCTCGTCCATCGGGAGGTCAGACAGTGGGACCACCCCAGGGACAAGTATATGCACTGACCAGGGAGCAGGCTCAGGCAGCCCCGGAGGAGGTGATTGCCGGTACGTGCCATTTATTTACGTACCCTGCTTTTGTTTTGATAGATACAGGTGCCTCCCATTCCTTTGTGTCTGTGGGATTTGTGGAAAGACACCATATGCGCACGTCTTCTTTGCCCACGCCTCTATTGGTCTCGACACCCACTGGAAGAAACGTCGTTGCTGATCAGTTTTTGGCAGATAGCCTCATTTATTTTGAGGGCAACGAGTTGAGATCAGACTTGATTGTGCTGGGTATGTCAGATTTTGACTGCATCTTGGGTATTGATATTCTGAACAGATATCAGGCAGTGGTAGATTGCCGACAGAGGACAGTGAAGTTCAGACCTGAGTTGGGCAATCAGTGGACTTTCTTTGGCAACGGGTCTCGTGCGAAGATTCCGTTGATTTCAGCGATCAAGATGTCTCAGTTGTTGGAACGTGGGCACACGGGCTATCTTATTTATGCCGTGGACACGTCTGGAAAGAGTAAAGAACTGAGGGTTGAGGGTGTACCAGTTGTGGCAGAATTTGCTGATGTATTTCCAGAAGAGATCCCAGGATTTCCACCGGCCAGGGAAGTTGAATTTGGGATCGAGTTGCTGCCAGGGACATCCACTATCTCTCGTGCACCTTATAGGATGGCACCGGCTGAGTTGAGAGAATTGAAAGAACAGTTGCAGGATCTCTTGGACAAGGGGTATATACGCCCGAGCGTGTCGCCATGGGGCGCACCAGTTCTCTTTGTGAAGAAGAAGGATGGTTCGATGCGGTTGTGCATCGATTACCGGCAGCTGAACAAGGCTACAGTGAAGAACAAGTATCCTCTCCCAAGGATAGACGACTTGTTTGATCAGTTGCAAGGTACCAGGGTGTATAGCAAGATTGATTTGAGATCCGGGTATCATCAGATTCGGGTCAGAGAGGAAGATGTGCAGAAGACAGCGTTCCGGACTCGATACGGGCATTATGAGTTCTTGGTGATGCCGTTCGGTGTGACGAACGCCCCGGCCGTCTTTATGAGTCTGATGAACAGAGTGTTTCAGCCGTATCTTGATCAGTTCGTCATTGTTTTTATTGACGACATTCTTATCTACTCCCGGAGTGAGGAAGATCATGTGAAACACTTGAGGACAGTGCTTCAGATTCTCAGAGAGCATCAGTTGTATGCTAAGCTCAGTAAGTGCGAGTTTTGGCTGAGCAGTGTAGTGTTTCTGGGGCATGTCATTTCGAGCAGCGGGATATCAGTGGACCCCAAGAAGATTGAGGCTGTGATGGAGTGGGCTGCCCCCACTTCTGTGCCTGAGATCCGGAGTTTTCTTGGTTTGGCCGGGTATTATCGGCGCTTTGTTGAGGGCTTTTCGAAGATTGCCAAGCTGCTGACTCAGTTGACCCAGAAGGGAGTGCCTTTCTTTTGGTCAGAAGCTTGCGAGGAGAGCTTCCAGGAGTTGAAGCACCGGTTGACGACGGCGCCAGTGTTAGTGATCCCGACGGAGAACTCCAGATTTGTTCTGTATACGGATGCATCACTGCAGGGCCTGGGGTGTGTTCTGATGCAAGATAAGCATGTGGTAGCTTATGCATCGAGGCAGTTGAAGCCGCATGAGACCAGATATCCAGTTCATGACTTGGAATTGGCGGCTATCATCTTCGCCCTGAAGATCTGGAGGCATTATTTGTATGGTACGTCGTTTACCATCTACACGGATCACAAGAGCCTCAAGTTTCTATTCACTCAGGCGGAGCTGAACATGAGACAGAGGAGATGGATGGACCTACTCAAGGACTATGATTGCGAGATTGAGTACCATCCGGGGAAGGCCAATTTGACAGCAGACGCTTTGAGCCGGAAAGTGAGGAGTTCTGCTGAGGACGTCATCCATTTGTCGGCTATGATGACCTCCTATTGCCATATGGGCTATGACTTTGACATTGATGCATCACCTGTGTATGTATCGACTTTGCTAGCTGAGCCAGATATCTTTGAGAGTATCAGGAGAGCTCAGAGGTCAGATGCTGAGGTTCAGAGATGGTTGTCTATAGTGCATCTTGGTCAGCCGACGAAGTTCAGAGTGGCCGACGACGGATCTTTGAGATTGGGTAACCGCTGGGTAGTTCCGAGTACGCCGGAGTTGCGTAAGGGAATCTTGGAGCGAGCTCACAGTAGCAGACTTAGCATCCACCCAGGCGGGAAGAAGATGTACAGAGATCTGCGTGGTCAGTTTTGGTGGAAGAGAATGAAGTCTGATGTCGTCGCTTTTGTGAAGAGGTGTCTGATCTGCCAGCAGGTTAAGGCAGAGAGGCAGAGACCTGGCGGCGAATTGAGAAGCTTGGAGATACCGAAGTGGAAGTGGGAGCACATTTCCATGGACTTCGTGGCTCATTTGCCGAGGAGTGCTTCAGGCTTCGATGCTATTTGGGTGATTGTGGACAGATTGACTAAGGTAGCCCACTTTATCCCCTATAGCATGACATTTACATTTTTGAGGATGGCGTAGTTGTATATTAGAGATGTGGTGAGATTGCATGGGATCCCTGTTTCCATTGTGTCAGATCGAGATCCGCGATTCACATCTCATTTTTGGGAAGGCCTTCAGTCAGCCTTGGGAACTGAGGTCAGATTGAGTACTGCTTATCATCCTCAGACGGATGGCCAGACCGAGCGCACTATTCAGACGCTCGAGGACATGTTAAGAGCTTGTGTTTTGGAGTTCGATGCCTCTTGGCAGGATTCAGTGCCTTTGGTAGAGTTTTCGTATAACAATAGCTACCAGGCAAGTATTCAGATGGCTCCGTTTGAAGCTCTTTATGGCAGACGATGTAGATCGCCCTTGTGTTGGGATGATTTGGACAGTAGATCAGTCGGAGGGCCTGAGTTGATCCGGGAAATGGAAGAGAAGATAAAGACTATAAGGCAGAAAATGAAAGCAGCCCAAGACAGACAGGCAGCTTATGCAAATAAACGGCGGAGACCGTTAGAGTTTCAGTTGGGAGATAAGGTCTTTTTGAAGATCTCGCCTTTCAGAGGCGTTGTGCGATTTGGGATGCGCGGGAAACTGTCTCCGAGGTATGTTGGACCGTACGAGATTTTGCAGCGCATTGGCACATTGGCTTACCGACTGGCTTTGCCGCCTTCTTTATCTGGGATACATGATGTGTTTCATGTATCGATGCTGCGAAAGTATGAGCCGGATCCGTCTCACGTGTTACAGCCTTCCGAAGTTCAGTTAGAATCAGATGTATCTTATGTGGAACGGCCTGTTAGAATTCTGGACAGAGCAGACCGTAGACTTCGGAACAAAGTGATACCGATGATCAAAGTTCAGTGGGATCGCAGGGGTGTCGAGGAGGCTACGTGGGAGACGGAGCAGCATATGGTGCAGCACTACCCGGAACTATTCTCTGGTATGAGTTTATGTTTAGTTTCTGTTGGGGTAAGTGCATGTGATTTCGAGGACGAAATCTTATAAGTAGGGGAGTATTGTGACATCCCCGAAATGGTTAATTGCTAATTGGCTTTAAATTGTGAGTACATGATTAATTATGTGGTAATTGATTATGTGTTGAGATTTATTTACCTTATGTGGAAATGCATGGCCATGTGGGTAGGGTGACCCGGGATTGCATTTCAGGGTGCATGTGGTGCATGTTGGGTAAATATTATGGGAAGCATGATTTATTTGCCTTAGTTAGCAATTTATGTGAAATCATGTGTTAATTGATATTATGGTGCATTTTGAGTAAATGCTTTGGAAAATATCATGTTGGGGTGTTTTATACACCATGAAATTATTTGGTATGAATTTTAATTAATAAACTCACTCTTATACCCAACCCCACCCCATCCACTCTTATTTTACTTTACCAAATTATCTCCAACACCCAAACCCTTCTCCCCCTTCACATTTTCGAGTAGGAGCTCAAGGGTGGAGAGAAGTGCTTGTAAAATCTTGTTTTGAGGAGATTGTTGGGTGATTTGAGATCCCCAAGAGGTATGGGTACCTCATGTGTTAATTTTGCAAGGTTTTATTTGAGTTTGGTATGGTTTTAAATGGGTTTTGTTGGGTTGTTGTGGGTTTGGTTGTATGTTGGAATTTATACTTGTTTTGAAGTATATTTTGGTTAGATGTTGTATACTTGGGTATATAATGTTGTTTATTGTTGGTTTTGAGTAGTTGGGTATGGTTGTTGTTGAGTTATGTGGGTTTGTTTGGATTTGGGAAGGAGAAGGGTGAATAGTGCCCGAATCTCAATTTCCCGCAGCTCGGCGATCGATCGGCGTCCGCTCGCGATCGATCGCGAGCAGCAGGGCTGAGGCAGTAAGCCTCAGCGATCGATCGCGAGCTTGGCGCGATCGATCGGCGAGGCCGCGATCGATCGGCGCTAGCTCCGCGATCGATCGCGGATTGATGAAAATTGTTGGGCGAGGCAGTGTGTTCTCGCGATCGATCGGGGCTTGATGGCGATCGATCGCGAGACACCAAAAATGATGTTTTTGGTTATTTTTGTGGGATTTTTGGTATTGGACTATTATTGGGTTCTAATATGGGTATTTGTGAATATGTAGAACCAACCCAGGTGGCAACGCAGCCAAGGAATTGAGGTCCAACCACATTCCACATTTTGGAAAGGTACGTAGTGGACGTACGGGCACCCAACGGTAACATGTATTTTATATACTCATTGTTTATGCATTGTGGATGCGAGTATATATGTGGTATTGCATTGTGGATGCATATACATGTTGATTTATGCCATATGAGGTATTGCATTGTGGATGCATATACATGGTAATTTATGCATATTGTTGATAGATGCATATTATGATTATTGGATGCACATCCCATGAGTCGTGGTCATCCTTTGATGATTTTAATGCTTGCCGCTTTTTGTATTGGTTCCGCTAAATGTGAAGCGAGGGGTGGGAGCGCCGCATGTCACATTTGAGCGTGGTTGTCATATGGGGCGAGGAAAGGGTATTTGCCGCTCTCTGTGAAGCGAGGGGTGGGAGCGCCGCATGTCCATTGTAGCGAGGTTATCCTATGCCGCCCATATGAATATAAGCGAGGGGCATTAAAATACACTGTGATGGACAGACTAGGGAATGGTGACCAATATGTGGTACAGTTGAGATGGTATATGATGTCATGACATGTTTTGGCCATTGAAAAATAATCTATTGATTATACTCATGAGTTCTGGTACAGGGACAACCAAACGGGAAGCGTTTGAAATGCACGGGCAACAGGAAGTGTTTCATATTGATTATGCATTTACGCTTTATCTTCATATTGTGTTGAATATGAATGATTATTATTGCTCATGTTTGGGGGTTGTCATTGTAGGTACCTTTTTGGCATGATAGATGGGCTTGAACGGGTTGAGACAGTGAGCTTCACGAGCATCTTTGGTAGATGAAAGGACAGGATTCTTTTGTAAAGTGCCTACTCTAGGAGTAGCGTAAAACTATAGTGGACACATTCATTTGTTGGAATGTAATTAATCCTTTTGGTAGTCCTTTATTTTGGCATGTAAATGCTTAAGCTCATAGACTCAACTTGTTTACTCTACTCTGATCATTTATTTAGCTCGATTATGCCTTTATTCCGCACTTAAGGATTAGGGTCCTTACAGTTGGGCTCCATCAAGAGTTCTACTTGCATAGTAAATCGCCCTAAAAATCTTGTCTCTCTTTTGCCCCAATACTGCTCCAACAGCATAGTCGCTGGCATCACAAATTAAAACAAATGGCTCCTTCCAATCCGGCACTATGATAATCGATGCTGATATAAGTGCTTTCTTTAACCTGTTAAATGCCTGCAAACAAAAATCATCAAAGACAAAAGGTGAGTCTTTTTATAACAAATTACACAAGGGCTTAGCTATTTTAGAAAAATCTTTAATAAAACGGCGATAAAACCCGGCATGTCCAAGGAAGCTCCTAATAGCCTTCTCATTGTTCGGAGGTGGAAGCTTCTCGATTGCAACCACTTTTGCTCGATCCACTTCAAGTCCTTGAGATGACACCTTATGGCCAAAGACAATACCCTCTTGCACCATAAAGTTTCATTTCTCCCAATTTAACACAATGTTCTTTTCTTGGCAGCGCTGTAACACAAGAGATAGGTTATGCAAACAATGGTCAAAAGAGGAACCAAATACCGAAAAGTCGTCCATGAAGACTTCTAGGATCTCCTCCACCATATCTGAAAATATAGCCATCATGCACCGTTGAAAGGTAGCAGGTGCGTTGCATAAACCAAAAGGCATTCTTCTAAACGCAAAAGTGCCATATGGACAGGTAAACGTTGTCTTCTCTTGATCCTCGGGGTCTATGGCAATTTGATTGTATCCTGAATAGCCATCTAAGAAACAATAATAACAATAACCGGCTAACCTGTCGAGCATCTGATCAATAAATGGAAGAGGGAAGTGGTCCTTCCTTGTGGCCTTGTTGAGTTTCCTATAGTCAATGCAAACTCGCCACCCCGTCACAGTTCGAGTTGAGATCAACTCATCATTTTCATTTCTTACCACTGTCATCCCTCCTTTCTTTGGCACAACCTGTATTGGGGAAACCCATGCACTATCTGAAATAGCATAAATAATCCCAGCATTTAACAATTTAAGCACTTCTGCTTTTACTACCTCCTTCATTGCTGGATTCAACCGCCTTTGATGATCAATGGAGGGAACGAAGGAATCCTCCATTAAGTATTTTATGCATGCATAAAGACGGGCTAATCCCCTTTATATCAGAAATTGACCAACCCAAAGCAGATTTAAATGTCCTCAATACACGTAATAATTTATCTTTCTCTAAACAACAAAGAGATGAAGATATAATTACCAGGTATGTCGAATTCTCACCCAAGAAGGCATAAGTAAGGTGGGCAGGTAGTTCTTTCAATTCCGAGCTCGCCTTCGTATCTTCTTTGACTGATGTATCTCGTACATCTTCCTCTATTCCAGCAGTGTTGTTCTCCTTATGCAAGCTCTTAAGTGCTTCAACTTGCTCAGAAAGATTAGATTCAGTTGCATCTACTTGCATAATGGAGTTGACCATGCAATTCTCCAATGGATCCTCAGGTATTTTTCCTACTTCCAAGTTATGCACACATGAGTCAATAACATCCAAAAACTTGCAAGTGCTTACCTTGTCAAGTCCCTTGAGAGCCTTGTAAATATTGAACATGACTTCTTCGCCTCCAACTCTCAAGGATAATTCTCATCTTTGGGCATCGATAAGTACCCTGCCTGTTGCTAAGAATGGTCTCCCCAAAATTAATGTAACATCTCCATCTTCTTCCATGTCTAGAACCAAAAAATCTGCAGGGAAAATAAATTTGTCCACCTTCACGAGTACATCTTCAATTATCCCCCGAGGATATGTAAGCGACCTATCCGCCAATTGCAATGTGATCGTAGTAGGCTTACTTCTCCAAGCCCTAATGTAAGGCCCCAACCCCCTAAATCGTCATTAGTACAATTATGACGTCTTTTGTGTATGTAAAAATTTTCATTCTTTAAAACAATCATTACATGTTTCACATAATCCCCATGACTCTTATAAAATTTTTGGCAGAGTCTCCCCGTAAACTGGACTTCCCAAAAATAAGAACACACCATAGTAAATATCCTCAACAACACCACAAATATCCAGTACTAATCCAATAATAACATCCACCAAAATAAAGCAACTAAGTAAAGGTGGAGCTCTGCAAAATTCAACACTCTTATACAGACCATATACATGCATTAAAATGCTCACAGATGAGCGATGAATAAATGAGTGTAAATTTACTCGCATATATCACATTTTCTCATTTACCAATACTGATACCATGCCCCTAGTAGTATTCCACTCCAATAGCTCGAACTCACTTCAGAACCAATGTCATACCTGTTGTACCTGTTCGACAGAAACAGCCCCCACACAGGGTGAGCATACTCCAACTCAATAATCATTCACACATGAATATACTCAACTGTAATACAACAATTTAAATTATTCAAAACCCATTAAATATACTCCCTGTACAACTCTGAACCAGTATAGCTTTCACGAACTGTTCCTGTTTCAATCTTATACACTTTCATAAATATCAAGTTCGGTATCGTTATTCAAAACATGATACTCATCAATGCAATAAATCACAATTCATCATTTATGCTCAATCATAACGAATCCCATATAGAAAGCAACTCTGCCTATCAGTTAATCTCACTCTCAACCGTTTCTCATATCGATCATGCCAAAGGCATCCATACCCAACTCCATATCCGGACCACGTACATTTACGTGTCCACCATACCACATATATCAAATCAATTCACATATTCATTTTCTTATATTCAGTCATCACAATTCAACAATGCATGAATACTGAAATATGAAATAATTCATATTATACCTGCTCGTACGTCACTACGTACCTTACATTCGACAACATGAACAAGCCACCCTCGACTTCCTGAGACCAAGTATCTATATTGAACATCAATTCAATATTAGTTCATTTACAATACAATTGATAACATTTATATACTTTTCAACTTCAGTTCAATATAATTTCTTCAATAACTTTGTAGTTGCACATTCAACAAAATACCATCTATCAAATAAATTTGTCATGCCTCCCATTACAACAATCATATATACTCAGTATAATTTTACTATTATAATCAACCTCATTTATCATACACTGCATACTACACAAACAAATTAATTATCATTTATTCATTCAAGTTAGCAACTAGCTCAAGTACGTGGTATTTACATTTATAACGTTCAATATATATATATATATATATATATATATATATATATATATATATATATATCGTAACCAACAAATAAATCAATCTGACACTTCTTTCCTTTAATTCTCACCTCAAATAACATGATATTTCCTCAATCTAACATCTAGTATAAATTTGTAGTAAAGATTCTTGGTTTACAATCTCATATCTTCAAAACCCATAAAGTAACAAGCGATTGCACAAGAAACAATGATTCCAAGACAACTATTCAAGGGACGATGCCGAGATCTCGAAACAGGGTCGGGAATTCAAACCTGATGTACATCCATTTCACCTATGTCTTAAACAACACCTCATAACCGAACTATAGTGAAGATGGAATGCAAACTGAAGCATAGCAGGAATAAAAGAAGATCCAATCGTAACATCACGTCCGGTTGAGAAACCATAGCAAGGGAAGGTCAAAATATCGTGAGAAAAAAGATATCAACACCCAACTAAGGATCAATCATACTAGAACATGAGCCCAACTAATTAAAAACCGAGTAAACAAGAAGCTAAAGCCACAAGCAGCATGATACAAGAATTTGGCAGCAAGAATTCCCAAAACCATAGGAAAAATCGACCATAAACCAAAGATTTTCAAGGGGAAAGAATTATTGAAGGACAATATAGTATTACACATCCAAATTTACATGAAATCGTCACCTATAATATGTCCTTGAGGAACCGAGTTCTTCACGTCACGAGGGAAGAAAAGAAATGGGGAGGAAAAGTCTTTAGTCCATGGAGGGAGTGAATAGAGAGAGAGAGTATGCATATCCCTAATTAATCTCCTCCACAAAATAATAACCCAACCCATAAATTTTATCATTATTTAAAAGCTACTAAAATTTTCTGTTATTTGCACAAATTCCTCCTCTAATTAATTTGTACAACAATTACAACACATACTCATTTTATTCCAATCCCGGGTCCAAAATAAGATTCCTAAAATTTAATCTCGAAACTATCTTATGAAATATCACAAATAAATCAAATGAATAATTATCAATTATTCCAGGCATCACAATACTTCCCAACTAATAAAATTTCGACCTCGAAATTTAATTGCATGCTTACCACAAAAGCCAACTGTGAAATTTACGTACCGTTATACAGATTAAGATAGTGACTTGATCATCTATAGGATGACAGTCATCTGAATCATTACGGCTCACACATGTGCCCCATTACACCAACGATCGCAAGACTGCAACTCATATCACTTTACCAAATTTTAACATTAGCACTCGATGAGCTAACATATATGTATAAGGGAGATTAACATCATCATATAATCGTTAAATCATGCAATCCATACATATCATGTGTATATCAGAATGTATGACGATACATAAACCTTTTATCGTACAATTAACCTCATACCTGTGTGGTTGCAAAATTATGTAATTTATACCAATCTCGTCATATGGCACGTCACCCTTGTCCGTATGAAATAATGGTACTCTTGAGCCCTTAAACATCAACTTCTCATATATCATCTTCTGGTTATTATCTCGCGCAAAGTAATTTACTAGAAAACCCATTAGTAATTCTCATATACGTATATGAACATTATATGCACCAACAACCACATATCATCATCTAACACGAATATTCTTATGTCACGATGTATCATCAGATTGTTCATCCCTCAATTTATGCCATAACCCATCATTTATTCTTATTTACTTGGATAAGTTATCTTGTATTATCCCGCATTCCTTCCAACTCACTTGTATATAAATAATTTAAAACAATGCATCAACATCAACCTCGAATTAATTAATCGCATACCTTTGTAGGTGGAGTCACCTACTATGTACAATAGCATCATAGTATCATGCTTATCACTGTACTCACATGCTTTCAAGTATCAATCTTTCCATATTTCATCACCCAGCTATCATCTGGTATAACTCATAACATAACAATGTACCTCGTCATTTATGCATTATTGATATTCATAATGTTTCCATCACCAAACATTAATATCCCTGCATCAAAAGTTTCACGCAATCCTGTACACATATTGCTACAACAAACTATAACACAGATAAATTCAACATAAGAATCAATTTCCATGCCTCAATGACATAATTCCTTTCGATCTTTTATTCAACAGACAACTAGTTCATGAATGAATAACATATCATAATGTAGTATATATTCATAATTTCTCATACATCAGTCTCATCGCATATATCATCATTTATATGCTTTCCAGTTTCTAACATAATATCAAAATGATAAATCATCTAAAGTGAATACTCATATATCCCATGTATTCCCATTATGACATCATTAATAGTCTATCACATCATGTCTAACTCATCGTTAATCCCTCCATGATTATTTATCAGTGTTGTCATTATGTACCAGAGAATAACATCATAATTTCGTACTTACTACGTCGACCCGCAATGTTCACAATGATCGCACGTCCACACAGGACATTCGTAGCGATCTCACGTCATCCCGTGACGTTCCATGTCATCTCATGACCTGTTCATTAATCTCATTCCAACATTGTTAAATTTAACTCAACATAACATGATTAACAGATTATTAATCTCACAGTATACAAAACAATCATGTTTTTATAAACCAATATCATTTCAATCTGATCATCATTACCCCATTGTTATCTCGTCTCTGCACAATTAATCAATGAACAGATGAAGACTATACGTCATTTCAATTTCTTTCTCAATTCTTCCTCATTTGTTTTTTAATTGGTTATCCTAAATCATAACAATCAATCTCGATAGTTCACAATCCACATATATCAAATATATTAAACCAAACGAAATGGTTTACCTCAATTCCTCGTTCACCTAAAACATTCCAATATCCTCTCACCTACAGCTCGTGTATCCGAGAAATAACAACATGGGTGTCATAACAAGGCATTCACTACCATCTGCAATCAATATGTCATTAATACTCATCGTTTAACGCAATTGTGGTACAACAATATTCATCGCTAATAACGATAGTGGTACTAAGATATTCATTTCTAACACAATATCAATACATCAATACGCATCGCCAACAATGGCATGCATAATCTCATCGCCACTACGGGCATGCACAATGTCATCGCCACTACTGGCATACATAATCTCATCGCCACTACAGGCATGCACAATATCATCGCCACTACTGGCATACATAATCTCATCGCCACTACGGGCTATGCACAATATCATCGCCACGACTGGCATACATATAATATCCATAATCACAATGCATAAAATTACATTCTTAAAACAATAAGATGTAATAACACTTACTGTACACAGTGGATCCACACTTGATCCTTAAAACTGTTCCTGTTCTCAACATAAATATGCCACAAAATATAATTTCATATCAATACACAATTGATATACTCGTCATCAATAACATGACCATCCAAAAATATTCATTGCCTCGACATATCAGCGACAATCACAATATTTCCATCGCTTCGATATGATAGCGGTAAATATTATAAATCTCAAATATCACAATATAATCATACCATCATCTAGCCAATAAATGTCATCAATATATCGGTATCAATCACACCCCGTTATTGCATCCACTGCAATAAAAATGAAAGAAAATAATAATGTCTCTTCATCCACTCTCTCCATGATCGCTTTCACATGTACATTTGATTATCACAATACGTCAAATCAACAAGGTCAATTTAAATCAACGTATATTCATCACCCTCCCTCTATAGTGGAGGCACATCAAATACATTGCACACTCTCAATAGTGTCGATCCCGACAATAATCACATCGCATGCTCTCGCTAGTACCGACTCAATATCAATATACACGTCACATGCTCTCTCTCTAGCATTGACCCTGAAATATACACGTCGCTCGCTTGCCAGTGGCGACCACATCACTCACTTGTCAGTGGTGACCCGAATCACATCGCTCACTCCTTAGTGGTGACCCAATATCACATCGCTCGCTCGTCCACGGCGACCACATCACTCACTCGTCAGTGGTGACCCAATATCACATCGCTCACTCATCAGTGGCGACCCATATCACATCGCTCGCTCGTCAGCAGCGACCACAAATCATATATACACATCACTCGCCTCAGCGGTGACCCCACTCT
This sequence comes from Haberlea rhodopensis, assembly GCA_907163345.1. Classification (NCBI taxonomy): domain Eukaryota; kingdom Viridiplantae; phylum Streptophyta; class Magnoliopsida; order Lamiales; family Gesneriaceae; genus Haberlea; species Haberlea rhodopensis. Next base: position 356,989 of record CAJQUN010000151.1, on the reverse strand, counting down.
ACATTCACACAACATGATCACATCGCACACTCTAGTGGCGACCTATAAATAAACACATCACTCGCCTCAGCGGTGACCCCACTCTACATTCACACAACATGATCACATCGCACACTCTAGTGGCGACCTCTAAATAAACACATCACTCGCCCCTCGGCGGTGACCCTGTCACATCACTCAATCATAAATCACCATCCACAAGGATCACCAATCATCAGTGCATTATACAATAAACAGGAACTATTGAATCAACGCTAATACATTGTCACGTATATGTCATCATGTAAATGACATACACATACCCGATTGTCACATCATCTGTTGTCATATTCCAACAGCACAGTACTGTCTACCATTTTCTGTCTTCGGATATCATATCTCATTTTATCATTTCTCCTGCAATTTATGTTTACTCAGTACTGTATACAGATATGGCGTGCATACACTTCAATCTACACATATACAACATCAAATTATTAACAACATAGTATATCAATTTGTCGGTCACCCAACGACACGATATAAAAATCACCAACTCAAATCAGTAATATATAGTATCACTTATGTTACCGGTCTCTTGTACTCCACAAAAATACTACATCAAGTGCGTGCGTACATTGGCATCACTGGTTATTCTCACTATCACATTGATTGTATGCCATACGTCTATGTAACCACATTGGTTAGCAATAATAACAATTTCCATCATTTCATATCATACTATGCACATAAGCATATAAATATCTTGTCACACTGACACAAAACCGCAATCATGCATAAATCATGTGCTATATATGTCTATCAACACATCCCTAGGCCTTTAAACATCCCAAAGAGCTAACCACTGCTCTGATATCACTAATGTAAGGCCCCAACCCCTTAAATCGCCATTAGTACAATTATGACGTCTTTTGTGTATGTAAAAAATTTCATTCCTTAAAAGAATCATTACATGCTTCACATAATCCCCATGACTCTTATAAAAATTTGGGCAGAGTCTCCCCGTAAACTGGACTTCCCAAAAATAAGAACACATCATAGTAAATATCCTCAACAACACCACAAATATCCAGTACTAATCCAATAATAACATCCACCAAAATAAAGCAACTAAGAAAAGGTGGAGCTCTGCAACATTCAACACTCTTATACAGACCATATACATGCATTAAAATGCTCACAGATGAGCGATGAATAAATGAGTGTAAATTTACTCGCATATATCACATTTTCTCATTTACCAATACTGATACCATGCCCCTGGTAGTATTCCACTCCAATAGCTCGAACTCACTTCAGAACCAATGTCATACATGTTGTACCTGTTTGACAGAAATAGCCCCCACACAGGGTGAGCATACTCCAACTCAATAATCATTCACACATGAATATACTCAACTGTAATACAACAATTTAAATTATTCAAAACCCATTAAATATACTCCCTGTACAACTCCGAACCAGTATAGCTTTCACGAACTGTTCCTGTTTCAATCTTATACACTTTCATAAATATCAAGTTCAGTATCGTTATTCAAAACATGATACTCATCAATGCAATAAATCACAATTCATCATTTATGCTCAATCATAACTAATCTCATATAGAAAGCAACTCTGCCTATCAGTTAATCTCACTCTCAACCGTTTCTCATATCGATCATGCCAAAGGCATCCATACCCAACTCCATATCCGGACCACGTACATTTACGTATCCACCATACCACATATATCAAATCAATTCACATATTCATTTTCTTATATTCAGTCATCACAATTCAACAATGCATGAATAGTGGAATATGAAATAATTAATATTATACCTGCTCGTACGTCACTACGTACCTTACATTCGACAACATGAACAAGCCACCCTCGACTTCCTGAGACCAAGTATCTATATTGAACATCAATTCAATATTAGTTCATTTACAATACAATTGATAACATTTATATACTTTTCAACTTCAGTTCAATATAATTTCTTCAATAACTTTGTACTTGCACATTCAACAAAATACCATCTATCAAATAGATTTGTCATGCCTCCCATTACAACAATCATATATACTCAGTATAATTTTACTATTATAATCAACCTCATTTATCATACACTGCATACTACACAAACAAATTAATTATCATTTATTCATTCAAGTTAGCAACTAGCTCAAGTAAGTGGTATTTACATTTATAACGTTCAATATATATATATATATATATATATATATATATATATATATATATATATATATCTCGTAACCAACAAATAAATCAATCTGACACTTCTTTCCTTCAATTCTCACCTCAAATAACATGATATTTCCTCAATCTAACATCTAGTATAAATTTGTAGTAAAGATTCTTGGTTTACAATCTCATATCTTCAAAACCCATAAAGTAACAAGCGATTGCACAACAAACAATGATTCCCAGACAACTATTCAAGGGACGATGCCGAGATCTCGAAACAGGGTCGGGAATTCGAACTTGCTGTACATCCATTTCACCAATGTCTTAAACAACACCTCATAACCGAACTATAGTGAAGATGGAATACAAATTGAAGCATAGCAGGAATAAAAGAAATCCAATCATAACATCACGTCCGGTTGAGAAACCATAGCAAGGGAAGGTCAAAATATCGTGAAAAAAAAGATATCAACACCCAACTAAGGATCAATCATACTAGAACATGAGCCCAACTAATTAAAAACCGAGTAAACAAGAAGCTAAAGCCACAAGCAGCATGATACAAGAATTTGACAGCAAGAATTTCCAAAACCATAGGAAAAATCGACCATAAACCAAAGATTTTCAAGGGGAAAGAATAATTGAAGGACAATATAGTATTACACATCCAAATTTACATGAAATCGTCACCTAAAATTTCCTTGAGGAGCCGAGTTCTTCACGTCACGAGGGAAGAAGGGAAATGGGGAGGACAAGTCTTTAGTCCATGAAGGGAGTGAATAGAGAGAGAGAGTATGCATATCCCTAATTAATCTCCTCCACAAAATAATAACTCAACCCATAAATTTTATCATTATTTAAAAGCTACTAAAATTTTCTGTTATTTGCACAAAATCCTGCTCTAATTAATTTGTACAACAATTACAACACATAATCATTTTATTCCAATCTCGGGTCCAAAATAAGATTCCCAAAATTTAATCTCGAAACTATCTTATGAAATCTCACAAATAAATCAAATGAATAATTATCAATTATCCCAGGCATCACACCTAAACTCCTGAAAACAGATAAAGGCATTAAATTAATACTTGCACCTAAATCACATAATGTCTTATTGAATGTAGAACTACAATAATACAAGGAATAGTAAAACTCCCTGGATCTTTCAATTTTTTGTGGTAGCTTCTTCTGGAGGATTGCACTACATTCTTCTGTGATGTAAGGACCCCAAGCCCTTAAACCTTGATTAGTGTATTAACCACTATGTGTGGTACATGCTTTCTATAAAATGTCAATCGGGAAGCTCTGATGATACTTAATCATTGCCTGTCAATGAAAGACTCATATGTTTGCCCTTTACCAACCCCTTGGTGCCACTTTTCACATTGTAAACTTTTATAAAAATTTGGGCAGAGTCTCCCCATAAATAGAGCTATCCCAAAAAAAAAAAAAAAGTACAACACATAACAAAATTCCCGGCCAGGGAAAGCATAATACTCAACAGAAAGCAGCAATACAAGTAAATTCCCAGCCAGGGAAGACACCACACATAATACACCAATGACTCTCATATCATTCTAGCAATTCAACCTCTAATTGCATGCAACCTTAAATGAAAGAGAGATAGGCTCATGCCTTTATATACAATCCATATACAAGTATAATCGTGCTCACATGCGAGCATCATGAATATGTATAAATCCTCAGGTGTATATATAGGTACTCTATACGATACCGTGCTCCATCAAGCCCTGGTACCACGATCCTGGGAGTACCTCAAATCAACAGCTCGAGCTCAGCTCCATAGCCATCGATGTACCTGTCCACCTGTCCCAACAGAGACAGCCCCCAACGGGGTGAGCATGCCAATACACAAAATCCCATAATCATAATAATGAAATTCATAATTTACAACACAAGTAAATACTAATGAATTTAAATGATACTCCCTGGATGGCAACATCCTCATCCGGGATTCCGTGTACTGTCCCTGTTCTCACAACATCAAACTCATCAAATCTCATAAATCAGTAAATCAACGCATTGATTAACTCATCGCATGCCTAATCCTCGAATATCAACATATAGTGATTACAAATTCATTAAACATGCAATTACAGATATCACAATATCTAATACTGATTTCACAACCTCGCTATCAATCACAGATAGCTCAAATGCCTTAGCATTTATTTTACCAATCCTTCATTATACTTAGACATCTCAAGTGTCTTATAATGAATACATGAGTCTACAAACCTAGACATCTCAAATGTCTTACGAAGAATACATGATTCTACGATCATTCTCAGGCATCTCAAATGCCCTAATATAGTCAAATAAACCCAGTACCCCATATATCATGCAAGAGTCATCCTACTCTAGTGTCACGCACGCTACAAGCGGCGATATCAAGATTTGGGTCATTCCTTGGCTATATCAACATATATATATATATATATATAATCCTCATGCGCGATTATTTAATGAAATCAATTTTCATTATGCATTCACATATGCCTTAAAATATAGAAATGCTCGTACGTCGCACGTACCTTAAATCTCCGAAGTCCGAGCCAAACCTTGCTCGAGTTCCATGCCCCGAGGAATGATGTGCTAACACGATAAATAATTCACAATTAATTACGAACATGCAACCCATGCTCAAGCACACCCACATCTCTCAAAATATTGTCAACACACGACAATTATCCTCTTAAAAGACCCGGGGCAGGGTACATGCAGGGAAGGAAATAAATGAGACAATATCGAAATTTGTTCAAGAATGCCCTACAAAAATCGAACCTTAATCTCACAATTCGAACCCAACCAAGCATCATAAATCATCTAAAACATGTAATAAATGATCCCTAACATGAATCATCAACCCATAGCCAAAATCCCCAAAATTCGAAATCAAACCCTCACCAAATTAGGGCAATTCGAACCATAACATCTTAATTCGATCCCACTTAAGCATCATAATTCATTTAAGCATGAATAAATCGAATCCTAACAAGAATTATCATCCTCATGCCAACAATCCCCAAAATTCGAACATAAAACCCCCACACATCAAGAAATTCGAAACAACATCCTCAAATTCGAACTCAATCCTTAAATTCGAACACAATACCTCCAAATTTAGCAGGGAATAACATGAGAGGGACGAAAAAGGGGTAAAGAACGTTACCCAATCGAAAATCGGAAGCAAAATCGACCAAAATCGATAACCCTAGAATTTGGGGATCGCCGCTCTTTCTCAAAATCCGACTTCCACACGCGATGAAACTTCGAATTGATGGAGGGGAAAGCTGCGTCTCGTCGGGACGAAGCCGTGGGTAGGTCGCACGCGCCGATCGGCGGCAGGACGGCGGCGGGCGCACCGCTTGAAGCGGCGGGGGTCCTGTAGCAGCGGGAGTCGCATCGCGGGAGAGAGGGGGAAGAATTGGGGCTGAAATGATATTTTCTTAAAATTCTCGGGTTCAACTTGTATTTATAGCAAAATACCTCGAAAAACTAATAGCCCCACAAATACATCATGATTCCTTAAAAATCATCTGTTTTCAAAAACTCTCTCTCTAACTCCAAAATTCCCTACCGGTGCTCACCCAGCACCCGAGATCCCGAGACACACCAAAAACCCAACTCTTAGGTTTTTCACCCAAATGAGAATACAATCTCAACCTCTGGATCCAACGATCCCAACTACCCAAATAAACGAGCCCAGAAGGCCCAATACCTCAATTAAACTCCAAATCGCCACGTAAAACCACTTTAGGGATTATTAATACTCCGGGATTAACACCTATAATCCCTGGTCATCACATGTGAGATTCACGGTCTCAAATTCCTCAAGCTTCCTCTTCCGTGCCATTATGTCCTTCATAAACTTTGTATAATTAGGCATTTGTGGCAACGCCTCAGCAAAAGGAATATTAATGTGGATTTTCTTGAAAATCTCCAAGAATTTTGCAAACTGGTCATCTATAGCCTTTTTTCCGGAAACGTTGAGGATATTGAAGTGTAGGCTTGAACATAGGAATCTTTTTCGGTAGCGTGGTTTGCTTCTCCTTTTCAACTTCCTTTAGGATTTCAACCTGAATTTGAGTCTCCTCAACAGATGGCTCATCCACATGTGCTGGTTCTACATCCCCAAGTTCCTTACCACTTCTCAATGTCACGGCGTTGCACTGCTCCTTTGGGTTCACTTCGGTGTTGCTAGGAAATGTCCCTCTTTGTTGGTTGTTCATGGCATTAGCAAGTTTCCCAATTTGCACCTCAAGAGACTTCATGGTAGCACCCATGTTGTTCATGTGACCCTCAATCATATCAAGCCTTGACTCATTCTTCTCAAGCCTCAATGCCGAGCTTTGAACAAAATTACCCACCAAATCTTCAAATGATGGTTTACCTTCATTCTTTTGTGGAGCATATCCAGGTGGTGGAGTCAGGGCATTATTGTTGTTGGCATATGAGAGCTTATCATTATGGCTGAACCCTTGTTGGTACTGATTGCTTCGGTAGTTGTTATTGTTGTTGGGATACCAATTATTTATGAACTGAGCTTGTTCTTGGTCTGCTTCCCTTGACAACTCAATTCCAGCTGCAGCTGCAACCGATTCAATAGTGGGTTGTGCTCCTTGCTTGGTCAGTGCTGCTACCTGCGTGGTTAGTGCAGATAATTGTGTAGAAAGTGTACTAAAATGATCAACCTCATACATACCTATGGGTTTCCTTGCCATGGCTCGCTCACTGGGCCACTGGAAGCTGTTGGCTGACATCTCCTCAAGTAATTCAAAAGTAGTATCTGCAGTCTTAGAAAATAGTGTTCCTTCTGCTGCAGCATCCACAATGATCCTAGTTTGTCCATTCAACCCATTGTAAAATAACTGGATTTGCACCCAGTTTTCATAGTTGTGTTGTGGGCACCTCCTCAATAAATCCTTAAATCGCTCCCATGCCTCATATAGTTGTTCAGAATCAATTTGTCTGAACGCACTGATTTCGATTCTCAGTTGAGCTGACTTAGCTAGTGGGAAGAACTTCGAGAGAAATTTCGATGCCATTTCCGCCCATGTGCATATACCACAAAATGGAAGAGATTGTAACCAACTCCTTGCATGATCCCTAAGAGAGAAAGGGAACAATCGCAGTCTCACAGTATCTTCTGGAACACCATTCATTTTTATCGTATCAGATATCTCCAAAAATATCCTCAAATGCAAGTTGGGGTCTTCAACAGGGGAACCACCAAACTGATTCTGCTGCACCATACTTATCAATGTCGGCTTAAGTTCAAAGTTGTTGGCATTGATAGTCTGGCGAGCTATCCCAGAGTAATTGTTGTTGACCGATGGTTTGAAATAATCTCTGATCGCCATTTGAGGTTCAACAAGTTGTTGTGGAGGTGGTTCGTTGTTGTCTCTATTTGCAGCCATTTCTATTAATTCCTCCCTTCTCGTTTTTCTCAGTCTCTTGCAGTTCTCTCGATCTCAGGATCAAATAGCAACGATTCAAGAGTAGTGTACTTTCGCATGCACTGCAAAATTTCAGAAAAGACAAAATCAATCCAAAGTAAAAGGAATAAAAGCTCTAAATTAAAACCAAGATTAATTGGTACAGTATCAGATTGTACTAAATAAATCAATCCCCGGCAACGGCGCCAAAAACTTATCGCGTAAAAATCCTTTACCGCAAGCGCACGGTAGTCAAGTTTTAGTATAAAAGATGTCGAACCCACAGAGATTGAATATATAGGTAAATCTAAGTACTGCATTAAAATAATCTTTGCTTTATTTAGAGAATCGAATGGTTGAGTGTTATGCGAATAATAAAAATCAGTTAACTAACGATGATCAAATATTGAGTTGAAAAGAAATCAATTAGAAACGAATCTAGGAGTACGATTTCAATTGTTTATCCACTACACTTATCATTCCTTGATTTCCATGTTATGGATTTCCTAGTTTACTAGCCGAGAATTCTTTATTATTTCTACTCCCTCTCTCGAGTGTTAAGCAGAAGTAATCATCTAACATCAATCTTGATATATCTATCTAAGATCAATTATCAAACAATTGTAAAAGCACAGTAATTCCTTTAACGACTTATGGAGTTATAGGCCTCTCGAACAATATAACTACCGCGATATGAATCCCTTCTTTCATATTTACAACCCCCCCTCTCGAGTGATAGATCACAAATATAACATCATTCAATCCATGGCCAGTAGATTAAAAGCCTTAAGAACAGGAAAACATAAATAAACCATATGGAAATCCAAATACTTCAATCAATTCATAATAAGCGTAATTTCAAAACAAACTACACCGTCTCCTAGAAAATAAAATTAGCTCATGCTAGAATTAATTAAACACATAGACATGTTTAAATACTCCATAAAAACTGTTAAAAGTTTAGAGATACAAAACGAATTAGACGCTATTCTTCGATCTCCGATGAACGCCGCCATCTCGTGATGAAATCTCTACTTTTTGCTCCGAGCCGTCGTCGTTTAGTTCTTCCTTCTTCAACCCTAGCCTCCTTCTCCCTATTTCTGAACGTGTAAGTCTGAATATCTTTTGTCCCTTTGTAAAACTCTTTTTCAATCCCCATGCATCAGATAAGGAAAGCCTCAAAAATTACCAAAATTCCTTTGGCGTAATTACGCCTCAAAAACAGGCATAACTACGCCTGATGATGTGTCAAGAAATGTGGCTTCCCGCATGAATGGCGTAATTACGCCTACAAAGTGGCGTCTTTACGCCTGTAAAAATTCTCAAAAGCCGTAGCTTTGGCGTAGCTACGCCTAAATGAGGCTTAGTTACGCCAAATGTATTTCTTCAAACTTTGATTTGCCGTGGCTGAGGCGTCTTTACGCCTGATGCTTTGATGGAACGCGTAGATTTTTGACTTCAATTCATCCTTTCTTTCCGCCATTTGCACCCTTTTAGTCCACAATTCATGTAATTACCTGGATTCCTGCAAGACAAAACAGAACAAAACCAAAAGCGTAATTCTGATCGAAAAATAACACTAAACCATGCAAAATAAGAAGTAATATAGGTGTATAAAATACACTTATCACTTGAAAAGCCTAGTCCGGGTTTATAGACGCTATATCGTTGCAAGCCAAGCAATTCTTCCAATTTTAAACTACTTTCACTAAACTTGCAAAATGATTTCTTCAAAGAGCTTAATTCATTTTTCAATGAATTATTTTCTCCATCTCGCTTGGCTACTCAAGTTTGAGCAATTTGTTACTCATCTTGGTTTTGCCAAGAACATCAATAATCTCATTATATGTTTCTAATAACTCATCAAAAGATGGTACCCCATCGTCGCTTTCCTCTTCTTTGTCATTTGCGTCATCTTTGGCCATGAGACAAAGGTTTGCTGCTTCTTCTTCATCGGAGTCACTATCACTCCATGTGGCCATTAGAGCTTTCTTCTTCCCTTTATCCTCATTTTTCTTCCTAGGACATTCATTAGCATAATGACCTTTATATTGAAAATTATAATATGTTACCTCTTGTTTCAAATCATGTTTGGTGGCACCGAGGTCTTTGGCTTGTTGTATTTGTTGTAGAACTTCTTGAACTTTCTTGTGAACAAGATTATCTCTTCATCATCTTCATCACCGGATTGTTCTTTCCTCCCGACCAAGGCTATCCCCTTTCTTATGGATCTATCTTCCTCCTTTAATCCCTTCCGGGTTGACACTTCAAGCTCATGAGTCACCAAGGTTGCATGGGTTCATCAAGATCATATGACTCACTATCTCCTTTGTTGGATTCAATGATAGCCGTCCTCTTGGCATCCCATTCTTTTGGTAAAGCTCTAAGGGCTCTTCTCCATATTTGTTTTGAATGATACTTTTCTCCAAGTTGGGCAAGCTCATTGATGATTTGAGTGAACCTTCTGAACATTGAGTCAACATTTTCTCCGGACTCCATCTCAAATGTTTCGTACTTGAGTTGTAGAAGATCTATCTTTGTCTCCTGTACTTGATTGGTTCTCTCATGACAAATTTGAAGTTTGTCCCAAATCTCCTTGGCGGTTGAGCACATCAAAATCCGGTTGTTCTCCTTCATATCTAAAGCACAATGCAAAATATTAATAGCTTTAGCATTTTGAGAAATTAAAATCATATCCGCCCATGTAAAGTCGTCCATTTCTTTGGGAACATTCCTTCCCTCAACTTCCTTCAAAGGAATATGTGGACCTTTTACAATTATCTTCCATAGGTCATAATCTAAGGATTGAATATATAGAGAAATTTTATTTTTCCAATATCCGTAGTTATCTCCCGTGAAGAGCGGCGGTTGATTGGTCGATTGACCTTGAGCAAACTCACTTGCTAGATTAGCCATAAAATTTTTGGTTTAAAATAAAAACCAAGTGGCTCTGATACCACTTGTTGGAACCGAATGGGGTGGGGAGGGGGGGTGAATGAGGTTCCTTAGCTACTTTAATGTTTTAAAATGAATTTGTAAATAGTCGAGTTTGCGTTGCGGAAGACTTTAAGTCAATCGAACAAAGTAATAAATAAATGCGTAAAGTAAATAAAGCGATAAACAACACAAATATTTGTTATAGAAGTTCGGCGATGAATTGCCTACGTCTCCTCTTCCCGGCTAGAAAACGTCCAACCGAGGTTCCACTAGAACAACTTTGATCTTGGGGTTAAGGGCTCCAAGTTAGCCTGTAAGGACCCTAGTTCCTTAAATGCGGATTAAAGGCATAATTAGAGCTAATATAAATGATCAGAGTAAAATAATCGTGTTGAGACTATGAGCCTTAAGAATTACATGCCAAAATGAGGACTATCAATGGATTAGTTACATTCCCAAATCAAATGAATGTTATCAATTATAGCTTTACACTACTCCTAGAGTAGATACTATACAAAATTAATTCTGTCCTTCCTTTCTCAAAAGAATTCTTCACAAGCTCACCACCTCAACCCGCTTAGCCCTTCTTATCATGCCAAAAGTGTACCTACAAGGACAACCCCCAAACATGAGCAATAATATCATTCATATTCAACACAATATGAATATAAAGCGTAAATGCATAATCATAATAAAACACTTCCTGTTTTTCCCATGCATTTTAAACGCTTCCCGTTTGGTTGTCCCTGTACCATAACTCATGAGTATAATCAATAGATTATTTAATGGTCTAGACATGTCATGACATAATACCATCTCATCAATACCAAATACCAATCACCAATCCCTAGTCTGTCCATCACAATGTATTTTAATGCCCCTCGCTTATTTACATATAGGCGGCATAGAATAACCTCGCTTCAATGGACATGCGGCGCTCCCACCCCTCGCTTCACATTGAGCGGCAAATATTCTTTCCTCGCCCTATATGATAACCACGCTCTAATGTGACATGCGGCGCTCCCACCCCTCGCTTCACATTTAACGGAAACAAACCAAATAGCGGCAAGCATTAAAATCATCAAGGGATGACCACGACTCATGGGATGTGCACCAATAACCATCATATGCATATACAATCATCATGCATAATTCAACATGTATTTGCATCCACAATGCATAATCACATATATACTCGCATCCACAATGCATAAACAATGAGTATATTAGATACATGTACCGTTGGGTGCCCGTACGTCCTCTACGTACCTTTCCAAAATGTAGGATGTGGTAGGACTTCAATTCCTTGGCTGTGTCGCCACCTGGGATGGTTCTACACATTCACACAATTCAATATTAGAACCCAATAATAGTCCGATACCAAAAATCCTACAATAAAAACCAAAAACACCAAATTTGGTGTCTCGCGATCGATCGCCATATAGCCCCGATTGATCGCGAGACTACACTGCCTCGCCCAACAAAATTTTACAATTCGCGATCGATCGCCGAGTTTGCGCCGATCGATCGCGACCTCGCCGATCGATCGCGCCAAACACACGATCGATCGCTGAAGGCTACTGCCTTCAGCCCTGCAACTCGCGATCGATCGCTGAAGGCGCCGATCGATCGCCGAGTCTTGCACACCCGATTTTCGGGCACTATTCATCCTTCTTCTTCCTCAACTCAAACAAACTCATATATTAAAACACCAACCATACCAAATCACTACAAATCTTCAATAAACATCCTCATACAACCATAAATCTAACACTCACCCAAAAATAACACCAACTCAAACGAACCCATTTCAAAACCCTTCAAAACCATTTCAAACTCAAATAAAACACTACAAAATCAACAATGAGGTATCCATACCTCTTGGGGACTTCAAATCTCCCAATAAACTGCACAAATCAAGGTTTTTGGAAGGATTCCTTTCCACCCTTAAGCACAAAAAACGAAAATGGAAAAAGGAAGGGTTTGGGAGGTGTTATTTGGGAAAGTTAAAAAGTAAGAGTGAATGTATGGTGGGGGAGGGTTGGGGTATAAAGTTGGTTATTTAAAATAAAATGCATCCCACAATACCATGGTGTATAAAACACCCCAATATGATATTTTTTTTAAAAGCATTAATCCAAGATGCATCAAAATACCAATTAAACTCATGATTTCCAATTAATTGCTAACCATGGCAAATAAATCATGCTAATAACAATTTTTCCCAACATGCACAACATGCACCCTGAAATGCTCTCCCGGGTCACTCCTACCATGTGACTAAGCATTTCCATAAGATAAATAATTCCAGCACATAATTAATTACCTCCATAATTAATCATATAAACACAATTAATGCCCAAATTGCAATTAATTATTTCGGGAATATCACAATACTCCCCTACTTATAAGATTTCGTCCTCGAAATCACATGCACTTACCCCCAAAAGAAACTAAACATAATCACATACCAGAGAATAGTTCCGGGTAGTGCTGCACCATATGCCGCTCTGTCTCCCACGTAGCCTCCTCGACACCCCTGTGATCCCACTGAACCTTGATCATAGGTATCACCTTGTTCCGAAGTCTACGGTCTGCTCGATCCAGAATTCTAACAGGCCGTTCCACATAAGACACATCGGATTCTAACTGAACTTCGGAAGGCTGTAATACATGCGATGGATCCGGCTCATACTTACGCAGCATAGACACATGAAACACATCATGTATACCAGATAAAGAAGGCGGCAGAGCTAGTCGGTAAGCTAAGGTGCCAATGCGCTGCAAAATCTCGTACGGTCCAACATACCTTGGAGACAATTTCCCGCGCCACCCAAATCGCACAACGCCTCTGAAAGGCGAGATCTTCAAAAAGACCTTATCTCCCAACTGAAATTCCAATGGTCTCCGCCGTTTATTCGCATAAGCTGCCTGTCTGTCCTGGGCTGCTTTCATTTTCTGCCTTATCATCTTTATCTTTTCTTCCATCTCCCGAATCAACTCCGGTCCTCCGACCGATTTACGGTCCAAATCATCCCAACACAAGGGTGATCTACACCGTCTGCCATAAAGAGCTTCAAAAGGAGCCATCTGAATACTCGCCTGGTAGCTGTTATTATAAGAGAACTCTACCAAGGGTACCGAATCTTGCCAAGAAACATCGAACTCCAAAACACAAGCCCTCAGCATGTCCTCGAGCGTTTGGATTGTACGCTCGGTCTGGCCATCCATCTGAGGATGATATGCAGTGCTCAATCTAACTTCAGTTCCCAAGGCTGACTGAAGACCTTCCCAAAAATGAGACGTGAATCGTGGATCTCGATCCGACACTATGGAAATGGGGATCCCATGCAATCTCACCACATCTCGAATATACAACTGCGCCATCTTCAAAAAGGTGAAAATCATGCTATAGGGGATGAAATGAGCTACCTTAGTCAATCGATCCACAATCACCCAAATAGCATCAAAGCCTGAAGTACTCCTCGGCAGGTGAGTCACGAAGTCCATGGAACTTGTGTTCCCACTTCCACTTCGGTATCTCCAAGCTTCTCAACTCGCCGCCAGGTCTCTGTCTCTCTGCCTTAACCTGCTGGCAGATCAAACACCTCTTAACAAAAGCGACGACATCATACTTCATTCTCTTCCACCAAAACTGACCACGTAGATCTTTATACATCTTCTTCCCGCCTGGGTGGATGCTAAGTCTGCTACTATGAGCTTGCTCCAAGATCCCTTTACGCAACTCCGGCGTACTCGGAACCACCCAACGGCTACCCAATCTCAAAGATCCGTCCTCAGCCACTCTGAACTTCGTTGGCTGACCAAGATGTACTAAAGATAACCATCTCTGAACCTCACCATATGACTTCTGAGCTCTCCTGATGTTCTCATAGATATCTGACTCAGCTAACAAGGTCGATACATGCACAGGTGATGCATCTATGTCAAAATCATAGCCCAGATGGCAATAGGAGGTCATCATAGCCGACAAATGGATGACGTCCTCAGCAGAACTCCTCACTTTCTGGCTCAAAGCGTCTGCTGTCAAATTAGCTTTTCCGGGATGGTACTCAATCTCACAATCATAGTCTTTGAGTAAGTCCATCCACCTCCTCTGCCTCATGTTCAGCTCCGCCTGAGTGAATAAAAACTTGAGGCTCTTGTGATCCGTGAATATGGTAAATGAAGTACCATACAAATAGTGTCTCCAAATCTTCAGGGCGAAGATGATAGCCGCAAATTCCAAGTCATGGACTGGGTATCTAGACTCATGCGGCTTCAACTGCCTCGATGCATAAGCTACCACAAGCTTATCTTGCATCAGTACACACCCAAGGCCCTGAAGTGATGCATCGGTATACAAAACAAATCTGGAGTTTTCCGTAGGGATCACTAACACTGGCGCCGTGGTCAAACGGTGTTTCAACTCCTAGAAGCTCTCCTCACAAGCTTCTGACCAAAAGAATGGTACTCCTTTCTGGGTCAACTGTGTCAACGGCTTGGCAATCTTCGAAAAGCCATCGACGAAGCGTCGATAATAACCGGCCAAACCAAGGAAGCTCCGTATCTCAGGCACAGAAGTGGGTGCAGCCCACTCCATCACAGCTTCAATCTTCCTGGGATCCACTGATATTCCGCTGCTCGAAATGACATGCCCCAGAAACACTACACTGCTCAACCAAAACTCATACTTGCTGAGCTTGGCATACAACTGGTGGTCTCTGAGAATCTGGAGTACTGTCCTCAAGTGTTTCACGTGCTCTTCCTCACTCCGGGAGTAGATGAGAATGTCGTCAATAAATACAATGACGAACTGATCAAGATACGGCTGAAACACTCTGTTCATCAGACTCATAAAGACCGCTGGAGCATTCGTCACACCGAACGGCATCACTAGGAACTCATAATGTCCATATCGAGTCCGAAATACTGTCTTCTGCACATCTTCCTCCCTACTCGAATCTGGTGATACCCGGGCCTCAAATCAATCTTGCTATAAAGTCTGGTACCTTGCAACTGATCAAACAAGTCATCAATCCTTGGGAGAGGATATTTGTTCTTTACTGTGGCTTTATTCAGTTGCCGGTAATCGATGTACAACCGCATCGAACCGTCCTTCTTCTTCTTCACAAAGAGAACCGGTGCGCCCCATGGCGATACGCTCGGGCGTATATATCCCTTGTCAAGGAGGTCCTGCAACTGCTCCTTTAATTCTCTCAACTCTGCCGGTGCCATCCTATAAGGTGCACGAGAGATAGCGGATGTCCCCGGTAACAACTCGATCCCAAACTCAACTTCTCTAGCCGGTGGAAATCCTGGAATCTCCTCTGGGAATACATCAGCAAATTCTGCTACCACTGGCACATCCTCAACTCTCAGTTCTTTATTCTTCCCAGACGTGTCCACGGCATAGATGAGATAGCCCGTGTGGCCACGTTCCAACAGTTGAGTCATCTTGATCGCTGAAATCAACGGAATCTTCGCACGAGAACCGTTGCCATAAAACGTCCACTGATTACCCAGATCAGGTCTGAACTTCACTATTTTCTGCCGGCAATCTACCACTGCCTGATATCTGTTCAGAATATCAATACCCACAATGCAGTCAAAGTCTGACATGCCCAACACAATCAAGTCTGTCTTCAACTCGTTGCCCTCAAATTAAATGAGGCAATCTGCCATGAACTGATCAGCAACGACATTTCTTCCAGTGGGTGTCGAGACAAAGAGAGGCGTGGGTAGAGAAGACGTGCGCATATGGTGTCTCTCCACAAAGCCAACAGATACAAAAGAGTGGGAGGCACCTGTATCTATCAAAATAAAAGCAGGGTACATAAATAAATGACACGTACCGGCGATCACCTCCTCTGGGACTGCCTGAGCCTGCTCTCTGGTCAGCGCATACACCTGTCCCTGGGACGGTCCCACTGTCTGACCTTCCGATGGTCGAGGCACAAACTGCTGCCTCTGGTGTACTGTCCTGTCATCAAATCTCGGCCTGTTGCCCTGAAACTCTGACTGTCCTCCCCGGGTGGGGCAATACCGAGAGATGTGGCCCATCTTGCCACAGCTATAACAGGCAGGGCACTTATTCGAAGAATGTGGCCCTCCACAATTGTCGCACCTTGGCTCCCCCGATCTATTTCCCTGCGTAGACCCTCGGTTGGCGGACCAATTGCTCTTCTTGTTCTCCTGCTTTTGACCAAAGAATTTCTTCCCACCGAACCGTGAAGATGAAGAGGCACCACGAGGTTTAAATGGCTCTCCTCGGGGCCTCAAGCTGTCATTAGCTTGCCTCTGTTGTGGTATTTGTGGTGGCACAGCACTAGGATAAGCTCCTACTCCAATCTCGGCAAGCTCCGCTCTTGTGAGAGCATCATGAAAAGAAGTGGGGTTATTGGTGATAACCCGGTCAAAGAGCTCCAGTCGCAACCCCTTCATAAAATTCCTCATCTTTGAGTGCCCATTGGTGGCAATGTGGGGAACATACCTCAGCAACGAAGAGTACCGCATGGCATATTCTGACACTGTCATGTTCCCCTGTTTCAAACTTGCAAACTCATCCTCCTTCGTCTGTCTCGCCGCTGCGGAGAAGTACCGGTTCAGAAACCGGGTTCTGAAGAGTGTCCAATCAATCACAGCACCCAGTGCTCTCAGTTCCATTACCGTGCTCCTCCACCACATCAAAGGTTTCTTTGCTAACTGGAACTCTGCCAGCCTCAGCCAAGCTGTAACAGCACAAGGAGCCGATACAAATATCTGCTCAAGTCTTTCCAGCCACTCCTCAGCTTCCTCTCC
Organism: Haberlea rhodopensis; assembly: GCA_907163345.1. Classification (NCBI taxonomy): domain Eukaryota; kingdom Viridiplantae; phylum Streptophyta; class Magnoliopsida; order Lamiales; family Gesneriaceae; genus Haberlea; species Haberlea rhodopensis. The sequence continues at coordinate 339,595 of CAJQUN010000151.1, read as the reverse complement.
TGATTCTGTTCCCTCAAACCGGGGCGGGTGGTAAGACAGAAACTGAGTCAAGCTAATCTCACCGGGTAGCAATAACTGAGCCACTGGTTCCATGCCTACTGCTGGTGGAGGTAGAGGGTTTGCCTGACCAATGCTAGCGTTCACGCTCGCAACATCGCCAACCTCTTCGTTAAGGTTCCCCGCATTCATAGCAGCCATGCTGTAACACAAAGGTTAACAAAAATTCCAAAACAAATATATATGTTATGCCGTTAGATAACAGGAATGATAATAAGCATGTTAGTATAACAGAATATACATCAATATGCACCACATGCATAAACATGCTTCAAATGTAAGCACCTAGCCAATCATGCTAAGGCTACCCTTCACTCGTTCCCGGGTTCTCTAACCACTGCTCTGATACCACTAATGTAAGGACCCTAGTTCCTTAAGTGCGGATTAAAGGCATAATTAGAGCTAATATAAATGATCAGAGTAAAATAATCATTTTGAGACTATGAGCCTTAAGAATTACATGCCAAAATGAGGACTATCAATGGATTAGTTACATTCCCAAATCAAATGAATGTTATCAATTATAGCTTTACACTACTCCTAGAGTAGATACTATACAAAATTAATCCTGTCCTTCCTTTCTCAAAAGAATTCTTCACAAGCTCACCACCTCAACCCGCTTAGCCCTTCTTATCATGCCAAAAGTGTACCTACAAGGACAACCCCCAAACATGAGCAATAATATCATTCATATTCAACACAATATGAATATAAAGCGTAAATGCATAATCATAATAAAACACTCCTTTTTTTTCCCATGCATTTTAAACGCTTCCCGTTTGGTTGTCCCTGTACCATAACTCATGAGTATAATCAATAGATTATTTAATGGTCTAGACATGTCATGACATAATACCATCTCATCAATACCAAATACCAATCACCAATCCCTAGTCTGTCCATCACAATGTATTTTAATGCCCCTCGCTTATTTACATATAGGCGGCATAGAATAACCTCGCTTCAATGGACATGCGGCGCTCCGACCCCCTCGCTTCACATTGAGCGGCAAATATTCTTTCCTCGCCCTATATGATAACCACGCTCTAATGTGACATGCGGCGCTCCCACCCCTCGCTTCTGTAAGTAACCCCATGAGCATACAACGCAGCGGAATAAAATTTTGGGATTACAAACCAGCGATCTATACATAGGGATTCATATCGGATTAGAGAATTACAAGTGTCTTACCCTTGTAGCGCGTTTGAAGCAGAATCCACGGAGCTGCACCACGTCCTACGCCTTCTCCGAGTCACTAAGCAAAACTCGATTGGTTTTGCCTCAACGGTATCCACACGATCAAATCGAATGAAGGGACGATTTAATAACAAGTTGCTAGACAAGTTATTAAACCGGAACAAGAAAGAACACTCGATTCTAAATCGAATGGCTCGCTCAAAACTCAAAATTTCTCTTCGGCTATGAAGAGAGGCCGAGAGCACCTTTGGTTATTGAGGCCGTGTGCTTCTTTTGTTTTTAGGTTAGTATGATATGAAAATTGTCTTACAATTAATCACCTTGCAATCATATTAAATATGATTAATTAAAGGCTTTCTTAAAGCTTCATGGGCTTAAGCCCATGATTTAATTAATCCTTATGATTATTAATTAAGACTCCTCTTAATTATTTAATTCATCCCATGAATTTAATTTCCCTTCTCGATTTAATCTTTTGTGCGACCCGATAGGATCTCGTAATGTTGGCAGTGACATAAAATCTCATTTTATGTCGCAAGCATCGAGCGGTATCTAGCAACACATCAATGCTACCCAAATTACGAGAATGTCAATGACTCGACATAACCTTTAGAACTTGTGATAATATTAATCATGTAACTTAATCCCTTTGTCCTTTGTGTTTAGATTGAACACGAGTCATGGAATAGTCATACTCGTATATTCAATCTTCATTTCTTGATCCCCAAGTAGAACTAGAATAAACGAATAAGCTCGATATCTCATATCGACTCATTCGAGCATGGCCATGCATTTTAGTTCTCACTTGATCAAGGGCCAAACACATCTCCTGTTATATAGGAGGGACAAATCCTATCTCGATCAGTCAACATCCCTCTACATAATTCGTAGTGTATCCAATAGTCGCCTTTATAGATTACCCTGTTACGGGTAACGTTTGACGATATCAAGATACATAACTCCTTATGTTGGGATCTCTGATGATCACAAGTCGTAAGGATTGTATACATTATTATCACTTGAGAATTGCATATGACGATCATATAACTATCCATGTTGCATTCTCATGGTGGGTCTGTCCAGTACATCGTTCTCTAACATGTACCCATATGTTGATTTGATATCTCATATCAATGAACAATTCATCGATCAACATATACTAGTCTCTACGTATTATCATTATCCCTATTCATGATAATACTTGACTAGGGACATCTTTAAGAATAATACAATATTATTCTAAGGACATTAACATATATATTAATTCACAATGCATAGTTAAAAGAATAATATATAATAATGAATTGCCATTCATAAAACCATAAACATTGTATGTCTTAAACAATCATCTAATGACTTGTCTTAGGGCATATCCCAACAAATCTCCCACTTGCACTAAGACCACTCAGACATATACCTAATGCCTAGAGATCTAGTATGACGATCATGCTTCTGCTGTGACAGCGGCTTCGTCAATGGGTCAGATACATTATCATCTGTTGGTACTTTGCATATTTTAACATCTCCCCTTTCAACGATTTCTCGAATGAAATGGAAACGCCTAAGTATGTGCTTGGATCTTTGGTGAGATCTTGGTTCCTTAGCCAATGCGATCGCTCCATTGTTGTCACAATAGAGTTCTATCGGATCTTTAATGCTAGGCACCACTCCAAGTTCAGAAATGAACTTCCTCATCCAAACAGCTTCCTTTGCTGCATCCGAGGCAGCAATATACTCAGCTTCCGTTGTAGAATCGGCTACTGTTTCTTGCTTTGAACTCTTCCAGCTCACAGCACCCCCATTTAGGCAATACACATATCCAGATTGCGATCGAAAATCATCTTTGTCGGTTTGGAAGCTAGCATCAGTGTAACCCATTACATTGAGCTCTTCCTCACCTCCATAAATCAAGAATGTATCCTTAGTCCTTCTCAAGTACTTCAGGATATTCTTGACAGCAATCCAGTGACCTTCACCTGGATCAACTTGATATCTGCTCGTCATGCTCAAAGCATACGATACATCGGGACGAGTACATATCATGGCATACATGATAGATCCAATAGCTGACGCGTATGGAATCTTACTCATGCGTTGTCTCTCATCTGGTGTTGAAGGACACTGTTCCTTCGAGAGATAAATACCATGTGTCATAGGCACGAATCCTTTCTTGGATTCTTGCATGCTAAACCTTTTAAGCACCTTGTCTATGTACGTACTTTGACTTAGACCAAGAAGCCTTCTCGATCTATCTATATAGATCTTGATTCCTAATACATAGGTGGCTTCTCCTAAATCTTTCATCGAAAAGCAATTCCCTAGCCAAATCTTTACAGATTGCAAGGCAGGGATATCATTTCCAATAAGAAGTATGTCATCTACATACAACACTAGGAAAATGATTACGCTCCCACTGACCTTCTTGTAGACACAAGGTTCATCTTCATTTTTGATAAAACCAAACTCTTTGATTGCATCATCAAACGAAGATTCCAACTCCGAGAAGCTTGCTTCAATCCATAAATGGATCGTTGTAGCTTGCATATCTTTCTAGCATCCTTTGGATCGACAAAACCCTCGGGCTGTGTCATGTACACATCCTCGAGCAGATTTCCATTAAGGAAAGCTGTTTTGACATCCATCTGCCAGATTTCATAATCATGAAATGCAGCTATTGCAAGTAAGATCCTTATGGATTTAACCATGGCCACTGGTGAAAAGGTTTCATCATAGTCAATACCATGAATTTGTTTGAATCCTTTTGCAACCAGCCGACCTTTATAGGTTTGTACGTTACCATCCATATCGGTCTTTTTCTTGAAAATCCATTTGCACCCTATGGGTCGTACCCCTTCAGGTGGATCAACCAAAGTCCATACTTGGTTTGCATACATGGATTCCATCTCAGATTTCATGGCCTCTTGCCATTTCTCAGAATCATTGCCCATAATAGCTTGTTGATAAGATGACGGCTCATCCTCATCAATAAGTAGTAAGTCACCTTGTTGAGTCACAAGAAATCCATATCTCTGTGGCTCCCGGTGTACTCTTACAGACCTACGCTGGGCTTGTGTCTCTTGAGCAGGTACTTCTTCCACAACAGCTTGTGGTGCCTGCTCTGTTTCCATCTCAATCTCATGTTCAGTGTTTTCTTGTGGTTGAACTTCACTAAGTTCTATTTTTCTCCCACTGGTTTTTCTAGAAATAAATTCTCTTTCAAGAAATACACCAGTCCGAGCAACAACTACTTTGTTCTCGGTGGGATAATAGAAATAGTACCCTTTCGTTTCCTTAGGATACCCCACAAATAAACACTTATCAGATTTGGGTCCAAGTTTGTTAGTGGCGTGACGTCTAACGAAAGCCTCACAACCCCAAATCTTCATAAAAGACATACTAGGACGCTTCCCAGTCCATATCTCATATGGTGTCTTTTCCACTGATTTAGATGGAACACGGTTCAGTAAGAAAATCGCTGTTTCTAGAGCGTGTCCCCAAAACGATATCGGAAGATCTGCATGACTCATCATTGATCTAACCATGTCTAACAAGGTTCGATTTCTCCTCTCGGATACACCATTCCATTGTGGAGTATACGGAGGAGTGAGTTGTGGGACTATCCCACACTCCTTTAGATAGTCATGAAACTCTTGGCTTAAGTATTCACCTCCTCGATCTGATCGAAGGATTTTGATACTTTTGCCAAGTTGGTTTTGTACTTCATTCTTGAAATCTTTGAACTTTTCAAAGGTTTCATGTTTATGTTTCATTAGGTACACATACCCATATCTACTGAGGTCATCAGTAAATGTAACGAAGTATTGAAAACCACCTCTAGCTTGCGTACTTATTGGTCCACATACATCACTATGTATTAGTCTCAATAAAACATTTGCCCTTTCAACATGTCCCTTGAAAGGGGCTTTAGTCATCTTGCCCATTAAACAAGATTCGCATGTTTCATATGATTCAAAATCAAATGAATCTAATACTCCATCCTTATGAAGTTTAGATATGCGGTTCTCGTTTATGTGGCCCAAGCGACAGTGCCAGAGATAAGTCGGATTACAATCATTATTTTTAATCCTTTTAGTATTTATGTTATAGATAGGCATATCAAGATTTAATACATAAAGACCATTCACCATTTGTGCACTAGCATAAAACATATCATTTAAATAAATAGAACAACAATTGTCCTTTATTATAAATGAAAAACCATACTTGTCTAAACAAGAAATAGAAATAATGTTTTTAGTAATTGAAGGCACAAAATAACAGTCTTTTAAAATCAACGATAAACCAGAAGGTAAAGCTAAATGATAATCTCCTATAGCTAATGCAGCAACTCTTGCTCCATTTCCAACTCGGAGATCAACTTCACCTTTTGCCAATGTCCTACTCCTTTTGAGATCCTGCACATTTACACAAATGTGAGATCCACATCCAGTATCTAATACCCATGATGAAGAAGTAGATAAATTGACTTCTATAACAAAAATACCTGAAGCGGAAGTCACACTTCCTTTCTTTAGATCCTCCATATATACTTTGCAGTTTCTTTTCCAATGACCGGTCTCACCGCAATGGAAACAGTTCCCTTCTTTTGCTATCCCTCCCTTTGGCTTCAATGCAGAAGACTTTGGCTTAGATTTAGCAAAGACCTTCTTTGCTTTCTTGTTGCCTTTAGCTTTGGCCCTTCCTTTGCCTTTATTCACAATAAGGACATTTGTGGCCTTAGTCTTCTTAGTATTTGCTTCATATGTTCTCAACATACCAAGCAACTGTGGTAAAGTCTTTTCCATGTCAGTCATGTTGTAATTTACTACAAATTGACTGAAGCTCTCAGGCAACGATTGCAAGATTACATCGGTGGCCAACTCTTGGTCCAATGGAAAACCTAGCTTATCCAGATTCTCAATGTACCCAATCATCTTGAGCACATGAGTTCCAACTAAGCTTCCCTCTACCATCCTGCACTGGAATAACGCTTTAGAGACGTCATACCTCTCTTGTCTAGCTTGCTGTTGGTACAACTGCTTTAAGTGTTCGATCATATCGAACGCCTCCATTTCCTCATGTTGCTTCTGAAGCTCAGAGTTCATGGTGGCAAGCATGAGGCACCCAACATCAAGTGCGTCACTCTGATGCTTCTTGTAAGCATCTTTTTCAGTTCTAGTAGCCGTTAGGGGAGGTTCCTCAGCGGGTAAGGGTTCCTCTAGGACATATTGTTTCTTTTCTTGTTTGAGGACTATCCTCAAGTTCCTATGCCAGTCTAGGAAATTCGTCCCATTTAATTTGTCCTTCTCAAGGACTGATCGCAGTGATAAAGTGCTAGTAACGTTGTTAGTTGCCATGGATATCTACAATATAAATATGTAAAATAAGTTTATGATTTAAATCATTTAACATGGTCTTATATTAAATGATACTCCCACTATTTTGTTTGAAAAATATCAACCCTCGTTACTTTTAGTGGGCCAAGATCCATATTTCGCCTAATCTTGAGTTAGCTTTGGCTAATCGCCCAAGACTCGGTTATTTAGGTAGACAACACTTTGTCAATTACATCACATATAATTCTTGGATAGTTGGACGAACAACGCTTTGTTCAATTCATCAAATGAATTAAAATCCAACCCATGCCTCTAGGTTCCCAATCCTATTGAGATAACCTAGTTAAGTCGTACCCAATTAAAGTATAACGGATATCACTTTTATCCTTTCGCGCCTTACTAAGATTGCCACGGTGCTTTGCTTTGGCAAACCCACACATGTACAATCGAAGTTATTGACGAGTATTTTTATTTGGAAGGCATCTAAAACTTAATATTTTAGAGGGATTTATTGATCTCATGATTAATTTGATAATTTAAAATATGTCCACTACATATAGTTGTATACATATCTACATATATGTGTAATACTATTATCAAACTAAAACATAAGATAAATCATGCATCAACATACATAATTAAAACGTGACATGGTTATAGCCCCTACTAATGAGTTTCTCAAGCCAATGAGAAACTCCTATGAGTCAACCTAAGGTAACTTCATAAGCTCCTTCCTTTGGCTCCAATTTGTGAAAGGCCTCCTCATCCCGGCACGATGCTCCATCTTCATTGATCACCATCAATAAAATAAACTATACTATTTACAAGATATAGAATTCCTCGATTCACATTCGAGGGGAACATAGGGGAGGGATTACATTTAGAATAAAATAGAGAAAGGCACGACTCGCAGGTCGTATTATAAATTACAATCATTCAAAAATCCTATCTAATAGGTCAAAGGGCTATAACCACGCACCATGCTCAAACAACACATAAAGCATGCATTAACATTTAATTAATTAAATTCTAAACATTTTAAATTTAATTTTAATTAAAACTGTAATATAATTTTTGAAAAATTATCGTACGCTCGGGACATCACATGCCACGAACTAAAGCGACTAAAACACGAACCACCATGGTTCGAACCAAAACCCACGGCTGGACCAATAGTGGGCCTAGGGTTTGAAACCCTAGCCCATGGCCGAGCCATGGTCCATGCGGCGGCTTGGGTGCGGCGCTGCTAGGGTTCCAAACCCTAACCGCCTTGCACCATGTTGATTCTATCGAGCCAACTTGCACCTTTTCAATACTTTATCGAGCCAATAGAGTTCAAAACCCTAGATAGTGCGACGGCTTGACCCATGCTCGAGCCAGGGTCCGAACCCTAGCCCTTAAGCGGCGGCCGAGAGGCTTATGTGACTAGGGTTCAAAACCCTAGCCTATTGGAAGCGGCGGCCGAGCCATGGTGACTAGGGTTCGAAACCCTAGCACCTAGGTGGCGTCGGCCGTGAGCCATACTTGAGCTAATGTTCCGGTTTTTGATCACGAATTATCATATATTTCGATCCGTCAATTATATCATATATATTATCATACGATGATTTTCACAAAATCGATTTTTCCATATCATATATGAAAATACAGTTTTAAATAGCATGCAATATAAATTCTAACATGATTAAACTATTTAACCACATAAATCCGATATGAGCCTTGTACACGGCTCTGATACCACTGTAAGTAACCCCATGAGCATACAACGCAGCGGAATAAAATTTTGGGATTACAAACCAGCGATCTATACATAGGGATTCATATCGGATTAGAGAATTACAAGTGTCTTACCCTTGTAGCGCGTTTGAAGCAGAATCCACGGAGCTGCACCACGTCCTACGCCTTCTCCGAGTCACTAAGCAAAACTCGATTGGTTTTGCCTCAACGGTATCCACACGATCAAATCGAATGAAGGGACGATTTAATAACAAGTTGCTAGACAAGTTATTAAACCGGAACAAGAAAGAACACTCGATTCTAAATCGAATGGCTCGCTCAAAACTCAAAATTTCTCTTCGGCTATGAAGAGAGGCCGAGAGCACCTTTGGTTATTGAGGCCGTGTGCTTCTTTTGTTTTTAGGTTAGTATGATATTAAAATTGTCTTACAATTAATCACCTTGCAATCATATTAAATATGATTAATTAAAGGCTTTCTTAAAGCTTCATGGGCTTAAGCCCATGATTTAATTAATCCTTATGATTATTAATTAAGACTCCTCTTAATTATTTAATTCATCCCATGAATTTAATTTCCCTTCTCGATTTAATCTTTTGTGCGACCCGATAGGATCTCGTAATGTTGGCAGTGACATAAAATCTCATTTTATGTCGCAAGCATCGAGCGGTATCTAGCAACACATCGATGCTACCCAAATTACAAGAATGTCAATGACTCGACATAACCTTTAGAACTTGTGATAATATTAATCATGTAACTTAATCCCTTTGTCCTTTGTGTTTAGATTGAACACGAGTCATGGAATAGTCATACTCGTATATTCAATCTTCATTTCTTGATCCCCAAGTAGAACTAGAATAAACGAATAAGCTCGATATCTCATATCGACTCATTCGAGCATGGCCATGCATTTTAGTTCTCACTTGATCAAGGGCCAAACACATCTCCTGTTATATAGGAGGGACAAATCCTATCTCGATCAGTCAACATCCCTCTACATAATTCGTAGTGTATCCAATAGTCGCCTTTATAGATTACCCTGTTACGGGTAACGTTTGACGATATCAAGATACATAACTCCTTATGTTGGGATCTCTGATGATCACAAGTCGTAAGGATTGTATACATTATTATCACTATGAGAATTGCATATGACGATCATATAACTATCCATGTTGCATTCTCATGGTGGGTCTGTCCAGTACATCGTTCTCTAACATGTACCCATATGTTGATTTGATATCTCATATCAATGAACAATTCATCGATCAACATATACTAGTCTCTACGTATTATCATTATCCCTATTCATGATAATACTTGACTAGGGACATCTTTAAGAATAATACAATATTATTCTAAGGACATTAACATATATATTAATTCACAATGCACAGTTAAAAGAATAATATATAATAATGAATTGCCATTCATAAAACCATAAACATTGTATGTCTTAAACAATCATCTAATGACTTATCTTAGGGCATATCCCAACAGCTTCACATTTAGCGGAAACAAACCAAATAGCGGCAAGCATTAAAATCATCAAGGGATGACCACGACTCATGGGATGTGCACCAATAACCATCATATGCATATACAATCATGATGCATAATTCAACATGTATTTGCATCCACAATGCATAATCACATATATACTCGCATCCACAATGCATAAACAATGAGTATATTAGATACATGTACCGTTGGGTGCCCGGACGTCCTCTACGTACCTTTCCAAAATGTAGGATGTGGTAGGACTTCAATTCCTTGGCTGTGTCGCCACCTGTGATGGTTCTACACATTCACACAATTCAATATTAGAACCCACTAATAGTCCGATACCAAAAATCCTACAATAAAAACCAAAAACACCAAATTTGGTGTCTCGCGATCGATCGCCATATAGCCCTGATCGATCGCGAGACTACACTGCCTCGCCCAACAAAATTTTACAATTCGCGATCGATCGCCGAGTTTGCGCCGATCGATCGCGACCTCGCCGATCGATCGTGCCAAACTCGCGATCGATCGCTGAAGGCTACTGCCTTCAGCCCTGCAACTCGCGATCGATCGCTGAAGGCGCCGATCGATCGCCGAGTCTTGCACACCCGATTTTCGGGCACTATTCATCCTTCTTCTTCCTCAACTCAAACAAACTCATATATTAAAACACCAACCATACCAAATCACTACAAATCTTCAATAAACATCCTCATACAACCATAAATCTAACACTCACCCAAAAATAACACCAACTCAAACGAACCCATTTCAAAACCCTTCAAAACCATTTCAAACTCAAATAAAACACTACAAAATCAACAATGAGGTATCCATACCTCTTGGGGACTTCAAATCTCCCAATAAACTCCACAAATCAAGGTTTTTGGAAGGATTCCTTTCCACCCTTAAGCACAAAAACGAAAATGGAAAAAGGAAGGGTTTGAGGTGTTATTTGGGAAAGTTAAAAAGTAAGAGTGAAGGTATGGTGGGGAGGGTTGGGGTATAAAGTTGGTTATTTAAAATAAAATGCATCCCACAATACCATGGCGTATAAAACACCCCAATATGATATTTTTTTTAAAAACATTAATCCAAGATGCATCAAAATACCAATTAAACTCATGATTTCCAATTAATTGCTAACCATGGCAAATAAATCATGCTAATAACATTTTTTCCCAACATGCACAACATGCACCCTGAAATGCTCTCCCGGGTCACTCCTACCATGTGACTAAGCATTTCCATAAGATAAATAATTCCAGCACATAATTAATTACCTCCATAATTAATCATATAAACACAATTAATGCCCAAATTACAATTAATTATTTCGGGGATATCACATAGCCACGACACACGCTTCCCGAGTAACACACTCTTCACGAGTCTTCTTGGTCTTAAGGGCTCCAAGGATAGCCACACACAAACTCTTCCCGAGTTATCCACACTCTTCACGAGTCTTCTTGGCCTTAAGGGCTCCAAGGATAGCCACACCCTTGAACCAACTTGACTTGTTGATGTCTTATACAATTTCCAACGTGCGTCGGTGTTGGAAGACCTTACAATAAATCAATAACACATTCACGGTATAACAACATGAAGAATCAAAAGCTCTCACACAAGAAATAAACTACAAACTCCAATACAACACAAATGTATGAAGTTTGCAATGCTAGAATGAATTGTGATTGAACACAACTTTTTTGTAGTTTATACTCTTGTTTATTGTCTTCAAATTGATCCAAAACATCCATATTTATAGTGTAGAAGGCCCCCAAGGCTCCTGCTAGTCGTTGATACACTTAAGGCATGAATCACTCCTGCATCGCCTCAACCATCGCCTCGGGCGATCTCCATCGCCGTGCTCCAACGGTCACGAAATTACACAGATCGCCTCAGGCGATGTTTGGATCGCCTCAGGAGATCACCACCAAAAAAAAATGTCGTAGCTAAAATTCTGGATCACCTCAACGAACTCTCCATCGCCTCAAACGAACCATGCATCGCCTCAGGCGATCTAGCCATCGCCTCAGGCGATCTCTCCATGCGCGCGGTTCTCGGTGTCGCTTCAGTCGATGAGCGTGGCGATGTCTCCCTTGGCTGCCATCGCCTGGGGTGATGATCACCATCGCCTGGGGCGATCCGCCCATGTCCTTGCATATTTGATTTCCTTCAAACAATCCACTTTTCAACCATCTAAACATGTACACTAAGTAGACACATTAGTATAACAAATGCAAGTTTTTTTTATCATAAAAACTCATAAATAATTCGGAGATAAATTAAGAATTAAACTCAACAATGTGTTTAGTGCTCAACAAATAGCTATCGAGATTAAGCACATACTTCCATTTCGCAAGTCCACGATAATCGATTAGCATTCTCCATGTAATCAGCACTGGCTTCTCGTAAACATCTTTTTCCTTATCAGAAAGAGGGAGAACTCGTCTTCCATCATTACCATTACTCTAGATACTCTCATCTAGAAGAGTTCATATTGTAGTATTTATTCATAGTTTGGACACATAAACTGGAACTGAATTACGACAGTCCCCATATCCAAGTCCTCATTCAAACTAATTCTAATTGTTTCTCGCAACAACTACACTCTATTCTTCAATTGAAATATCACTAGTTTCAATATCCTCAAGTTCTAAATTATCATCTCGACGTGCACAGGTATTGACGTAAACTCATACGTATTACCCTGGTCTTTCGGACTCAAATTCCCGATGCCAATCGACAAAAAGAGTTTTAAATAGTTCTAGTGTCATCCAACTAACCACAAGAATTAAGTCACAAAGTGATAAATAAAAGTCTCAATAATTATCACTAAGTTATAATTCAATTAACAGTTTACAGTGACAGGTACGATAGATAGCTATTGAAGTCTATATCACTGCTACTTGTCTAAACACTAACTGTTCATCATAAAATAAAAACAGCATATATAAATCTCAAGTCATAGATGTTCTCATCACTTACTCTACATCATCATCCGATCATCAAATGTCAGTGCTAACAGATAAAATTCTCTAGATTATATGCAACTCAGCATATTAAAATACTCAGAGATATGACATAAAACTATCCCTACTTAGTAATCCATTACATGTCTAACATATCATTATCTAACATGTAATCATAGCAGTCAAGAGCATATAAAAATAGGTAGTCAATTACAAGCACAAACAATTTTATTTGTGACTAGACTCAGTGTCCTAACTCTAGTTCGAGCATATCCCAAATTATGCTCTGATACCAAATGTGAGGGCCCGATTCTAATGTGGTGTTTAATTAATACATAATGATTAATTTGCGTAAACAGCGGAAGAATACTTTCAAATTCTTGTCAAATGGCCCTAAAAGTTTTGCTTTTAGGTGATACATATATAATGATACCAAAATATATACGTATTACATTCGTAGGCAATACATCATTCATTAATCAACAAAACACTTAAAGTCTTTGAAAATGATATAGTCAAATACAACATACATGGGGCATACCCCGGTAAATTTATTTTCTTAAAAATAGAGTAATACTACTGGGAAAAGAAAACAATGCATAAACCTGAGCTCGCTTATCTCGGAGCTCGATTATTTCTAGATGCATCGTCGTAAGCATCAGAACCTCGTCCTCCTGTAAACCCTATCATGCCCGAACAAGAAAAGACATGACAACACCACAACAAAGGGGGTCAGTACCCCAGTACGAGAAATAAATAAATCATGTCAAGAATGACAAAGTATCATGCATTTCATAACATGTATGAATGCGCTGTTTGAATGGGTACAATGAATCGAATCTCAAGATACCAAATATCGCAGTCCAAAGGAAGGTATCATCAATCAATATCAAGCTCGAGCAGAGGGTGACAACACACACACTTTGCGCTAGGAGAATCATCTTGTGTTGTGCTCATCATCCCTCGTGTCTAGGTCCGGTAGCAATGCGCGTGACTACGATTACTACCTAAACAGTATGTCATCGACGTGCCGTCGTCCCCGACACTCAGAGTAAGTCAACTCAATCATCACCAAGGATATCAAAGAAGTGGATAGATCAATATGATATGCCCATGAATCATTTGTGCATCATATGACATATGCAACTCAATATGTCATGCAATCTCATGTGAAAGTCAATACATATCATGTAGTACAATGTATCTCAACATGTCATATAATCACATAAGAATCACATAGTGACAATTAAATCATATAAATCAATTAATGGCATGTAAAATTATACAATAGCATCATTACACATCTTTGTCAGACGTCATGATAAAACTCATTTCTACGTACCTGGGACCAACGCTACATCTACCGAGTACTCCTCGAATAAACCCCGAGATCTGTTAACCTTGTCATTTACACCTCAATTATATCATCAAAGTGTCCAATTATTTCCAATATCAATTATAATCCAAACATTAACCCTTGGAAATTTCTTAAAATTTCAGCTTACATGCTGATAGTAATTGGCTCATAAATTTTCCAATACTTAACCAAATTACATGGGTCCAATTTAGCTAGAATCTAACTCAAAATATGACATTTCATATGTTTAACACTTCCCCAAATTAGATTATTTACCTAAGGTAAATTGGGTCTAAACACCACTTAAGCAAAAGAGGGGAATTTCTAAGTTCCAAAGTGAGCACTTTTCGTAACAACTTCATAACTAATTCATACGATATCCAAATGACCTGACAGTCGGAGATTTAGATAAACTCAAAATTCTACAATACATATTTTATGAGCTTTAAGTAAATTAGTTCATCTTGAGGTACATTCTTTGAAAAACGTTACAGCCTAAAAACTCGTAAATACCCTGTTTCCAGATTGCATAGTTGTTGGTACAATTAGCATAACGTTTTCACATGAACTCCAAATTGAGTGAGTTCAATTCCAAATACAAGATAACACTGAATGCTACAACTCTTATTAGAGCCTAAAACTTCAAATTCGTAGCCATTTATTCCCAGAAAATCGAAGAACACGAAACATAAAAACTCGCATGCACTGAAATTTCAGATTGTTCACATTGTGGTAAAACAACCATAACGTTTTCATATTAAATCCAAATTAGTTGATGTTGGTGGCCAATTAAAGCTAACACAAAATAATACAACTTTTATTAGTGAAGTCATCTTCAAATTCGAAGTTAACCATTCGTAAAACTCAAAATACCAGACTATATGTGAGACCCCGTTATCACATCGAGACATTAAGGTGCAATTTAGAGAACTAAACATTCATGTGAATAAATCAGAGTAACATGCCGTGTTGATTTATCTGAGCTTTAGAGATTACAGTACCAAAATGTTTCAAAAGGAAGACACAATTCCTACAAAGGTACTACATTATAGTCTTACTCTATTCAGAAGAAGCTATACAAAATTTTCTCTAACATGCTAATCCTGTAGCACTCCTTACAGCTCAGCATATCAACCCGACCCTGGTTCTCGTCAAAAAGCACCTACAAAGACAACCCCCAACACATGAGCATAACACAATTCATATTCAACATAATATGAAAGTAAGGCATAAATGCAAATCTTAAACACAAGCCCTTCCTGTATTTTCAGCATTTATAACGCCCATTGGTTGTCCCTGTACCATAATTCATAATAAAAACACATTATAAGAATATATGGTTTCATAAATAAATGTCATGACATCCTTCCTCCTTAAATCCTTATTTCAATCCTGAGCCCTTATCATTAGTACATTTTAATGCTTCTTGCTACTCCATGTAAGCGGAATTCTTCCTCCCTTCCAATGGACCTTAGCGTAAGCGATTAAAATCCTTACTAAGATAACCTTGACTCGTGAAATACACCTCTTATATTTCACAACATACATATGCAAAAACAATGCATAATAACATGTATCATAACCTTAATGCACCACATTGCATTCATCATGCGTCAAAAACACAAACATAAAGCACATGTTACCGTTGGGGGATGCCCGTACGTCGCTTACGTACCTTTCCAAAAGATAGAGGAGTCAATCGACTTTATCTCCTCGGTTGTGCTGGCACCTGGGATGGTTCTACATAGCCACACAACACAATATTAGGCACCTCATAATAATCCGGAAGCAAAACCAAATTAAAAACCAAATTAATCCTACAATATCATCTCGCGATCGATCGCCCATGAGCCCCGATCGATCGCGAGATGCTACTGCCTCGCATACCATAAAAAAAACATTCAGCGATCGATCGCCCCAATATTGGCGATCGATCGCCAAAACCTACTGGAACGTCGCGATCGATCGCGCCTCCTTGGCGATCGATCGCCAACCTTGTTCCTTTGGCGATTTTCCAGAATTGCTTAACACCGATATTCATACCCTTAAATCTAAAATGTAAGACATAATACATGCCAATACCAACATGCTAGCAGTTGCACTACACTACCCTGAGTGTATTCAATTCAAATTTACACCCTAAGCATAAGCCTACAAGCATAAACGTCGATCATTTAAACAAGTACTGGATCAACTTTTCTGGAAACAGGGTAACATATTCATTTCCAGATTTCTTGAGCACCTCACTTCATGCTATTAAACCTATCACATATAGCATAAAGAAAGCTCGAACAAACATGCCATGGGATTTACAAAACTACCATGCATATCTTCACATCAAAGTTTTACCAAAACCTAAGCTTGACGTGTATGATAATACCTTCATAAAAACACTCCCCACACATATATTTCCAGAAAACAGGGCACTTGAACCTTGCCCAGAATTTTCGAACACTACCTTTCACATGATTAAATCCTTCACATAATACATGCAACATGCTCAAAGAAATATACTGGTACCTTCAAAAAGCTACCATACACAAAAGCACATCAAAGGTTCAACCAAAACCTAAGTTAGCATGCATCAAATATTCATGGTAAAACCCTTCCTAACATGAAAAACAGAGCACTTCCCTGCTCGGATGTTCGAGGAACCCTTTTCTCTACTACAAATCTAGCACATAAAGCATGCAAGTTTCTTAACTAAACATGCTAAGGGCTTCACAAACATCTCATAAAGGTACTCATAACAATATAACATCATACCCTAAACTAGCATGCCAAATCTGCTACAAAGAACAAGCATGCCAGGAAACTGAAAACTGGGAAGAAAATGTGACTCCTCACCACTTTTGCCCTTCGATTTTCTATATGAAAAGAAGAATGAAACCCGATCACTTTTCTCCTGGAACTCGACCAAGTTGCAGAGAAATGAAGGGAAAAAGAAGGAAGCTTTTTGGAAGAGGCAAGATGAAAATATCTTCAAGTAAAGTTGCTTGCTTAGTCATCTGCTTTCCCAGAAAAACAGGGGAGGGGCGTGGGTTAAGTCAAGTGGGGGTGGGGTGGTTGCATGTAGGGTGGTTTTGGGGTGTTTAATTGTGTCCCGGTATTTCATACGATGTATAAAAATATCTTTCCTTGATATTTTATTATTTTACCACATCATCACAACAATTAAAAACACCTAACATGCTCCATAAACCACATCCTCAAAATAAATAAATCACTCCCACATAAAATACGCCTTTAGCACATTGGCTCACAATTAACAACCTTTAATTGTATGATTACCCACATAATCATTTCGGGGATATCACAATACTCCCCTACTTATAAGATTTCGTCCCCGAAATCAAACATGTTGTTAACAAGATATAAAACAATATATAAACGCATACCAGAAAACAACTCTGGATAGTGATGCACCATGTGTCGCTCTGTCTCCCACGTGGCCTCCTCGACACCCCTACGATCCCACTGAACCTTGATCATAGGAATAACCTTGTTCCGAAGTCTGCGATCTGCCCTGTCTAAAATCCTGATAGGCCGCTCCACATAAGAAACATCGGACTCAATCTGCACCTCTGAAGGCTGTAACACATGTGAAGGATCCGGCTCATACTTCCTCAGCATAGACACATGAAATACGTCGTGTATACCCGACAGAGAAGGCGGTAAAGCCAAACGGTACGCCAAAGTACCCACACGCTGTAAGATCTCATACGGCCCTACATACCTCGGGGATAACTTTCCTCGCATCCCAAACCGTACTACGCCTCTGAAAGGTGAGATCTTCAGAAAAACTCTGTCGCCTAACTGAAACTCCAACGGCCTACGCCGCTGATTGGCATATGCTGCCTGCCTGTCCTGAGCTGCCTTCATCTTTCCTTTGATAATCTTAACTTTCTCTTCCATTTCCTGAACCAACTCTGGTCCTCCAACCGACTTACGGTCCACGTCATCCCAACACAAGGGTGACCTACAACGCCTACCATAGAGGGCCTCGAAAGGAGCCATCTGTATACTTGCCTGGTAGCTGTTGTTGTAAGAGAACTCCACTAAGGCTATCGAGTCCTGCCATGATATGTTGAACTCTAGCACACAAGCTCTCAACATATCCTCGAGCGTCTGTATCGTACGCTCGGTCTGTCCGTCCGTCTGAGGGTGATAGGATGTGCTCAGCCTCAACTCTGTACCTAGAGCTGTCTGCAGACCCCCCCAGAAGTGAGATGTGAACCGCGGATCTTGATCGGACACTATCGAAACAGGGATCCCGTGCAGTCTCACCACATCTCTGACATATAACTGTGCCATCCTCAAGTGCGTATATGTCATACAATAGGGAATGAAGTGAGCCACCTTAGTCAATCTGTCCACGACTACCCAGATGGCATCGAAACCCGAAACAGTCCTCGGTAAGTGGGTCACGAAATCCATAGACACGTGCTGCCACTTCCACTCGGGTATCTCCAAACTCCTTAGTTCACCTCCAGGTCTCTGCCTCTCAGCCTTCACCTGCTGACAAATCAAACAGCGCTTGACAAATGAGGTGACATCTTGTTTCATACGCCTCCACCAGAACTGGTTGCGTAAATCCTTATACATCTTCTTCCCTCCTGGGTGGACACTCATCCTACTGCAATGAGCTCGCTGTAACAAACCCTGACGCAACTCAGGTGCATCTGGAACCACCCATCTGTCGCCAAGTCTCAGAGAACCGTCCTCAGCCACTCTGAATCTCGACGGCTGACCTGAATGAACCACTAATATCCATCTCTGAACCTCTGCATCGGTCCCCTGAGCCTTCCTGATGTGATCATAGATAACAGGCTCAGCTAGCAAGGTCAAAACCTGTACTGGTGAAGAGGATACATCATAATCAAAACCCAAATGGCAGTAGGAGCCAAACATAGCTGATAGAGACATAGCATCCTCTGCTGTGCTCCTCACCTTCCGACTCAAAGCGTCGGCTGTCAAATTTGCCTTCCCCGGGTGATATTTGATTTCACAGCCGTAGTCCTTCAGCAAGTCCATCCATCTCCTCTGCCTCATTTTAACTCAGCCTGTGTAAACAAGAACTTCAGGCTCTTGTGATCAGTGAAGATGGTGAATGAGGTACCATATAAGTAGTGTCGCCATATCTTCAAGGCGAACACTATAGCTGCCAACTACAGATCATGGACTGGATACTTCGTCTCATGTGGCTTCAACTGTCTCGAAGCGTAAGCCACTACATGTCTGTCCTGCATCAGTACGCACCCTAATCCCTGTAGAGATGCATCGTTATAAAGAACAAATCCTTTGTTCTCCTTGGGTATCACTAGAACGGGTGCAGTAGTCAGTTTGTGTTTCAATTCCCTGAAACTCTGCTCACAAGCATCTGACCAACAAAAAGAGACTCCCTTCTGAGTCAGCTGAGTAAGTGGCTTGGCGATCTTTGAGAAACCCTCGACGAAACGTCGATAATAGCCAGCCAGACCAAGAAAACTTCGAATCTCACTGACTGAAGTAGGGGTAGACCAATCCATAACTGCCTCTATCTTCCTCGGGTCTACTGATATCCCCTCTCGTGATATGATATGGCCCAAGAATGCTACACTGTTTAGCCAAAACTCACACTTGCTGAGTTTGGCGTACAACTGATGATCTCTGAGGATCTGGAGCACTATCCTCAGGTGATCGGCATGATCCTCCTCATTCCTTGAATAGACCAGGATGTCATCAATGAACACGATCACAAACTGATCGAGGTACTCCTGAAATACTCTGTTCATCAGGCTCATAAAGACTGCAGGTGCATTTGTCACACCGAACGGCATCACCAAGAACTCATAGTGCCCATACCGAGTTCTAAAAGCCGTCTTTTGGACATCACCAGCTCTAACCCGTACCTGGTGATAGCCTGACCTCAAATCTATCTTGGAGTACACCTTTGTACCCTGAAGCTGGTCGAACAGATCATCAATCCTCGGAAGCGGATATCTGTTCTTCACTGTAGCCTTGTTCAGTTGCCTGTAGTCAATGCACAGACGCATTGATCCATCCTTCTTTTTCACGAACAAGACCGGCGCACCCCAAGGCGATACACTAGGACGGATGTATCCCTTGTCGAGGAGCTCCTGTAACTGTACCTTCAGTTCCCTTAGCTCTGCCGGTGCCATCCTGTATGGGGCACGAGAAATGGCTGATGTCCCTGGCAGCAGCTCAATAGCAAACTCAACATCCCTGACAGGCGGAAATCCGGGAATCTCATCTGGAAACACATCAACAAACTCCGCCACGACTGGAATGTCCTCGGCTCTCTCTTCCTTCTCCTCTGAAGTATCCATGGCATAAATAAGGTACCCAGTGTGGCCGCGTTCCAATAACCGCGACATCTTAACCGCCGAGATTACTGGTATCTTTGGACGAGAGCCGTCCCCATAAAAAGTCCACTGGAACCCCTGATCAGACAGAAAACGAACCATCCTCTTTTGGCAATCTACCATAGCTCGGTATCTGCTCAACACGTCAATGCCGATAATGCAGTCAAAGTCTGCCATCTCTAACTGAATCAAATCGGCCCTCAGATCATTGCCCTCAAAATAAATGAGGCAATCAGATAACAGCCGATCCGCAATCACATGCTTTCCCGTGGGTGTCGAGACCATGAGAGGCGTGGGTAACAGAGACGAGCACAAGCGGTGTCCTTCCACAAAAGCAGTAGATACAAAGGAATGGGAAGCACCTGTATCTATCAATATAAGTGCAGGGTACGTAAGTAAATGGCACGTACCAGCAATGACTTCCTCTGGGGCTGCCTCAGCCAGCTCCCTAGTCAGTGCGTACACCTTTCCCTGCGGCGGTCCTGCCGTCTGACCTCCCTGTGGTCGTGGTGCAAACTGTTGTCTCTGTGGTGCCCTCCCAGCATCAAACCTTGGCCTATTCGGCCTTGCGTCTGTCTGACCTGCCCGGTTTGGGCAACCTCGAGCCATGTGGCCCATCTTGCCACAAATATAGCAACCTAGACAGTCACGTAACAAGTGCCATCCTCCATAGTTGGTACACCTGGTCCCCCTGCCTTGCTCCCCTGTGTGGGTCCCCGGTTGTTCTGCTTCTGTCCCTGAGGCTTCTTCCCACTAAATTTGGAAGATGATGAGGCCCCACGAGCCTTGAACTGATCCCCTCGTGGCCTCAGACTATCAGCAACAGGCCTCTGTGGTGGTACTGAAGGGGGTACAACATCCTTGTACGCGTCCACGGCAATCTCCGCCAACTCTGCCCGTGTCAGGGTGTCATCAAATGAGCTGGGGTTGTTGGAGATAACCCGATCAAACAGCTCTGGCCTCAGACCCTTCAGGAAGTTCCTCATCTTGGCATGGCTGCTGACAACAATATGTGGTACATACCTCAGCAGTGAGGAATACTGCATAGCGTAGTCTGCCACTGACATGCTACCCTGCTTCAAACTGTTGAACTCATCCTCCTTTAATTGTCTGGCAGCTGCAGAGAAATACCGGTTAAGGAACCGGGTCCGGAATACAGTCCAGTCAACTGCCATACCTAGAGCTCTCAGCTCTATCACGGTGGTCTTCCACCACATAGCAGGCTTCTTAGCCATCTGAAACTCGGCTAACCTGAGCCATGCCGTGCGTGCACAGGGCGCAGTCACAAGTATCTGCTCTATACGTTCCAACCACTCCTCAGCTACTTCACCAGACTCAATTCCCTCAAACATGGGCGGATGGAAACTCAGAAACTGCTTCAAACTGAGCTCCCCTGGCAGTAACATCTGTACGCTGGGCTCCACGCCCATAGCAGGTGGTGGTAAAGGATTCAGCTGAGCGATACTGGCATTCCTACTGTCCATATCTCCTACCTCCTCATTGGGGTTCCCCGGGTTAATCTCAGCCATGCTGTAACACAAAAGTTAACAACAATACAAAAAGCAGTTCATAATATAAGCCGTTAGATAACAAGAGTAAAATATTCAAAAGCATGTTAGTATAACACTTATACAACAATATGCATCACATGCATAACATGCCCAACAATGAATACCTAGCCAACTTGTCTCTAAAGGCTACCCTTCACTCTTCCCTGGTTATCTAACCACTGCTCTGATACCACTAAATGTGAGACCCCGTTATCACATCGAGACATTAAGGTGCAATTTAGAGAACTAAACATTCATGTGAATAAATCAGAGTAACATGCCGTGTTGATTTATCTGAGCTTTAGAGATTACAGTACCAAAATGTTTCAAAAGGAAGACACAATTCCTACAAAGGTACTACATTATAGTCTTACTCTATTCAGAAGAAGCTATACAAAATTTTCTCTAACATGCTAATCCTGTAGCACTCCTTACAGCTCAGCATATCAACCCGACCCTGGTTCTCGTCAAAAAGAACCTACAAAGACAACCCCCAACACATGAGCATAACACAATTCATATTCAACATAATATGAAAGTAAGGCATAAATGCAAATCTTAAACACAAGCCCTTCTGTATTTTCAGCATTTATAACGCCCATTGGTTGTCCCCTGTACCATAATTCATAATAAAAACACATTATAAGAATATATGGTTTCATAAATAAATGTCATGACATCCTTCCTCCTTAAATCCTTATTTCAATCCTGAGCCCTTATCATTAGTACATTTTAATGCTTCTTGCTACTCCATGTAAGCGGAATTCTTCCTCGCTTCCAATGGACCTTAGCGTAAGCGATTAAAATCCTTACTAAGATAACCTTGACTCGTGAAATACACCTCTTATATTTCACAACATACATATGCAAAAACAATGCATAATAACATGTATCATAACCTTAATGCACCACATTGCATTCATCATGCGTCAAAAAGACAAACATAAAGCACATGTTACCGTTGGGATGCCCGTACGTCGCTTACGTACCTTTCCAAAAGATAGAGGAGTCAATCGACTTTATCTCCTCGGTTGTGCTGGCACCTGGGATGGTTCTACATAGCCACACAACACAATATTAGGCACCTCATAATAATCCGGAAGCAAAACCAAATTAAAAACCAAATTAATCCTACAATATCATCTCGCGATCGATCGCCCATGAGCCCCGATCGATCGCGAGATGCTACTGCCTCGCATACCAAAAAAAAACATTCAGCGATCGATCGTCCCAATATTGGTGATCGATCGCCAAAACCTACTGGAACGTCGCGATCGATCGCGCCTCCTTGGCGATCGATCGCCAACCTTGTTCCTTTGGCGATTTTCCAGAATTGCTTAACACCGATATTCATACCCTTAAATCTAACATGTAAGACATAATACATGCCAATACCAACATGCTAGCAGTTGCACTACACTACCCTGATTGTATTCAATTCAAATTTACACCCTAAGCATAAGCCTACAAGCATAAACGTCGATCATTTAAACAAGTACTGGATCAACTTTTCTGGAAACAGGGTAACATATTCATTTCCAGATTTCTTGAGCACCTCACTTCATGCTATTAAACCTATCACATATAGCATAAAGAAAGCTCGAACAAACATGCCATGGGCTTTACAAAACTACCATGCATATCTTCACATCAAAGTTTTACCAAAACCTAAGCTTGACGTGTATGATAATACCTTCATAAAAACACTCCCCACACATATATTTCCAGAAAACAGGGCACTTGAACCTTGCCCAGAATTTTCGAACACTACCTTTCACATGATTAAATCCTTCACATAATACATGCAACATGCTCAAAGAAATATACTGGTACCTTCAAAAAGCTACCATACACAAAAGCACATCAAAGGTTCAACCAAAACCTAAGTTAGCATGCATCAAATATTCATGGTAAAACCCTTCCTAACATGAAAAACAGAGCACTTCCCTGCTCGGATGTTCGAGGAACCCTTTTCTCTACTACAAATCTAGCACATAAAGCATGCAAGTTTCTTAACTAAACATGCTAAGGGCTTCACAAACATCTCATAAAGGTACTCATAACAATATAACATCATACCCTAAACTAGCATGCCAAATCTGCTACAAAGAACAAGCATGCCAGGAAACTGAAAACTGGGAAGAAAATGTGACTCCTCACCACTTTTGCCCTTCGATTTTCTATATGAAAAGAAGAATGAAACCCGATCACTTTTCTCCTGGAACTCGACCAAGTTGCAGAGAAATGAAGGGAAAAAGAAGGAAGCTTTTTGGAAGAGGCAAGATGAAAATATCTTCAAGTAAAGTTGCTTGCTTAGTCATCTGCTTTCCCAGAAAAACAGGGGAGGGGCGTGGGTTAAGTCAAGTGGGGGTGGGGTGGTTGCATGTAGGGTGGTTTTGGGGTGTTTAATTGTGTCCCGGTATTTCATACGATGTATAAAAATATCTTTCCTTGATATTTTATTATTTTACCACATCATCACAACAATTAAAAACACCTAACATGCTCCATAAACCACATCCTCAAAAAAAATAAATCACTCCCACATAAAATACGCCTGTAGCACATAGGCTCACAATTAACAACCTTTAATTGTATGATTACCCACATAATCATTTCGGGGATATCACACTATATGCACTGCCTACTAGCTGAAACAGATTTGACATCAACTTTTCTCTACATTTCTCATTTCAAGGCATCAAAATTCGACCCTTAATCC
Organism: Haberlea rhodopensis; assembly: GCA_907163345.1. Classification (NCBI taxonomy): domain Eukaryota; kingdom Viridiplantae; phylum Streptophyta; class Magnoliopsida; order Lamiales; family Gesneriaceae; genus Haberlea; species Haberlea rhodopensis. Next base: position 314,791 of record CAJQUN010000151.1, on the reverse strand, counting down.
TACATCCATCTTGATAAAACTCAAAAATGATATTATACCTTCAATTATCTTCAAGATTTGAAGCACAAACCATCAACCTAGCTCAAACCAAGCTTTCCAAGAGCTTTCACCTCCACAAACACCTCTAATTCCAAAATTTATTGAGGGTTCTTATTCCTCTCCTCAATACCTGTGAAAATCTATATTTGCATGCAACATGTATCCACAAATTCACAAGAATTTGGGAGCTAAAAAAGTTGAAATTTTTGAAATTTGGGTAGAGAGAAGGAAGAGAAAATTGTTTGAGTGGAATGAGAGAGAGAAGTTATGACTAAAGAATGATGGCTGAATATTCAAGTCTTGGTGATTGATTTTTTAATCAATTGATGTAATGTGGAATCCATGTGTCAATACATCACTATCTTGCAAGATTAATGGTTCAAAATCATGTATTAAACATGAGTTAATTAATTAGTGGCATGTGTTCTTCAAGTGCCATGTGATAATCCACGTGCACAAGCACTAAAAAATATGTTCCACTAGTTACTTGACTCGTCGTAGTCCGGAACACCTTAATTCAAAGTCTATACTTTTAATCACCCTGGTTTGCTTAAACATCGTTAATTCTGATTAATCAGTAACATGGCCTTACAAATATTATTATTTTACTTCTCAAAAAAAAAAAGTGCCATGTGACCATGTCATTTAATTTGTCAACACCCATGGCATTAGTGACACAATTTATCCCATTTATTGGGATGGTCTCGGTTTGAGAGCCACTTGTAACAATCAACTCCAAAATGCTAAAAAAAAAAATGTCAAACAGTGTCACATAATGCACTCTTCAGCCACAATCTAAGCTCCAATTACCATAAAAAAATAATGGCTTGAAGGCATGAGCATGCATGTAAGAGGGTGCTAGATTTTTTTTTTGCGAAATTCCTCTGATGCTAAAGTTAGTGACCGAAAAAATATTGTTGGAAAGGTACAAATATCATGAATTTTATTTGCACCAAATCGGAGGTATTTATAAGCATAGAGGATGTCTTGTTTCACGGTAAGAGTCCATATTTTACATTGTTTTCTAGATTTGAAAACCTCCCTTACGCTAGATCGAATGATATATATTTGATTTGGATATGTGTGGTTTATTTTTTATGTGGACCTCGTATATCTAAATCGGATTTGGATCTACCATCATGTTTGGGTCTTATATCACCTTAGGGAGAGTTTATTGACAACTCAAATGACAAATTCAAGTGGTATGCAGTCTAGAAAGCAACTTTAGTGCTTTATGAATGGGATCAGGGGAAAAAAGACACACATAGATAATGGTGGAGATCAACTGAAAAAGACAACAAAAAAAAATGGTTTGGACTTCATCAATAAAATTTTATAATCCCCCCCACCCCCCACCCCACCCCAACACCTCTATATGCGCAATAATAAATATACTGGAATCATCATCAACCCAAACAAAGAACTCCAACCAAAGACAACACAAAGTATGTTTTCACCCCCGAAAAGCTAGAAAATGCAAACAAAGAAACAGATTGAGAGGATTCCTTTCCATCGTCACTAGTGTCAATTGGATTATCAAAATTTGCAGGAACTATGGTATCCGGTGCGGCTTCATCATCACCGGATTCCGGGCTCACAGGTCCCGGAGACTCATCCGAAGGGTTTCCAAGAGCAGGAGGCAAACCTTGGCCATAGGTCACATTGATCTTGAAGTGTTGCCCATAATTGCATTGCTCCCCATCATAGTCACTGGAGAAAAAATATGTCATCCCAACTTTTACTAGCGGAACGGATACCGAAATTTGCTGTGGATTAACGGATGAAGGATTTGTAGATGACCATTGTATGGTATCATTGTCTGTGGAGTCCTCGTAATCACAAAGCTTGTAGGTAGTAAAATTGTATGTCTGAATAACCGAATGATTATTGTCTGTATTAAAAACTGCATCAATGTAAACAAAATATTTTAATGTCACACCTCGACAAATAATAGCTAGTGGAAACTTTACAAAATGTTCTATTTGTATCTTCATCAAAATTGATTTATTGAAAAAATATGGAATAATTCCTTACTGGATAACCAAGACAACTTTGTTAGTTCGATTCTTTACCATAAAGTGACAGATGTTAGGGATATTATGGTTCACTTACTCATATTACCCAACAGAAACAGCTGTCGGAAGTTGTACATGTCGAAACCTTTTGGGGCATTTCAATATTCATGTGGGATTATTTATTTACACTTTCGTGAATTGGAGTCGGTGTCTTCTTTTTTAGAATAGTTATTATTTATTAAGTTAATAAATTAATAGTTCATTGAACAATGATTATGTACATCATAGCACAATCTAATCTCGGAGTTGCTCAAACAATGATATTATATTATCAGAGTATTTTATATTGTTATGAGAATAATTTTAAAAACAATGACAATAATATTTCACATTCTACATGAATTAATTTACTACCACAACCAAATTCAGTAATGAAAAATTGATTGAGAGGATGCTTGTTTGAATTATGTCAAAAAGTTTATAAGATATTTTAAGACATTATAACTATTGAAAATAACCTAAATAGTTATTTTTGAAAAATATATTTGGAATATAATAAAAATATAGTTTGGTATTTAAAATATTAAATTAAGACAATAAAACTAGGCTAGGATGACTCTCTAACTTTTTAAAAATACTCTCTAAACTGTCGAACAATTTATTTTGATATCTTTTTAAAAAATTACGCAGTAATCAAACAATTTTTCAGAGCACATGAGATGTTAATTAATCTTAGAAGCTGTTTTAAAAGAGTTATGAAAATTATATTGCATACACTTTTAAAACCTAGTAGGGACTAATTTATGGAAAATGCTATTACCAGATCAATAATCGTTGCTGGCAGAACAATTTTTATAAATCTGACGGGCTTGCTATGACAACATAACACTATGAAAATTAGCTGGCAAATATATAGCAACTGTGTTTAATGATTGTAAAACCAAGTGATCACACAAATCATTAAATGAGAGTAAGATGGATGATTAAAAAGGATAATAAAAACAGGCAGTTAAGTTGGTTGAGAACCTTTTCTTTCAACGGTAAAAAACCCTCTAGATCAAGAAACTTGCAGCAAACAGAAGACCTATCGGTTACGATCTTTAATCCGTTCTATTGGAAAATGAATAAAACTTTTAATACCTATGAATCGGACAATAATATATACCATATATATTAACTACTTTTGCCATAAACAACTGATCGGATGGGTTAAAAGAATGAAATTTCTAAGATCCAAATCTCTCACACTCAAACACGCATAAAAACACACACATAAGAAATTAAACAATCTGGGAGAAAGAATACTGCTAAAAGTTTCTTAAAGATGAATCAACTTACTGAGAAAATCACCGAGACTGAAATTCTTTGAAGAAGCCCATTTCTCATAATCAACATTAGGGTTTTCTAAGGTATCATACCAACCCAATGAATCACCCACTGTGTAGTTTTTGTAGGATTCAACAAGCCCAGAAAAAGATTGAAGAAATATAATGAAGAGAATCAGGTGTAGCAGGCTACTAATTGGCTTGTCTTTACTGCTTTGATCCATTTTTTTTTTTTTGCAGGAATTTGCAGAAGAAGAAATGGTGGATTTTTGTGGAAGATTTGATCCAAAGTTCAGAGAAGAATTGATATGTAGTTATCTTTTAGTGAAATATATTAATAAGTATAAAGTAATGAATGGAGCTGTAAGTTCTGTGATCCTGTACTTATTATTCTTGTTTGCCGTTAAATAATATAATATTTTTTTAAGCATTTACTTTTTTACATTTCTTAGGGATAATACATGATATGGTCCCTCTTATTTGCACATATTTTCGATTTAGTCAATCTTCTTTGTACTGACCCGATTTAGTCCCTTTAGTTTTCTAATTTATCCAAAATCAGTCATAACCATTATATGGACCGTTAAAACTAATGAAGAGGACTGAATCGGGTCACTTAAAACTTCAGGGACTGAATCAGAAAATATTAGGGACTGACTCGTGTCACTTAAAACTTCAGGGACTGAATCAAAAATTAATGCCAACATTATGTGACTTAATTCTTTCAATATGTAATTATTATAACAATTAATATGGATATTTTATTTATAATTTTGGTAATTTTTTGTAAAATTATTTTATTTAAGTAATGATATAATATAGTAAATTCTACATAAAACCATTTTCCACTCAAAGAAACAAAAAAAAATCAATAACATATTGTATACAAATATATTTCGATGGCTAATAAGATATATTTATGATTTCATTAAATTATGTCTATCATATGTGTAATCAATTTATAAAAAAAATTATTTCATTTTTGATAAATTAAATAAATTGTCATAAATTAAATAATTTTTGTTATAAATTGATGATATTTTTCATATTATTTAAATTATGATATAATATATTAAATTCTACATAAAAAATCAATTTTTCACAAGATAGTTTAAATAATTATAAAAAATATCATTAATTTATAAAAAAAATTATTTTATCAAAAACTTTATTTATTTTATTAAAAAGACATAATTTTTTTATAAATTGATAACACATATGATAGACATAATTTAATGAAATAAAAAAATATATCTTATTTAATAAGTAAACAGTTATAAAATATATTTTGTATATCAATATGTTATTGATTTTTCTTTTATTTTGTTTGAGTGCAAAAATGGTTTTATATAGAATTTAATATATTATATTATTATTTAAATAAGATATTTTTACAAAATATTCCCAAAATAATAAATAAAGTATACATATTAATTATTATAATAATTTAAATAATAAGTAATTCATTCTTTTTAAATGACCCGAATCAATCCCTAATGTTTGTATCGATTTCCGATTCAGTTTCTGAAGTTTTAAGTGACCCGATGCTGTCTCTCTCCGTTAGTTTTAATGGTGTATTTGACGTTTAGGACTGATTTGGGACAAACTAAAAACTAGAGGGACTAAATCGGGTCAGTGCAAACAATAGGGACTAAATCGAGAATGAGTGCAAACAAGAGGGACCATATCATGTATTACCCCTTTCTTATTAGAAAAATAAATACTCCGGCCCCAAGATCCTCCCTTTTAAATGAGATCTTGGGTTCAAGTCTCACTTTTGTGTGAGTTTGTCTACATTTGTTGTAGTTTAGTGTATTTGAGTTGTATTTGATTATTTGTGTTGTTATGCTCTAAGCCACATAATCCTCATACGATCTTACCCCTTCACGCACTGGCACTCCGATCGTGAACTGATGCATTGAGTGTTTGTGCGGTGCTTTAAGACACACTAAGTTTTACTAAGTCGCTCTTTAACGCATCAGTCGTGATCTGAAGCGTTGAGTGTGCGTGCGACGCTTTAACGACTACGTTTTATGAAGTCAAGTACTAAGTTTTACTAAGTTGTGAACTTAAATGTTAGACATTCTTAATTCTGCAGAAATAATGTAAGCCATTTTCAATAAATTCATACTATTACAAAACATCTTTAAATATAGAGGTAATATTTGTTTTCATTTTTTTGAATTTATTATCTTATGACCAAATATTAATAAATCATTTTCATTTTTAATTTTCTAAAATAGATTTTTCGGAACAATAATCATGCATTTAAGAGGGCAGTCGAATAAAAGATTTGAATTGTACTGTAAATAATATAAAAATTATGTAAGTCTGTCAAATATGATATGTATTATGTATGTATAAATGTATTTCAATAGGCGCATTAATGCGCACCTACACTCATATTTTTAAAAAAATTAACACACTCGTGCATCCGTACACGTATCATGTGACTTAGGTTGTACTTGTACTTTGTGGTTTATGATTCTTGGTAGGTGCATTGGTGTTAGTTGTTTGTACCTTAGGGTTGTTAGCTTGTGCTTTCATTGAATTGATTTTATATTGCCTTTGGATTATATTTGCAATAGTTTGTAATTGTTCCAAAAAAAAAAAAGATTTGGAGAAGTGCATTATTGATTCTAGAAGATGATCTCATTGTAATTTTTGGTCTTCTAACTTGTCACATTATACTTTTAGTGGAATAACATTTTTTTTATATAATTTTGGTCTTTTTTCACTGGAGTGCTGACATGAGACTCTAAAAATTATTGATATGACGTCGGATATTGCTTACCTATCCAATGTATCAGCACTCGAGCAAAAAAAAAAATACCAAATTACAACAAAAGAAACAAAGTTAGTGCACTAATATTGAAACATGACAACTTATCATACTAATATCCCAATGAGGTCAACTTATATGATCAATTTTGCAATTTTCCCGATAAGATTAAAATAACTACTTCAATCGCATTTTAATGTTGTAAAGTGGTCACTTAATTATTTTTAGGTGTATATATCCACTTTTTTAAATTTAACTTATAATTTTATTAAAATTTTCACATTATTGTTATCCGTTTTTGATCCATATTCTCAGATATTAAGAGAGCTATCATTGAGTGTTTGCCACTTGATCAAATATTATAATTGATGGTAATTACATAACTCAATATTTTTTTTCTTTTAAATTATGCTACAACCCAAGTAGTGTGTTTTGATAAGTGTTAGTCTTTAATAACCCACTTTCAATAATTACACGAACTTATAATTTATGGGAATTGAACTTACGGTTTTGATTATTATCCAATTATGGGATTAAATGCTAATCACTTGTAAAATCGATCGTATATCACTGTATTAAAATCTAGAATAGTGGTTATAACTGGGGCAAACTCACTTAAAATCCCCAAAGCCAAAGTTTTTTCTAAGTTCAGTCCCTATGTCAGTAATTTTTTGTTTAAACTACATACTGTCACATTGTTTTTTTGTTTAAACTCCCTATGTCACACAGAATTACTAACATACCCTTAAAAGAAACAAAAACCACAAAAAAACCTATCATCTTTCCTCCAATTTCCTCCATCCAACATGTTCATATTCCATGGAAAAAAATCAGGGTTGCAACGCTGGTGATGGAGGAATCATGCTGCCACCGGAGCGGTTGCCGGAATTAAATGTCCAGCTTTAGCGCCTACACAAACCCTTTTTTTGCCGATTCTTGAACTGTCGATTTCTCGGGCATCAAAGCTCCGATTTTAAATTCCTTACAGATCCAACCACTTAATCTCACGGATAATCCAATTGTTCCATCAATTTCTGGAAATAATTTTTGAAATTACACATTTGAGACGCCCCTTCTCGTTCTCGCCTCTTACTCATGCTGAATGGAAGTGCCTCAGGAATTAGTACTATTCAACATTTTTCTAGTATTAATTATTTACAAAGTTGGTATTAAATCCATTTAAATCGGTATTAACGTAGTACAAAGTTGGTATTAAAATATAATAATACATAAAAATATGTACTTTAAAACTATTTTATTTTTTGGTTTGAAATTAGTATTATTCAAAAAATTTCAATATTAACTGTGTACAAGTTGGTGTTAAATCCATTTGAAATCGGTATTAGCGTAGTACAAAATTGGTATTAAAATATAATATACATAAAAACATGTACTTGTGCAAATTAAAACTATGTTATTTTTTGATTTGAAATTGGTATTATTCAACACTTTTCTAGTATTAACTGTATACAAAGTTGGTACTAAATCCATTTAAAATCGGTATTAACGTAGTACAAATGTGGTATTAAAACATAATAATACAAAAAAACATGTATTTGTGCAAATTAAAACTATTATATTTTTTGATTTGAAATTGGTATTATTCAACACTTTTTAAGTATTAAATTTGTATAAAATTGGTACTAAATCCATTTAAAATTGGTATTAACGTAGTACAAAGTTGGTATTAAAATATAATAATACATAAAAATATGTACTTGAGCAATTAAAATTATTTTATGTTTTGAATTGAAATTGGTATTATTCAACACTTTTCCAGTATTAGCTATGTACAAAGTTGGTATTAAATCAATTTAAAAATCGGTGTTAAAGTAGTATAAAGTTGTTATTAAAAATATAATAATACATAAACACGTACTTGTGCGAATTTATTTTTTGGTTTGAAATTGGTATTATTCAATAATTTTCCAGTATTAACTATATACAATGTTGGTATTAAATCCATTTATAATCGGTATTAGTAGTACAAAATTTGTATTAAAATATAATAATACATAAAAATATGTACTTGTGCAAATTAAAACTTTTGTTTTTTGGTTTGAAAGTGGTATTATTCAACACTTTTTCAGTATTAAATTACATGCAAAGTTTGTATTAAATCATTTAAAATTGGGATTAACGTAGTATAATATTGGTACTAAAACATAAAAATACATAAAATCATGTATTTGAGCAAATTTCAACTTTTTTTGTGTATAAATTGGTACTTTTCAACACTTTTTCAGTATGAACTATATACAAAGTTGGTATTAAATATATTTAAAAACGGTATCAACGCAGTACAATTTTTGTATTAAAACATAATAATACTTAAAAACATGTATTTGTGCGAATTTCAAATATTTTATTTTGAATGCATGAAACTGGTGTAAAAACCGATACAATTTTGGTACTAATTACGCTTGAAATTGATATTTAATTTTAAATTTTGTATTAGTTACACTTCAAATTTGTATTAACATTTTATATCTAAGAAATAAACAATATCAATTTCAAACAACACTAACAATATTTTTTTATAGAATCAACTATGTTGTATGTTTGATATAGAAGATTAACATTAATATAGTTGATCTTATAGAAGTTTCACTTAAAATAAGTATTTAGCATGTACAATTTTGGAACTAGATACACTTAAAATAACAATATTTGTATAAAATCTTCTATCTTGATATTAACCTTCTATATCAAACAAACAAACAATACCAATTTCAAACAACAACAATTTCAAACTAAAACTATTTGTATAAAATTTTCTACATTGATGTTTATCTTCTATATGGAACAAACAATATCAATTTCAAAAAACACCAATTTCAAACTTAATTAACAATATTTGAATTGAATCTTCTATATTGATGTTAATATTCTATATCGAACAAATAAACAAATACCAACTCCAAACAACACCAATACCAATTTAATACCAATTTCAAAACAAAAAATAAAATAGTTTTAATTTTCACAGTTACATATTTTTATGTACTATTATATTTTAATATCAACTTTGTACTATGTTAATATCGATTTTAAATGGATTTAATACCAACTTAGTACATAGTTAATACCTGATAAGTGTTGAATAATACCAATTTCAAACCAAAAAATAAATTAGTTTTAATTTGCACAATTACATTTTTTATGTATAATTATATTTTAATACCAACTTTGTACTACATTAATACCGATTTTAAATGGATTAAATGCCAACTTTGTACATAGTTATACTGAAAAAGTGTTGAATAATACCAATTCCAAACAAAAAAAAAGGAGTTTTAATTTGCACAATTACATATTTTTATGTACTCTTATATTTTAATACCAAATTTGTACTACGTTAATACCGATTTTAAATGGATTTAATACCGACTTTATATATAGTTAATATTGAAAAAGTATTGAATAATACCAATTTCAAATTAAAACTAAAATAGTTTTAATTTGAACAATTACATGTTTTTATGTACTATTATATTTTAATACCAACTTTGTACTACGTTAAAACTGATTTTAAATGGATTTAGTACCAACTTTGTACATAGTTAATACTGGAAAAATGTTGAATAACATCAATTTCAAACAAAAATAAAATAGTTTTAATTTGTACAATTACATATTTTTATGTATTATTATATTTTAATACCAATTTTATACTACGTTAATATCGATTTTAAATGGATTTAATACAACCTTTGTAACTAGTTAATACGGACCAAGTGTTGGATAGTACTAATTGTTGGAATCGAAGAGGGGGGGGGGGGGGGGGTGAATGAGATTCCTTGGCTACTTTAGCGTTTTACAATGAGTTTGCAAAACTAAAAGAGTTTGCGCTTGTGGAAGGCTTAAGTCAATCGATAAATAAAATAAAATAAGAAGTAAACAAATAAATAAATACGTAAAGAAATAAAGCGATAAATGACAAGGATATTTGTTATAGAAGTTCGGCGATGAATCGCCTACGTCTCCTCTTCCCGGTTAGATAACCTCCAACCGAGGTTCCACTAGAATAAATGATCTTGGCCTTGAGGGCTCCAAGTTAGCCACAGCCCAACTCTTCCCGAGTTTACAAAGCTCTTCCCGAGCACAATACTCTTCACGAGTACACAAAGCTCTTCACGAGCTACCAACACTCTTCACGAGTCTTCTTGGCCTTAAGGGCTCCAAGGATAGCCACAACACATGCACCAACTTTACTTGTTGGCGACTTTACAATTTCCAACTTGCTTTGGTGTTGGAGGACCTTTACAATAAACTCAACAAAACACCTTCACGGTGTACTCACACGAAGATAACAAGACTCTAACAAAAAGAATGAATTACAAGCTCCAATACAACAACAATGTATGGAGATTGCAATGCTATTTGAATTTTGAATGATCAAAGATTTGATGAAGTTTGTAGGCTTGTTTCTTGTCTTCAAAATGCTCCAAAACATCCATATTTATAGTGTAGAAGGCCTCCAAGGCTCCTACTAGCCGTTGCTTCAAATAAGGCTTGAATCACTCCTCGATCGCCTCGGACATCGCCTCGGGCGATCGCCATCGCCGCGCCTCAACGGTCAGCAAAAATCACGCATCGCCTCAGGCGATCAGCAGCAAAAATCAAGGCCGTAGCTTCAGCATGTCCAAATTCTACATCGCCTCAAACGAACTCCACATCGTCTCAGGCGTTCCAGCCATCGCCTCGGGCGTTCAGCCCATCGCCTCAAACGATCTCCCCTGCACGCATGCCCGCGCATAGCCTCGGCGTCGCCTCTGTCGATGTGCGGGGCGATGTGCCAAATGGTTGCCATCGCCTCAGGCGTTGGTCATCATCGCCTGGGGCGATCTCCCCTGCACGCATGCCCGCGCATAGCCTCGGCGTCGCCTCTGTCGATGTGCGTGGCGATGCCTCGCCTGGCACCCATCGCCTGGGGCGATGATCACCATCGCCTGGGGCGATCCAAGCCAGAATATGCACACTTGATTCTCTTCATTCCATTCCACTTTACATCACTTAATCTGCACACTAAGTAGATGCATTAGTACAACAAACACAAGTTTTGTTGATCATCAAAACTCAAAGATTGACCGGGGATAATTTAACGCATTAAACGCAACCATGCGTTTAAGGCTCAACAATCTCCCCCTTTTTGATGATCACAAAACTTGATAAACTTGAATAAGTAATATGCATGAAATGTGAGTAAAAATGACTCCCCCTTAACAATTGCATACACTACAAGTTATCAAGTAAAACAATAAACAAATAACTCTCCCCCTCAGACCATGCATACATAAGCTCTCCCCCTTAAACTATGCATATATTAAGGATCAAGTTTATCACAAATTGTCCCCCTTTTTGTGATAATCAAAAAAGCATAAAACTCAACTAAACATTGCATAATATATCAATTTTGACATGTTCATCATCAAGCATATAATAGGCATAACAAGCCTAAGATAAAATCTTAGAGATGAATTACAACCATGTGTTTAAGACACTCAACAATAAATTCTAAATGTTGCAATGTGTGCATATGATCATGCATTCATGCCCAATAAACAATAAAATTATCAAAGCATTATAACAAATTATTTAATTGCACATTTTCACATAGCATATTCAAATTTGAATGCAAGGCATATCAAGTTACTTACTATAAAAAGATAAGCATACATCATGCATTAACCAATTATGCTAAGGGGTTATGCATATTACTCCAATGAATATTGAGCTTCAATATTTATTGATCACAATTAATTTGTGTCAATTAAATTTTGAATTGCTCTTTTAATCATGTAAAAATAAATAAAAAATGTACCCTCGATGACAAGAGTTCGTTCTTGTCATTGGTCCAACGCCTCGAGCCTCTTCTATGGTGGTGAATAAAACAAACTCCTCCTTTGAGTTGCTTGGCCCTTCATCCTCCATTCTATTTTTGTTCCTACAAAACAAGTTTACAATAGGAGGATCTTTGGTACCCATTTGATTTTTGGGTCCTTGAGGGTTAACTTTCAAAGGCACTTTTGGAATCCATTTCCACCTCTTATTAGGTTGGTATTGGATTCTAGCAAACCTACATTTATTCTTAATATGACCATCTTTGCAACAATAGGTGCAAGTAGGAGAATTGTGCTTTGCTTTGGCCAACAAGCTAGAAAAGGTTTTTGATTTGCTTGAGTAGCCTAACCCGGCTTTGTCAAAGCTACAACGTTGTAAGCCAAGCAATTCACTCATCTTTTGACTACTTTCACTATATTTGCAAAAAGATATCTTTAAAGAATTTAATTCATTTTTCAATGAATTATTTTCTTCATCTTTCTTAGCAATCTCAAGTTTGAGTAACTTGTTACTCATCTTGGTTTTGCCAAGAGCATCAATAAGTTCATTATAAGACTCTAAAAGTTCATCAAATGAAGGTACCTCATCATCGCTTTCATCTCCTTCATCTCCAAGAGCCATTAGACAAAGATTGGTGGCTTCTTCTTCATCGGAGTCGCTATCACTCCATGTGGCTATAAACGCCTTATTCTTGCCTTTGTCCTCATTTTTCTTCCTAGGACATTTGTTAGCATAATGGCCTTTTTCTTGACAATTATAGCAAGTTACCTCATTTTTGGATTCTTGTTTGGTAGCATTGGAGGTCTTTGATTTGCTATGTTTGGTGAAGAGCTTCTTGAACTTCTTTGTGAACAACATCAACTCTTCATCATCATCATCTTCTTCATCATCGGAATGGTCTTTCCTTCCAACCAAGGCAATCCCATTTCTTTTGGATCTATCCTCCTCCTTTACTTCTCTCCTTGTGGCAACTTCAAGTTCATGAGTTACCAAGGTGCCATGGAGCTCATCAAGATCATAGGAAGCACTTTCTCCTTTGTTGGACTCGATAATGGCCGTCCTCTTTGCGTCCCATTCTTTAGGTAATGCCCTTAGTGCTCTCCTCCATATTTGCTTTGGAGGGTACTTCTCTCCAAGTTGGGCAAGCTCATTTATGATAAGGGTGAGCCTCCTAAACATGGAATCCACCTCTTCTCCGGACTCCATCTCAAATGTCTCATATTTGAGTTGTAGAAGATCAATCTTGGTCTCCTTCACTTGATTAGTGTAAGGACCCTAGTTCCTTAAGTGCGGATTAAAGGCGTAATAAAAATTTCCATGCATAAACAGAGTATAAAGGTTGTGTTGATGCCCTGAGCTATTAAATTACAGTGCCAAAATAAAATTCCAAAAGGGATTAGTTACATTCTTAACCAATGAGTGTTAATCCTATAGTTTTACACTACTCCTAGAGTAGATACTATACAAAATGATCAAGCCTGCTACCAAGAGCACTCCTCACTAGCTCACTGCATCAACCCGCCTTAGCCCCTTCCGCCCAAAAGTACCTACAGGAACAACCCCAAAACCATGAGCATGTATACAAATCATATTCACAATAATATGATCATAATTCAATGCATAAACCGTAAATGCAATTCACTTCCTGTATTTAACACATTTAAAAGCTCCATTGGTTGTCCCTGTACCACAATAATAATCAAATGATTATAATGCCAATATGCATGTCATGACATGTATCCATTTCGTGTATACCAATGGCCAATTTCCAGTCTTATTATATCAGTGGCATAATACCCCTCGCGTTTATATGACAGCGGCATTAATACCCCTCGCTTCGACATATTAGCGGCATAATATCCCTCGCATCAATATGACAGCGGCATTATCCTTCGCTTCGACATATTTGCGGCAAATATTCTTCATCGCTAAATATGACAGCGGCAAGTATTCTATCATCGCTTCGACATGACGGCGGCAAGTATTCTATCATCACTGCAATATAATCTCGACTCACAATATATATGCAACCGTAATGCATATCCAATCAATTATGCAACCACAATGCATATCCAACCATGTATGCAACCATAATGCATATCCAATCATGTATGCAACCATAATGCATAACTAAGACCATGTATGCAACCACAATGCATAACCAAATCAAAGCGTAATAAATACGTTTTACCGTCCGATGCTCGTACGTCTCACTACGTACCTTAGTTCCAAAAGTGGAGATGTCGTGGAACTTTATCTCCTTTGATGTGTGGCTAACTTGGATGGTTCTACACAATCACAAGAATCCATATTAGAAGCCAATAAATGAACCATTACCAAAAACATCACCATTTAGAACAAAATCCCAAAATCCACATTTTATGCCTTGCGATCGATCGGTCCCCAAGCCCCGATCGATCGCCAAGTTAAGAAAAATAGGCATCCAAGTACTGCCTCCACCGATCGATCGAACCATTTTACCGATCGATCGAGACATCACACCGATCGATCGGGAAAAATTACCGATCGATCGGTAAGCTCATTTCACGCCTTGTTCAGGCTCTGCCTTGCTCGATCGATCGGACCCTAATCTCGATCGATCGAGCAGCCCTGTTCCAGCGAGAAACTTCCATGTATGAGCTTCCAACAACACTTAAACTCATATACAACCAAGAACAACTTCCATGCTCAACATATAACCACAAAACAACCTTAAAATACAACCCCCAAACATAAACAAGATGTTGGACCAAGATCCACCCTTATATCCCCAACAACAAGCTACAAACCCAACCAAAACTCAACAAAACTCTACCATAATGGAAGCTTACCACTTGAGCTCCAAGTTTCAAGCAAGAAAACACAAAAAGACTCCTTTTTCCAAGTTTTCTCCTGTCCTTTTGTTTCAGAAACGAAAATGGGAGTTTTCCTTGCAAGAGGAGAGATGGAGGGTGGGTTTTGACTTAAAGGTGATGGGAAGGGATGTGATATAAAGTGTGCAAGTGGCTCCCTTGCCATGCTATGGGGTTTAAATGTGTATCAAGACACAAGCATGATATATAGAATTCCCCAACATGATATTTTAAAAGTATTTTACCACAATGCATCAAAATCCCTATTAAAATCATGCATTACCAAATAGACACAACCCATTTCATTTAAACCATTATAACACCCAATTCCCAACATGTATAACATGCACCCTGAAATGCTCTACCGGGTCACGCCTACCATGTGACAAGCATTTTACCAAGATAATTAGTCCCAACACATAATCTAATTATCACCATAATATCACATAAACATAATTAATCCCCTAATTGCAATTAATTATTTCGGGGATATCACAATACTCCCTACTTATAAGATTTCGCCCTCGAAATCGCATGCACTTACCCAAATCGAAACTAAACATAAATCACATACCAGAAAATAGTTCCGGGTAGTGCTGCACAATATGCTGCTCCGTCTCCAACGTGGCCTCTTCGACACCCCTGCGATCCCACTGTACCTTTACCATAGGTATCACTTTGTTCCGAAGCCTACGATCAGCCCTATCCAGAATCCTGACTGGCTGTTCCTCATAAGATACATCAGAATCTAACTGAACCTCAGAAGGCTGCAATACATGCGACGGATCCGGCTCATACTTCCGTAGCATAGATACATGAAACACGTCGTGAATACCAGACAACGACGGTGGCAGTGCTAAACGATAAGCCAAGGTACCGATGCGCTGTAAAAACTCATACGGTCCCACATACCTCGGAGATAATTTACCACGCATACCAAACCGAACCACACCCCTGAAAGGTGAAATCTTCAAAAAGACCCTGTCTCCCAACTGAAATTCCAACGGTCTCCGCCGTTTATTCGCATAGGCGGCTTTCCTGTCCTGGGCTGCCTTCATTTTCTGACGGATAACTTTTACTTTATCCTCCATCTCCCGAATCAATTCGGGTCCTCCCACAGCTTTACTGGTCAAGTCATCCCAGTACAATGGCGACCTACAACGCTTACCATACAAAGCCTCAAACGGTGCCATCTGAATACTTGCCTGATAGCTGTTGTTGTATGAAAACTCTACCAAGGCCAAAGAATCTTGCCATAAGGCATCAAACTCCAACACACAAGCTCGCAGCATGTCCTCGAGTGTCTGTATAGTACGCTCAGTCTGACCGTCCTTTTGGGGATGATATGCCGTACTCAACCTCAACTCAGTACCCAAAGCTGACTGAAGACCTCCCCAGAAATGAGATGTGAACCGCGGATCTCTGTCAGACACAATAGACACTGGAACCCATGCAGTCTCACTATGTCCCGGACATACAATTGAGCCATCTTCAAGTATGTGTACGTCATATTGTAGGGAATGAAGTGAGCTACCTTCGTCAGCCTGTCAATGATCACCCAAATGGCATCACAACCCGAAGTAGTCCTCGGCAAGTGGGTCACAAAGTCCATAGATATGTGTTCCCACTTCCACTCCGGTATCTCTAAGCTCCTTAGCTCGCCACCGGGTCTCTGCCTCTCTGCCTTAACCTGTTGACAGATCAAACACTTCTTGACAAATGAGATTACATCACGTTTCATCTGTTTCCACCAGAACTGATCACACAAGTCCTTATACATCTTCCTCCCTCCTGGGTGGATGCTAAATCGACTACTATGAGCCCGTTCCAAGATTCCTCTGCGCAAATCCGGCGTACCTGGGACTACCCATCGGTTACCAAGTCTCAAAGAACCGTCCTCAGCCACTCTGAACTTTGATGGCTGCCCCTGAAGTGCCAATGATGACCATCTCTGAATCTCATCATCTATCCTCTGAGCTCTCCTGATATGCTCATAGATATCTGGCTCAGCTAATAAGGTCGATACATGCACAGGCGATGTATCTACGTCGAAGTCATAGCCCAGATGGCAACAGGAAGTCATCATAGCCGACAAATGCATGACCTCTTCAGCAGTACTCTTCACCTTCCGACTCAAGGCGTCTCCTGTCAAGTTCGCCTTCCCCGGATGGTACTCAATCTCACAGTCATAGTCCTTGAGCAAGTCCATCCATCTCCTCTGACGCATATTCAACTCCGCCTGAGTAAACAAGAATTCCAGGCTCTTATGATCCGTGTATATGGTAAAAGATGTACCATACAGATAGTGCCTCCAAATCTTTAGGGCAAAGATAATAGCTGCCAATTCCAAATCGTGGACCGGGTATCTAGCCTCATGCGGCTTCAACTGCCTCGATGCATAAGCTACTACGTGCTTATCTTGCATCAGTACACAACCCAAGCCCTGCAGTGATGCGTCAGTATATAGAACAAACCTCTTATTCTCCGTAGGAATCACCAATACCGGTGCCGTCGTCAATCGGTGCTTCAACTCTTGGAAGCTCTGTTCACAAGCCTCAGACCAAGAAAACGGTACTCCCTTCTGAGTCAACTGAGTCAGTGGCTTAGCAATCTTAGAAAATCCCTCGACGAAGCGTCGGTAATAACCAGCCAGACCAAGAAAACTCCGTATCTCGGGCACAGAAGTGGGTGCAGCCCACTCCATCACAGCCTCAATCTTCCTGGGGTCCACTGAAATCCCACTGCTAGATATGACATGCCCCAGAAATACTACACTGCTCAACCAAAATTCACACTTACTGAGCTTGGCATATAACTGGTGATCTCTGAGGATCTGGAGCACTGTCCTCAAATGTCTCACATGTTCTTCCTCGCTCCGGGAATAGATGAGTATGTCGTCAATAAACACAATGACGAACTGATCCAGATAGGGTTGGAACACCCGATTCATCAAGCTCATAAAGACAGCCGGGGCGTTCGTCACGCCGAACGGCATCACCAAGAACTCGTAGTGTCCATACCGAGTCCGAAATGCTGTCTTCTGCACATCCTCCTCCCTGACCCGTAACTGATGGTACCCGGATCTCAAATCAATCTTGCTATACAGCTTCGTGCCTTGCAACTGATCAAACAAATCATCAATCCTTGGAAGAGGATACTTGTTCTTTACCGTAGCCTTATTCAGTTGCCGGTAATCGATGCACAACCGCATCGAACCATCCTTCTTCTTCACAAAGAGAACCGGTGCGCCCCAAGGCGATACGCTAGGGCGTATATATCCTTTGTCAAGCAGCTCCTGCAACTGCTCCTTCAGTTCTCTCAACTCTGCCGGTGCCATACGGTAAGGAGCACGAGAAATAGCGGATGTCCCCGGTAATAACTCAATCCCAAACTCGACTTCCCTAGCCGGTGGGAATCCTGGAATCTCCTCCGGGAACACATCTGCAAATTCCGCTACTACTGGTATATCCTCGACTCTTAACTCTTTGCTCTTTCCCAACAAATCCACGGCATAAATGAGATAGCCAGTATGTCCACGTTCCAACAATAGGGACATTTTGATTGCCGAAATCAACGGAATCTTCGCACGAGAACCGTTGCCATAGAAAATCCACTGAACTCCCAAATGAGATATGAACCGTACTATCCTCTGTCGACAATCCAACACTGCCTGATATCTGTTCAGAATGTCGATGCCCACAATACAGTCGAAATCTGACATACCCAGAACAATTAAATCTGCCTTTAACTCATTGCCCTCAAAATAAAATGAGGCAGTCCATCAGAAACTGATCATCAACAACTTTCTTTCGGGTGGGTGTCGAGACCAAAAGAGACGTGGGTAACGGAGACGTGCACATATGATGTCTCGCCACAAAGTCTGCAGACACAAAGGAGTGCGAAGCACCTATGTCTATCAAAATAAAGGCGGAATATGTAAATAATAGGCACGTACCAGCTATAACCTCCTCTGGAGCTGCATCGGCCTGCTCCCTGGTCAATGCATAGACCTGTCCCTGAGGTGGCCCCATCGCCTGTCCTCCCATATGTCGAGGTACCATCGGCGGCCTCTGCTGAACTGTACCACTAGAAAATCTCCCTCGACCTTCCCTGAGATCCGTCTGGCCTTCCCGATTAGGGCAACGCCGAGCAATGTGGCCCGACTTGCCACATATGTAGCATGCAGAACAATCACGCATCAAATGCGGCCCTCCGCAAAAGTGGCACTTAACCTCTCCAACTCTACCAGGTCCTCCAAAAGTAGATGCACCACCTCTCCGGTCACCTTGTTTCCGGCCATCCGGTCGCTTTCCGCTAAAACGGGAAGAAGAAGAAGTCCCTCGTGACTTAAAAGATCCTCCCCGTGGCTTCAGATTCTCTTATGTAGATCTCTGTGATGAGGCTGGTGGAGGTGCGGCATCAGTATAAGCACTCACCCCAATCTCTGCCAACTCCGCTCTTACAAGTGCGTCATCAAAGGATGTCGGGTTGTCAGAAATCACCCGATCAAATAGTTCCGGTCGCAACCCCTTCAAAAAGTTCCTCATCTTTGCATGCCCATTTGTGGCAATGTGTGGAACATACCTCAACAAAGACGAGTAGTGCATGGCATAGTCCGAAACAGTCATGCTTCCTTGTTTCAAGATTGTAAACTCGTCCTCCTTCGATTGTCTAGCCGCAGCCGAGAAGTATCGGTTTAAAAATCGAGTTTTGAATAGAGTCCAATCAATCACCATGCCTTGTGCCCTAAATTCCATCACAGTCGTCTTCCACCACATAGAAGACTTCTTTGCCAATTGAAATTCCGCCAATCTCAACCATGCCGTCCTAGCACACGGCGCAGATACAAAAATCTGCTCCAATCTCTCTAACCATTCTTCACCCTCTTCCCCTGTTTCTGTTCCCTCAAACATAGGCGGATGGAAGGTTAGGAATTGTGTCAGACTAAGCTCCCCTGGCAGTAGCAACTGAGCAACCGGTTCCATGCCCACAGCAGGTGGGGGTAAAGGATTTGCTTGACCAATGCTAGCGTTCACGCTCCCAACATCACCAACCTCTTCATTAAGGTTCCCCGCATTCATAGCAGCCATGCTGTAATACAAGGGTTAACAACAATTCCAAACAATATACATGTTATGCCGTTAGATAACATGAACAAAAATAAGCATGTTAGTATAACAGTTTATAAACCAATATGCGACACATGCATAAACATGCTCAAATGTAAACACTTAGCTAACCATGCTAAGGCTACCCTTCACTCATTCCCGGGTTCTCTAACCACTGCTCTGATACCACTAATGTAAGGACCCTAGTTCCTTAAGTACGGATTAAAGGCGTAATAAAAATTTCCATGCATAAATAGAGTATAAAGGTTGTGTTGATGCCCTGAGCTATTAAATTACAGTGCCAAAATAAAGTTCCAAAAGTGATTAGTTACATTCTCAACCAATGAGTGTTAATCCTATAGTTTTACACTACTCCTAGAGTAGATACTATACAAAATGATCAAGCCTGCTACCAAGAGCACTCCTCACTAGCTCACTGCATCAACCCGCCTTAGCCCCTTCCGCCCAAAAGTACCTACAGGAACAACCCCAAAACCATGAGCATGTATATAAATCATATTCACAATAATATGATCATAATTCAATGCATAAACCGTAAATGCAATTCACTTCCTGTATTTAACACATTTAAAAGCTCCCTTGGTTGTCCCTGTACCACAATAATAATCAAATGATTATAATGCCAATATGCATGTCATGACATGTATCCATTCCGTGTATACCAATTTCCAGTCTTATTATATCAGTGGCATAATACCCCTCGCGTTTATATGACAGCGGCATTAATACCCCTCGCTTCGACATATTAGCGGCATAATATCCCTCGCATCAATATGACAGCGGCATTATCCTTCACTTCGACATATTTGCGGCAAATATTCTTCATCGCTAAATATGACAGCGGCAAGTATTCTATCATCGCTTCGACATTACGGCGGCAAGTATTCTATCATCACTGCAATATAATCTCGACTCACAATATATATGCAACCGTAATGCATATCCAATCAATTATGCAACCACAATGCATATCCAACCATGTATGCAACCATAATGCATATCCAATCATGTATGCAACCATAATGCATAACTAAGACCATGTATGCAACCACAATGCATAACCAAATCAAAGCGTAATAAATACGTTTTACCGTCCGATGCTCGTACGTCTCACTACGTACCTTAGTTCCAAAAGTGGAGATGTCGTGGAACTTTATCTCCTTTGATGTGTGGCTACCTGGGATGGTTCTACACAATCACAAGAATCCATATTAGAAGCCAATAAATGAACCATTACCAAAAACATCACCATTTAGAACAAAATCCCAAAATCTAAATTTTATGCCTTGCGATCGATCGGTCCCCAAGCCCCGATCGATCGCCAAGTTAAGAAAAATAGGCATCCAAGTACTGCCTCCACCGATCGATCGAACCATTTTACCGATCGATCGAGACATCACACCGATCGACCGGGAAAAATTACCGATCGATCGGTAAGCTCATTTCACGCCTTGTTCAGGCTCTGCCTTGCTCGATCGATCGGACCCTAATCTCGATCGATCGAGCAGCCCTGTTCCAGCGAGAAACTTCCATGTATGAGCTTCCAACAACACTTAAACTCATATACAACCAAGAACAACTTCCGTGCTCAACATATAACCACAAAACAACCTTAAAACACAACCCCCAAACATAAACAAGATGTTGGACCAGGATCCACCCTTATATCCCCAACAACAAGCTACAAACCCAACCAAAACTCAACAAAACTCTACCATAATGGAAGCTTACCACTTGAGCTCCAAGTTTCAAGCAAGAAAACACAAAAAAGACTCTTTTTTCCAAGTTTTCTCCTCTCCTTTTGTTTCAGAAACGAAAATGGGAGTTTTCCTTGCAAGAGGAGAGATGGAGGGTGGGTTTTGACTTAAAGGTGATGGGAAGGGATGTGATATAAAGTGTGCAAGTGGCTCCCTTGCCATGCTATGGGGTTTAAATGTGTATCAAGATACAAGCATGATATATAGAATACCCCAACATGATATTTTAAAAGCATTTTACCACAATGCATCAAAATCCCTATAAAATCATGCATTACCAAATAGACACAACCCATTTCATTTAAACCATTATAACACCCAATTCCCAACATGTATAACATGCACCCTGAAATGCTCTACCGTGTCACGCCTACCATGTGACAAGCATTTTACCAAGATAATTAGTCCCAACACATAATCTAATTATCACCATAATATCACATAAACATAATTAATGCCCTATTGCAATTAATTATTTCGGGGATATCACAATTAGTTCCTTCATGACAAATTTGTAATTTGTCCCATATCTCCTTTGCCGTTGAGCACATCGAGATCCGGTTGTACTCCTTCATATCTAAGGCACAATGCAAAATATAAATCGCTTTAGCATTTTGAGATATTAAAATCATATCCGCTCTAGTGAAATCGCCCATTTCTTTGGGAACACTAATTCCCCCAACTTCCTTTAAAGGAATATGTGGACCTTTCACTATGATTTTCCATAGATCATAATCTACGGATTGGATGTATAGAGAAATTATATTCTTCCAATAACCGTAGTTATCACCCGTGAAAAGCGGAGGGCGATTTGTCGATTGACCTTGAGCAAACTCATTTGCTAGATTAGCCATAAAAAGGTTTTGATTTAAAACAAAAATCAAATGGCTCTGATACCACTTGTTGGAATCGAAGAGGGGGGGGGGGGGGGGGGGGGTGAATGAGATTCCTTGGCTACTTTAGCGTTTTAAAATGAGTTTGCAAAACTAAAAGAGTTTGCGCTTGCGGAAGGCTTAAGTCAATCGATAAATAAAATAAAATAAGAAGTAAACAAATAAATAAATACGTAGCGGTAAATGACAAGGATATTTGTTATAGAAGTTCGGCGATGAATCGCCTACGTCTCCTCTTCCCGGTTAGATAACCTCCAACCGAGGTTCCACTAGAATAAATGATCTTGGCCTTGAGGGCTCCAAGTTAGCCACAACCCAACTCTTCCCGAGTTTACAAAGCTCTTCCCGAGCACAATACTCTTCACGAGTACACAAAGCTCTTCACGAGCTACCAACACTCTTCACGAGTCTTCTTGGCCTTAAGGGCTCCAAGGATAGCCACAACACATGCACCAACTTTACTTGTTGGCAACTTTACAATTTCCAACTTGCTTTGGTGTTGGAGGACCTTTACAATAAACTCAACAAAACACCTTCACGGTGTACTCACACGAAGATAACAAGAGTCTAACAAAAAGAATGAATTACAAGCTCCAATACAACAACAATGTATGGAGATTGCAATGCTATTTGAATTTTGAATGATCAAAGCTTTGATGAAGTTTGTAGGCTTGTTTCTTGTCTTCAAAATGCTCCAAAACATCCATATTTATAGTGTAGAAGGCCTCCAAGGCTCCTACTAGCCGTTGCTTCAAATAAGGCTTGAATCACTCCTCGATCGCCTCGGACATCGCCTCGGGCGATCGCCATCGCCGCACCCCAACGGTCAGCAAAAATCACGCATCGCCTCAGGCGATCACTGGATTGCCTCAGGCGATCAGCAGCAAAAATCAAGGCCGTAGCTTCAGCATGTCCAAATTCTGCATCGCCTCAAACGAACTCCACATCGCCTCAGGTGTTCCAGCCATCGCCTCGGGCGTTCAGCCCATCGCCTCAAACGATCTCCCCTGCACGCATGCCCACGCATAGCCTCGGCGTTGCCTCTGTCGATGTGCGGGGCGATGTGCCAGATGGTTGCCATCGCCTCGGGCGTTGGTCATCATCGCCTAGGGCGATCTCCCCTGCACGCATGCCCACGCATAGTGTGATATCCCCGAAATGATTATGTGATTTTAATCATTAATTAAATTATGATGATTTGGGTGTTAATTCATGGGATTGAATTAATATTATTGAGGAGATACATTTCAGGGTGCATGTGATATATGTTGGGATTTTGGGGTTGTGGCATGTTTATTTAGGGTGTGTGTTATTTGTTTTAGTGAAGCATGTTTAAATGGGAATTGAAGTATTTTATTGAGGAAATACTATAAATATCATGTGATGATATTTTAATATATCGTGCTAAATACCGGGACCAAAACATAACACATCATACCACCCAACACCCAACCACCCCCCCCCCCCCCCCCCAACCCATACCAATCAACTGTGCCTAAGCTGACTATCCACCCCACTTGGCACAATCATTTCACCCTCTTCCTCCATCCCAAATCTCGACCCTTCTCTCCCAAACAAACTCCAGCATCTGCTAAGCATAATCTTGAGGAGCCTTGCCATTTTCATTCCTTGGAAGCCTCTCAAAATCGGAGCAAAGTAGGGTGAGAAACCATGCTCTGTTTTTGTTTTTAAGCTTGTTAAGTTCTTGCTTTTAAGTGGTGTGATTTTGGCATGTTAGCTTAGGTTTCTTAAAACCTTCGATTTAAATGCTTACATGGTGTTATTATGAAGCTCTCAGTATTTTTCCTTGAGCATGTTACATGTTTTATGTGAAGGATTTAAACATGTAAAGTATAGTGTTCGGAAATCTGGGTAAGTGTATGCCCTGTTTTTCTGGAAAATATGGGATGGGAGTGTTATTGAGGAGGTGATATCATGCATGTTAGATGGGTTTTTGGTGAACCTTCGATTTGAGTACATGCATGGTAGTTTTGTAAAGCCCAGTACGTTTTTGTTTGAGCATGTTTTATGAAATATGTTGTAGTTTTAATAGCATGAAATGAGGTGCTCAAGAAATCTGGAAATGAAATATGTTGTTCTGTTTCCGGAAAAGTTGATCGAGTACTTGTGTAAATGGACGACGTTTATGCATGTGGATTTATATTTAGGGTATAAATTTGGTATGAATACACTCAGGGTAGTGTATTGTGTTGGGTTTGGCATGTTGTATGTCTTACATGTTAGATTAAGAGGCATAAATATCGGTGTCAGAGAATTCTGGAAATCTGGGCTGAAACAGAGCGACCGATCGATCGGTGAAGAACACCGATCGATCGGCAAAAGCCGTAGCTTTTTTTAATAAATTCGAACAGTTCACCGATCGATCGGTGATGAGGGCTGATCGATCGGTAGTGCTTTTTTTTTTTAATGTGGAATTTGTTTAAATTTGATATTGGATTGTAATGAGACATCTAATATTGTGTTGTACACTGGTGTAGAGCCTTCACAGACAGCTACACAACGCAGGGGATAGAGTCCCACAACACACTACATTTTGGAAAGGTACGTAAGCGACGTACGGGCATCCCAACGGTAACATGTACTTTATGTTTGTCTTTTTGACACATGATGAATGCAATGTGATGCATTAAGAGTATGATACATGTTATTATGCATTGTTGTTGCATATTATGCATTGTTGTTGCATATTGTTATGTGGAATAAAGAGGTGTATTCCACGAGTCAAGAGAGATCACAGTGTATGTTTAATGCTTATGCTGATTCTGTAGTAATGAAGCGGGGAAGATTGTACCGCTCATTATGAGTTTATGTAGTAATGAAGCGGGGAGGATTGTACCGCTCATTATGAGTTGTGGAAGCATGAAGCATTAACATAACTATTGATATATGACTCAAAAGCTATGTAAAGAAAGAGGTGATATGTCATGACATTATTAAAGGATCCATAATTTCATATAATGTGTTTTATTATGAGTTATGGTACATGGACAACCAATGAGCGTTATAAATGCTGGAAATACAGGAAGTGCTTTGTATTTATGATTGTGCATTTACGCTTTACTTTCATATTATGTTGAATATGAATCACGGTATGCTCATGTGTTGGGGGTTGTCTTTGTAGGTGCTTTTGATGATGAGAACCAGGGTCGGGGTTGAAATGCTGAGCTGTAAGGAGTGCTACAGGATTGGCATGTTAGAGAAATTTTTTGTATAGCTTCTACATGAAGTAGAGTAAGACTATAGTGTAGTACCTTTTGTAGGAATATGTGAAATTCCTTTTTGAAACTTTTGGTACTGTAATCTCTTAAGCTCGGGTTAATCAACACGACTTATTACTCTGATTTATTCATATGAATGTTTAGTTCTCTTAATCGTACCTATTAGTATGTTTGAGATAACGGGGTCTCACATTTAGCCTCGGCGTCGCCTCTGTCGATGTGCGTGGCGATGCCTCGCCTGGCACCCATCGCCTGGGGCGATGATCACCATCGCCTGGGGCGATCCAAGCCAGAATATGCACACTTGATTCTCTTCATTCCATTCCACTTTACATCACTTAATCTGCACACTAAGTAGATGCATTAGTAAAACAAACACAAGTTTTGTTGATCATCAAAACTCAAAGATTGACCGGGGATAATTTAACGCATTAAAAGCAACCATGCGTTTAAGGCTCAACACTAATTCATGAAGCACTTCAATTTACCCAACAAAACCACGTCACATAGAAAATCCATTAAATTGTTTTTTTTTTCAGATACAAGGGTATTTTAGTCACTTTAGCTAGTTAGAGAGTTTAAACAAATAAAACTTTTATAGTGGGGAGTCCAAACAACAATTTTCTGACATGGGGACTGAACTTAATAAAAACTCTGGCTTTGGAGATTTTAGGTGAATTTGCTCTTACAACTGTACAATTCAAATATTTTAAATTGTATTCATTAGATTTAGATTATTTATCCAGCAGGAATAATAATTCATCCGAAAATTGTAATAAATATTTTGATTAGTTAGTGTGTCTACATTATGTTTTATACATTGATTTAATTGAATAATTTTCTTACATAGTTTAAATATTAATATCAGTGATCTATTCATAATTATTGTAATAAGAAAATATATTGTAAACTGGCATGTTGCTATCAAATAATATTTTAAGTCAAATATTTCTGCGAGATGAAAAAATATATTTAGGGAAAAAACAAAGAATAAAAAAGAAGAAGTTTGGGGTGTCGGTGGTTATGATTGGAATGCACGTGAAATTGCAACTTGTTATCTTTTGTACCTAAAAGCTATTATAATTTATTTTTTAATAAAAAAAACTATTAAAATATTATCTAACAAAAAAAAGCTTTTAAATACACGTTGCTCTGCTGTGTAAACCACCATTTGCCAACTGCTCATCATGTTTTAGTTAGTTCGATGTTTTAAATGACACCATCATCGTTGATTCATCACCAGAGCACTGCTATCATCAAATTTTACTCAAGTTTTCTTCGAATTTTGGTGTATAAAAATAATAATCAAATAAATATAAAATGAAATTTATTTATTATAATATAACGACTTGGTAACCAAAGTATTTTCAAATAAATTGATCCAATTTTGTAATTTTTATAAATTTCTATAGTATATATAAGTCTTTTGAACAAAACAAAAATGCAACTTAACTTAATTTATTGAATATATAGACATAAAAAAATTCATAGTCATTAATTTCCCTTGTATTAGGATAATCCATTAAAACACCCATATACTTTGGATTAACTACCGGTTCAATTCCTAATGTTTTAACATTTTGTCTGGTTCGATCCCGACATTAACTCAAGCACCTAATTTAACGGAAAGGCACGTGATGTGAGGGCATGATCCTAATCAGGTATTTAATTAATATACAAAGTTTAGATTAGCGTAAACAGCGAAACATTATCTTTAGACTTATCTTAAGTGTCCCTGCAAATTTTTCGCTTTTAAATTTTTCGAGTAAGACCTCATCATCATAGGGTTATAACACCTGCATTATATATATATCATACTCGAATTATCTCTATATATATTTTATCATTTTCTGATTCATACCATCAATAATAACAGATCCGCATCTCCCATAGAAATATAACTTAATAAAAAATACAAGGGATGTACCCCTGTAAATATAATATTAAAACTGGGAGCGAAACATAAACAAAATCATGATTCTCTCTTAAAAATTCAAAATCCTCCTCCCAATTTTCTTTTGAAACCTTGATCTAACAATTTACTTTTCTAGTACAGAAATATCAGTAATATTAGCGAAAAAATATTTTAGGGCCAAGTCTGGGTAATTTTAAAACTAATCTTTCATTGTCTACGTAAAAATCATTATTGTGTGATAATTAAAAATGTGATTAGGACCAGGCTCTCACATGTGAAAATCACGTGACTTCAAATCATTAACGTTGGAGACTAAATCGAGAAAAATGTTCAAACTGTAAGGACTGAGTCAGGACGATGGCAAAATGAGAAACTGAAATAAGAATTGGCCCAAAGTGTAGGGATGCTATGATAGATTATCCCCTTATATTATGTGCTTTTTCTTATAGTGGGAGAGGGACAACAAATTATGTACACACAGCACGACTACAGCACGACTTGAACTTGAGTCATCCTTAAAAGAGGAATGAGATTTTACCACTCCGGCATGATCGAAAGCTCTATATTATGTGCTTTTAAATAATATTTGTACTTACTGTTAAAAGCGGTATTGGTCTAGTCTAATTGTCGTGTACGGTTTTTTTCGTTATATAAATTATTTACTTTTAAAAAAATTAATTTGATTCGTTGAACAATTTTTGTAATGTATGAATTGCTTAACAGTTAATGATTTTCTTTTTACATCATGCCCTCCATTAATTTCTTCTCAAAGAATGAGATTAGTTAAACAAAAATAACTAGGCTAGCTGTTTTAATTTTTAATTTCAACTCAATATCTTTATATGTTTTAAATCATAATAAAATCGGAGCCATAGTTTTAAAAGAACGTCAAATTGGAGAAAAAAAAAAATCCTCAAATGCAATGTTTGGTTGGTGAGCAGTCCTTTGTCAGACAAAGTTTTGTATTAACTCACTACTTCAAAAAAAATTCCTTTTAGGTTAAATAAGCTTAAAATCTCCATTTTACATCTTTGTTCCTAATACATCCCACCCAATCACTATGACGATCATTGTCCCCCCAAAGTCGATTTTGTTTTCTTTTCCTTCTCCTTCACTGCTCAATCCCAGTCACACTTGATACTTTTCTCTCAATCTTTGAAGCTTCCATTTCGAAGGCTTGATTTCGTCTACGATAAGGTACTCCCTGTACAGTTCTGAATCTGTTATAGCTTCCACGCACTGTTCCTGTTTCAAACTCACACGCTTTCGTAACATCAAGTTCAGTATCATTATTTAATATGATACTCATCAAGAGGATAAATTCAGCACAACCAAAATCAATTATTTATGCTTAATCATAAATAATTTCATATCAATGCAATACTGCCTATCAATCTATCTCATTCTCAACACTTTCTCATATTGATCATGCTCAAGGCATCAATACTCACCTCGTATGCTCGGATCACGTACAGCTACGTATCCCTCATACCACATATATATACATATTCTTTTCATTACTCATATATTCGGATCACGTATAATTACATATCCACCATACCACATATGTCATACTCAACACACATATCCATTTCTTACATTCCATCATGACATGCAACAATACATGAATATATGAATATGTTATTACTTCATAATATACATACATGTCCGTACATCACTACGTACCTTACAGTTGACAACCAAGGTCAAGTTACTCCCTTTGTCCAGCGGTTCGTGGAGGCTCTACATCATTTCAGTAATTCAATCTCAATTCAACATCAATAAATCAATAATCCAATAAATACTCAACATTCATATATGATTTTCACATAAACAATATATAGATTCCCCTTGCAGTAACATATCCAGCGAAATCATAATTTACTAGGCTCAAGGCTTAAACCAACTGTGATGTCCGGGAATTACTGGTGTTAATCCCGGTATGGTAATAATCCTTGATGGATTTTTAATCGTGGCAATTAGGAACTAATTGCGGTTTTGGGTCTCCCGAGGTTGTTAAATCGGGTACTTGGGATCGTTGGATCCAAAGGTTGAGACTGTATTCTCATTTTGGTGGAAAACCTATGAATTGGGTTTTAGTGGGACTTGGCGTCCGGGGTGCCTTATGTTGGGGCCAGTCTGAGGATTTGATGTTGGAGAGAGAGTTTTTGTAAACAGATGATTTTTAATGAATCATGATATTTGTGGGGGTATTGGTGTGTTGGGGTATTTTTGCTATATATACCCGTTGGACTCGGGATTCCGTCATTCGGAATCCATTTCTCTCCCTCTCTCCCTCTCTATCGATCCAAACCCTCTCCCCCCCATTTCCCTCTTCTCCCTTGATGGGAAATTTGATGGTAGCTTGGCTCGGGAGCCGGTTTTCTCGAAGATAATCAGGTATTAATCTTCCCCTCGTCATTAGCTTCGATTTGATAGTAGTATGGTAGCTTTTGGTTGAGGTTTTGGTTGGCCTTGGGTTTTGGGAATTTTTGGCTAAAAGCATATGTTGAGTTTTTAAAGTTTTATTGGCTTTAAATGTTGTATTTGAGGTGTTGGTGGTGTGTGGGGTGTTGGATTTGAGTTTGGGTGTGAAAAACACCATGGAAGCTCGAATTTTTCGGAAAATTGCAGGTGGCGATCGATTGCCGAGGAGGGGCGATCGATCGCGACGGACAGCTGCTAAAAATCGAAGATGATGAACAGTGCAGGCGATCGATCGCGTGTCCAAGGCGATCGATCGCCACCCGAAGAAGGTGTTTTTTTGGAATTTTTGGAAAATGTCGGATTTTGGAACCGAGGTTTAAAGGGGCCGTTTCCGGGGCAATGTCTACATTCCAATGGGAATGTTATACTTTTAAAATGGATTTGTTGGAGCCAAAATTAATTAAACGGAATTTTTGGTTGGGTTTTTGGCTATCTTTTAAACTTGTAAACGGTATATTTTGGGTATTATGCATGCTTAGCCGAGGGACTTTTATTTTGGTCATCGTCATGGATAGACGATAGGTTTGGAAGTTGTGAACGTGCTTGGGCACGTGATTGCATACCTGTGTTTAATTGGGAGTTATTTGCATGTTAGCACTTAACTCATCGGGTCGTGGGACTCAGACAAGGTTGGACTCAAACTACGGAATCGTAAGGTACGTATAACGTACGAGCATAGCCTATTATAATATTACAACTGTGAATTGCATGGCATGTGGTAATTGCAATGAATGAAGATTTAAATGCATGGTATATGGTGCTTTTGATAAATGGACAATAAAACGTATAGCATTTGGTAATTGTGATAAATGGAAATATGCTGAGAATCATATAGTGCCGCTTTGAGTGAGCAACAATTGAGATGTTATCGCTGTTGAGCGATCATCGGTTATGGCGCCGCTATTGTTGAGCGGGCGTGGGTTGATGATGCCGCTATTGTAGAGCGAGCTATGATATAGAACTGCGGTATTATTGGTTAGACATATGTGATATATATGGTCTTTTATGTAATGATTTTACCATATGGATTATGGAACTGGCATAATAGGAATGGTATTTGTTAATCCACGTGGCGATTAACTGGCTTTGGGAATTTGATGAGTTTGGTTATTTTGAGAACATGGACAATACAAGGGATCTCGGATGAGGATGATACCATCCAGGGAGTATCATTTAAATTCATTGCATTTACATTTTGTAAATTATGAATTGTAATATTATGATTATTTGGATTGGTGGTATTGGTATGCTCACCCCGTGTGGGGGCTGTCTCTATTGGGGCAGGTAACACAGGTGCATCAGTAGCTTTGGAGTTGAGCTCGGGCTATTGATAGAGGTACTTCCAGGATCGAGGTACCAGAGCCGGTTGAATAAGTACACAGATCCAGCGTTGAGATCGAGCTGTGCTTGGGAGGTGCTTCCGGGATTGAAGTACTAGTAGCGGTATCCGGTATAGTGTTTTATACATCAGATACACGCTTATTTATTGGGTGCTCTTATGTGAGTACAATTTTACGTGTATATGGAATGTATAAATGGGCTACGGCCTCTCTCTGTTCATTTATGGTTTGCATGCAATTAAATGTGGAATTGCTAAATGAACTGCAAGCATGTTAGTGTATTATGAGGGTGCATGTCATATATGTAATATTGGTTGGGGGATTTGCATATTATGTGGATGGAATGCAAGAAATTTTATGGATCAATAAAATGGTGTAGCACTTGCATATGACTTTTCCCCATGATAGCATGACTATATGCACTAATGGTATGGATTAATACACTAATAACGGGATTAGGGCACGGGGTCCTTACATTAGTGGTATCAGAGCAGTGGTTAGCTCTTTGGGGCTGTTGAGGGCCTAGGAAACTGATAATGGGAAGGAGAAGCACATACTTATGCATGATGGTAGTTAGTGTTGCGTGGCACAACTATATTGCTTATGTACGTTTATGATATGTGTTCATAATTGGAATATATTATTGCTAACCATGGTGGTTGCAGGGTCTTATGAGACATGGACTATGCATTACGGTTGCATAGATATACATCGGAGTGATGATTCTAATGCTTTGCCGCTAAATGTTGGAGCGAGGTGCATTAAAATACACTCATGGCGATGTTTATGGGAATACGGGTTATGCATTACGGTTGCATGCACGTCGAAGCGATGATGCCGCTGTCGTGCCGAAACAATTATTGGGACACGGGATATGCATTACGGTTGCATGCGTGGCGTAGCGATGTGAATACTTGCCGCTTTATGGCGTAGCGATGTGAATACTTGCCGCTGTCATACCCTAGCGATGAGAGAATATTTGCCGCTAATATGAGGCGAAGAACACGGCCGCTGTCATATTAATAGCGAGGGATATTATTTTCCGCTGGTATTGTCGAAGCGAGGGGTATTTCCGCTGTAATGTAAAGCGAGGGGTATTTCCGCTGTCATGCCGGAACGATGGTACCACCGTCATGTCGAAGCGATGATGCCGCTGTCGTGTCGAAGCGATGATACATGCAGCTGTCACGTCGAAGCGATGATGCCGCTGTCATGACGTAGCGATGGGATCGGGAACAAAGTACTAAATGAGTGTGAGTACCTCTTGAGTCCACGATTATTCCACTATTCTATTGGCGATGGTTCATGCCGCCGGGTATTCTATTGGCGATGGTTCATGCCGCCGGGTATTCTATTGGCGATGGTTCATGCCGCCGGGTGTTCTATTGGTGATGGTTCATGCCGCCGGGTATCATAGCGATGGCTTATTCCGCTATTCTATTGGCGATGGTTCATACCGCCGGGTATTCTATGGCAATGGTTTATGCCGCCAGGTATCATATAGCGATGGTACATTCCGCTACATCTATGGCAATGCTTCATACCGCCGGATATTCTTTGGCGACGTTTTATGCCACTGATTCTATAGCGATGGATTATACCGCTATGTGTGTAGCACTGGATTATGCCGCCTACGAGCGATGGATGCTGCTTATATACCGCTAGTGGACGATGGATACAGGTATTCCGCTATTTTGATAGCGATGAGGTATGGCAAATTACTTTTGATATCATTATTGTGAATTACATGTGTTGTTTTATACCGTCATGTGTTTAACGATGAGATTATGGATGTCGTATATCGACATGTGCCGTCATGTGTTTGACGATGAGATTATGGATGTCGTATATCGACATGAGCCGTCATGTGGTTGACGATGTTATTTGGGATGTCTATGTGGACGCGTGGCGTCGTCTTGGCGAATAATACCTTCGTGATTATGTATTTGGTTGTATGGTTTGAGTGCCGATGGTGGGCACATGGTGGAGTCTGGGTCACTAGTTGACGAGACCTTTTCCGAGCAGGTTTGCTCGATGGAGCATTGGATGCATTGTACCGGTGAGAGTACCGCATCATGTTATAGAGGTAAATATTTGTCGAGCAATGATACCCTTGGGTATGCTCGTTGGGATGGCTAAGGCCAAGTGATTGGTGGTAAGAGTAGTCATTGAGGAAACTACTCGCTTGTTGTTGTGATGTGTGATAGGCATGGGCACACCCACCGTGAGGGTGTGGAATAAATCCTAATGGATTAGGATTGCATGGTAGTTACGCAAGGACACCTGGATGTCCATTGTGCTTTGGTGTTTTAGAGATATGTTGGGTGATGACCCACAACTCTAATGGTTTGTACGGTATGGTATACCGGGTTGTGACGTGTGCCACATTGGTAGGTTGGTATGAGCCTATGGGGCCAGCGGATCGCTAGCCGGGTATGGTTGCAATGTTTAGTGTGCTTGTGTTAGCCTTTATGCTGCTCGTTGGATGCGAGCTGGGTGGATTGTATGGAGATACGTTGAGGGTTATGATAGACTCTAGTAGTCTCTATGTGGCATGGTGTTTGAGGTATGGAATACATCACGGGGACGTTTATATGTCAAATGTTTCTAGTGACTTGTACTGGGACAGCTCAATTTTGTTGGTATTACCAACGTGAGTGTCAACAAGTCGTGGTTAGCTCTGGTTGAGCATCCTTGCATGTGGAATGTGTGATGACCAGAGATTAGGGATGTTAATCCCGGAGTGTTAATAACCCCTAAAGTTGTCTTACGTGACGATTCGGAGTTTAATCGAGGCGTTGGGCCTTCCGGGCTCGTCTATTTGAGTAGTTGGGATCGTTGGATCCCGAGGTTGAGATCGTATTCTCATTTCGGCGAAAACCTGTGAGTTGGGTTTTTAGTGTGACTCAGAATCTCGGGTGCTGTGTGTGGGCACCGGTAGGGGGTTTTTGAGTTAGAGAGAGAATTTTTGAAAACAGATGATTTTTAATGAATCATGATGTATTTGTGGGACTATTAGTATTTCGGGGTATATTTGCTATAAATACCAGTTGAACCCGAGATTTTAATTATCGGAACCATTTCAGCACCTCGTTTCTCTCTCCTCGCGCGCGCCCCTTTCCCGATCCCCTTTGACCCTCGCGCACAAAAGGCCTCCGCCCGCCGCCGTCCAGCCGCCGTTCGGCGCGTGCCACCCGCCGTTGGATTCGTCTCTTCCAGGCGCTTCCATCCATACCAACAATTTGAAGTTTGGTCGCGATTTGAGCTCGGATTTCTGCAGAAAGCGTAGGGTTCGAAAACTGGAGTTCATCCGATTTTTGGGGCTCGATTTTGGTATGTTTTTGGTACGATTTTTCTGGTGTTTTTGGGGCGTTTGTGAGCTGTTTTTGAGTCGATGATTTCAGACTTTTGTGGTTCGAAATAATTGTTGCATTTGGTTCGAATTTCAGCTCGATTTTCATGAGTTAGGGTTCGAAAAATTGGGGCTTTTGACAAGGAGTGATGATTCTTGTTAGTAATTGATTAATTCATGTTTTAGATGCATTATGATGCTTGATTGTGTTCGAAATTGAGGAATTGGATTCGAATTTAGGGCTTTGAATTCGAATTTTGGGGGTTTTGGCATGTGGGGCGATTATTCATGTTGTTGATTGATTAATTCATGTTTAGATGAATTATGGTGTTTAATTGGGTTCGATTTGTGTTGTGAAGGTTCGAAAATTTGTGGGGAATTCTTGAGCAATTTTCGATGTTGGTTTATTATCGTGTGTTGACAATATTTTTGAGGGTTATGGGTGTGCTTGAGCATGGGTTGCATGTTCGTAATTAATTGTGAATTAATTTATCGTGTTAGCACATCGTTCCTCGGAGCATGGAACTCGAGCAAGGTTTGGCTCGGACTTCGGAGATTTAAGGTACGTGCGACGTACGAGCATTACTTTATATGAGAGCATTTGTGAAATGCATAATGTATATTGACTTCATCGATGGTTGTGCGCATGGCTATATTTATGTGTTGATATATATATGGGGTACTGGGCCTATATGACTATTGTACGGCATTTGAGATGCCTGAGAATGATCGTGGGATCATGTACTCATTATAAGACATGTGAGATGTCTAGGTATAATGGAAAATTGGTAAAATAAATGCTAGGCATTTGAGCTATCTATGATTGATAGCGAAATTGAGAAATCAGTACTAGATATTGAGATATCTATATTTGTATGTATAATGAACTTGGAATCATTGATTATTGATACTTGAGAATCAGGCATGCTATGAGTTAAATCAATGTGTTGATTTACTGATTTATGAGATTTGATGAGTTTGATGATTGTGAGAACAGGGACAGTACACGGAATCCCGGATGAGGATGTTGCCATCCAGGGAGTATCATTTAAAATTCATTAACATTTACTTGTGTTGTAAATTATGAATTTCATTATTGTGATTATGAGATTTTGTGTATTGGTATGCTCACCCCGTCGGGGGCTGTCTCTGTTGGGCAGGTGAACAGGTGCATCGATGGCTATGGAGCTGGGCTCGAGCTGTTGATTGGATGCACTCACAGGATCGTGGTACCAGGGCTTGATGGAGCACGGTATCGTATAGAGTACTTATATACACCCGAGGTTTATATACACATTTATGATGCTCGCTTGTGAGCATGTATATTCTTGTATATGGGTTGTATATAAAGGCATGAGCCTTTCTCTCTTTCATTATATGTTGCATGCAATTGTGGTAGAATTGCTAATGATATGAGAGTCGTTAGTGTATTATGTGGGTGTTGAGACCCACTTTTGTCGTCTTATGTGTGGTGTCTTCCCTGGCTGGGAATTTACTTTGTGTTCAGTATTCTGTTGGGTATTGTGTATTCCCTGGCCGGGAATTATATTATATGATGTGCTTTTGTTTTGGGATAGCTCAATTTACGGGGAGACTCTGCCCAAATTTTTATAAAAGTCCACAATGTGAAAAGTGGCAAAATGGGGATGGTAATGGGCAACTCTTTGAGTCTATATGATAGTAGAGATGGGCTTATAACGTTGAATATTAAAGGAATTTTGTAAGCATCATTTGAGCTTCCCGATTGACTTTTTATTGAAAGCATGTGCCACACATAATGGTTAATACACTAATTAAGGGTTAAGGGCTTGGGGTCCTTACATTAGTGGTATCAGAGCAGTGGTTAGCTCTTTGGGGCTGTTGAGGGCCTGGAACATGCTGATAGGGATGAGTAGCACATATTTATGCATGATAGTAGTTAGTGTGGTGTGACACAACTATTTTACTTATGTGCATTTGTGATATGTGATCATAGTGAAACGATTATATGTCATGACATCTATAGAATCATAATATAACCTGTTGAGTATGATTGTGAGTTGTGACACAGGGACAACCAAGTGGAGCATTTTGAAATACATTGGGATACAGGAAGTACTTTGTACTCATAGTTTATGCATTTACGCATTATAATCATATTGTGTGGAATATGGATTATCGTATGCTCATGGTTTGGAATTGTTCCTGTAGGGACACTATGACGTGGAAAGGCTAAGGCCATGGTTGAAAAGGCACGAAACGGTAACCTGCATTTTATATACATCCTGAAATTATGCATTGTGGTTGCATGTATACATGTAGTGATGATTTTAATGCTTTGCCGCCAAATGTTGAAGCGAGGGGTGGGAGTACCGCATGTCGCATTTGAGCGAGGTGCATTAAAATACACTCATGATGATGTATGTTGGTATATGGATTATGCTTTGTGATGCAGGTATGGATGAAATACTTGGTGAATATCCCATGAGTCATTGTTATGGATGAGTGATGATTTTAAATGCTTGCCGCTATTTATTTTTTTGTGCCGCTAAAATGTGAAGCGAGGGGTGGGAGCGCCGCATGTCACATTGAAGCGTGGTTAGCATATGAGGCGAGGAAAGAATATTTGCCGCTAAAATGTGAGGCGAGGGGTGGGAGTACCGCATGTCCATTTAAGCGAGGTTATTCTATGCCGCCTATATGTGAAGCGAGGGGTGGGAGTACCGCATGTTTTTACTTGAGCGAGGGGCATTAAAATACACTACCGTGACAATGACTAGGGATCGGCTATATTGACTGGCGATGGTTCTTGCCGCCATGTATATTGATAGCGATGGTTCATGCCGCTATATTGACTGGCGATGGTTCTTGCCGCCATGTATATTGATAGTGATGGTTCATGCCGCTATATTGACTGGCGATGGTTCTTGCCGCCATGTATATTGATAGCGATGGTTCATGCCGCTATATTGACTGGCGATGGTTCTTGCCGCCATGTATATTGATAGCGATGGTTCATGCCGCTATATTGACTGGCGATGGTTCTTGCCGCCATGTATATTGATAGCGATGGTTCATGCCGCTATATTGACTGGCGATGGTTCTTGCCGCCATGGATATTGATAGCGATGGTTTATTCCGCTATATTGACTGGCGATGGTTCTTGCCGCCATGTATATTGATAGCGATGGTTCATGCCGCTATATTGACTGGCGATGGTTCTTGCCGCCATGTATATTGATAGCGATGGTTCATGACGCTATATTGACTGGCGATGGTTCTTGCCGCCATGGATATTGATAGCGATGGTTTATTCCGCTATATTGACTGGCGATGGTTCTTGCCGCCATGTATATGGATAGCGATGGTTCATTCCGCTATATTGATTGGCGATGGTTCTTGCCGCCGGATATATTGCTAGCGATGCCTCTTTCCGCTATTATGTGGACGATGATTCATGCTCAGGTGTATAGCGAGGTTTCATGCCACTTATTATATGACGAGGTATCATGCCGTCGATTCTATAGCGATGGATTGTGCCGCTATGTGCTCAGCATAGGATTTTGCCGCCTTCGAGCGATGGGTGCTGACTACGTACTATTATCGAGCGACGGAGACAGGTATGCCGCTATATTGATAGCGATGAGGTATGGCATATTACTTGTGTTAGCATTATTGTGGATACTATGTGTTGCTATATATATGCCATGTGTTTGATGATGAGATTATGGATGTCGTGTATTGCCATGTACCGTCGTATGTTTGACGATGTTAGTTGGATGTCATATGTTGACATATGCCGTCACGGGATGACGATGACATAGTTGATGTTCTATGTAGACGTGTGGCGTCGTTTTGATGATTAATACATTTATGTTATGTATTTGGTTATATGGTTTGAGTGCCTTGGTGGGCACATGGTAGTGTCTGAGTCACTAGTTGACGAGACCATTATGCCGAGCAAATTGCTCGAGGAACTATTGGGTGCGCCGTATAGGAATTATACCGCAGCACATATTCGAAGTATATATTTGTCGAGCAATGATACCCTTGGGTATGCTCGTTGGTTTGGCTAGGGCCAAGTGTTTGGTGGTAAGAGTAGTCATTGAGGAAACTACTCGCTTGTGTTGTGATGTAGGGTAGACATGGTTGCACCCACCCTGAGGGTGTGGGATAAGTCTTAACGGATTATGATTGCATCATAAGTGAGCAAGGACACCGGGTTGTCCATTGTGCTTGGTATTTTAGAGATATGCTGGGCGATGACCCACAACTCTAATAATTTGTACGGTATGGTATACCGGATTGGGACGTGTGTCACGTCGATAAGCTGGTACGAGCCTATGGAGACAGTGCTTTGCTAGCCAGATATCGTGGTAATGATATAGTGTGATTGTTGGAGCCATGATACTGCACGATGGAACCGAGTTTGGTGAATCGTATGATGATACGATGAAAGCTTTTGGCAGGCTTTTGATTGTCCCTTGTAGCATGATGTTGAGGCATGTGACACCCCATGAGAACGTTTATACGTCTATTGTTTTGAGGGATTTGTCTGGGGCAGTTCATAATGTTGGAGTACTAACAAGAGAGTCATCAGGTCGTTATTGACTCGATCTGAGGGAACCCGTGCATTTGGGATGCAATGGGTGTTATTGTATCCAGTTTTCCGAACAGTGGTTCGAGACTTGTGGATCTCGAGTTCGATGGCACTCCCCTTGTGGGGAAGGAGGTAGTATTATACCCATTGGAAATCTTTGAAAGATTCGGTAAGTTGGTACGTGTAGTGTTGATTTTGGAAATCACGCCGTGTTGTTGATCGTCGATTATCGTTCTCCACTGGGTAGGGAATGACTCAGAATTGATAGTTGTGTTTGGGGCTTAGGGGTATGTTGTAGATACCCGAACCAAGTGCATTGAGTATGCATGTGATGTCAGTGCTTATGCAGGTATACCGGCGAGTATACGGATGCCAGTTATTGATTTCCTTCTTGTCAAGCATAGAGTTATGCTACTTTTGGATGGTTAAATCTCTGATGAGAGATATGAAACACCTTGAGATTGGGAATCTCCATGGCACGATGATTATGAGGGATAATCGTGAAGTTAGTTGACTTCCTTTGAGGAGGGATTATCTTGTGTGGGTTGAGGTGTTTCCTGGTTGGTGTTTCCCTTCGAGTCATGCGATAGCCTTCCCAGGTTTGGATTGTTAAATCCTAGGATTATCAAGGGATGGCAGGAATTCGGATTTATTGGGTGTCGCTGTCGACACAAGCGTTGAGGATGCAATGTGTTTATTGCATGTCCTTCCAAGATTTGAACTCTGTGGAGTCTCGATGGTTTATTTATGATCAGGATGTGATCCTTGGAATATCCGAAGGTGGACATCTTGTGAGATGTCTTTTGTGTGAATCTGTGGCCGTGAGTTGCCCAAATTGAGTTGCAATGATGCGACTGCTCATTTGATGGAGGAGGTTTGGAAGTGGAAACCAGGCTTGGTATGTGTACACCGTGGTATGCTAATGTTTCCCTCGTAACGATGTATGTTAGACATCGTGTGTCATAATAGAGATGTCTTTGAATGATATCTACGATAGAATCGGGAGCGATTCGAATCCTTGCAGTTTCAGTTGAATAACTGCTTTTGGGTTGTTAGCGTTGAGTTGTGCTGACGCTCTTTGACGTTATGATGGATTTGGGAGTCTATTCCACTCCAGAGTTTGACACGAGATCAACGTTCTCACGGTTGAGGTGTCATTCATGATGCATTCTTACTAGTTGTATTGGAACTAAGGATGACTGTCCGATCTACGGTCGTAAGTATTGGTTGTTTTGCAGTCATGAGGGACTGACTTTTGGGATGAACCGCATCGAGGTACGTTTTGCCTCTTGGGTGATGAGTTGGTGTTGGTTTTGGTATGTCGCCCTGTTTCAGAGTTTGATGTGAGATAAGTATCCTCGCGGTTTTTAAGACGATTCTGATATGGTCAGGAATCGAGGACATGGCTTCATGGTGTTGTGTAGCCCGGGTGTTATGTGATACACTAGTGCTAATTTCGAGGACGAAATTCTTTTAGTGGGGGATATTGTGATGACCAGAGATTAGGGATGTTAATCCCGGAGTGTTAATAACCCCTAAAGTTGTCTTACGTGACGATTCGGAGTTTAATCGAGGCGTTGGGCCTTCCGGGCTCGTCTATTTGAGTAGTTGGGATCGTTGGATCCCGAGGTTGAGATCGTATTCTCATTTCGGCGAAAACCTGTGAGTTGGGTTTTTAGTGTGACTCAGAATCTCGGGTGCTGTGTGTGGGCACCGGTAGGGAGTTTTTGAGTTAGAGAGAGAATTTTTGAAAACAGATGATTTTTAATTAATCATGATGTATTTGTGGGACTATTAGTATTTCGGGGTATTTTTGCTATAAATACCAGTTGAACCCGAGATTTTAATTATCGGAACCATTTCAGCACCTCGTTTCTCTCTCCTCGCGCGCGCCCCTTTCCCGATCCCCTTTGACCCCCGCGCACAAAAGGCCTCCGCCCGCCGCCGTCCGGTCGCCGTTCGGCGCGTGCCACCCGCCGTTGGATTCGTCTCTTCCAGGCGCTTCCATCCATACCAACAATTTGAAGTTTGGTCGCGATTTGAGCTCGGATTTCTGCAGAAAGCGTAGGGTTCGAAAACTGGAGTTCATCCGATTTTTGGGGCTCGATTTTGGTATGTTTTTGGTACGATTTTTCTGGTGTTTTTGGGGCGTTTGTGAGCTGTTTTTGAGTCGATGATTTCAGACTTTTGTGGTTCGAAATAATTGTTGCATTTGGTTCGAATTTCAGCTCGATTTTCATGAGTTAGGGTTCGAAAAATTGGGGCTTTTGACAAGGAGTGATGATTCTTGTTAGTAATTGATTAATTCATGTTTTAGATGCATTATGATGCTTGATTGTGTTCGAAATTGAGGAATTGGATTCGAATTTAGGGCTTTGAATTTGAATTTTGGGGGTTTTGGCATGTGGGGCGATTATTCATGTTGTTGATTGATTAATTCATGTTTAGATGAATTATGGTGTTTAATTGGGTTCGATTTGTGTTGTGAAGGTTCGAAAATTTGTGGGGAATTCTTGAGCAATTTTCGATGTTGGTTTATTGTCGTGTGTTGACAATATTTTTGAGGGTTATGGGTGTGCTTGAGCATGGGTTGCATGTTCGTAATTAATTGTGAATTAATTTATCGTGTTAGCACATCGTTCCTCGGAGCATGGAACTCGAGCAAGGTTTGGCTCGGACTTCGGAGATTTAAGGTACGTGCGACGTACGAGCATTACTTTATATGAGAGCATTTGTGAAATGCATAATGTATATTGACTTCATCGATGGTTGTGCGCATGGCTATATTTATGTGTTGATATATATATGGGGTACTGGGCCTATATGACTATTGTACGGCATTTGAGATGCCTGAGAATGATCGTGGGATCATGTACTCATTATAAGACCTGTGAGATGTCTAGGTATAATGGAAAATTGGTAAAATAAATGCTAGGCATTTGAGCTATCTATGATTGATAGCGAAATTGAGAAATCAGTACTAGATATTGAGATATCTATATTTGTATGTATAATGAACTTGGAATCATTGATTATTGATACTTGAGAATCAGGCATGCTATGAGTTAAATCAATGTGTTGATTTACTGATTAATGAGATTTGATGAGTTTGATGATTGTGAGAACAGGGACAGTACACGGAATCCCGGATGAGGATGTTG
This sequence comes from Haberlea rhodopensis, assembly GCA_907163345.1. NCBI lineage: Eukaryota > Viridiplantae > Streptophyta > Magnoliopsida > Lamiales > Gesneriaceae > Haberlea > Haberlea rhodopensis. The sequence goes on along the minus strand of CAJQUN010000151.1, from coordinate 272,082 downwards.
CCATCCAGGGAGTATCATTTAAAATTCATTAACATTTACTTGTGTTGTAAATTATGAATTTCATTATTGTGATTATGAGATTTTGTGTATTGGTATGCTCACCCCGTCGGGGGCTGTCTCTGTTGGGGCAGGTGAACAGGTGCATCGATGGCTATGGAGCTGGGCTCGAGCTGTTGATTGGATACACTCACAGGATCGTGGTACCAGGGCTTGATGGAGCACGGTATCGTATAGAGTACTTATATACACCCGAGGTTTATACACATTTATGATGCTCGCTTGTGAGCATGGATATTCTTGTATATGGGTTGTAAATAAAGGCATGAGCCTTTCTCTCTTTCATTATATGTTGCATGCAATTGTGGTAGAATTGCTAATGATATGAGAGTCGTTAGTGTATTATGTGGGTGTTGAGACCCACTTTTGTCGTCTTATGTGTGGTGTCTTCCCTGGCTGGGAATTTACTTTGTGTTCAGTATTCTGTTGGGTATTGTGTATTCCCTGGCCGGGAATTATATTATATGATGTGCTTTTGTTTTGGGATAGCTCAATTTACGGGGAGACTCTGCCCAATTTTTTATAAAAGTCCACAATGTGAAAAGTGGCAAAATGGGGATGGTAATGGGCAACTCTTTGAGTCTATATGTTAGTAGAGATGGTCTTATAACGTTGAATATTAAAGGAATTTTGTAAGCATCATTTGAGCTTCCCGATTGACTTTTTATTGAAAGCATGTGCCACACATAATGGTTAATACACTAATTAAGGGTTAAGGGCTTGGGGTCCTTACAGAATGCAACGGGAGTCACAATGGTTTGTGAGATATAGTTAGTGGGGTGACACTACTATATTGATTCTATCTCTTGGGGAGCTTTGGGTTGCACTGTCATGGAGACATCTGGCATTGGTTGAGGGTTGATGGTGAATCAACCGGGGTAAGCCCTACTAGTGTTGGGCTATGTGATGGCTTCGTACTTCCGGTGAGACGTTCGAGGAGACGTCTCTGGGGTAATGCTCGAGATCGTGTAGTACTATGGTATTAGTACAGAGCATTACTAGGTTGGGTATACATGGCGTATACGGGTTTCGTTTTGGTAATAGTTGCTTTGATGCACTATTTGAACCAATTGCGTACTTTTAGTTCCGCGATATATTTTGGTAGATATATCCAGGTTTCCGAACGGTGGTTCGATGATTGGAGGATCATGGATTCATGACATTTTCCTTGAGAGGAAGGTGGTATTATTATACCTACCGGTTGAATCTTTTGGGGAGATTCGTTGTTTTAATTCATGTGGTGTTGATGTTGAGATCACACCTTTTGGTTTTAGTTTGTCAACCATCATTCTCCGTGGGGTGAGAATGATCGAGGTTTGACAGTCGGTTTTGGGATTTGGGTATGATTGGAGATACCCGAGTCTATGGCATTGAGTATGCATGTTGTGTTGGTGTATGGGCATGTATGCCGTGTGAGTATACGAATGCCAACTTTATTTTGTTCCTTGTTGAACGTCGAGTTTGTATGCTTGGTTTGGTAAATCTCCGGTGTGAGATTGTGGAACCTCGAGAGCGGTAATCTCGATGGCACGATGTATTCTGAGGAATGATCGTGAGGTACGGTTGGCTCCCTCTGAGGAGGGATTGTCGTGTTTTGAGACCATGGTAATTCTTGTTGGATAATTCGATAGCCTTCCTGTTTTAGGATTGTCAAATCCCAGGATAAACGAGGGATGGCCAGGACTTGGATTTGTTTAGTGTCGTGGATTGACACGTGTGGCAGGAATGCAACTGTCTGTTTTGCATGACCTCTGTGGAACTTGAGACTTTGTGGAGTCTTGATGGTGTGTCGGAACCAGGATATGATTTCTTGGAACACACCGGTGTAAACATCCTCAGTGATGTGTTTTGTGTGGATCAGTGACCGTGGGTAACCCGGTCCGGGTTGCAAGTGGTGCAACTACTCCTTTGGAGGAGATGGGCTGGGAAGCGAAACCGGATTTTCTGTGAGTATACTGTTGTATACTAGTGGTCCCCATCATGACGATGCGTGTCAAGCATCGTGGGCAAGTGATGGATGCCACAGGATGATATCTATGTCAGAGCCAATGGAGATTTGGTTGGTTTGCAGTCGTGGTGTGACTTCTGGGACATTTCACGTCGAGGTATGTTGCTATCTTCCGGATTTGTACTTGGTTTTAGCGTTTGCTCTATTTTAGAGCTTGGTGCGAGATGGGTGTTCTCGCGATTGTTAATTCGATTCTAATATGGTCCAGAATCGGGGTTGTGGCTTTGTTTTGTTGGTGTAGTCCTGGTGTTACGTGGAGTACACCGGTGCAATTTCAAGGACAAAATTTTATTAGTGGGGGATAATTGTGATGTCCGGGAATTACTGGTGTTAATCCCGGTATGGTAATAATCCTTGATGGATTTTTAATCGTGGCAATTAGGAACTAATTGCGGTTTTGGGTCTCCCGAGTTTGTTAAATCGGGCACTTGGGATCGTTGGATCCAAAGGTTGAGACTGTATTCTCATTTTGGTGGAAAACCTATGAATTGGGTTTTAGTGGGACTTGGCGTCCGGGGTGCCTTATGTTGGGGCCAGTCTGAGGATATGATGTTGGAGAGAGAGTTTTTGTAAACAGATGATTTTTAATGAATCATGATGTATTTGTGGGGGTATTGGTGTGTTGGGGTATTTTTGCTATATATACCCGTTGGACTCGGGATTCCGTCATTCGGGATCCATTTCCCTCCCTCCCTCCCTCTCAATCGATCCAAACCCTCTCCCCCCCCATTTCCCTCTTCTCCCTTGATGGGAAATTTGATGGTAGCTTGGCCCGGGAGCCGATTTTCTCGAAGATAATCAGGTATTAATCTTCCCCTCGTCATTAGCTTCGATTTGATAGTAGTATGGTAGCTTTTGGTTGAGGTTTTGGTTGGCCTTGGGTTTTGGGAATTTTTGGCTAAAATCATATGTTGAGTTTTTAAAGTTTTATTGGCTTTAAATGTTGTATTTGAGGTGTTGGTGGTGTGTGGGGTGTTGGATTTGAGTTTGGGTGTGAAAAACACCATGGAAGCTCGAATTTTTCGGAAAATTGCAGGTGGCGATCGATCGCCGAGGAGGGGCGATCGATCGCGACGGGCAGCTGCTAAAAATCGAAGATGATGAACAGTGCAGGCGATCGATCGCGTGTCCAAGGCGATCGATCGCGAGCATGTTGGCGATCGATCGCGAAGGGTGGCGATCGATCGCGAGAAGGCACTGGTTGGCCACTGGAGTGTGGCGATCGATCGCGGTAAATGTGGCGATCGATCGCCACCCGAAGAAGGTGTTTTTTTGGAATTTTTGGAAAATGTCGGATTTTGGAACCGAGGTTTAAAGGGGCCGTTTCCGGGGCAATGTCTACATTCCAATGGGAATGTTATACTTTTAAAATGGATTTGTTGGAGCCAAAATTAATTAAACGGAATTTTTGGTTGGGTTTTTTGCTATCTTTTAAACTTGTAAACGGTATATTTTGGGTATTATGCATGCTTAGCCGAGGGACTTTTATTTTGGTCATCGTCATGGATAGACGATAGGTTTGGAAGTTGTGAACGTGCTTGGGCACGTGATTGCATGCCTGTGTTTAATTGGGAGTTATTTGCATGTTAGCACTTAACTCATCGGGTTGTGGGACTCAAGAAAGGTTGGACTCAAACTACGGAATCGTAAGGTACGTATAACGTACGAGCATAGCCTATTATAATATTACAACTGTGAATTGCATGGCATGTGGTAATTGCAATGAATGAAGATTTAAATGCATGGTATATGGTGCTTTTCATAAATGGACAATAAAACATATAGCATTTGGTAATTGTGATAAATGGAAATATGCTGAGAATCATATAGTGCCGCTTTGAGTGAGCAACAATTGAGATGTTATCGCTGTTGAGCGATCATCGGTTATGGCGCCGCTATTGTTGAGCGAGCGTGGGTTGATGATGCCGCTATTGTAGAGCGAGCTATGATATAGAACTGTGGTATTATTGGTTAGACATATGTGATATATATGGTCTTTTATGTAATGATTTTACCATATGGATTATGGAACTGTCATAATAGGAATGGTATTTGTTAATCCACGTGGCGATTAACTGGCTTTGGGAATTTGATGAGTTTGGTTATTTTCAGAACAGGGACAATACAGGGGATCCCGGATGAGGATGATACCATCCAGGGAGTATCATTTAAATTCATGGCATTTACATTTTGTAAATTATGAATTGTAATATTATGATTATTTGGATTGGTGGTATTGGTATTCTCACCCCGTGTGGGAGCTGTCTCTGTTGGGGCAGGTAACACAGGTGCAACAGTAGCTTTGGAGTTGAGCTCAGGCTATTGATAGAGGTACTTCCAGGATCGAGGTACCAGAGCCGGTTGAATAAGTACACAGATCCAGCGTTGAGATCGAGCTGTGCTTGGGAGGTGCTTCCGGGATTGAAGTACCAGTAGCGGTATCCGGTATAGTGTTTTATACATCAGATACACGCTTATTTATTGGGTGCTCTTATGTGAGTACAATTTTACGTGTATATGGAATGTATAAATGGGCTACGGTGTAAGGACCCCCAGCCCTTAACCCTTGATTAGTGTATTAGACCACTATGTGTGGCACATGCTTTCAATAAAATCAATCGGGAAACACAGATGATACTTTACCATTGAATGGCAATTACAAAATTTCTTTAATATTCAACATTAAGATCATCTCTACCCACAATTAGACTCATAGATTCCGCCCATTTCCATCCCCATTACACCACTTTTCACATGGTAGACTTTTATAAAAATTTGGGCAGAGTCTCCCCATAAATAGAGCCATCCCGAAATAAAAGCGCATCACAATATATAGTTCCCGGCCATGGAAAACACATACTCAACAGAACACAGCAACGCTAAGTAAATTCCCAGCCAGGGAAGACACCACATAAGACAACATAAATGGGTTTCAACACCCACATAATACACCCATGACTCTCATATCATTAGCAGTTCTACTCTTAATTGCATGCAACATAGAATGAAAGAGAGAAAGGCTCATGCCTTTATATACAACCCATATACAAGCATAACCGTACTCACATGCGAGCATCATAAATATGTATATAACCTTCGGGTGTATATAAGTACTCTATACGATACCATGCTCCATCAAGCCCTGGTACCACGATCCTGGGAGTACATCCAATCAATAGCTCGAGCTCAGCTCCACAGCCATCGATGTACCTGTTCACCTGCCCCAACAGAGACAGCCCCCAACGGGGTGAGCATACCAATACACAAAATCCCATAATCACAATAATGAAATTCATAATTTACAACAAAAGTAAATACTAATGAATTTTAAATGATACTCCCTGGATGGCAACGTCCTCATCCGGGATTCCGTGTACTGTCCCTGTTCACACAATCATCAAACTCATCAAATCTCAAAAATCAGTAAATCAACACATTGATTTAACTCATAGCATGCCTGATTCTCAAGTATCAATAATTAATGATTCCAAATTCATTATACATACAAATATAGATATCTTGTTATCTAATACTGATTTTCAACTTTGCTACCAATCACAGATAGCTCAAATGCCTAGCATTTATTTTACAAATTCTCCATTTCACTTAGACATCTCACATGTCTTACAATGAATACATGATTCCACGATCATTCTCAGGCATCTCAAATGCCCTACAATAGTCATATAAACCCAGTACCCCATATCTCATGTAAGGTTATACTACTCTAGTATTACGCACACTTGTGGCAGCGATGTCAAGACTAGGTCGTTCCATAGTCATATCAACACATATATATATAGCCATACCCACAACCATCTAATGCAATTAAAATACATTATGCATTTCACAATGCTCTTATATAAAGTAATGCTCGTACGTCGCACGTACCTTAAATCTCCGAAGTCCGAGCCAAACCTTGCTCGAGTTCCATGCCCCGAGGAACGATGCGCTAACACGATAAATTAATTCACAATTATTTACGAACATGCAACCCATGCTCAAGCACACCCACAACCCTCAAAAATATTGTCAACACACGACAATCAACCATTTAAAAGACCCGGGGCAGGGTACATGCAGGGAGGGAAAACGAATGAGACAATATCGAAAATTGTTCAAGAACACTCTTCAATTTCGAACCCTCACTCCACAATTCGAATCCAATTAAGCACCACAAATCATCTAAAACATGAATTAATCGATTACTAACAAGAATCATCACCCCTTGCCAAAAACCCCCAAAATTCGAACATAAACCCCTAAAATCGAGCCCTAACATCACGCAAGCAGTGATGAAATTCGAACCATTAAGCAACAAATTTTCGAACCATTAAAGTCTGAAATTTTTGACTCAACATCAGCTCAAAAACGCCCCAAAAACATCGGAAGAAAAGCCCCAAAAACGTACAAAAAATCGAGCCCCAAATCGGACGAACTCCAATTTCGAACCCTATGCTTTTTCTGGCAAATCCGAACGCGATTCTCGACGAAACTTCAAATTGATGGTATGGGAAGGTGCGCCTGGACGAGACGAAGCCACCGGTAGGTCGGACGCGCCGAACGGCGGTGGGCGCACGCCTGGAAGCGGCGGGGGTCAAAGGGGATCGGGAATGGCGCGCGCGAGGAGAGAGAGAGGGAAGGTGGGGAAAATGGTTCCGATAATTAAAATCTCGGGTTCAACTGGTATTTATAGCAAAAATACCCCGAAATACTAATAGCCCCACAAATACATCATGATTCATTAAAAATCATCTGTTTTCAAAATTTCTCTCTCTAACTCAAAACCCCCTACCGGTGCCCACACAAAGCACCCGAGGTTCCGAGTCACACTAAAAACCCAACTCATAGGTTTTCACCGAAATGAGAATACGATCTCAACCTCGGGATCCAACGATCCCAACTACTCAAATAAACGAGCCCAGAAGGCCCAACACCGCGATTAAACTCCAAGTCGCCACGCAAAACAACTTTAGGGGTTATTAACACTCCGGGATTAACATCCATAATCTCTGGTCATCACAATATCCCCCACTAAAAGAATTTCGTCCTCGAAATTAGCACCGGTGTATCACGTAACACCCGGGCTACACAACAACATGAAGCGATAACCTCGATTCTTGACCATATCAGAATCGTCTTAATAAACGCGAGGATACTTACCTCACATCAAACTCTGAAACAGAGCGACATACCAGAACCAACATATCACTCAAGAGGCAAAACGTACCTCGATGCGGTTCATTCCAAAAGTCAGTCCCTCATGACTGCAAAACAACCAATACTTACGACCGTAGATCGGACAGTCACCTTAGTTCTAATACAACTAGTAAGAACGCATCATGAATGACACCTCAACCGTGAGAACGTTGACCTCGTGTCAAACTCTGGAGTGGAATAGACTTCCAAATCCATCATAACGTCAAAGAGCGTCAGCACAACTCAACGCTAACAATCCAAAAGCAGTTAATCAACTGAAACTGCAAGGATTCGAATCGCTCCCGATTCCATCGTAGATATCATCCAATGACATCTTTATTATGACTCACGATGTCTAATACACATCATTACGAGGAAAACACTAGTATACCACGATATACACATACCAAACCTGGTCTCCACTATCAAACCTCCTCCATCAAATGAGCAGTCGCATCATTGCAACTCAATTTGGGCAACTCACGGCCACAGATTCAAACAAAAGACATCTCACAAGATGTCCACCTCCGGATATTCCAAGGATCACATCCTGATCATACATAAACCATCGAGACTCCACAGAGTTTCAAATTCTGAAAGGACATGCAATAAACCCATTGCATCCTCAACGCTTGTGTCGACAGCGAATCCCAGCCAATCCGAATTCTTGCCATCCCTTGATAATCTTAGGATTTAACAATCCAAACTTGTGAAGGCTATCGCGTAGCTTGACACTAACAAGGAAACACCTCAACCCACACAAGATAATCCCTCCTCAAAGGGAGTCAATTAACTTCACGATTATTCCTCATAATCATCGTGCCATGGAGATTCCCAATCTCAAGGTGTTCCATATCTCTCATCAGAGATTTAACCATCCAAAAATAGCATAACTCTATGCTTGACAAAAAGGGAATCAATAACTGGCATCCGTACACTCACCGGTATACCTGCCTAAGCACTGACATCACATGCATACTCAATGCACTTGGCTCGGGTATCTACAACATACCCCTAAGCCCCCAAACACAACTGTCAATTCTGAGTCATTCCCATGCAGTGGAGAATGATAATCGACGATCAACAACACGTCGTGATTCCCAAAATCAACACCACACGTACCAACTTACCGAATCCTTCAAAGATTCCCAAATAGGTATAATACTACCTCCTTCCCCGCAAGGGAAGTGCTATCGAACTCGAGATCCACTAGTCTCGAACCACCGTTCGGAAAAACTGGATACAATAACACCCATTGCATCCCAAGTACACGGATTCCCCAGATCGAGTCAACGACGACTTGATGACTCTCTTGTTGGTACTCCAACGTTATGAGCTGTCCCAGACAAGTCCCTCGAAACAAAAGACGTATAACGTTCTCATGAGGTGCCACATGCCTCAAACATCATGCTACAAAGGAACAATCAAGAGCCTGCCAAAAGTCTTCATCGTACCATCATACGATTCACCAAACTCGGTTCCAACGTGCAGTATAATGGCTCCAACAATCACAATATATCATTACCACGAAATCTGGCTAGAAAAGCGCTGTCTCCATAGGCTCATATCAAGCCCACCAACAAGCCATATGTTACATCTCGGTATGCCATACCGTACAAACCGTTAGAGTAATGGGTCATCGCCCAGCATATCTCTAAAATACCAAGCACAATGGACAACCCAGTGTCCTTGCTCACTTATGATGCAATCATAATCCAATAAGATTTATCCCACACCCTCAGGGTGGGTGCAACCATGTCTACCCTACATCACAACACAAGCGAGTAGTTTCCTCAATGACTACTCTTACCACCAATCACTTGGCCCTAGCTAAACCAACGAGCATACCCGAGGGTATCATCGCTCGACAATTATCTAACTCTATAACATGATGTGGTACATTTACCGGTACAATACATCCAATACTCCACCGAACAAACCTGCTCGGCAAAAAGGTCTCGTCAACTAGTGACCCAGACTCTACCATGTGCTCACCATCGGCACTCAAACCATACAACCAAATACATAACATAAATGTATTAACCATCAAAACGACGCTACACGTCTACATAGAACATCCACTATGTCATTGTCATCCCGTGACGGTACCTGTCAACATATGACTTTGAAATAATATAATAGTATTGTCGACTCGTGACAGTATATGTCGATACACGACGTCTAAAATCTCATCGTCAAACACATGACAACATAAGTAAATCAACACATGACATCCACGATAGTACTAAATAAACAGTAATATGCCATACCTCATTGCTAACAATATAGCGGCATACCTGTCTCCGTCATCCAACAGTGGTACGCAATCAGCACCCATCGCTCGTAGGTGGCGTAATCCAGCGTCATGTACATAGCGGCATAACCCGTCGCTATAGAATCAGTGGCATAATCCATCGTCATAGAGTCAGCGGCATAAAACATCGCTATAGACATCTGGCGGCATGAACCATCGCCATAGATGTAGCGGAATGTACCATCGCTATGAACACCCGGCGGCATAAGTCATCGCCAATGGAATAGCGGAACGAACCATCGCTATGAATATACCCGGCGGCAAGAATCATCGCCAATCAATATAGCGGAATGAGACATCGCTATCAATATATCCGGCGGCAAGAACCATCGCCAATCAATATAGCGGAATGAGACATCGCTATCAATATATCCGACGGCAAGAACCATCGTCAATCAATATAGCGGAATGAGACATCGCTATCAATATATCCGGCGGCAAGAACCATCGCCAATCAATATAGCGGAATAAGACATCGCTATTAATACACTTGGCGGCATGAACCATCGCCAACCAACATAGCGGAATGAGACATCGCTATCAATCTCGATAATGTGGTTGTTCCGGTCTTGTTATAGCAGCGGAATTTTAGGACCCCTCGCTTTGACATATAGCGGCATCATATGATATCCCTCGGTTCGACAATGACAGCGGCATGTTACCTCGCTTAGACATGACAGCGGCAAATATCATATTACCATCGCTTCATATGACAGCGGCAAGTACCTCCCTCGCTCGAATATAACAACTACCGGAACTTCCACTACCTCCATGTACCTGCATCCAGGTTAATACCACAGTTCACAATATAATGATCGATATCACGTTCTAGTTATAACCACAATATTCCACATTAATCACTAGAATTGTGACTGTTCCGGTCCCAATACAACAACTGAATTTTAGGACCCCTCGCTTCGACAATGACAGCGGCATGTTACCTCGCTTAGACATGACAGCGGCAAGTACCTCCCTCGCTCGGAGATAAAGGCTACCAGAACATTCATCAATTCTACCACAATAATCAAACACAACATTTGGTTCCATTATCACAATATATCACTATCATGACACATATATCATCACATGTAAGGGTTCACTATCCACGATATACATAATCAAAGGTGTAACACGTTTTACAGTCCGAAGCCCGTACGTCTCACCTTTCCTGATTTTCCTACAAAATCAGATCCCTCAACACATAATACATGAAGGGCCAGACATCATCATTAATGCCATCCCGTCTCATGCTACACGCTTCCTGCAATCACAATGATTAGCAACACCACTTTTCATATCATAAAAGCACATAACAACTAGTTGTGTCATACAACATTAATGCCATCATGCATAAATATGTGCTATCAATAACTTCATAGGCCCTTAACAGCCCCAAAGAGCTAACCACTGCTCTGATACCACTAATGTAAGGACCCCCAGCCCTTAACCCTTGATTAGTGTATTAGACCACTATGTGTGGCACATGCTTTCAATAAAATCAATCGGGAAACACAGATGATACTTTACCATTGAATGGCAATTACAAAAATTCTTTAATATTCAACATTAAGATCATCTCTACCCACAATTAGACTCATAGATTCCACCCATTTCCATCCCCATTACACCACTTTTCACATGGTAGACTTTTATAAAACTTTGGGCAGAGTCTCCCCATAAATAGAGCCATCCCGAAATAAAAGCGCATCACAATATATAGTTCCCGGCCAGGGAAAACACATACTCAACAGAACACAGCAACGCTAAGTAAATTCCCAGCCAGGGAAGACACCACACATAAGACAACATAAATGGGTTTCAACACCCACATAATACACCCATGACTCTCATATCATTAGCAATTCTACTCTTAATTGCATGCAACATAGAATCATTCTACTCTTAATTGCATGCAACATAGAATGAAAGAGAGAAAGGCTCATGCCTTTGTAAGTAATCCTATGAGCATACAACGCAGCGGAATAAAAATTTTAGGATTACAAACCAGCAGATCTATACATAGGTTATCATATCGGATTAATGAATACGAAGGTCTCACCCTTGTAGCGTGTTTGAAGCAGAATCCACGGAGCAACACCACGTCTTACGCCTTCTCCGAGTCACTAGCAAAACTCGATGAGGTTTGCCTCAACGGTATCCACACGATCAAATCGGGTGAAGGGATAGTTGAATAACAAGTTGCTAGACAAGTTATTAAACTGGAACAAGAAACACAATGGATTCCAAATCGAAAGGCACGCCCAATATTTCACAAAATCCTCTTCGGCTATCAAGTGGAAGCCGAGAGCAATTTTGAGGTTGGAGGCCGTGTGCTTCAAGTTTGGATGTAGGTTTAATGATATGAAGTTTTCTTACTAATTAAACACCTTGCAATCATATTATATATGATTAATTAAAGGCTTTCATAAAGCCTCATGGGCTTAAGCCCATGATTTAATTAATCATTATGATTATTAATTAAGACTCCTCTTAATTATTTAATTCATCTCATGAATTTAATTTCCCTTCTCGATTTAATCTTTTGTGCGACCCGATAGGATCTTGTAATGTTGGCAGTGACATAAAATCTCATTTTACGTCTCAAGCATTGAGCGGTATCTAGCAACACATCAATGCTACCCAAATTACAAGAATGTCAATGACTCGACATAACCTTTAGAACTTGTGATAATATTAATCATGTAACTTAATCCCTTTGTCCTTTGTGTTTAGATTGAACACGAGTCATGGAACAGTCATACTCGTATATCCAATCTTTATTTCTGTAAGGACCCCAAGCCCTTAACCCTTAATTAGTGTATTAACCATTATGTGTGGCACATGCTTTCAATAAAAAGTCAATCGGGAAGCTCAAATGATGCTTACAAAATTCCTTTAATATTCAACGTTATAAGATCATCTCTACTAACATATAGACTCATAGAGTTGCCCATTACCAACCCCATTTTGCCACTTTTTACATTGTGGACTTTTATAAAAATTTGGGCAGAGTCTCCCCGTAAATTGAGCTATCCCGAAATAAAAGCACAACACATAACATAATTCCCGGCCTGGGAAAAACATAATACTCATCAGAATGCAGCCATACCAAGTAAATTCCCAGCCAGGGAAGACGCCACACATAAGACGACAAAAGTGGGTTTCAATCACTAACGACTCTCATATCATTAGCAATTCTACCACAATTGCATGCAACATATAATGAAAGAGAGAAAGGCCCATGCCTTTATATACAACCCATATACAAACATAACCGTGCTCACATGCGAGCATCATAAATATGTATAAAACCCTCGGGTGTATATATGTACTCTATACGATACCGTGCTCCATCAAGCCCTGGTACCACGATCCTGGGAGTACATCCAATCAACAGCTCGAGCTCAGCTCCACAGCCATCGATGCACCTGTTCACCTGCCCCAACAGAGACAGCCCCCAACGGGGTGAGCATACCAATACACAAAATCTCATAATCACAATAATGAAATTCATAATTTACAACACAAGTAAATATTAATGAATTTTAAATGATACTCCCTGGATGGCAACATCCTCATCCGGGATTCCGTGTACTGTCCCTGTTCTCACAATCATCAAATCTCATAAATCAGTAAATCAACACATTGATTTAACTCATAGCATGCCTGATTCTCAAGTATCAAAAATCAATGATTCCAAGTTCAATATACATACAAATCTAGATATCTCAATATCTAGTACTGATTTCTCAATTTCGCTATCAATCATAGATAGTTCAAATGCCTAGCATTTATTTTACCAATTTTCCATTATACCTAGACATCTCACATGTCTTATAATGAGTACATGATCCCACGATCATTCTCAGGCATCTCAAATGCCGTACAATAGTCATATAGACTCAGTACCCCATATATATCAACACATATATGCATATAGCCATACCCACAACCATCTAATGCAATTACAACACATTATGCATTTCACAATTGCTATCACGTAAAGTAATGCTCGTACGTCGCACGTACCTCAAATTTCCGAAGTCCGAGCCAAACCTTGCTCGAGTTCCATGCCCCGAGGAACGATGTGCTAACACGATAAATTAATTCACAATTAATTACGAACATGCAACCCATGCTCAAGCACACCCATAACTCTCAAAAATATTGTCAACACAAGACAATGAACCATTATCGAAAATTGCTCAAGAACACCCCACAAATTCTCGAAACTTCACAACACAAATCGAACCCAATTAAACACCATAATTCATCTAAAATATGAATTAATCAATCAACAACATGAATAATCGCCCCACAAACCAAACCCCCAAAATTCGAAATCCAAGCCCTAAATTCGAATCCAATTCCTCAATTTCGAACAAAATCAAGCATCATAATGCATCTACAACAAGAATCATCACTCCTTGTCAAAAGCCCCAATTTCGAGCCCTAACCTCACGCAAGAAATGAAGAAATTCGAACCATAAAGCAACAATTTTTCGAACCACAAAAGTCTGAAATAATCGACTCAAAACCAGCTTAAAAACGCCCCAAAAACATCAGAAAAATCGTATAAAAAACATACCAAAATCGCGTCCCAAAAATCGGATGAACTCCAGTTTTTGAACCCTACGCTTTTCTGGCAAATCCGAACGCGATTCTCGACGAAACTTCAAATTGTTGGTATAGAAATGAGCGCCTCGGAGAGACGATTCCAACGGCGGGTGGCACGCGCCGAACGGCGGCCGGACGGCGGCGGGCGAACGACTTTTCTGCGCGGTGGTCGAAAGGGGATCGGGAATGCGCGGGAGGGAGAGAGAGATAATGTGCTGAAATGGATCCGGTAATTAAAATCTCGGGTTCAACTGGTATTTATAGCAAAAATACCCCGAAATACTAATATCCCCACAAATACATCATGATTCATTAAAAATCATCTGTTTTCAAAAACTCTCTCTCTAACTCAAAAACCCCCTACCGGTGCCCACACCAAGCACCCGAGATTCCGAGTCACACTAAAAACCCAACTCACAGGTTTTCACCGAAATGAGAATACGATCTCAACCTCGGGATCCAACGATCCCAACTACTCAAATAGACGAGCCCAGAAGGTCCAACACCTCGATTAAATTCCAATTGCCACGTAAAACAACTTTACGGGTTATTAACACTCCGGGATTAACATCCATAATTTCTGGTCATCACAATATCCCCCACTAAAAGAATTTCGTCCTCGAAATTAGCACCGGTGTATCACGTAACACCCGGGCTACACAACAACATGAAGCCATAACCTCGATTCCTGACCATATCAGAATCGTCTTAAAAAAAAAAAAAAACGCGAGGATACTTACCTCACAACAAACTCTGAAACAGAGCGACATACCAAAACCAACATATCACCCAAGAGGCAAAACGTACCTCGATGCGGTTCATCCCAAAAGTCAGTCCCGCATGACTGCAAAACAACCAATACTTACGACCGTAAATCAGACATTCATCCTCAGTTCTAATACCACTTAGTAAGAACGCATCCTGGATGACACCTCAACCGTGAGAACGTTGACCTCGTGTCAATCTCTGGAGTGGAATAGGCTTCCAAATCCATCATAACGTCAAAGAGCGTCAGCACCACTCAACGCTAACAACCCAAAAGCAGTTAGTTAACTGAAACTGCAAGGATTCGAATCGCTCCCGATTCCATCGTAGATATCGTCCAATGATATCTTTATCATGACTCACGACGTCTAACATACATCGTTACGAGGGGAACATTAGTATACCACGGTGCACACATACCAAACCTGGTTTCCACTTTCAAACCTCCTCCATCGAATGAGCAGTCGTATCATTGCAACTCAATTTGGGCAACTCACGGCCACAGATTCACATAAAAGACATCTCACAAGATGTCCACCTCCGGATATTCCAAGGATCACATCCTGATCATAAATAAACCATCGAGACTCCACAGAGTTCAATTTCTGAAAGGACATGCAATAAACTCATTGCATCCTCAACGCTTGTGTCGACAGCGACACCCAAAAAAAATCCGAATTCCTGCCATCCCTTGGCAATCCTAGGATTTAACAATCCAAACTTGGGAAGGCTATCGCATAACTCGGAGGAAAACACCAATAAGGAAATACCTTAACCCACACAAGATAATCCCTCTTCAAGGGAGTCAACTAACTTCACGATTGTTCCTCATAATTATCGTGCCATAGAGATTCCCAATCTCAAGGTGTTCCATATCTCTCACCAGAGATTTAACCATCCAAAAATAGCATAACTCTATGCTTGACAGAAAGAAAATCAATAACTGGCATCTGTATACTCACCAGTATACCTGCCTAAGTACTGACATCGCATGCATATTCAATGCACTCGGCTCGGGTATCTACAACATACCCCTAAGCCCCAAACACAACCGTCAATTCTGAGTCATTCCCTATCCAGTGAAGAACGATAATCGACGATCAACAACACGGTGTGATTCCCAAGATCAACACCACACGTACCAACTCACCGAATCTTTCAAAGATTTCCAAATAGGTATAATACTACCTCCTTCCCCACAAGGGAAATGCCATCGAACTCGAGATTCACAAGTCTCGAACCACTGTTCGGAAAAACTGGATACAATAACACCCATTTCATCCTAAATACACGGGTTCCCTCAGATCGAGTCAATAACGACCTGATGACTCTCTCGTTGGTACTCCAACATCATGAGCTGTCCCAGACAAGTCTCACCAAAATTAAACATAAACGTATACACGTTTCAGTGAGGCATGCACAACCTCAACCTCAAATGACATGGTGACTACTAGAGTCCACCACAATCCACATCGTATCACCTTACGATTTGCCAAACTTGATTCCAACGAGCAGTATCACGGCTCCAACAATCACACTATATCATTACCACGATATCTGGCTAGCAAAGCGCTGTCTCCATAGGCTCATATCAAGCCCACCAACAAACCATATGTTCCATCTCGGTATGCCATACCGTACAAACCGTTAGAGTAATGGGTCATCGCCCGACATATCTCTAAAATACCAAGCACAATGGACAACCCGGTGTCCTTGCTCACTTATGATGCAGTTGTAATCCGTTAAGACTTATCCCACACCCTCAGGGTGGGTGCAACCATGTCTACCCTACATCACAACACAACCGAGTAGTTTCCTCAATGACTACTCTTACCACCAATCACTTGGCCCTAGCCAAACCAACGAGCATACCCAAGGGTATCATTGCTCGACAAATATACTTCGAATATGTGCTGCGGTATAATTCCTATACGGCGCACCCAATAGTTCCTCTAGCAACTTGCTCGGCATAATGGTCTCGTCAACTAGTGACTCAGACACTACCATGTGCCCACCAAGGCACTCAAACCATATAACCAAATACATAACATAAATGTATTAATCATCAAAACGACGCCACACGTCTACATAGAACATCAACTATGTCATCGTCATCCCGTGACGGCATATGTCAACATATGACATCCGACTAACATCGTCAAACATACGACGGTACATGGCAATACACGACATCCATAATCTCATCGTCAAACACATGGCATATATATAGCAACACATAGTATCCACAATAATGCTAACACAAGTAATATGCCATACCTCATCGCTATCAATATAGCGGCATACCTGTCTCCGTCGCTCGATAATAGTACGTAGTCAGCACCCATCGCTCGAAGGCGGCAAAATCCTGTGCTGAACACATAGCGGCACAATCCATCGCTATAGAATCGACGGCATGACACCTCGTCATATAATAAGTGGCATGAAACCTCGCTATACACCTGAGCATGAATCATCGTCCACATAATAGCGGAAAGAGGCATCGCTAGCAATATATCCGGCGGCAAGAACCATCGCCAATCAATATAGCGGAATGAACCATCGCTATCCATATACATGGCGGCAAGAACCATCGCCAGTCAATATAGCGGAATAAACCATCGCTATCAATATCCATGGCGGCAAGAACCATCGCCAGTCAATATAGCGGCATGAACCATCGCTATCAATATACATGGCGGCAAGAACCATCGCCAGTCAATATAGCGGCATGAACCATCGCTATCAATATACATGGCGGCAAGAACCATCGCCAGTCAATATAGCCGATCCCTAGTCATTGTCACGGTAGTGTATTTTAATGCCCCTCGCTCAAATAAAACATGCGGTACTCCCACCCCTCGCTTCACATATAGGCGGCATAGAATAACCTCGCTTAAATGGACATGCGGTACTCCCACCCCTCGCCTCACATTTTAGCGGCAAATATTCTTTCCTCGCCTCATATGCTAACCACGCTTCAATGTGACATGCGGCGCTCCCACCCCTCGCTTCACATTTTAGCGGCACAAAATAATAAATAGCGGCAAGCATTTAAAATCATCACTCATCCATAACAATGACTCATGGGATATTCACCAAGTATTTCATCCATACCTGCATCACAAAGCATAATCCATATACCAACATACATCATCATGAGTGTATTTTAATGCACCTCGCTCAAATGCGACATGCGGCGCTCCCACCCCTCGCTTCGACATTTGGCGGCAAAGCATTAAAATCATCACTACATGTACACATACATCCACAATGTATAAATCCATGATGTATATAAAATGCAGGTTACCGTTTCGTGTCTTTCAACCATGGCCTTAGCCTTTCGCATCATAGTGTTCCTACAGGAACAATCACAACCCATGAGCATACAATAATCCATATTCCCACAATATGATTATAATGAGTAAATGCATAAACTATGAGTACAAAGTACTTCCTGTATCCCAATGCATTTCGATATGCTCCACCTGGTTGTCCCTGTGTCACAACTCACAATCATAATCAACAGGTTATATTATGATTCTATAGATGTCATGACATACAATCGTTTCACTATGATCACATATCACAAATGCACATAAGCAAAATAGTTGTGTCACACAACACTAGCTACTATCATGCATAAATATGTGCTACCCATCCCTATCAGCATGTTTTAGGCCCTCAACAGCCCCAAAGAGCTAACCACTGCTCTGATACCACTAATGTAAGGACCCCAAGCCCTTAACCCTTAATTAGTGTATTAACCATTATGTGTGGCACATGCTTTCAATAAAAAGTCAATCGGGAAGCTCAAATGATGCTTACAAAATTCCTTTAATATTCAACGTTATAAGATCATCTCTACTAACATATAGACTCATAGAGTTGCCCATTAACAACCCCATTTTGCCACTTTTTACATTGTGGACTTTTATAAAAATTTGGGCAGAGTCTCCCCGTAAATTGAGCTATCCCGAAATAAAAGCACAACACATAACATAATTCCCGGCCAGGGAAAAACATAATACTCATCAGAATGCAGCCATACCAAGTAAATTCCCAGCCAGGGAAGACGCCACACATAAGACGACAAAAGTGGGTTTCAACCCCCACATAATACACTAACGACTCTCATATCATTAGCAATTCTACCACAATTGCATGCAACATATAATGAAAGAGAGAAAGGCCCATGCCTTTATATACAACCCATATACAAACATAACCGTGCTCACATGCGAGCATCATAAATATGTATAAAACCCTCGGGTGTATATATGTACTCTATACGATACCGTGCTCCATCAAGCCCTGGTACCACGATCCTGGGAGTACATCCAATCAACAGCTCGAGCTCAGCTCCACAGCCATCGATGCACCTGTTCACCTGCCCCAACAGAGACAGCCCCCAACGGGGTGAGCATACCAATACACAAAATCTCATAATCACAATAATGAACATAATTTACAACACAAGTAAATATTAATGAATTTTAAATGATACTCCCTGGATGGCAACATCCTCATCCGGGATTCCGTGTACTGTCCCTGTTCTCACAATCATCAAACTCATCAAATCTCATAAATCAGTAAATCAACACATTGATTTAACTCATAGCATGCCTGATTCTCAAGTATCAAAAATCAATGATTCCAAGTTCAATATACATACAAATCTAGATATCTCAATATCTAGTACTGATTTCTCAATTTCGCTATCAATCATAGATAGTTCAAATGCCTAGCATTTATTTTACCAATTTTCCATTATACCTAGACATCTCACATGTCTTATAATGAGTACATGATCCCACGATCATTCTCAGGCATCTCAAATGCCGTACAATAGTCATATAGACTCAGTACCCCATATATATCAACACATATATGCATATAGCCATACCCACAACCATCTAATGCAATTACAACACATTATGCATTTCACAATTGCTATCACGTAAAGTAATGCTCGTACGTCGCACGTACCTCAAATTTCCGAAGTCCGAGCCAAACCTTGCTCGAGTTCCATGCCCCGAGGAACGATGTGCTAACACGATAAATTAATTCACAATTAATTACGAACATGCAACCCATGCTCAAGCACACCCATAACTCTCAAAAATATTGTCAACACAAGACAATGAACCATTATCGAAAATTGCTCAAGAACACCCCACAAATTCTCGAAACTTCACAACACAAATCGAACCCAATTAAACACCATAATTCATCTAAAATATGAATTAATCAATCAACAACATGAATAATCGCCCCACAAACCAAACCCCCAAAATTCAAAATCCAAGCCCTAAATTCGAATCCAATTCCTCAATTTCGAACACAATCAAGCATCATAATGCATCTACAACAAGAATCATCACTCCTTGTCAAAAAGCCCCAATTTCGAGCCCTAACCTCACGCAAGAAATGAAGAAATTCGAACCATAAAGCAACAATTTTTCGAACCACAAAAGTCTGAAATAATCGACTCAAAACCAGCTTAAAAACGCCCCAAAAACATCAGAAAAATCGTACCAAAAACATACCAAAATCGCGTCCCAAAAATCGGATGAACTCCAGTTTTCGAACCCTACGCTTTTCTGGCAAATCCGAACGCGATTCTCGACGAAACTTCAAATTGTTGGTATAGAAATGAGCGCCTCGGAGAGACGATTCCAACGGCGGGTGGCACGCGCCGAACGGCGGCCGGACGGCGGCGGGCGAACGACTTTTCTGCGCGGTGGTCGAAAGGGGATCGGGAATGCGCGGGAGGGAGAGAGAGATAATGTGCTGAAATGGATCCGGTAATTAAAATCTCGGGTTCAACTGGTATTTATAGCAAAAATACCCCGAAATACTAATATCCCCACAAATACATCATGATTCATTAAAAATCATCTGTTTTCAAAAACTCTCTCTCTAACTCAAAAACCCCCTACCGGTGCCCACACCAAGCACCCGAGATTCCGAGTCACACTAAAAACCCAACTCACAGGTTTTCACCGAAATGAGAATACGATCTCAACCTCGGGATCCAACGATCCCAACTACTCAAATAGACGAGCCCAGAAGGTCCAACACCTCGATTAAATTCCAATTGCCACGTAAAACAACTTTACGGGTTATTAACACTCCGGGATTAACATCCATAATTTCTGGTCATCACAATTTCTTGATCCCCAAGTAGAACTAGAATAAACGAATAAGCTCGATATCTCATATCGACTCATTCGAGCATGGCCATGCATTTTAGTTCTCACTTGATCAAGGGCCAAACACATCTCCTGTTATATTGGAGGGACAAATCCTATCTCGATCAGTCAACATCCCTCTACATAATTCGTAGTGTATCCAATAGTCGCCTTTATAGTATACCCTGTTACGGGTAACGTTTGACGATATCAAGATACATAACTCCTTATGTTGGGATCTCTGATGATCACAAGTCGTAAGGATTTCATACATTATTATCACTATGAGAATTGCATATGACGATCATATAACTATCCATGTTGCATTCTCATGGTGGGTCTGTCCAGTACATCGTTCTCTAACATGTACCCATATGTTGATTTGATATCTCATATCAATGAACAATTCATCGATCAACATATACTAGTCTCTACGTATTATCATTATCCCTATTCATGATAATACTTGACTAGGGACATCTTTAAGAATAATACAATATTATTCTAAGGACATTAACATATATATTAATTCACAATGCACAGTTAAAAGAATAATATATAATAATGAATTGCCATTCATAAAACCATAAACATTGTAAGTCTTAAACAATCATCTAATGACTTGTCTTAGGGCATATCCCAACAGCCTTTATATACAACCCATATACAAACATAACCGTACTCACATGCGAGCATCATAAATATGTATATAACCTTCGGGTGTATATAAGTACTCTATACGATACCGTGCTCCATCAAGCCCTGGTACCACGATCCTGGGAGTACATCCAATCAACAGCTCGAGCTCAGCTCCACGGCCATCGATGTACCTGTTCACCTGCCCCAACAGAGACAGCCCCCAACGGGGTGAGCATACCAATACACAAAATCCCATAATCACAATAATGAAATTCATAATTTACAACAAAAGTAAATACTAATGAATTTTAAATGATACTCCCTGGATGGCAACGTCCTCATCCGGGATTCCGTGTACTGTCCCTGTTCTCACAATCATCAAACTCATCAAATCTCAAAAATCAGTAAATCAACACATTGATTTAACTCATAGAATGCCTGATTCTCAAGTATCAATATTATACATACAAATATAGATATCTCGATATCTAATACTGATTTTCAACTTTGCTACCAATCACAGATAGCTCAAATGCCTAGCATTTATTTTACCAATTCTCCATTTCACTTAGACATCTCACATGTCTTACAATGAATACATGATTCCACGATCATTCTCAGGCATCTCAAATGCCCTACAATAGTCATATAAACCCAGTACCCCATATCTCATGTAAGGTTATACTACTCTAGTATTACGCACACTTGTGGCAGCGATGTCAAGACTAGGTCGTTCCATAGTCATATCAACACATATATATATAGCCATACCCACAACCATCTAATGCAATTAAAATACATTATGCATTTCACAATGCTCTTATATAAAGTAATGCTCGTACGTGGCACGTACCTTAAATCTCCGAAGTCCGAGCCAAACCTTGCTCGAGTTGCATGCCCCGAGGAACGATGTGCTAACACGATAAATTAATTCACAGTTATTTACGAACATGCAACCCATGCTCAAGCACACCCACAACCCTCAAAAATATTGTCAACACACGACAATCAACCATTTAAAAGACCCGGGGCAGGGTACATGCAGGGAGGGAAAACGAATGAGACAATATCGAAAATTGTTCAAGAACACTCTTCAATTTCGAACCCTCACTCCACAATTCGAATCCAATTAAGCACCACAAATCATCTAAAACATGAATTAATCGATTACTAACAAGAATCATCACCCCTTGCCAAAAACCCCCAAAATTCGAACATAAACCCCTAAAATCGAGCCCTAACATCACGCAAGCAGTGATGAAATACGAACCATTAAGCAACAAATTTTCGAACCAATAAAGTCTAAAATTTTCGAATCAACATCAGCTCAAAAACGCCCCAAAAACATCGGAAGAAAAGCCCCAAAAACGTACCAAAAATCGAGTCCCAAAATCGGACGAATTCCAGTTTCGAACCCTACGCTTTTCTGGCAAATCCGAATGCGATTCTCGACGAAACTTCAAATTGATGGTATGGGAAGGTGCGCCTGGACGAGACGAAGCCACCGGTAGGTTGGACGCGCCGAACGGCGGCCGGACGGCGGTTGGCGCACGCCTGGAAGCGGCGGGGGTCAAAGGGGATCAAGAATGGCGCGCGCGAGGAGAGAGAGTGGGAAGGTGAGGAAAATGGTTCCGATAATTAAAATCTCGGGTTCAACTGGTATTTATAGCAAAAATACCCCGAAATACTAATAGCCCCACAAATACATCATGATTCATTAAAAATCATCTGTTTTCAAAAATTCTCTCTCTAACTCAAAAACCCCCTACCGGTGCTCACACAAAGCACCCGAGGTTCCGAGTCACACTAAAAACCCAACTCATAGGTTTTCACCGAAATGAGAATACGATCTCAACCTCGGGATCCAACGATCCCAACTACTCAAATAAACGAGCCCAGAAGGCCCAACACCGCGATTAAACTCCAAGTCGCCACGCAAAACAACTTTAGGGGTTATTAACACTCCGGGATTAACATCCATAATCTCTGGTCATCACATACGACCTCTCTCTGTTCATTTATGGTTTGCATGCAATTAAATGTTGAATTGCTAAATGAACTGCAAGCATGTTAGTGTATTATGAGGGTGCATGTCATATATGTAATATTGGTTGGGGGATTTGCATATTATGTGGATGGAATGCAAGAAATTTTATGGATCAATAAAATGGTGTAGCACTTGCATATGACTTTTCCCCATGATAGCATGACTATATGCACTAATGGTATGTATTAATACACTAATAACGGGATTAGGGCACGGGGTCCTTACACCAACACTTAAACACCATCTAAACATTTTATCAAACACCTGATGAGCATGATTTTCAAGCCCACAATAGCCCTGAAACTCAACCCTAAAAGCCCCAAATGTTCGGCCATCACAACACACACATTCTTGATCCATTATAACACATAATCCCTTACCACAATCTGCAGAATTTTTGAACTAAGAAGGCAGCATGCTTATCAAACTAAAACCAATAAAATTGAACAACATATCAGCAGATTTTTGAGTTAAATAGCAGAATTTTTTGAGTTCAAAATAGCAACAAATCAAGCCAAAAAGCAGGGGAAATCTTCGACCCAAAGCAAGAAAAATCGAGTCCACTACAGCAGATTTCAACATATAGCAGTACACATTTTTGAAATGCAAGTAACGGATTTCGAACCATTTAGCTAGATTTTTTGAACCAAGATGCAACAAATTTTGGCCAAGAACAATCAATAAAACTTGAGCAAAACAACAAGATTTTCGAACCATAATGGGGGGGGGGGGGGGGGGGGGGGGGGCAGATTTTCGATCCTTATCGGCGGAATTTGAACCACAATAATCAACAAATTTCAAACATAAAATTTGAACCACAATAATCAACAAATTTCAAACATAAAAGCAAGGAAATCGAGCCAGAAATCGAACTAAAAGACACCAAATTTCGAACCATAATCAGCAAAGAATCAAGCCATATACAGCAGGAAAATCGAACCAAAAAGGCAGCATATTTCGAACCATAAACAGTAAGAAAAATCGAGTAAACGTACTGAATTTTTGACCAAGAACACATCCCACTTTTGAACCCAACATAACAGAAAAATCGAGCACAGTGAGGGATAAATGACCAAGGTATAATGTAGTATCTTACCCACACGATATACACAGGAAACCCAGCCAAAAACCAAGATGAAATCCCTCCTAAGCGTGAAGATGAAGGCACCGTGAGAGTGGGAGGGGAAAAGAGGAGGTAGGCGGCTCCATTGTGGGGAAAATTGTATGTTTTATGCATAACCCTAGATTAAATCCACACCCTACAATTATATCATCTCAACCCTTGATTAATATTTCAATTTAAATTTCAACTCAAATAATATATATGGAATTCCCACGAATTTAATTTACACCACAAGTTCAATCCGGAATTATTTATTCCAATCCCGGACCACGATGACATTCTCAAGAATTAAATCCTGACATATCATATCAACGCCATAATTAAATCTAAAGAACATTTATTAATTATTCTGTACATCACAATTCTCCCCAACTAATGAAATTTCGACCTCGAAATTTAAATCCATACTTACCATAAAAGCCAACTGTAAAATTTACGTGCCGTTATACAGCTCAAAATAGTGACTTGACCATCTGTAGGATGACAATCATTTGAATCATCACGGCTCACACATGTGCCCCATTACAACAACGATCGCAAGACTGCAAATCACATCACTTTACCATATCCCAACATTATCATCTAATGACCTAACATATGTGTGATATCCCTGAAATAATTATGTGCATTTGGGCCATTAATTGTGTTATGTGATTAATACGGTGTTAAATTAATTATGGTGGTGAAATGTATAGTTATGCGGTGGGCATGACCTGGTAGTACATTTCAGGGTGCATGTGTTGCATGTTGTGGAAATTTAATTTTGGCATGGTTATTTTGGGTGGATATTAATTATTTTGGAAAAGCATGCTTAATTTGGGTTATGGTGCATTTATCGTTAAATGCTTTTAAAATATCATGTTGGGATATTTTACTACATCATGCTAATTTTTGGGTGCATATTTTAATTAAACCCCCTACCACCCCTTTACCCTCATTATCCCCCACTCCTTATCTAAACGCTCATTAACCCACTCAAACCCCAAAATCGTTCAAGAGGAGAAAAGAGGAGGAAACTTTGGAAAGCTTGCATTTGTTGGATACCTTGTTAGGAATTGAAAGTGGTATGAATCCCTCCTTGTGTTGTTTATTTATGTTTTGAAATGAAATGGGTTTGTGTTTTTGGAGAGAAAATGGGTTTGATTTTGTAATTTTTGGGTTATGGTTGTTTGTTGTGTTTTGAGGTAATTGTTTATGGTATGTGTTGAGGATTTATTGTTGGGTTGTGGTGTATTTGTTTATGGTATGGTTTTACGCTCAAAAAATGGAGTTTTTCCGAAAATTTCACAGCGACCGATCGATCGGTAGCATCGTAGCGATCGATCGGTGAAAGTGAGTAGCGATGGGTACATTTTTGAGTATTTACTGATCGATCGGTATGAGCAACCGATCGATCGGCGGTGGTTAGCGATCGATCGGTAGCTTGGAGCAATCGATCGGTGTAAGGCCGTAGCGAAAATCAGAAATTCGGATGTTTACCAATCGATCGGTAACTTGGAATGATTGATCGGTAGAGCGATGTTGCTGAAGTATTGATTTTTGGTTTAATTGATGGGAAAGCCTTCCTAGGTGGCACCACAACAAAGGAGATAAAGTCCTACAACATTTCCACTTTTGTAAGAAAGGTACTTAGTGAGACGTACGGGCATCGGACGGTAAAAATATATTTTTACGTATTGATTATGCATTATGGTTGCATATACATATTGGATGCATTGGTGCATGTTATTATAAGTCAAGGTTATATTCCGGTGATGAAGAATACTTGTCGCCTTCATGTCGAAGCGATGATAGAATACTTGCCGCTGTCATATTATAGTGATGAAGAATATTTGCCGTAAATATGTCGAAGCGAAGGATAATGCCGCTGTCATATTATCGTGAGGGATATTATGCCGCTAATATGTCAAAGCGAGGGGTATTAATGCCGCTGTCATGTCAACGCGATGGGTATTATGCCACTGATATAATAAGACTGGAAAATGGTTATCAGTATTGATGGAACGGATGCATGTCATGACATTCATTAATGGTGTTACAATCTGTTGATTATGATTGTGAAGGTACAACCAAAGGGAGCTTTTAAATGCATAGAATACAGGAAGTGATTTGTATTTACGGTTATGCATTTTTATATCATAATCTTGTTGATGTGGATATGGTTTATTATATGCTCATGGTTTTGGGGTTGTTCCTGTAGGAGATTTTTGGCACGGAGGGCTAAGGACCGGGTTGATGCGGTGAGCTTGTGAGGAGTGCTAGCGGTATAGAAGGACATGATTATTTTTATATAGTCTCTACTCTAGGAGTAGTGTAAAGCTATAGCCTTAACATTCATTTTGCTGGGAATGTAATTAATATTTTTTGAATTTTATTTTTGGCACTGTAATCCTTAAGCTAGAGGCATCAACATGAACCTTATACTCTGATTTATTAATGTTTAGCTCTCCTTATGCCTTTAATCCTCACTTAAGGTAGCGAGGCCTTACATTAGTTGTATCAGAGCCAGGTTAGCTAACCCGGGAATGAGTGAGGGGTAGACTTAGCAAACAAGTTGGCTAGGTGTTCACTTATGAGCATGTTTATGCATGTGGTGCATATTTGTGTATATATTTGTTATACTGACATGCTTAGAATATTGTTATTCATGTTATCTAACTGTGTAACACATGATTGTTTCTGGTATTGTTGTTAACCCTTGTCTTACAACATGGCAGCCAGAAATCTTGAACACCTCAATGAGGAGGTGGGTGATGTGAGGAGTGTAAATGCTAGTATTGCACAGACTAATCCCCTACCGCCACCGGCTGTGGGCATAAAACCTATTGCACAAATGTTACTACCTGGAGAGCTGAGTCTGATACAATTTTGACTTTCCATCCGCCCCGCTTTGAGGGAACTGAGTCTGGAGAGGAAGCAGAGGAATGACTAGAAAGGATTGAGCAGATTTTTGTGTCTGCACCCTGTGCTAAGACTGCCTGGTTGAGGCTAGCAGAATTTTAGTTGGCCAAGAAATCTTCCATGTGGTGGAAGACATTGTTATGGAAATGAGAGCTGAAGGGATTTTGGTAGACTGGAGCTTGTTCAGGACTCAATTCTTGAGTCAATATTTCTCAGCTTCGGCAAGACAACTGAAGGAGGATGAGTTCACCAATTTAAAACAGGGTGATGTGACTGTTTCGGACTATGCTACACAATACTCATCACTGTTGAGGTACGTCCCTCACATTGCTACTAATGGACATGCCAAGATGCGGCATTTTCTGAAAAGCTTGAGGTCGGAACTGTTTGATCGGGTTATCTCCAACAACCCCAGCTCATTTGATGATGCTCTTACCAGAGCAGAGCTAGCAGAGATTGGAGTCAGTGCTTACACAGATGTTGTACCCCAGCAAGTTCCACCACAGAGGCCGGTATCTGATAACCTCAGCCCTCGAGGGGAATCATTTAAACCTCGTGGAACTTCATCATCTTTCTGATTTAGTGGGAATCGGACGGATAGCCGAAGATAGGGGGACTGGAGGGGTAATGCATCCACCAATAGAGGACAAACTCAAGCAAGTAGAGTTGGAGAAGTAAAATGTCATTTATGTGGAGGACCGCATTTGATGCACGACTGTTCGGCATGTTATAGATGTGGCAATATGGGCCACATTGCTCGGTATTGTCCTAATCGTGATGGACAGATAGACCTTAGGAAGGCAGGGGGAGATTTACTGGTGGGACAGTACAACAGAGGCAACCAGTGATGCCTCGACAGTTGGGAGGTCAGGCAGTGGGGCCACCTCAAGGGCAGGTTTATGCTTTGACCAGGAAGCAGGCTGCGGTGGCTCCGGTGGAGCATTGCTGGTATGTGTCTTTTATTTACATATCCCGCTTTTATTTTGGTAGACACAGGTGCCTCGCACTCCTTCGTGTTTGCGAATTTTGTGGAGAGATATCTTATGTGCACGTCTCCATTACCCACGCCTCTTTTGGTCTCGACACTCACTGAGAAGAATGTGATTGCTGACCGGTTACTTTTTGATTGCCTCATTTATTTTGAGGGAAATGAATTGAAGATGGATTTGATTGTTCTGGGAATGTCAGATTTCGATTGTATTGTGGGCATCGATGTACTGAACAGATATCAGGCAGTGGTACATTGTCGGCAGAGGACGGTTCGTTTACGATCTGATCAGGGGATTCAGTGGACATTTTATGGGAACGGTTCTCGTCCAAAGACTCCGTTAATATTGGTTGTTAAAATGTCACGATTATTGGAACGTGGACATACGAGCTATCTTATTTATGCCGTGGATATGGCCGAAAAGAAGAAAGAATTAAGGATTGAGGAGATACCCGTAGTTGCGGAGTTTGCCGATGTGTTTTCGGAGGAAATTCAAGGTTTTCCACCGAGTAGAGAGGTTGAGTTTGGGATTGAATTGTTACTGGGAACGTCCGCTATTTCTCGTGCCCCTTATAGAATGGCACCGACGGAGTTAAGGGAACTGAAGGTACAGTTACATGAACTTCTCGATATGGTATACATACTGTGATGCCCGAAAATTAATGGTGTTAATCCCGGAGTGTTAAGGATCTTGATTGGATTTTAATTGTGATAATTATGAATTAATTATGGTAATGGGACTCCCGGGAATTTTAAATCCGGTATTTGGAGTCGTGGATCCAAGGGATGAGATTGCATTCTCATTGTGGTGATAACCTTGGAATTTGGTCTTTGGTGGGATTTGGGGTCCGGAGTACTTTGTATAGGGGCTAGTAATGGAAATAGAGATTGGGAGGTAATTATTGATAACAAATGATTTTTAGTGAGTCATGATGTTTTTGTGGAATGATTGGTATTTTCGAGTTTTGGTACTATATATACCAAGTAGACTCTGTATTCCGTCATTTTGGCACGGATCCCTTCCCTCTCTCCCCTCTCTCTACGCCTAACCCTTTTCCCCCCATTTCCCCTCTTTTTCCCTTGGTGGAAAATCGTTGGTAGCTTGGCCCAGGAACCGATTTTCTCGAAGATAATCAGGTATTAATCTTCCCCTCGCCCTTGTCTTCGATTTGGTAGTAGTATTGTAGAGTTTGGTTGGGTTTTGAGTTGGTTATGGAATTTGGGGATTTTTGGTTAAAATCCAAAGTTGAGTTTTTGGAGTTTTTATTGGTTTTTAAATGTAGTATTTGAGGTGTTGAAGGTGTATAGGGTGTTTGTTTTGAGTTTGGGTGTGAAAAACACCATGGAAGCTCGAGTTTTTCGAAAAATCGCAGGTGGCGATCGATCGCCGAGGGGCGCCGATCGATCGCGACGAGCTGCTGGATTTTTGGTAAAGATGTATAGTGCTGGCGATCGATCGTGAGGTCTCGGCGATCGATCGCGAGTGGGTTGGCGATCGATCTCGAGGACTGGCGATCGATCGCGAAGAAGCACTGGTTTGACCACTGGTCAGTGGCGATCGATCGCGATGAAATCGGCGATCGATCGCCGCTCGCAGGATTTTGTTTTTTTGAAAATTTTGGAAAATATCGGGATATTGGAATCGAGGTTTGAGTGGCCCGTTTCCGGGGCAATGCCTACATTCCAATGGGAATGCTATACTTTTAAAATGGATTGGTTGGAGCCAAAGTTTATTAAAAACGGAATTCTCGGTTGAGTTTTTGGCTATCTTTTAAACTTATAAAATGGAATATTTTGGTATTATGCATGCTTAGCCGGGGGCTTTTATTTTGGTAATCGTCATGGATGGACGATAGGTTTGGAAGTTGTGAACGTGCTTGGGCACGTGATTGCATGCCTATGTTTATTGAGAGTTATTTGCATGTTAGCACTTAACTCATCGGGACGTGGGACTCGGGCAAGGTTGGACTCGAACTACGGAATTATAAGGTGCGTATAACGTACGAGCATAGCCTGTTATATATTGCAATTGTGAAATGCATGGTATGTGGTACTTGCAATAAATGGATTGTGGAATGTATAGTATATGGTAATTGCGATAAATGGAAATACGTTGGGAATTACATAGTGCCGCTTTGAGCGAGCAATGATTGGATGTTGTCGCCGTTGAGCGACCATCGGTTATGCCTCCACTGTTGTTGAGTGTGTGTGGGGTTAAAATGCCGCTATTGTGGAGCGAGCTATGAAATAGAATTATGGAATCATTGGCTAGATATATGTGATATTTGTGGTACTCTATTTGATGATTTAATCATATTTGATTATGAAACTGGTATAGAAGGAATGGTTTTAGTTGATCAATGAGATGATCAACTGGCTTTTGAGAATTTAATGGTTTGGTTATTTTGAGAACATGGACAATACAGGGGATCCCGGATGAGGATGATACCATCCAGGGAGTATCATTTAAATTCATGGCATTTACATTCTGTAAATTATGAACTGTAATATTATGATTATTGGATTGGTGGTATTGGTATGCTCACCCCGTGTGGGGGTTGCTCTGTTGGGGCAGGTGATACACGTATATCAACAACTTTAGAGTTGAGCTCGGGCTGTTGATTTGAGGTACTTCCAGGATCGAGGTACCAGTGCCGGTTGAATAAGCATAACGGTAGATCCGGATTGGAGATCGAGATATGGATGAGAGGTGCTTCCAGGATCGAAGCACCAGTAACGGTATTTGGTAGAGTATCTTATACATTAGATACACGTCCATTCATTGGGTGCTCTCATGTGAGCACGTTCTTACGTGTATATGGAATGTATTAATGGGTATGGCTTTCCTCTCTTCATTTATTGCCTGCATGCAATTAAATATGGAACTGCTAAATGAAATGAGAATATGTTAGTGTATTATGAGGGTGCATGCTATGTAAATGGTTTTGGTTGGGAAAGTTGAACACTATGGAGTTTTAATGCAAGAAATTTTATAGTTGGTATATGATGCTATGCTTGCATGTGGTTCCTTCCCATGATATATGATTGTATGCACTAAAGGCATGGATTAATACACTAATAACGGGTTAAGGGCATGGGGGTCCCTACTAATACGCCCTAGCGTATCGCCTTGGGGTGCACCGGTTTTGTTTGTAAAGAAGAAAGATGGTTCGATGCATTTGTGCATCGATTACCGGCAATTGAATAAGGCAATGGTAAAGAACAAGTATCATCTTCCACGTATTGACGATCTGTTTGATCAGTTGCAGGGCACAAAGCTTTACAACAAGAATGATTTGAGGTCTGGGTACCATCAGATTTGGGTCAGAGAGGAGGATGTTCAGAAGACAACGTTTCGGACTCCGTATGGGCACTACGAGTTCTTGGTTATGCTGTTTGGAGTGACGAATGCCCCGGCTGTCTTTATGAGTATGATGAATCGGGTGTTCCAATAGTATCTTGATCAGTTCGTGTGATGCCCGAGGATTAATGGTGCTAATCTCGGTGTAGTAATAATCCTTAATGGTTTAATTGTGGCAATTATGTATTAATTGCGGTTTTGGGACTCCAAGGATTTTAAATCCTGTTTTTGGAATCGTTGGATCCAAAGGTTGAGATTGTATTCTCACCGTGGTGAAAAACCTTGGAATTGGGTTTTTGGTGGGATCTGGGGTCCGGAGTACTTTGTGCTGGGGCTGGTAATAGAAATAGAGATTGAGAGGTAATTATTGAAAACAGATGATTTTTAATGAGTCGTGATGTATTTGTGGAGGACTCGGAATTTTTGTGACTTGGTACTATATATATGCCAAGAGGGCTCGGTGTGTAACCATTTCCCCCTCCTCCCTCTCTCTCCTCTTCCACGCCTCTTCCCCAATTTCCCCAAACCCTCATTTTCTCCTCCCATGGAAGAATCGAGCAAGGCTCAATCTCGGAGCTGGATTTCTCGAAGATAATCAGGTATTAATCTTCCCCTCGTCCTTATCTTCGATTTGATAGTAGTATGGTGGATTTTGGTTAAGAATTATGTTGGGTTTGGAAATTGGGGATTTTTGGTAAAAATCCGAAGTTATGTTTTTAGTGTTTTTATGGGTTTTAATGGAGTTTATGAAGTGTTGTGGTTGTTGGTAATTGTTGGTATGAGTTTGGGGAATGATTTGAGGTGCTAAAATGGTGATTTTCGAGTTTCAGGGTTCTACCGATCGATCGGTCGAATGCCGTAGCCAAAAATGAGAAATCTGGGTTCTACCGATCGATCGGTAGAAGTTACCGATCGATCGGTAGGGATGAACAATAACTTGAAAAAATAATAATAATAATAATCCTCCTTAAATTTTTAGGAGATCGTATGGGTACATTGATGATGTATTTGGGAGTTTGATTCATGCTTGGGTATATGTTGTGTGCTCATAAATAATTGTGAGTTATTTTCGTGTGTTAGCACATAATTAATCGGGTCACGGGACTAAGGCAAGGTTTGATTCAAACTACGGAATTATAAGGTACGTATAACGTACGAGCATAGCCTGTTATAATATTGCAATTGTGGAATGCATGGCATGTGCTACTTGCAATAGATGGATAGTGAAATGCAGGGTATATCGTACTTGCTATAAATGGATAGTGAACTGCATGGTATATGGTAATTGCTATAAATGGACATACATTGGGAATCATATGGCGCCTCTTTTGAGCGAGCAATGATGGGATGTTGTCGTCATTGAGCAACAATCGGTTATAACGCCGCTATTGTTGATCGTGCGTGGGGTTAAAATGCCGCTATTGTAGAGCGAGCTATGAAATGGAACTATGGAATCAATGGCTAGATATATGTGATATCTATGGTACCCCATTTGACGATTTATCCATATTTGATTGTGAAACTGGTATAGTAGGATTGATTTTAGTTGATCAATGAGATGATCAACTGGCTTTTGAGAATTTAATGGTTTGGTTATTTTGAGAACATGGACAATACAGGGGATACCGGATGAGGATGATACCATCCAGGGAGTATCATTTAAATTCATAGCATTTACATTATGTAAATTATGAACTGCAATATTATGATTATTGGATTGGTCGTATTGGTATGCTCACCCTGTGTGGGGCTGTCTCTATTGGGACAGGTGATACAGGTGCAGCAGTGGCTTTGGAGTTGAGCTCGGGCTGTTGATTTGAGGTACTTCCAGGATTGAGGTACCAGAGCTGGTTGAATAAGTACGTAGACCCAGAGTTGAGATCGAGCGGTGCATGAGCGGTGCTTCCCGGATCGAAGTACCAATAACCGCCTTCGGTAGAGTATCTTATACATTAGATACACGTTTATTCATTGGGTGCTCTCATGTGAGTACATTTTTACGTTTATATGGAATTTATAAATGGGCAATGACTCTCTCTCTTCATTTATTGTTTGCATGCGATTAGATACGGAATTGCTAAATGAACAGAGAGCATGTTTGTTGAGCCTTAAACGCATGGTTGTGTTTAATGCTTTAATTTATTTCCAATTTATTTTTGAGTGTTGATGATCAACAAAACATGTGTTTGTTATACTAATGTGTCTACTTAGTGTGCAGATTAATTGATTAGAAAGTGGATTGATTGAAGAAAATCAAGTGTGAAAAACTTGGGCTGGATAGCCCCAGGCGATGGCAGCCAGGAGCATCATCGCCACGCACATCGACAGAGGTGACACCGAGGCTCGCGCGCAGGGGGAGTTCTCCCGAGGCGATGGCATGATCGCCTGAGGCGATGCGTTGAACGCCTAAGGCGATGTGGACTTCGCCTGAAGTGATGGAAGATTTTGAGCTGCTGAGGCTACGACATTGATTTGTGCAATTGATCGCCTGAGGCGATCGACCCATCGCCTGAGGCGATGCGTGATTTCTGGTGACCGTTGGGGCGCGGCGATGTCCAAGGCGATGCAGGAGTGATTTCAGCCTTATATGTAGCAACGGTTAGTAGGAGCCTAGGGGGCCTCCTACACTATAAATATTGATGCGTTGGAGCATTTTGAAGACAAGAACCAAGCCTACAAACTTCTACAAAGCTTTGCTAAGTCAAAATTCAAATAGCATTGCAATCTCCATACATTGTTGTTGTATTGGAGTTTGTAGTTCATTCTTTTTGTTAGAGTCTTGTTTTCTTCGTGTTGGTACACTGTGAAGGTGTTTGTTGAGTTGTTGTAAGGTCCTCCAACACCAAAGCAAGTTGGAAATTGTAAAGTCATCAACAAGTAAAGTTGGTGCATGTGTTGTGGCTATCCTTGGAGCCCTTAAGGCCAAGAAGACTCGTGAAGAGTGTTGGTAGCTCGTGAAGAGCTTTGTGTACTCGTGAAGAGTGTTGTGCTCGTGAAGAGCTTTGTGTACTCGGGAAGAGTGTGTTGTGGCTAACTTGGAGCCCTCAAGGCCAAGATCTTTTTCGTTCTAGTGGAACCTCGGTTGAAGGTTATCTAACCGGGAAGAGGAGACGTAGGCGATTCATCGCTGAACTTCTATAACAAATATCCTTGTCATTTACCGCATTATTACATTATGCATTTATTTATTTATTTATTTACTTATTCATTTCTTTTATTTATCGATTGACTTAAGCCTTCCGCAAGCGCAAACTCTTTTATTTTGCAAACTCATTTTAAAAAGCTAAAGTAGCCAAGGAATCTCATTCACCCCACCTCTTTGATTCCAACAAGTGGTATCAGAGCCATTTGATTTTTGTTTTTAAATCAAATTCTTTTATGGCTAATCTAGCAAATGAGTTTGCTCAAGGTCAATTGACAAATAGACCTCCGCTCTTCACGGGTGATAACTATGGGTATTGGAAAATAAGAATTTCTCTATACATCCAACCGTGGATTATGTCCTTTGGAAAATCATTGTGAAAGGTCCACACATTCCTTTAAAGGATGTTGGTGGAATAAGTGTTCCAAAAGAAATTGACGACTTCACAAGAGCGGATATGATATTAATTTCACAAAATGCTAAAGCTATTAATATTTTGCATTGTGCTTTAGATATGAAGGAGTACAACCGGATCTCGATGTGCTCAACCGCAAAGGAGATATGGGACAAATTACAAATTTGTCATGAAGGCACTAATCAAGTGAAGGAGACCAAGATTGATTTATTGCAACTCAAATATGAGACATTTGAGATGGAGTCCGGAGAAGAGGTTGATTCAATGTTTAGAAGGCTCACCCAAATAATAAACGAGCTTGCTCAACTTGGAGAGAAGTACCCTCCAAAGCAAATATGGAGAAGAGCCCTAAGAGCCTTGCCAAAGGAATGTGATGCGAAGAGAACCGCCATCATTGAGTCCAACAAAGGAGAAAGTGCCTCTTATGACCTTGATGAACTTCATGGCACATTGGTGACCCATGAGCTTGAATTGTCAACAAGGAAAGGCATAAAGGAGGATGATATATCTATGAGAAAGGGGATCGCCTTGGTCGGGAGAAAATATCAATCCGAGGATGAAGATGATGATGAGGATGAAGAGATGATCTTGTTCACTAGGAAGTTCAAGAAATTCTTCAACAAACATAACAAGACAAAGGCCTTCGGTGCTACAAAACATGAATCCAAACACGAGGTAACTTGTTATAATTGTCAAGAAAAAGGTCATTATGCTAACAAATGTCCTAGGAAGAAGAATGAAGACAAAGGCAAGAAGAAGGTTCTAATAGCCACATGGAGTGATAGTGACTCCGATGAAGAAGAAACAAATCTGTCTCATGGCCAAAGATGATATAGATGAAGGAGATGAAAGCGACGATGATGTACCTTCGTTTGATGAATTACTAGATTCTTATCATGAGCTTATAGATGTTCTTGGAAAAACCAAGATGAGTAACAAATTACTCAAACTTGAGGTAGCCAAGAAAGATGAAGAAAATAATTTATTGAAAATGAATTAAATTCCTTGAAGATATCTTTTTGAAAATTTAGTGAGAGTAGTCTAAAGATGAATGAGTTGCTTGGCTTGCAACGTTGTAGCTTTGATAAAGCCGGACTAGGTTTTTCAAGCAAAACTAAAACATTTTCAAGCTTGTTGGCTAAAACCAAGCATGATTCCCCTACTTGTAACTATTGTTGTAAAAATGGTCACACTAAGAATAACTGTAGGTTTGCTAAAATCCAATATCAACTTAACAAGAGGTGGAAATGGATTCCAAAGGTGCCAATGAAAGCTAACCCTCAAGACCCAAAAATCAAATGGGTACCAAAGATCCTTCTATTGTTAATTTGTTTGTAGGGACAACAATGTGATGGATGGTGAAGGCACAAGCAACTCAAAGGAGGAGATTATCTCATTCACCTCAATAGAGGAAGCACGAGGCATAGGACCAATGACAAGAACGCACTCTTGTCATCGAAGGTAAATTTATTTTAAGCATTTTAAAAGAGCAATTCAAAATTAATTGGCACAAATTAATTGTGACCAATAAATATGAAGCTCAATATTCATTGGTAGTAAAATGCATAACCCTTAGCATATGCACATATAAATTGTTTTAATGCATGATGTATGCTTATCCTTTTATAGTAAGTATGTTGATATTCAAATTTGAATATGCAATGTGGAAATGTGCAATTATGTGATTAATAATTTTATCTAATGATGCATTGAGAATTATAATGTATTGGGCATAAGTGCATGAACTCTTGGTAGAACATATGCACACTTTGCAATGTTTAGAATTCATTGTTGATTGCCTTAAACGCATGTTTGTATTCCTCTAAATGATTTAATCTAATGCTTGTTAAAGCTATTATATGTTTGATGAGGAGCATGTGTAAATTGTTAAAATATGGATATGTGTCAACATATACTTATGCTATGTTTATTTAAATTTTGTACTTTTTGATTATCACGAAAAGGGTGAGAATTTTGTGATAAACTTGAGGCTTAACTCATGCATAGTTTGAGGGGGAGAGCTTGTGTATGCATGGTTTGAGGGGGAGAGTTATTTGCTTTACGCTTTACTTGGTAATCTTGTATGTGCTATGCAATTGTTAATGGGGAGTAATGTTTACTCACATTTCATGCATATTACATATTCAAGTTTATCAAGTTTTGTGATCATCAAAAAGGGGGAGATTGTTGAGCCCATGGTTGTGTTCAATGCTTTACTTTATCTCAGGTTTATTTTTGAGTTTTGATGATCAACAAAACTTGTGTTTATTATACTAATGTGTCTACTTAGTGTGCAGATTAATTGATTAGAAAGTGGATTGATTGAAGAAATCAAGTGTGCAAAACTTGGGCTGGATCGCCCCAGGCGATGGCAGCCAGGAGCATCATCGCCACGCACATCGACAGAGGCGACGCCGAGGCTCGCGCGCAGGGGGAGTTCACCCGAGGCGATGCGTTGAACGCCTGAGGCGATGTGGAATTCGTCTGAAGCGATGGAAGATTTTGAGCTGCTGAGGCTACGTCATTGAATTGTGCAATTGATCGCATGAGGCGATCGACCCATCGCCTGAGGCGATGCGTGATTTCTGCTGACCGTCCGGCGATGGTGATCGCCTGAGGCGATGTCCGAGGCGATGCAGGAGTGATTTCAGCCTTATGTGTAGCAACGGCTAGTAGGAGCCTATGGGGCCTCCTACACTATAAATATGATGCTTTGGAGCATTTTGAAGACAAGAAACAAGCCTACAAACTTCTACAAAGCTTTGCTAAGTCAAAATTCAAATAGCATTGCAATCTCCATACATTGTTGTTGTATTGGAGTTTGTAGTTCATTCTTTTTGTTAGAGTCTTGTTTTCTTCGTGTTGGTACACCGTGAAGGTGTTTGTTGAGTTGTGTAAGGTCCTCCAACATCAAAGCAAGTTGGAAATTGTAAAGTCATCAAAAAGTAAAGTTGGTGCATGTGTTGTGGCTATCCTTGGAGCCCTTAAGGCCAAGAAGACTCGTGAAGAGTGTTGGTAGCTCGTGAAGAGCTTTGTGTACTCGTGAAGAGTGTTGTGCTCGTGAATAGCTTTGTGTACTCGGGAAGAGTGTGTTGTGGCTAACTTGGAGCCCTCAAGGCCAAGATCTTTTTCGTTCTAGTGGAACCTCGGTTGGAGGTTATCTAACCGGGAAGAGGAGACGTAGGCGGTTCATCGCCGAACTTCTATAACAAATATCCTTGTCATTTACCGCATTATTACATTACGCATTTATTTATTTACTTCTTCATTTCTTTTATTTATCGATTGACTTAAATCTTCCGCAAGCGCAAACTCTTTTATTTTGCAAACTCATTTTAAAAAGCTAAAGTAGCCAAGGAATCTCATTCACACCCCCCCACACCCCTCTTCGATTCCAACAATGTTAGTGTATTATATGGGTGCATGCTATGTAAGTGATCTTGGTTGGGGAATTTGAATATTATGTGGATCAAATGCAAGAAATTTTCTGGACAGTATATGATATTATACTTGCATATGGCTTTTCCCCCATGATAATATGATTGTATGCACTAATCGCATGGGTTAGTACACTAATAACGGGTTAAGGGTACGGGGGTCCTTAAAGTTCGTCATTGTGTTCATCGACGACATTCTTATCAGTGAGGAGGAGCACGTGAGACATTTGTGGGCAGTGCTCCAGATTCTCAGGGATAATCAACTGTTTGCCAAGCTCCGTAAGTGTGAATTATGGTTGGACAGTGTGGTGTTTCTGTGGCATGTCATCTCTAGTGATGGGATATCAGTGGATCCCAAGAAAATAGAGGCAGTGATGGAATGGTCTGCACCTACTTCTGTGCCCGAGATACAGAGCTTCCTTGGTTTAGCCGGATATTATCGATGTTTTGTCGAGGGATTCTCAAAGATTGCTAAGCCGTTGACACAGTTGACTCAAAAGGGAGTACCATTCTATTGGTCCGAGGCTTGTGCGGAGCTTCCAAGAGTTGAAGCACAGGTTGACGACATCACATGTATTGTTGATTCGTACGGAGAACAAGAGGTTTGTTCTATATAATGATGCATCGCTACAGGGCTTGGGATGTGTGCTGATGCAGGATAAGCATGTGGTAGCTTATGCATCGAGACAACTGAAGCGCATGCGACCAGATATCCAATTCATGCATTGGAGTTGGCGGCTATCATTTTTGCCTTGAAGATTTGGTGGCACTACTTGTATGGTACTTCGTTTACCATCTATACGGACCACAAGAGCCTGAAGTTCTTATTCACTCAGGCGGAGCTGAATATGAGGTAGAGGAGATGGATGGACTTGCTCAAAGACTATGATTGCGAGATAGAGTACCATCCCGAAAAGACGAACTTGACAGCAGATGCCTTGAGTTGGAAAGTGAAGCGTACTGCAGAGGACATCATACATTTATCGGCTATGTTGACTTCCTACTGTCATCTGGGCTATGACTTCGATGTTGATACATCACCTGTACGTGTATCAACTTTATTAGCAGAGCCAGATATTTTTGAGAATATCAGGGGAGCTCAGAAGTCAGACAATGAGATTCATAGGTGGTTAGCATTGGTGCGTCTTGGACAGCTATCGAAGTTCAGAGTAGCGGAAGATGGTTCCTTAAGACTTGTTAACCGTTGTGTAGTTCTGAGTACACCGGAGTCGTGTCGAGGGATCTTACAGCGAGCTCATAGTAGCAGACTTAGTATCCACCCAGGCGGGAGGAAGATGTATAAGGACTTATGTGACCAATTTTGGTGGAAGCGAATGAAACGGGATGCTATCACTTTCGTTAAGAGGTGTTTGATATGTCAACAGGTGAAGGGAGAGAGGCAGAGGCCTGGTGGTGAGCTGAAGAGCTTGGAGATACCTCAATGGAAGTGGGAACACATATCCATGGACTTCGTGACCCACTTGCCGAGGACTACTTCGGGATTTGATATAAAGAAGGCAAGGACCTTTCTCTTTCATTTATGTGTTGCATGCAATTATTTATGAATTGCAAAAATGAATTGAGAGCATGTTAGTGTATGTATAAAGGTGCATGTTATGTTTATGGATTATGTTTGGGGAAAGTTTAGACATTATACGAATAATGTAAAGAAATTTTAAAAATGGTATTTCATGCTAGGGTTGCATGTAATCTCTTTCCCCTGATAACATGATTGTATGCACTAATGGCAAGGGTTAATACCCTAATAACGGGTTAAGGGCATGGGGTCCTTACATTTGATGCCATTTGGGTGATTGTGGATAGGCTGACCAAAGTGGCTCATTTTATTCCGTACAGTATGACATTCACATACTTGAGGATGGCTCAGTTGTATGTCCGGGATGTGGTGAGATTACAAGGGATTCCAGTT
The DNA here is from genome assembly GCA_907163345.1 of Haberlea rhodopensis. Taxonomy (NCBI): domain Eukaryota; kingdom Viridiplantae; phylum Streptophyta; class Magnoliopsida; order Lamiales; family Gesneriaceae; genus Haberlea; species Haberlea rhodopensis. Next base: position 230,948 of record CAJQUN010000151.1, on the reverse strand, counting down.
TCTATTGTGTCTGATCGAGATCCGCGGTTTACATCTCACTTTTGGAAAGGTCTTTAGTCAGCTTTGGGTACTGATGTGTGATTGAGCACGTCATATCATCCCCAAACGGACGGCCAGACGAAGCGTACTATACAGACGCTCGAGGACATGTTACGAGTATGTGTATTGGAGTTTGATACTTCATGGCAGGATTCAGTGGCCTTGGTAGAATTCTCGTACAACAATAGCTATTAGGCGAGCATTCAGATGGCTCCATTTGAGGCTCTTTATGGTCGACATTGTAGGTCACCATTGTACTATGATGATTTGTCTAGTAGATTGGTCAGAAGACCCTAGTTGATACCGGAGATGGAGGAGAAAATAAAGGTAATCCGACAGAAAATGAAAGCAGCTCAGGATAGACAGGCAGCCTATGCAAATAAATGGCGACGACCGTTGGAATTCCAGTCAGGGGATAAGGTCTTTTTGAAGATCTCACCTTGCAGAGGTGTGGTACGGTTTGGAATGCGTGGGAAATTATCTTCGAGGTATGTTGGACCGTTTGATATCTTGTAGCGCATTGGTACTTTGGCTTACCGTCTGGCTTTGACACGGTCATTGTCTGGTATTCATGACGTGTTTCATGTATCCATGTTGCGGAAGTATGAGCAGGATCTGTCACATGTCTTGCAGCCTTCAGAGGTTCAGTTAGATTCTGATGTGTCCTACGTGGAACGGCCAGTCAAGATTCTGGATAGAGCTGATCGCAGACTTTGAAACAAGGTGATACCGATGGTCAAGGTTCAGTGGGATCGCAGGGGTGTAAGGACCCCAAGCCCTTAACCCATTATTAGTATATTAATCCTTGCTATTAGTGCATACAATCATGTTATCAAGGGGAAAAAGATTACATGCAATCCTAGCATGAATACCATTTATAAAATTACATTATTTCATATAATGTCTAAATTTTCCCTCAACATAATCCATAAACATAACATGCACCTTTATACATACACTAACATGCTCTCAATTCATTTTCGCAATTCCTAAATAACTGCATGCAACACATAAATGAAAAGAGATAGGCCATTGCCTTCTTTATACAACCCATATACACATAATAGTGCTCACATGCGAGCATCGAACAGTATACGTGTATTCAATGTATAAAGTATCATGCTCAATACCGTCACTGGTACTTCGATCCCGGAAGCACCTCCAATCCATAGCTTGAGCTCAACTCCAAAGCCATCGATGTACCTAATCACCTGCCCCAACAGAGACAGACCCCACACGGGGTGAGCATACCAATATCCCAAATCCAATAAGCACAATATTACAATTCATAATTTACATAAGTAAATGCTATGAATATTAAAAGACACTCCCTGGATGCCATCATCCTCATCCGGGATCCCCTGTGCTGTTCCTGTTCTCAAATAACTGAAACCATCAAATTCCAAATGCCAGTTAATCGTTACAATGATTAACAAATCCGTTTGCCACTTATCGATACCATAATCAATAATATCAAATCATTAAACAACGATTACAGCTATTCCATATATCTCACTTATGGTTCCATAGTTCTATTTCATCGTTCCCTCTACAATAGCGGCCCTTTATTCTCACGCATGCTCAACAGCAGTGGCGTCATAACCGATGTTCGCTCAAAGGCGACAACATCCGATCATTGCTCGCTCAAAAGCGGCACCATATACTTCCCGATTTCTATCCATTTATTGCAATATAAAGTACCATGCATTCAACAATTGCAATTACATAAAAGGGCTATGCTCGTACATTATACGTACCTTATGATTCCTGTAGGGTCTTCCTACCTTAATATCAATTAGTACACATAAATTGGACAGAACATGCATTTATAACCTCTTAAGGGTTCCGGTTGTAGCTTGAGCTAAGGGGATTACAGGCCAAAATAAAATTTCCAAAAGTTATTTAATTACATTCCCATTAATGAATGTTATAGCTATAGTTTTACACTACTCCTAGAGTAGAGACTATCAAAATCCTGCATCCTACATTCATCATGCTCCCTTTAGCTCACTTCCTCAACCCGACCCTAGGCCCTTGGTCCAAAAGTGTACCTACAGGGATAACACATCGTGAGCATACACATATTTACTTAACATTATATAAAAGCATACAATAATGCATAACATCTTAGTTAAGTAAAGGTTATTGGTCGTCCTTCGACTTCCTTTGTTATCCCTGACTCTTATTCATATATATTAGGGCGTCTTACCCCATTGTATGGCATCTTACCATATCATAATCATCGTGTGGCATCTTACCACGTGGGCATCTTACCCAATCATATGGCGTCTTACCATAACATAAACATTGCGTGGCATCTTACCACGGGGCATCTTACCCACTCACATACTTTGGGTGGCATCTTACCACGTGGGCGTCTTACCCAATCATACACGTCGTATGACCTTATCATAAACTTCATCATCATAGATGTCATCATAAACATCATTATCATAAACATCATCATAAGCATCATCATCGTAACATCATCATAAGCATCATCATCATAAATATCATCATAGACATCATCATCATAACATCATCTTAAACATCATCATCGTAAACATCATCTTAAACATCATCATCGTAAACATCATCATAATATGTAAGGGTATGGTTTACCGTCCGATGCTCGTACGTCTCTTACGTACCTTAATTCCAAAAGAAGGAGAAATCGTAGACTTTATCTCCTTGAAGTCGTGGGCACCTGGGATGGTTCTACATAACCATACAAATTGATATTAGAAGCTAAATATAGTCCAATATCCAAAAATCCCACATAAATATCAAAAATCCATTTTTTTACAGCTCGCGATCGATCGCTGCCCAGGCGCGATCGATTGCGAGATCGCACTGGACGAGGGGCAAAAATTCTCTTCTTGGCGATCGATCGCCACTTTTGGCGCGATCGATCGCCAGCCTCGCCGATCGATCGCCCAAGAGTGGCGATCGATCGCCAAATGCTACTGGCGGGCACTGGAGGCTCGCGATCGATCGCCAAGAACGGGCGATCGATCGCCGAGTGCTGTACTCCGAAATTTCGCCATTAATGCTCATTTTTCAAGCTCTTCCTCAAGCCACCCAAAACCAAACTTCATCACAACTTCAATAACATCATAACCCACTAAAACCAACATAAAACACTTCAAAAATCATACCCCAACCATAAACAACACATACCCAAACAAACCCACATAAAACATCAAAAACTTAACCCATTTCAACACCAAACATCATAAAACTTATAGGAATGGTTCCATACCTCTTGTAGGCTCCAAATCCTAGCAAAGATCACACAAACAAAGTTTTTGTGGAACTTTTCTTCTCCTCTTTTGGTGGAACTCGAAAATGGGAGGCTTTGGGGTTTGGGAAGTGATTTGGGGATTTTTAAAAAAGGTGAAAGGTAAAGTAGGGGTTAAAGTGATGGGTAGAGGATTTAAAAAGGGGTTGCTTTAACTTAATTAAAATTGTACCCCCAAACTTAACATGATGTATAAAATGCTCCAACATAGTATTTTAAAGGCATTTTACAAGAATGCTCCAAACTTCATCTAAAATCACATCCTCCTCATATTTAATAATTAACACAATTAAATCATGTTAACATCTTAATACCCAACACATAAATCCATCAACACATGATACATCATATAAACATAATTAATGCCTTACTTGCAATTAATTAATTTCGGGGCATCACAATTCCGTAGTCTGAACCAAACCTTGACTGAGTCCCGCGACCCGATGAATTATGTGCTAACACATAAACAACTCCCAATCAAAAATAAGCATGCAACCACGTGCCCAAGCACGTTTACAACCTCCAAATATATCGTCAATCCATGACGATTTACCATTTTAAAAGACCCCGGGTTAAGCATGCATAATACCCAAAATATTCCATTTTATAAGTTTAAATGATAGCTAAAAACTCAAACGAGAATTCCGTTTTATTGAACTTTGGCTCCAACCATCCATTTTAAAAGTATAGCATTCCTATTGGAATGTAGACATCCCCTCAAAAATCGGCTAATTAACCTCGATTTCAAAATCCCGACGTTTTCCAAAATTTTCAAAAAAAACTCCATCCTGCGAGCCACGATCGATCATTGATTCCATCGCGATCGATCGCCCCAGTCTAGTGGCCAACCAGTGCCTTCTCGCGATCGATCGCGAGTCTCCGCGATCGATCGCCAACCTGCTCGAGATCGATCATCAAGACCTTGCGATCGATCGCCCGTACTGTTCGTCATCACAAATTTTCAGCTGCTCGTTGCGATCAATCGGCATTCTATCAGCGATCGATCGCGCATGCTATCAGCGATCGATCGCGACGTGCAATTTTCCGACAAAACTCGAGCTTTAATGGTGTTTTTGACACCAAAGCTCAAAACCAACACCCCTAACTTCCTCAACACCTCCAATACACCAATTAAACTCAATAAAAACACTAAAAACAATAGATTTTTAACCAAAACCCTCAATTCTCAAATCCAACTCAAAACTTGACCAACAAGCACAATACCATAATCAAATTGAAGCTAAAGGTGAGGAGAAGAAGATTACCAGCTTTTCTTCAAGAAATCGGGCTCCCAAGACGAGCCTCCATCGATTTGCTTCCAAGAGAAAAGAGGGGAAGGGTTTGGGGTGAGAGAATGGCGTGAGGGAGAGGAGAGAGAGAAGAGATTCGGTATAATGACGGAATACCGAGTCCATTTGGTATATATAGCACAAGGCTCCAAAATACCAATACCTCCACAATTACATCATGATTCATTAAAAATCATATGTTTTCAATAATTACCTCTCAATCTCTATTTCCATTACTAGTCCCAGTACAAAGTACTCTGGGCCCCAGATCCCACCAAAAACCCAATTCCAAGGTTTTTCACCACGACAAGAATACAGTCTCACCAATTGGATCCAACGATCCCAAAATACCCGATTTAACATTCTCGGGAGCTCCAACACCGTAATTAATTCATAATGTCCACAATTAAAATCCGTTGAGGATCATTACCACACCGGGATTAACGTCATTAATCCCCGGGCATCACAATTATCTCCCACTAATAGAATTTCGTCCTCAAAATTTGCACAAGCGTACTCCACGTAACGTCGAGACCACACAATCCAAACGTATCTACATTGTCGAATCATGAACATATCATGAACGACACCCCAACCGCGAGGACACCGACCTCGCACCAAACCTGTGGAATGGAGTACACCTCACAAACCACCACAATCTCAAAAGAACGTCGGCATACCCCGATGCTAACCACCCAAAAGCAGTCAGTCAACCCTAACTGCTAACCAAACGAATCATTCGTGATTCCGATGTAGATATCCCCCCAATGATATTTCTATGACATAGCCAACGATGTTAAACATACATCGTTACCCAAAGAAACCACCAGTACACAACAGTGTACCTGAACTACATCATGTTCCCATTTTTCCAAATCCATCTCCAACAGAGGAGTAGTTGCACCACTTTGCAACGCGGATCGAGCAACTCACGGCCACCGATCGACACAAAACACATCTCCAAAGATGTCTACATCCGTGTTTTCCAAGAAATCACATCTTGGTCCAAACACACTATCGAGACTCCACAAGGTCTCATGTTCTCGAAAGGACATGCAAGAAAATTAATTGCATTCCCGTCACATGTGTCAACCACGATACCTAACAAATCCGAATTCCGACAATCCCTCGTTTACCCTATGATTCAACAATCCCAAAACAGGGAGGCTATCAAATTATCCAGTAAAGAATTACCATGACCCCAAAATACTACAATTCCTCCTCGGAGGAAGTCAATCAGACCTCACGATCATTCTTCAGAATCCATCATGTCATTGAGATTACTAATCTCAAGGTGCCACTCTCATCGGAGATCCATTCATCCAAGCATACAAAACCAATGCTCGACGAGTACCATAAAATGCTGGCATTCGTATATACACACCGATACACATGCCTAAGCACCAATACTACATGCATACTCAATGCACTCGGCTCGGGTATCTCTAATCATATCCATGAGCTCCAAATACAACTGTCAATCCTCGGTTATTCCACCCAGTGGAGAATAATGATTGACAAACCAAAAGTCAAAGGGTGTGATTCCAACATCAACACCACACAACCCAATTCAACGATCCAAAGATTCCCAATAGGTATATGAATACCGTCTTCCTCACAAGGAAAGTGTCATGAACCATGACCCTCCAATCTCGAACCACCGTTCGGAAACCTGGATATATTTATACCAAAGTATATCTCGGAACCAATAAATACCCAATAGGTTCAGAATAGTGCCTCAATGCCAATATTACCAAATCGAAAACCGTATACCCAACGTATACACATCTAACGATGTTCTGTACTAGTACCATAGTTGTGTGGTCCTCATTACTTAATCCTTTATGTATCAATTCAATATACATATGTGAGTAAGAATTAAGTAAAACATACACTGATTTAGAGTTTACTCATGTTAGGTTGTTACAATACTTACACAAATCCTATTATAATATACATCATATGTACCGTAAAACAACCTAGACTAGTACAACTCCTATGCAGTGGTTCAACTCGCAGCGGAATAGACTCACAATCCCGTCCTCCCACGTCTATGAGTCCCTACAGAAACAATCACACAACAATCCCAGCCAAAGCATATGCCCAACACTGGCATATCTATCGTGGCACCGATCTCAGCCAAAGCATATGCGACATATCTATCGTGGCATCCCTCTCAACATAATGAATCTCATGAATGTATATGCATATGACCACCATTCATATGGTACAATATTCACAACATCATCATACCGATCATATGGTACAATATCCACATCATCATCACAATCATATCATATACTCGTACGTCAATACGTACCTGTTATGCGACACAAAAGATATAAATTAGGCGTCAATGTCTAACTGCCTCGTTGCCCCGTCCCCTGTGATGATGCTACAACAATATGAACAATAGACCATGTTACAATAGGCTTCAAAATCAAATTCTACCAACATCTAATATTTTCCAAAATCTTAACCCTGGCGATCGATCTCATGTTTTGACGCGATCGATCTCCTAAAGTTAAGCGATCGATCTCTCATTTCCATGCGATCGATCGCCTCACCCTTTGAAAAACATTCTGCCTCGATGCGATCGATTGCTTCCTTGAAGCGATCGATCGCCCAGTGCACCGCCACTCTCATGTTTAGCCACAAGCGATCGATCTCCTCACAGGTAGCGATCGATCAGCTACTCTGTTTTCTTGAAAAACATGGCGATTTCAGGTATACTTCCTAGGTGTTTCTCCCACACCTCACTTCCTACCATTACACCTTGTTCCATGCAATCTCTAGCATCATATAAACATGTTTCTATAAGATTACAACTTAATTCATTGAATTCAACAACATATGAATTCCATCTTCCTTCAAACAACTCACATACTTCTTAAATTGCATAACAACCACCATAACTAAGTTAATACACCAACTCAATACATAAAGTAGAACATGCTCTGTTAGGATCGGTCCGGAGTGTTTAGAGGGAGGGTGAATGAACACTCCTATTAAAAATTAATCCTTTGTGATTTCTTTCGGTTTAGTGAAGGAAATCTGTTTCTTAATCAACTCTTCTGCAGAACAGACCACTGAATATTTTAGTGCGGAACGGTCTGTTCTTAGATTAGTAAGGACGGCTCGATGGCTTGAATAGTATAGCCAATGCAGAATGATAAAACACGGAATATGTTTCTGGAAGTTCGAAGGTGGTGTAATCCTTCTACGTCTCCCCTTCTTCCAATTAAGGAAGGATTCCACTAGAAGACTTTGATTTATACAATCCTGTTGTACAAACCCGATTCAGCTGGATTTACCTCACTACCAAACTAAAACTCCTAGTCTCTCGATCTGTTCAGACACACTCTGTCTGGCAGTTACAATTGATTCTCACTTCTATATCTCAGTACAGAATACACAAGATAGACTAAATTAGTCTATGCACACAATGATCCTAATGTGATCAAATATTACAATATGCTTGTGCTTATGAAGATTTTCAGCTCGAAAAAGTCTGAGCTTGTAAGCTTGTGCTGTTTTGCTTTCTTTGCGTTTTCGATTGATCAGACTACTTACTTGAGCTCTTCTGTTGCATCCTTATATAGTTGCATGTACCAACGACATTATTTCCCTTAATGTGCAACTCTTGACTCTGCTTAAACTCTGAGTAAGCTGCAGTCTTCTTCTTTAGGGTAGTTGCCGTTCTGGTTCATGCTTTCGGCGACTGCCAGGTAAGCTCTTCTTTGTCTTCTTACCTTTTATGGTAATCTTCAGTCTTGGTCTTTTTCAGCATTAATTGCAACATTAAATGCTTCAATAAATAGCTGTTAATGATTCGGACTGAAGAACCAATTCTTATTCAGCCTTGACTGCTCTGATCTGATTTGAGTTGATATCGATCTGAAGCTTCGATCTGGTCAGGCTGATTTCCATCGATCCGATCTGATTGTGATATACCATATCGGCTTGATCTTTTTTGAGCGATCGATCTGGTCAGTCTGATATCTATCGATCCGGTCTGATATGTTTTGTCATCGTTAAAATCCGGAACTAACATGCTCCTTACCACAACTTCATTTTGACCATGATTCCAAGCTAGAACCAAGAAAAGAAAGCAAGAAGAAGCAAGGGTTTGGAAGAGAGCTTTGTAGAGATTACTAGGTGAATTGTGGTGTATTATGTGCTTTGAGAGCTGAAATCAACTTTATATACTTAGCTAAATTTGAAATGCAAAGTCACATGGCATACCTAGCAAATTCAAATGCCAATTCACATGTATATGCAACTCTCATATCAATTCAAATGCATATCAAATCATGTAGGTTTATTGTTCAACTACATGAAACTCATATCCCTCCTAATCATAACATAGATCTCTCTCTTGCTACATGTTAACCAAACCATGTACCTCAATTTCATTGTTTTAACTATGTGATGCCCCGAAATTAATTAATGGTAACTTGAACATTAATTATGTTTATATGATGAATTATTATGATGTTTAAGTCATGTGTGGGAAATGAAGAAGTAACATGATTTAAGGATGTTAATTTTAATTATGAGGATGATGTGGGTTTAATGAAGTTGATTGCAATTTGTAAATGCTTATCATGTTAATGTATTTTAAATACATCATGTTGTTATTGGGTACAAGTTAAAAGTAAGACATAACCCACCACTTTTACCTCACCTCACTTTTACACTCAAATCCCCAAAATCACTTTCCCAAACCCCCCTTTCCCTCATTTTCGAAATTAGCCCTAAAGGTGGGAAGAAATTCTTGTAAAAGCTTCATTCTTGCATTTCTTGGTAAGATTTAGTGCCTATGATGTCTATATAGCACTTATTGATGTTCTTGATATGTTTGTTAAGTTTTGGAAGGGTTTTAAAAAGGGTTTGAAATGGGTTTGTTTGGGTTAGTGTGATTTTTGGTGGGATGTTGGATTTTTAATGGTTTTATGATGTGTGTTGAAGGTTTTGAGTGTTTTAATGTTTATGAGTTGTTGGTATATATGTGGGTTGAAGTTGGTGTAGGATTTAATGCTCAAAAATGAAGGAATCCCATGTCTGCGCGAGGCGATCGATCGCCTGAAAAGCAGCGATCGATAGCCGAGGGGCAGTACGCGAAGAAGGGGATAGGCGATCGATCGCCTCAAATGGCGCGATCGATCGCCAACGTCCAGTAGCTAAATGAACATCAGGCGATCGATCGCCTCATTTTGAGCGATCGATCGCCGCTAAGAGGAAAATTGGGCGATCGATCGCCTCATTTTGAGCGATCGATCGCCACTGTTCAAAAGTTGGAAAATGATGTTTTTTGTTGAATTTTGGTATTGGGCTATTGTTTAGCTTCTAATATTGAATTGTATGGTTGTGTAGAACCATCCCAGGCACCAACAACCTCAAGGAGATAAAGTTCCACAATTTCTCCTCCTTTTGGAATTAAGGTACGTAAGAAACGTACGAGCATCATACGGTAACACGTTCCTAAACTATGACCTTGCATTAATTGCATGAGTAATTATGATGATAATTATGATGACTATGATGAATAAATTATGATGATAATGTTGTGGTAAACAAAGATGACATGATGTTACGATGACAATTATGATAAGATGATGATGTTTGAAATAATGATGTGCATAAGATGATGACGCATGTTTGACTATGCTACTTAGAATGGTTGAATGTCCGGTGACTATTATGGGCAAGCGAGGAAGGTCTTGCCGCTCACATAACTGAGCGATGGGGTACATCCGCTATCAAGGTGTAGCGATGGGTATCATCCGCTGAGCGATGGGGTACATCCGCTATCAAGGAGTAGCGATGGGTATCATCCGCTGAATAAGAGATACATCCGCTATCAAGGCGTAGCGATGGGTATCATAAGATGTGTTATGTCGAGCGAGGGGACCAATTGTGCCGCTGTCATAATAGCACCCGGATAGTCCCATTTCTAATTAACATGGATTGTTGTGAGCTTATATACGAAATATGATGTTATTCACTCATGTCTTGAGCTAATGATTATATGCGTAATTATGACACAGGGACAACCAAGGAAGGATAGTACTATTAGACAGGAAGTATATGTTATCAATTATTTCCATGCATTATTTATACGCCATTAATTCATGATGATAAGTAACGATGTACATGCTCACGATGAGTTGTTCCTGTAGGTACACTTTTGGATCGAGACCAAGGGTCGGGTTGAGATAGTGAGCTAAAGGAGCATAAGAAGATAGATACAGGATTTTTGTTAGCCTTAACATTCTTTTTGGGGAATGTAATTAACTAACTATTGAAGTTCCATTTTGGCCTGTAATTACATTAAGCTCACATAACAACCAGAACTCTAAGATGTCTCTAATACATGTTTAGTTCATAATGCGCTATTAATATGATGTTATGGTAGGAAGACCTTACATTAGTGGTATCAGAGCAGTGGTTAGATAACCCGGGGATGAGTGAAGGGTAGCCTTAGCAGTAGGTTGGCTAGGCGCTTATTTTTGACATGCTATGTTACACATGAAGTATATGACTGTTATGATAACACGTTATGGTTTTCTAACGATGTATATATGAACTGCTTTTGGATCTTGTTGTTAACCCTTGTGTTGCAGTATGGCAGCAAATATCGACATTGGTGATGCTGTAAGTGTGAACGCCAGTGCGGGGCGCACGAATCCCCTACCCCCGCCAGCTTTAGGCGAAGAGCCGTCCGAGCAACAGTTATTGCCGGGAGAGTTGAGTTTGACTCAGTTTCTAGCGTATCGGCCCCCGACTTTTGAAGGGACTGAAACAGGGGAACGAGCCGAGGAATGGCTAGAAAGGATGGAACAAATATTCGTGGCAGCCCCGTGTGCAAAGACAGCCTGGATAAGGCTAGCAGAATTTCAGCTAGCCAAGAAAGCACTGATGTGGTGGAGGACCACCGTGATTGAACAAGAGGCACAGGGTCAAGAAGTAAACTGGAAACTGTTCAGAACTAGATTCCTGGCCCGATACTTTTCAGCAGCTGCCCGTCAAGCTAAAGAGGATGAGTTTAATAAGTTGAAGCAAGGTACCATGCCGGTGTCAGATTATGCCCTTCACTACTGTTCTCTACTCAGATATGTACCTCATATCGCTGCCGACACTCAAGCAAAAATGAGGAACTTTATGAAGGGCTTGAGGCCAGAACTCTATGATAGGGTGATTACTTATGGCCCTACCTGCTTTGACGATGCACTTACACGGGCTGAGTTGGCCGAACTGGGGGTAGGTGCATACCCTGATGCTGTACCACCTCCAGCACCCCCTCAGAGATCTACTCCCGACAATTTAAGGCCAAGGGGTGATCGGTTCAAGTCCGGGGGGAACACTTCGGCGTCAAGATTCAGTGGCAGGAGGCCCGATAACCGATGGAAGGGAAACCGCAGGAATGACGCCCCACCAAGAGGAGGACAGTCTCGAGGAGGTAGTATTGGAGAAGTTCAATGCTCTCTTTGTGGACAGCCACATTTGACGAAGAATTGTGTCGGATGTTATGTTTGTGGCGAGAGAGGCCACTTTGCTCGACAATGTCCCAACAGGGGAAGGCAGCAGAATTCTACCGGGAGGTCTACGGACAGAGCAGTACCACACAGGCCCCCATATGTACCGAGGCAGTTTGGAAGTCAGCCCACGGGGCCACCTCAAGGGCAAGTGTATGCATTGACGAGGGAGCAGCTACAGCGGCTCCGGAGGAGGTCATAGCGGGTACGTGTCTTTTATTTACGTACCCTGCCTTTATATTGATCGACACAGGTGCGTCACACTCCTTTGTGTCGACGAGTTTTGTGGAAAGACACCACTTATGCACTGCTCCGTCGCCCACGCCTCTTGTAGTCTCGACACCCGCTGGAAGAAGTTTGATTGCTGATCAGATTGTTTATGATGGCCTCATTTATTTTGAGGATAACAAGTTAAGGTCGGATTTGATCGTTCTGGGAATGTCAGACTTCGACTGTATATTGGGTATTGACGTTCTGAATAGGTACCAAGCGGTTGTGAACTGCAGGCAAAGGACTGTCCGATTCAGATCTGGTGAAGGAGTTCAGTGGACGTTCTATGGAGATGGTTCTCGTTCAAAAATTTATTAATATCCGCGATCAAGATGACACAATTATTGGAACGAGGCCATACAGGATATCTCATTTATGCTATTGATATTTCGGGAAAGAAGGAGGAACTAAAAGTTGAAGATGTGCCCGTAGTGGCGGAATTTCCTGATGTATTTCCTGAAGAGATTCCTGGATTCCCACCGGCGAGAGAGGTCGAGTTTGGAATCGAATTATTACCGGGGACGTCAGCCATTTCTCGTGCCCCGTACAGAATGGCACCAACAGAGTTAAAGGAGTTGAAGGTTCAGTTGCAAGAACTCCTTGACAAGGGCTATATACGACCTAGCGTATCGCCCTGGGGTGCACCAGTTTTGTTTGTCAAGAAGAAAGATGGCTCGATGCGTTTGTGCATCGACTACAGACAGCTGAACAAAGCCACAGTAAAGAATAAGTATCCACTTCCGAGGATCGATGATTTATTTGATCAGTTGCAGGGTACGAGGCTCTACAGTAAGATCGATCTGAGGTCGGGGTACCATCAGATTCGAGTAAGGGGAGATGATGTTCAGAAGACAGCCTTCAGGACTAGGTATGGGCACTATGAATTCCTAGTCATGCCTTTTGGGGTGACAAATGCCCCGGCTGTTTTCATGAGTTTGATGAACAAGGTGTTCCAGCCATTTTTGGACCAATTCGTCATAGTTTTCATTGACGATATACTCATCTACTCTCGGACTGAAGAAGAACATGTTGAGCACTTGAGGACAGTACTTCAGATCCTTAGGGATCATCAATTATATGCAAAGCTTAGCAAGTGCGAGTTTTGGTTGGACAGTGTGGTGTTCTTGGGTCATGTAATATCCAGCCGTGGGATATCTGTGGATCCCCGTAAGATTGAAGCTGTTATGGAGTGGGCTGCACCCACTTCGGTGCCCGAGATAAGGAGTTTCCTCGGTTTAGCGGGCTATTACCGACGTTTTGTCGAGGGATTCTCTAAGATAGCTAAACCGTTGACCCAGCTGACTCAGAAGGGAGTTCCGTTCTATTGGTCCGAAGCTTGTGAGGAGAGCTTCCAAGAGTTGAAACGTCGCTTGACGACAGCGCCAGTATTAGTAATTCCTTCTGAGGATAAGAAGTTTGCTTTGTACACGGATGCATCATTGCAAGGTTTGGGTTGCGTGTTGATGCAAGACAAGCATGTGGTGGCGTATGCTTCGAGGCAACTGAAGCCTCATGAGACCAGATACCCAGTCCATGACCTGGAACTGGCGGCCATCATTTTTCGCCTTGAAGATTTGGCGTCATTATCTTTATGGCACGACGTTTACTATCTTTACAGACCACAAGAGCTTGAAATTCTTATTCACCCAAGCAGAACTGAATATGAGGCAACGAAGATGGATGGACTTACTCAAAGATTATGATTGTGAAATAGAGTACCATCCGGGTAAAGCAAATATGATAGCAGATGCCTTAAGCCGAAAAGTGAAGAGCACCGCAGAGGACACTATGAGCTTATCAGCTATGATGGCTTCCTATTGCCATTTAGGCTATGATTTTGATGTGGACACGTCGCCGGTGCGAGTGTCGACCTTATTGGCTGAGCCGGACGTATTTGAGGCAATCAGAAAAGCCCAGAGGTCGGATGTTGAAGTTCAGAGATGGTTATCGATAGTACTTCGAGGTCAGCCAACAAAGTTTAGAGTGGCTGAAGATAATTCTTTGAGATTGGGCAACCGATGGGTAGTCCCAAATGCGCCAGGATTACGAAAGGGAATTTTAGAACGGGCTCACAGTAGCCGGTTCAGTATCCACCCAGGAGGAAGAAAGATGTACAAGGACCTAAGTGGTCAATTTTGGTGGAGACGCATGAAGCGTGAAGTAATTGCTTTTGTCAAGAGGTGTCTGATCTGCCAGCAAGTAAAAGCAGAAAGACAGAGGCCTGGTGGTGAGTTGAAGAGCTTAGAAGTACCTAAATGGAAGTGGGAACATATATCTATGGACTTCGTAACTCACTTGCCAAGGTCGGCCTCTGGATTTGATGCGATCTGGGTGATCGTGGATAGGCTGACGAAAGTAGCTCATTTCATTCCTTACAATATGACTTTCACATATCTAAAGATGGCCCAATTGTATGTGCGAGATGTAGTGAGGTTGCACGGTATTCCAGTGTCAATAGTGTCTGACAGAGACCCGAGGTTCACTTCACATTTCTGGGAGGGTCTCCAATCAGCGCTGGGCACGGAGGTAAGACTGAGTACAAGCCTATCACCCTCAGACAGACGGACAGACAGAGCGTACCATACAGACGCTCGAAGATATGCTGAGGGCATGTGTCTTGGAGTTTGACACTCCGTGGCAAGAATCTATACCACTGGTAGAGTTCTCCTACAATAACAGCTATCAGGCGAGCATTCAAATGGCCCCTTTTGAAGCTCTGTACGGACGTCGATGTAGATCACCGCTGTATTGGGAGGACTTGACTAGTAAGGCGGTGGGAGGGCCGGATATGATTAGAGATATGGAAGAGAAGATAAAGACGATACGCTTAAAGATGAAAGCGGCCCAAGATAGGCAAGCGGCCTATGCCAATAAGCGGCGACGACCGCTAGAATTCCAAGTCGGAGATAAGGTTTTCTTGAAAATCTCACCCTTCAGGGGTGTGGTCCGTTTTGGTAGGCGGGGAAAGTTATCTCCGAGATATGTGGGACCGTATGAGATATTGCAGCGCATCGGTACTTTGGCCTACCGTTTAGCTCTACCGCCGTCCTTATCCGGTATTCATGATGTTTTCCACGTTTCCATGTTGAGAAAATATGAACCCGATCCGTCTCATGTATTGCAACCTTCGGAGGTTCAGTTGAGTTCAGATGTATCCTACGTTGAACGACCGGTTAGAATCCTAGATCGTGAGGATCGCAGGCTACGAAGTAAGACTATACCGATGGTCAAAGTTCAGTGGGATCGCCGGGGTGTCGAGGAGGCTACGTGGGAGACGGAACGGCATATGGTGCAGCACTACCCGGAACTATTTTCTGGTATGATTTATGTTTAGTTTCTTTTGGGTAAGTGCATGCGATTTCGAGGACGAAATCTTATAAGTAGGGGAGTAATGTGATGCCCCGAAATTAATTAATGGTAACTTGAACATTAATTATGTTTATATGATGAATTATTATGATGTTTAAGTCATGTGTGGGAAATGAAGAAGTAACATGATTTAAGGATGTTAATTTTAATTATGAGGATGATGTGGGTTTAATGAAGTTGATTGCAATTTGTAAATGCTTATCATGTTAATGTATTTTAAATACATCATGTTGTTATTGGGGTACAAGTTAAAAGTAAGACATAACCCACCACTTTTACCTCACCTCACTTTTACCTCACCTCACTTTTACACTCAAATCCCCAAAATCACTTTCCCAAACCCCCCTTTCCCTCATTTTCGAAATTAGCCCTAAAGGTGGGAAGAAATTCTTGTAAAAGCTTCATTCTTGCATTTCTTGGTAAGATTTAGTGCCTATGATGTCTATATAGCACTTATTGATGTTCTTGATATGTTTGTTAAGTTTTGGAAGGGTTTTAAAAAGGGTTTGAAATGGGTTTGTTTGGGTTAGTGTGATTTTTGGTGGGATGTTGGATTTTTAATGGTTTTATGATGTGTGTTGAAGGTTTTGAGTGTTTTAATGTTTATGAGTTGTTGGTATATATGTGGGTTGAAGTTGGTGTAGGATTTAATGCTCAAAAATGAAGGAATCCCATGTCTGCGCGAGGCGATCGATCGCCTGAAAAGCAGCGATCGATCGCCGAGGGACAGTACGCGAAGAAGGGGATAGGCGATCGATCGCCTCAAATGGCGCGATCGATCGCCAACGTCCAGTAGCTAAATGAACATCAGGCGATCGATCGCCTCATTTTGAGCGATCGATCGCCGCTAAGAGGAAAATTGGGCGATCGATCGCCTCATTTTGAGCGATCGATCGCCACTGTTCAAAAGTTGGAAAATGATGTTTTTTGTTGAATTTTGGTATTGGGCTATTGTTTAGCTTCTAATATTGAATTGTATGGTTGTGTAGAACCATCCCAGGCACCAACAACCTCAAGGAGATAAAGTTCCACAATTTCTCCTCCTTTTGGAATTAAGGTACGTAAGAAACGTACGAGCATCATACGGTAACACGTTCCTAAACTATGACCTTGCATTAATTGCATGAGTAATTATGATGATAATTATGATGACTATGATGAATAAATTATGATGATAATGTTGTGGTAAACAAAGATGACATGATGTTACGATGACAATTATGATAAGATGATGATGTTTGAAATAATGATGTGCATAAGATGATGACGCATGTTTGACTATGCTACTTAGAATGGTTGAATGTCCGGTGACTATTATGGGCAAGCGAGGAAGGTCTTGCCGCTCACATAACTGAGCGATGGGGTACATCCGCTATCAAGGTGTAGCGATGGGTATCATCCGCTGAGCGATGGGGTACATCCGCTATCAAGGAGTAGCGATGGGTATCATCCGCTGAATAAGAGATACATCCGCTATCAAGGCGTAGCGATGGGTATCATAAGATGTGTTATGTCGAGCGAGGGGACCAATTGTGCCGCTGTCATAATAGCACCCGGATAGTCCCATTTCTAATTAACATGGATTGTTGTGAGCTTATATACGAAATATGATGTTATTCACTCATGTCTTGAGCTAATGATTATATGCGTAATTATGACACAGGGACAACCAAGGAAGGATAGTACTATTAGACAGGAAGTATATGTTATCAATTATTTCCATGCATTATTTATACGCCATTAATTCATGATGATAAGTAACGATGTACATGCTCACGATGAGTTGTTCCTGTAGGTACACTTTTGGATCGAGACCAAGGGTCGGGTTGAGATAGTGAGCTAAAGGAGCATAAGAAGATAGATACAGGATTTTTGTTAGCCTTAACATTCTTTTTGGGGAATGTAATTAACTAACTATTGAAGTTCCATTTTGGCCTGTAATTACATTAAGCTCACATAACAACCAGAACTCTAAGATGTCTCTAATACATGTTTAGTTCATAATGCGCTATTAATATGATGTTATGGTAGGAAGACCTTACAAACTATGTCACATTCATTTCAACATGAATCTTGTCACTAGTCACACTCGGTTCCACCTGAATCCGAGTCCACAACATATCGTAATTATTGCATAATTACGCTATAATCATATCACTTAGGTATACGTCATATCGAGGCATTACAATAGTACTCCACAATTTCGAGCATTTCCCTAGAGACGTCTCCTCGTACGTCTCTCAGAAATAAAAGCCATTACTTAGCCCAACACCAGTAATGCTTACCATGGCTGATTCACAATCAACCCACGACCGATACCAGCTGTCTCCATGACAGTACAATCCAAATCTCTCCAAGAGATAAAATCAATATAGTAGTGTTACCCCACTAACTATATCCCACAATTCCAATTGTGACTCCCGTTGCATTCCATATGCAAAAATGTTCAACCAGAGCTAACAACGACTTGTCGACACTCACGTTGGTATTCCCAACAAAATTGAGTTGTCCCCGTACAAGTCCCACAAAACATTTGACGTATAAACGTCCCCGTGAGGTATTTCCTACCTCAAACCTTACGCCACAAAGTGACTACAAGAGTCCACTAAAACCCTCATCATATCATCATACGATTTACCAACTCGGTTCCAACGAGCAGTATAATGGCTACAACAAGCACACTCTATCACTGCAACAATATCTGGCTAGCAAATCGCTGCCTCCTTAGGTTTATACCAAACCTACCAACGTATCATACGTTCCATCCCGGTACACCATGCCGTAACATCCGTTAGAGTAGTGGATCATCACCCAATATTTCTCTTGTAAGGACCCCTAGCCCTTAACCCTTGATTAGTGTATTAACCACTATGTGTGGCACATGCTTTCAATAAAAATCAAACGGGAAGCTCAGATGATACTTTACCATTGAATGGACAATCACAAAATTTTCTTTAATACTCAATGATTATAAGATCATCATCCTAACAACAAATAGACTCATAAAGTTTGCCCATTTCCATCCCCTTTGTGCCACTTTTCACATTGTGGACTTTTATAAAAATTTGGGCAGAGTCTCCCCATAAATAGAGCTATCCCGAAATAAAAGCACAACACATAACACAATTCCCGGCCAGGGAAGCACAATACTCAATAGAATACAGAAATTCTAAGTAAATTCCCAGCCAGGGAAGGCACCACACAAGAGGACAACAAAGTGGCTCTCAACACCCACATAATACACCAATGACTCTCATATCATTTAGCAATTCTACCTCTAATTGCATGCAACATAGAATGAAAGAGAGAAAGGCTCATGCCTTTATATACAACCCATATACAAGTGTAATCGTGCTCACATGCGAGCATCATGAATATGTATATAATCCTCAGGTGTATATAAGTACTCTATACGATACCGTGCTCCATCAAGCCCTGGTACCACGATCCTGGGAGTACCTCCAATCAACAGCTCGAGCTCAGCTCCACAGCCATCGATGTACCTGTTCACCTGTCCCAACAGAGACAGCCCCCAACGGGGTGAGCATACCAATACACAAAATCCCATAATCACAATAATGAAATTCATAATTTACAACAAAAGTAAATACTAAATGAATTTAAATGATACTCCCTGGATGGTAACGTCCTCATCCGGGATTCCGTGTACTGTCCCTGTTCTCACAATCATCAAACTCATCAAATCTCAAAAATCAGTAAATCAACACATTGATTAACTCATCGCATGCCTAATCCTCTATCAACAGATAGTGATTGCAAACTCATTAAACATGCTAAATATAGATATCTCAATATCTAATACTGATTTCACAACCTCGCTATCAATCACAGATAGCTCAAATGCCTAGCATTTATTTTACCAATCCTCCATTATACCTAGACATCTCAAATGTCTTATAATGAATGCATGATTCTACGATCATCCTCAGGCATCTCAAATGCCCTACAATAGTCATATAAACCCAGTACCCCTTATATCTTGTAAGAGTTATCCTACTCTAGTGTCACGCACGCTACAAGCGGCGATATCAAGATTTGGTCGTTCCTTAGTTATATCAACATATATATATAACCATACGCACAATTATTCAATGCAATCAAAATACATTACGCATTTCACAAATGCTCTCATATAAAGAAATGCTCGTACGTCGCACGTACCTTAAATCTCCGAAGTTCGAGCCAAACCTTGCTCGTGTTCCATGCCCCGAGGAACGATGTGCTAACACGATAAATAATTCACAATTATTTACGAACATGTAACCCATGCTCAAGCACACCCATAACCCTCAAAATATTGTCAACACACGACAATTAACCTTTTAAAAGACCCGGGGCAGGGTACATGCAGGGAGGGGAACGAATGAGACAATAACGAAAATTGTTCAAGAACACCCTACAAATTTTCGAACCCTAATCTCACAAATCGAACCCAATTAAACACCATAATTCATCTAAAAAGTGAATTAAACCATCAATAGCAAGAATCATCACCCTTGCCAAAAACCCCCAAATTTTCGAACCAACCCTACAAAAATTCGAAAATAATTTCGAACCAAAACCACCAAATTTAGCAGGGAATTACATGAGAGGGACGAAAAAGAGGTAAGGAAGGTTACCCAAACGAAGATCGGAAGGAAAATCGACCGAAATCGAAGAACCCTAGAAATTGGGGATCGCCGCATTCCTGTAAAATCCGAACTCAAATCGCGATGAAACTTCGAATTGACGGAGGGGATAGCTGCGCCTGGACGAGACGAAGCCGATGGCGGCTCGCACGCGCCGAACGGCGGCGGGCGCACGCCTTGAAGCGGCGGGGGTCGAGGCAGACGGGAAGGGGCGACGCGAGGAGAGAGAGGGAAAAGTGGGGCTGAAATGAAATTATCCTTAAAATCTCGGGTTCAACTGGTATTTATAGCAAAAATACCCCGAAATACTAATAGTCCCACAAATACATCATGATTCAATAAAAATCATCTGTTTTCAAAAACTCTCTCTCTAACTCAAAAAACCCCCTACCGGTGCCCACACAAGCACCCCAGATCCCGAGTCACACTAAAAACCCAACTCTTAGGTTTTTCACCCAAATGAGAATACAATCTCAACCTCTGGATCCAACGATCCCAACTACCCAAATAAACGAGCCCAGAAGGCCCTACACCGCGATTAAACTCCAAATCGCCACGTAAAACAACTTTAGTGGTTATTAACACTATGGGATTAACATCTATATTCCCTGGTCCTCACAATATCCCCAACTAAAAGAATTTCGTCCTCGAAATTAGCACCGGTGTATCACATAACACCCAGGCTACACAACAACATGAAGCCATAACCTCGATTCTTGACCATATCAGAATCGTATTAATAAACGCGAGGATACTTACCTCTCTTCAAACTCTGAAACAGAGCGACTTACCAAAACCAACATATCACTCAAGAGGCAAAACGTACCTCGATGCGGGTCATCCTAAAAGTCAGTCCCTCATGACTGCGAAACAACCGATACTTACGACTGTAGATCGGACAGTCATCCTTAGTTCTAATACAACTAGTAAGAACGCATCCTGAATGACACCTCAACCGTGAGAACGTTGACCTCGTGTCAAACTCTGGAGTGGAATAGACTTCCAAATCTATCATAACGTGAAAGAGTGTCAGCACAGCTCAACGCTAATAATCCAAAAGTAGTTAGTCAACTGAAACTGTAAGGATTCGAATCGCTCCCGATTCCATCGTAGATATCATTCAATGACATCTCTATCATGACTCACGATGTCTAACATACATCGTTACGAGGGAAACATCCGTATACCACGGTGTACACATACCAAACCTGGTTTCCACTTTCTAACCTCCTCCATCGAATGAGCAGTTGCATCATTGCAACTCAATTTGGGCAACACACGGCCACAGATTCACACAAAAGACATCTCACAAGATGTCCACCTCCAGATGTTCCAAGAATTACATCCTAATCATAAATAAACGATCGAAACTCCACAGAGTTTCAAATTCTGAAAGGACATGCAATAAACCCATTGCATCCTCAACACTTGTGTCGACAGCGACACCCAAGCAATCCGAATTCCTGCCATCCCTTGATAATCCTAGGATTTAACAATCCAAACTTGGGAAGGCTATCGCATAACTCGGAGGAAAACACCAACAAGGAAATACCTTAACCCACACAAGATAATCCCTCCTCACGGGAAGTCAACTAACTTCACGATTAACCCTCATAATCATCGTGCCATGGAGATTCCCAATCTCAAGGTGTTATCTCTCATCAGAGACTTAACCATCCAAAAATAGCATAACTCTATGCTTGACAGAAAGGAAATCAACAACTGGCATCCGTATACTCACCGGTATACCTGCCTAAGCACTGATATCGCATGCATACTCAATGCACTTGGCTCGGGTATCTACAACATACCCCTAAGCCCCAAACACAACTGTCAATCCTGAGTCATTCCCATCCAGCGGAGAATGGAAATCGACGATTAACAACACGGCGTGATTCCCAAAATCAACACCACATGCACCAACTTACCGGATCTTTCAAAGATTCCCAAATAGGTATAATACTACCTTCTTCCCCACAAGGGAAGTGCCATCGAACTCGAGATCTACAAGTCTCGAACCACCGTTCGGAAAAACTGGATACAATAACACCCATTGTATCCCAAATACACGGGTTCCCTCAGATCGAGTCAATAACGACCTGATGACTCTCTTGTTGGTACTCCAACATCATGAGCTGTCCCAGACAAGTCTCACCAAAATTAAACATAAACGTATACACGTTTCAGTGAGGCATGCACAACCTCAACCTCAAATGACGTGGTGACTACTAGAGTCCACCACAATCCACATCGTATCACCTTACGATTTGCCAAACTTGGTTCCAACGAGCAGTATAACGGCTCTAGCAAACCCCTCATGGTGCTGCACACACACGGTAGACAAACTAGTCGCTGCCTCTCTAGGTTCACCTCAAACCTACCAATAAGACGGACGTTTCCACATGGTATATCATACTATGGGAAGAAAACTTAATAGAGTAGTGGGTCTTTATCCAACATTCCTCTAATGCCGATACACCCTGGACACTCCAATGTCCCTATGTACTTAACATAACCTGATCCTACTCCCTTAGGACTCATCCTACACCCTCATGGGTGGTGTGACCATGTCTACCACATGTCACATCGACAGAAAGCGAGTAATTTCCTCCATGATTACTCCTGTCGTCAAATCACATGGCCAAAAGCCATTCCAACGAGCATACCTCAAGGGTATCACCACTCGTAATATGATTACCCCAAACATAAGCTGCGGTACGATCACATGTACATCGCATCCATCCATTCCTCGAGCAACCCGCTCGGTATAAGGGCCACGTCGATCAATGACGCACACACCACCTTGTGCTCGGTACTGGCACCCAGGGCATACCACTGAATACGTATACTCAACACATTGTTCATCGTAACGATGATGCATGTCTAATAAGACATCTCCTACACCATCGTCATCGTCATCCTGTGACGACACATGCCAACTCATGGCATCTAAGGCATTGTCAACTAGTGACGATACATGTACATCAGCGTATGTCATCCACTATCATGCTAGTAAAATAGTCATAATAAAACATGTATCTCAACGCATGCCAGCTACAATAAAGATAATAGAATAGCAATATCTCATACCTCATCGCTAACAATATAGCGGCATACCTGTCTCCGTCGCTCAATAATAGTACGAAATCAGCACCCATCGCTCGAAGGCGGCAAAATCCTGTGCTGAGTACATAGCGGCACAAATCCATCGCTATAAAATCGACGGCATGATACCTCGTCATATAATAAGTGGCATGAAACCTCGCTATACACCTGAGCATGAATCATCGTCCACATAATAGCGAAAAGAGGCATCGCTATCAATACCCGGCGGTATAAACCATCGCCAATCAATATAGCGGAATGAACCGTCGCTATCAATACATCTGGCGGAATGAACCATCGCCAGTCAATATAGCGGAACGAACCATCGCTATAAATACACCTGGTGGAATGAACCATCGCCAATTAATATAGCGGAATGAACCATCGCTATCAATACACCTGGCGGAATGAACCATCGCCAATCAATATACCGGAATGAACTGTCGCTATCAATACACCTGGCGGAATGAACCATCGCCAATCAATATAGCGGAATGAACCGTCGCTATCAATACACCTGGCGGAATGAACCATCGCCAATCAATATAGCGGAATGAACCGTCGCTATCATACACCTGGCGGAATGAACCATCGCCAATAAATATAAATCGACACAGCGGGACACATCACCGCTATCATCCGTGTCCTCATAATGAAATGAATATAAATCGACACAGCGGGACACATCACCGCTATCATCCGTGTCATCACAAAGGAATGAATCATCATCCTAACAAGCGGCATCTCATCCTCGCTTCTTCATACAAGCGGTATCTCATCCTCGCTTCGTATGGCATCCACGTAAGCAGAATTTTGCTCCTTATGGAAATCCACGTAAGCGGAATTTTTCCTCGCTTCCTATGGAATCCATGTCAGCAGAATTCTTGCTTCTTATGGAATTGAGTCACTTATCAGTAGTGCATTTCAATGCTTCTTACTACTCCACAAAAGCGGAATTTTTCCTCGCTTCATATGGACCTTAGCATAAGCATTGAAATCCTCACTAGGATAACCTGGACTCGTGAAATATCAATAGTGCATTTCAATGCTTCTTACTACTCCATATAAGCGGAATTCTTCCTCGCTTCATATGGACCTTAGTGTAAGCATTGAAATCCTCACTTTATATTTCACAATATACATATGCAAAACGATGCGTATCAACATGTATCATATCATAATGCACTATCTTATGCATACCTTGATTTACCTTGTGTTAAATGACTAAACACATAATACATGTTACCCTTGGGATGCCCGTACATATGTATAATCATCATTCCTTTTTGTACTCCATATTTCCTGTAACCTGCAACCATCAGGGTTAGCAGCAATAGCCATATACGCTATGCATCAAACATTCAATACATATATGCAACCACTTGCATGTCAATACGTATACCAAGACATGTTACCTCGAAAATATCCCTTTACCTGATTTTCTTAAAAACCAGTTTCCTTGGCACATAACACACGGAGTGCCAGTCATCACTATTAATGCCATCCTATCGTGTTCCACACGATTCCTGCAACCACATGGTTAGCAATACCACTTTTCATATCATTATAGCACATAAACAATTTGTTATGATTAATGCCATCATGCATAAATATGTGCTATCAATAACTTCCTAGGCCCTTAACAACCCCAATGAGCAACCACTGCTCTGATACCACTAATGTAAGGACCCCTAGCCCTTAACCCTTGATTAGTGTATTAACCACTATGTGTGGCACATGCTTTCAATAAAAATCAAACGAGAAGCTCAGATGATACTTTACCATTGAATGGCAATCACAAAATTTTCTTTAATACTCAATGATTATAAGATCATCATCCTAACAACAAATAGACTCATAAAGTTTGCCCATTTCCATCCCCTTTGTGCCACTTTTCAAATTGTGGACTTTTATAAAAATTTGGGCAGAGTCTCCCCATAAATAGAGCTATCCCGAAATAAAAGCACAACACATAACACAATTCCCGGCCAGGGAAGCACAATACTCAATAGAATACAGAAATTCTAAGTAAATTCCCAGCCAGGGAAGGCACCACACAAGAGGACAACAAAGTGGGTCTCAACACCCACATAATACACCAATGACTCTCATATCATTTAGCAATTCTACCTCTAATTGCATGCAACATAGAATGAAAGAGAGAAAGGCTCATGCCTTTATATACAACCCATATACAAGTGTAATCGTGCTCACATGCGAGCATCATGAATATGTATATAATCCTCAGGTGTATATAAGTACTCTATACGATACCGTGCTCCATCAAGCCCTGGTACCACGATCCTGGGAGTACCTCCAATCAACAGCTCGAGCTCAGCTCCACAGCCATCGATGTACCTGTTCACTTGTCCCAACAAAGACAGCCCCCAACGGGGTGAGCATACCAATACACAAAATCCCATAATCACAATAACACCCATAACCCTCAAAATATTGTCAACACACGACAATTAACCTTTTAAAAGACCCGGGGTAGGGTACATGCAGGGAGGGGAACGAATGAGACAATAACGAAAATTGTTCAAGAACACCCTACAAATTTTCGAACCCTAATCTCACAAATCGAACCCAATTAAACACCATAATTCATCTAAAAAGTGAATTAAACCATCAATAGCAAGAATCATCACCCTTGCCAAAAACCCCCAAATTTTCGAACCAACCCTACAAAAAGTCGAAAATAATTTCGAACCAAAACCACCAAATTTAGCAGGGAATTACATGAGAGGGACGAAAAAGAGGTAAGGAAGGTTACCCAAACGAAGATCGGAAGGAAAATCGACCGAAATCGAAGAACCCTAGAAATTGGGGATCGCCGCATTCCTGTAAAATCCGAACTCAAATCGCGATGAAACTTCGAATTGACGGAGGGGATAGCTGCGCCTGGACGAGACGAAGCCGATGGCGGGTCGCACGCGCCGAACGGCGGCGGGCGTACGCCTTGAAGCGGCGGGGGTCGAGGCAGACGGGAAGGGGTGACGCGAGGAGAGAGAGGGAAAAGTGGGGCTGAAATGAAATTATCCTTAAAATCTCGGGTTCAACTGGTATTTATAGCAAAAATACCCCGATATACTAATAGTCCCACAAATACATCATGATTCAATAAAAATCATCTGTTTTCAAAAACTCTCTCTCTAACTCAAAAACCCCCTACCGATGCCCACACAAGCACCCCAGATCCCGAGTCACACTAAAAACCCAACTCTTAGGTTTTTCACCCAAATGAGAATACAATCTCAACCTCTGGATCCAACAATCCCAACTACCCAAATAAACGAGCCCAGAAGGCCCAACACCGCGATTAAACTCCAAATCGCCACGTAAAACAACTTTAGGGGTTATTAACACTACGGGATTAACATCTATAATCCCTGGTCCTCACATCTCTAATACCAATGCACGAAGGACATTCCGGTGTCCTTGCTCAATCACACGGCAATCCTATCCATTAGGATTTAATCCACACCATCATGGGTGGATGTGACCATGTCTACCACATGTCACATCGACAAGAGCGAGTAGTTTCGACAATAACTACTCCTACTAACAATCACTTGGCCATAGCCATCCCAGCGAGTATACCCAAAGGTACTACTACTCGTAAAAAATTTACCTCAAATACATGATGCGGTACACTCACCGGTACAGCGCATCCAATAATTCTTCGAGCAACCTGCTCGGCATACTGGTCTCGTCAACTAGTGATCAAAACACTACCATATGCTCACCATTGGCACTCAAACCATATGACTAAATACATATATATATAAACGTATTATTCATCGAAACGACGCTGCACGTCTACATGGAATATCCATTATGTCATCGTCATACCGTGACGGTACATGTCAACATGTGACAACCAAAATAACATCGTCAACTCGTGACGGTACATATCGATACACGACATCCATAATCTCATCGTCAAACACACGACGGTATATGTCGATACACGACATCCAAGATCCCATCGTCAAACACGTGACGGTATATGTATATTAACGCATGACATCCACAATAATTCTAATAAAACAGCAATATACTATAACTCGTCGCTAATAAGATAGCGGCATACCTGTAAGGCCCCGATGCTAATTAATCCAGATTAATGATTATTAAGCAAACCCGGATAATTAAAAGTATAGACTTTGAATAAGGTGTCCCGATCAACCAACTAGTGGAACACGTTTTTAGTGCATGAGCATGTGCAAGATCACATGGTACTTGGAGAACGCATGCCACTAATTAATTTAACTCATGTTTAATACATGATTTTGGACCTTTAATCTTGCAAGATAGTGATGCATTGACACGTGGATTCCACCATGCATCAAATAAATTAAAAAAAACATGCCCAAATGGCATAGGAAGCCACACCCTTACCATGCAAAAATTCAGATTTGGGTTGCTTTTTAGCTAGCACTTTCTCTCTCTAATTCATAACAAATTTCCTCTTCCTTATCTCATCCCCATTTTCCAAAATTCAGCCTTTCTTTCACCCAAAATTCTTTTAAGTTTGTGAATGCATGTCACATGCAATCATAGAATTGAAGAGGCTTTGAGGTGGGAAGCTAGAAACCTCAAGAAATTGTGGGAGTGGAGGCTTGGATTGATCTTTGGTGGAAATTTTGGGTCTACAAGGGTATGAACCTGTGCTTATATTTATTTAGATGAATTTTGTAGAATTTTGGTCGAAAATTATAGAAAGAATCACAAAAATGTTGGTGTCTTTTTTATTAAAACAGAATCTGAAACATTTGATGTTGCATGCAGTAGATGATTTCGAAAATTCGATTTACTTAGTCTCAGAATCTGACTTTGAGCCTCAAACAAAAGTTGTAGATCTTTCAATTTATGCAATTTTAAAAAAACAAGCATGCAATTTGGGTCTCGGAAATAAAGGTTATGCCGATTTTACTTTCAGTGCTCATTTTTGAATCTGCATGTCCATGCATGTCAGATGCAGACTGTAATTCGACTTTCTGGGCATTTTATCTTGCGAATTTGATTTTGGTCTTCAAATAAAACTTGTAGATATTTTCATTCTCTTGAGTATAAAAAAAAAATAGGACTCAATTCGGACTTATTCCGAGTAGTTATGAATTTTATACTTTAAGTGCACAATCTATGTCCTGCATGTGGACGAAAATCCCATGCAATGTGTTATCCGAGTTCCTGAGAATTTTGGCTAGAATTCCGGCAAATGTCCAGAAATACATATTTTAGTACTTTGAGTTCGCTATCAGTTTCCACTGGAATCACCCCATTTGAAGTTAAAATGAAAAGATATGGCGATTTTACTAAAACTGCTCGAGCTGGAAAACCTAATTTCAAAAGCTACGTTTGTAGTGTTTTTACTACATTTAAATGGAGGAATTAGCTCGACATCATTAGAGAATAAAATGAATTCCTTTGTGTTTTTGAACTTTTAGCACTGGATTTGGGTCATTTGGACATTTTATGAATTTATTATGATTTTTGTACGAAAACTGGTCAATCTGAATTTTGAAGGAAAATCAGTAGGAACCATCCTTGAAACTTGTTGTAGCTTTAGTGCCTACTTAAGTACTTAGTGATAATTTTTAGAATATATGACCAGGTTAATAGATTCCGGGGTTGATCTGAGAATTCTCGGTAGATTAGCTTGGGTTGAGGTACGTTGAAATGAGTTGTATCATGACGTATGACAAAGGCGTGTAATAATACTACTATATGACCTTTTATGCCATTACTTGAATTATATGATTTAATTGTCACTATATGATTCTTATGTGATTATATGACATGTTGTAAGGACCCCCGTGCCCTTAACCCGTTATTAGTGTATTAAGCCATATCATTAGTGCATATAATCATACTATCAGGGGAAAACCATATGCAAGTGCAACACCATATGATATCCAGAAAATTTCTTGCATTTAAACCACATAATATTCAAATTCCCCAACCATGATTATCCATATAACATGCACCCTCATAATACACTAACATACTCTTAGTTCATTTAGCAATTCTATATCTAATTGCGTGCAAACCATAAATTAACAGAGAAGAGCCGTAGCCCGTTTATACATTCCATATACACGTAATATGTACTCACATAAGAGCACCCAATGAATGAGCGTGTATCTAATGTATAAAACACTCTGCTGGATACCGTTACTGGTGCTTCGATCCTGGAAGCACCTCTCGAGCGCAACTCGATCTCGACTCTGGATCTGAGCGCCTGTCCATCCAGCTCTGGTACCTCAATCCTGGAAGTACTTCAATCAACAGCCCGAGCTCAACTCCAAAGCTGCTGCTACACCTGTACCACCTGCCCCAACAGAGACAGCCCCCACACGGGGTGAGCATACCAATATTCCAAATCCAATAACCATAACAATACATTTCATAATTTACAACAATGTAAATGCTATGAAATACAAAATATACTCCCTGGATGGTATCATCATCATCCGGGGTTTCCTGTACTGTCCCTGTTCTCAAAACACTGAAACCATCAAATTCCCAAATGCCAGTTAATCATTACATTGATTAACAATTCCATGAGCCATATACCAATATCATAATCAATAACATCAAATCATTAAACAATGATTATAGACAATCCATGTTTCTCACTTATGGTTTCATAGCTCTATTTCATTGCTCGCTCTACAATAGCGGCATTCCAGTTCCACGCATGCTCGATGGCAGCGGCGTCATAATCGATGTTCGCTCACAGGCGACAACATCCCAATCATCGCTCGCTCAAAAGCGACACCATGCAATTCTCAATGCATATATAGACATTTAAGGCAAGTACCATAAACCATGCATTTCAATCTCCGTTTATTGCTAATACCATGTGTCATGCATTTCCACACACATTCATTGCAATACAGTGTACCAAGCACTCAACAATTGCAATTATATTAAAGGGCTATGCTCGTACGTCATACGTACCTTATAATTCCGTAGCTCGAGTCCAAACTTTACTTGAGTTCCTTACCTCGAGAGGTATGTGCTAAAACACATAAACAACTCACAATCAAGTATAAGCATGCAACCACGTGTCCAAGCACGTTCAAGATTCCCAATCATATCGTCAATCCATGACGATTACCAAAATAAAAGCCCCCCCGGCTAAGCATGCATAATAACCAAAATATACCATTTAAGAAGTTTAAAAGATAACCAAGAATTCAACCGGGAATTCCGTTTTATTAGACTTTGGCCTCAACCAATCCATTTTAAAAGCATAGCATTCCCATTGGAATGTAGACATTGCCCCGGAAACGGCCCCTTAAAACCTCGATTTCAAAATCCCGGCAATTTTCCAAAATTACAAAAATATAAACCCTTACGGGCGGCGATCGATCGCCTCATTTAACGCGATCGATCGCCCCTGTCCAGTGGGTAAAAATGCCTACACGCGATCGATCGCCAACATGCTCGCGATCGATCGCCTAGACCACGCGATCGATCGCCTGCACTGTTCATCTTCTTCGATTTTCAGCAGCTGCTCGTCGCGATCGATCGTCCCACCTCGGCGATCGATCGCCACCTGCAATTTCCGAGAAATTCGAGCTTCCATGGTGTTTTTCACACCCAAACTCAAAACCAACACCCCAAACAACACCAATTCCTCAAATACATCATTAAAACTCAATAAAAACTCCCAAAAACTCAACATTGGATTTTAAGAAAAAATCCCCAAAATCCATAACCAACCAAAACCTCAACTCAAAACTACCATACCACAATCAAAACGAAGCTAAATGCGAGGGGATGAATAATACCTTATTATCTTCGAGAAATCCGGCTCCTAGGATGAGCCTCCGTCGATTTTCTCATCAAAGGAAAAGGGGGAAAGGGTTTGGGTGAGGGAGTGGCGTGAGAGGGAGAGGAGAGAAATGGATTCCAAATGACGGAATCCCGAGTCCAACTGGTATATATAGCAAAAATGCCTCAAAATACCAATACCTTCACCAATACATCATGATTCATTAAAAATCATCTGTTTTCAAAAACTCTCTCTCGAACATCAAATCCCCAGACTGGCCCCAACAAAAGGCACCCCGGACACCAAGTCCCACTAAAAACCCAACTCAAAGGTTTTCCACCAAAATGAAAATACAATCTCAAATCTTTGGATCCGACGATCCCAGATGTCCGATTAAACAACCTCGGGAGACACAAAACCGTAATTAATTCCTAATTGCCACAATTAAAAATCCATCAAGGATTAATACCACCCCGGGATTAACACCATAAATCCCCGGACATCACAATTATCCCCCACTAAGCAAATTTCGTCCTCGAAATTTGCACCGGCATACCCTACGTAACACCAGGGTAACACAAACAAAGTAACGCCACAACCCCGATTCTGGACCACATTAGAATCGAATCATCAACTGCGAGAATACCAATCTCGCACCAAGCTCTACAATAGAGCAACGCCAAAACCAATATAAACCCGAAAGTTAATAACATACCTCGATGTGAATCGTCCCGGAAGTCAGTCCACCATGACTGCAATCAATCAAAACCCCATTGGTTTTAATATAGATATCTCTCCGTGATATCCACCACTCGCCCACGATTCTTAACGCACATCGTTATGATGGGAACCACTAGTATACAATCAGTATACTCCCGGAAAATCCGGTTTCGCTTCCCAGTCCATCTCCTCCAAAGGAGTAGTTGCACCACTTGCAATCCGGATCGGGTATACCACGGTCACTAAACCACACAAAACACATCGCTACAGATGTCTACAACCTTGTGTTCCAAGAAATCCCATCTTGGTCCAAAACACACTATCGAGACTCTACAAGGTCTCAAGTTCCACAGGGGACATGCAAGATGAACAATTGCATTCCCAAACACAAGTCGACCGTGACACTAAACAAATCCGAATCCTGGCCATCCCTCATTTATCCTGGGATTCAACAATCCCAAAACAGGAAGGCTATCGAATTATCCAACAAGAACTACCATGGTTCTAAAACACGACAATCCCTCCTCAGGGGAAGTCAAACGGACCTCACGATTATTCCTCAGAATACATCGTGCCATCGAGATTACCAATCTCAAATTGCCACAATCTCCCACCGGAGATTCATCAAACCAAACACACTAACCCGACGTTCAACAAGGAACGAAATAGAGTTGGCATTCGTATACACACACGGGTATACATGTCTAAGCACCAACACAACAGGCACACTCAAAGCAATAGGCTCGGGTATCTCCAAACATACCCAAAGTCCCAAAACCTACTGCCAAGCCTCGATTATTCTCACTCCACGGAGAATAGTGGTCAACAGACCAAAGCCAAAGGATGTGATTCCAACATCAACACCACACAATCAAAGCATCGAATCTCCCAAAAGATTCAACCGGCAGGTATATCAATACCGCCTTTCCCACAAGGATAGTGTCATGAATCCATGACCTTCCAACCTCGAACCACCGTCCGGAAAACTGGATATACATACCAACATATATCTCGGAACCAAAATATGCAATTGGTTCAGAATAGTGCATCGAAGCCACTATAATCAAATCGAAACTCGTATACGCCATGTATACTCAAACAACGATGCCCTGTACCATTGCCATTGTACTCCACACTCGAGCATCACCCCAGAGACGTCTCCTCGAACGTCTCAGTGGAAGTACGAAGCCATTACCTAGTCCAACACTAGTAGGGCTTACCCTGGTTGATTCACGATCAACCCTCAACCAAAACTAGCTGCCTTCATGACAGTACAACCCAAATCTCTCCAAGAGATAAAGTCAATATAGTAGTGTCACTCCACTAACTATACCACACAATTCCAATTGTGACTTCCGTCGCATACCATATGCAAAGATGCTCAACCAGAGCTAACAACGACTTGTCGACGCTCACGTTGGTATTCCAACAAAATTGAGTCGTCCCAAAACAAGCCTCGTAAAACATTGACGTATAAACGTCTCCGCGAGGTATTCCCTGCCTCAATCATCATGCTACAAAGAGACTACAAGAGTCTACCAAAAGTCCTCATCGTATCATCATACGATTCACTGAACTCGAATCCAACGAGCAGTATAACGGCTATCAAAAGCACGTTATAACATTGCCACGATATCTGGCTAACAAGCGCTGCCTCCAAAGGCTCATACCAAGCCTACCAACGTCTCATACGTTCCACCCGGTATACCATACCGTAACATCCATTTAGAGTAGTGGGCCATCACCCAAAATTTCTCTAAAACCAAAGCATAATGGACATCCCGGTGTCCTAGCTCAACCACGAAGCAATCTAATCCCTTAGGACTTATCCCACACCCTCAGGGTGGGTGTGACCACGCCTACCGCAGATCACAACAACAAGCGAGTAGTTTCCTTAATGACTACTCTTACCACCAATTACTTGGCCTAAGCCAAACCAGCGAGTATACCCAAGGGTATCATTACTCGAACAATATATACACCAAAAATGTGCTGCGGTACAATCCCTGTACGGTGCACCCAATAATTCTTCGAGAAACTTGCTCGGCATAATGGTCTCCTCAACTAGTGACCCATACACTACCATGTGCCCACCAAAGGCACTCAGGCCATACAACTCAATACATAACATAAATGTATTAATCATCAAAACGACGCTACACGTCTACATAGAACATCAACTATGTCATCGTCATCCCGTGACGGTATATGTCAACATATGACATCCAATTAACATCGTCAAACATATGACGGTACATGTCAATACATGACATCCATAATCTCATCGTCAAACACATGACGTATATAACAACATGTAGTATCCACAATGATGCTAACAAAAGTAATACGCCATACCTCATCGCTATCAAGATAGCGGAATACCTATATCCATCATCCACCAGCGGTACACAAGTAGCATCCATCGCTCGTAGGCGACATAATCCAGCGCTACGCACATAGCTGTATAACCCATCGCTATAGAATCAGCAGCATGATCTCTCGTCATAGAGTCAGCGGCATAAGACATCGCTATAGATATCCGGCGGTATGAACCATCGTCATAGGTGTAGCGGAATGACCCGTCGCTATGTAATATCCGGTGGCATGAACCATCGCCAATAGAATAGCGGAATGAGACATCACTATCAATATATCCGGCGGCAAGAACCATCGCCAATCAATATAGCGGAATGAACCATCGCTATCAATATACCTGGTGGCATAAACCATCGCCAATCAATATAGCGGAATGAACCGTCGCTATCAATATACCTGGCGGCATGAACCATCGCCAATCAATATAGCGGAATGAACCGTCGCTATCAATATACCTGGCGGCATGAACCATCGCCAATCAATATAGCAGAATGAACCATCGCTATCAATATACCTGGCGGCATAAACCATCACCAATCAATATAGCGGAATGAACCATCGCTATCAATATACCTGGCGGCATGAACCATCGCCAATCAATATAGCGGAATGAACCATCGCTATCAATATACCTGGCGGCATAAACCATCGCCAAAGAATAGCCGATCCCTAGTCATTGTCACGGTAGTGTATTATAATGCCCCTCACTCAAATAAAACATGCGGTACTCCCACCCCTTGCTTCACATATAGGCGGCATAGAATAACCTCGCTTAGATGGACATGCGGCGCTCCCACCCCTCGCTTCACATTTTAGCGGCACAAAACAATAAATAGCGGCAAGCATTTAAAATTATCACTCATCCATAACAATAACTCATGGAATATTCACCAAGTATTTCATCCATACCTGCATCACAAAGCATAATCCATATTCCAACATACATCATCATGAGTGTATTTTAATGCACCTCGCTCAAATGCGACATGCGGCACTCCCACCCCTCGCTTCAACATTTGGCGGCAAAGCATTAAAATCATCACTACATGTACACATGCAATCACAATGCATAATTCTATGATGTATATAAACCGCAGGTTACCGTTTCGTGTCTTTCAACCATGGCCTTAGCCTTTCGCGTCATAGTGTCCCTACAGGAACAATCCCAAACCATGAGCATACGATAATCCATATTCCCCACAATATGTTATAATGAGTAAATGCATAAACTATGAGTACAAAGTACTTCCCGTATCCCAATGAATTTCAAAATGCTCCATTTGGTTGTCCCTGTGTCACAACTCACAATCATAATCAACATGTTATATTATGATTCTATAGATGTCATGACATATAATCGTTTCACTATGATCACATATCACAAATGCACATAAGCAAAATAGTTGTGTCATACAACACTAACTACTATCATGCATAAATGTGTGCTACTCATCCCTATCAGCGTGTTCCAGGCCTTCAACAGCCCCAAAGAGCTAACCACTGCTCTGATACCACTAATGTAAGGACCCCCGTGCCCTTAACCCGTTATTAGTGTATTAAGCCATATCATTAGTGCATATAATCATACTATCAGGGGAAAACCATATGCAAGTGCAACACCATATGCTATCCAGAAAATTTCTTGCATTTAAACCACATAATATTCAAATTCCCCAACCATGATTATCCATATAACATGCACCCTCATAATACACTAACATACTCTTAGTTCATTTAGCAATTCTATATCTAATTGCGTGCAAACCATAAATGAACAGAGAAGAGCCGTAGCCCGTTTATACATTCCATATACACGTAATATGTACTCACATAAGAGCACCCAATGAATGAGAGTGTATCTAATGTATAAAACACTCTGCTGGATACCGTTACTGGTGCTTCGATCCTGGAAGCACCTCTCGAGCGCAACTCGATCTCGACTCTGGATCTGAGCGCCTGTCCATCCAGCTCTGGTACCTCAATCCTAGAAGTACTTCAATCAACAGCCCGAGCTCAACTCCAAAGCTGCTGCTACACCTGTACCACCTGCCCCAACAGAGACAGCCCCCACACGGGGTGAGCATACCAATATTCCAAATCCAATAACCATAACAATACAATTCATAATTTACAACAATGTAAATGCTATGAAATACAAAATATACTCCCTGGATGGTATCATCCTCATCCGGGGTTTCCTGTACTGTCCCTGTTCTCAAAACACTGAAACCATCAAATTCCCAAATGCCAGTTAATCATTACATTGATTAACAATTCCATGAGCCATATACCAATATCATAATCAATAACATCAAATCATTAAACAATGATTATAGACAATCCATGTTTCTCACTTATGGTTTCATAGCTCTATTTCATTGCTCGCTCTACAATAGCGGCATTCCAGTTCCACGCATGCTCGATGGCAGCGGCGTCATAATCGATGTTCGCTCACAGGCGACAACATCCCAATCATCGCTCGCTCAAAAGCGGCACCATGCAATTCTCAATGCATATATAGACATTTAAGGCAAGTACCATAAACCATGCATTTCAATCTCCGTTTATTGCTAATACCATGTGTCATGCATTTCCACACACATTCATTGCAATACAGTGTACCAAGCACTCAACAATTGCAATTATATTAAAGGGCTATGCTCGTACGTCATACGTACCTTATAATTCCGTAGCTCGAGTCCAAACTTTGCTTGAGTTCCTTACCTCGAGAGGTATGTGCTAAAACACATAAACAACTCACAATCAAGTATAAGCATGCAACCACGTGTCCAAGCACGTTCAAGATTCCCAATCATATCGTCAATCCATGACGATTACCAAAATAAAAGCCCCCCCGGCTAAGCATGCATAATACCCAAAATATACCATTTAAGAAGTTTAAAAGATAACCAAGAATTCAACCGGGAATTCCGTTTTATTAGACTTTGGCCTCAACCAATCCATTTTAAAAGCATAGCATTCCCATTGGAATGTAGACATTGCCCTGGAAACGGCCCCTTAAAACCTCGATTTCAAAATCCCGACAATTTTCCAAAATTACAAAAATATAAACCTTACGGGCGGCGATCGATCGCCTCATTTTACGTGATTTATCGCCCCTGTCCAGTGGGCAAAAACGCCTACACGCGATCGATCGCCAACATGGTCGCGATCGATCGCCTAGACCACGCGATCGATCGCCTGCACTGTTCATCTTCTTCGATTTTCAGCAGCTGCTCGTCGCGATCGATCGCCCCACCTCGGCAATCGATCGCCACCTGCAATTTCCAAGCAATTTGAGCTTCCATGGTGTTTTTCACACCCAAACTCAAAACCAACACCCCAAACAACACCAATACCTCAAATACATCATTAAAACTCAATAAAAACTCCCAAAAACTCAACATTGGATTTTAAGCAAAAATCCCCAAAACCCATAACCAACCAAAACCTCAACTCAAAACTACCATACCACAATCAAAACGAAGCTAAATGCGAGGGGATGAATAATACCTTATAATCTTCGAGAAATCCGGCTCCTAGGATGAGCCTCCGTCGATTTACTCATCAAAGGAAAAGGGTGAAAGGGTTTGGGTGAGGGAGTGGCGTGAGAGGGAGAGGAGAGAAATGGATTCCAAATGACGGAATCCCGAGTCCAACTGGTATATATAGCAAAAATGCCTCAAAATACCAACACCTTCACCAATACATCATGATTCATTAAAAATCATCTGTTTTCAAAAACTCTCTCTCCAACATCAAATCCCCATACTGGCCCCAACAAAAGTCACCCCGGACACCAAGTCCCACTAAAAACCCAACTCAAAGGTTTTCCACCAAAATGAGAATACAATCTCAAATCTTTGGATCCGACGATCCCAGATGTCCGATTAAACAACCTCGGGAGACACAAAACCGCAATTAATTCCTAATTGCCACAATTAAAAATCCATCAAGGATTAATACCACCCCGGGATTAACACCATAAATCCCCGGACATCACACATGTTGAGGTACATTGTAGTACATGATATGTGAATTACATGATATGTATTGATTTCACATGAGATTGCATGATATATTGAGTTGCATATGTCATTTGATGCATAAATGATTCATGGGCATATCATATTGATCTATCATTCCTTTGATATCCATGATTATGACTGAGTTGATTCACTCTGAGTGTCGGGGACGACGAGCACGGCGATGACAGGCAGTATAGGTAGCGACTGTAGTCCGCGTGTCACGTGACCTAGACATGAGGGATGGACGAACACAGCACATATGATGAGTCTCCTAGCGCAGTATTCGTGTGTTGTCACCCTCTGCTCGAGCTGACATTATTTGATGATACCTTCCTTTGGACTCCGATTTTGGTATCTTGATATTCGATTCCTTGTACCCATTCATACATCGCATTCATACATGGTATGCATTGCATGATACTTTGTCATTTGAAATGATTTATTTATTTCTCGTACTGGGGTACTGACCCCCTTTGTGGGGGCTGTCATGTCTTTTGTTGTTCGGACATGACAAGCTTTATAGGAGGACATGGTGACGATGCTTACAGCGACGCATCGAGAGATACCAGAGCTCCTTGAGAGCGAGCTCAAGTTTATATTTTATGTTTTGCGTCTCAGTAGTTGTTAGAATATTTTTACTTATGTTATAAATTGCCGGGGTATGCCCCGAGTATCTGTATTTTAATTATTTTACTACTGGTTGATGATCTACTTGATAATTTATGTTATGATCAACATGTTGAATTGGAATCCGGAATTCCATATTTTAAGTATCATTATATATGTATCACCTAAAAGCGAAAAAAATTTAGGATCGTTTGATAAGACCTTTGAAATAATTCTTCCTCTGTTTACGCAAATTAATCATTATGTGTTAATTAAACACCACATTAGGATCGGGCCCTCACATTATGGTATCAGAGCATATATATGGGATATGCTCAAATTAGAGTTAGGACACTGAATATATACACAAATGAATTGTTTGTGCATGTGTCTGACTATGTGATTTTAATGCTCTTGCCTGCTATGTTTACATTTTCGATAATGAGATTTTATACATGTAACAGATTACTAAGCAGGGACAGTTAGATGTCATAAATCTGAGTATTTTAATATGCTGAGTTGCATATACTCTAGAGAATTTGAATGCTGAGTTGCATATATTTTAGAGAATTTGAGAATTTTATTTGTTAGCACTGATAGTTGCTGACCGGATGATGATGTAGAATAACCGATGAGAACATCTCTGACTTGAGATTGTATATGATGTTTTGATTTTATGATGAACAGTTAGTGTTTGGACCGGTAGCAGCGCTACAGACTTTAAGAGCCATCTATTGTACCTGTAGACACTGTAAACTGTTAATTGAATTATAATATTGTGATAATTATTGAGACTGTTATTTATCACTTTGGGACTTAATCCTAGTGATTAGTGGGATGACACTGAACTAATTAAAACGCTTTGTGTCGATTGACATCAGGAATTTAAGTCTGAAAGACCAAAGTTATACGTATGAGTTTACGTCAAAACCTGTGTACGCCAAGATGATAAATTAGAACTTGAGAATATTGAAACTGGCGATTTTCCAATTGAAGAATAGAGTATAGTTGTTGTAAGAAACAACTAGAATTGGTTTGAATGAGGACTTGGATATGGGGACTGTCGTCATTCAATCCAGTTTAGATGTCCAACTTATGAATAAATACTACAAGATGAACTCTTCTAGATGAGAGTATCTAGAGTAATGGTAGTGATGGAAGACGAGTTTCCCTCTTGTTGACACGGGAAAGAATGTTTACGAGAAAGCCATGTTGACTACATGGAAAATGATAAACGATTATCGTGGACTTGAGAAATAGAAGTATATGCTTAATCTCGATAGCTATTCACTAGTGAAGAGATTATAAATCGACTGAAGAATAAGACACCGATGTGGTGCGAAGTAGTTAAAACTGGATTAAAGGTTAATGAAGTGACTATCATTGGGATAATCCAAGTAGTCCTAGAAAAGTTTCAGAAGTATCACTCCAATTTATCCAGCTCTAGTAGTTCTAGAGGTACTATGAGATTGTAGAATATCAAATCTTTTTGAGGTCACTATGGATGTAAATATCTACTGATCCATTTGAAAGAATAATAGGAACTGATATTGATGGTGGTCAGTCAGAGCATGTGCGTTACGTGCTCAGGAACAGATGCAACCATAACAACAAATACACTGAGCTAGGGGTAGATATCAGAATGGTTATTCTTTTCGACCACTCAGTTCCAGCAGCAGTTAATTATCTGCAGACTAGAGAGTATACATTGAAAGAGGATAAGATTAGAGATGCTTCGGTACTAGTGATCGCAGATACATGTCATGTATTTGATCGCTCTGCACAAGTGTTATTGAAACAAAAAAACATTGTTTTCATACATTGCCTCAAATGTGCATTGGTTATTATGATTTGGAAAATAAATCAGCACTGCTAATTATACTATCCACACTTGTAATAGTGAACTGTAGCTGACAATTTAATGATAGTGATGTGGATTCGAATTCAATGGTGTTGCTCATATATGGTTTTGATTGTATCAAGGGTATGGATACTCTGATAAATTTTGAGATATTGTAAGTTGATTTCAGAGTATAATGAATTGTTAACTGTATTGTGGCTCCAAAGGAAATGTTTACAGCCACGAATAGCAAGCTAAGATATTAATAGTATCAACTATGAAAATATTGCGGTTACGATATTTGGAAAATGAAGGATATTTGATAATAAACAGTTAATGCACACCAGGAAGAGTCGAGGTTGACTGATATCCTAATGGTAAGAAAACTTACCAAGATTTTCCTGAAGAAATAAAAGAATTTTCACTGGAGAAGGAAATTGATTTTAACTATTCGTTGATGCCAAAGAATAGATTCAATATCAAAAGCATCGTACGGAATGCCATCAACAGATTTGACAAATGCAGAAGAATAGTTGCAGAATGTCCTTGATATGAGTACATATGTCTGAGTATGTCACTTGAGGAAACATCAGCATTGTCCGTGAAGAAGAAAGATGATATTATGAAGATGCATATCGACTAAAGGTAGTTGAATCAGGCTATTGTCAAGAATAAATACCCACAGCCTAAGATCAAGAATGTAAGAAATTTTGATGTATAAGAAGAATGATTTAAATCTGGTTGTCATCAGTTTGAGTCAGAAGGGAAAATATTCTCTAGGCAATTGATCAAACCAGATAAGGCATTTGGAAATTTTGGTAGTGCCATGTGGTCTGACAAATATACCAGTAGAATTATGAATTTGATGAATAAAATATTCTGTAACTTTTTGGGCGGAATTGTAATCATATTCATCAGTGGTATACTCGTTTATACGAGATCCGGAAGGAACCACACAGAACATCTGCGATTGATGATTCAGACGATTCGTTAAGCTCAAATTGTATACCAAGTTATCGAAGTGTAAATCTTGGTTGAATTGAATGTTATTTTGGGATAGGTGATACAGCTCACAGGATACCTGTTGATCCCAGTAAAGTAGAAGTAGTACTAAATTGGGCTAATACCAACCAGTGTACTCAAGATACGAAGTTTTACGAGTTTGGCAAGATATTACAGGCTTTATGGAAGGATGAACCAATTGACCAAGAAGAAATTTGAGTATCATTTGGTCAGATGAATGTGAAAGCGGTTGTCATAACTAAAATGAATTGAACTACAGCCCCAATGTTGATTTTGTTGAGCTGGTCAGGGGAATATGTAGTTTGTGCAAATTGGTCAAAGATATGAGATATTCTGATGCATCATGAGGAGATGATTGCATATACCTTAAGATATTTGAAGTTTACAGAATCATGATATCCTGTTCATGAACTCGAGCTTGTAGCCATTATTTTTGCCTTGAAGATGTGGCAACGTATCTGTGTGGTGAACAATTCATGATATAATCTGATTTTTGGAGTTTAAAAAGTCAGAGTTGAACTTGAGATGGAAGCGATGCCTAGATTTATTAAAGAATTTGACTTTGATAGTCAATATCAATCAGGGAAAATGAAACTAGTAGCAGATGCACTGAACCGAAAAGTGCAAGGTGCAATGATAGCATCAATATATGCTTTGCAACTGGATCACCTCAAATTTCAAAGATCGTAAAGACTCGAAAAACATATCATACAAATATTGATTGAAGAAATTGGTTAGGAAGCCAGTCAGTGGTGGGTTACGATTAAACAATCAGCACATAGCATCGAATCCTATCGATTCGAAGGAAGTGTTACTGTTGAAAGCACACTATAGATGACATAGTGTTCTGAGAATGATGAGATGTATCATTCTTGAGATCTTATTCTGATGGGATGGTATAAAGAAAGAAATTTTGGAAATCTCGTGACAAATTGTTTGACATGCCAGCAGGTGAAGATGAAAAAACGAGACCTAATGGGATACTACAGAATTTGTAAGTACCACAATGAATTTAAGGAAACTTCTAGTTTTGAGTTTTATAACTCAAATTGTTTAGACCAAACAGAGATTGTGAAATAAGTTGAATCAGAATTGATTGACTATTCAATACAAGATATTGATTTCATATGATAGTCTATATGACTATGAGAAAACAACATGATTAAGATGTGGTTTAATGACAGTGAGTATTCTGTAACAACTGTATCTGATTGAGATCGAGGATAATATCCGAATTCGAAAACTAGTTTAAGAATGTCATGGGTACTAAAGTAGCAATGAGTATTGCTTATCATACCCAGACTGATGGATAAACTGATAGAATTATCTAGACTTTGGAAGTTATGTCTCGAATGAAGTTATGTCTCGAATAATAGTGATGAATTTAGTGAGAATTGACAAGAATCACTATTCACTAGAAGAATTTTCCTATAATTTAAGTTTCGGATAACTTTTGGGATGACATAGGTTCAGGTTTTGTAGAGCCAGAATTACCGATCGTTGAGATGATGATAGAAATTGATAAGGAATTTTTTTGGCATAACTTGATATTTTTGAGAAAAATGCCAGAAACGATAAAATTTCTGCGGAAACGATTGAAATTTGGCTTAAGGTGAGCAGATTTGCCACGCCAAGAGAAATATATCGTTAGACTTCGTGTTGAGAATCAGGTAAATATAAAGATATTACCTTTGCGATGATCAATATGATTCGTTAAGTGAGGTATGATGTTGCCTCGATATTTTGAACTTTGTGGAATCATAGAGAAGTTGATTCCGTGGTATATCGTAGATACTACCACATCAGTTGTTATTGATACATGATGATTCTTATGTATCTATGAATGAGATTGAGACATCTCATATGATTTAATTTTTAGAGTGATGCTCAGTTTTGCGATTTCGAGGACGAAAACTTTTTAAGAGAGGAAGAAGTGTAAGGCCCCGATGCTAATTAATCCGGATTAATGATGATTAAGAAAACCCGGATAATTAAAAGTATAGACTTTGAATAAGGTGTCCCGACTACGATGAGTCAACC
The DNA here is from genome assembly GCA_907163345.1 of Haberlea rhodopensis. Taxonomy (NCBI): domain Eukaryota; kingdom Viridiplantae; phylum Streptophyta; class Magnoliopsida; order Lamiales; family Gesneriaceae; genus Haberlea; species Haberlea rhodopensis. The sequence continues at coordinate 186,966 of CAJQUN010000151.1, read as the reverse complement.
AACTAGTGGAACATGTTTTTAGTGCATGAGCATGTAAGGCCCCAACACTTAAACTCGTCATTAGCTCATTTATGACGTAGTATGTGTATAAATGTTTCATTTTCTTTTCATTCTTTAAAAAGAATCATTACATGTTTCCCATAATCCCATGACATAAATAATATCCAACATTATATGATCATCTCCACCGACAAATAGACTCAAGGATTTTGCCCAATACCATACCCATTACACCACTTTTTACATTGAGGGTTATTTTATAAAAATTTGGGCAGAGTCTCCCCATAAACTGAGCTATCCGGAAATAAAAACACATCACATAACATAACTCCCGACCAGAGACAAGACAATACTAACAGAATACAGAAACACTAAGTAAATTCCCAGCCAGGGAAGACACCACACTAAGACAACAAAAGTGGGTTTCAACACCCTTATACAGTCCATATACAGATACAAGTGCTCACAGAAGATCAACGAATAACAAATATTCAACCGGATGCATAATTAGTATATATACCAACCGCTCAACTTCGTATATCGGCTCAATCTCATACTACGCCTCTGGAAGCATCATCCAACAAGGTTCGAGCCTAGTACTCCAAGGCCGCATCGTACCTGTTGTACTTGTTTCAACAGAAACAGTCCCCACACAGGGTGAGCACACTCCCACTCAATATTCGATCACAAATCAGCATACAAAATCATAATGCAATAATTTAGATTATTCAAAACTCATAAAATATACTCCCTGTACAATTCCGAATTTGTATAGCTTCCACACACTGGTCCTGTTTCAAACCCACGCACCTTCATAATGTCAAGTTTAGTATTATCACTGAAAATGTGATACTCAACAACGCTTATGAATTCAATACAACGACAATATATTATTTATGCTCAAACATAAATAGTTCAATATCAATGTAAACCTGGTTATCCCAATGTAAACCTGGTTATCCCACCATCTCATTCTCGATAATTTCTCATATCGCTCATGCCCACGACATCACTACTCAACAAGTATAATCGGATCACGTACTACTACGTGTCCCCCATAACTCGTATATGAAACTCAATTATTAAAGTCAAACACTTACCTGAAACATCATATTCAAAATTACATGTATACATGAATGTATAGATACTAGATATACCTGCTCGTACGTCACCACGTACCTTATAGTAGACAACATGAACAAACTATCATCAACGTCCGAAGTCTCCTGTAGAGTCTATATCGAATATCAATTCAATATTAGCTCATAATCCAAGCAATGAATATCCATCAATAGTTCTTACTTTCATTTCCATATCACAAATCAATAACTCAATATTATGAATCTTATTACGAAATCAAGGCAAATGATACAACTCTGAGCATTTACATGTTTAGATCATACCCTTATTGTTACATGCTCTAAGTTATTAGCATCTCAAACCATTGGCCAACACTCACTAAAACATTATAAAGGCTACAAGCATTTTAGTTAGTTCTTTTCACCACCCACTAACAAGGCTTAGACTCCCTCCTCTTGAATCATATTTAAACGTATTAACAAACAGCATGATTTTAATCTTCATCTTTTAACCCACAATTATACTAAGCCATTGATTCATTTAATATTATCCTTCATCAATACTTCATCTAGCCACAAACCCCAACATACACAAATATTTACATGCTGAAATATTCACTCCATAAGTGTATATATCGCATACACATACCAATACACTAAAAAACACACACATGTAAGCATGTATTCAGCACATACATTCACACATACTGTAAGGACCCCAAGCCCTTAACCCTTGATTAGTGTACTAACCACTATGTGTGGCACATGCTTTCAATAAAAAGTCAATCGGGAAGCTCAGATCATCAGCCTAACAACAAATAGACTCATAAAGTTCGCCCATTACCATCCCCTTTGTGCCACTTTTTACATTGCTGGACTTTTATAAAAATTTGGGCAGAGTCTCCCCATAAATAGAGCTATCCCGAAATAAAAGCACAACACATAACATAATTCCCGGCCAGGGAAAACATAATACTCATCAGAATGCAGCAATACCAAGTAAATTCCCAGCCGGGAAGACACCACACATATGACGACAAAAGTGGGTTTCAACACCCACATAATACACCAATGACTCTCATATCATTTAGCAATTCTACCTCTAATTGCATGCAACATCAAATGAAAGAGAGAAAGGCTCATGCCTTTATATACAATCCATATACAAGTATAATCGTGCTCACATGCGAGCATCATGAATATTTATATAACCCTCAGGTGTATATAGGTACTCTATACGATACCGTGCTCCATCAAGCTCTGGTATCACGATCCTGGGAGTAAATACAATCAACAGATCGAGCTCAACTCCAAAGCCATCGATGTACCTGTTCACCTGCCCCTACAGAGACAGCCCCCAACGGGGTGAGCATACCAATACACAAAATCCCATAATCACAATAATGAAATTCATAATTTACAACAAAAGTAAATACTAAGGAATTTTAAATGATACTCCCTGGATGGCAACATCCTCATCCGGGATTCCGTGTACTGTCCCTGTTCTCACAATCATCAAACTCATCAAATCTCATAAATCAGTAAATCAACACATTGATTTAACTCATAGCATGCCTGATTCTCAAGTATCAATAATTAATGATTCCAAATTCATTATACATGCAAACATAGATATCTCGATATCTAATACTGATTTTCAACTTTGCTACCAATCACAGATAGCTCAAATGCCTAGCATTTATTTTACAAATTCTCCATTATACTTAGACATCCCACATGTCTCACAATGAATACATGATCCCACGATAATTCTCAGGCATCTCAAATGCCCTACAATAGTCATATAAACCCAGTACCCCATATCTCAGGTAAGGTTATACTACTCTAGTATTACGCACACTTGTGGCAGCAATGTCAAGACTAGGTCGTTCCATAGTCATTTCAACACATATATATATAGCCATACCCACAACCATCTAATGCAATTAAAACACATTATGCATTTCACAAATGCTTTCACATTAAGTAATGCTCGTACGTCACACGTACCTCAAATTTCCGAAGTCCGAGCCAAACCTTGCTCGAGTTCCATGCCCCGAGGAACGATGTGCTAACACGATAAATAATTCACAATTATTTACGAACATGCAATCCATGCTCAAGCACACCCATAACCCTAAAAAATATTGTCAACACACGACAATTAACCATTATCAAAAATTGCTCAAGAACACCTTCAATAATTCGAACCCTATCATAACAATTCGAACTCAAATAATCACCATAATTCATCCAAACATGAATTAATCGATCAACAACAAGAATCATCATCCCCAAGCCAAAAACCCCCAAATTCGAACTCAAACCCCTCAAACAGCAAGAAATTCGAACCAAAAATCACAATTTCGAACACCAATCCTTAAATTCGAACACAATACCACCAAATATAGCAGGGAATAACATGGGAGGGACGAAAAAGGGGTAAGGAAGGTTACCCATACGAAGATCGGAAAGAAATCGGACGAAAATCGAAGAACCCTAGCTTTTGGGGATCGAAGCATTCTGCCAAAATCCGAACGAGAAACGCGACCAAACTTCGAATTGATGGTGTAGAAAGGAGCGCCTAGACGAGACGAAGCCGGCGGCGGGTCGGACGCGCCGAACGGCGGCCGGACGGCGGCGGGCGCAGCGTGGGTCGAGGTTGACGGGAAGACCAGCGTGCGCGAGGAGAGAGAGAGAAGGTGAGGAAAATGGCTCCGATAATTAAAATCTCGGGTTCAACTGGTATTTATAGCAAAATACCCCGAAATACTAATAGCCCCACAAATACATCATGATTCATTAAAAATCATCTGTTTTCAAAAACTCTCTCTCTAACTCAAAAACCCCCTACCGGTGCCCACACAAAGCACCCGAGATTCCGAGTCACACTAAAAACCCAACTCTTAGATTTTTCACCGTAATGAGAATACAATCTCAACCTCGGGATCCAACAATCCCAACTACCAAATAAATGAGCCCCGAAGGCCCAACACCGCGATTAAACTCCAAATCGCCACGTAAAACAACTTTAGGGGTTATTAACACTCCGAAATTAACATCCATAATCTCTGGTCATCACACATACACACACTCAGCACACACTCACGCACATAGTAACACACACGCACAAAACACTGCAGAACACACACACGCACACATTCTTCATGTCCAACCCACACACTCACTCACTTAGCAACATAATACCCAACAATTATGAAGCAAAGTCTGAAAGAACCAAACCTGAAGCAACACCCATTTCCCCCCAGAAAAATCGAACCAAAGAGCATGAAATTTTCGAACCCAAATGCTGTAAAAAAAAGCGAACCACATTGCAGCAGATTTTTAAACCCCTATTAGCATGATTTTCGACCATAATAGCAGCAGATTTCACGTTAAATTGCAGTAGGAATTTTCGAATCAAAAGCAACAAATCGAGCCACATAAGATCAGGAATGTTTCGAACCATAGCAATATGAAATCGAGCCAAAACACCACATATTTTCGAACTTAAACTGCAAGATTTTCGAACACAAAACTGCAAGATTTTCGAACAAAAAGCCACGAAACTTTCAAACCAAATCACACAATTTCGAACCCAAGCAGCAGCTAATTTTCGGACCAAAAACTTCACAAAAATCGTACCAAAAATCGCCCCAAAACAGTAGGGAAAACGAGCAAAATCGAACATCCAACAAAAATAAATTCAAGGGAGATGGATAATAAAGTCATACACATGATACCTTGTAAGAATCGAGCCAGAAACATGAAGCAAAATCGCCTCTTGCGTGAAGAGTGGTAGCCGACGTGAAGGGGAAGAATGAGGAGGAACAAAATCGGTTTTTAGTGTGTGTTTAGGAGTTGGTGTGTGTTTTGTTGGGTCAACCCTAAATTTAAAGCATACCACTCCAATCTATCTCAAATACCCTACTAATTTAATATATAACTCAATCTCAAATAATCCACATTATTACTAATAAAATTCCCCTTAAATTTAATTAACATTTTAAATTCAATCCCGGAATAATTTATCCCAACTCCGCTCCCAATAAAATTCCCAGTAGTTGAATTCCGTAATTATCTCATAATTATCGCAATTATCAACAAATAAATATTTATAATTTATTCCGGGCATTACAGAGCATGTGCATGATCACAAGGTACTTGGAGAACACATGCCACTAATTAATTTAACTCATGTTTAATACATGATTTTGGACCTTTAATCTTGCAAGATAGTGATGCATTGACACATGAATTCCACCATGCATCAAATAAATTAAAAAACATGCCCAAATGGCATAGGAAGCCACGCCCTTACCGTGCAAAAATTCAGATTTGGGTTGCTTTTTAGCTAGGACTTTCTCTCTCTAATTCATAACAAATTTCCTCTTCCTTCTCTCATCCCCATTTTCGAAAATTCAGCCTTTCTTTCACCCAAAATTCTTTTAAGTTTGTGAATGCATGTCACATGTTATCATAGAATTGAAGAGGCTTTGAGGTGGGAAGCTAGAAACCTCAAGAAATTGTGGGAGTGGAGGCTTGGATTGATCTTTGGTGAAAATTTTGGGTCTACAAGGGTATGAACCTGTTCTTATCTTTATTTAGATGAATTTTGTAGAATTTGGGTAGAAAGTTATAGGAAGAATCACAAAAATGTTGGTGTCTTTTTATTAAAACAGAATCTGAAAATATTTGATGTTGCATGCAGTAGATGATTTCGAAAATTCGATTTACTTAGTCTCGGAATATGACTTTGAGCCTCAAACAAAAGTTGTAGATCTTTCAATTCTATCCAATTTAGAAAAAAAGAAGCATGCAATTTGGGTTTTGGAAATAAAGGTTATGTCGATTTTACTTTCAGTGCTAATTTTTGACTCTGCATGTCCATGCATGTCACATGCAGACTGTAATTCGACTTTCTGGGCATTTTCTCTTGCGAATTTGATTTTGGTCATCAAATAAAACTTGTAGATATTTTCATTCTCTTGAGTTTAAAAAAAAAAAAGAGGGCTCAGTTCGGACTTATTTCTGAGTAGTTACGAATTTTATACTTTAAGTGCACAATCTATGTCCTGCATGTGGACGAAAATCCCATGCAGTGTGTTATCAGAGCTCCTGAGCATTTTTGGCTAGGAATTCTGGCAAATGTCCTGACATACGTATTTTAGTACTTTGCTTTGGCTATCATTTGCCACTGGAATCACCCCATTTGAAGTTAAAATGAAAACGATATGGCGATTTTACTAAAACTGCTCGAGCTGCAAAACCGAATTTCAAAAAGCTACGTTTGTAGTGTTTTTACTACATTTAAATGGAGGAATTAGCTCGACATCATTAGAGAATAAAATGAATTCCTTTGAGTTTTTGAACTTTGAGCACTAGATTTGGGTCATTTGGACATCTTATGAATTTATTATGATTTTTGTACGAAAAATGGTCAATCTGAATTTTGAAGGAAAATCAGTAGGAACCATCCTTAAAACTTGTTGTAGCTTTTGTGCCTACTTAAACACTTAGTGATAATTTTTAGTATATATGACCAGGTTAATAGATTTCGGGGTTGATCTGAGAAGTCTCGGTAGATTAGCTTGGGTCGAGGTACGTTGAAATGAGTTGTATCGTGACGTCTGGCAAAGGCGTGTAATGATACTACTGTATGACCTTTTATGCCATTACTTGAATTATATGATTTAATTGTCACTATATGATTCTTATGTGATTATATGACATGTTGAGGTACATTGTAGTACATGATATGTGAATTACATGATATGTATTGATTTCACATTAGATTGCATGATATATTGAGTTACATATGTCATTTGACGCATAAATGATTCATGGGCATATCATATTGACCTATCATTCCTTTGATATCCATGATTATGACTAAGTTGATTCACTCTGAGTGTCGGGGACGACGAGCACGGCGATGACAGGCAGTATAGGTAGCGACTGTAGTCACGCGCGTGTCGCCAGACCTAGACACGAGGGATGGACGAACACAACACATAGTATGAGTCTCCTAGCGCAGTGTGCGTGTGTTGTCACCCTCTGCTCGAGCTGACATTATTTGATGATACCTTCCTTTGGACTCCGATTTTGGTATCTTGATATTCGATTCCTTGTACCCATTCATACATCGCATTCATACATGGTATGCATTGCATGATACTTTGTCATTTGACATGATTTATTTATTTCTCGTACTGGGGTACTAACCCCCTTTGTGGGGGTTGTCATGTCTTTTGTTGTTCGGACATGACAGGATTTACAGGAGGACATGGTGACGATCCTTACAGCGACGCATCGAGAGATACCAGAGCTCATTGAGAGCGAGCTCAGGTTTATATTTTATGTTTTGCGTCCTAGTAGTTGTTAGAATATTTTTACTTATGTTTTAAATTATCGTGGTATGCCCCGAGTATCTGTATTTTAATTATTTTACTATTGGTTGATGATCTACTTGATAATTTATGTTATGATCAACATGTTGAATTGGAACCAGAATTACATATTTTAAATATCAGTATATATGTATCATCTAAAAGCGAAAATTTTTTAGGGCCATTTGATAAGACCTTTGAAATAAATCTTCCTCTGTTTACACAAATTAATCACTATGTGTTAATTAAACACCACATTAGGATCGGGCCCTCACAATACCTGTCTCCGTCGTCCAACAGTGGTACACAATCAGCACCCATCGCTCGAAGGCGGCATGATCCCGTGCTACGTACATAGCGGCTAACCCATGCTATAGAATCAGCGGCATAAATCATCGCTATAGATATCCGGCGGTATGAACCATCGCCATAGATGTAGCGGAATGACCCATCGCTATGAATACCGGCGGCATAAACCATCGCCAATAGAATAGCGGAATGAACCATCGCTATGAATACCCAGCGGCATAAACCATCGCCAATAAAATAGCCGATCCCTAGTCTTGTTACAACAGTGTATTTTATTGCACCTCGCTTGTCATGACCGCATCACTAATACCTCTCGCTTCGACATATCAGCGGCATTGAATAACCTCGCTCAAATTCGACATGCGGCAATACCCTCGCTTCAACATTTGGCGGCAAATATTATTTCCTCGCTACGATATGACAGCGGCAAGTATTCTATCATTGCGTCAAGTGACAACGGCAAAGCATTTAAGCGAATCCATATCCCAATATGCATCACTATGAGTGTATTTTAAAGCATGAGATGTTCACCCAGCATCCATTCTATACCTGCAACACAATGCATAATCCATATCCCAATATGCATCACTATGAGTGTATTTTAATGCACCTCGCTTCAAATGTGATGCGGCAATACCCTCGCTTCAACATTTAGCGGCAAAGCATTAAAATCATCACTCCAATATATATGCAATCACAATGAGTGTATTTTAATGCACCTCTCTTTAAATCTGACATGCGGCAATACCCTCGCTTCAACATTTAGTGGCAAAGCATTAAAATCATCACTCCAATATATACAACCACAATGAGTGTATTTTAATGCACCTCGCTTTAAATGTGACATGCGGCAATACACTCGCTTCAACATTTAGCGGCAAAGCATTAAAATCATCACTCTAATATATATGCAATCACAATAAGTGTATTTTAATGCATCTCACTTTAAATGTGACATGCGGCAATACCCTCGCTTCAACATTGTGAGACCCCGTTATCTCAAACATACGATTAGGTACAATTAGGAGAATTAAACATACTTTATCAGAGTATTAAGATCGTGTTGACGAATTGAGCTGAAGTTTACAAGTATAAAAGACATGCCAAAAGAATTTGTTACACTCTTTAACAAATTTGGGTAAGGCTACTTCTACTGTACTCCTAGTAGAACTATACAAAATAAGTTTTTATCTTGCTATCTTGTAGCACTCCTTACAGCTCAGCTTATCAACCTGACCCTGACTCTCCTTAGCAAAAGCACCTACAAGAACAACCCCAACACATGAGCACATCATAATTCATATTCAACATGATATGAAGGCAAACATAAATGCATAAACCATAAATACAAACACTTCCTGTATTTCCATTGCATTTACCACGCCCATTGGTTGTCGCTGTACCATAACTCATAAATAATCAACATATGAAATTATGGTTCCTTAATAATGTCATGACATCTCGTTACTTCTTAAATCCTTACTTCAATCCTGAGTCATTTTATCATTAGTGTATTTCAATGCTTCTTACTTCTCTACGTAAGCGGAATTCTTCCTCGCTTCTTATGGAAATCCACGTAAGCGGAATTCTTCCTCGCTTCTTATGGAAATTCACGCCTCCATGTGCGAACGGCCCTCTACCTCTCGCTCCACATTTTCAGCGGAATTATAGTGTAAGCATTAAAATCCTCACTAGGATAACCTTGACTCGTGAAATACACCTCTTATATTTCACAACATACATATGCAAAAACGATGCATATCAACATGTATCATATCATAATGCACTATCTTATGCACATTTTGCTTTACCTTGTGTTAAATAAATAAACACATAATACATGTTACCGTTGGGATGCCCGTACGTCGCTTACGTACATTTCCAAAATATAGTGTGTTGCAGGACTCTATCCCCTGCGCTGTGTAGCTATCTGTGAACGCTCTACACCAGTGTACAACACAATATTAGATGCCTCATTATGATCCAATATCAAAAACTTAAACAAATATAACAATTTATATTTTTCAACATTCTGGGTCTCTCGATCGATCGGCCCCTCTTTTCGATCGATCGAGAAGACACCTTCATTCAATGCCAAAGTTCTGCCTCGCTCGATCGATCGAAAAGACCTCACCGATCGAGGACTTTAGGCGATCGATCGAGAAAACCACCGATCGATCGACCCCTTTTTGTTCAAAACTTTCTGCCTCGCTCGATCGATCGAAAATCACCACCGATCGATCGAGCTCCCCTGCAAAAATGCGATTTTCCAAAATTGTCGAGCACCTCATTTCATGCTATTAAAACTACAACATATAACATAAAACATGCTCGAGGAATTATGCTAGGAACATCACAAAACTTCTATGCACATAACCACGTCAACGGTTTAATCAAAACCTAGCTAACATGCATAATAACACCTTCATAAAGTTCACTCCCATTCAACCTTTTCCAGAAAAACAGGGCATTTACTCTACCCAGATTTTTCGAACACTACATTTCACAAGATTGAATCCTTCACATATCACACGCAAAATGCTCCGGGAAAAGTACTGGGAGATTCATAACAACACCATGCAAGTCCGTAATTCGAAGGTTTAAAGAAACAAGCTAGCATGCTTCATAACCTCATGATAAAACCCCTACTCAACTTAAAACAGGGCACTTCCTTTACCCAGATTTTCGAGGAACACTTTTCACAAACGAAAATCTAACACATAAAGCATGTAAGTTGCTTAACCAAACATGCTAGGGGCTTCATAAATATCACTTGCAAGTAAGCATAACAAGATTTCATCGAACCTTAAAGTAGCATGCCAAATCTGCTATAATAAACATACATACTTAAAAACTGAAATCTGGGAAAAACATATGATTCCCTACCACTTTTTGGCTCGACTTTCCTTCAAGAAAAAGAGCAATAAAAAGTGATCTTCTTCTTCCTACCTCTTGTCTGAGTGTGGTTCGAGTTTTAGGAGAGAAGGAGGAGACTTTGGAGGAGGAGAAAGTGATCAAATCAGATAAACAAAAGGCATGATTGGCCAAGACAGCTTTCCAGGAAAACAGGGGAGGGGTGTGGGTTGCAGGCAAGTGGGGTGGGGGGGGGGGGGGTGGTGTGTTTGGGTGGCCTTGCGGTGTTTAATTGTGTCTCGGTATTTCATTCGATGTATTAAAATATCCCTCCTTGATATTTTATAATTTTACCACATCAATACATCATCAAAAACACCTAACATGCCTCCTAAACCATATCATTAAAATAAATATAACACCAACCACATACATTAATTCCCCAACTTAATTACATGCTTTTACCACATAAAGCATAACCCATAAACCCCAAATTAAATCATGCCTTTAACACATAATAAAATTAGTACATCAAAGCATGTTTACACATAATCCTTTCGGGGATATCACAATACTCCCCTACTTATAAGATTTCGTCCCCGAAATCACACTTACTTACCAAAATAATATAAAACATAAAACACATACCAGAGAACAGTTCTGGATAGTGTTGCACCATGTGTCGCTCTGCCTCCCACGTGGCCTCCTCGACACCCCTACGATCCCACTGAACCTTGATCATAGGAATAACTTTGTTCCGAAGCCTGCGGTCTGCCCTATCCAAAATCCTATAGGCCGCTCCACATAGGAAACATCGGACTCAAACTGCACCTCTGAAGGCTGCAACACATGCGAAGGATCTGGCTCGTACTTCCTCAGCATAGACACATGGAATACATCGTGTATACTAGACAGAGAGGGCGGTAAAGCCAAACGGTACGCCAGAGTACCAACATGCTGCAAGATCTCATACCGCCCTACATATCTTGGGGATAACTTTCCCCGCATCCCAAACCGTACCACACCTCTGAAAGGTGAGATCTTCAGAAAGACTCTGTCGCCCAACTGAAACTCCAACGGCCTTCGCCGCTGATTGGCATACGCTGCCTGTCTGTCCTGAGCTGCCTTCATCTTTCTCTTGATGATCTTTACCTTTTCTTCCATATCCTGGACCAACTCTGGTCCTTCTACCGATTTACGGTCCACATCAACCCAACACAAAGGCGACCTGCAACGCCTTCCATATAGGGCTTCAAATGGAGCCATCTGTATGCTAGCCTGGTAGCTGTTATTATAAGAAAATTCCACCAAGGCTACTAAGTCCTGCCAAGAAGTTTCGAACTCCAGCACACAAGCCCTCAACATATCTTCGAGCGTCTGTATCGTACGCTCGGTCTGTCCGTCCGTCTGGGGATGATATGCTGTGCTCAACCTTAACTCTGTGCCCAGGGCTGACTGAAGACCCTCCCAGAAGTGAGATGTGAACCGCGGATCTCGATCAGACACAATCGAAACAGGGATCCCGTGCAGTCTCACCACATCTCTGATATATAACAGAGCCATCCTTAGGTATGTGAAGGTCATACAGTAGGGAATGAAATGAGCACTCTTAGTCAATCTGTCGATGACTACCCATATGGCATCAAAACCCGAAACAGTCCTCGGTAAGTGGGCTCACGAAATCCATAGACACGTGCTGCCACTTCCACTCGGGTATCTCCAAACTCCTTAGCTCACCACCGGGCCTTTGCCTTTCAGCCTTCACCTGCTGACAAATCAAACAGCGCTTGACGAATGAGGTAACATCCTGTTTCATTCGCCTCCACCAGAACTGGCTGCATAAATCCTTATACATCTTTTTCCCGCCCGGGTGGATACTCATCCTGCTGCAATGAGCTCGCTGTAATATACCCTGTCACAACTCGGGTGTATCTGGAACCACCCATTTGTCGCCAAGCCTCAGAGAACCGTCCTCAGCCACTCTGAATCTCAATGGCTGACCTGAATGAACCACTGACATCCATCTCTGAACCTCTGCGTTGGTCCCCTGAGCCTTCCGGATGTGTTCATAAATGATTGGCTCAGCTAGCAAGGTCAACACCTGTACCGGAGAAGAAGACACATCATAATCAAACCCCAACTGACAGTAGGAGCCCATCATAGCTGATACATACATGACATCCTCTGCCATGCTCCTCACTTTCCGACTCAAAGCATCGGCTATCAAGTTTGCTTTTCCCGGATGGTATTCGATTTCACAGTCATAGTCCTTCAGCAGATCCATCCATCTCCTCTGCCTCATATTCAGCTCAGCCTGCGTAAACAAGAACTTCAGGCTCTTGTGATCAGTGAAGATGGTAAATGAGGTACCATATAAGTAGTGTCGCCATATCTTCAAGGCAAACACTATAGCTGCTAATTCCAAATCATGGACTGGATACCTCATCTCGTGTGGCTTCAACTGCCTAGAAGCATAAGCCACCACATGTCTGTCCTGCATCAGTACGCATCCTAGGCCCTGTAGCGATGCGTCAGTATAAAGAACAAATCCTTTGTTCTCCCTGGGAATCACCAAAACTGGTGCAGTAGTCAGTCTATGCTTTAATTCCCAGAAACTCTGTTCACAAGCCTCTGACCAACAAAATGGGACTCCCTTCTGAGTCAGCTGTGTAAGTGGCTTGGCGATCTTTGAGAAACCCTCGACGAAACGTCGATAATAGCTAGCCAAACCAAGAAAACTTCGAATCTCACTGACTGAAGTAGGGGCAGACCAATCCATAACTGCCTCAATCTTCCTGGGATCTACTGATATCCCCTCTCGAGAGATAATGTGACCCAAGAATGATACACTGCTCAGCCAAAACTCACACTTGCTGAGTTTGGCGTACAACTGGTGATCTCTGAGGATCTATAACACTGTCCTCAAATGAATAGCATGTTCCTCTTCACTTCTTGAATAGACAAGGATGTCATCAATGAATACGATCACAAACTGATCGAGGTACTCTTGAAATACTCTGTTCATCAAGCTCATAAAAACTGCAGGGCATTTGTCACACCGAAAGGCATCACCAAGAACTCATAGTGCCCATACCGAGTTCGAAAGGCTGTCTTTTGAATATCGTCAGCTCTAACCCTTATCTGGTGATAGCCTGACCTCAAGTCAATCTTTGAGTAGATCTCTGATCGGCGGAAACCCTGGAATCTCATCCGGGAATACATCAATGAATGCCGTCATGACTGGTATATCCTCGATCCTTAACTCTTCCTTTTCCTCAGAGACGTCCACGGCATAAATAATGTAGCCCGTGTGGCCGCGTTCCAATAACCGCGACATCTTAACTGCTGAGATCACTGGAATCTTGGGATGAGAACCGTCCCCATAAAAGGTCCACTGGAACCCCTGATCAGAAAGAAAACGTACCATCCTCTGTCGGCAATCTACCACGGCTCGGTATCTGCTCAACACATCAATGCCGATAATGCAGTCAAAATCTGCCATCTCTAACTGAATCAGATCGGCCCTCAGATCATTGCCCTCAAAATAAATGAGGCAATCTGATAACAGTCGGTCTGCAATCACATGCTTCCCCATGGGTGTCGAGACCATGAGAGGCGTGGGTAACAGAGACGAGCTCAAGCGGTGTCTCTCCACAAAAGCAGCAGACACAAAAGAGTGGGAAGCACTTGTATCTATCAATAAAAATGCAGGGTACGTAAATAAATGACACGTACCAGCAATGACCTCCTCCGAGGCTGCCTCAGCCTGCTCCCGCGTCAATGCATACACCTGACCCTGCGGCTGTCCCGCCGCCTGACCTCCCTGCGCTCGTGGTGCAAAATGCTGCCTCTGTGGTGTTCTTCATGCGTCAAATCTTGGCTTATTCGGCCCAGTGTCTGCCTGACCTCCCCGATTGAGGCAACCTCGAGCCAAGTGGCCCATCTTGCCACAAATATAGCAACCATGATAGTCACGTGACAAGTGCCATCCTCCACAGTTGTTACATTGGTTTCCTCCTGTCTTACTTCCCTGGGATGGCCCTCGGTTATTTTGTTTCTGACCCTGAGATTTCTTTCCACTGAATCTAGAAGATGATGAGGCCCCACGAGGCTTAAACTGGTCCGCTCGTGGCCTCAGACGGTCACCAACAGGTCTCTGCAGTGGTGGGAAAGGGGGTACAACTTCCTTGTACGGCGCCCAATGCAATCTCTGCCAACTCTGCCCGGGTCAGGGCGTCATCAAAAGAGCTGGGGTTGTTGGAGACAACCCGATCAAATAGTTCTGGTCTCAGTCCCTTCAGAAAGTTTCTCATCTTGGCATGACTGCTCACAGCGACATGAGGTACATACCTCAATAATGAGGAATACTGCATAGCATAGTCTGACACTGACAGGCTGCCCTGCTTTAATTGAACTCATCTTCCTTTAATTGTCTGGCAGCTGCAGAAAAATACCGGTTAAGGAACCGGGTCCTGAATACAGTCCAGTCAACTGCCACACCTTGAGCTCTCAGCTCCATCACAGTGGTCTTCCACCACATAGAAGGCTTCTTCGCCATCTGAAACTCAGCCAACCTCAACCATGCGGTACGTGCACAGGGCGCAGTCACAATTATCTGCTCTATCCGCTCCAGCCACTCTTCGGCTGCTTCACCAGACTCGATCCCCTCAAATATAGGTGGATGGAAGTTCAGAAACTGTGTCAAACTGAGCTCCCCTGGTAATAACATCTGTGCACTGGGCTCCACGCCCACAGCAGGTGGCGGTAAAAGATTCAGCTGAGCAATGGCATTCATACTGCCCATATCATCTACCTCCTCATTGAGGTTCTCCGGGTTAATAGCCGCCATGCTGCAACACAAGAGTTAACAACAATACCAAAAGCAGTTCATAATATAAGCCGTTAGATAACAAGAGTAATCATATTCAAAAGCATGTTAGTATAACAACTTATACAAAAATATGCACCACATGCATAAACATGCCTACCAATGAATACCTAGCCAACTTGTCTCTAAAGGCTACCCTTCACTCTTCCATGGTTATCTAACCACTGCTCTGATACCACTAAATGTGAGACCCCGTTATCTCAAACATACGATTAGGTGCAATTAGGAGAATTAAACATACTTTATCAGAGTATTACGATCGTGTTGACGAATTGAGCTGAAGTTTACAAGTATAAAAGACATGCCAAAAGAATTTGTTACACTCTTTAACAAATTTGGGTAAGGCTACTTCTACTGTACTCCTAGTAGAACTATACAAAATAAGTCTTTATCTTGCTATCTTGTAGCACTCCTTACAGCTCAGCTTATCAACCTGACCCTGACTCTCCTTAGCAAAAGCACCTACAAGAACAACCCCAACACATGAGCACATCATAATTCATATTCAACATGATATGAATGCTAACATAAATGCATAAATCATAAATACAAACACTTCCTGTATTTCCATTGCATTTACCACGCCCATTGGTTGTCCCTGTACCATAACTCATAAATAATCAACATATGAAATTATGGTTCCTTAATAATGTCATGACATATCTTTACTTCTTAAATCCTTACTTCAATCCTGAGTCATTTTATCATTAGTGTATTTCAATGCTTCTTACTTCTCCACGTAAGCGGAATTCTTCCTCGCTTCTTATGGAAATTCACGCCTACACCAGTGTACAACACAATATTAGATGCCTCATTATGATCCAATATCAAAAACTTAAACAAAATATAACAATTTATATTTTTCAACATTCTGGGTCTCTCGATCGATCGGCCCCTCTTTTCGATCGATCGAGAAGACACCTTCATTCAATGCCAAAGTTCTGCCTCGCTCGATCGATCGAAAAGACCTCACCAATCGATCGAGGACTTTAGGCGATCGATCGAGAAAACCACCGATCGATCGACCCCTTTTTGTTCAAAACTTTCTGCCTCGCCCGATCGATCAAAAATCACCACCGATCGATCGAGCTCCCCTGCAAAAATGCGATTTTCCAAAATTGTCGAGCACCTCATTTCATGCTATTAAAACTACAACATATAACATAAAACATGCTCGAGGAATTATGCTAGGAACATCACAAAACTTCTATGCACGTAACCATGTCAACGGTTTAATCAAAACCTTGCTAACATGCATAATAACACCTTCATAAAGTTCACTCCCATTCAACCTTTTCCAGAAAAACAGGGCATTTACTCTACCCAGATTTTTCGAACACTACATTTCACAAGATTGAATCCTTCACATATCACACGCAAAATGCTCCGGGAAAAGTACTGGGAGATTCATAACAACACCATGCAAGCCCATAATTTGAAGGTTTAAAGAAACCTAAGCTAGCATGCTTCATAACCTCATGATAAAACCCCTACTCAACTTAAAACAGGGCACTTCCTTTACCCAGATTTTCGAGGAACACTTTTCACAAACGAAAATCTAACACATAAGGCATGTAAGTTTCTTAACCAAACATGCTAAGGGCTTCATAAATATCACTTGCAAGTAAGCATAACAAGATTTCATCGAACCTTAAAGTAGCATGCCAAATCTGCTATAATAAACATACATACTTAAAAACTGAAATCTGGGAAAAACATATGATTCCCTACCACTTTTTGGCTCGACTTTCCTTCAAGAAAAAGAGCAATAAAAAGTGATCTTCTTCTTCCTACCTCTTGTCTGAGTGTGGTTCGAGTTTTAGGAGAGAAGGAGGAGACTTTGGAGGAGGAGAAAGTGATCAAATCAGATAAACAAAAGGCATGATTGGCCAAGACAGCTTTCCAGGAAAACAGGG
Organism: Haberlea rhodopensis; assembly: GCA_907163345.1. Taxonomy (NCBI): domain Eukaryota; kingdom Viridiplantae; phylum Streptophyta; class Magnoliopsida; order Lamiales; family Gesneriaceae; genus Haberlea; species Haberlea rhodopensis. Next base: position 169,532 of record CAJQUN010000151.1, on the reverse strand, counting down.
GGAGGGGCGTGGGTTGCAGGCAAGTGGGGGGGGGGGGGGGGGGTTTGTTTGGGTGGCCTTGCGGTGTTTAATTGTGTCTCGGTATTTCATTCGATGTATTAAAATATCCCTCCTTGATATTTTATAATTTTACCACATCAATACATCATCAAAAACACCTAACATGCCACCTAAACCATATCATTAAAATAAATATAACACCAACCACATACATTAATTCCCCAACTTAATTACACGCTTTTACCACATAAAGCATAACCCATAAACCCCAAATTAAATCATGCCTTTAACACATAATAAAATTAGTACATCAAAGCATGTTTACACATAATCCTTTCGGGGATATCACAAACATTTAGCGGCAAAGCATTAAAATCATCACTCCAATATATATGCAATCACAATGAGTGTATTTTAATGCACCTCGCTTTGAATGTGACATGTGGCAATACCCTCGCTTCAACATTTAGCGGCAAAGCATTAAAATCATCACTCCAATATATATGCAACCACAATGCATAATCCATAATGTATATAAAATACATGTTACTGTTTGGTGCCCGTCAATCCTGGCCATAGCCCTCCATGCCAAAGCGTCCCTACAGGAACAATTCCAACCCATGAGCATATAATAATCCATATTCACCACTATATGATTATAAGGGTAAATGCATAAACCACAAGTACAAAGTACTTCCTGTATACCAATGCATTTCAAAATGCTCCATTTGGTTGTCCCTGTGCCACAACTCACAATCATAATCAACAGATTATATTATGATTCCATAGATGTCATGACATATAATTGTTTCACTATGATCACATATCATAAACTCACATAAGCAAAATAGTTGTGTCACACAACACTAACTACCATCATGCATAATTATGTGCTACTCATTTCCATCAATATGATCCTAGGCCCTCAACATCCCCAAAGAGCAAACCACTGCTCTGATACCACTAATGTAAGGACCCCAAGCCCTTAACCCGTTAATAGTGTTTTAATCCTTGCCATTAGTGCATACAATCATGTTATCAGGGGGAAAAGATTACATGCAACCCTAGCATGAAATACCATTTATATAATTTCTTACATTATTTCATATAATGGCTAAATTTTCCCCAAACATAATCCATAAACATAACATGCACCTTTATACATACACTAACATGCTCTCAATTCATTTTTGCAATTCCTAAATAATTGCATGCAACACATAAATGAAAAGAGAATGCACTTGCCTTCTTTATACAACCCATACACATAATAGTGCTCACATGCGAGCATCGAATAAGTATACATGTATTCAATGAATAAAGTATCATGCTCAATACCGTCACTGGTACTTCGATCCCGGAAGCACCTCCAATCCATAGCTTGAGCTCAACTCCAAAGCCATCGATGTACCTAATCACCTGCCCCAACAGTGACAGCCCACACACGGGGTGAGCATACCAATATCCCAAATCCAATAAGCACAATATTACAATTCATAATTTACATAAGTAAATGCTATGAATATTAAAAGACACTCCCTGGATGGCATCATCCTCGTCCAGGATCCCCTATGTTGTTCCTGTTCTCAAATAATTGAAACCATCAAATTCCCAATACTAGGTAATCATTACAATGATTAACAAATCCGTTCCACTTACCGATGCCATAATATCTCACTTATGGTTCCATAGTTCTATTTCATCGTTCGCTCTACAATAGCTGCCCTTTATTCTCACGCATCTCAACAGCAGTGGCGTCAGAACCGATGTTCCCTCAAAGGCGACAACATCCCGCTCATTGCTCGCTCAAAAGCGGCACCATATACTTCCCGAATTCTATCCATTTATTGCAATATAATGCACCATGCATTCAACAATTGCAATTACATAAAAGGGCTATACTCGTACGTTATACGTACCTTATGATTCCGTAGTCCAAACCAAACCTTCATGAGTCCCGCGACCCGATGATTATGTGCTAACACAAACAACTCCCAATCAAAAATAAGCATGCAACCACGTGCCCAAGCACGTTTACAACCTCCAAATATATCGTCAATCCATGACGATTTACTATTTTAAAAGACCCCGGGTTAAGCATGCATAATACCCAAAATATTCCATTTTATAAGTTTAAATGATAGCAAAAAACTCAACCGAGAATTTTGTTTTATTGAACTTTGGCTCCATCATTCCTATTGGAATGTAGACATCGCCCCGAAAATCGGCTAATTAAACCTCGATTCCAAAATCCCGACATTTTCCAAATTTTTGAAAAAACACCATCCTGCGAGCCACGATCGATCGCTGATTCCATCGCGATCGATCGCCCATCCAGTGGCCAACCAGTGCCTTCTCGCGATCGATCGCAAGTCTCCGCGATCGATCGCCAACCTGTTCACGATCGATAGCCGAGACCTTGCGATCAATCGCCAGTACTGTTCGTCATCAAAAAATTTCAGCTGCTCGTGGCGATCGATCGGCATGCCATCAGCGATCGATCGCGGCCTGCAATTTTTCGAAAAACTCGAGCTTTAATGGTGTTTTTGACAACCAAACTCAAAACCAACACCCCTAACTTCCTCAACACCTCCAATACACCAATTAAACTCAATAAAAACATTAAAAATAACATTTTAGATTTTTAACCAAAACCCCCAATTCTTAAATCCAACTCAAAACTTGACCATCAAGCACAATACCATAATCAAATCGAAGCTAAAGGTGAGGAGAAGAAGATTACCAACTTTTCTTCAAGAAATCGGGCTCCCAAGACGAGCCTCCATCAATTTGCTTCCAAGAGAAAAGAGGGGAAGGGTTTGGGGTGAGAGAGTGGCGTGAGGGAGAGGTGAAAGAGAAGAGATTCCGCATAATGACGGAATACCGAGTCCATTTGGTATATATAGCACCAAGGCTCCAAAATACCAATACCTCCACAATTACATCATGATTCATTAAAAATCATTTGTTTTCAATAATTACCTCTCAATCTCTATTTCCATTACCAGCCCCAGTACAAAGTACTCCGTGCCCCAGATCCCACCAAAAACCCAATTCCAAGGTTTTTCACCACAATGAGAATACAATCTCACCAATTGGATCGAACGATCCCAAAATACCCGATTTAACATTCTCGGGTGCTCCAACACCGCAATTAATTCATAATTGCCACAAATAAAATCCATTGAGGATCATTACCATACCAGGATTAACGCCATTAATCCCCGGGCATCACAAGGGGTGTCGAGGAGGCCACGTGGGAGACGGAACGATATATGGTGCAATACTACCAGGAACTATTTTCTAGTATGTGATTTATGTTTTGTTTCGGATTGGTAAGTTCATGTTGATTTCGAGGATGAAATCTTCTAAGTAGGGGGGTATTGTGATATCCCTGAAATAATTATGTGCATTTGGGCCATTGATTGTGTTTATGTGATTAATACGGTGTTAAATCAATTATGGTGGTGAAATTATAGTTATGCGGTGGGCATGACCTGGTAGTATATTTCAGGGTGCATGTGTTGCATGTTGTGGAAATTGAGTTTTGGCATGGTTATTTGGGGTTGATATTAATTATTTTGGAAAAGCATGCTTAATTTGGGTTATGGTGCATTTATTGGTAAATGCTTTTAAAATATCATATTGAGATATTTTACTACATCATGCTAATTTTTGGGTGCATGTTTTAATTAAACCCCCTACCACCCTTTTACCCTCATTATCCCCCACTCCTTATCTAAACGCTCATTAACCCCCACTCAAACCCCAAAATCGTTTCAAGATGAGGAAACTTTGGAAAGCTTGCATTGGTTGGATTCCTTGTTAGGAATTGAAAGTGGTATGAACCCCTCTTTGTGTTGTTTATTTATGTTTTGAAATGAATTGGGTTTGTTTTGGAGAGAAAATGGGTTTGACTTTGTAATGTGTTGGGTTATGGTTGTTATGTTGTGTTTTGAGGTATATGTTTATGGTATGAGTTGAGGATTTATTGTTGGGTTGTGGTGTATTTGTTTATGGTATGGTTTTACGCTCAAAAAATGGAGTTTTTCCAAAAATTTTGCAGCGACCGATCGATCGGTAGCATCGTAGCGATCGATCGGTGAAAGTGCGTAGCGATGGGTAAATTTCGAGTATTTACCGATCGATCGGTATGAGCGACCGATCGATCGGTGGTGGCTAGCGACCGATCGGTATCTTGGACCAATCGATCGGTGCAAGGCCGTACCGAAAAATCAGAAATTCGAACGTTTACCGATTGTCATGCCTCGATCTGACGTATACATGTGTGATATGATTATGGTGTAATTATTATTAATTACAGTATGATGTGGACTCGGATTTGGGTTAAACCGAGCACGACTAATGTTATGCATGAATGAAACCTCATGTAACTATGAGAAATCAAAGAGAGTGAGTTAAGAACATGAACATATGATAGATGGACTTAACATTATTGTGTTATAGTGGAAAAGAGACTTGAAGTGCATCACATAGTTGAATGCTAATGTGTCCTACATTTGACATAAATTTGGGGAGAATGTGTATCTGAATTTGTGTTGCATTTGGAGGTTACAATATATAGCTAAAATCAGATTTAACTCACATAATACACCTCAACTCACCTAGTAATCTCAACACACTCTCTCTCATTCTCCTTGAGTTGTTGTTGGAGTTGGACTTGCAAGAACAACAAGGAAGCGCATAAATTGGTAATGAAAGTAGAATTCCCATGCTTTGTTATCATAGTTGATGAATATATGTGCTTAGTGTATCAACCTTGAAGCATGTGAAGTACTACTTGTATATGAATTGCTCTGAGTTTAAAGTAATCATTTGAAAGTATAAAATGATGGAAAGTTGTGTATATGATGCTAGTTTATCTAGTTGTCAAGTTGTTATGGTATGAAGTAAGGTGTATGAGAAGAACCATGAAGATAAGCATCAAAATCGCCATTGTTTTAAAATTCTGTTGTCGACCGATCGATCGCTAGGATCATACCGATCGATCGGTGAAACAGGGGAAAGTAAGGTGGTTCATGTACCGATCGATCGCTGAAGGCCACCGATCAATCGTTCAAATGCCGTAGCATTTTTAAGAACTTAAGACTTTAGAGCGGTCGATCGCTAGCTTCTGAGAGATCGATCACTAGGGTTGCATGTTTGGACCGATCGATCGCTAGAGTGACCGATCGATCGGTAGACTTAAATGTTATCATTTTTGTGGACTTTGATTTTGATGCCTATGATAACATGATACATTATTGGTATTGTTGTAGTATCATCACAAGGGACGGGACAACGAGGCAGTTAGACATTGACGCCTAATTTATATCGTTAGTGTCGCAGAACAGGTACGTTTTGACGTACGAGTATATGATATTGTTGTGATGATGATGTGAGCATGGTATCATATGATTAGTGATATCATATGCATGTGCATTCATGATAATATATTGTTGAGATTGATGTCACGATAGATGTGTAACATATGCTTTGGCTGAGATCGGTGCCACGATAGATATACCAGTGTTGGGTATATGTTCTGGCTGGGATTGTTGCCACGATAGGTATGCTACATATGCTTTGGCATGAGAGATATACGCCGGTTGGGTATATGCTCTGGTTGTTATAACATGTGAGGACGGTACTATGATATGTGCTGCTAATATGAAGATGTGAGGAGGTTCCACTGACATATTGAGCTGAGATAGACATATCATATTGGTCTGGTTATAACAGAATGAGGAATGAGACATGTCATGACATAATTGCATTTGATGATGCATGATACATGACAATCACATTTGATGTGTATAGTGCTTTATCGTTTATGTTTTGTATTGATATCGCATTGGGATGGTTATTTATCTATACTCAGGTTGTGTGATTGTTTCTGTAGGGACTCATAGATGTGGGAGGACGGTATTGTGAGTCTATTCCGCTGCGAGTTGAACCACTGCATATGAGTTGTACTAGTCTAGGTTGTTTTACGGTACATATGATGTATATTAGGACATGGTTTTTGTCAACTTGTAACAACCTAACATGAGTAAACTCTTAATCAGTGTATGTTTTACTTAATTCTTACTCATATATGTATAATAAATTAATACATAATGGATTAAGTAACGAGTACCCCACATTAGTGGTATCAGAGCAATGGTTCGAGAACATGGGTGAAGAAGGGTAGAGGAAGGTATTAGGGAGTTACCTAATACGTTGAAAGCATGTTATGAGTCATGATATAATGTTATACTAACATGTTTTATATATTTGTTGTTGTTGGTAACCTGTATTTGCAATAATGGCAGACAGAGTACCACATGATGAGGTTGGGGATGCCATGAGTGGCAACGCTAGTGTTGGATTGGCGCCTGTGCCACCACCACCATTTGGGCAAGGGCCAGTGGAATAGGTACTGTTACCTGGGTAGTTGACTTTGACACAGTTATCAGCCACCTCGCTTTGAGGGTACTAAATCAGGGGAACAAGCAGAGGAATGGTTGGAACGTGTTAAACAAATCTTTGTGTCAGCACCATGTGCCAAGTCCGCCTGGATACGTTTGGCCGAATTCCAGTTGGCGAAGAAAGCTATGATGTGGTGGAAAGCCACATTGATTGAGCTGAGAGCTCAAGGATAGACAGTGAATTGGGATGTTTCCAGAACTCGGTTTCTTGATCACTATTTCTCTGTGGCTGCGAGGCAGAGGAAATCTGAGACAGGGAACAATGACAGTGTCTTATTATGCTGCACAGTATTCTTCATTATTACCGAATGTACCACATATCGCTGCAAACACAAAGGCAAAGATCAGACAGTTTGTGAAGGGTTTGAGGCCTGAGTTGTTTGATAGGGTGATTTCTAATAACCCTACGTCATATGAAGAAGCATTGACTAGAGCTGAGATGGCTGAGATTGCCGTTGGAGTGTACAAGGATGTAGGACAATGCCAACCACCTACATCAGAAAGTATGAGACCTAGAGGAGAACCGTTTAAATCATCACGAGGAGGTGCATCTTCCTCTAGATTTAGTGGAAAGCGATTTACTATGCGAAAGGGTGGTGAACGAGGTACCATGGGACAGTCCCAAGGCAGTAGTAGTAGCAGTGGTCGAGGGTTACAATGTTTTAAGTGTGGATGACCACATTTTAAAAGAGATTGTCCACAACTTGATACTCCAGTTTGTTTCCGCTGTGGGAGGACAGGACACATGATCAGAGATTGTCCTCAAGTTGGGGGACAACAGATGAGAGGGAATATATCAGAGAGTACAGTGCAGCAGAGACCACAGGGTGTTCCACGGACTGGTGGAGGACAGAGAGCAGGACCACCTCAAGCTCAGGTGTATGCACTGAACAAGGAGCAAGCAGAGGCAGCTCCTGATGATGTGATTGCGGGTAAGTGTAGTTTATTTACTTATCCTGCTTTACTTTTGATTGATACTGGTGCATCGCATTCATTTGTTGCACAAGCGTTTATTGACCGGTATCATATATGCCCGTCCACTATTGATGCCTCTATATGTCTCGACACCCATGGGAACTACTGTGATGGCTTGTCAGAGTGTATCTGATTGTGTTATTCAGTTTGATACTGAGTATGAGATACAGGCCGATTTGATTGTGTTAGACATGATGGAGTTTGATTGTATTCTGGGTATTGATGTTGTAAGACCCCAACACCTGAACTCTGCATTAGTTCATTTATGACGTAGTATATGTATAAATTTTTCATTTTCTTTTCATTCTTTAAAAAGAATCATTACATGTTTCCCATAATCCCATGACATAATAATGTTCAACATTATATGTTCATCTCTACCAACAAATAGTCTCAAAGATTTCGCCCATTACCATCCCCATTACACCACTTTTTATATAAAAATTTGGGCAGAGTCTCCCCATAAACTGAGCTATCCGGAAATAAAAACACATCACATAACATAACTCCCGACCAGGGACAACACAATACTAAACAGAATACAGAAACACTAAGTAAATTCCCAGCCAGGGAAGACACCACACTAATAAGACAACAAAAGTGGGTTTCAACACCCTTATACAGTCCATATACAGATACAAGTGCTCACAGAAGAGCAACGAAAAACGGATACTCACCCGGATGCATAATTAATATATATACCAACAGCTCAACCTCGTATATCGGCTCAATCTCATACTACGCTTCTGGAAGCATCATCCAACAAGGTTCGAGCCTAGCACTCCAAGGCAGCATCGTACCAGTTGTACCTGTTTCAATAGAAACAGTCCCCACACAGGGTGAGCATACTCCAACTCAAAATTCAATCACAAATCGATATACAAAATCATAATGCAACAGTTTAGATTATTCAAAACTCATAAAATATACTCCCTGTACAATTCCGAAATTGTATAGCTTCCACGCACTGTTCATGTTTCAAACTCACGCACTTTCATAATGTCAAGTTCAGTATTATCATTGAAAATATGATACCCAACAACACTATGAATTCAATACAACAACAATGTATTATTTATGCTCAACATAAATAATTCAACATCAATGTAAACCTGGTTATCCCACTATCTCATTCTTGACACTTTCTCATATTGCTCATGCCCAAGGCATCAATATTCAACTAGTATAATCGGATCACGTACCACTACGTGTCCACCATACTTCGTATATTAAACTCAATTATTAAAGTCAAACACTTAACCTGAAACATCAAAATCAAAATACAAGTATATATGAATGTATAGATACTAGGTATACCTGCTCATACGTCACCACGTACCTTATAGTAGACAACATGAACAAGCTATCATCAACGTCCGAAGTCTCATGTAGTGTCTATATCGAATATCAATTCAATATTAGCTCGAAATCAAAGCAATTCATAACCATCATATAGTTCTTACTTTCATATCCATATTATAAATCAATAACTCAAAATTATGAATCAAATCATAAACAATACTTTGATGCACACATCCCTACATTAATCATGATATTTCATTGCTAAAGCAAAACCCCCTCATCTCCCACTAACCGCGACATCAACACACATGATGCAGGATACACACACCCGTACGTGCAAGATCACGCCCAACTCACATAGCAGTGTTGAGGCCCATGCTAAAAGAATTAAAGGTCGAACAACTAAAGGAATGTAATGAGAAAGTAGGAATGTCCAAAAATAGCATATCAATCTACACTAACTTGAAAAGAGACAAACATAACCCACATCAATGACATATCCAATACACATCGGTTTCCCCATTTCCCCCAGCAGTACATGTTCGACTAGCAAGCAAAAAGGGCAGGAACAAAGTGTAGTGAAGTAATCGATACATCCCTTCAAAACGGTTTGCCCAGCTACCCCAAACATAGCGAGATTCTTGAACCCAAAACCATAAACTTTTCAACCAAAACAGCTAGAGTTTCGAACATGAAAGACAACATATTTTCAAGCTCTAAGGCCACAAGCCAACACAATTTCGATCCAAAAGCAGTAAGAGTCTCTACTCAAAACAATAGGAATATCACCTCAAAAGTCTACTAATCAACCATCAAAATTCTCTCAATTATAGCAGCAGAAAATCGACCCAAAACAGAAGGATTTTCGGTCCAAAATCATATCAAAATTTTCGAACACATATAGCATAAAAATCGAACCAGCAAACAATTTCTATTGAAATTATATGCATTCCTCTTCAAACAATTTCTATTGAAATTATATGCATTCCTCTTCAAACATGATTTCAACTAAACAAGTTTTAAGTGAATCGATAATCGACTAACTAAGAATTTAGACTCTTCACACTCAAACCCATGAAAAACGGTCCTTACTCCCCTAAACTTACTACAATCTGTACATAAACAAGAAAATCGAATCAGTGAAACCTTCGATTCTACATGCATTTCTCTCCACTATAAATAATCATGCTAAAACATGGTTTACATGCGTTAAAAAATCCACCAAGACATGATTTATACATTGTTACCCTCAACCACTGGAAGTCGATCAAAATCCCCTACGCATGCATCACTAAAATCGAACCAGATTACAGAAAAAGGGTGAAAGAAAATCCATGCAATCCTTCCTAACCTGCTAAAATGAGCTTAAGCATGATTTTAAACTCCTTAACAAATTATCACTTACCAATTCGAAAACTATCCCCAAAATCTTAAAACCGAACGCAACAAGTCAACATGCAACGAACAAAATTCGAACAAACTTCATCAAAATTTCGAGGGATTTCAGGGGAATAACGACTGAAGGATGAGGGAGGATTACCTACAAAAATATTGGAAGAAATCGCCCCAAAATCGGACGAATTCGAAAATTCGAACCACTGCGCTTCCTTGCAAGATCCGAACGCAATCTGTGACGAAACTTCAGGTTCTTGGTATGGAAAGTTGTGTCTGGAGGAGACGAAGACGATGGTGGTTTGGACGCGCCGGAAGGAGGTCCGACGGCCGCTGGCGCAGGGCTTTTAACGGCGAGGGTCAGACGCGAACGGGAAGAGAAATGTGAGAGAAAGCTTCGGCTTTTTAAAACCCGATGTGTGTGTTCGAAAATAAGCTGAAATCATTTTAACATAATGCATTTCCAGTCCAGTAATGTACATCGGAGTGTCGCCGGTGTACTGATAAATTACATTTACAATTACCAATCGGGATTTATACTCTCTTAAAACGCAAATTAATTCTTCATTTTAATTAACTTATCTCTAAAATATTATCGGAGTATATTTTACAATCTCAAAATATTTTATGATCTGATTAACTTGTCAGTTGACCTTCACTTGGTCAATTTCCACTTCTAATTAATTAATTCTAAAATTATTATCAATAAAATCCAAATCATATTTAATCCAATAAATGATTATTAATAAATCTGGACATCACAGATGTGTTGAGCAGATATAAAACTATTGTAGATTGTTGTCAGAAGACAGTGAAATTTCAGTCAGACTGGAAATCAATGGATCTTCTATGGACAAGGATGACGTGCTAAGATTCCATTGATATCTGCTCTTCGAATGTCTCGTTTGTTAGAACGTGGACATACGGGATATGTGATATATGTTGTGGATGTCACAGATAAGAAAGTAGAACGAAGAGTCGAGGATATACCAGTGGTTGCATAGTGTGCAGATGTATTTCCAGATGAGATTCCTTGATTTCCACCAATTCGAGAAGTAGACTTTGGTATTGAGTTAGTGCCTGGTACTTCTGCAATTTCACGAGCACGATATCAAATGGCACCTTCAGAATCGAGAGAGTTGAAAACTCAATTACAAGATCTATTGGACAAGGGGTACATACGTCCTAGTGTATCGCCTTGGGGTGCTCCGGTATTGTTTGTCAAGAAGAAGGATGGTTCAATGCTACTTTACATTGACTATAGACAGTTGAACAAGGTAACCATAAAGAATAAATATCCTCTTCCTCGTATTGATGATTTGTTTGATCAGTTACAGGGATCTACAATGTATTCGAAGATTGATTTGAGATCTGGCTATCATCAAATACGTGTGAGGGAGGGAGATGTACAGAATACAGCATTTAGAACTCGCTATGGACATTATGAATTCCTAGTGATGCCATTTGGTGTGACGAATGCTCCAGCTGTCTTCATGAGCTTGATGAATCGAGTTTTCCACGAATACCTTGATCAATTTGTCATTGTGTTCATTGATGATATATTGATCTATTCTCGGAGTGAAAATGAACATGTCCAACATTTACACCTGGTGTTACAGTTATTGAGAACACATCAGTTATATGCCAAACTCAGTAAGTGTGAGTTTTGGTTGACCAGTGTAGGATTTTTGGATCCGTTGATCCGAGAAAGATAGAAGCGGTGTTGAATTGGTCATCACCTACTTCTGTGCCAGAGATTCGTAGTTTCTTGGGTTTGGCTGGATATTATAGACGGTTTGTCGAAGGATTTTCAGCAATTGCCAAATCACTCACACAGCGGGCACATAAGGGAATACCATTTCGATGGTCAGACGCATGTGAGCATAGTTTTCAGGAATTGAAACATCGGTTAACTACTGCTCCAGTGTTTATTATTCCATCAGAGCATGACAGTTTTGTACTTTACACTGATGCATCATTACTTGGGTTAGGATGTGTATTGATGCAGGATAAACATGTAGTGGCTTATGCACCGCGACAGTTGAAGCCACATGAAATGAAATATCCAGTGCATGATCTGGAGTTGTCTGCCATTGTCTTTGCCTTGAAGATATGGCGACACTATTTATATGGTATGTCGTTCACCATATATACTGATCATAAAAGTTTAAAGTTTTTATTCACTCAAGCAGAGTTGAATATGAGGCAAAGGAGATGGATGGATCTCTTAAAGGATTATGATTGTGAGATTGAATATCATCCAGGAAAGGCTAATCTCACAACAGATGCCTTAAGTCGAAAAGTTCACAATACTGATGACGATATGATGCATTTATCTGCCTTGATGCATTCTTGTTGTACCTTGGGTTATGAATTTAATGTAAACACAGAACCAATACGGGTATCAACATTGTTGATCGAACCTGACATCTTTGAGAAAATCAGAACGGCACAAGTTACTGATGATGAGGTACAACGCTGGAAAGAAATGGTATGTGTAGGGTCTTCCTACCTTAATATCATTTAGTACACATAGATGGAACAGAACATGCATTCATAACCTCTTAAGGGTTCCGGTTGTAGTTTGAGCTAGGGAGATTACAGGCCAAAAATAACGTTTTCAAAGCTATTTAATTACATTCCCAATAAAGAATGTTAAAGCTATAGATTTACACTACTCCTAGAGTAGAGACTATCAAAAAAATCCTTGCATCCTATGTTCATCATGCTCCCTTTAGCTCACTTCCTCAACCCGACCCTAGGCCCTTGGTCCAAAAGTGTACCTACAGGGATAACACATCATGAGCATTCATATATTTACTTAACATTATATAAAAGCATACAATAATGCATAACATCTTAGTTAAGTAAAAGTTATTGGTCGTCCTCCGACCTCCTTGGTTATCCCTGACTCTTATTCATATATTGGGGTGTCTTACCCCATTGTATGGCATCTTACCATATCATAATCATTGCGTGGCATCTTACCACGTGGGCATCTTTCCCAATCATATGGCGTCTTACCATATTCTACACATTACGTGGCATCTTACCACGTGGGCATCTTACCCAATCATATGGCGTCTTACCATATTATAAACATCGCGTGGCATCTTACCACATGGGCATCTTACCCAATCATCTGGCGTCTTACCATATTATAAACATTGCGCGGCATCTTACCACGAGGGCATCTTACCCAATCCTATACTTTGGGTGGTGTCTTACCACATGGGCGTCTTACCCAATCATACACGACGTATGACCTTATCATAAACTTCGTCATTATAGACGTCCTCATAACATCGTTATCATAAACATCATCTTAAGCATCATCATCGTAACATCATCATAAGCATTATAAATATCATCATAGATATCATCATCATAACATCATCTTAAACGTCATCATCGTAAACATCATCTTAAACATCATCATAATGTGTAAGGGCATGGTTTACCGTCCGATGCTCGTACGTCTCTTACGTACCTTAATTTCCAAAAGTGGAGAATTTGGAGAGCTTTATCTCCTGGATGTTGTGGGCACCTGGGATGGTTCTACACGACCATACAAATTGATATTAGAAGCTAAACATAGTCCAATATCCAAAAAATCCCACAAAAAATCAAAAATCCACTTTTCTTCAGCTCGCGATCGATCGCCACCCAGGCGCGATCGATCGCGAGATCGCACTGGACGAGGGGCCAAAATCTCCTTCTTGGCGATCGATCGCCACTTTTGGCGCGATCGATCGCCAGGCCCGCCGATCGATCGCCCAAAAGTGGCGATCGATCGCCAAATGCTTCTGGCTGGTACTGGACGCTCGCGATCGATCGCCAAGGACGGGCGATCGATCGCCGAGTGCTGTACATCGAATTTTCGCCATTAATGCTCATTTTTCAAGCTCCTTCACATACCACCCCAAACCAAACTTCCTCATAACTTCAATAACAACATAACCCACTAAAACCAACATAAACACTTCAAAAAATCATACCCCAACCATAAACAACACATACCCCAAATAAACCCACATAAAACATCAAAACTTAACCCATTTCAACACCAAACATCATAAAACTTGTAGGAATGGTTCCATACCTCTTGTAGGCTCCAAATCCTAGCAAAGATCACACAAATAAGGATTTTGTGGGACTTTTCTCCTCCTCTTTTGGTGAGTTTCGAAAATGGGGTAGGGTTTGGGGTTGGGAAGTGATTTGGGGATTTTTTAAAAGGTGAGAGTAAAGTGGGGGGTTTAAAGTGATGGGTATGGGATTAAAAAGGGGTTGTAATGACTTAATAAAAAGTGTACCCCAAACTTAACATGATGTATAAAATACCCAACTTGGTATTTTAAAAGCATTTTACAACAATGCTCTAAACTTCATTTAAAATCACATCTTCCTCATATTTGACAATTAACACAATTAATCATGTTAACATCTTAATACCCAACACATAAATCTTATCAACACATGATACATCATATAAACATAATTAATGTCCAAGTTACCATTAATTAATTTCGGGGCATCACATTACTCCCCTACTTACAAGATTTTGTCCTCGAAATCGCATGCACTTACCCAAAAGAAACTAAACATAAATCATACCAGAAAATAGTTCGGGGTAATGCTGCATCATATGCCGCTCCGTCTCCCACGTAGCCTCCTCGACACCCCGACGATCCCACTGAACTTTGACCATCGGTATAACTTTACTTCGTAGTCTGCGATCCTCACGATCCAAAATTCTGACCGGTCGTTCAACGTAGGATACATCTGAGTCTAACTGCACTTCAGTAGGCTGTAAAACATGAGACGGATCTGGCTCATACTTTCTCAACATAGAAACATGGAAGACATCATGAATCCCAGATAAGGACGGCGGTAGAGCCAATCGGTAAGCCAAAGTGCCGATACGCTGTAACACCTCATACGGTCCAACATACCTCGGGGATAACTTCCCCCGCATACCAAATCGAACAACACCCCTGAAGGGTGAGATTTTCAAGAAGACCTTGTCTCCCACTTGAAATTCTAGCGGCCGTCGCCGCTTATTGGCATAGGCTGCTTGCCTATCTTGGGACGCTTTCATCTTTAAGCGTATCATCTTAATCTTTTCCTCCATGTCCTTAATCACATCCGGTCCTCCGACCGCTTTACTCGTCAAGTCCTCCCAATACAGCGGTGACCTACATCGTCGTCCGTAAAGAGCTTCAAAAGGGGCCATTTGAATGCTCGCCTGATAGCTGTTATTGTAGGAGAACTCTACCAGAGGTATAGACTCTTGCCACGGAGTATCAAACTCCAAAACACATGCCCTCAATATATCTTCGAGCGTTTGTATAGTACGCTCCGTTTGGCCATCAGTCTGAGGGTGATAAGCTGTACTTAGTCTCACCTCGGTGCCCAAAGCTGTCTGGAGACCCTCCCAGAAATGAGAAGTAAACCTTGGGTCTCTGTCAGACACGATCGAGACTGGAATCCCATGCAACCTCACTACATCCCGTACATATAATTGGGCCATCTTTAAATACGTGAAAGTCATACTGTAAGGGATGAAATGAGCTACCTTCGTCAGCCTATCTACGATCACCCAGATCGCATCAAATCCAGAGGCCGACCTTGGCAAGTGGGTCACGAAGTCCATAGATATATGCTCCCACTTCCACTTAGGTACCTCCAAGCTCTTCAGCTCGCCACCAGGCCTCTGCCTTTCTGCCTTTACTTGTTGGCAGATCAAACATCTCTTAACGAAGCTGATCACATCACGCTTCATGCGTCTCCACCAGAATTGACCACTTAGGTCCTTATACATCTTTCTTCCACCGGGGTGGATACTGAACCGGCTACTATGAGCCCGTTCTAAAATTCCTTTACGCAATCCTGGCGCATCTGGGACCACCCATCGGTTGCCCAATCTTAAAGAGTCATCTTCAGCCACACTAAACTTTGTTGGCTGGCCTCGAAGTGCTATTGATGACCATCTCTGCACTTCATCATCCGACCTCTGGGCTTTCCTGATTGCCTCAAATACGTCTGGCTCGGCTAATAAGGTCGACACTCGCACCGGCGACGTGTCTACATCGAAATCATAGCCCAGATGGCAATAAGAAATCATCAAAGCTGATAAACACATAACATCCTCAGCGGTGCTCTTCACCTTCCTACTTAAGGCGTCTGCTATCAAATTTGCCTTACCAGGATGGTACTCAATTTCACAGTCATAATCCTTGAGTAAATCCATCCACCTCCTTTGCCTCATATTCAACTCTGCCTGAGTGAACAAGAACTTCAGGCTCTTATGGTCCGTAAAAATGGTAAACGTAGTACCATAAAGGTAATGACGCCAAATCTTCAAGGCGAAAATGATAGCTGCCAGTTCCAGATCATGGACTGGGTACCTGGTCTCATGAGGCTTCAACTGTCTCGAAGCATAGGCTACCACTTGTCTGTCTTGCATCAGTACACAGCCCAAACCTTGCAATGATGCATCCGTGTACAAAGCAAACCTCTTGTCCTCAGACGGAATCACCAACACTGGTGCTGTCGTCAAACGACGCTTCAATTCTTGGAAGCTTTCCTCACAAGCTTCGGACCAGAAGAACGGGACTCCTTTCTGAGTCAGCTGTGTCAATGGCTTAGCGATCTTAGAAAATCCCTCGACAAAACGTCGGTAATAACCTGCTAAGCCAAGAAAACTCCGTATCTCGGGTACAGAAGTGGGTGCTGCCCACTCCATCACAGCTTCAATCTTCCTCGGATCCACAGATATCCCTTGGCTAGATATGACATGGCCTAGGAACACCACGCTGTCTAACCAGAATTCGCACTTGCTCAGCTTTGCATACAACTGATGATCCCTAAGGATCTGAAGTACTGTCCTCAAGTGCCGTACATGATCTTCTTCGGTCCTAGAGTAGATGAGTATGTCGTCAATGAAAACTATGACGAATTGGTCCAAATATGGCTGGAACACCTTGTTCATCAAACTCATGAAAACAGCCGGGGCATTTGTCACCCCAAAAGGCATGACTAGGAATTCATAATGCCCATACCTAGTCCTGAAGGCTGTCTTCTGGACATCCTCTCCTCTTACTCGAATCTGATGGTACCCCGACCTCAGATCGATCTTACTGTAGAGCCTCGTACCCTGCAACTGATCAAACAAATCATCGATCCTCGGGAGTGGGTACTTATTCTTCACCGTAGCTTTGTTCAGTTGTCTGTAATCGATGCACAAACGCATCGAACATCTTTCTTCTTCACAAATAAAACTGGTGCTCCCCAGGGCGATACGCTAGGGCGTATATAGCCCTTATCAAGGAGTTCTTGCAACTGAATCTTTAATTCCCTTAGCTCCGCTGGTGCCATCCTATAAGGGGCACGAGAAATGGCAGACGTCCCTGGTAATAACTCAATCCCAAACTCGACCTCTCTCGTCGGTGGGAATCCGGGAATCTCCTCCGGAAAGACATCAGGGAACTCCGCCACTACGGGCACATCCTCAACTTTTACTTCTTCTTTCTTTTCCGTAACATCGACGGCATAAATGAGATATCCTGAATGACCTCGTTCCAACAACTGTGCCATCTTGACAGCAGATATCAACGGAATCTTAGAGCGAGAACCATCCCCATAGAACGTCCATGGAACTCCCATATCGGATTTAAACCGTACAGTTCTCTGCCTGCAGTTCACAACTGCCTGATACCTGTTCAGAACATCAATGCCCAGAATGCAATCAAAATCTGACATTCCTAGAACAATCAAATCTGACCTTAGTTCCTTATCCTCAAAATAAATGAGGCCATTGTAGACGATCCGATCAGTAATCATACTTCTTCCAGCGGGGGTCGAGACTATAAGAGGCGTGGGCGACGGAGAAGTGCATAAGTGGTACCTTTCCACAAAACTTGTCGACACAAAAGAGTGTGACGCACCTGTGTCGATCAATATAAAAGCAGGGTGCGTAAATAAAAGACACGTACCCGCTATAACCTCCTCCGGAGCCGCTGAAGCCTGCTCCCTTGTCAGTGCATAGACTTGTCCTTGAGGTGGCCCCATGGGCTGACCTCCATGCTGACGCGGCACAAATGGTGGTCGGTGCTGCGCTGTCCTATCTGCAGGCCTCCCCGCAGAACCCTGTTGACTTCCCCTGTTGGGACACTGTCTAGCAAAGTGGCCCTTGTCGCCACAAACATAGCACCCTATACAGTCTTTTGCCAAATGTGGTTGCCCACAAAGAGTGCATTGGATCCTCCCGGATCTGTCTCCCTGAGACTGCCCCCTTCCAGATGGGGCATCACCTCTTCGGTTTCCTTTCCACCTATTGTCGGACTTCTTACCACTAAACCTTGACGCCGAGGAGTTCCCCCTTGACTTGAACTGATCATTCCTCGGCTTCAAATTATCCGGAGTGGATTTCTGAGAGGGTGCCGACGGTGGTACAACATCAGGGTATGCACCCACTCCTAGTTCGGCTAGCTCAGCCCTTGAGAGTGCATCATTGAAACAAGTAGGGCCATAAGTGATCACCCTATCGTATAGCTCCGGCCTCAGACCCTTCATGAAATTCCTCATCTTCGCTTGCGTGCTTGTGGCAATGTGAGGTACATATCGGAGCAAGGAGCAAAACTGAAGAGCATAATCCGATACCGACATATTACCTTGCTTGAGGTGAGTGAATTCATCTTCCTTAGCCTGTCGTGCTGCAGCCGAGAAATAACGGTTCAGGAAGCGAGTTCGAAACATTTTCCAGTTAACTTCATGACCTTGAGCCTCTTGCTCTACCACAGTGGTCTTCCACCACATTAACGCCTTCTTGGCCAATTGGAACTCCGCTAACCGTATCCAAGCTGTCTTCGCACATGGGGCTGCCACAAAGATTTGCTCTATTCTTTCTAACCATTCCTCAGCTCGTTCCCCAGTTTCGGTTCCTTCAAAGGTTGGGGGTCGGTAAGCAAGAAACTGAGTTAGGCTTAGCTCCCCTGGCAACAACTGTTGCTCGGCCGGTTCATCATCAAAAGCTGGCGGGGGTAGGGGATTCGTACGCCCCGCGCTTGCATTGACGCTCACTGCGTCACCTACCTCCACATTTGCTGCCATACTGCAACACAAGGATTAACAACAAGATCCAAAAGCAGTTCGTATAATACTTCGTTAGATAAACAAAACATGTTAGCATAACATCATATACTTCATATGCAACTTATGCACAAAACATGTTCGAAAGTAAGCACCTAGCTAACTTATTGCTAAGGCTACCCTTCACTCATCCCGGGTTATCTAACCACTGCTCTGATACCACTAATGTAGGGTCTTCCTACCTTAATATCATTTAGTACACATAGATGGAACAGAACATGCATTCATAACCTCTTAAGGGTTCCGGTTGTAGTTTGAGCTAGGGAGATTACAGGCCAAAAATAACGTTTTCAAAGCTATTTAATTACATTCCCAATAAAGAATGTTAAAGCTATAGATTTACACTACTCCTAGAGTAGAGACTATCAAAAAAATCCTGCATCCTATGTTCATCATGCTCCCTTTAGCTCACTTCCTCAACCCGACCCTAGGCCCTTGGTCCAAAAGTGTACCTACAGGGATAACACATCATGAGCATTCATATATTTACTTAACATTATATAAAAGCATACAATAATGCAAAACATCTTAGTTAAGTAAAAGTTATTGGTCGTCCTCCGACCTCCTTGGTTATCCCTGACTCTTATTCATATATTGGGGTGTCTTACCCCATTGTATGGCATCTTACCATATCATAATCATTGCGTGGCATCTTACCACGTGGGCATCTTTCCCAATCATATGGCGTCTTACCATATTCTACACATTACGTGGCATCTTACCACGTGGGCATCTTACCCAATCATATGGCGTCTTACCATATTATAAACATCGCGTGGCATCTTACCACATGGGCATCTTACCCAATCATCTGGCGTCTTACCATATTATAAACATTGCGCGGCATCTTACCACGAGGGCATCTTACCCAATCCTATACTTTGGGTGGTGTCTTACCACATGGGCGTCTTACCCAATCATACACGACGTATGACCTTATCATAAACTTCGTCATTATAGACGTCCTCATAACATCGTTATCATAAACATCATCTTAAGCATCATCATCGTAACATCATCATAAGCATTATAAATATCATCATAGATATCATCATCATAACATCATCTTAAACGTCATCATCGTAAACATCATCTTAAACATCATCATAATGTGTAAGGGCATGGTTTACCGTCCGATGCTCGTACGTCTCTTACGTACCTTAATTTCCAAAAGTGGAGAATTTGGAGAGCTTTATCTCCTGGATGTTGTGGGCACCTGGGATGGTTCTACACGACCATACAAATTGATATTAGAAGCTAAACATAGTCCAATATCCAAAAAATCCCACAAAAAATCAAAAATCCACTTTTCTTCAGCTCGCGATCGATCGCCACCCAGGCGCGATCGATCGCGAGATCGCACTGGACGAGGGGCCAATCTCCTTCTTGGCGATCGATCGCCACTTTTGGCGCGATCGATCGCCAGGCCCGCCGATCGATCGCCCAAAAGTGGCGATCGATCGCCAAATGCTTCTGGCTGGTACTGGACGCTCGCGATCGATCGCCAAGGACGGGCGATCGATCGCCGAGTGCTGTACATCGAATTTTCGCCATTAATGCTCATTTTTCAAGCTCCTTCACATACCACCCCAAACCAAACTTCCTCATAACTTCAATAACAACATAACCCACTAAAACCAACATAAACACTTCAAAAAATCATACCCCAACCATAAACAACACATACCCCAAATAAACCCACATAAAACATCAAAACTTAACCCATTTCAACACCAAACATCATAAAACTTGTAGGAATGGTTCCATACCTCTTGTAGGCTCCAAATCCTAGCAAAGATCACACAAATAAGGATTTTGTGGGACTTTTCTCCTCCTCTTTTGGTGAGTTTCGAAAATGGGGTAGGGTTTGGGGTTGGGAAGTGATTTGGGGATTTTTTAAAAGGTGAGAGTAAAGTGGGGGGTTTAAAGTGATGGGTATGGGATTAAAAAGGGGTTGTAATGACTTAATAAAAAGTGTACCCCAAACTTAACATGATGTATAAAATACCCAACTTGGTATTTTAAAAGCATTTTACAACAATGCTCTAAACTTCATTTAAAATCACATCTTCCTCATATTTGACAATTAACACAATTAATCATGTTAACATCTTAATACCCAACACATAAATCTTATCAACACATGATACATCATATAAACATAATTAATGTCCAAGTTACCATTAATTAATTTCGGGGCATCACAGTATGTCAATGACAAATATCGTAGTTTGTACTTGCAAGTGATGGAATTTTGAAATATAGAAACTGTTGGGTAGTACCTACTGCATTAGGACTACGCCAAGAAATACTACAACGTGCGCATTGTAGTCGCTACAGTATACATCCTGGAGTAAAGAAAATGTATAAAGAGTTGCGTACTCAATTTTGGTGGAAACAGGATGTGCTGAACTTTGTGAAACGATGTTTGATCTGTCAACAAGTAAAAGCAGAACGACAAAGACCATGAGGTGAATTGAGGAGTTTGGAGATTCCTCAATGGAAATGGGAACATGTTACAATGGATTTTGTTACCCATTTGCCATGGACTTCCTCTAGCTTTGATGCAATTTGGGTAATTGTTGATAGACTGACGAAAGTAGCTCACTTCATACCTTACAGTATGACATTTACTTATTTGAAAATGGCTCAGTTATATATTACCAGTTTCAATTGTATCGGGTAGAGATCCGAGATTTGCTTCTTATTTTTGGGAAGGATTACAGTCAGCACTAGGGACGGAAGTACGATTAAGTACATCATATCATCCTCAGACAGATGGACAGACAGAGCATATGATACAGACGCTTGAGGATATGTTGTGTGCCTGTGTATTGGAGTTTGATACCTTGTGGCAAGAGTCGTTGCCATTAGTGGACTTTTTGTACAATAACAGTTATCAAACTAGTATCCAGATGGCACCATTTGAGGCATTGTATGGGCGACGCTGTTGATCACCCTTATATTGGGATGATGTTGATCAGATTGCACTCCATGGACCAGAAATGCTACGTGAAATGGAGGAGAAAGTGAAACTGATCAGATTGAGATTACAAGCTACTCAGGATAGACAGTCTGCTTATGCCAATAAGCGACATAGACCACTTGAATTCCAAGTTTGTGATCGAGTATTCTTGAAAATCTCACCTTTTAAAGGTGTGGTACGATTTGGTAAATGTGGAAAGTTGTCTCCACGGTATGTTGGTCCTTATGAAGTGTTGCAACGTATTGGTACGTTGGCATATCGATTGGCACTACCGCCAGCATTGAGTAGTATCCACGATGTGTTTCATGTTTCACTGTTAAGGAAATATGAACCAGATTCGGGTCATGTACTGCCACCATCTGAAGTACAGTTGGATACAGACGTGTCTTATGTGGAACGACCAGTGAAGATTCTGGATAGAGCTGAGCGGACATTGCGTAACAAAGTGATACCAATGGTAAAAGTATAGTGGGATTGACGGGGTGTCGAGGAGGCAACGTGGGAGACGGAGCAGCATATGATACAGCAGTATCCTGAGTTATTTTCTGGTATGAATTTACATTGTTATGTTACTCTTGGTGGGTAATGGTACTTATATCATGTTGTTTCTTTCCATGTTATACTAGGATGGTAGAACTGTGTATATGCCTATGTGTTTCATATTATGTATATGCAATTTCGAGGACGAAATTTAATGAGTAAAGGAGAAATGTCATGCCTCGATCTGACGTATACATGTGTGATATGATTATGGTGTAATTATGATTAATTACAGTATGATGTGGACTAGGATTCGGGTTAAACCTAGCACGACTAATGTTATGCATGAATGAAACCTCATGTAACCATGAGAAATCAAAGAGAGTGAGTTAAGAACATGAACATGTGATAGAGGGACTTAACATTATTGTGTTATAGTGGAAAAGAGACTTGAAATGCATCACATAGTTGAATGCTAATGTGTCCTACATTTGACATGAATTTGGGGAGAATGTGTATCTGAATTTGTGTTGCATTTGGAGGTTGCAATATATAGCTAAAATCAGATTTAACTCACATAATACACCTCAACTCACCTAGTTATCTCTACACACTCTCTCTCATTCTCCTTGAGTTGTTGTTGGAGTTGGACTTGCAAGAACAACAAGTGCATAAATTGGTAAGGAAAGTAGAATTCCCATGCTTTGTTATCATAGTTGATGAATATACGTGCTTAGTGTATCAACCTTGAAGCATGTGAAGTACTATTTGTACATGAATTGCTATGAGTTTAAAGTAATCATTTGAAAGTATAAAATGATGGAAAGTTGTGTATATGATGCTAGTTTATCTAGTGGTCAAGTTGTTATGGTATGAAGTAAGGTGTATGAGAAGAACCATGAAGATAAGCATCAAAATCGCCATGGTTTTAAAATTCTGTTGTCGACCGATCGATCGCTAGGATCATACCGATCGATCGGTGAAACAGGGGAAAGTAAGGCTGTTCATGTACCGATTGATCGCTGAAGGCGACCGATCGATCGCTCAAATGCCGTAGCATTTTTAAGAAATTCAGACTTTAGACCGATCGATCGCTAGCTTCTGAGAGATCGATCGCTAGGGTTGCATGTTTGGACCGATCGATCGCTAGAGTGACCGATCGATCGGTAGACTTAAATGTTATAATTTTTGTGGACTTTGATTTTGATGCCTATGATAACATGATACATTATTGGTATTGTTGTAGCATCATCACACGGGACAAGACAACGAGGCAGTTAGACATTGACGCCTAATTTATATCGTTTGTGTCGCAGAACAGGTACGTTTTGACGTACGAGTATATGATATTGTTGTGATGATGATGTGAGCATGGTATCATATGATTAGTGATATCCTATGCATGTGCATTCATGATAATATATTGTTGAGATGGATGCCACGACAGATGTGTAGCATATGCTTTGGCTGAGATCGGTGCCACGATAGATATACCAGTGTTGGGTATATGCTTTGGCTGGGATTGTTGCCACGATAGGTATGCTATATATGCTTTGGCATGAGAAATATACGCCGGTTGGGTATATGCTCTGGCTGTTATAACATATGAGGACGGTACTATGATATGTGCTGCTAATATGAAGATGTGAGGAGGTTCCACTGACATATTGAGCTGAGATAGACATATCATATTGGTCTGGTTATAACAGAATGAGGAATGAGACATGTCATGAAATAATTGTTATAAACAATTTATCATAACCTTGTATTTAGATTATAAAGATTTAATTAAATCATGGGTTTGGGCCCATGAGGCTTTAAGAAAGCCTTAAACATCATTAGATGATTGTTTATGACATACAATGTAATATGATTTTATGAATGGCAATTCATTATTATATATTATTCTTTTAACTGTGCAATGTGAATTAATATATTTGTTAATGTCCTTAGAATAATATTGTATTATTCTTAAAGATGTCCCTAGTCAAGTATTATCATGAATAGGGATAATGATAATACGTAGAGACTAATATGTGTTGATTGATGAATTGTTCATTGATATGAGATATCAAATCAACACATGGGTACATGTTAGAGAACGATGTACTGGACAGACCCACCATGAGAATGCAACATGGATAGTTATATGATCGTCATATGCAATTCTCATAGTGATAATAATGTATGTAATCCTTACGACTTGTGATCATCAGAGATCCCAACATAAGGAGTTATGTATCTTGATATTGTCAAACGTTACCCGTAACAGGGTAAACTATAAAGCAACTATTGGATACACTACGAATTATGTAGAGGGAAGTTGACTGATCGAGATAGGATTTGTCCCTCCTATATAACAGGAGATGTGTTTGGCCCTTGATCAAGTGAGAACTAAAATGCATGGCCATGCTCGAATGAGTCGATATGAGATATCGAGCTTATTCGTTTATTCTAGTTCTACTTGGGGATCAAGAAATAAAGATTGAATATACGAGTATGACTATTCCATGACTCGTGTTCAATCTATACACAAAGGACAAAGGGATTAAGTTACATGGTTAATATTATAACAAGTTCTAAAGGTTATGTCGAGTCATTGACATTCTTGTAATTTGGGTAGCATTGATGTGTTGCTAGATACCGCTCAATGCTTGCGACATAAAATGAGATTTTATGTCACTACCAACATTACAAGATCCTATCGGATCGCACAAAAGATTAAATCGAGAAGGGAAATTAAATTCATTGGATGAATTAATTAATTAAGAAGAGTCTTAATTAAAAGATTATAAGGATTTAATTAAATCATGGGTTTGGGCCCATGAGGCTTTAAGAAAGCCTTAAACCTTAATTAAATCTTATAATATAAATACAAGGTGATTAATTAGATTAAAGAGAGATATCAAAACCTAGCCACAAAAGCAAGGTGCTCTCGGCCACCTCCCAAGATAGAACACACGGCCGCCTCCTATAATCACAAAAGTGCTCTCGGCTTCATCATAGCCGAAGTGGGCTTGTTTGATTTCCGGCGATTTTTCGATTTAGAATCGAGTGTGTTTCTTGTTCCGGTTTAAGAACTTGTCTAGCAACTTGTTCTTAAACTATCCCTTCACCCGATTTGATCGTGTGGATACCGTTGAGGCAAAACTTGACAAGTTTTGCTAGTGACTCGAAGGAGACGTTGGACGTGGTGCTGCAAAACTTGACAAGTTTTCCACATACGTGGTGCTAGTGATGTATGTGGACCAATAAGTACACAAGCTAGAGGTGGTTTTCAATACTTCGTTACATTTACTGATGACTTCAGTAGATATGGGTATGTGTACCTAATGAAGCATAAGCATGAAACCTTTGAAAAGTTCAAAGATTTCAAGAATGAAGTACAAAACCAACTTGGCAAAAGTATCAAAATCCTTCGATCAGATCGAGGAGGTGAATACTTAAGCCAAGAGTTTCATGACTATCTAAAGGAGTGTGGGATAGTCCCACAACTCACTCCTCCGTATACTCCACAATGGAATGGTGTATCCGAGAGGAGAAATCGAACCTTGTTAGACATGGTTAGATCAATGATGAGTCATGCAGATCTTCCGATATCGTTTTGGGGACACGCTCTAGAAACAGCGATTTTCTTACTGAACCGTGTTCCATCTAAATCAGTGGAAAAGACACCATATGAGATATGGACTGGGAAGCGTCCTAGTATGTCTTTTATGAAGATTTGGGGTTGTGAGGCTTTCGTTAGACGTCACGCCACTAACAAACTTGGACCCAAATCTGATAAGTGTTTATTTGTGGGGTATCCTAAGGAAACGAAAGGATACTATTTGTAAGGACCCCAAGCCCTTAAAACCTTGATTAGTGTATTAACCACTATGTGTGGTACATGCTTTCTATAAAATGTCAATCGGGAAGCTCTGATGATACTTAATCATTGCCTGTCAATAAAAGACTCATATGTTTGCCCTTTACCAACCCCTTGGTGCCACTTTTCACATTGTAAACTTTTACAAAAATTTGGGCAGAGTCTCCCCATAAATAGAGCTATCCCAAAACAGAGTACAACACATAACAAAATTCCCGGCCAGGGAACACATAATACTCAACAGAAAGCAGTAATACAAGTAGATTCCCAGCCAGGGAAGACACCACACATATGTCAACAAAAGTGGGTTCCAACACCCACATAATACACCAATGACTCTCATATCATTCTAGCAATTCAACCTAATTGCATGCAACCTTAAATGAAAGAGAGAAAGGCTCATGCCTTTATATACAATCCATATACAAGTATAATCGTGCTCACATGCGAGCATCATGAATATGAATATGTATAAATCCTCAGGTGTATATATAGGTACTCTATACGATACCGTGCTACATCAAGCCCTGGTACCACGATCCTGGGAGTACCTCAAATCAACAGCTCGAGCTCAGCTCCATAGCCATCGATGTACCTGTCCACCTGTCCCAACAGAGACAGCCCCCACGGGGTGAGCATACCAATACACAAAATCCCATAATCATAATAATGAAATTCATAATTTACAACACAAGTAAATACTAATGAATTTAAATGATACTCCCTGGATGGCAACATCCTCATCCGGGATTCCGTGTACTGTCCCTGTTCTCACAACATCAAACTCATCAAATCTCATAAATCAGTAAATCAACACATTGATTTACACATCGCATGCCTGATTCTCAAATATCAAGAATGAATGATTCCAAGTTCATATATATGCAAATATAGATATATCAATATCTAATATTGATTTCATAATCTCGCTTTCCATTATACCTAGACATCTCAAATGTCTCATAATGAATACATGATTCTACGAACCTAGACATCTCAATGTCTCACGAAGAATACATGATTCTACAAACCTAGACATCTCAAATGTCTCATAATATAGTCATATAAACCCAGTACCCCTTATATCATGTAAGAGTCATCATACTCTAGTGTCACGCACGCTACAAGCGGCGATATCAAGATTTGGGTCATTCCTTGGCTATATCAACATATATGTATAACCATACGCAAAACATTCAATGCAATCAACAACACCTTATGCATTTCACATATATATAGTAATGCTCGTACGTCGCACGTACCTTAAATCTCCGAAGTCCGAGCCAAGCCTTGCTCGAGTTCCATGCCCCGAGGAATGATGTGCTAACACGATAAATAATTCACAATTATTTACGAACATGTAACCTATGCTCAAGCACACCCATATCCCTCACAACATTGTCAATACACGACAATTATCCTCTTAAAAGACCCGGGGCAGGGTACATGCAGGGAAGGAATAAATGAGACAATCGAAATTTGTTCAAGAATGCCCTACAAAAATCGAACCTTAATCTCACAATTTCGAACCCAATTAAATACCATAATTCATCTAAAATGTCAATTAATCAATCCATAGCATGAATAATCATCCCACATGCCAAACCCCCAAATTTTCGAAATCCAAACCCTAATTTCGAATCCAATTCTTCAATTCCGAACACAATCAAGCATTATAATGCGTCAACAACATGAATTAATCAATCCATAACAAGAATCACCACAACCCTTCCAAAACCCCCAAAATTCGAACCCACTTCATGCATACAACCAAAATTTCGAACCAATCCCACCAACAACAATAATCCGAACAAATCGAACACAAAAATGGCAGGGAATTGCACGAAAATAACGAAAAAGGGGTTAGGAAGATTACCCAAACGAAATCGGAAGAAATCGGACGAAAAATCGAAGAACCCTAGAAATTGGGGATCGACGCTTACCAGCAAAATCCGACTCCAGGACGCGACGAAACCTTCAATTGACAGAGGGGAAAGGAGCGCCTCGTCGAGACGAAGACGGCGGTAGGTCGCACGCCCCGAACGGCGGCCGGACGGCGGCGGGCGAGGCGTTTTTACGCGCGGAGGCAGGGGAGGATCGGGAATGGCGCGGCCGCGGGAGAGAGAGAAGGATGAGGGCTGAAATGAAAATTTCTTAAAATCTTGGGTTCAAATGGTATTTATAGCAAAAATACCCCGAAAAATTAATAGCCCCACAAATACATCATGATTCCTTAAAAATCATCTGTTTTCAAAAACTCTCTCTCTAACTCCAAAACCCTCTACCGGTGCTCACATAGCACCCGAGATTCCGAGACACATCAAAAACCCAACTCTTAGGTTTTACACCGTAATGTGAATACAATCTCAACCTCTGGATCCAACGATCCCAACTGCCCAAATAAACGAGCCCAGAAGGCCCAACACCTCGATTAAACTCCAAATCGCCACGTAAAACCACTTTAGGGATTATTAATACTCCGGGATTAACACCTATAATCCCTGGTCATCACAATATCCCCCACTAAAAGAATTTCGTCCTCGAAATTAGCACTGGTGTATCACGTAACACCCAGGCTACACAACAACATGAAGCCATAACCTCGATTCCTGACCATATCAGAATCGTATTAATAAACGCGAGGATACTTACCTCTCATCTAATCTCTGAAACAGAGCGACATACCAAAACCAACATATCACCCAAGAGGTAAAACGTACCTCGATGCGGGTCATCCCAAAAGTCAGCCTCATGACTGCGAAACAACTGATACTTACGACCGTAGATCGGTCAGTCCTCCTTCGATCTAATATAACAGTACGAACACGTCCTGAATGACACCTCAACCGTAAGAACGTTGACCTCGTGTCAAACTCTGGAGTGGAGTAGACTTCCAAATCCATCATAACGTCAAAGAGCGTCAGCACAGCTCAACGCTAATAATCCAAAAGCAGTTAGTCAACTGAAACTGTAAGGATTCGAATCGCTCCTGATTCTATCGTAGATATCATTCCATGACATCTCTATCAAGACTCACGATGTCTAACATACATCGTTACGAGGGAAACACTAGTACAACCACGGTGTACACATATCAAACCTGGTTTCCACTTTCAAACTTCCTCCATCGAAGGAGTAGTCGCCTCATTGCAACTTAATTTGGGCAACTCACGGCCACAAATTCAAACAAAAGACATCTCACAAGATGTCCACCTCCGGATGTTCCAAGAATCACGTCCTGATCATAAATAACAACCGAGACTCCGCAGAGTTTAAAATTCTTAAGGGGCATGCAATAAACCCATTGCATCCTCAACGCTTGTGTCGTCAGCGACACTCAACCAATCCGAAATCCTGCCATCCCTTGAAAATCCTCGGATTTAACAATCCAAACTTGGGAAGGCTGTCGCATAACTCGAAGGAAAACACCAACAAGGGAAATACCTTAACCCTCACAAGAAAATCCCTCCTCAAGGGAGTCAACTAACTTCACGATCATTCCTCATAATCATCGTGCCATGGAGATTCCCAATCTCAAGGTGTTCCATATCTCACATCAGAGATTTAACCATCCTAAAATAGCATAACTCTATGCTTAACAGAGAGGAAATCAATAACTGGCATCCGTATACTCACCGGTATACCTGCCTAAGCACTGATGTCGCATGCATACTCAATGCACTCGGCTCGGGTATCTACCACATATCCCTAAGCCCCAAACACAACCGTCAATTCTGAGTCATTCCTTACTCAGTGGAGGATGAAAATCGACGATTAACAATACACGGTGTGATTCCCAAAATCAACACCACTTGCACCAACTTACCGAATCTTTCAAGATTCCCAAATAGGTATAATACTACCTCCTTCCTCGCAAGGGAAATGCCATCGAACTCGAGATCCACAAGTCTCGAACCATCGTTCGGAAAAACTGGATATAATAACACCCAATGTATCCCAATACACGGGTTCCTTTAGATTTAGTCAATAACAACCTGATGACTCTCTTGTTGGTACTCTAACATCCTGAGCTGTCCCAGACAAGTCTCCAAGATTAAACATAAACGTATACACGTTTCAGCGAGGCACGCACAACCTCAAATGATGTGGTGACTACTAGAGTCCACCACGATCCACATCGCATCACCTTACGATTTGCCAAACTTGGTTCCAACGAGCAGTGTAACGGCTCTAGCAAGCCCATCATGGTGCTACACACACGCGGCAGACAACCTAGTCTCTGCCTCTTTAGGTTCACCTCAAACCTACCAATAAGACGGACGTTTCCGCATGGTATATCATACTATGGGAAGAAAACTCAATAGAGTAGTGGGTCTTTATCCAACATTCCTCAATGCCGATACACCCTGGACCCTCCAATGTCCCTATGTACTTAACATAACCTGATCCTACTCCCTTAGGACCCATCCTACACCCTCAAGGGTGGTGTGATCATGTCTACCACATGTCACATCGACAGAAAGCGAGTAATTTCCTCCACGATTACTCCTATCGTCAAAAACATGGCCAAAAAGCCAATCCAACGAGCATACTTCTAGGGTATCACCACTCGTAAAATGATCCCCCAATCGTAAGCTGCGGTACAATCACATGTACAGCGCATCCAACCATTCCTCGAGCAACCCGCTCGGTATAAGGGTCACGTCCATCGGTGTCGCACACACCACCTTGTGCTCGGTACTGGCACCCAAGGCATACCACTGAATACGTATACTCAACGCATCGATCATCGTAACGATGATGCATGTCTAATAAGACATCTCCTACACCATCGTCATCGTCATCCCGTGACGACACATGCCAACTCATGGCATCTAAAACATTGCCCACTAGTGACGATACATGTACATCAGCGTATGTCATCCACTATCATGCTAGTAAAATAGGCATAATAAAACATGTATATCAATGCATGCCAGCTACAATAAAGCAAATAAAATAGCAATATCTCATACCTCATCGCTAGTGATATAGCGTCATACCTGTCTCCGTCGCACAATAATAGTGCGTAATCAGCACTCATCGCTCGAAGGCGGCAAAAAATCCTGTGCTGAGTACATAGCGGCAAGATCCCTCGCTATAGAATCGACGGTATGACACCTCGTCATATAATAAGTGGCATGAAACCTCGCTATACCCTGAGCATGAATCATCGTCCACAAAGTAGCGGAAAGAGGCATCGCTATCAATACACCTGGCGGAATGAACCATCGCCAATCAATATAGCGGAATGAACCGTCGCTATAAATACACCTAGCGGAATGAACCATCGCCAATAGATATAGCGGAAAGAACCATCGCTATAAATACACCTGGCGGAATGAACCATCGCCAATAGATATAGCGGAAAGAACCATCGCTATAAATACACCTGGCGGAATGAACCATCGCCAATAGATATAGCGGAAAGAACCATCGCTATAAATACACCTGGCGGAATGAACCATCGCCAATAGATATAGCGGAAAGAACCATCGCTATAAATACACCTGGCGGAATGAACCATCGCCAATAGATATAGCGGAAAGAACCATCGCTATAAATACACCTGGCGGAATGAACCATCGCCAATCAATATAGCGGAATGAACCGTCGCTATAAATACACCTGGCGGAATGAACCATCGCCAATCAATATAGCGGAATGAACCGTCGCTATAAATACACCTGGCGGAATGAACCATCGCCAATCAATATAGCGGAATGAACCGTCGCTATAAACCGTGTCCTCATAGAGAAATGAATATAAATCGACACAGCGGGACACATCACCGCTATCATCCGTGTCATCACAAAGGAATGAATCATCATCCTAACAAGCGGCATCTCATCCTCGCTTCTTCATACAAGCGGTATCTCATCCTCGCTTCGTATGGCATACCCCGCCTCCATGTGCAAGCGAGCATCCCCGCCCGCTCCACATTTTTAGCGGTACAAGCATAAGCTTCTTCATACAAGCGGTATCTCATCCTCGCTTCGTATGGAATACCCCGCCTCCATGTGCAAGCGAGCATCCCCGCCCGCTCCACATTTTCAGCGGTCAAGCGTAAGTATAAAAATTCTCACTGTCATAAGCAGGACTCCTGGAATGTATAATCATCATTCCTTTTTATACTCCATATTTCCTGTAACCTGCAACCATCAGGGTTAACAACAATAGCCATATACGCTATGCATCCACATTCAATTCATAACAAAAACACATTATGAGAATGTATGGTTTCACAAATAAATGTCATGATAGCCTTCTTTAAATCCTTATTTCATCCTGAGCCCTTATCATTAGTACATTTTAATGCTTCTTGCTACTCCAGGACAGCGGAATTCTTCCTCGCTTCCACTGGACTTTAGCGTTGCTACTCCATGTAAGCGGAACTCTTCATCGCTTCCAATGGACTTTAGCGTTGCTACTCCATATAAGCGGGACTCTTCATCGCTTCATATGGACTTTAGCATAAGCCATTAAAATCCTTACTAAGATAACTTTGACTCAAGACATGCATATGCAAAAACAATGCACAATAACATATATCATAACCTCAATGCACCACTTTGCATTCATCATGTGTCAACAAGACAACGTAAAATACATGTTACCTCGGAAATATCCCTTTATCTGATTTTCTTAAAACCAGCTTCCTTGGCACATAACACACGGAGTGCCAGACATCCCCATAAATGTCATCCTATCGTGTTCCACACGATTCCTGCAACCACAATGGTTAGCAATACCACTTTTCATATCATAAGAGCACATAAACAATTTGCTATGTCATACAACATTAATGCCATCATGCATAAATATGTGCTATCAATAACTTCCTAGGCCCTTAACAGCCCCAATGAGCAACCACTGCTCTGATACCACTAATGTAAGGACCCCAAGCCCTTAAAACCTTGATTAGTGTATTAACCACTATGTGTGGTACATGCTTTCTATAAAATGTCAATCGGGAAGCTCTGATGATACTTAATCATTGCCTGTCAATAAAAGACTCATATGTTTGCCCTTTACCAACCCCTTGGTGCCACTTTTCACATTGTAAACTTTTACAAAAATTTGGGCAGAGTCTCCCCATAAATAGAGCTATCCCAAAACAGAGTACAACACATAACAAAATTCCCGGCCAGGGAACACATAATACTCAACAGAAAGCAGTAATACAAGTAGATTCCCAGCCAGGGAAGACACCACACATATGTCAACAAAAGTGGGTTCCAACACCCACATAATACACCAATGACTCTCATATCATTCTAGCAATTCAACCTAATTGCATGCAACCTTAAATGAAAGAGAGAAAGGCTCATGCCTTTATATACAATCCATATACAAGTATAATCGTGCTCACATGCGAGCATCATGAATATGAATATGTATAAATCCTCAGGTGTATATATAGGTACTCTATACGATACCGTGCTCCATCAAGCCCTGGTACCACGATCCTGGGAGTACCTCAAATCAACAGCTCGAGCTCAGCTCCATAGCCATCGATGTACCTGTCCACCTGTCCCAACAGAGACAGCCCCCACGGGGTGAGCATACCAATACACAAAATCCCATAATCATAATAATGAAATTCATAATTTACAACACAAGTAAATACTAATGAATTTAAATGATACTCCCTGGATGGCAACATCCTCATCCGGGATTCCGTGTACTGTCCCTGTTCTCACAACATCAAACTCATCAAATCTCATAAATCAGTAAATCAACACATTGATTTACACATCGCATGCCTGATTCTCAAATATCAAGAATGAATGATTCCAAGTTCATATATATGCAAATATAGATATATCAATATCTAATATTGATTTCATAATCTCGCTTTCCATTATACCTAGACATCTCAAATGTCTCATAATGAATACATGATTCTACGAACCTAGACATCTCAATGTCTCACGAAGAATACATGATTCTACAAACCTAGACATCTCAAATGTCTCATAATATAGTCATATAAACCCAGTACCCCTTATATCATGTAAGAGTCATCATACTCTAGTGTCACGCACGCTACAAGCGGCGATATCAAGATTTGGGTCATTCCTTGGCTATATCAACATATATGTATAACCATACGCAAAACATTCAATGCAATCAACAACACCTTATGCATTTCACATATATATAGTAATGCTCGTACGTCGCACGTACCTTAAATCTCCGAAGTCCGAGCCAAGCCTTGCTCGAGTTCCATGCCCCGAGGAATGATGTGCTAACACGATAAATAATTCACAATTATTTACGAACATGTAACCTATGCTCAAGCACACCCATATCCCTTACAACATTGTCAATACACGACAATTATCCTCTTAAAAGACCCGGGGCAGGGTACATGCAGGGAAGGAATAAATGAGACAATCGAAATTTGTTCAAGAATGCCCTACAAAAATCGAACCTTAATCTCACAATTTCGAACCCAATTAAATACCATAATTCATCTAAAATGTCAATTAATCAATCCATAGCATGAATAATCATCCCACATGCCAAACCCCCAAATTTTCGAAATCCAAACCCTAATTTCGAATCCAATTCTTCAATTCCGAACACAATCAAGCATTATAATGCGTCAACAACATGAATTAATCAATCCATAACAAGAATCACCACAACCCTTCCAAAACCCCCAAAATTCGAACCCACTTCATGCATACAACCAAAATTTCGAACCAATCCCACCAACAACAATAATCCGAACAAATCGAACACAAAAATGGCAGGGAATTGCACGAAAATAACGAAAAAGGGGTTAGGAAGATTACCCAAACGAAATCGGAAGAAATCGGACGAAAAATCGAAGAACCCTAGAAATTGGGGATCGACGCTTACCAGCAAAATCCGACTCCAGGACGCGACGAAACCTTCAATTGACAGAGGGGAAAGGAGCGCCTCGTCGAGACGAAGACGGCGGTAGGTCGCACGCCCCGAACGGCGGCCGGACGGCGGCGGGCGAGGCGTTTTTACGCGCGGAGGCAGGGGAGGATCGGGAATGGCGCGGCCGCGGGAGAGAGAGAAGGATGAGGGCTGAAATGAAAATTTCTTAAAATCTTGGGTTCAAATGGTATTTATAGCAAAAATACCCCGAAAAATTAATAGCCCCACAAATACATCATGATTCCTTAAAAATCATCTGTTTTCAAAAACTCTCTCTCTAACTCCAAAACCCTCTACCGGTGCTCACATAGCACCCGAGATTCCGAGACACATCAAAAACCCAACTCTTAGGTTTTACACCGTAATGTGAATACAATCTCAACCTCTGGATCCAACGATCCCAACTGCCCAAATAAACGAGCCCAGAAGGCCCAACACCTCGATTAAACTCCAAATCGCCACGTAAAACCACTTTAGGGATTATTAATACTCCGGGATTAACACCTATAATCCCTGGTCATCACACTATTTCTATTATCCCACCGAGAACAAAGTAGTTGTTGCTCGGACTGGTGTATTTCTTGAAAGAGAATTTATTTCTAGAAAAACCAGTGGGAGAAAAATAGAACTTAGTGAAGTTCAACCACAAGAAAACACTGAACCTGAGATTGAGATGGAAACAGAGTAGGCACCGCAAGCTGTTGTAGAAAAAGTACCTGCTCAAGAGACACAAGCCCAGCGTAGGTCGGTAAGAGAACACCGGGAGGCACAGAGATATGGATTTCTTGTGACTCAACAAGGTGACTTACTACTTATTGATGAGGATGAGCCGTCATCTTATCAACAAGCTATAATGGGCACTGATTCTGAGAAATGGCAAGAGGCCATGAAATCTGAGATGGAATCCATGTATGCAAACCAAGTATGGACTTTGGTTGATCCACCTGAAGGGGTACGACCCATAGGGTGCAAATGGATTTTCAAGAAAAAAGACCGATATGGATGGTAATGTACAAACATATAAAGGTCGGCTGGTTGCAAAAGGATTCAAACAAATTCATGGTATTGACTATGATGAAACCTTTTCACCAGTGGCCATGGTTAAATCCATAAGGATCTTAGTTGCAATAGCTGCATTTCATGATTACGAAATCTGGCAGATGGATGTCAAAACAGCTTTCCTTAATGGAAATCTGCTCGAGGATGTGTACATGA
Source organism: Haberlea rhodopensis (assembly GCA_907163345.1). Lineage (NCBI taxonomy): Eukaryota > Viridiplantae > Streptophyta > Magnoliopsida > Lamiales > Gesneriaceae > Haberlea > Haberlea rhodopensis. The sequence goes on along the minus strand of CAJQUN010000151.1, from coordinate 132,778 downwards.
CACAGCCCGAGGGTTTTGTCGATCCAAAGGATGCTAGAAAGATATGCAAGCTACAACGATCCATTTATGGATTGAAGCAAGCTTCTCGGAGTTGGAATCTTCGTTTTGATGATGCAATCAAAGAGTTTGGTTTTATCAAAAACGAAGATGAGCCTTGTGTCTACAAGAAGGTCAGTGGGAGCGTAATCATTTTCCTAGTGTTGTATGTAGATGACATACTTCTCATTGGGAATGATATCCCTGCCTTACAATCTGTAAAGATTTGGCTAGGGAATTGCTTTTCGATGAAAGACTTGGGAGAAGCCACCTATGTATTATGAATCAAGATCTATAGAGATAGATCAAGAAGACTTCTCGGCCTAAGTCAAAGTACATACATAGACAAAGTGCTTAAAAGGTTTAGCATGTGTAAAGACCCCAAGCCTTTAACCCTTGATTAGTGTATTAACCACTATGTGTGGCACATGCTTTCAATAAAAAGTCAATTGGGAAGCTCAGATGATACTTTATCATTGCATGGCAATTACAAAATTTCCATTAACACTCAATGTTATAAGATCATCAGCCTAACAACAAACAGACTCATAAAGTTCGCCCATTACCATCCCCTTTGTGCCACTTTTTACATTGTGGACTTTTATAAAAATTTGGGCAGTCTCCCCATAAATAGAGCTATCCCGAAATAAAAGCACAACACATAACATAATTCCCGGCCAGGGAAAACATAATACTCATCAGAATGCAGCAATACCAAGTAAATTCCCAGCCAGGGAAGACACCACACATATGACGACAAAAGTGGGTTTCAACACCCACATAATACACCAATGACTCTCATATCATTTAGCAATTCTACCTCTAATTGCATGCAACATCAAATGAAAGAGAGAAAGGCTCATGCCTTTATATACAATCCATATACAAGTATAATCGTGCTCACATGCGAGCATCATGAATATGTATATAACCCTCAGGTGTATATAGGTACTCTATACGATACCGTGCTCCATCAAGCCTTGGTACCACGATCCTGGGAGTAAATCCAATCAACAGCTCGAGCTCAACTCCAAAGCCATCGATGTACCTGTTCACCTGCCCCAACAGAGACAGCCCCCAACGGGGTGAGCATACCAATACACAAAATCCCATAATCTCAATAATGAAATTCATAATTTACAACAAAAGTAAATACTAATGAATTTTAAATGATACTCCCTGGATGGCAACATCCTCATCCGGGATTCCGTGTACTGTCCCTGTTCTCACAATCATCAAACTCATCAAATCTCAAAAATCAGTACATCAACACATTGATTAACTCATCGCATGCCTAATTCTCGAGTATCAATAGATAGTGATTCCCAATTCATTATACATGCTAATATAGATATCTCAATATCTAATACTGATTTCACAACCTCGCTATCAATCACAGATAGCTCAAATGCCTAGCATTTATTTTACCAATTCCCCATTATACCTAGACATCTCAAATGTCTTACAATACATGCTCCCACGATCATTCTCAGGCATCTCAAATGCCCTACAATAGTCATATTAACCCAGTACCCCATATATCATGTAAGAGTTATCCTACTCTAGTGTCACGCACGCTTGTGACGGCGATATCAAGATTTGGTCGTTCCTTAGTTATATCAACATATATATAACCATATGCACAATTATTCAATGCAATCAAAATATATTATGCATTTCACAAATGCTCTCATATAAAGAAATGCTCGTACGTCGCACGTACCTTAAATCTCCGTAGTCCGAGCCAAACCTTGCTCGAGTTCCATGCCCCGAGGAACGACGTGCCAATCGAAAATCGGAAGTAAATCGGTCGAAATCCGATAAACCCTAGAAATTGGGGATCGACGCTTTCCCGCAAAATCCGACTTCAAAACGCGACGAAACTCTCAATTGCCGGAGGGGATAGCTACGCCTCGACGAGACGAAGCCGGTGGCGGATCGCACGCGCCGAACGGCGGCCGGACGGCGGCGGGCGCACCGCTTTTGTGCGCGGGGGCTGGGGGCGACGGGGTACGGGCGGGCGCGGGAGAGAGAAGGGAAAGTGGGGCTGAAATGAAATTAAAATTAAAATCTCGGGTTCAACTGGTATTTATAGCAAAAATACCCCGAAATACTAATAGTCCCACAAATACATCATGATTCATTAAAAATCATATGTTTTCAAAAATTCTCTCTCTAACTCAAAAACCCCCTACCGGTGTCCACACTAAGCACCCAGATCCCGAGACACATCAAAAACCCAACTCATAGGTTTTTCACCGGAATGAGAATACAATCTCAACCTCTGGATCCAACGATCCCAACTACCCAAATAAACGAGCCCAGAAGGCCCAACACCGCGATTAAACTCCAAATCACCACGTAAAACAACTTTAGGGGTTATTAACACTCCGGGATTAACATCTATAATCCCTGGTAATCACAGCATGCAAGAATCAAAGAAAGGATTCGTGCCTATGACACATGGTATATATCTCTCGAAGGAACAGTGTCCTTCAACACCAGATGAGAGACAACGCATGAGTAAGGTTCCATATGTGTCAGCTATTGGATCTATCATGTATGCCATGATATGTACTCGTCCCGATGTATCGTATGCTTTGAGCATGACGAGCAGATATCAAGTTGATCCAGGTGAAGGTCACTGGATTGCTGTCAAGAACATCCTGAAGTACTTGAGAAGGACTAATGATACATTCTTGATTTATGGAGGTGAGGAAGAGCTCAATGTAATGGGTTACTGTGATATCCCCGAAATGATTAATTGCATTTGGGCGTTAATTATGTTTATGTGATTTTTATGGTGATAATTAATAATTGTGTTGGCATTAATTATCTTGGTGAAATGCTTAGTCACATGGTAGGAGTGACCCGGTAGAGCATTTCGGGGTGCATGTTATGCATATTGGGTAATTGGGGATTTTAATGGTTTAAATGAAATGGTTTGTGATTATTTGGGTGAATCATGTTTTAATTGTGATTTTGGTGCATTATGGTAAAATGCCTTTTAAAATATCATGTTGGGGTGTTTTATACACCATGGAATTGTGGGGTGTAATTTAATTAAACCCAACCAACTTATACCCCAACCCCCCCTTATACCTTCATTCTCTACTTTCCCAATTAACTCATCCAAAACCCTTCTCTACCTCACATTTTTGAAATTTGGTAAAGAGGTGAAGAAAAATCGGTCCAAAAGTTTGATTTGTGGAGTTTGTTGGGAGATTTGAAGTCCCCAAGAGGTATGGATACCTCCATGTGACTTTTATTGTGTTTGGATTGGATTTGTTGTAGTTTTGTATGGTTTTGAAATGGGTTTGTATGGGTTGGTATTATTTGAGTTAAAGGTTGGATTTATGGTAGTTTTAAGGTGTATTTTGAAGGTATATGATGTTATTTATGTTGTGGGTTTGATGGTTTAAGTGTTGGTATGGTTTGGGTTGAAAATGGTGTGCAAAAATGGTGGATTTCGCTGTACAGAGGTCAGCGATCGATCGCCCGTTTTTGGCGATCGATCGCGAGCCAACGGTAGGCTCCAGGGGCATTTGGCAATCGATCGCCACACCTTGGCAATCGATCGGTGAGGCTTGCGATCGATCGCGCCAAGTGTGGCGATCGATCGCCGAAGGGTGAAAATTTTGGCTTCGGGCAGTAAGGTTTTGCGATCGATCGCCCGTAACTGGCGATCGATCGCGAAAGACAAAATATGGCATTTTTGGGTATTTTTGTGGAATTTTTTATATTGGACTATTATTGGCTCCTAATATGGATTCGTGTGAATGTGTAGAACCATCCCAGGTGGCCACACAGCTTAGGAGATAAAGTCCACGATATCTCCACTTTTGGAACCAAGGTACGTAGTGAGACGTACGGGCATCAGACGGTAAAACGTATTTATATAAATTGGTTATGCATTATGGTTGCGTATATGGTCTCATTATGCATTATGGTTGCATACATGATTGGAATATGCATTATGGTTGCTTGTGATTGTGGGTCGAGATTATATTACAGTGATGAAGGATACTTGCTGCCTTCATGTCGAAGCGCTGATAGAATACTTGCCGCTGTCATATTATAGCGATGAAGGATATTTGCCGCAAACATGTCGAAGCGAAGGATAATGCCGCTGTCATGTTGATGCGAGGGATATTATACCGCTAATATGTCGATGCGAGGGGTATTAATGCCGCTGTCATGTAACGCGAGGGGTATTATGCCATTGATATAATAAGACTGGGATTGGCCATTGGTATACATGGAATGGATGCATGTCATGACATACATTATTGGTGTTATAATCAATTGATTGTAATTATGGTACAGGGACAACCAAGGGAGCTTCTATATATGTGTTAAATACAGGAAGTGATTTGCATTTACGGTTTATGCATTAAATTATGATCATATTATTGTGAATATGGTTTACATACATGCTCATGGTTTTGGGGTTGTTCCTGTAGGTACTTTTGGGCTTACGGGCTGAGGCGGGTTGATGCGGTGAGCCAGTGAGGAGTGCTTTTGGCATAGCAGGCCTAATTCTTTTATATAGTTTCTACTCTAGGAGTAGTGTAAACTATAGGATTAACATTCAATTGGTTGGGAATGTAATTAATCCCTTTTGGAAATTTTATTTTGGCCTGTAATCTTAACGGCTCAATACATCAACATGAACATTATAGTCTTATATGCATGTTTAGCTCTATTACGCCTTTTATCCGCACTTAAGGAACTAGGGTCCTTACATTAGTGGTATCAGAGCAGTGGTTAGAGAACCGGGGAACGAGTGAAGGGTAGCCTTAGCATGATTGGCTAAGTGTTTACATTTGGGGCATGTTATGCATGTGGTGCATATTTATGTATACAATTGTTATACTAACATGCTTGTCATTCATATTGTCTAACGGTTTAGCATATATATTGTTTGGAGTTGTTGTTAACCTTTGTGTTACAGCATGGCGGCTATGAATGCGGGGAACCTCAACGAGGAGGTGGGTGATATTGGGAGCGTGAATGCTAGCATCGGTCAGGCAAATCCTTTACCCCCACCTGCTGTGGGCATGGAACCGGTTGCTCAATTACTGTTACCAAGGGAGCTTAGCCTGACTCAATTTCTGACCTTCCACCCACCCATGTTTGAAGGAACAGAGACAGGAGAAGAGGCCGAAGAGTGGCTGGAGAGACTAGAACAGATTTTTGTATCTGCGTTGTGTGCTAGGACGGCTTGGTTAAGACTGGCAGAATTCCAACTGGCAAAGAAGTCTTCCATGTGGTGGAAGACGACTATAATGGAATTAAGGGCACAAGGCATGGTAATCGACTGGACTTTATTTCAGACTCGGTTTCTAAACCGATATTTCTCTGCCGCGGCTAGGCAAACTAAGGAGGATGAATTTACGAATCTGAAGCAAGGGAACCTGACAGTTTCGGACTACGCCATGCACTACTCGTCCTTATTGAGGTATGTTCCACATATTGCTACAAATGGACATGCCAAGATGAGGCACTTTCTGAAGAGACTGCGACCGGAATTATTTGATCGGGTCATTTCTAACAACCCGCATCTTTTGATGATGCACTGGTTAGAGCGGAGTTAGCAGAGATAGGGGTGAGTGCTTATCCTGAGGCCATACCCTCACCAGCTCCATCACAAAGATCAACGTCTGAAAATCTGAGGCCCCGAGGAGGATCTTTTAAGTCGCGGGGGACTTCTTCTTCTTCTCGGTTTAGCGGAAGGCGGCCGGAGGCCGGAAGCAAGGGGATCAGAGGAGTGGTACATCTACTTATGGGGGACCGACTCAAGCTAGTAGAGCTGGAGATGTCAAGTGCCACTTTTGTGGAGGGCCACATTTGATGCGAGATCGTTCTGCGTGCTACATTTGTGGCAGGTCGGGCCACATTGCTCGGCGTTGCCCCAACCGGGAAGGACAGACGGATCTCAGGGAAGGTCGAGGGAGGTTTTCTAGTGGTACAGTGCAGCAGAGGCCACCGATGGTGCCTCGTCAAATGGGAGGACAGGCGATGGGGCCACCTCAGGGACAGGTCTATGCATTGACCAGGGAGCAGGCCGATGCAGCTCCAGAGGAGGTTATAGCTGGTACGTGCCTACTATTTACATATTCCGCCTTTATTTTGATAGACACAGGTGCTTCACACTCCTTCGTGTCTGCGGACTTTGTGGCGAGACATCATATGTGCACGTCTCCGTTACCCACGACTCTATTGGTCTCGACACCCACCGGAAAGAGAGTTGTTGCTGATCAGTTTCTGATGGACTGCCTCATTTATTTTGAGGGCAATGAGATAAGGGCGGATTTGATTGTTTTGGGTATGTCAGATTTCGACTGCATTGTGGGCATCGACATTCTGAAAGAATATCAGGCAGTGGTGGATTGTCGACAGAGGACAGTACGGTTCAGATCTCATTTGGGAGTTCAGTGGATTTTCTACGGCAACGGTTCTCGTGCGAAGATTCCGTTGATTTCGGCAATTAAAATGTCCCAATTATTGGAACGTGGACACACGGGCTACCTCATCTATGCCGTGGACACGTTGGGAAGGGTAAGGAGTTAAAGGTTGAGGATGTGCCAGTAGTAGCAGAATTTGCTGATGTCTTTCCGGAGGAGATTCCAGGATTCCCACCGACTAGGGAAGTCGAGTTTGGGATTGAGTTATTACCGGGGACATCCGCTATTTCTCGTGCCCCTTATCGAATGGCACCGGCAGAGCTGAGAGAATTGAAGGAGCAGTTGCAGGAGCTCCTTGATAAAGGATATATACGCCCTAGCGTATCGCCTTGGGGCCCACCAGTTATTTTTGTGAAAAAGAAGGATGGCTCGATGCGTTTATGCATCGATTACCGGCAACTGAATAAGGCCACGGTGAAGAACAAGTATCCTCTCCCGAGGATTGATGATTTATTTGATCAGTTGCAGGGCACGAAACTGTATAGCAAAATTGATTTGAGATCCGGGTACCACCAGATACGGGTCAGGGAGTAGGATGTGCAGAAAACAGCATTTCGGACTCGGTATGGGCACTACGAGTTCTTGGTGATGCCGTTCGGTGTGACGAACGCCCCGGCTGTCTTTATGAGCTTCATGAACCGGGTATTTCAACCCTAGCTAGATCAGTTCGTCATTCTGTTTATTGACGATATACTCATCTACTCCCGGAGCGAGGAAGAGCACGAGAGACATTTGAGGACAGTGCTCCAGATCCTCAGAGACCATCAATTATATGCCAAGCTCAGCAAGTGTGAGTTTTGGTTGAGCAGTGTAGTATTTCTGGGGCACGTCATATCTAGCAGTGGGATTTCAGTGGACCCCAGGAAGATTGAGGCAGTGATGGAGTGGGCTGCACCCACTTCTGTGCCCGAGATTCGGAGTTTCCTTGGTTTGGCTGGGTATTACCGACGCTTCGTCGAGGGATTTTCTAAGATTGCTAAGCCACTGACGCAGTTGACTCAGAAGGGAATACCGTTTTATTGGTCAGAGGCTTGCGAGGAGAGCTTCCAGGAATTGAAGCATCGATTGACCACGGCGCCGGTATTGGTGATTCCTTCAGAGAACAAGAGGTTTGTCCTGTATACTGACGCATCATTGCAGGGCTTGGGTTGTGTCCTGATGCAAGATAAGCATGTGGTAGCTTATGCATCGAGACAGTTGAAACAACATGAGGCTAGATACCCAGTCCATGATTTGGAGTTGGCGGCTATTATTTTTGCCCTGAAGATTTGGAGGCATTATCTGTATGGTACATCTTTTACCATATATACGGATCATAAGAGCCTGAAATTCTTGTTCATTCAGGCGGAATTGAATATGCGTCAGAGGAGATGGATGGATCTGCTTAAAGACTATGACTGTGAGATTGAGTACCATCCGGGGAAGGCGAATTTGACGGCAGACGCCTTGAGTCGGAAAGTGAAGAACACTGCTGAAGATGTCATGCATTTGTCGGCTATGATGACTTCTTATTGCCATCTGGGCTATGACTTCGATGTGGACGCATCGCCGGTTTGGGTATCGACTTTATTGGCTGAGCCAGATATCTATGATAATATCTGGAGAGCTCAGAGGACAGATGATGACGTTCAGAGATGGACATCATTAGCACTTCAGGGTCAGCCATCGAAGTTCAGAGTGGCTGAGGACGGTTCTTTGAGACTCGGTAACCGATGGGTAGTTCCATGTACGCCGGAGTTGCGTAGAGGAATCTTGGAGCGAGCTCATACTAGCCGATTCAGTATTCACCCAGGAGGGAGGAAGATGTATAAGGACTTATGTGATCAGTTCTGGTGGAAGCGGATGAAGCGTGATGTGATCGCTTTTGTCAAGAGGTGCTTGATCTGTCAACAGGTTAAGGCAGAGAGGCAGAGACCCGGTGGCAAAATGAGGATCTTAGAGATACCAGAGTGGAAGTGGGAACACATATCTATGGACTTTGTGACCCACTTGCCGAGGACTACTTCAGGTTGTGATGCCATTTGGGTGATCATAGACAGGCTGACGAAGGTGGCTCACTTCATCCCTTACAGTATGACGTACACATACTTGAGGATGGCTCAGTTGTATGTCCGGGACATAGTGAGACTGCATGGTCCAGTACCTATTGTGTCTGACAGAGATCCACGGTTCACATCTCATTTTTGGGGAGGTTTACAGTCAGCTTTGGGTACTGAGGTAAGATTGAGTACGGCTTATCATCCCCAGACGGATGGTCAGACTGAGCGCACTATACAGACGCTCGAGGACATGCTACGGGCGTGTGTACTAGAATTTGATGCCTCATGGCAAGATTCCTTGGCCTTGGTAGAGTTTTCATACAACAACAGCTATCAGGTGAGTATTCAGATGGCTCCGTTTGAGGCTTTGTATGGTAGGCGTTGTAGGTCGCCATTATACTGGGATGACTTGACCAGTAAAGTAGTGGGAGGACCCGAACTGATTCGGGAGATGGAGGATAAGATAAAAATTATCCGTCAGAAAATGAAGGCAGCCCAGGACAGGCAGGCAGCCTATGCAAATAAACGGCGGAGACCGTTGGAGTTTCAGATGGGAGACAGAGTCTTTCTGAAGATCTCACCCTTCAGGGGTGTGGTTCGGTTCGGTATGCATGGTAAATTGTCTCCGAGGTACGTGGGACCGTATGAAATTTTACAGCGCATCGGTACCTTGGCTTACCGTTTGGCACTACCACCGTCGTTGTCTGGTATTCACGACGTGTTCCATGTATCTATGCTGCGGAAATATGAGCCGGATCAGTCGCATGTATTGCAGCCTTCTGAGGTTCAGTTGGATCCTGATGTATCATATGAGGAACGGCCAGTCAGGATTTTGGATAGGGCTGATCGCAGACTCCGGAATAAAGTGATACCGATGATCAAGGTTCAGTGGGATCGCAGGGGTGTCGAGGAGGCCACGTGGGAGACGGAGCGGCACATGATGCAGCACTACCCGGAGTTATTTTCTGGTATGTAGTTTATGTTTGGTTTCGATATGGGTAAGTGCATGCGATTTCGGGGTCGAAATCTTATAAGTAGGGGAGTATTGTGATATCCCCGAAATGATTAATTGCATTTGGGCGTTGATTATGTTTATGTGATTTTTATGGTGATAATTAATAATTGTGTTGGCATTAATTATCTTGGTGAAATGCTTAGTCATATGGTAGGAGTGACCCGGTAGAGCATTTCGGGGTGCATGTTATGCATATTGGGTAATTGGGGATTTTAATGGTTTAAATGAAATGGTTTGTGATTATTTGGGTGAATCATGTTTTAATTGTGATTTTGGCGCATTATGGTAAAATGCCTTTTAAAATATCATGTTGGGGTGTTTTATACACCATGGAATTGTGGGGTGTAATTTAATTAAACCCAACCCACTCATACCCCAACCCCCCCTTATACCTTCATTCTCTACTTTCCCAATTAACTCATCCAAAACCCTTCTCTACCTCACATTTTCGAAATTTGGTAAAGAGGTGAAGAAAAATCCGTCCAAAAGTTTGATTTGTGGAGTTTGTTGGGAGATTTGAAGTCCCCAAGAGGTATGGATACCTCCATGTGACTTTTATTGTGTTTGGATTGGATTTGTTGTAGTTTTGTATGGTTTTGAAATGGGTTTTTATGGGTTGGTATTATTTGAGTTAAAGGTTGGATTTATGGTAGTTTTAAGGTGTATTTTGAAGGTATATGATGTTATTTATGTTGTGGGTTTGATGGTTTAAGTGTTGGTATGGTTTGGGTTGAAAATGGTGTGCAAAAATGGTGGATTTCGGTGTATAGAGGTCAGCGATCGATCGCCCGTTTTTGGCGATCGATCGCGAGCCAACGGTAGGCTCCAGGGGCATTTGGTGATCGATAGCCACACCTTGGCGATCGATCGGTGAGGCTGGCGATCGATCGCGCCAAGTGTGGCGATCGATCGCCGAAGGGTGAAAATTTTGGCTTCGGGCAGTAAGGTTTCACGATCGATCGCCCGTAACTGGCGATCGATCGCGAAAGACAAAATATGGCATTTTTGGGTATTTTTGTGGAATTTTTTATATTGGACTATTATTGGCTCCTAATATGGATTTGTGTGAATGTGTAGAACCATCCCAGGTGGCCACACAGCTTAGGAGATAAAGTCCACGATATCTCCACTTTTGGAACCAAGGTACGTAGTGAGACGTACGGGCATCGGACGGTAAAACGTATTTATATAAATTGGTTATGCATTATGGTTGCGTATATGGTCTCATTATGCATTATGGTTGCATACATGATTGGAATATGCATTATGGTTGCATGTGATTGTGGGTCGAGATTATATTACAGTGATGAAGGATACTTGCCGCCTTCATGTCGAAGCGATGATAGAATACTTGCCGCTGTCATATTATAGCGATGAAGGATATTTGCCGCAAACATGTCGAAGCGAAGGATAATGCCGATGTCATGTTGATGCGAGGGATATTATACCGCTAATATGTCGAAGCGAGGGGTATTAATGCCAGCTGTCATGTAACGCGAGGGGTATTATGCCACTGATATAATAAGACTGGGATTGGCCATTGGTATACATGGAATGGATGCATGTCATGACATACATTATTGGTGTTATAATCAATTGATTGAAATTATGGTACAGGGACAACCAAGGGAGCTTCTATATATGTGTTAAATACAGGAAGTGATTTGCATTTACGGTTTATACATTAAATTATGATCATATTATTGTGAATATGGTTTACATACATGCTCATGGTTTTTGGGTTGTTCCTGTAGGTACTTTTGGGCGTACGGGCTGAGGCGGGTTGATGCGGTGAGCCAGTGAGGAGTGCTTTTTGCATAGCAGGCCTAATTCTTTTGTATAGTTTCTACTCTAGGAGTAGTGTAAAACTATAGGATTAACATTCAATTGGTTGGGAATGTAATTAATCCCTTTTGGAAATTTTATTTTGGCCTGTAATCTTAACGGCTCAATACATCAACACGAACATTATAGTCTTATATGCATGTTTAGCTCTATTACGCCTTTTATCCGCACTTAAGGAACTAGGGTCCTTACAGTTACACTGATGCAAGCTTCCAAACCGACAAAGATGATTTTCGATCGCAATCTAGATATGTGTATTGCCTAAATGGAGGTGCTGTGAGCTGGAAGAGTTCAAAGCAAGAAACAGTAGCCGATTCTACAACGGAAGCTGAGTATATTGCTGCCTCGGATGCAGCAAAGGAAGCTGTTTGGATTAGGAAGTTCATTTATGAACTTGGAGTGGTGCCTAGCATTAAAGATCGGATAGAACTTTATTGTGACAACAATGGAGCGATCGCATTGGCTAAGGAACCTAGATCTCACCAAAGATCCAAGCACATACTTCGGCGCTTTCATTTCATTCGAGAAATCGTTGAAAGGGGAGATGTTAAAATATGCAAAGTACCAACAAATGATAATGTATCTGACCCATTGACGAAGCCACTGTCACAGCAGAAGCATGATCGTCATACTAGATCTCTAGGCATTAGGTATATGTCTGAGTGGTCTTAGTGCAAGTGGGAGATTTGTTGGGATATACCCTAAGACATATCATTAGATGATTGTTTATGACATACAATGTAATATGATTTTATGAATGGCAATTCATTATTATATATTTTTCTTTTAACTGTGCAATGTGAACTAATATATATGTTAATGTCCTTAGAATAATATTGTATTATTCTTAAAGATGTCCCTAGTCAAGTATTATCATGAATAGGGATAATGATAATACGTGGAGACTAGTATGTGTTGATTGATGAATTGTTCATTGATATGAGATATCAAATCAACACATGGGTACATGTTAGAGAACGATGTACTGGACAGACCCACCATGAGAATGCAACATGGATAGTTATATGATCGTCATATGCAATTCTCATAGTGATAATAATGTATGTAATCCTTACGACTTGTGATCATCAGAGATCCCAACATAAGGAGTTATGTATCTTGATATTGTCAAACGTTACCCGTAACATGGTAAACTATAAAGGCAACTATTGGATACACTACGAATTATGTAGAGGGATGTTGACTGATCGAGATAGGATTTGTCCCTCCTATATAACAGGAGATGTGTTTGGCCCTTGATCAAGTGAGAACTAAAATGCATGGCCATGCTCGAATGAGTCGATATGAGATATCGAGCGTATTCGTTTATTCTCGTTCTACTTGGGGATCAAGAAATAAAGATTGAATATACGAGTATGACTATTCAATGACTCGTGTTCAATCTAAACACAAAGGACAAAGGGATTAAGTTACATGGTTAATATTATCACAAGTTCTAAAGGTTATGTCGAGTCATTGACATTCTTGTAATTTGGGTAGCATTGATGTGTTGCTAGATACCGCTCAATGTTTGCGACATAAAATGAGATTTTATGTCACTACCAACATTACAAGATCCTATCGGGTCGCACAAATCGAGAAGGGAAATTAAATTCATTGGATGAATTAATTAATTAATTAAGAAGAGTCTTAATTAAAAGATTATAAGGATTTAATTAAATCATGGGTTTGGGCCCATGAGGCTTTAAGAAAGCCTTAAACCTTAATTAAATCTTATAATATAAATACAAGGTGATTAATTAGATTAAAGAGAGATATCAAAACCTAGCCACAAAAGCAAGGTGCTCTCGGCCACCTCCCAAGATAGAACACACGGCCGCCTCCTATAATCACAAAAGTGCTCTCGGCTTCATTATAGCCGAAGTGGGCTTGTGTGATTTCCGGCGAGTTTTTGATTTAGAATCGAGTGTGTTTCTTGTTCCGGTTTAAGAACTTGTCTAGCAACTTGTTCTTAAACTATCCCTTCACCCGATTTGATCGTGTGGATACCGTTGAGGCAAAACTTGACAAGTTTTGCTAGTGACTCGAATGAGACGTTGGACGTGGTGCTGCTCCGTGGAATCTGCTCAAACACGCTACAAGGGTGAGACTTTTGTAAACCTTTATCCGATATGAATTCCTATGTATAGATCCGGTGTCTAGTAATCCAAAATTTTAAATTCCGCTGCGTTGTATGCTTGTTGGATTACTTACAATAATTGCATTTGATGATGCATGACACATGACAATTACATTTGATGTTTATAGTGCTTTATCGTTTATGTTTTGTATTGATATCGCACTGGGATGGTTATTTATCTATACTCATGTTGTGTGATTGTTTCTGTAGGGACTCATAGACGTGGTAGGGCGGTATTGTGAGTCTATTCCGCTGCGAGTTGAACCACTGCATAGGAGTTGTACTAGTCTAGGTTGTTTTACGGTACATATGATGTATATTAGGACATGGTTTTTGTCAACTTGTAACAACCTAACATGAGTAAACTCTTAATCAGTGTATGTTTTATTTAATTCTTACTCACATATGTATAATGAATTAATACATGATGAATTAAGTAACGAGGACCCCACACCGATCGATCGGGAGCTTGGACAGATCGATCGGTAGAGTTATGTTGCTGAAATATTGATTTTTGGTTTAATTGATGGGATTTTTGGTATTGTTTTATAAATTGGCTTCTAATATTGGATTGCGTGGTTGTGTAGAACCTTTCCAGGTGGCACTACAGCAAAGGAGATAAAGTCCTACAACATTTCCACTTTTGGAAGAAATGTACGTAGTGAGACGTACGGGCATCGGACTGTAAAAATGTATTTTTATGTATTGGATTATGCATTATGGTTGAATACACATATTGGATTATGCATTATGGTTGCATATACATATTGGATTATGCATTATGGTTGCATATACATATTGGTTGCATTGGTGCATGTTATTATAAGTCGAGGTTATATTCCAGTGATGAAAAATACTTGTCGCCTTCATGTCGAAGCGATGATAGAATACTTGCCGCTGTCATATTATAGCGATGAAGAATATTTGCCACAAATATGTCGAAGCGAAGGATAATACCGCTGTCATATTATCGCGAGGGATATTATGCCGCTAATATGTCTAAGCGACGGGTATTAATGGCGCTGTCATGTCAATGTGAGGAGTATTATGCCACTGATATAATAAGACTAGAAAATGGTTATCGGTATTGATGGAACAGATGCATGTCATGACATTCATTAATGGTGTTATAATCTGTTGGTTATGATTGTGATACAGGGACAACCAAAGGGAGCTTTTAAAAGCATAGAATACAGGAAGTGATTTGTGTTTACAATTATGCATTTTTATATCATAATCTTGTTGATGTGGATATGTTTTATTATATGCTCATGGTTTTGGGGTTGTTCCTGTAGGAGCTTTTTGGCACGGAGGGCTAAGGACCGGGTTGATGCGGTGAGCTTGTGAGGAGTGCTATCGGTATAGAAGGACATGATTATTTTTGTATAGTCTCTACTCTAGGAGTAGTGTAAAGCTATAGTCTTAACATTCATTTTGCTGAGAATGTAATTAATCTTTTTGGAATTTTTATTTTTGGCACTGTAATCCTTAAGCTCGCGGCATCAACATAAATCTTATACTCTGCTTTATGCATGTTTAGCTCTCCTTATGTCTTTAATCCTCACTTAAGGTAACGACCTTACAATATGTTAATACCATGTCAAGTAAAACATTACGAGATTAATCTTCATCATATTTTAGCTATCCACTATCATCCACTACTCTACGCTCAATTATCGTTTACTCGCATACATGTATCATCCATCAACTAAAATTAGTATCCACATGCTAAAAATTATCAAAGCCACTATCTGTGCTTTCTCAGTCTGTACATATGATGTAATCTTAAATTATGCTTCACAAATAGGTGGCGTCTATAAAAATAATACATCATGTACGCAACAGTTATCTCAAACATTAAACAGTCTCAAGGTGATACTAACCTCGTCTCATAAGATTTCGAACGGAATCATGTACCTCAACATCAATCACACTCAATTTATCACCGATTATGCCATGAGTTTAACTTCCTTAGTATTTTTCGTTACCAAATATAAGTGTATTCTATTAATCAGTCTCAATAATCATTTATGTTCATTCCTCAAATTAATTTCATGGCCCGACATTTATTTTATCTACTAGGATAAATTATCTTGTATTATCCCTTGCTCCTTACAAATCATTTGTATATAAACCATTTAATACAAGACATCAACATCAACACCAAATAATTAATCTCATACCTTTGTATGTGAAATCATCTACAATGTACAGTAACATCATAGTATCATGCTCATCACAATATTCACATGCTCTTAAGCATCAATCTTTATACATTTCATCACCCAGCTTTCATCTGGTATGGAACAAGTTCTAAAAAGAAACTCATTAGTATTTCTCATATACTCATAACATAATCACGCACCTTGTCATTTATGCATTGCATATATTCATATCATCACACTCATTAACATGAATATGCCTACGTCAAAAGGTTCACATCTTTCCATACACATCTTGTTACAGCATACTATGGCATATTTGTATGTTACTGCAATACAAGAGCAATTTCATATCTCACCAGCATACTCTCTTTCCAATTATTAACTCACAAACATTCAAGTTATTGCATTATTTCATGAATGGACAACACCTCATAGTGTAGTAAATGTTCATGAATTCTTATACATCAGCCTCATCGCATATCATCATTTCACTATTATCTGGTGCCAAGTAATTATCAACATATTCATTTGCAATTACCACATGCATATATCATTATTTATATGCCTTCCGGTTTCTAACACAATATCAAAATAATCCATCATTTAAACTGAATGTTCATATATCCCATGTATTCTCATTATGACATTATTATATTGTCTATCACATCATGTCTAACTCATAATTAATCACTACATGATTATTTATCAGTGTTGTCATTATATACAAGATAATAACATCATAATTTCGTACTTATCCATGATATTCATGATAATTCTACGTCGACCCGCAACATTCACAATGATCACACGTCCACACAAGACATTTGTAGTGATCTCATGTCATCCCGTGACGTTCCATGTCATCTCATGACATGTGCATTAATCTCACAATATACAAAACAATCGTGTTTTCATAAACCAATATCATTCAATCTGATCATCATTACCCCACTGTTATCTCGTCTCTGCAACAATAATCAATGAACATGTCAATATTATATGTCATTTCAATCTCAATTCTTCCTCATATTTAAATTGCTTCTCATAAACCATATAAATCAATCGAGATAATTCACAATCCATATATATCAAACATGTTAAACCAAATGAAATGGTTTACCTCAATTCCTCGTTCCCATGGAACATTCCAATATCCTCTTGAGCCTACAGCTCATGTATCCAAGAAACAATAACACAACGTTCATCGCCACCTGCAATCAACACATCATCAATATACATTGCTAACAGAATAGCAGTATAAAAATACTCATTTCACTACGGTGGTACATAATACTCATTGCCCCACGCGGTACACAATATCCATCGCCCAATGGCTGTACACAAAACTCATCGCCCAATGGCGGTACACAATCAATACCCCTCGCTTCGATATGACAGTGGCATAATCATCGCTTCCATATGAGCGGCAAGTATTCTATTCTCATATATCATAATCACAAGACAAATATCAATGCATGTTTATACATTACAGGCATCATAATATTCACAACATAATCATACCATCATCTTGCCAATAGATGTCATCGGTATATCGGTATCAATTATACCCCGCTGTTGCATCACCACTGCAATAAAAATGAAAGAAAACTATAATGTCTCTTCATCCACGCCCTCCGTGATTACTTTTACCTGTACATTTGATCATCATCACAATATGTTAAAACAACAAGAAAAATTTAAATCAACATATATTCATCACTCTCTTTCTATAGTGGAGGCACATATAATACATTGCACACTCTCATTAGCATTGATCCTGACAATAATCATGTCGCACGCTCTCTCTAGCGTTGACCCTGACAGTAAATACGTTGCCCACTCTCTCTAGAATCAACCCTTATAACAAATATGTCGCCCGCTATCTTTAGCGTTGACCCTGACAATAACTACATCGCGTGATCTCCCTAGCATCGACCCTGACAATAAATACGTCTCATGCTCTCCTTAGCATCGACCCTGACAATAAATACATTGCATGCTCTCTGTAGCATCGACCCTAACAATATACACGTCGCATGATCTCTCTAGCATCGACCCTAACAATATACAAGTCGCATACTCTCTCTAGCATCGACCCTGGCAATATACACGTCGCATGCTCTCTCTAGCATCAACCCCGACAATAAACATATCGCATGCTCTCTCTAGCATCGACCCTGACAATATACATGTCGCATGCTCTCTCTAGCATCGACCTAATAACACATGGCTCGCTCGTCAGCGGTGACCCTGTCACATCGCACACTCGTCAGTGGCGACCCAATCACATCGCACACTTGTCAGTGGCAACCCAATCACATCGTACACTCGTCAGTGGCGACTCTAGCACATCGTACACTTGTCAATGGTGACCCAATCACATCACACACTCGTCAGTGGCGACCCTAGCACATCGCACACTCGTCAGTGGCAACCCTGTCACGATAATTCAATACCAAATCACCCTCCACAAGAATTGTCAATCACCAATAGCGATATTGATAAAATTATGCACCGAAAATCTCACTACCATAGTCACAGTCAAAAATACTCGAGGGCATAGGTACATCAGCAATACATAATACAGT
Organism: Haberlea rhodopensis; assembly: GCA_907163345.1. Taxonomy (NCBI): domain Eukaryota; kingdom Viridiplantae; phylum Streptophyta; class Magnoliopsida; order Lamiales; family Gesneriaceae; genus Haberlea; species Haberlea rhodopensis. Next base: position 114,483 of record CAJQUN010000151.1, on the reverse strand, counting down.
ATACATGGATACTTTGAGCTAGTATTAGTACAATGTCACGTACATGTGTCATCACATTTATGACATACACACACCCAATCATCACATAGTCTATTTATTCTGTCCCGGAATATTGTTTCTTGTTTCCCATGTTCGATTTCCCTACCAAACCAGATTCCCGAGCACTGTACAAACATATACATAACATGTACACAAAACTCAACTCAATAAAATGCATTTATTTCTTTACTAGCAATAACATCCAATTACCATCGACAATAATTACCGTCAGCGTGGCATGTCGTTCATCATGCATCTCACACTACATTCTCATTTTTTTATTTTCACAACAATCAATTCAGCGATATATCATAAAACAAGTTACCAGACTCACTAGCTTTTCAAAAACACCGTCGTTAATAGATATGTTCACCGGCATCAGGCGCTATTCCTCATAATCTATTATCATTTCTGCAACCGCAACAATTAGCAATAACACAGAGTTCCATGCTTCATATCATAAAATGCACATAAATATGACGATCATGCGTAAAAGTCTGTGCTATACAATCCTCTCAACATACTCTTGTAATTGTGACGTCATTTTTATAAATCAATTATCAGTCTTTAAAACTCTCACTTCATGCTTCATAATTACTGTGTGTGATTTTATAAAAATTTGGGTAGAGTCTCCTTGTAAACTCGACTTCCCAAAAATAAACAAGGAGACAATAAACAATTCCTCCATTATCACAATATCAACATAATTAATTTCCCAACAAATCAATAAAGTAATGCATCATTCATCTACTCAATTCCTAATGCACCATATCTCTCCAAACTAAAACACACCTAACACCAAATATAAGGAGAAACTTTGAAATATGCATACAGACCATATACAGGCATCTGGGTGCTCACAGGCGAGCCACGCATAATGAATACCCATCTAATTGAGCTTGCTACGACAAATTAACTTTGTATATATGGTACCTGTTTCAACAGAAACAGCCCTCACATAGGGTGAGCATCCAATATCACAATACTCACATTCATAACAATGCATAAAAATCATGATTAAATTATAATATCACAATTTAAGATTATTGACATTCTATAAAAATGTACTCCCTGTACAGTTCTGAATATGTATAGCTTCCACGCACTGTTCCTATTTCAAACTCACACGCTTTCATAACATCTGTGATATTCCCGGAATGACTATGTGATTTAATCATTTATTTATATTATGAGGATTTTAGTGTTAATTCATGGGGTTGAATTAATATTGTTGAGGAGTTACATTTCAGGGTGCATGCGATATATATTGGGATTTGGGGGTTGTGACATGATTTTTGGGGTGTATGTTATTTGTTTTGGTATAGCATGTTTAAATGGGAATTGAAGTATTTTATTGAGAAAATACTATAAAATATCATGTGAAGATATTTTAATACATCGTGCTAAATACCGGGACCAAAACATAACACATCACTTAACCCACCACTCAACCACCCCCCTTGACCCATACCCTGCTGCCAGCTGCTTCCCCATACCACTTGCCCCATCTCCCACTCCACCTTTCCATGTCTGAAACCCCTCCAATTCTCTCCCAAAAATCGTTCAACAGCTGCTAAGGAAGTTAGGGAGGAGATCTTCCATTTTCACTGCTTGGAAAGCTTGTAAAAATCGGAGCAAAAAAGGGTGAGAAACCATGTTCTGTTTTGGGTCAAGTTGTGTTTTGAGTCATGTTTTTACTTGGTGTAAAAATGGCATGATAGCTTAGGTTTTGTTGAACCTTAGAATTTAGTTCATTTATGGTGTTATTATGAAGCTTCCAGTATTTTTCCTTGAGCATGTTACATGTTTTATGTGGAAGATTTAAGCATGTAAAGTGTAGTGTTCGAAAATCTGGGTAATGGGTGTGCCCTATTTTTCTGGAAAATATGGGATGGGAGTGAGATTGTGAAGGTGTTATCATGCATATTAGCTAGGTTTTTGGTAAACCTTTGGTTTGAGTACATACATGGTAGTTTTGTGAAGCCCTTGGCATTTTTATTCGAGCAAACTTCATGACTTTTATGGTAGATTTTATTGCTTGAAAGTGGGTACTCGAAAATCTGGGCAGGAAGACAATGCCCTGTTTTTCAGAAACGTTGGTTGAGTACTGATGTTAATGGGCAATTTTAATGCATGTGGGTTTGTGTTTGGGATATATTTTATATGAATACACTCAGGGTAGTGTATTGTAGCTACTAGCATGTTTGTTTGGGCATGTTGTATGTCTTACATGTTAGATCGAAGGGTATGAAAATCAGTGTTAGAGAATTCTGGAAATCGCGCGAAGGAACTGAGTTGGCGATCGATCGCCAAGGAGGCGAGATCGATCGCGACGTTCCAGTGGGTTTTGGCGATCGATCGCCAATAAGGGGCAATCGATCGCTGATTTCATAATTTTGGTATACAAGGCAGTAGCATCTCGCGATCGATCGGGGCTAAGGGGCGATCGATCGCGAGATGACATTTTAGGGTAAATGTGATTTTTATTTGAGTTTTGATTCCGGATTATTATGAGGTGCCTAATATTGTATTGTGTGGTTATGTAGAACCATCACAGGTGCCAGCACAGCCGAGGAGATAAAGTCGGTTGACTCCTCTATCTTTTGGAAAGGTACGTAAGCGACGCACAGGCATCCCAACGGTAACATGTGCTTTATGTTTGTCTATTTGACACATGATGAATGCAATGTGATGCATTAAGAGTATGATACATGTTATTATGCATTGTGATTGCATATTGTGATGTGGAATAAAAGAGGTGTATTCCACGAGTCAGGGGTGATCACGGTGAAGATTTTAATGCTTACGCTTGACCGCTAAAAATGTGGAGCGGGAGGGGGGAGGCTCGCTTGCACATGGAGGCGGGGTATACCGTACTAAGCGAGGATGAGATACCGCTTGTACGAAGAAGCGAGGATGAGATACCGCTTGTTTTTGAGATTATGAAGCGATGAAGCATTAAAATAACTGATGATGACTGACTCAAGAAAAATAGATGATATGTCATGACATTTATTTATGAAGTCATATGTTCATATAGTGTTTTGATTATGAATTATGGTACAGGGACAACCAATAGGCGTTGTAAATGCGATGGAAATATAGGAAGTTTTTGTATTTATGATTATGCATTTACGTCTTACATTCATATTATGTTGAATATGAATTATGAAATGCTCATGTGTTGGGGGTTGTCTTTTTAGGTGCTTTTGATGATGAGAACCAGGGTCGGGGTTGAAATGCTGAGCTGTAAGGAGTGCTACAGGATTAGCATATTAGAGAATTCTTTTGTATAGCTTCTACAAGAAGTAGAGTAAGACTATGATGTAGTACCTTTTGTAGGAATGTGTGAAATTCCTTTTTGAACTTTTGGTACTGTAATCTCTTAAGCTCAGGTTAATCAACGCGACTTATTACTCTGATATATACACATGTATGATTAGTTCTCTCAATTGCACCTTAGTATCTTGTTTAGATAACGGGGTCTCACATTTAGTGGTATCAGAGCAGTGGTTAGATAACCAGGGAAGAGTGAAGGGTAGCCTTTAGAGACAAGTTGGCTAGGTGTTCATTGTTGGGCATGTTATGCATGTGATGCATATTGTTGTATAAGTGTTATACTAACATGCTTTTGAATATGATACTCTTGTTATCTAACGGCTTATATTATGAACTGCTTTTGGTAGTATTGTTAACTCTGGTGTTGCAGCATGGCGGCTATTAACCCGGAGAACCTCAATGAGGAGGTAGGGGATATGGGCAGTATGAACGCTAGTATTGCTCAGACGAATCCGTTACCGCCACCTGCTGTAGGCTTGGAGCCTATTGCACAGATACTGCTACCAGGGGAGATAAGTCTGACCCAGTTCTTGAGCTATCATCCACCGCTATTTGAAGGGACTGAGACTGGGGAAGCAGCCGAGGAATGGCTTGAGAGACTGGAACAGATATTCGTATCGGCACCCTGTGCACGGACTGCCTGGCTGAGGTTGGCAGAGTTCCAGTTAGCGAAGAAGTCTTCCATGTGGTGGAAGACAACAGTCATGGAGCTGAGAGCTTAGGGTATGACGGTTGATTGGACAGTGTTCAGGACCCGGTTCCTTAACCGGTACTTTTCTGCAGCTGCCAGACAGTTAAAGGAAGATGAGTTCAATAATCTGAAGCAGGGCAGCCTGTCAGTGTCAGGCTATGATATGCAATATTCTTCGCTGCTGAGGTATGTACCTCATATTGCTGTCAGCAGTCATGCTAAGATGAGAAACTTTCTGAAGGGACTGAGGCCAGAACTGTTTTATCGGGTTGTCTCCAACAACCCCAGCTCTTTTGATGACGCCCTGACACGGGCAGAGTTGGCAGAGATTGCAGTGGGCGCGTACAAGGATGTTGTACCCCCTTTCGTACCACCACAGAGGCCTGTTGCTGATAGTCTGAGGCCACGAGGGGATCAGTTCAAGGCTCGTGGGGCCTCATCATCTTCCAGATTTGGTGGGAAGAAGTCTCAGGGTCAGAAGTAAAACAATCGGGGACCCACACAGGGGAGTAGGCAGGAGGGGACAGGTGTGACCGCTGTGGAGGATTTCACTTGTCACGTGACTGCCGAGGTTGTTATGTTTGTGGCAGGGTGGGCCACCTAGCTCGGAATTGCCCCAATCGGGCAGGTCAGGCAGACTCAGGGCCGAATAGGCCAAGATTTGACGCTAGGACGGCACCACAGAGATATCAGTTTGCACCTCGACCGCAGGGAGGTCAGGCGGCGGGACCGCCGCAAGGTCAGGTGTATGCACTGACTAGGGAGCAGGCTGAGGCAGCCCCGGAGGAGGTCATTGCTGGTACGTGTCATTTATTTACATGCCCTGCATTTATTTTGGTAGATACAGGTGCTTCTCATTCTTTTGTATCTGTTGCTTTTGTGGAGAGACACTGCTTGTGCTCGTCTCTGTTACCCACGCCTCTCATGGTCTCGACACCCACGGGGAAGCATGTTATTGCTGACCGACAGTTATCTGATTGCCTCATTTATTTTGAGGGCAATGATCTGAGGGCCGATCTGATTTAGTTAGAGATGGCAGATTTTGACTGCATTATCGGCATTGATGTGTTGAGCAGATACCGAGCTGTGGTAGATTGCCAACAGAGGATTGTTCGTTTTCTATCTGATCAGGGGTTCCAGTGGACTTTTTATGGGGACGGCTCTCGTCCAAAGATTCCAGTGATCTCAGCGGTTAAGATGTCGCGGTTATTGGAACGTGGCCACATGGGCTACCTTATTTCTGCCGTGGATGCTTCAGAAGAGAAGGAAGTGAGAGCCGAGGACATTCAGGTTGTGGCGGAGTTCATTGATGTATTCCCGGATGAGATTCCAGGGTTTCCGCCGGTCAGGGATGTTGAGTTCGCCATTGAGCTGCTGCCAGGGACTTCTGCTATTTCTCGTGCCCCATACAGGATCGCACCGGCAGAGCTGAGAGAGCTGAAGGTACAGTTACAGGAGCTCCTCGACAAGGGATACATTCGTCCTAGTGTATCGCCTTGGGGTGCACCAGTCTTGTTCGTGAAAAAGAAGGATGGTTCAATGCGTCTTTGCATTGACTACAGGCAACTGAACAAGGCCACAGTGAAGAACAGGTATCCACTTCCGAGGATTGATGATCTGTTCGACCAGCTGCAGGGTACAGAGGTGTACTCAAAGATAGACTTGAGGTCAGGCTATCATCAGGTGCGGTTAGAGCTGGCGATGTCCAAAAGACGGCTTTTAGAACTCGGTATGGACACTATGAGTTCTTGGTGATGCCTTTCGGTGTGACAAATGCACCTGCGGTCTTTATGAGCCTGATGAACAGAGTACTTCAGGAGTACCTCGATCAATTTGTGATCGTATTCATTGATGACATCCTCGTCTATTCAAGGAATGAGGAGGATCATGCTGATCATCTGAGGATAGTACTCCAGATCCTCAGAGATCATCAGTTGTACGCCAAACTCAGCAAGTGTGAGTTTTGGCTGAGTAGTGTATCATTTTTGGGCCATATCATATCACGAGAGGGGATATCAGTAGACCCGAGGAAGATAGAGGCAGTTATGGATTGGTCTGCTCCTACTTCAGTCAGTGAGATTCGAAGTTTTCTTGGTTTGGCTGGCTATTACCGACGTTTCGTCGAGGGTTTCTCAAAGATCGCCAAACCACTTACACAACTGACTCAGAAGGGAGTCCCATTCTGTTGGTCAGAGGCTTGTGAGCAGAGTTTCCAGGAATTAAAGCACAGACTGACTACGGCACCAGTTCTGGTGATTCCCGTGGAGAACAAAGGATTTGTTCTTTATACTGACGCATCGCTACAGGGCCTAGGATGCGTACTGATGCAGGACAGACATGTAGTGGCTTATGCTTCTAGATAGTTGAAGCCACACGAGACGAGGTATCCAGTCCATGATTTGGAATTAGCGGCTATAGTGTTTGCCTTGAATATATGGCGACACTACTTATATGGTACCTCATTTACCATCTTCACTGATCACAAGAGCCTGAAGTTCTTGTTTACACAGGCTGAGCTGAATATGAGGCAGAGGAGATGGATGGACCTGCTGAAGGATTATGACTGTGAAATCGAATACCACCCGGGAAAAGCAAACTTGACAGCCGACGCTTTGAGTCGGAAGGTGAGGAGTACAGCGGAGGATGTTATGAGTTTATCAGCTATGTTTGCCTCCTACTGTCAGTTGGGTTTGGATTTCGAGGTATCTTCTTCACCGGTACAGGTTTTAACCTTGTTAGCTGAGCCTGTTATTTATGATCACATCAGGAAGGCTCAGGGGACCGACGTAGAGGTTCAGAGATGGTTGTCAGTAATTCGTTCAGGTCAGTCGTCGAAGTTCAGGACGGCTGAGGATGGTTATTTGAGGATGGGTGACCGATGGGTAGTCCCGGATGTACCTGAGTTACGTCGAGGTATATTACAGCGAGCACATTGCAGCAGGATGAGTGTCCACCCGGGCGGGAAGAAGATGTATAAGGATCTACGCAGCCAGTTCTAGTGGAGGCGTATGAAACAAGATGTCACCTCATTCGTCAAGAGATGTTTGATCTGTCAGCAGGTGAAGGCTGAGAGGCAGAGGCCTGGAGGTGAGCTAAGGAGTTTGGAGATACCCGAGTGGAAGTGGCAGCACGTGTCTATGGATTTCGTGACCCACTTACCGAGGACTGTTTCGGGTTTTGATGCTATATGGGTAGTCGTCGACAGATTGACTAAGAGTGCTCATTTCATTCCCTACTGTATGACCTTCACGTACTTGAGGATGACACAGCTATATGTTAGAGATGTGGTGAGACTGCATGGGATCCCTGTTTCGATTGTGTCTGATCGAGATCCGCGGTTTACATCTCACTTCTGGGAGGGTCTTCAGTCAGCTCTAGGTATAGAGTTGAGGTTGAGCACAGCCTATCATCCCCAGACAAACGGACAGACCGAGCATACGATACAGACGCTCGAAGATATGTTGAGGGCTTGTGTGTTGGAATTCGATACTTCTTGGCAGGACTCGGTGGCCTTAGTAGAGTTCTCTTACAACAACAGCTACCAGGCAAGCATACAGATGGCTTCTTTTGAGGCCCTCTATGGTAGACGTTGTAGGTCACCTTTGTGTTGGGACGACGTGGATCGCAAATCAGTCGGAGGACCAGATTTGATCCGGGAAATGGAAGAAAAGGTAAAGGTGATAAGACAGAAGATGAAGGCAGCTCAGGACAGACAGGCAGCGTATGCCAATCAGCGGTGAAGACCGTTGGAATTTCAGTTGGGCGACAGAGTCTTTCTGAAGATCTCACCTTTCAGGGGTGTGGTACGGTTTGGTATGCGGGGGAAGTTATCCCCAAGATATGTGGGGTCGTACGAGATCTTGCAGCGTGTTGGTACTCTGGCTTACCGGTTAGCTTTACCGCCCTCCCTGTCTGGCATTCACGATGTATTTCATGTGTCTATGTTACGGAAGTATGAGCCAGACCCTTCTCATGTGTTGCAGCCTTCCGAGGTTCAGATTGAGTCCGATGTTTCCTATGTGGAGCGACCTATCAGGATTTTGGATAGGGCAGATCGCAGACTGAGAAACAAAGTTATTCCTATGGTCAAAGTTCAGTGGGATCGTAGGGGTGTCGAGGAGGCCACGTGGGAGACAGAGCGACACATGGTGCAGCATTATCCAGAACTATTTTCTGGTATGTGATTTATGTTTTGTTTATATAGGGTAAGTGCATGCTGATTTCGAGGGCGAAATCTTATAAGTAGGGGAGTATTGTGATATCCCCGAAATGACTATGTGATTTAATCATTTATTTATATTATGAGGATTTTAGTGTTAATTCATGGGGTTGAATTAATATTGTTGAGGAGTTACATTTCAGGGTGCATGCGATATATATTGGGATTTTGGGGTGTATGTTATTTATTTTGGTATAGCATGTTTAAATGGGAATTGAAGTATTTTATTGAGAAAATAATATAAAATATCATGTGAAGATATTTTAATACATCGTGCTAAATACCGGGACCAAAACATAACACATTACTTAACCCACCACTCAACCACCCCCTTGACCCATACCCTGCTGCCAGCTGCTTCCCCATACCACTTGCCCCATCTCCCACTCCACCTTTCCATGTCTGAAACCCCTCCAATTCTCTCCCAAAAATCGTCCAACAGCTTCTAAGGAAGTTAGGGAGGAGATCTTCCATTTTCACTGCTTGGAAAGGTTGTAAAAATCGGAGCAAAAGAGGGTGAGAAACCATGTTCTGTTTTGGGTCAAGTTGTGTTTTGAGTCATGTTTTTACTTGGTGTAAAAATGGCATGATAGCTTAGGTTTTGTTGAACCTTCGAATTTAGTTCATTTATGGTGTTATTATGAAGCTTCCAGTATTTTTCCTTGAGCATGTTACATGTTTTATGTGGAAGATTTAAGCATGTAAAGTATAGTGTTCGAAAATCTGGGTAATGGGTGTGCCCTGTTTTTCTGGAAAATATGGGATGGGAGTGAGATTGTGAAGGTGTTATCATGCATATTAGCTAGGTTTTTGGTAAACCTTTGGTTTGAGTACATACATGGTAGTTTTGTGAAGCCCTTGGCATTTTTATTCGAGCAAACTTCATTACTTTTATGGTAGATTTTATTGCTTGAAAGTGGGTACTCGAAAATCTGGGCAGGAAGACAATGCCCTATTTTTCAGAAACGTTGGTTGAGTACTGATGTTAATGGGCAATTTTAATGCATGTGGGTTTGTGTTTGGGATATATATTTTATATGATTACACTCAGGGTAGTGTATTGTAGCTACTAGCATGTTTGTTTGGGCATGTTGTATGTCTTACATGTTAGATCGAAGGGTATGAAAATCAGTGTTAGAGAATTCTGGAAATCGCGCGAAGGAACAGAGTTGGCGATCGATCGCCAAGGAGGCGAGATCGATCGCGACGTTCCAGTGGGTTTTGGCGATCGATCGCCAATAAGGGGCGATCGATCGCTGATTTCATAATTTTGGTATACAAGGCAGTAGCATCTCGCGATCGATCGGGGCTAAGGGGCGATCGATCGCGAGATGACATTTTAGGGTAAATGTGATTTTTATTTGAGTTTTGATTCCGGATTATTATGAGGTGCCTAATATTGTATTGTGTGGTTATGTAGAACCATCACAGGTGCCAGCACAGCCGAGGAGATAAAGTCGGTTGACTCCTCTATCTTTTGGAAAGGTACGTAAGCAACGCACGGGCATCCCAACGGTAACATGTACTTTATGTTTGTCTATTTGACACATGATGAATGCAATGTGATGCATTAAGAGTATGATACATGTTATTATGCATTGTGATTGCATATTGTGATGTGGAATAAAAGAGGTGTATTCCACGAGTCAGGGGTGATCACAATGAAGATTTTAATGCTTACGCTTGACCGCTAAAAATGTGGAGCGGGAGGGGGGAGGCTCGCTTGCACATGGAGGCGGGGTATACCGTACTAAGCGAGGATGAGATACCGCTTGTACGAAGAAGCGAGGATGAGATACCGCTTGTTTTTGAGATTATGAAGCGATGAAGCATTTAAATAACTGATGATGACTGACTCAAGAAAAAGAGATGATATGTCATGACATTTATTTATGAAGCCATATGTTCATATAGTGTTTTGATTATGAATTATGGTACAGGGACAACCAATAGGCGTTGTAAATGCGATGGAAATACAGGAAGTGTTTTGTATTTATGATTATGCATTTACGTCTTACATTTATATTATGTTGAATATGAATTATGAAATGCTCATGTGTTGGGGGTTGTCTTTGTAGGTGCTTTTGATGATGAGAACCAGGGTCGGGGTTGAAATGCTGAGCTGTAAGGAGTGCTACAGGATTAGCATATTAGAGAATTCTTTTGTATAGCTTCTACAAAAAGTAGAGTAAGACTATGATGTAGTACCTTTTGTAGGAATGTGTGAAATTCCTTTTTGAACTTTTGGTACTGTAATCTTTTAAGCTCAGATTAATCAACGCGACTTATTACTCTGATATATACACATGTATGATTAGTTCTCTCAATTGCACCTTAGTATCTTGTTTAGATAACGGGGTCTCACAACATCAAGTTCAGCATCATTATTTAAAATATGATACTCATCAATAGGATAAATTTAGTACAACCAAAATCAAATAATTTCATATCAAAGCAATACTGACTATCAATCTATCTCATTCTCAACACTTTCTCATATTGATCATGCCCAAGGCATCAATACTCATCTCGTATGCTCGGATCACGTACAGCTATGTATCCCTCATACCACATATATATACATATTCTATTTTTTTACTCATATATTCGGATCACGTACAATTACGTATCCACCATACCACATATGTCATATTCAACACACATATCCATTTCTTACATTCCATCATGACATGCAACAATACATGAATATATGAATATGTAATTACTTCATAATATGTATACATGTATGTACGTCACTACGTACCTTACAGTTGACAACCAAGGTCAAGCCATATACAGCAGGAAAATCGAACCAAAAAGGAAGCATATTTCGAACCATAAACAGCAAAAAAAAATCGAGTAAACAAACTGAATTTTTGACCAAGAACACAGCCCACTTTCGAACCCAACACAGCAGAAAAATCGAGCACAATGAGGGATAAATGACCAAGGTATAATGTAGTATCTTACCCACACGATATACACAAGAAACCAAGCCAAAAACCAAGGTGAAATCCCTCCTAAGCGTGAAGATGAAGATGGCGTGAGAGTTGGAGGGGAAAATAGGAGGTAGGCGGCTCGAATGTGGGGAAAGTTGTATGTTTTATGTATAACCATAGGTTAAATCCCCACCCTACAATTATATCATCTCAACACTTGATTAATATTTCAATTTAATTTCAACTTAAATAATATATAAGGAATTCCCGCGAATTTAATTTACAACACAAGTTCAACCCGGAATTATTTATTCCAATCCGGACCACGATGACATTCCCAAGAATTAAATCCTGACATATCATATAAACACCATAATTAAATCTAAAGACGTCTATTAATTATTCTGGACATCGCAGATTGTGAGAGATATTCATAAGGAATATGGTGTTGAATTGATGTACCACAAGGCTTGGATGGGCAAGGAAATAGCAATGCATCAAATTTATGGGCCAGATAAATGGTTTTTGATAAACTGATGGGGTATTGTAATGCTTTGAAACAAACAAATCCTGGTAGTTGGGTTGATTGCGAGGTTGATGAAATGAACAAATTTCGACGACTTTTCATCTCTTTCCATGCATGTATTGTTGGATTTGTAAAGGGTTGAGATCGTTGATTTTTTTAGATGGCACACATATTAAAAATAAATTCAAAAGATGCTTACTAAGTGCTGTGACAAAGGATGCTAATGATGACCTATTTACTTTGGCATTTGTAGTAGTGGATGCAGAGAACGATGCTAACTGGGAATGGTTCTGCTTGAAATTGAGGAATGTGCTCGCAATACAAAATTGCGTATCATTCTCATGGTTCACATTCTTTTCTGATAGACATAGTGGTCTTGTTAAGGCAGTCCCCTATATACGTATTGATAGTCATCGTGCATATTGTCTACGACACTTGGTAGATAATTTTCACAGCCAGGTAAGTTATATTATAGTTTATTTGTTTTAAAAAATATGTATTTGTATACAAGATGTTTAATCTATTGTTTACTAAATTTTAGGTTTTGAAGAAGTACCACTGCACAACAAAAGACATTGGGAATACGTCTTCCAGACAGCTGCATATGCTCCAATAGAAAGTCAGTTTACTGGTTATATTTCGAGTATAATTGAGTCAATTCCTCTTGCAAAAGAATTTATTATTAGTTCAGAGCACGAAAATTGAGCTAATAGCATATTTTTTGGAAATAGATATGGTATAATCAATAACAATCAGGCAGAATGTTGGAATATTGGGTGAAACCTGCAAGATTTTTGCCAATTGTAGCCATGGTAGACAACATACGCATACAAGTAATGAACATGATCAGTAATTGTGATATCCCCGAAATGATTATGTGGGTAATCATGCATTTAAGGGTGCTAATTATGAATCTATGTGTTAAAGGCATTTTGTATGTGGGAGTGATTTATTTAATTTGATGATGTGGTTTAGGGAGCATGTTAGGTGTTTTTAATTGTTGTGTTGATGTGGTAAAATAATAAAATATCAAGGAAAGATATTTTTAGACATCGTATGAAATACCGGGACACAATTAAACACCACCAAACCACCCTACATGCAACCACCCCACCCCCACTTGTTGAACCCACGCCCCTCCCCTGTTTTTCTAGGAAAGCAGATTGACTAGGTGGCCACTTTACATGAAGATATTTTCATTGTGCCTCTTCCAAAAAGCTCTCTTCTTCTTCCCTTCTTTTTGTCTGCAACGTAGTCGGTTTCAAGGAGGAAGGTGATCGGATTTTGTTCATCCTTTCATATAGATAATCGAAGAGCAAAAGTGGTGAGGAGTCACATATTTTTACCAGTTTTCAGTTTTCTAGCATGTATGTTCTTGGTAGCAGATTCGGCATGCTAGTGTAGGGTTTAAAGAAATATTGTTATGAGTACTTTTATGTGATGTTTATGAGGCTCCCTGTATTTTTCCTGGAGCATGTTGCATGTTTTATGTAGAGGATTAAAGCATGTGAAGTATAGTGTTCGAAAATCTGGGTAAGGAATATGCCCTGTTTTTCTGGAAAATTATGGTTTGGAAGTGATTTTGAGGAGGTGATATCATGCACGTTAGCTTAGGTTTTTGGTAAACCTTTGATGTGAAAATATGCATGGTAGTGTTGTGAAGCCCTTGGCATGTTTGTTCGAGCATGCTTTATGTTATATGTGGTAGATATAATAGCATGAAGTGAAGTACTCAAAAATCTGGTAATGAAATATGTTGTTCTGTTTCCGGAAAAGTTGGTTGAGTACTTATGTAAATGGTTGACGTTTATGCATGTGGGCTTAAGTTTGAGGTGTAAATTTGATATGAATACACTCAGGGTAGTGTGTGATAACTGCTAGCATGTTGGCCTTGGCATGTTGTATGTCTTACATGTTAGATTTAAGGGTGGGAATATAGGTGTTCGAGAATTCTGGGTTGGTATTTCACGAACAGAGCATCTCGATCGATCGACATTTCATCTCGATCGATCGAGCGAGGCAGAATCTTGGTTTTGATTTAAGGCGTCTTCTCGATCGATCGGGAAGAGGGGCCGATCGATCGAGAGACCCAGAATGTTGAAAAATATAAATTGATATATTTTGTTAAAGTTTTGATATTGGATTGTAATGAGACATGTGATGCCCCGAAATTAATTAATTGCAATTAAGGCATTAATTATGTTTATATGATGAATCATGTGATAATGGATTTATGTGTTGGGTATTAAGATGTTAACATGATTTAATTGTTTTGACTATTAAATATGAGGAAGATGTGATTTTAGATGAAGTTTAGAGCATTATTGTAAAATGCTTTTAAAATACCATGTTGGAGTATTTTATAAATCATGTTAAGTTTGGGGTACAATTTTTAATTTAAGTTAAGACAACCCCTTTTAATCCTTTACCCACCACTTTAACCCCTCTATAACATTCACTTTTTAAAAATCCCCAAAATCACTTCCCAACCCTAAACCCTTCCCATTTTCGAGATCCACCAAAGGAGGAGAAGGAATCCACAAAAACTTTGTTTGTGTGATCTTTGCTATGATTTGGAGCCTACAAGAGGTATGGAACCATTCCTAAATTTTATGATGTTTGGTGTTGAAATGGGTTAATTTTTGATGTTTTATGTGGGTTTGTTTTGGGTATGTGTTGTTTATGGTTGGGGTATGATTTTTGAAGTGTTTTAAGTGGGTTTTAGTGGGTTATGATGTTATTGTTATTGTTGGGAAGTTTGGTGTTGAAAGGTATGAGGATAAGCTTGGAAAATGCACACAAAAATGGGGGAATCGCGGCCACTGGAAGTGGCGATCGATCGCTACAAAAGCAGCGATCGATCGCCGAGAGGCAGTACGCGAAGATGAGGATAGGCGATCGATCGCCTCAAATGGCGCGATCGATCGCCAAAGTCCAGTAGCCAAATGAGCATCAGGCGATCGATCGCCTCATTTTAAGCGATCGATCGCCACTGTTCAAAAGTTGAAAAATGTTGATTTTTGTTGAATTTTTGGTATTGGGCTATTGTTTAGCTTCTAATATCAATTTGTATGGTTATGTAGAACCGTCCCAGGTACCCACGACTTCAAGGAGATAAAGTTCTACGATTTCTCCTTCTTTTGGAATTAAGGTACGTAAGAGACGTACGAGCATCGGACGGTAAACCATACCCTTACATATTATGATGATGTTTACGATGATGACGTTTATGATGATGTTTATGATGATGATGCTTATGATGATGTTATGATGATGATGTTTATGATGATATTTATGATGATGATGCTTATGATGATGTTTATGATGATGATGCCTATGATGATGTTTATGATGACGTTTATGATGATGAAGTTTATGATAAGGTCATACGACGTGTATGATTGGGTAAGACGCCCATGTGGTAAGATGCCACCCAAAGTATGTGAGTGGGTAAGATGCCCCTGTGGTAAGATGCCACGTAATGTTTATGATATGGTAAGATGCCATATGATTGGGTAAGATGCCCATGTGGTAAGATGCCACACGAAGGTTATAATATGGTAAGATGCCATACAATGGGGTAAGATGCCCTTATATATGAATAAGAGTCAGGGATAACAAAGGAAGTTGAAGAACGACCAATAACTTTTACTTAACTAAGATGTTATGCATTAGTGTATGCCTTTTTATATAAAGTTAAGTAAATATGTATATGCTCACGATGTGTTATCCCTGTAGGTACACTTTTGGACCAAGGGCTTAGGGTCGGGTTGAGGAGGTGAGCTAAAAGGAGCAAGATGAATATAGGATGCAGGATTTTGATAGTCTCTACTCTAGGAGTAGTGTAAACCTATAACTTTAACATTCATTGTAAGGACCCCAAGCCCTTAACCCTTAATTAGTGTATTAACCACTATGTGTGGCACATGCTTTCAATAAAAAGTCAATCGGGAAGCTCAGATGATACTTTACCATTGAATGGCAACTACAAAATTTCTTTGCTCAATGTTATAAGATCATCATCCTAACAACATATAGACTCATCGAGTTCGCCCAATACCATCCCCATTACACCACTTTTGCATTGTGGGTTTTTATAAAAATTTGGGCAGAGTCTCCCCATAAATTGAGCTATCCCAAAACAAAAACACATCACATAATATAATTCCCGGCCAGGGAATACACAATACTCAACAGGATACTGAACACAAAGTAAATTCCCAGCCAGGGAAGACACCACACATAAGACGACAAAAGTGGGTTTCAACACCCACATAATACACTAACGACTCTCATATCATTAGCAATTCTACCACAATTGCATACAACATATAATGAAAGAGAGAAATGCTCATGCCTTTATATACAACCCATATACAAGAATATCCGTGCTCACATGCGAGCATCATAAATGTGTATATAAACCTCGGGTGTATATAAGTACTCTATACGATACCGTGCTCCATCAAGCCCTGGTACCACGATCCTGTGAGTACATCCAATCAACATCTCGAGCTCAGCTCCACAGCCATCGATGCACCTGTTCACCTGCCCCAACAGAGACAGCCCCCAACGGGGTGAGCATACCAATACACAAAATCTCATAATCACAATAATGAAATTCATAATTTACAACACAAGTAAATATTAATGAATTTTAAATGTTACTCCCTGGATGGCAACTTCCTCATCCGGGATTCCGTGTACTGTCCCTGTTCTCACAATCATCAAACTCATCAAATCTCATAAATCAGTAAATCAACACATTGATTTAACTCATAGCATGCCTGATTCTCAAGTATCAATAATTAATGATTCCAAATTCATTATACATGCAAACATAGATATCTCGATATCTAATACTGATTTTCAACTTTGCTACCAATCACAGATAGCTCAAATGCCTAGCATTTATTTTACAAATTCTCCATTATACTTAGACATCTCACATGTCTCATAACGAAGACATCTCACATGTCTCATAACGAATACGTGATCCCACGATCATTCTCAGGCATCTCAAATGCCAAACAATAGTCATATAAACCCAGTACCCCATATCTCTTATAAGGTCATACTACTCTAGTACTACGCACACTTGTGGCAGCGATATCAAGACTAGGTCGTTCCATAGTCATATCGACACATATATATATATATATATATATATATAGCCATACCCACAACCATCTAATGCAATTACAACACATTATGCATTTCACAATTGCTATCACATAAAGTAATGCTCGTACGTCGCACGTACCTTAATCTCCGAAGTCCGAGCCAAACCTTGCGCGAGTTCCATGCTCCGAGGAACGATGTGCTAACACGATAAATTAATTCACAATTAATTACGAACATGCAACCCATGCTCAAGCACACCCGTAACCCTCAAAAATATTGTCAACACACGACAATTAACCATTATCGAAACTTGCTCAAGAACACCCCACAAATTTCGAACCTTCACAACACAAATCGAACCCAAACTAAACACCATAATTCATCTAAAACATGAATTAATCAATCAACAACAAGAATAATCGCCCCACATGCCAAACCCCCAAAATTCGAATTCAAAGCCCTAAATTCGAACACAATTAAACATCCTTATACATCTAAAACATGTAATAAACGACCCATAACAAGAATCGCCACACCCCTGCCAAAGATCACAATTTTCGAACCCCCTTCACCCACACATCCAAAAATTCGAACCAATCCTCCCACCAACAGCAATAATTCGAACAAATTGAACACAAAAATGGCAGGGAATTACACAATAACGACGAAAAAGGGGCAAGGGAGGTTACCCAATCGAAAATCGGAAGAAATCGGACGAAAATCGAAGAACCCTAGAAATTGGGGATCGGCGCTTTCTTGCAAAATCCGACTTCAAAACGCGATGAAACTTCGAATTGCTGGAGGGGATAGCTGTGCCTCGACGAGACGAAGCCGGCGGCGGGTCGCACGCGCCGAACGGCGGCCGGACGGCGGCGGGTCGCACGCGCCGAACGGCGGCCGGACGGCGGCGGGTGAAGCGTTTTTGCGCGCGGATGGGGGCTGGGCAGACGGGATCGGCGGGGAGAGAGAGAGAGGTGGGTTGGAGGGCTGAAATGTAATTTTTCATTAAATTCTCGGGTTCAACTGGTATTTATAGCAAAATACCCCGAAAAACTAATAGCCCCACAAATACATCATGATTCATTAAAAATCATCTTTTTTCAAAAATTCTCACTCTAACTCAAAAACCTCCTACCGGTGCCCACACGAAGCACCCGAGATTCCGAGTCACACAAAAAAAACCAACTCACAGGTTTTTACCGAAATGAGAATACGATCTCAACCTCGGGATCCAACGATCCCAACTACTCAAACAGACGAGTCCGGAAGGCCCAACACTTCGATTAAACTCCAAATCGCCACGTAAAACAACTTTAGGGGTTATTAACACTCCGGGATTAACATCCCTAATCTCTGGTCATCACATTCATTATTGGGAATGTAATTAATAGCTTTTGGAAATTTTATTTTGGCCTGTAATCTTCTTAGCTCAAGCTACAACCGGAACCCTTAAGAGGTTATAAATGCATGTTATGTCCATTATATGTGTACTAATTGATGTTAAGGTAGGAAGACCCTACATTAGTGGTATCAGAGCAGTGGTTAGATAACCCGGGGATGAGCGAAGGGTAGCCTTAGCAATAAGTTGCCTAAGTGCTTCTTTCTAAACATGTTTGTGCATGAATTGCATATGAAGTATATGATGTTGTGCTAACATATTTTGTTTATCTAACGAGGTATTATATGAACTGCTTTTGGGTATTGTTGTTAACCCTTGTCTTGCAGTATGGCAGCAAACGCAGAAGTGGGTGACGCTGTGAGCGTCAATGCAAGTGCGGGACGTACTAATCCCCTACCCCCGCCAGCTTTTGATGATGAACCATCCGAACAACAGTTGTTGCCAGGGGAGCTAAGCTTAACTCAGTTTCTTGCATACCGACCCCCAACCTTTGAAGGAACTGAAACAGGGGAACGAGCTGAGGAATGGTTAGAAAGAATAGAACAGATCTTTGTGGCAGCCCCATGTGCAAAGACAACATGGATACGGTTAGCAGAGTTCCAATTGGCCAAGAAGGCGCTAATGTGGTGGAAGACCACCGTGGTAGAGCAAGAGGCTCAAGGTCATGAAGGTAATTGGAAAATGTTTCGAACTCGCTTTCTGAATCGTTATTTCTTGGCTGCTGCACGACAGGCTAAGGAAGATGAATTCACTCACCTCAAGCAAGGTAATATGTCAGTGTCAGATTATGCTCTTCAGTTTTGCTCCTTACTCAGATATGTGCCTCACATCTCCACGAGCACTCAAGCAAAGATGAGGAACTTCATGAAGGGCTTGAGGCCGGAGCTGTACGATAGGGTGATTACTTATGGCCCTACTTGCTTTGACGATGCACTCTCACGGGCTGAGCTAGCCGAACTGGGAGTGGGTGCATACCCTGATGTTGTACCACCGCCAGCACCCCCTCAGAAATCCACTCATGATAATTTGAAGCCAAGGGGTGAGCAGTTCAAATCAAGAGGAAACACATCGGCATCAAGGTTCAGTGGTAAGAGGTCTGACAATAGATGGAAAGGGAACCGAAGGAGTGATGTCCCATCTGGAAGGGGGCAGTCTCAGGGAGACAGATCCGGGAAGATCCAATGCACTCTTTGTGGGCAACCACATCTGACGAAAGATTGTGTAGGGTGCTATGTTTGTGGCGACAAGGGCCACTTTGCTAGACAGTGTCCCAACAGGGGAAGTCAACAGGGTCCTGCGGGGAGGCCTGCGGATGGGACAGCACAGCACAGACCCCCATTTGTGCCGCGACAGTATGGAGGTCAGCCTATGGGGCCACCTCAAGGACAAGTCTACGCATTGACAAGGGAGCAGGCTTCAGCGGCTCCGGAAGAGGTTATAGCGGGTACGTGTCTTTTATTTACGCACCCTGCTTTTATATTGATCGACACAGGTGCATCACACTCTTTTGTGTCGACAAGTTTTGTGGAAAGGCACCACATATGCACTTCTCCGTCGCCCACGCCTCTTATAGTCTCGACCCCCGCTGGAAGAAGTATGATTACTGATCGGATCGTCTACGATGGCCTCATTTATTTTGAGGATAAAGAACTAAGGTCAGATTTCATTGTTCTGGGGATGTCAGATTTTGACTGCATTCTGGGCATTGATGTTCTGAACAGGTATCAGGCAGTTGTGAACTGCAGGCAGAGAACTGTACGATTCAATCTGATAAGGGAGTTCCATGGACATTTTATGGGGATGGTTCTCGCTCTAAGATCCCGTTGATATCTGCTGTCAAGATGGCACAGTTGTTGGAAAGGGGCCATACAGGCTACCTCATATATGCCGTTGATGTTACGAAAAAGAAAGAAGAAGTAAAAGTTGAGGATGTGCCCGTAGTGGCGGAGTTCCCTGATGTCTTCCCGGAGGAGATTCCCGGATTCCCACCGACGAGAGAGGTCGAGTTTGGGATTGAACTATTACCGGGGACATCTGCCATTTCTCGTGCCCCTTATAGGATGGCACCAGCGGAGCTAAGGGAATTAAAGATTCAGTTGCAAGAGCTCCTTGATAAGGGCTATATACGCCCTAGCGTATCACCCTGGGGAGCACCAGTTTTATTTGTGAAGAAGAAAGATCGTTCGATGCGTTTGTGCATCGATTATAGACAACTGAACAAAGCTACAGTGAAGAATAAGTACCCACTTCCGAGGATCGATGACTTATTTGATCAGTTGCAGGGTACGAGACTCTACAGTAAGATCGATCTGAGGTCAGGGTACCATCAGATTCAAGTAAAGGAAGATGATGTCCAGAAGACGGCCTTCAGGACTAGGTATGGGCACTATGAATTCCTAGTCTGTTTCCGGAAAAGTTGGTTGAGTACTTATGTAAATGGTTGACGTTTATGCATGTGGGCTTAAGTTTGAGGTGTAAATTTGATATGAATACACTCAGGGTAGTGTGTGATAACTGCTAGCATGTTGGCCTTGGCATGTTGTATGTCTTACATGTTAGATTTAAGGGTGGGAATATAGGTGTTCGAGATTTCTGGGTTGGTATTTCTCGAACAGAGCATCTCGATCGATCGACATTTCATCTCGATCGATCGAGCGAGGCAGAATCTTGGTTTTGATTTAAGGCGTCTTCTCGATCGATCGGGAAGAGGGGCCGATCGATCGAGAGACCCACAATGTTGAAAAATATAAATTGATATATTTTGTTAAAGTTTTGATATTGGATTGTAATGAGACATCTAATATTGTGTTGTACACTGGTGTAGAGCCTTCATAGGTAGCTACACAGCGCAGGGGATAGAGTCCTGCAACACACCACATTTTGGAAAGGTACGTAAGAGACGTACGGGCATCCCGACGGTAACATGTACTTATGTTTGTGTGTGTGACACATGATGAATGCAATGTGATGCATTAGGATTATGATACATGTTATTATGCATTGTTGTTGCATATTGTGATGTGGTTGCATATTGTGATGTGGAATAAAGAGGTGTATTCCACGAGTCAGGGCGATCACAGTTAAGGTTTTAATGCTTACGCTTTACCGCTGAAAATGTGGAGCGGGAGGGGGGGAGGCTCGCTTGCACATGGAGGCGAGGTATACCATACTGAGCGAGGAAGAGATACCGCTAGTATGAAGAAGCGAGTATGCGATACCGCTTGTTTTGAGGTTATGAAAGCATTAAAATAACTGATGATGACTGACTCAAGAAAAAAAAGAGGAAATGTCATGACATTTATTTATGAAGCCATACATTCATATAATGTGTTTTATTATGAATTATGGTACAGGGACAACCAATGGGCGTTATAAATGCAGGAAATACAGGAAGTGCTTGTGTTTAGGATTGTGCATTTATGCCTTACTTTCATATTATGTTGAATATGAATTGTTTTATGCTCATGTGTTGGGGGTTGTCTTTGTAGGTGCTTTTGTGGACGAGAAACAGGGTTGGGGTTGATATGCTGAGCTGTAAGGAGTGCTACAGGATTAGCATGTTAGAGAAATTTTTGTATAGCTTCTACTGAGTAGAGTAAGACTATAATGTAGTACCTTAGTAGGAATTGTGTTATTCCTTTTGAAACATTTTGGTACTGTAATCTCTAAAGCTCAGGTTAATCAACACAATACGTTACTCTGATATATTCACATGAATGTTTAGTTCTCTAAATTGCACCTTAGTAACTTGATGTGATAACGGGGTCTCACATTTAGTGGTATCAGAGCAGTGGTTAGATAACCAGGGAAGAGTAAAGGGTAGCCTTTAGAAACAAGTTGGCTAGGTATTCATTTGGGCATGCTTATGCATGTGATGCATATGGCTGTATAAGTGTTATACTAACATGCTTTGAATATGATACTCTTGTTATCTACGGCTTATATTATGAACTGCTTTTGGTATTGTTGTTAACTCTTGTATTACAGCATGGCTGAGATTAATCCGGAGAACCCCAATGAGGAGATAGGGGATATGGACAGTAGGAATGCCAGTATTGCTCAGCCGAATCCTTTACCACCACCTGCTGTGGGCATGGAGCCCAGTGTACAGATGTTACTGCCAGGGGAGCTCAGTTTGAAGCAGTTTCTGAGTTTCCATCCGCCCATGTTTGAGGGGATTGAGTCTGGTGAAGTAGCTGAGGAGTGGTTGGAACGTATAGAGCAGATACTTGTGACTGCACCCTGTGCACGCACGGCATGGCTAAGGTTAGCCGAGTTTCAGATGGCTAAGAAGCCTGCTATGTGGTGGAGACCACCGTGATGGAGCTGAGAGCTCTAGGTATGGCAGTTGACTGGACTGTATTCCGGACCCGGTTCCTTAACCGGTATTTCTCTGCAGCTGCCAGACAATTAAAAGAGGATGAGTTCAACAGTTTGAAGCAGGGTAGCATGTCAGTGTCAGACTATGCTATGCAGTATTCCTCACTGCTGAGGTATGTACCTCATATTGCTGTCAGCAGCCATGCAAAGATGAGGAATTTTCTGAAGGGATTGAGGCCAGAACTATTTGATAGAGTTATCTCCAACAACCCCAGTTCATTTGATGACGCCCTGACACGGGCAGAGTTAGCGGAGATTGCGGTGGGCGCGTACAAGGATGTTGTACCCCCTTCTGTACCACCACAGAGGCCTGCTGCTGATAGTCTGAGGCCACGAGGGGATCAGTTCAAGGCTCGTGGGGCCTCATCATCTTCCAAATTTGGTGGAAGAAGTCTCAGGGTCAGAAACAGAACAATAAGGGACCCACACAGGGGAGCAAGACAGTGGGAAACAAGTGTAGCAACTGTGGAGGATGGCACTTGTCACGGGACTGTCAGGGTTGCTATATCTGTGGCAAGGTGGGCCACTTTGCTCGAGGTTGCCCCAATCGGGCAGGTCAGACAGACTCAGGGCCGAATAGGCCGAGGTTTGATGCTGGGAGGGCACCACAGAGACAGCAGTTTGCACCACGACCACAGGGAGGTCAGACGGCAGGACCGCCGCAGGGACAGGTGTATGCACTGACCAGGGAGCAGGCTGAGGCAGCCCCAGAGGAGGTCATTGCTGGTACGTGCCATTTATCTACTTACCCTGCACTTATATTGATAGATACAGGTGCTTCCCATTCTTTTGTATCTACTGCTTTTGTGGAGGGACACCGTTTGTGCTCGTCTCTGTTACCCACGCCTCTCATGGTCTCGACACCCACGGGGAAGCATGTGATTGCGGATCGGCTGTTGTCTGATTGCCTCATTTATTTTGAGAGCAATGATCTAAGGGCCGATCTGATTCAGTTAGAGATGGCAGACTTTGACTGCATTATCGGCATTGACGTGTTGAGCAGATACCGAGCTATGGTAGATTGCCAAAAGAGGATGGTTCGTTTTCTGTCTGATCAGGGGTTCCAGTGGACTTTTTATGGGGACGGCTCTCGTCCAAAGATACCAGTAATCTCGGCGGTTAAGATGTCGCGGTTATTGGAACGCGGCCACACTGGGTACCTTATTTATGCCGTGGATACTTCAGAGGAGAAGGAAGTGAGAGCCGAGGACATTCCCGTCGTGGCGGAGTTCATTGATGTGTTTCCAGATGAGATTCCGGGGTTTCCGCCTGTCAGGGATGTTGAGTTTGCTATTGAGCTGCTGCCAGGGACATCAGCCATTTCTCGTGCCCCATACAGGATGGCACCGGTAGAGCTAAGGGAACTGAAGGTACAGTTACAGGAGCTCCTCGACAAGGGATACATCCGTCCTAGTGTATCGCCTTGGGGTGAGCCAGTCTTGTTCGTGAAAAAGAAGGATGGATCGATGCGTCTGTGCATTGACTACAGGCAACTGAACAAGGCTACAGTGAAGAACAGATATCCGCTTCCGAGGATCGATGATCTGTTCGACCAGCTTCAGGGTACAGAGGTGTACTCCAAGATAGATTTGAGGTCAGGCTATCACCAGGTAGGGGTTAGAGCTGGTGATGTCCAAAAGACGGCTTTTAGAACTCGGTATGGGCACTATGAGTTCTTGGTGATGCCATTCGGGGTGACGAATGCCCCTGCTACATTTATGAGCCTGATGAACAGAGTATTTCAGGAGTACCTCGATCAGTTTGTGATCGTGTTCATTGATGACATCCTGGTCTATTCAAGGAATGAGGAGGATCATGCCGATCATCTGAGGATAGTGCTCCAGATCCTCAGAGATCATCAGTTGTACGCCAAACTCAGCAAGTGTGAGTTTTGGCTGAGCAATGTAGCCTTCTTAGGCCATATCATATCACGAGAGGGGATATCAGTAGACCCGAGGAAGATAGAGGCAGTTATGGATTGGTCTGCCCCTACTTCAGTCAGTGAGATTCGGAGTTTCCTTGGTTTGGCTGGCTATTATCGACGTTTCGTCGAGGGTTTTTCAAGGATCGCCAACCCACTTACACAGCTGACTCATAAGAGAGTCTCATTTTGTTGGTCAGATGCTTGTGAGCAGAGTTTCAGGGAATTGAAGCACAGACTGACTACTGCACCAGTTCTAGTGATTCCCAAGGAGAACAAAGGATTTGTTCTTTATACCGACGCATCGCTACAAGGATTAGGGTGCGTATTGATGCAGGACAGACATGTAGTGGCTTATGCTTCGAGACAGTTGAAGCCACACAAGACGAGGTATCCAGTCCATGATCTGGAGTTGGCAGCTATAGTGTTCGCCTTGAAGATATGGCGACACTATTTATACGGTACCTCATTTACCATCTTCACTGATCACAAGAGCCTGAAGTTCTTGTTTACACAGGCTGAGCTGAACATGAGGCAGAGGAGATGGATGGACCTGCTGAAGGATTATGATTGTGAAATCCTATACCATCCCGGGAAAGCAAATCTGACAGCCGACGCCCTAAGTCGGAAGGTGCGGAGCACTGCAGAGGATGCCATGTGTTTATCAGCTATGTTGGGCTCCTACTGCCATTTGAGATTTGATTATGATGTGTCTGCTTCACCGGTTCAGGTTTTGACTTTGTTAGCTGAACCTGTTATTTATGATCACATCAGGAAGGCTCAGGGGACCGATGCAGAGGTTCAGAGATGGATATTAGTGGTTCATTCAGGTCAGCCATCGAGATTTAGAGTGGCTGAGGATGGTTCTCTGAGACTTGGCGATAGATGGGTGGTTCCAGATACACCCGAGTTACGACAGGGTTTATTACAGCGAGCTCATTGCAGCAGGATGAGTATCCACCCAGGCGGGAAGAAGATGTATAAGGATCTACGCAGCCAGTTCTGGTGGAGGCGTATGAAACAAGATGTCACCTCATTTGTCAAACGCTGTTTGATTTGCCAGCAGGTGAAGGCTGAGAGGCAGAGGCCTGGAGGTGAACTAAGGAGTTTGGAGATACCCGAGTGGAAGTGGCAGCACGTGTCTATGGATTTCGTGACCCACTTACCGAGGACTGTTTCGGGTTTTGATGCCATCTGGGTAGTCGTGGATAGACTGACTAAAGTGGCTCACTTCATTCCCTATTGTATGACATATACGCACTTGAGGATGGCACAATTATATGTCAGAGATGTGGTGAGACTGCACGGGATCCCTGTTTCGATAGTGTCCGATCGAGATCCGTGGTTCACATCTCACTTCTGGGAGGGTCTACAGACAGCTCTAGGTACAGAGTTGAGGCTGAGCACAGCCTATCACCCTCAGACGGACGGACAGACCGAGCGTACGATACAGACGCTCGAGGATATGTTGAGAGCTTGTGTGCTAGAGTTCGACATATCATGGCAGGACTCGATAGCCTTAGTGGAGTTCTCTTACAACAACAGCTACCAGGCAAGTATACAGATGGCTTCCTTTCGAGGCCGTCTATGGTAGGCGTTGTAGGTCACCCTTGTGTTGGGATGACTTGGACCGTAAGTCGGTTGGAGGACCAGAGTTGGTTCAGGAAATGGAAGAGAAAGTTAAGGTTATCAAGAGAAAGATGAAGGCAGCTCAGGACAGACAGTCAGCATATGCCAATCAGCGGCGTAGGCCGTTGGAGTTTCAGTTAGGCGACAGAGTTTTTTTGAAGATCTCACCTTTCAGAGGCGTAGTACGGTTTGGTATGCGGGGGAAGTTGTCTCCTAGATACGTGGGGCCGTATGAGATCTTACAGCGTGTTGGTACTCTGGCTTACCGTTTGGCTTTACCGCCTTCTCTGTCTGGTATACACGACGTTTTTCATGTGTCTATGCTGAGGAAGTATGAGCCGGATCCTTCACATGTGTTGCAGCCTTCAGAGGTGCAGATTGAGTCCGATGTTTTTTATGAGGAGCGGCCTATCAGGAATTTTGGATAGGGCAGACCGCAGACTTCGGAACAAGGTTATTCCTATGATCAAGGTTCAGTGGGATCGTAGGGGTGTCGAGGAGGCCACGTGGGAGACAGAGCGACACATGGTGCAGTACTATCCAGAGCTGTTTTCTGGTATGCGTTTATGTACTGTTTTATTATCTGGTTAGCAGCATGTTTGATTTCGGGGACAAAATCTTATAAGTAGGGGAGTATTGTGATATCCCCGAAATGATTATGTGGGTAATCATGCCTTTAAGGGTGATAATTATGAATCTATGTGTTAAAGGCGTTTTGTATGTGGGAGTGATTTATTTAATTTGATGATGTGGTTTAGGGAGCATGTTAGGTGTTTTTAGTTGTTGTGTTGATGTGGTAAAATAATAAAATATCGAGGAAAGATATTTTTATACATCGTATGAAATACCGGGACACAATTAAATACCACCAAACCACCCTACATGCAACCACCCCACCCCCACTTGTTGAACCCACGCCCCTCCCCTGTTTTTCTGGGAAAGCAGATTGACTAGGTGGCCACTTTACATGAAGATATTTTCATTGTGCCTCTTCCAAAAAGCTCTCTTCTTCTTCCCTTCTTTTTGTCTGCAACGTAGTCGGTTTCAAGGAGGAAGGTGATCGGATTTTGTTCATCCTTTCATATAGATAATCGAAGAGCAAAAGTGGTGAGGAGTCACATATTTTTACCAGTTTTCAGTTTTCTAGCATGTATGTTCTTGGTAGCAGATTCGGCATGCTAGTGTAGGGTTTAAAGAAATATTGTTATGAGTACTTTTATGTGATGTTTATGAGGCTCTCTGTATTTTTCCTGGAGCATGTTGTATGTTTTATGTAGAGGATTAAAGCATGTGAAGTATAGTGTTCGAAAATCTGGGTAAGGAATATGCCCTGTTTTTCTGGAAAATTATGGTTTGGAAGTGATTTTGAGGAGGTGATATCATGCACGTTAGCTTAGGTTTTTGGTAAACCTTTGATGTGAAAATATGCATGGTAGTGTTGTGAAGCCCTTGGCATGTTTGTTCGAGCATGCTTTATGTTATATGTGGTAGATATAATAGCATGAAGTGAAGTACTCAAAAATCTGGTAATGAAATATGTTGTTCTGTTTCCGGAAAAGTTGGTTGAGTACTTATGTAAATGGTTGACGTTTATGCATGTGGGCTTAAGTTTGAGGTGTAAATTTGATATGAATACACTCAGGGTAGTGTGTGATAACTGCTAGCATGTTGGCCTTGGCATGTTGTATGTCTTACATGTTAGATTTAAGGGTGGGAATATAGGTGTTCGAGAATTCTGGGTTGGTATTTCTCGAACAGAGCATCTCGATCGATCGACATTTCATCTCGATCGATCGAGCGAGGCAGAATCTTGGTTTTGATTTAAGGCGTCTTCTCGATCGATCGGGAAGAGGGGCCGATCGATCGAGAGACCCACAATGTTGAAAAATATAAATTGATATATTTTGTTAAAGTTTTGATATTGGATTGTAATGAGACATCTAATATTGTGTTGTACACTGGTGTAGAGCCTTCACAGGTAGCTACACAGCGCAGGGGATAGAGTCCTGCAACACACCACATTTTGGAAAGGTACGTAAGCGACGTACGGGCATCCCGACGGTAACATGTACTTATGTTTGTCTGTGTGACACATGATGAATGCAATGTGATGCATTAGGATTACTAGCGGACCACGCACACGCGTTGCGTGTGTAACGAATATATGAGGTATACTCGTTGATTATATGTAACGAAAAATGTGGCATACACATTGGTAATAATTAGAAATTTAATGTAGTTTTCAGCAGTTATTGGATTAATAAAAGAAAAAACCAACAAAAATTATCTTGTCGATGCATTATGTCAAACGTTTTGTGGACAATGAGTTTATATTAGACCTTTATCAATCCAAGTTTTTGAATGATAGATAGAAGAGAAACAAATAATAACTTGATGTAAAATTTATTCTAAAGTTAACCTCATTAGGGAAGGTAAAAAATAATCAAAGTAGTGAATATATTGTAATCCCACAACAATCTATGAAATACTTTAATAAAAAATTGCATCAATGCAAGTTCTTCTTCAGGAACCATTTGCTGCATAACCAAAAAACTAAAATGAAATTATACACGACAAATAACATCAAAGAGAGAAAAATATTGTAGGAAGAAATACGCATACAATTAATTTACTGAGAAAGATCAACAAAACAACAAAAATACAGGCAGAAGAATCATATTATGTTTAGTTCCATGTTATAACATTTGGGCATTTACATAAATGTAGGTAGAAAATTGTTGAAAAAAGCAATAAGACATGAAAACATAAGAAAGAACACGATTCTTCAAACCCATGTTAATATTAAAACCGGATTGAAACGCATTAGCTACCCTACCAAATTTATGCAATCTTCTAAAATGGTAAGTCAAAAATTTTGTTATTGCTCGAAAGTCTACCTTGTCTTGCCATCGTAGATTGTCTTAAACTTGTCATCATAATAGATCTCTCTATTATGAAATATGTTGACTGTAGAACTGGAAGCAAAGTATTTTTTGGAAACATTACATACAAACAGAATTAGGCATAATCTACTTCTATTTAATACAATTTATCAACATCGTTGGCAGGTATTATCGTTTTTCTGCAAATATATGAAAACATGTCAGTTCAATGTGAAATACATAAAACAATACAATATAATATTTTATCATTATAGTTTTTCCTTTTCAATACACTATAATTTAGTATAAAATGATACCTAAACAATGTAGTTTCGTCCATATGTCTTCTTGATGATATTCCGTTGTGCACCATTGGAAAAAAAAAGATAAATAATAAAATTATACTTGATGTTTACATGATGCATATAGAAGATGTTAATATGTAATTATTATCATACCTCTGTTGGATCCCATCCTTGAATCCAAGCAATTCTTTTTGCACTACAAAATACATCAATTGGATTACCAATTTCCCAATCAAATTAGAAAAGACGTAGCATGTAATAAACTTGTTTGCATGTGCATCTTTTGTTTCCATATAAATATTAGAATCTATCGACCAAAGTCATAAGCATTTATCCCAACAGTGGTCTTCCATCCGAGACAAATTATTTGCATCATTATAGGCTTCAAATTTCATATACCACATTAAATTAAAATAATTATAAAATAAACATAACATACTCTTTGTCTCTTTGAACTCAAATGCAGCCCATTTTATTCATCTTGGTGATCTGCATATATGAAGTAAAATTACATGAGCGTATATTGATAAACATTTTTTTTTGATGAAGAAATCAAAATATCTCACATTTTTATGTTGCATTATTTGGTAATAACACTTCTTTGTAAACGACATTTTTAGTATACACACCAGAGCGTCGTTCTAATTTGCCATCTTTTACCAAGATTTTTGTGCATTGTTGAGAAACTCCTCTTGATAGTGCTACATATAGTTGGCCATGACTGAAGACATGACTTCGCAGAAAGATGCCGACATTTGGTATTGTTTGCCCCTGTGCTTTGTTTATTGTGAGAGCAAAACTCAATCTTATTGGGAATTGTTTGCGAGTCAACTCGAATGGCAATCCTGAATTATCTTCACTTTTCAAAGGCATTCGATGCAGAAAATATCTTATACCCTTATGAGGTCCTGTTATGATCTCTGCATCTATAAAGTTTCTTCCTATATTGCGACATATTAACCTTGTACCATTACATAGTCCAAGTTCAGGTGCAACATTTCTCAATAGCATAATAGGACAACCAATTTTCAAAACAATTTTATATGGTGGCAACCCACTTGGACTAAGAGAGTTTAAAAACTCTTCTTGGAAAAGGTGGTTGTTGTCTTGTTCTACAGAATCCCAGGATGTGTACTCTTTTTTTTCACCAGGAAATATTGAAATGAGGATATCGTTAATTTTATCGACATCGACATTCTTGGGTGTAATAATGGCTCTGTCAACCATATAATTTGCATCATTCACATAATCTATCATATTTGGGAAAATGGAGTCAATCAATTGGTAAATTGATTGTTCACCTTCCCAAGGTATGATTATCGATTCTGGTAATTGTATAAAATCACCATTTACTGTAGGTTGCAGTCCATCACCTATACGCAGAAGTAATTGCGCGAAATCGACATCTTGTGCAGATCTCATATTTTGATGAAGGTGGATAACATCGACAGAATTCCAAAATGTCGATCTCGAAATGCTTGCAGCAATTTGTTCTCGTATCGATCCTCGTTTAACAACCGGTAGCACTTGGCGAAAGTCACCACCAAAAACAATAGTTTTTCCTCCAAATGGCAATGTGTTTTCCATAATATCTTGAAAAGTTTTGTTGACAGATTCAAAAGCATAACGATTAGCCATCGGAGCCTCATCCCACAATATAGAAGATGCACGCCTTATTAAATCGGCAAGATCCTTATGTTTTTCAATTTTGCAAACCGTTTCTGATGTTGGCCTAAGTGGAATTTTGAAACGTGAATGTGATGTTCTTCCACCAGGTAATAATGTTGCGGCTATTCCAGAAGTTGCTACCGCAATTACAATTTTACCATTCTTTCTCAGATGAGCTAATATTGAGCGGTATAAGAAAGTTTTTCCAGTTCCTCCCGGACCGTCGATGAAAAAAAGTTTTGAATGATTGCACAAAATGTTATGGATTATACAATCAAACGCCAATCTTTGTTGAGGATTCAAAAATTGAATAGAGATCAAATCTTCCTCTGAAATTGGAGTAGAAAGCTCATCCTCAATTATCCTAGGGAGTGGGAAGTCATCCAAAAACTCTACGCCTATCGGTGGCATGTCAAACTCTTCGATTTTCTTTTTGTATTGATGCAACAGTCTTCACAACTCAAGCAACAATTTATTTGTGATGAAATAATTAGTCGATGAAGTTGAACGACCATAATCCTCGGACATGTAAGGGTGGAATTCATTCCAAAGTTCTCGAACTTGTGTTGGTTGACAGAATACCAATATTGAGACAAATAATCTCCGCAATGAGGATGGCATTTTTACAGAACATGCTTCTTGCAAACATTGACGAACATAATCATCATATTGAAGTAACCCTCGAATTTGAGCTGCCTCTTTAAATGTTGGACACATGATACCATTCATGGTCTTTAATTCTTCGAAAGACGTAGGTCCTTTGATATGGTTTAGAAGGATACGCAAATAAAATCTTTCACCTTCTGATGGTGACACAACATAAATCCTCCCAACAACTTTATTCATCGATGTACGTGGAGCCCATTTCTTTTGATTTTTTATCCATCGGTAATGTTGTGGGAACTCACGATACAAATGCTTTGGGGTCAAGGTAGGTTGATGATTGATTGCGAAAAATTCTGTGAGCATGGTCTTTGAGTTGTCATCGTTTGCAAGTATATCACTTACACGTTGAAGGGAGTTGAAAGTAACTTGTTGCTGATTTGGCAAATGTATTTGTAACCTGATTACCGAAGGATACATCCTGCTAAGTTCGAATGAATAAATTCGCCATAGTGCCTCGGGTGCACAAATCCACCTCCCGTCTACGTATTGTTGTATTTCATCAGAGTTATGCCTATTACGTAATTCCAATGCCACTCTATCAGGCCCTTTATGAATGTATTTGTATATATATTTGACACATTTTATGCCACCACAAACTTCAACATTTATATGACAATCATACTTCATCAAGAGCCATGGATTGTATGGGACAACCCAACCGTTATCAACCATTAATTGACCGTTAGTGCCTATTAAGACTGGAGCACCTTCACGTCTCCGATATATAGGGTATGCATCATTTCCTCGAGTAGTGTATGGTGCAAATGGTTTGGGGAATTTCTTTCTACAGATACCATCTGACATACATGGACTATTTGGATTGAATAATCCGCAGGGCCCATGTATCATATGGTGGGTTATTGATTCGTAAAGTTGTGGTTCCTCGGTTCTTGATGGTATTTCGGCACACACTACTGAATCGAAATCATCTAGGGTACGCAGTTTATCAAAGTTTTCAAATATTACCAACATGTGAACATGAGGTAATCCCCTCTTCTGGAACTCAATGACATATGAGTATGAGAGAACCTTTCCTAAAACACCCTTCTCCACAACATCTTTTTTAAATTCTTCAAATTTTGCTCTGAATACCCTTGTTATTATATCTGGACGGTCTTGAGGTAGTTGTCCAGGTAGTAGTTGCTCCTTTATCTCATTCCAATGTGGATTACATGTCATTGTAAGCATCAAGTCTGGTTTTCCATATGTTTGGACCAAAGTCATGGCATCTTGATATCTTTGGTACATATCACGTGGACCACCGGTGAAGGATGATGGAAGTATAAATCTGTGACCAATATTTCCTGCATTATATGATTCTTATAAGCATGTAATAAATTAATAGAAATTATATTAAAACGTGATTATTGATACTTAGTCCAGTATACCTGCATTATTTTCACCGTCATGTAAACAATCTTGTAGGCCTTGATAAAGTTCTGATCAAATACTATGTTGATTTGTGCGTATCCATCGTAGTCTATGCGTTTCAATCTTTGACATAATTGTCAACAACATATTGTTGTAGTAAGCGACCTCCACGAAGCATTAGTGATGAAGAATTTCTTCTTATCTAATACAGAAGTTTTTGGATCATTAATTTACTAATGTGTTTAAATCCGTATTTGTTATTTAAATATTTATATTAGTTCAATATAATATTTCATGCTAATTGTTGCTAACCTGCAAGATGAAGGCGTAATAGTCTAAGCAAGTCAAGCGAGATCCATCAAGATTACGACTATTAATATCCCAACCATATGTACCATATGGTAGAAGAAGGGGATATTGTAAAGGATCGTAATAGCCAGCTGTGTCTTGAATATTTGTAAGACGTCCATTGACACCTTCAACAACAATATCTCTGTCATTCAAGTTTTCCATACCCTCACTGTCTGTAATAACTGCTGCAACTTCAGATGCTGTTGGCAGACAATATTGGTGTTGATTAGGTTTTTGTTGCTTGATGATTAGTCTACAGGTCGGTATGTCCTGTCGCTGACCAATTTGACGGAATACGTGAACAAATGGATTGTACTGATCAAGAATATTTTGAATCTTTAACAACAGCTCTCGTCTGAGTTCTCGATTTTCTAAAAGTCTATTGTCTATTTCATGATCTGTATCGACAATCCACATCTGCATATATCTCGGCCTATTATTTCCATTTGGTAGAAGACTTCCAATAGAATGATATATTGTACCCTGGGCACGGAAAACATAAATCCCATTTGCACCAGTTGCCAAGGTTTCATCTATGCTAACTCCCATTGATGTGAAGGAGAAAACATGATTGTACGACCTTATATACTGCCTAAAATGTCTGCCTTCCTCGTTTTGTAAAGCGAACAAATGTTGTAATTCGCTTGGTGATTGTACTGGATGCAGTTTTGTACGTCCATTTCTACAACAGAGTTGAGATGTTTCACCATGAAATAATAAAGCTTCACAGTGTGGACAATTAGTTGGATCATGCAACAGGAATCGATCATGCATTTGAATCGCTTCAAAATTTCTAGCATGATTATGATATCGTCGTGGACGTGAACATGGAATAATATTATTTCCAGTCATATTAGGAATAAGGTCATTCCCTGCAGTTACGTACAGTTAGTAATTTGAGGAAGTAAGAAGTTTGTAAGAATAATAGTATTAAGTATGCATATTTATATTGTTATTGTTGACGTTTTTAATACTATTTTTCATATAAATGTAATTACCTTCTTCTTGATGTGGAGATCGAATATGACTCGTGCTTGTTTCACCGCTTTGGGAAGTTGAGTTGTTTGTATTGTAACTTATTGAGCATATTCGTGATGTATGTGGTACTGAACGTGAAGTATCACCTATAAAATGCCAAAAAAACATTTTGCTGGGGCTTTTGATTTATTGAATATTAATAGATAAATAAAGATTTATAGTTGATATAATATATATCATTTAAAATAATTATAAAAAATTGATATCTTGAAATAATATAATTGAAATATATCTTAAGCTCAAAGAAAAATTGAAATATATCACCTTCATTTGTAGAAGAGGTAGAACGTTGGGTTCTCCTACGATAAGCTTCTCTTCTACGTGCCAAGTACGTAGTTCTTTCATCAGTACTCATTAATTGTCGTCTGTGTCTAGTTGATATTCTTCGTTGTTCTCGTCGTTGAGAGATGATATTTTCACCTTAAGAATGTTAGTATTATTAATATTATTTAATAAATATGATAACACTGTTGAACTATGTAAATTAGAAAAAATATTAAAGACAATGATCAATAAATGAATTGGAATTCTTATATAATGTTAAACATATCATACCAAGTGAATTGGGATTAACATCAGACATATTAAGTGTGGATTCATCAGGAGATGTTACGGGTGCAATCCCATATCTTAATCTTTGATAGTTTGATCTGCGCCGGGAAAGATATTGTTGTCGTTGTTTTTCTGTCATTGATTGTCTTCTTATTCGTTGAAGTGTTGCACCTAATTGACGTCTATCATTGCCGTTTTGATTAGCATTTCTATTAGCGCTTGGAGGAGAAGAATCCATTGAAACTACAATAGTCCTCTAGGTCTTTGTTATATCAACGGAATAAAATGAAATCAGAAATAATTAAAATCCATATTAAAGATAATAAAAAATACACATTTCAGAAATTAAAATTGCGTCCTATGTGAAGAATGAACAAAAAATACACTTTGTATACTGACACTATTAAAAAGATAGTATATACTAAGTGAAGTTCATGATTAAATGAAAAGGGACCAATTTCAGCAATGAATCAGATCTTACAATTCAATAAATCGTAAAAATAGCAGCTCTTATAAAAATGACAACATATCATATGAGGAAATCATAAAGAAACAATGTACATCAGGTAATATGTGCATGAATTGGGGTTAAAAAAAGAGAGAATTGCCTCATTGAAGCTTAATAAATGAAGAACATGTGCTGTAACATTGTATGAATTCCAAAACTTTGATAGACCATTGAAAACACATCCTGAACATTAGAAGCATAATGCAATTGACGAAGAACAATCAAACATATGGAAAAAGATAAAGAATAGAGAAAAAAAATGAATATGCCAAATTACATAAGTCATTTGGACATTCCCACTCAAATAAATCCAGAACATAGTCTAACCACATGATATAATAAGAAAATGAATATACTAAGAAGCAAAGCAGTACATTATCGTTGGCAATACTTCCACTCAATTATTGACATCTTAATAGATATCAAATGTAGCGTTTTTTTGCATTTAAGAAACAATTACAATCACTTAGTTCAAACATTAGTCACTACATATTACATTTAAACCCCATATTGCGGTTCTTGTTAGTGCACAAATTGGGGTAAAAAAATACAAAGTTACTTCACTGAAGCTTAATAAATGGGGAACATGTGTTGTAACATTGTATAAATTCCAAGACTTAAATAGACCATTGAAAATACATCCTGAACATTCAAAGCATAATGCAATTGACGAAGAACAATCAAACATATGAAAAAAGATAAAGAACAAAGAAAAAAATGAATATGCCAAATTGCAGAAGTCATTTGGAAATTTTCACTCAAATAAATCCAGAACATAGTCTAACCACATGATATAGTAAAAAAATGAATATACTAAGAATCAAAGCAGTACATTATCGTTGGTAATTTTTCCATTCAATTATTGACATCTTAATAGATATCAAATGTATCGTTTTTTGCATTTAACAAACAATTACAAAATAATGAATATGTTGCTACAAAATAAAAAAATGAGTACATACCTTGGTTAAGGCCTTTTAGGAAACAATTGATGCTCAATTCCTGTGTAAGAACAAAAAGGGTAATTAGATCAATTATTATTATTATTATTAACCAATTAATTAATACATTAAATGGAAAAAGGAATCCAATCGAAACCCAAACTCCAATCCAAGCGGAGGATTCTTTTAAAAGAGAAATTGAAACATCTTAACGCACAGAAAAAACCCACAAAGGATCGGAAAATACCCAAGACCGGATTCCCTTCTCGCAACTGAGTGCCTGCAAATATGGTTGGAGTTTTCTGAAGATTTTATACCGGCAGGGCCAGTCATCGACGGGATCAAAGTGCACTTGTAGCGATTTTCAACAATGTGGAGGAATGTTGAAGATGATAAGCCTTGTATAGATGGTAGATTTGGATTTGTTTGCTGTGGAGAGTGTAGCAGATCGTCACGTTGAGGGTGGTGTATTTGCTTGATGAGAACGGCGTGCGGTTTGAAGAAACGTGGGTGTGAGAGCGGGAGATAATTTATGATTTTGCCAATAGAAATGTGAAAGTATTGTGTTTTTGTGAGGGTTATATTTGTATTTTTGGTTTGGTGTAATCAGGTTACACCAAAAAAAAAAGGCTCTTACTTAATAAATAGAAATAGATGATACATGTTATTATGCATTGTGTTGCATATTATGCATTGTTGTTGCATATTGTGATGTGGAATAAAGAGGTGTATTCCACGAGTCAGGGCGATCACAGTTAAGGTTTTAATGCTTACGCTTTACCGCTGAAAATGTGGAGCGGGAGGGGGGAGGCTCGCTTGCACATGGACGCGAGGTATACCATACTGAGCGAGGAAGAGATACCGCTAGTATGAAGAAGCGAGTATGCGATACCGCTTGTTTTGAGGTTATGAAAGCATTAAAATAACTGATGATGACTGACTCAAGAAAAAAAAGAGGAAATGTCATGACATTTATTTATGAAGCCATACATTCATATAATGTGTTTTATTATGAATTATGGTACAGGGACAACCAATGGGCGTTATAAATGCAGGAAATACAGGAAGTGATTGTGTTTAGAATTGTGCATTTATGCCTTACTTTCATATTATGTTGAATATGAATTGTTTTATGCTCATGTGTTGGGGGTTGTCTTTGTAGGTGCTTTTGTGGACGAGAACCAGGGTTGGGGTTGATATGCTGAGCTGTAAGGAGTGCTACAGGATTAGCATGTTAGAGAAATATTTGTATAGCTTCTACTGAGTAGAGTAAGACTATAATGTAGTACTTTAGTAGGAATTGTGTTATTCCTTTTGAAACATTTTGGTACTGTAATCTCTAAAGCTCAGGTTAATCAACACAATACGTTACTCTGATATATTCACATGAATGTTTAGTTCTCTAAATTGCACCTTAGTAACTTGATGTGATAACGGGGTCTCACAGTAATCGACAGGAATTATCTCTTGTAATGGTTGGAAAACTATGTCATAAACCAGATAGTAATTTGTTAAAGAACTACACAAAATCTCGTAATTGAAGGTCGATAGGTCTAGTTCATGGATTTTTTAGGTTGTTGATGGTGATAAAAGATGTGCAGTATATTTGGAAAAATGGATATGTTCTTGTAGAATCTAGCAAATCAATAGGATCCCTTGCACTCATGCTTGTGCTGTTATTGAATCGAAGGGATTATCAATATATGACTTTTGTGACTCTTGCTACAAAGTTGAAAGTGTTCGGCAAGCTTATGCTGCAGTGATAAATCAAATTCCTACGTTTGACATGGAAACAGATTTACCATGTTCTTATGGCAATGTCATTGTACCGCCGGATGTACGATCACAGCCAGGTCGTAGAATGACACAAAGATTTGCTTCACAACAAAAAAACCGTGTTACAAAGTGTGCACGGTGTCACAAGCCGGGGCATAATTGCAAGACTTGCGAGGAAGCAATACAGTAGCTAGCTGTGGCATTTCTTTTGGTAAACATGATATATGGTTCATATTTTGTAATGACTCAAATATGTGCAATGCTTTTGGTACATATTATGTCCAATCTATTGGTACATATTATGATATATGGTTCATATTTTGTAATGACTCAAATATTCCAATCTTTTGTAATGCCTCATATATGACAAATTATTTTGGTATAGATGATATATGGTCAAAATGTATATGCAATTATTTTGGCTATTTTTTGATATATGTTTGACTATTTGGATATTATTCTGTTATGTTGTTTTCTGGAAAAAATGTTATATGAATTTGAAAACAAAATATGGTTTTTAGTACAACAAATTGAGTTATTTAGTACCATGAATTATGTTTTTAGTACCACAAATTGTTCTTTCCTAGTACCACAAAGTAGTTTATTTAGTATACCAAACTTCTATGTCTTGCGAGTTCACTTATATAGTAAAACATTTAGTTCCACAAATTATTTACCACAAATTAGTATTTGTAGTATCACATAATAGCTTAAATGATACCACGGATCAGTATATTGGTACCACAAATCTGTTTATTTAGTACCACATAGTAGCTTATATAGTAAAACAACCAAACAAATTATTTTATTTAGCCCGTAATTGGTTACATATAATGATTTGTGGTACTAAATATACTGATTTGTAGTACTAAATAAACTAATTTGTGGTACTACATATAATGATTTGTGGTATTTGTGGTACTAGAACCAGATCTATAGCACTTCACATTGTTATTTAGTAGCAAACAAATATGTTATTTAGTAACACAAATCAGTATATTTAGTGCCACATATTAGTTTACATAGTACCACAAATCAGTATATTTGGTACCACAAATCCGCACTCGAGCGCCCATGGTTCTGCCCATTATAATTTTTGGCAGATTGACAAGCGCGTGAGCACCTGTTATAGGCGCTTGAGCGCCTATGATTCTGCCTTGGAGGTGAAACACAACAAAACAAATTATTTTATTTAGTACCACAAATCAATATATGTAGTACCACATATAAGCTTAAATGGTACCACGAACCAGTATATTTGGTACCATAAATTTGCTTATTTAGTACCACATATTAGCTTATTTAGTAAAACAACCAAACAAATTATTTTATTTAGTACCACAAAGCAGTATATGTAGTACCACATATTAGCTTAAATGGTACCACAGACCAGTATATTTGGTACCACAATTCAGTATATTTAGTGCCATATAGTAGCTTATAAAGTATCAAAAACTATGTTATTTAGTACCAAAAATATGTTATTTAGTACCACAAATCAGTATATTTAGTACAACAAATTAGCTTATATAGTACCACAAATCGGTATATTTAGTACCACAAAGTAACTAATATAATACCACGAATTACGTTATTTACTACCAAAATTTTGTTATTTAGTACAACATATTAACTTATATAGTACCACAATCAGTATATTTGGTACCACAAATCTGTATATTTAGTACCACAGAGTAGCTTATATAGTACCACAAATTATATTATTTAGTACCAAATTATATATGTAAGGACCCCCGTGCCCTTAACCCGTTATTAGTGTATTAAGCCATACCATTAGTGCATATAATCATTCTATCATGGGGAACCATATGCAAGTGCAACACCATATTCTATCCAGAAAATTTCTTGCATTCAATCCACATAATATTCAAATTCCCCAACCAAGATTATTCATATAACATGCACCCTCATAATACACTAACATGCTCTTAGTTCATTTAGCAATTCCGTATTTAATTGCATGCAAACCATAAATGAATCAAGAAGAGTCGTAGCCCATTTATACATTCCATATACACGTAAAATGTACTCACATAAGAGCACCCAATGAACACGCGTGTATCTAATGTATAAAAGACTCTACCGGGTACCGTTACTGGCACTTCAATCTTGGAAGCACCTCCCAAGCGCAGCTCGATCTCAACTCTGGATCTATGCACTTATTCAACCAGCTCTGGTACCTCGATCCTGGAAGTACCTCAAATCAACATCCCGAGCTCAACTCCAAAGCTGCTGCTACACCTGTAACACCTGCCCCAACAGAGACAGCCTCCACACGGGGTGAGCATACCAATACCACCAATCCAATAATCATAATATTGCAATTCATAATTTACAGAATGTAAATGCCATAATTTAAATGATACTCCCTGGATGGTAACATCCTCATCCGGGATCCCCTGTATTGTCCATGTTCTCAAAACAATCAAACTCGTCAAATTCCCAAAGCCAGTTAATCGCCACGTAGATTAACTAATATCGTTCTATTATGCCAGTTCCATAATCAATATGGTAAAATCATTATATAAAAGACCTTATATCTCACATATATCTAACCAATGATTCAATGTTCCTATTTCATTGCTCGCTCTACAATGGCGGCATTCTAAACCCCGCGCACGCTCAACAATATCGGCGTCATAACCGATGGTCGCTCAACGGCGACAGCATCCCAAATCATTGCTCGCTCAATAGCGGCACCATATGGTTCCCAATTTATAATCCATTTGACGCAAATACCATTTACCGTGCATATCGTTATCCATTTATAGCAAGTATCATGCACCATGCATTTCAATACCTATTCGATGCAATTACTACGTGCCACATATTTCAATGTCCATATAATGCAATTATCACACACCATGTGTTCCAATGCCCATTTAATGCAATTATCATGTACCATGCATTTTACAATTGCAACATTAGAATAGGCTATGCTCGTACGTCATACGTACCTTAGAATTCCGTAGTCCATGTCAAGCCTGGCTTGAGTTCCATGCCCCGAGAAACATGTGCTAAAACACATAAATATTTCACAATTAAACATAGGCATGCAATCACGTGCCCTAGTATGATCACAACACCAAATCGTATCGTCAATCCATGACGATAACCAAATTATAAAAGTTCCCAGCTAAGCATGCATAATACCCCAAAAATATTGTCAATCCATGACAATTAACCTTTTAAAATAACCCGGGGCGAAGCATGCAAGACACCCAAAAAGAGCCAAGAAACAACAAAAGGGGCACCAACATACTGGCCATCTCGATCGATCGAAATTTCATCTCGATCGATCGAGAACCATCCTCCGATCGATCGGTCAAAATACCGATCGATCAGTCCACTGTTCCAAAGCCACAAAAACATTCTGCCATGCTCGATCGATCGAAAATATTTTCGGATCGATCGAGCAGCCCTGTAAACGCGAGAAACCTCCAAGAATGAGCTCCTTTCAACACCAAATCACCTATAACTCAAACCCACTTCAATTTACAACATAAAACCAACCAAAAACCATCTAAACACTACAAAACCTAACCCCCAACACATACAACAATGTTAGAACAAGATCTACCCCTTGAACCCCAAGATACAACACCAAAACCAACCAATATACAACAAAACTTTGCTATGTTGGTAACTTACCCTTTGAGCTTCAAGATTCTAGCAAGAAATCATGAAAATGGCCCTTTTCCAAAGCTTTCTCCTTCCTTTCATGTTGAGGAACGAAAATGGTGGGTTTGGATGAGGTGAAGGCAAGGTCAAGACAGAAAGGTGATAGAATGGGGTGGATGGGATGTAAAGGAGGGGGATGGTTCTTTTAATATTTTTATAACATGTATTAGATAATTGTATGGTATGAAAATTATGTCCAACATGACATTTCAAAACCCCTCTTCCAATTATGCATTAAGACTCACATTAGTCATGTTTTAATTAAATAATTAAAACCCACTCCGATCAAATCATACCAATAACCAAAATTCCCAACATGCAACGAATGCATCCCGGATCCCGATTCTCACCAAAAACCTAAATCATAGGTTTTTCACCAAATTGAGAATACAATCTCGACCTTTGGATCCAACGATCCTAAATGCCCGATTTAACAAACTCGGGAGACCAAAACCACAATTAATTCCTAATTGCCACTATAAAAAAAATCCATTAAGGATTAATAACCCTCCGGGATTAACACTAATAATCCCAGAACATCACAATTATCCCCCACTAATAAAAATTTCATCCTCAAAATTTGCACCGGTGTACTCCACGTAACACCAAGGCTACACCAACCAAAATAAAACCACGACCTCGATTCTTGACCACATCCAAATCGAATTACCTACCGCGAGTACACTAATCTCACACCAAGCTTTAAAATAGAGCAAATCCCCAAACCACATAAAGCCCCAAAGACAAGAACATACCTCGATGCGAATCATCCCAGAAGTCAGTCTACCACGACTGCAAATCAAATCAATAAAACGACTGTGAATCAAACAGTCATCCTTAGCTCTGACATAGATATCATGGCATGATATCTTCACCACTTGCCCACGATGTTCAACACATCGTTGCGAAGGAAACCACTAGTACACAACCGTATACTTACAATAAAGACGGTTCCCGCTTTCTACACTAACTCCGTCGAAAGAGTAGTTGCACCACTTGCCACTCGGGTCGGTAGCTCTCGGCCACCGATCCGCACAAAATACCTCTCATAAGATGTTCACTTCTGAAAGTTCCAAGAACCACATCTCGGTCAAAATACAAAATCGAGACTCCACGAGGTCTCAAACTCTAAAAGAACAAACAGGAAATCAAACGCATACACAAATAGGGAGGCTATCGAATTAACCAGCAAAAATTACCATGGTCCCAAAACACGACAATCCCTCCTCAGGGGAAGTCAACTGGACCTCACGATTATTCCTCAGAATATATCGTGCCATCGAGATTACCAATCTCAGGGTGCCACAATCTCGACGAGGATTCATTCATCCAATCATATAAATCCGACGTTCAATAAGGAACAAAATAAAGTTGGCATTCGTATACACACACGGTATACATGCCCATGAACCAACACAACATGCATACTCAAGGCAATAGACTCGGGTATCTCCAGTCATACCCAAGTCCCAAAACCAACTGTCAAACCTTGATTATTCTCACTCCACGGAGAATGATGGTTGACAAACAAAACCAAAGGGTGTGATTTCAACATCAACATCAACACCACACGAACCAAAACAACGAATCTCCCATAAGACTCAACTAATAGGTATAACAATACCGCCTTCCTCACAAGGAAAATGTCATGAACTCATGACCCTCCAATCGAACTGCCGTTCGGAAAACCTGGATATATTTATATCAAAACATATCCCGGAACCTACAAAAGATGACTGATTCAGAATAGCGCATCCCTGCAACTATTACCAATCCGAAACCCGTATACTCCATGTATACTCATCCTAAAGATGCTCTGTACTAATATCATAGTAC
The DNA here is from genome assembly GCA_907163345.1 of Haberlea rhodopensis. Lineage (NCBI taxonomy): Eukaryota > Viridiplantae > Streptophyta > Magnoliopsida > Lamiales > Gesneriaceae > Haberlea > Haberlea rhodopensis. Next base: position 70,681 of record CAJQUN010000151.1, on the reverse strand, counting down.
TCCCCAAAACCGAGCATTTCCCCGGAGACATATCCTTGAACGTCTCACCGGAAGTACGAAGCCATCACATAGTCCAACACTAGTAGGGCTTACCCCGGTTGATTCACAATCAACCCTCAACCAATACCAGCTGTCTCCATGACAGCACCATCCAAATCTCTCCAAGAGATAAAATCAATATAGTAGTGTCACCACACTAACTATATCTCACAGCCCATTGTGACTCCCATTGCATGTCATATGCAAGAATGCTCAACCAGAGCTAACAACGACTCGTTGACACTCACGCTGGTACTCCCAACCAAATTGAGCTGTCCTGTGATGCCCCGAAATTAATTAATTGCAAGTAAGGCATTAATTATGTTTATATGATGAATCATGTGTTAATGAATTTATGTGTTGGGTATTAAGATATTAACATGATTTAATTGTGTTAATTATTAAATATGAGGAAGATGTGATTTTAGATGAAGTTTAGAGCATTGTTGTAAAATGCTTTTAAAACACCAAGTAGAGTATTTTATACATCATGTTAAGTTTGGGGTACATTTTTTTAAATTAAGTTAAGACAACCCCTTTTAATCTTTTACCCACCACTTTAACCCCTCTATACCTTTCACTTTATTAAAAATCCCCAAAATCACTTCCCAACCCAAACCCTCCCATTTTCGAGTTCCACCAAAAGAGGAGAAGAAAAGTTCCACAAAAACTTTGTTTGTGTGATCTTTGCTAGGATTTGGAGCCTACAAGAGGTATGGAAAGTTTTATGATGTTTGGTGTTGAAATGGGTTAAGTTTTTGATGTTTTATGTGGGTTTGTTTGGGTATGTGTTGTTTATGGTTGGGGTATGATTTTTGAAGTGTTTTAAGTGGGTTTTAGTGGGTTATGATGTTATTGTTATTGTTGGGAAGTTTGGTGTTGAAAGGTATGAAGATGAGCTTGCAAAATGCACATGAAAATGGTGAAATCGCGGCCACTGTAAGTGGCGATCGATCGCTACAAAAGCAGCGATCGATCGCCGAGAGGCAGTACGCGAAGATGAGGATAGGCGATCGATCGCCTCAAATGGCGCGATCGATCGCCAACGTCCAGTAGCCAATCCAAGTGTTAGGCGATCGATCGCCATGTTTGAAGCGATCGATCGCCGCGAAGAAAAATTTGAGGCGATCGATCGCCTCAAGTAGCGATCGATCGCCGCTGTGTAAAACATGGCAAATGATGTTTTTTGTTGAATTTTTGGTATTTGGCTATTGTTTAGCTTCTAATATCGATTTGTGTGGTTGTGTAGAACCATCCCAGGTGCCAACAACATCGAGAAGATAGAGTTCTTCAATTTCTCCACTTTTGGAATTAAGGTACGTAAGAGGCATACGGGCATCGGACGGTAACACCCTCCTAACTATGACTATGTATTGATTGCATAAGTTTATGATGATGATGGTTATGATGATGATGCTTACGATGATAATTATGATAAATAAGTTTATGATGATGATGCTTATGATGATGATTTTGATGAGTAAGTTTATAATGATGATGTCATGATGATGATGTTTTGATAAGTAAGTTATGATTATGCAATACGATGTTTATGAGGTGGTAAGATGCCACAGGGTAAGATGCCCACATGATAAGAGACTATACTCCTATATTATGACTATGAATGCATAAGAATTGACGATGCCACGATGATGTGTATAATGCATGAAGATGATAAGATGTTTAAGATGATGTTATGATAAGTAAGTTCACGATGAAGATGATTTGACAATGAATCAAGATGATAAGACGTTTAAGATGATGTTATGATAAGTAAGTTCACGATGAAGATGATTTGACAATGAATCAAGATGATAAGACGTTTAAGATGATGTTATGATAAGTAAGTTCACGATGAAGACGATTTGATAATGAATCAAGAAGATAAGATATTTACGATGATGTTATGATGAATAAAGATGAATTTATGATGAATAAAGATGACAAGATGCTTATGATGATGTTATGATAAATGATGATGATATGATGTTACTATAACGATTATGATGAGACGATGACGTCTATAAGATGATAATGCTTATATGATAATGATGTTTACAAGATGATGATGTTTATAAGATGCTATGATGTTTATGATGAATATGAAACTATGTTCTTAAGAATGGTTGAATGTCCGGTGGTTATTATGGGCAAGCGAGGAAGGTCTTGCCGCTCACATAAATGAGCGATGGGGTACATCCGCTATCAAGGTGTAGCAATGGGTATCATCCGCTGAGCGATGGGGTACATCCGCTATCAAGGTGTAGTGATGGGTATCATCCGCTAAGCGAGGGGGTACATCCGCTATCAAGGCGTAGCGAGGGGTATCATCCGCTGAACAAAGAGATACATCCGCTATCAAGGTGTAGCGATGGGTATCATATGATGTGTTATGTCGAGCGAGGGGGCCAATTATACCGCTGTCATAATGGAACCCGGACAGTCCCATTTGTAATTAACATAGTTTGTTGTGAGCATATATGCGAAGTATGATGTTTAATCATTTATGGCAAGAACTAATGATTTTATGCATGACTATGAAACAGGGACAACCAAAGAGGGTTAATACGATTAACCAGGAAGTATATGTTATCAATTACTTTCATGCATTTCTTTATATGCCATTTCCTTATGATTATTAAGTAACGATGTATATGCCCATGATGGGTTGTTCCTGTAGGTACACCTTTGGACTAATGGACTAAGGGCCGGGTTGAGGCAGTGAGCTTTGAGAAGCATGGAAGAAGTTAGGATGCAAGAACTTTTGGATAGTATCTACTCTAGGAGTAGAATAATTCTATCGTCTTAACATTCATTTTGTGAATGTAATTATTTAGCTTTTAAAATTTCATTCTCGGCCCATAATTTTACTAGCTCTAAGCTACAACTGAAACCCTAAGACGTTATAAATGCCTGTTTAGTCCCTATTGGGTGATTAAGACGATGTCAAGGTAGGAAGACCCTACATTAGTGGTATCAGAGAAGTGGTTAGATAACTCGGGAATGAGTGAAGGGTAGCCTTAGCAATAAGTTGGCTAGGTGCTTACTTTTAAACATGTTTTGTGCATAAGTTGCATATGAAGTATATGATGTGGTACTACCATGTTTCGCTTCTCTAACGATGTATTATGTGAACTGCTTTTGGGTATTGTTGTTAACCCTTATCTTGCAGTATGGCAGCAAATGTCAACAAGTTTTGTGGAAAGGCACCACATATGTACTTCTCCGTCGCCCACGCCTCTTGTAGTCTCGACCCCCGCTGGAAGAAGTATGATTACTGATCGGATCGTCTTCAATGGCCTCATTTATTTTTTGAGGATAAAGAACTAAGGTCAGATTTGATTGTTCTGGGAATGTCAGATTTTGACTGCATTCTGGGCATCGACGTTCTGAACAGGTATCAGGCAGTTGTGAACTGCAGGCAGAGGACAGTACGGTTCAAATCTGTTATGGGAATTCCATGGACGTTCTATGGGGATGGTTCTCGCTCAAAGATTCCATTGATATCTGCTGTCAAGATGGCACAGTTATTGGAACGAGGCCATACAGGATATCTCATATATGCCGTTGATGTTACGGGAAAGAAAGAAGAAGTAAAAGTTGAGGATGTGCCCGTAGTGGCGGAGTTTCCTGATGTCTTTCCGGAGGAGATTCCCGGATTCCCACCGACGAGAGAGGTCGAGTTTGGGATTGAGTTATTACCGGGGACGTCGGCCATTTCTCGTGCCCCTTATAGGATGGCACCAGCGGAGCTAAGGGAATTAAAGATTCAGTTGCAAGAGCTCCTTGATAAAGGTTATATACGCCCTAGCATATCGCCCTGGGGAGCACCAGTTTTATTTGTGAAGAAGAAAGATGGTTCGATGCGTTTGTGCATCGATTACAGACAACTGAACAAAGCTACAGTGAAGAATAAGTACCCACGAGGATCGATGATTTGTTTGATCAGTTGCAGGGTACGAGGCTCTACAGTAAGATCGATCTGAGGTCGGGGTACCATCAGATTCGAGTAAGAGAAGAGGATGTTCAGAAGACAGCCTTCAGGACTAGGTATGGGCACTATGAATTCCTAGTCATGCCTTTTGGGGTGACAAATGCCCCAGCTGTTTTCATGAGTTTGATGAACAAGGTGTTCCAGCCATTTTTGGACCAATTCGTCATAGTTTTCATTGACGATATACTCATCTACTCTCGGACCGAAGAAGATCATGTACGTCACTTGAGGACAGTACTTCAGATCCTCATGGATCATCAGTTGTATGCAAAGCTTAGCAAGTGCGAGTTCTGGTTGGACAGCGTGGTATTCCTAGGCCATGTCATATCTAGCCAAGGGATATCTGTGGATCCCAGGAAGATTGAAGCTGTAATGGAGTGGGCAGCACCCACTTCTGTACCCGAGATACGGAGTTTCCTTGGTTTAGCAGGTTATTACCGACGTTTTGTCGAGGGATTTTCTAAGATCGCTAAGCCATTGACACAGCTGACTCAGAAAGGAGTCCCATTCTTTGGTCCGAAGCTTGTGAGGAAAGCTTCCAAGAATTGAAGCGTCGTTTGACGACAGCGCCAGTGTTGGTGATTCCGTCTGAGGATAAGAGGTTTGCCTTGTACACGGATGCATCATTGCAGGGTTTGGGCTGTGTATTGATGCAAGACAGACAAGTGGTAGCCTATGCTTCGAGACAGTTGAAGCCTCACGAGACCAGATACCCAGTCCATGATCTGGAACTGGCGGCTATCATTTTCGCCTTAAAGATTTGGCGTCATTATCTTTATGGTACTACGTTTACCATTTTACGGACCATAAGAGCCTAAAGTTTCTATTCACTCAGGCTGAACTGAATATGCGTCAAAGAAGATGGATGGATTTGCTCAAGGATTATGACTGTGAAATTGAGTACCATCCTGGTAAAGCAAATTTGATAGCAGACGCCTTAAGTCGGAAGGTGAAGAGTAGTGCTGAGGATGTTATGTGTTTATCAGCTTTGATGACTTCCTATTGCCATCTGGGCTATGACTTCGATGTGGACACGTCGCCGGTGCGAGTGTCGACCTTATTGGCCGAGCCAGACGTATTTGAGGCTATCAGGAAAGCCCAGAGGTCGGATGATGAAGTGCAGAGATGGTCATCGATAGCACTTCGAGGTCAGCCAACAAAGTTTAGAGTGGCTGAAGATGATTCATTAAGACTGGGCAACCGATGGGTAGTCCCAGATACACCAGAGTTACGTAAAGGAATTTTAAAACGGGCTCATAGTAGCCGATTCAGTATCCACCCCGGAGGAAGAAAGATGTATAAGGACCTGAGTGGTCAATTCTGGTGGAGACGCATGAAACATGATGTGATCAGTTATGTTAAGAGATGTTTAATCTGCCAACAAGTAAAGGCGGAAAGGCAGAGGCCTGGTGGCGAGCTAAAGAGCTTGGAGGTACCTAAGTGGAATGGGAGCATATATCTATGGACTTCGTGACCCACTTGCCAAGGTCGGCCTCTGGATTTGATGCGATCTGGGTGATCGTGGATAGGCTGACGAAGGTGGCTCATTTCATCCCTTACAGTATGACTTTCACATATCTAAAGATGGCCCAATTATATGTACGGGATGTAGTGAGGTTGCATGGGATTCCAGTCTCGATCGTGTCTGACAGAGACCCAAGGTTTACTTCTCATTTCTGGGAGGGTCTCCAGACAGCTTTGGGCACCGAGGTGAGACTGAGTACAGCTTATCACCCTCAGACAGATGGCCAAACGGAGCGTACTATACAGACGCTCCAAGATATGCTGAGGGCATGTGTTTTGGAGTTTGATACTCCGTGGCAAGAATCTATACCACTGGTAGAGTTCTCATACAATAACAGCTATCAGGCGAGCATTCAAATGGCCCCTTTTGAAGCTCTTTACGGACGACGATGTAGGTCACCGCTGTATTGGGAGGACTTGACGAGTAAAGCGGTCGGAGGACCGGATATGATTAAGGACATGGAGGAAAAGATTAAGATGATACGCTTAAAGATGAAAGCGGCCCAAGATAGGCAGGCAGCCTACGCCAATAGGCGGCGACGGCCGCTAGAATTCCAAGTAGGAGACAAGGTTTTCTTGAAAATCTCACCCTTCAGGGGCGTGGTCCGTTTTGGTATGCGGGGAAAGTTATCTCCGAGATATGTCGGACCGTATGAGGTATTGCAGCGTATTGGTACATTGGCTTACCGTCTGGCTCTACCACCGTCCTTATCTGGAATTCATGATGTCTTCCATGTTTCTATGTTGAGAAAGTATGAGCCAGACCTGTCTCATGTTTTACAGCCTACTGAAGTGCAGTTGGATTCAGATGTATCCTACGTTGAACGACCGGTCAGAATTCTGGATCGTGAGGATCGCAGACTACGAAGTAAAGTTTTACCGATAGTCAAAGTTCAGTGGGATCGCTGGGGTGTTGAGGAGGCTACGTGGGAGACGGAGCGGCATATGATGCAGCATTACCCGGAACTATTTTCTGGTATGATTTATGTTTAGTCTCTTTTGGGTAAGTGCATGCGATTTCGAGGACGAAATCTTGTAAGTAGGGGAGTAATGTGATGCCCCGAAATTAATTAATTGCAAGTAAGGCATTAATTATGTTTATATGATGAATCATGTGTTAATGAATTTATGTGTTGGGTATTAAGATATTAACATGATTTAATTGTGTTAATTATTAAATATGAGGAAGATGTGATTTTAGATGAAGTTTAGAGCATTGTTGTAAAATGCTTTTAAAACACCAAGTAGAGTATTTTATACATCATGTTAAGTTTGGGGTACATTTTTTTAAATTAAGTTAAGACAACCCCTTTTAATCTTTTACCCACCACTTTAACCCCTCTATACCTTTCACTTTATTAAAAATCCCCAAAATCACTTCCCAACCCAAACCATCCCATTTTCGAGTTCCACCAAAAGAGGAGAAGAAAAGTTCCACAAAAACTTTGTTTGTGTGATCTTTGCTAGGATTTGGAGCCTACAAGAGGTATGGAACCATTCCTATAAGTTTTATGATGTTTGGTGTTGAAATGGGTTAAGTTTTTGATGTTTTATGTGGGTTTGTTTGGGTATGTGTTGTTTATGGTTGGGGTATGATTTTTGAAGTGTTTTAAGTGGGTTTTAGTGGGTTATGATGTTATTGTTATTGTTGGAAGTTTGGTGTTGAAAGGTATGAAGATGAGCTTGCAAAATGCACATGAAAATGGTGAAATCGCGGCCACTGTAAGTGGCGATCGATCGCTACAAAAGCAGCGATCGATCGCCGAGAGGCAGTGCACGAAGATGGGGATAGGCGATCGATCGCCTCAAATGGCGCGATCGATCGCCAACGTCCAGTAGCCAATCCAAGTGTTAGGCGATCGATCGCTATGTTTGAAGCGATCGATCGCCGCGAAGAAAAATTTGAGGCGATCGATCGCCTCAAGTAGCGATCGATCGCCGCTGTGTTAAACATGGCAAATGATGTTTTTTGTTGAATTTTTGGTATTTGGCTATTGTTTAGCTTCTAATATCGATTTGTTTGGTTGTGTAGAACCATCCCAGGTGCCAACAACATCGAGAAGATAGAGTTCTTCAATTTCTCCACTTTTGGAATTAAGGTACGTAAGAGGCGTACGGGCATCGGACGGTAACACCCTCCTAACTATGACTATGTATTGATTGCATAAGTTTATGATGATGATGGTTATGATGATGATGCTTACGATGATAATTATGATAAATAAGTTTATGATGATGATGCTTATGATGATGATTTTGATGAGTAAGTTTATAATGATGATGTCATGATGATGATGTTTTGATAAGTAAGTTATGATGATGCAATACGATGTTTATGAGGTGGTAAGATGCCACAGGGTAAGATGCCCACATGATAAGAGACTATACTCCTATATTATGACTATGAATGCATAAGAATTTACGATGCCACGATGATGTGTATAATGCATGAAGATGATAAGACGTTTAAGATGATGTTATGATAAGTAAGTTCACGATGAAGATGATTTGACAATGAATCAAGATGATAAGACGTTTAAGATGCTGTTATGATAAGTAAGTTCACGATGAAGACGATTTGATAATGAATCAAGATGATAAGATATTTACGATGATGTTATGATGAATAAAGATGAATTTATGATGAATAAAGATGACAAGATGCTTATGATGATGTTATGATAAATGATGATGATATGATGTTACTATAACGATTATGATGAGACGATGACGTCTATAAGATGATAATGCTTATATGATAATGATGTTTACAAGATGATGATGTTTATAAGATGCTATGATGTTTATGATGAATATGAAACTATGTTCTTAAGATTGGTTGAATGTCCGGTGGTTATTATGGGCAAGCGAGGAAGGTCTTGCCGCTCACATAAATGAGCGATGGGGTACATCCGCTATCAAGGTGTAGCGATGGGTATCATCCGCTGAGCGATGGGGTACATCCGCTATCAAGGTGTAGTGATGGGTATCATCCGCTAAGCGAGGGGGTACATCCGCTATCAAGGCGTAGCGAGGGGTATCATCCGCTGAACAAAGAGATACATCCGCTATCAAGGTGTAGCGATGGGTATCATATGATGTGTTATGTCGAGCGAGGGGGGCCAATTATACCGCTGTCATAATGGAACCCGGACAGTCCCATTTCTAATTAACATAGTTTGTTGTGAGCATATATGCGAAGTATGATGTTTAATCATTTATGGCAAGAACTAATGATTTTATGCATGACTATGAAACAGGGACAACCAAAGAGGGTTAATACGATTAACCAGGAAGTATATGTTATCAATTACTTTCATGCATTTCTTTATATGCCATTTCTTTATGATTATTAAGTAACGATGTATATGCTCATGATGAGTTGTTCCTGTAGGTACACCTTTGGACTAATGGACTAAGGGCCGGGTTGAGGCAGTGAGCTTTGAGAAGCATGGAAGAAGTTAGGATGCAAGAACTTTTGGATAGTATCTACTCTAGGAGTAGAATAATTCTATCGTCTTAACATTCATTTTGTGAATGTAATTATTTAGCTTTTAAAATTTCATTCTCTGCCCATAATTTTACTAGCTCTAAGCTACAACTGAAACCCTAAGACGTTATAAATGCCTGTTTAGTCCCTAATAGGTGATTAAGACGATGTCAAGGTAGGAAGACCCTACATGTCCCAAAACAAGTCCCTTGAAACATTTGACGTATAAACGTCTCCGTGAGGTACTCCCTGCCTCAATCATCATGCCACTAGGAGACTACAAAAGTCTACCAAACCCCTCATCGTAACACCATACGATTCACCCAGCTCGAATCCAACGAGCAATATAATGGCTATCACAAGCACACTAAAGTACTACAACAATACCTGGCTAACGATTCGTTGGCCCCATAAGCTCATACCAACCTATTAACGTGACACACGCCCTATCCCGGTATACCATACCGTACAAACCATTAGAGTTGTGGGTCATCGCCCAACATATCTCTAAAACACTAAATCACAATGGACAACCCAGTGTCCTGGCTCAATTACGATGCAATCCTAATCCATTAGGACTTATTCCACACCCTCACGGTGGGTGTGATCGTGCATACATACATCACAACAACATGCGAGTAGTTTCCTCAATGACTACTCTTACCACCAATCACTTGGCCTTAGCCATCCCCGCGAGCATACCCAAGGGTATCAATGCTCGACAAATGTTTACCTCTATAACATGATGCGGTACACTTACCGGTACAATGCATCCAATGTTCTATTGAGCAAACCTGCTTGACAAAAGGTCTCGTCAACTAGTGACCCAGGCTCCACCATGTGCTCATCATCGGCACTCAAACCATACAACCAAATACATAAACATGAATGTATTATTCACCAAAACGACGCCACGCGTCCACATAAATATCCCACATGACATCGTCAAAAATATGACGGTACCTATCGATACACGACACTCATAATCTCATCGTCAAACACATGACGGTATAAAACAACACATAGTATTCACAATAATGCTAATAAAAACAGTAATATGCCATACATCATCGCTAACAAAATAGCGGCAAACCTGTCTCCGTCCTTCGACAGTGGTACGCAATCAGCACCCATCGCTCGCAGGCAGCATAATCCAGTGTTACGTACATAGCGATATAATCCATCGCTATAGAATCGGCGGCATAAAACATCGCTATAGATATCCGGCGGTATGAACCATCGCCATAGATGTAGCGGAATGTACCATCGCTATATGATACCTGGCGGCATGAACCATCGCCAACAGATGTAGCGGAAAGACCGGTCGCTATATAATACCTGGCGGCAAGAACCATCGCCAATAGATGTAGCGGAATGAACCATTGCTAAGAATACCCGGCGGCATAAACCATCGCCAATAGAATAGCGGAATGAAACATCGCTAAGAATACCCGGCGGCACAAACCATCGCCAATAGAATAGCGGAATGAACCATCGCTAAGAATACCCGGTGGCATAAACCATCGTCAATAGAATAGCGGAATGAACCATCGCTAAGAATACCCGGCGGCACAAACCATCGCCAATAGAATAGCGGAATGATATCCCTCGCTATAATATGACAGCGATCGTGTTCTTCGCTTCATATGAGCGGCAAATATCTTCATCGCTACCTCGCTACGACATACCATCGGCAAATAATATCCCTCGCTACAATATGACAGCGGTCGTGTTCTTCGCTTCATATCAGCGGCAAATATTCTCTCATCGCTACGGTATGACAGCGGCACCATTACTCCTTGTTTTAATCATGACAGCGGAAATACCCCTCGCTTTACATGGCAGCGGAAATACCCCTCGCTAAGATATGACAGCGGTCGTGTTCTTCGCTTCATAGCAGCGGCAAGTATTCACATCGCTACGCCATGAAGCGGCAAGTATTCACATCGCTACGCCATGCATGCAACCTTAATGCATAACCCGTATTCCGATAAACATCGCCATGAGTGTATTTTAATGCACCTCGCTTCAACTGTGACTTGCGGAATTTTACCTTCGCTTCAACATTTAGCGGCAAAGCATTAAAATCATCACTCCGATATATATGCAATCGTAATGCATAATCCATGTCTCATAAGACCCGGCAACCACCATGGTTAACAACAACATATTCCAATTATGAACACATATTATAAACGCACATAAGCAATATAGTTGTGTCACGCAACACTAACTACCATCATGCATAAGTATGTGCTTCTCATTCCCATTAACAATTTCCTAGGCCCTCAACAGCCCCAAAGAGCTAACCACTGCTCTGATACCACTAATAAGGACCCCCGTGCCCTTAACCCGTTATTAGTGTATTAAGCCATACCATTAGTGCATATAATCATACTATCATGGGGAAACCATATGCAAGTGCAACACCATATGCTATCCAGAAAATTTCTTGCATTCAATCCACATAATATTCAAATTCCCCAACCAAGATTATTCATATAACATGCACCCTCATAATACACTAACATGCTCTTAGTTCATTTAGCAATTCCGTATTTAATTACATGCAAACCATAAATGAATCAAGAAGAGCCGTAGCCCATTTATACATTCCATATACACGTAAAATGTACTCACATAAGAGCACCCAATGAACACGCGTGTATCTAATGTATAAAAGACTCTACCGGGTACCGTTACTGGCACTTCAATCTTGGAAGCACCTCCCAAGCGCAGCTCGATCTCAACTCTGGATCTATGCACTTATTCAACCAGCTCTGGTACCTCGATCCTGGAAGTACCTCAAATCAACATCCCGAGCTCAACTCCAAAGCTGCTGCTACACCTGTAACACCTGCCCCAACAGAGACAGCCTCCACACGGGGTGAGCATACCAATACCACCAATCCAATAATCATAATATTGCAATTCATAATTTACAGAATGTAAATGCCATAATTTAAATGATACTCCCTGGATGGTAACACCCTCATCCGGGATCCCCTGTATTGTCCCTGTTCTCAAAACAATCAAACTCGTCAAATTCCCAAAGCCAGTTAATCGCCACGTAGATTAACTAATACCGTTCTATTATGCCAGTTCCATAATCAATATGGTAAAATCATTAAATAGAAGACCGTAGATCTCACATATATCTAACCAATGATTCCATGTTCCTATTTCATTGCTCGCTCTACAATATCGGCATTCTAAACACCGCGCACGCTCAACAATAGCGGCGTCATAACCGATGGTCGCTCAATGGCGACAGCATCCCAAATCATTGCTCGCTCAATAGCGGCACCATATGGTTCCCAATGTATAATCCATTTCACGCAAATACCATTTACTGTGCATATCGTTATCCATTTATAGCAAGTATCATGCACCATGCATTTCAATAACTATTCGATGCAATTACTACGTGCCACATATTTCAATGTCCATATAATGCAATTATCACACACCATGTGTTCCAATGCCCATTTAATGCAAATATCACGTACCATGCATTTTACAGTTGCAACATTATAATAGGCTATGCTCGTACATCATACGTACCTTAGAATTCCGTAGTCCATGTCAAGCCTGGCTTGAGTTCCATGCCCCAAGAAACATGAGCTAAAACACATAAATATTTCACAAGTAAACATAGGCATGCAATCACGTGCCCTAGTACGATCACAACACCAAATCGTATCGTCAATCCATGACGATAACCAAATTATAAAAGTTCCCGGCTAAGCATGCATAATACCCCAAAAATATTGTCAATCCATGACAATTAACCTTTTAAAATAACCCGGAGCGAAGCATGCAAGACACCCAAAAAGAGCCAAGAAACAACAAAAGGGGCACCAACATACTGGCCATCTCGATCGATCAAAATTTCATCTCGATCGATTGAGAACCATCCTCCGATCGATCGGTCAAAATACCGATCGATCGGTCCACTGTTCCAAAGCCACAAAAACATTCTGCCATGCTCGATCGATCGAAAATATTTTCGGATCGATCGAGCAGCCCTGTAAACGCGAGAAACCTCCAAGAATGAGCTCCTTTCAACACCAAATCACCTATAACTCAAACCCACTTCAATTTACAACATAAAACCAACCAAAAACCATCTAAACACTACAAAACCTATCCCCCAAAACATACAACAATGTTAGAACAAGATCTACCCCTTGAACCCAAAGATACAACACCAAAACCAACCAATATACAACAAAACTTTGCTAGGTTGGTAGCTTACCCTTTGAGCTTCAAGATTCTAGCAAGAAATCATGAAAATGGCTCTTTTCCAAAGCTTTCTCCTTCCTTTCATGTTGAGGAACGAAAATGGTGGGTTTGGATGAGATGAAGGCAAGGTCAAGACATAAAGGTGATAGAATGTGGTGGATGGGATGTAAAGGAGGGGGATGGTTCTTTTAATATTTTTATAACATGTACTAGATAATTGTATGGTATGAAAATTATGTCCAACATGACATTTCAAAACCCCTCTTCCAATTATGCATTAAGACTCACATTAGTCATGTTTTAATTAAATAATTAAAACCCACTCCGATCAAATCATACCGATAACCAAAATTCCCAACATGCAACGAATGCATCCCGTATCCCGATTCTCACCAAAAACCTAAATCATAGGTTTTTCACCAAATTGAGAATACAATCTCGACCTTTGGATCCAACGATCCTAAATGCCCGATTTAACAAACTCGGGAGACCAAAACCACAATTAATTCCTAATTGCCACTATAAAAAAAATCCATTAAGGATTAATAACCCTCCGGATTAACACTAATAATCCCAGGACATCACAATATATGTATTTAACATATATTAAATGTATGATAATGTCGAACTACGTAAGATTAGATGTGAACTATCTATTTCGCATGTTATATAACATAATGACATTTTATATATAAATCTGTTTGCAAATATATCAAGTTATGTATGTCGTTACCATATACTAAATGTATGATAATGTGGTACTAAGTAATATTAGATGTGAACTATATATTTCGTATGTAAATATAACATAAAAATGACATTTTATATAAATCTATTTGTAAATATATCAAGTTATATATATCTTTACCATATATTAAATGTATGATAATGTGGTATTAAGTAAGATTATGTGAATTATATATTTCGCATGTTATATAACATAAAAATGGCATATTATATATGAATTTATTTACAAATATGTCGTTATATATATCTTTACAATATATTAAATTTATGATAATGTGGTACTAAGTAAGATTAGATGTGAACTATCTATTTCGCATGTCATTCAACCTTCGTTCTTTTATCGTCGTAGGAATTCTTTTTTTGTAAGGACCCTAGTTCCTTAAGTGCGAATTAAAGGCATAAATAGAGCTAACATGCATTATCAGAGTTTAAAAGTTCGTGTTGAGACTTTGAACCTTAAGAATTACATGAAAAGTTAAGGACTATCAAATGGATTAGTTACATTCTCAAACAAATGAATGTTATTCCCTATAGCTTTACACTACTCCTAGAGTAGATACTATACAAAATAATCATGTCCTTCCTATCAAAAGCGTTCTTCACGATCTCACCGCCTCAACCCGCCTTAGCCCCTTTTTCATGCCAAAATGTACCTACAAGGACAACCCCCAAAACATGAGCAGATAATAATCCATATTCAACACAATATGAATATAAGGCGTAAATGCATAAACCGTAATAAACACTTCCTGTTTTTCCCACGCATTTTAAACGCTCCCTTTTGGTTGTCCCTGTACCATAACTCATGAGTATAATCAATAGATTATTTAATGGTTCACACATGTCATGACATAACACCATTCCATTATCACCAATTACCAATCCCTAGTCTGTTCATCACAATGTATTTTAATGCCCCTCGCTTCACATATAAGCGGCATAGAATAACCTCGCTTCAATGGACATGCGGTACTCCCACCCTGTGGGGTCTTCCCACCTTAACAGTGTTAGCATAACAAAATTTGAACTAAAAATGCTTTTTATAACGTTTTAGAGTTCCGGTTGTTACGTGAGCTAATAGGATTACAGGCCAAAATAAAAACTTCGTAACTTAATAGATACATTCCTAAACAAGAATGCTAACGTTTTAGATTTATACTACTCCTAAAGTAGATACTAAACATAAACAGAATCATATGCATCTTGTATCCCTGTAGCTCACTGCTTCAACCCGACCCTTAGCCCCCTTCAGTCCAAAAGCGTACCTACAGGGACAACGCATCGTGAGCATACAAGTGTTTACTTAACATCATATTAAAAGGCATAACAGTAAATGCATAACATCTTAGTTAAGTAAAATTTGTTGGTCGTTCTTTATCTTCTTTTTGTTGTCCCTGATTCTCATTCATGTATAAGGGCATCTTACCCCATTGTATGGCATCTTACCATAACATAAACATCGTGTGGCATCTTACCACATGGGCATCTTACCCAATCGTATGGCATCTTACCATATCATAAACATCGCGTGGCATCTTACCACATGGGCATCTTACCCAATCATATGGCATCTTACCATATCATAAACATCGTGTGGCATCTTACCACATTGACATCTTACCCAATCATATGGCATCTTACCATATCATAAACATAGTGTGGCATCTTACCACATGGGCATCTTACCCAATCATATGGCATCTTATCATATCATATACATCGTAACATCATTTAAACCATCATAACATATAAACATCATTCATGTAAACGTCATCATTTCATCGTACATACTTATGCGATAAATGCATAGTCATAATGTAGAGGCGTGTTTTACCGTCCGATGCCCGTACGTTTCTTACATACCTTTTTAAAAGGAGGAGAAGTAGATAACTCTATCTCCTTGATTGCGCTGGTACCTGGGATGGTTCTACAAAACCACATAATACCATATTAGATGCCTCAATATAATCTCATACCATAAACTTAACAAAATAAATCATCATCATATTTTTCAACATTCTGCCTCTCTCGATCGATCGGCCCCAAGGTCTCGATCGATCGAGAAAATATGCATAAACAGTGCTCAAACACCCTGCCTCGATCGATCGATTGAAATATTTTACCGATCGATCGAGGAGCTTGATCGATCGATCGAAAATTCTTTTTGATCGATCGGCCCCTGAATTTTGAACCATGCTTTATATCCTCTGCCTCGCTCGATCGATCGGGACAAGAATCTCGATCGATCGAGCACTCTGAAAATCGGGACTTCCCTAGATTTTCGAGCACCTCATTTCCTACCATCATTTCTACTTCATAAAGCGTAAAACATGCTTGAACAAAAATGTTATAAGCTTCATAAAACTACCATGCATGTGT
Source organism: Haberlea rhodopensis (assembly GCA_907163345.1). NCBI lineage: Eukaryota > Viridiplantae > Streptophyta > Magnoliopsida > Lamiales > Gesneriaceae > Haberlea > Haberlea rhodopensis. The sequence continues at coordinate 54,263 of CAJQUN010000151.1, read as the reverse complement.
TCAATCAAAGGTTTAACAAAATCTAAGCTAACATGCATCATAACATCATCAAAATCTTCAACCTCATCAAAAAATTCAGGAAAACATGGCATGCCAGTTCTGCCCAGATTTTCGAGCACTTATTTTCATAACAAGAAAACCAACACATAGCATATGTAACATGCTCGAACAAACATGCTAGGAACTTCATAATACTTCCATGTAAACATTCATACCAAGGTTTCGTTCAAACCTATACTAGCATGCATAAAAATCATCCCACCAAAACCCAAACTCGAACAAAACCCAGAAAAACAGAGTACTAAAACTTTACCCCTCTTTTTGCTTCTCTTTTTGGCAAGGTTTTGCACACCAAAGCACAAGATTTTCCTTCTCCTATCTGCAGTTCTTTAGGGACGAGAATGGAGGAGAGAAGGAGGAGAAGGAGATGGAGGAGTAATGAGTGAAGGCATGGGTTGGGCAAGTGGGAGAGGTATGGGTTGCCAAGTGGGGAAGGGGAGCTGGCCGAGTAGGGGGTTGGTGAGGGTTGGGGTGGTCATGTGGTGTTTAATTGTGCTCCGGTATTTAGCACGATGTATTAAAAATATCCTCACTCGATATTTTATAACATTACTTAATTAATACATCCCTTAAAAACACACAACATGCTCCCTAAAACACATCATCATAACATAATCATAACCCCCAATTTAAATGCACCACCGCCCTTAACCATAACATAAACATATAACCATTTCGGGGGTATTACATTACTCCCCTACTTATAAGATTTCGTCCTCGAAATCCACATGCATCACTATGTCGAAACTAAACATAAAACATACCAGAGAATAGTTCCGGATAGTGCTGCACCATATGCCGTTCCGTCTCCCAGGTAGCCTCCTCGACACCCCGACGATCCCACTGAACTTTGACCATCGGTATAACTTTGCTTTGTAGTCTGCGATCCTCACGATCCAGAATTCTGATTGGTCGTTCTACGTAGGACACATCTAAGTCTAACTGTACTTCAGTAGTCTGTAAGACATGAGACGGGTCTGGCTCATACTTCCGTAACATAGAAACGTGAAAAACATCGTGTATGCAAGATAAAGAAGGCGGTAGAGCCAAACGGTAGGCCAAAGTACCGATAAGCTGCAAAACTTCATATGGCCCAACATACCTCGGAGATAACTTTCCCCGCATACCAAACCGAACCACACCCCAAAAGAGCGAGATCTTTAAGAAGACCCTGTCTCCTAACTGGAATTCCAGCGGTCGTCGCCGCTTATTGGCCTAGGCTGCTTGCCTATCCTGGGCCGCTTTCATCTTTTGGCGTATCAACTTTATTTTGTCTTCCATATTCCTGATCATATCCGGTCCATCGACCGCTTTACTAGTCAAGTCTTCCCAATACAGCGGTGACCTACATCGTCTACCGTAAAGATCTTCAAAATGAGCCATTTGAATGCTCGCCTGATAGCTGTTATTATAGGAGAACTCTACCAGTGCTAGTGAATCCTGCCATGGAGTATCTGTAAGGACCCTAGTTCCTTAAGTGCGGATTAAAGGCGTAATAGAGTTAAACATGCGTCTAATGATATAAAGTTCCGTATTGATGTCTTGAGCCGTTAAGGTTACAGGCCAAATTAAAATTTCCAAAAAGGGATTACTTACATTCCCTATCAATGAATGCTAATCCTATAGCTTTACACTACTCCTAGAGTAGAGACTATACAAAAGAATTAGGCCTGTTATGCCAAGAGCACTCCTCACTGGCTCACCGCATCAATCCGCCTTAGCCCGTCCGCCCAAAAGTACCTACAGGAACAACCCCAAACCATGAGCATGTATACAAATCATATTCACAATAAAATGATCATAGTTCAATGCATAAACCATAAATGCAATTTACTTCCAGTATTCAACACATTTAAAAGCTCCATTGGTTGTCCCTGTACCACAATAATAATCAATGGATTATAATACCGATATGTATGTCATGACATGCACCGATTTCCATGTATACCGTATTCAATTCCCGAGTTTTATTATATCAGTGGCATAATACCCCTCGCATTAACATGACAGCGGAAATACCCCTCGCTTAGACAATACCAGTGGCACTAATATCCCTCGCTATAAATATGACAGCGGTCGTGTTCTTCGCTTCATATTAGCGGCAAATATTCTCTCATCGCTACGGTGTGACAGCGGCAAGTATTCACATCGCTACGCCACTAGCGGCAAGTATTCTCCATCACTGTAATATAATCCCGACTCACAATCACATGCAACCGAAATGCATGACCAAACCATGTATGCAATCCATAATGCATAAATAAGACCACATATGCAACCAAAATGCATAATAAATTCCATGTGTGCAACCATAGTGCATAACCAATTCAATACGTAATAATACGTTTTACCGTCCGATGCCCGTACGTCTCACTACGTACCTTAGTTCCAAAAGTGGAGATGTCGTGGGACTTTATCTCCTTTGATGTGTGGCTACCTGGGATGGTTCTACACAATCACATGAATCCATATTAGAAGCCAATAAATGAACCATTACCAAAAACATCATCATTTAGAACAAAATCCCAAAACCCACATTTTTAGCCTTGCGATCGATCGGTCCCCAGCCTCGATCGATCGCTAATGTTCAACAAAAATATTTTGGTTCTGCCTTTGCCGATCGATCGAGACATTCTCTCGATCGATCAAAATTTCACACATCGATCGATCGGAACATTTTCCTGATCGGTCGGTGAGCTCGATACAAGCCTTGGCCAGGCTCTGTCCCGCTCGATCGATCGGACCCAGAGTTCGATCGATCGAGAAGCCCTGTTCTTGCGAGAAATTCCAAGTATGAGCTTCCTACAACACCTAAACTCATACACCACCAAGATCAACCACCCAACACAACATTAAACCACAAAACAACCTTAAAATACATCCCCCAAACATAAACAACATGTTGGACCAAGATTCACCCTTATAACCCCAAAAACAAGCTACAAACCCAACCAAAACTCAACAAAACTCTACCATAATGGAAGCTTACCACTTGAGCTCCTAGTTTTTAGCAAGAAATCACAAAAGACTCCTTTTTCAAAGCTTTCTCCTCTCCTCTAGTTTCAGAAACGAAAATGGGAGTTCTTAGGTGAAAGGATGGGGTTTTGGGGACAAAAGCTGATAGAGAGGGGGTGATGGGATATAAAGTATGAGCAAGTGGCTCCTTTGCCATATATGGGATTTAAATGTGTATCAAGACACAAGTATGATGCATAAAATACCACAACATGATATTTTAAAAGCATTTTACCACAATGCATCATAATCCCTATTAAAATCATGCTTTACCAAAATTACAAACCAACACATTTAAACCATTATAACACCCAAACACCCAACATGTATAATATGCACCCTGAAATGCTCTACCGGGTCACGCCTACCATGTGACAAGCATTTTACCAAGATAATTAGTCCTAACACATAATCTAATTATCGCCATAATGTCATATAAACATAATCAATGCTCAAATTGCAATTAATTATTTCGGGGATATCACATTACTCCCTACTTATAAGATTTCGCCCTCGAAATCGCATGCACTTACACAAATCGAAACTAAACAGAAATCACATACCAGAGAATAGTTCCGGGTAATGTTGCACCATATGCTGCTCCGTCTCCCACGTGGCCTCCTCGACACCCCTACGATCCCAGTGAACCTTGATCATCGGTATCACTTTGTTCCTGAGTCTGCGATCAGCCCTATCCAGAATCCTGACTGGCCGTTCCTCGTATGATACATCAGAATCCAACTGAACCTCAGAAGGCTGCAATACATGTGACGGATCCGGCTCATACTTCCGCAGCATAGATACATGACACACGTCGTGAATACTAGACAACGACGGTGGCAGTGCCAAACGGTAAGCAAGGTACCGATGCGCTGTAAAATCTCATACGGTCCCACATATCTCGGAGACAATTTACCACGCATACCAAACCGGACCACACCCCTGAAAGATGAAATCTTCAAAAAGACCCTGTCTCCTAATTGAAACTCCAACGGTCTCCGCCGTTTGTTCGCATAGGCTGCCTGCCTGTCCTGGGCTGCCTTCATTTTCTGACGGATAACCTTTATCTTATCCTCCATCTCCCGAATCAGTTCGGGTCCTCCCACTGCTTTACTGGTCAAGTCATCCCAGTATAATGGCGACCTACAACGCCTACCATACAACGCCTCAAACGGTGCCATCTGAATACTCGTCTGATAGCTGTTGTTGTAAGAAAACTCTACCAAGGGCAAAGACTCTTGCCATGAGGCATCAAACTCCAACACACAAGCTCGCAGCATGTCTTCGAGCGTCTGTATAGTACGCTCTGTCTGACCATCCGTCTGGGGGTGATATGCGGTGCTCAATCTCACCTCAGTACCCAATGTTGACTGAAGACCTCCCCAGAAATGAGACGTAAACCGCGGGTCTCTGTCCGACACAATAGATACTGGAATCCCATGTAGTCTCACTATGTCCCGGACATACAGCTGAGCCATCCTCAAGTATGTGTACGTCATACAGTAGGGGATGAAGTGAGCTACCTTTGTCAGCCTGTCAATGATCACCCAAATGGCATCACAACCCGAAGTAGTCCTCGGCAAGTGGGTCACAAAGTCCATAGATATGTGCTCCCACTTCCACTCCGGTATTTCTAAGCTCCTTAGTTCGCCACCGAGTCTCTGCCTCTCTGCCTTAACCTGCTGACAGATCAAACATCTCTTGACAAATGAGATCACATCACGTTTCATCCGTTTCCACCAGAACTGATCACACAAGTCCTTATACATCTTCCTCCCTCCAGGGTGGATACTGAATCGGCTATTGTGAGCTCGCTCCAAGATCCCTCTACGCAACTCCGACGTACATGGAACTACCCATCGGTTACCAAGTCTCAAAGAACCATCCTCAGCCACTCTGAACTTTGATGGCTGCCCCTGAAGTGCCAATGATGACCATCTCTGAATCTCATCATCTGTCCTCTGAGCCCTCCTGATATTCTCATAGATATCCGGCTCAGCCAATAAGGTCGATACCCAAACCGGCGATGCGTCCACATCGAAGTCACAGCCTAGATGGCAATATGAAGTCATCATAGCCGACAAATGCATGACTTCCTCAGCAGTACTCTTCACCTTCTGACTCAAGCGTCTGCTGTCAAGTTTGCCTTCCCCGGATGGTACTCTATCTCACAGTCATAGTCCTTGAGTAGGTCCATCCATCTCCTCTGACGCATATTCAACTCCGCCTGAGTAAACAAGAAGTTCAGGCTCTTATGATCCGTGTATATGGTAAAAGATGTACCATACAGATAGTGCCTCCAAATCTTCAGGGCAAAGATAATAGCCGCCAACTCCAAATCATGAACTGGGTACCTAGCCTCATGCGGCTTCAACTGCCTCGATGCATAAGCTACCACGTGCTTATCTTGCATCAATACACATCACAAGCCCTGTAGCGATGCGTCAGTATAAAGGCCAAACCTTTTGTTCTCCGTAGGAATCACCAATACCGGTGCAGTTGTCAATCGATGTTTCAACTCTTGAAAGCTCTCCTCGCAAGCCTCTGACCAAAAGAAGGGTACTCCCTTTTGGGTCAACTGCGTCAGTGGCTTGGCAATCTTAGAAAATCCCTCGACAAAGTGTCGGTAATAACCAGCCAGCCCAAGAAAACTTCCTATCTCGGGCACAGAAGTGGGTGCAGCCCACTCCATCACTGCCTCAATATTCCTGGGGTCCATTGAAATCCCGCTGCTAGATATGACATGCCCCAGAAACACTACACTGCTCAACCAAAATTCACACTTGCTGAGCTTGGCATATAATTGGTGATCTCTGAGGATCTGAAGCACCGTCCTCAAGTGTCTCACATGCTCTTCCTCGCTCCGGGAGTAGATGAGGATATCGTCAATAAACACAATGACGAACTGATCCAGATAGGGTTGAAATACCCGGTTCATCAAGCTCATAAAGACAGCCGGGGCGTTCGTCACACCGAACGGCATTACCAAGAACTCGTAGTGACCATACCGAGTCCTAAATGCTGTCTTCTGTACGTCCTCCTCCCTGACCCGTATCTGATGGTATCCGGATCTCAAATCAATTTTGCTATACAGCTTCGTACCTTGCAACTGGTCAAACAAGTCGTCGATCCTTGGAAGAGGATACTTATTCTTCACCGTGGCCTTGTTCAGTTGCCGGTAATCGATGCATAAATGCATCGAACCATCCTTCTTCTTCACAAAAAGAATCGGTGCGCCCCAAGGCGATACGCTAGGGCGTATATATCCCTTATCAAGGAGCTCCTGTAACTGCTCCTTCAATTCCCTCAACTCCGCCGGTGCCATCCTGTAAGGTGCACGAGAGATAGCGGATGTCCCCGGTAATAACTCAATCCCAAACTCGACTTCCCTAGCCGGTGGAATCCTGGAATCTCCTCCGGGAACACATCGGCAAATTCCGCTACCACTGGTATATCCTCAACTCTTAACTCTTTGCTCTTTCCCGATGTGTCCACGGCATAGATGATATAACCCGTATGTCCACGTTCCAACAACTGAGACATTTTGATTGCTGAAATCAACGGAATCTTTGCACGAGAATCGTTGCCATAAAAAGTCCAATGAATTCCCAAATGAGATCTGAACCGTACTGTCCTTTGTCGACAATCTACTACCGCCTGATATCTGTTCAGAATGTCGATGCCCATAATACAGTCGAAATCTGACATACTCAAAACAATTAAATCTGCCTTTATCTCATTGCCCTCAAAATAAATGAGGCAGTCCATCAGAAACTAATCTGCAACAACTTTCTTTCCGGTGGGTGTCGAGACCAATAGAGACGTGGGTAACGGAGACATATGCATATGATGTCTTTCCACAAAGTCCGCAGACACAAAAGAGTGCGAAGCACCTGTGTCTATCAAAATAAAGGCGGAATACGTAAATAAAAGGCACGTACCCGCTATCACCTCCTCTGGAGCTGCATCGGCCTGCTCCCTGGTAAACGCATAGACTTGTCCCTGAGGTGGCCCCATCGCCTGTCCTCCCATCTGTCGAGGCACAATCGGTGGCCTCTGTTGTACTGTCCCGGTAGAAAACCTCCCTCTGCCTCCTCTAAGATCCACCTAACCATCACCATTCTGACAGAACCGAGATATGTGGCCCATCTTGCCACATTTATAACAAGCCGTACAGTCTCGCATGTGATGTGGTCCTCCACAAAAGTGACACTTCACCACTCCACTCCTACTCGCTTGAGTCTGCCCTCTGTTGCTGGGCGCACCACCCCTCCGGTTATCCATTCGTCTCCCACCAAACCGGGAAGATGGGGAAGAAGCCCCACGAGGTTTAAATGATTCTCCTCGTGGCCTCAGATTATTAGACACTGGCCTCGGCGGCGGGACTTGTGGGGGTGCAACGTCCGGGTAAGCACTGACTCCGATCTCCGCCAGTTCCGCTCTAGTGAGAGCGTCATCAAAAGAGGTGGGGTTATTGGAGATAACCCGATCAAAAAGTTTCGGTCGCAGCCCTTTTAGAAAGTGTCTCATCTTGGCATGCCCGTTTGTTGCAATGTGGGGAACATACCTCAACAAGGATGAGTACTGCATGGCATAGTCCTAAACTGGCATGCTCCCCTGTTTCAAGCTCGTGAATTCATCCTCCTTAGTTTGCCTAGCCGCAGCAGAGAAGTATCGGTTTAGAAACCGAGTCCGAAATAAAGTCCAGTCAATCACCATACCTTGAGCTCTCAGCTCCATCACCGTCGTCTTCCACCACATAGAAGACTTCTTCGCCAGTTGGAACTCCGCCAACCTCAGCCATGCTGTCCTAGCGCAAGGAGCGGACACAAATATTTGCTCTAATCTCTCGAGCCACTCCTCAGCTTCTTCTCCTGTCTCCGTCCCCTCAAACATGGGCGGGTGGAAAGTTAGGAACTGACTCAGACTAAGCTCCCCGGCTCTACGCCCACAGCAGGTGGAGGTAAAGGATTTGCCTGACCGACACTAGCATTAACACTGCCAATGTCACCCACCTCTTCGTTGAGATTCTCCACATTCATAGCAGCCATGCTGTAAAACAAGGATTAACAACAACTCCAGAACAATATATATGTTATGCCGTTAGATAACAGGAATGATAATAAGCATGTTAGCATAATAGGATATACATCAATATGCACCACATGCATAAACATGCTTCAAATGTAAGCGCCTAGCCAATCATGCTAAGGCTACCCTTCACTCGTTCCAGGGTTCTCTAACCACTGCTCTGATACCACTAATGTAAGGACCCTAGTTCCTCAAGTGCGGATTAAAGGCGTAATAGAGTTAAACATGCGTCTATTGATATAAAGTTCCGTATTGATGTCTTGAGCCGTTAAGGTTACAGGCCAAATTAAAATTTCCAAAAAGGGATTAATTACATTCCCTATCAATGAATGCCAATCCTATAGCTTTACACTACTCCTAGAGTAGAGACTATACAAAAGAATTAGGCCTGCTATGCCAAGAGCACTCCTCACTGGCTCACCGCATCAATCCGCCTTAGCCCGTCCGCCCAAAAGTACCTACAGGAACAACCCCAAACCATGAGCATGTATACAAATCATATTCACAATAATATGATCATAGTTCAATGCATAAACCATAAATGCAATTTACTTCCTGTATTCAACACATTTAAAAGCTCCCTTGGTTGTCCCTGTACCACAATAATAATCAATGGATTATAATACCGATATGTATGTCATGACATACACCGATTTCCATGTATACCGTATTCAATTCCCGAGTTTTATTATATCAGTGGCATAATACCCCTCGCATTAACATGACAGCGGAAATACCCCTCGCTTAGACAATACCAGCGGCACTAATATCCCTCGCTATAAATATGACAGCGGTCGTGTTCTTCGCTTCATATTAGCGGCAAATATTCTCTCATCGCTACGGTGTGACAGCGGCAAGTATTCACATCGCTACGCCACTAGCGGCAAGTATTCTCCATCACTGTAATATAATCCCGACTCACAATCACATGCAACCGAAATGCATGACCAAACCATGTATGCAATCCATAATGCATAAATAAGACCACATATGCAACCAAAATGCATAATAAATTCCATGTGTGCAACCATAGTGCATAACCAATTCAATACGTAATAATATGTTTTACCGTCCGATGCCCGTACGTCTTACTACGTACCTTAGTTCCAAAAGTGGAGATGTCGTGGGACTTTATCTCCTTTGATGTGTGGCTACCTGGGATGGTTCTACACAATCACATGAATCCATATTAGAAGCCAATAAATGAATCATTACCAAAAACATCATCATTTAGAACAAAATCCCAAAACCCACATTTTTAGCCTTGCGATCGATCGGTCCCCAGCCTCGATCGATTGCTAATGTTCAACAAAAAATATTTTGGTTCTGCCTCTACCGATCGATCGAGACATTCTCTTGATCGATCGAAATTTCACACATCGATCGATCGGAACATTTTCCCGATAGATCGGTGAGCTCGATACAAGCCTTGGCCAGGCTCTGTCCCGCTCGATCGATCGGACCCAGAGTTCGATCGATCGAGAAGCCCTGTTCTTGCGAGAAATTCCAAGTATGAGCTTCCTACAACACCTAAACTCATACACCACCAAGATCAACCACCCAACACAACATTAAACCACAAAACAACCTTAAAATACATCCCCCAAACATAAACAACATGTTGGACCAAGATCCACCCTTATAACCCCAAAAACAAGCTACAAACCCAACCAAACTCTACCATAATGGAAGCTTACCACTTGAGCTCCTAGTTTTTAGCAAGAAATCACAAAAGACTCCTTTTTCAAAGCTTTCTCCTCTCCTCTAGTTTCAGAAACGAAAATGGGAGTTCTTAGGTGAAAGGATGGGGTTTTGGGGACAAAAGCTGATAGAGAGGGGGTGATGGGATATAAAGTATGAGCAAGTGGCTCCTTTGCCATATATGGGATTTAAATGTGTATCAAGACACAAGTATGATGCATAAAATACCCCAACGTGATATTTTAAAAGCATTTTACCACAATGCATCATAATCCCTATTAAAATCATGCTTTACCAAAATTACAAACCAACACATTTAAACCATTATAACACCCAAACACCCAACATGTATAATATGCACCCTGAAATGCTCTACCGGGTCACGTCTACCATGTGATAAGCATTTTACCAAGATAATTAGTCCTAACACATAATCTAATTATCGCCATAATATCATATAAACATAATCAATGCTCAAATTGCAATTAATTATTTCGGGGATATCACAGTATCAAACTCCAAAATACATGCCCTCAACATGTCCTCGAGCGTCTGAATGGTACGCTCCGTCTGACCGTCTGTCTGAGGGTGATAGGCCGTCCTCAGTCTCACCTCTGTGCCCAAAGCTGTCTGGAGACCCTCCCAGAAATGTGAAGTGAACCTCGGGTCTCTGTCAGACACTATCGAGACTGGAATACCATGCAATCTCACCACATACCGTATATACATCTGGGCCATCTTCAAGTATGTAAATGGCATACTGTAAGGGATGAAGTGAGCCACCTTCGTCAGCCTATCTACGATCACCCAGATCGCATCAAATCCTGAGGCCGTCCTTGGCAAGTGGGTCACAAAGTCCATAGATATATGCTCCCACTTCCATTCAGGTACCTCTAAGCTCTTTAGCTCGCCACCAGGCCTCTGTCTCTCTGTCTTTACATGTTGGCAGATCAAACATCTTTTCACAAAGGCGATCACATCCCGCTTTATGCGCCTCCACCAGAATTGACCGCATAGGTCCTTGTACATCTTCCTTCCTCCTGGGTGGATACTGAACCGACTACTGTGAGCTCGCTCCAATATTCCTCTATGCAACTCTAGTGTATCTGGGACTACCCATCGGTTGCCCAGTCTCAAAGAATCATCCTCAGCCACTCTGAACTTGGATGGCTGACCTTTAAGTACCAATGATGTCCATCTCTGAACCTCATCATCCGACCTCTGGGCCTTCCTGATTGCCTCAAATATATCTAGCTCCGCCAATAAGGTCGACACTCGCACATGCGACGTGTCCACATCAAAATCATAGCCCAGATGACAATAAGAAGTCATCATAGCTGATAGAATCATGGCATCCTCAGCAGTACTCTTCACCTTACGACTTAAGGCGTCTGCTATCAAGTTTGCTTTACCTGGATGGTACTCAATTTCACAATCATAGTCCTTGAGTAAATCCATCCACCTTCTTTGCCTCATATTCAATTCAGCCTGAGTGAATAGAAACTCCAGGCTCTTATGGTCCGTATATATTGTGAAAGACGTATCATACAAGTAATGCCTCCAAATCTTCAAGGCAAAAATGATGGCCGCCAGTTCCAAATCATGCACTAGGTACCTAGCCTCATGTGGCTTCAGCTGCCTCGATGCATAAGCCACCACATGCTTATCTTGCATCAACACACAGCCCAAACCCTACAGTGACGCATCCGTATACAAAGCGAACCTCTTATTCTCAGACGGAATCACTAACACAGGCGCTGTAGTCAAACGACGCTTCAGCTCTTGGAAGCTTTCCTCACAAGCCTCCGACCAATAGAAGGGGACTCCTTTCTGAGTCAGCTGTGTCAGGGGTTTGGCAATCTTTGAAAAACCCTCGACAAAACGCCGGTAATATCCTGCCAAACCGAGAAAGCTCTGTATCTCAGGTACAGAAGTGGGTGCAGCCCACTCCATCACAGCTTCAATCTTCCTGGGATCTACAGATATCCCGCTGCTAGATATAACATGACCCAAGAACACCACACTGCTCAACCAGAACTCGCACTTGCTAAGCTTTGCATATAACTGATGATCCCTAAGGATCTGGAGTACTGTCCTCAAGTGCTTTACGTGTTCCTCTTCGGTCCGAGAGTAAATAAGTATATCGTCAATGAACACTATGACGAACTGATCCAAATATGGCTGGAACATCCTGTTCATCAAACTCATGAAGACAGCTGGGGCATTCGTCACCCCAAAAGGCATGACTAGGAGTGCCCATATCTAGTCCTGAAAGCTGTCTCCTGAACATCATCTTCTCTTACTCGAATCTGATGATACCCCGATCTCAGATCGATCTTACTGTAGAGCCTCGTACCCTGCAACTGATCAAACAAGTCATCGATCCTCGGAAGTGGATACTTGTTCTTTACTGTGGCCTTATTCAGTTGCCTGTAGTCAATGCATAGACGCATCGATCCATCCTTCTTCTTAACAAATAAAATAGGCGCACCCCAGGGCAATACGTTAGGGCGTATGTAGCCTTTGTCAAGGAGCTCTTGCAACTGAATCTTTAACTCTCTTAGCTCTGCTGGTGCCATCCTATACGGGGCACGAGAAATGGCAGACGTCCCCGGTAGTAACTCAATCCCAAACTCGACCTCTCTCGTCGGTGGGAATCCGGGAATCTCTTCCGAAAAAATATCAGGAAACTCCGCCACTACGGGCACATCCTCGACTTTCAAGTCTTCCTTTCCAGTAACGTCAATAACATAGATGAGGTATCCTGTATGGCCTCGTTCCAATAACTGTGCCATCTTGACAGCAGATATCAACGGAATCTTTGAACGGGAACCATCCCCATAGATTGTCCACTGGACTCCCAAATCAGATCTGAACCGGACAGTCCTCTGCCTGCAGTCCACAACTGCCTGATACTTGTTCAAAACATCAATGCCCATGATGCAATCGAAGTCCGACATTCCCAGAACAATCAAGTCTGACCTCAGCTCATTGCCCTCAAAATAAATGAGGCCTTCATAGACGATCTGATCAGTAATCAAACTTCTTCCAGCGGGTGTCGAGACCACAAGAGGCATGGGCGACGGAGAAGTGCATATGTGGTGCCTTTCCACAAAACTCATCGACACAAAAGATTGTGAAGCACCTGTGTCTATCAATATAAAAGTAGGGTGCGTAAATAAAAGGCACGTACCCGCTATAACCTCCTCCGGAGCCGCTGTAGCCTGCTCCCTCGTCAAAGCATAAACCTGCCCCTGAGGTGGCCCCATGGGCTGACCTCCATACTGCCTCGGTGCAAAAGGTGGTCTGTGTTGTGCTGCTCTGTCCGCAGGCCTCCCCGCAGAGTTCTGTTGCCTTCCCCTATTGGGACACTGCCGAGCAAAGTGGCATTTGTCGCCACAAACATAACATCCTACACAGTCCTTCACCAAATGTGGTTGCCCTCAAAGAGTGCACTGGACCTTCCCGAATCTGTCTCCGTGAGACTGACCTCTTCCAGATGGGGCATCGTTCCTACGGTTTCCTTTCCAACGATTCTCAGGCCTCTTACCACTGAATCTCGAAGCCGATGTGTTCCCCCTTGGTTTGAACTGATCGCCCCTCGGCCTCAAATTGTCAGAAGTGGATTTCTGAGGGGGTGCTGGATGTGGCACTGCATCAGGATATGCGCCAACTCCCAGTTCGGCTAGCTCGGCCCGTGAAAGTGCATCATCAAAACAGGCAGGGCCATAAGTGATCACCCTGTCATACAGTTCAGGCCCCAAGCCCTTCATGAAGTTCCTCATCTTCGCTTGAGTGCTTGCAGCAATGTGAGGTACATATCTGAGCAAGGAACAGTATTGAAGAGCATAATCTGACACAGGCATGTTACCTTGCTTGAGGTTGGTAAACTCATCTTCCTTAACCTGTCGTGCGGCAGCTGAAAAGTAGCGGGTCAGAAACCGAGTTCTGAATAGCTTCCAATTAATTTCCTGTCCCTGAGCCTCTTGCTCTACCACTGTGGTCTTCCACCACATCAATGCTTTCTTAGCCAGTTGGAACTCTGCTAATCTGATCCATGCGGACTTCGCACACGGAGCTGCCACAAAAATCTGTTCCATCCTTTCTAGCCACTCTTCAGCCAATTCCCCTGTTTCAGTTCCCTCGAACATCGGGGGTCGGTATGCCAAAAACTGAGCCAAGCTCAACTCCCCAGGTAATAACTGCTGCTCAGAGGGTTCCTCGCCTAAGGCTGGCGGTGGTAGGGGATTTGTACGTCCAGCACTTGCATTGACGCTAATAGCATCACCTACTTCCACATTTGTTGTCATACTGCAACACAAGGGTTAACAACGATACCCAAAAGCAGTTCATATAATACATCGTTAGAGAAACAAAACATGTTAGCATAACATCATATACTTCATATGCAACATACATATAAAACATGTTTAAAAGTAAGTACCTAGCTAACTTATTGCTAAGGCTACCCTTCACTCATTCCCGGGTTATCTAACCTGGCTCTGATACCACTAATGTGGGGTCTTCCCACCTTAACAGTGTTAGCATAACAAAATTTGAACTAAACATGCTTTTTATAACGTTTTAGGGTTCCGGTTGTTACGTGAGCTAATAGGATTACAGGCCAAAATAAAAACTTCGTAACTTAATAGATACATTCCTAAACAAGAATGCTAACGTTTTAGATTTATACTACTCCTAAAGTAGATACTAAACATAAACAGAATCCTATGCATCTTGTATCCCTGTAGCTCACTGCTTCAACCCGACCCTTAGCCCCCTTCAGTAAATGCATCGTGAGCATACAAGTGTTTACTTAACATCATATTAAAAGGCATAACAGTAAATGCATAACATCTTAGTTAAGTAAAATTTGTTGGTCGTTCTTTATCTTCTTTTTGTCCCTGATTCTCATTCATGTATAAGGGCATCTTACCCCATTGTATGTCATCTTACCATAACATAAACATCGTGTGGCATCTTACCACATGGGCATCTTACCCAATCGTATGGCATCTTACCATATCATAAACATCGTGTGGCATCTTACCACATGGGCATCTTACCCAATCATATGGCATCTTACCATATCATAAACATCGTGTGGCATCTTACCACATGGGCATCTTACCCAATCATATGGCATTTTACCATATCATATACATCGTAACATCATTTAAACCATCATAACATATAAACATCATTTCATGTAAACGTCATCATTTCATCGTAAATACTTATGCGATAAATGCATAGTCATAATGTAGAGGCGTGTTTTACCGTCCGATGCCCGTACGTTTCTTACGTACCTTTTTAAAAGGAGGAGAAGTAGATAACTCTATCTCCTTGATTGCGCTGGTACCTTGGATGGTTCTACAAAACCACATAATACTATATTAGATGCCTCAATATAATCTCATACCATAAACTTAACAAAATAAATCATCATCATATTTTTCAACATTCTGCCTCTCTCGATCGATCGGCCCCAAGGTCTCGAACGATCGAGAAAATATGCATAAACAGTGCTCAAACACCCTGCCTCGATCGAAATATTTTACCGATCGATCGAAGAGCTTCATCGATCGATCGAAAATTCCTTTCGATCGATCGGCCCCTGAATTTTGAACCATGCTTTATATCCTCTGCCTCGCTCGATCGATCGGGACAAGAATCTCGATCGATCGATCGAGCACTCTGAAAATCGGGACTTCCCCATATTTTCGAGCACCTCATTTCCTACCATCATTTCTACTTAATAAAGCGTAAAACATGCTTGAACAAAAATGTTATAAGCTTCATAAAACTACCATGCATGTGTTCAAATCAAAGGTTTAACAAAACCTAAGCTAACATGCATCATAACATCATCAAAATCTTCAACCTCATCCAAAAATTCAGGAACACAGGGCATGCCAGTTCTGCCTAGATTTTCGAGCACTTATTTTCATAACAAGAAAACCAACACATAGCATATGTAACATGCTCGAACAAACATGCTAGGAACTTCATAATACTTCCATGTAAACATTCATACCAAGGTTTCGTTCAAACCTATACTAGCATGCATAAAAATCATCCCACCAAAACCCAAACTCGAACAAAACCCAGAAAAACAGAGTACTAAAACTTTACCCCTCTTTTTGCTTCTCTTTTTGGCAAGGTTTTGCACACCAAAACACAAGCTTTTCCTTCTCCTATCTGCAGCTCTTTAGGGACGAGAATGGAGGAGAGAATGATGAGAAGGAGATGGAGGAGTAATGAGTGAAGGCATGGGTTGGGCAAGTGGGAGAGGTATGGGTTGCCAAGTGGGGAAGGGGAGGTGGCCGAGTAGGGGGTGGTGAGGGTTGGGGTGGTCATGTGGTGTTTAATTGTGCTCCGGTATTTAGCACGATGTATTAAAAATATCCTCACTCGATATTTTATAACATTACTTAATTAATACATCCCTTAAAAACACACAACATGCTCCCTAAAACACATCATCATAACATAATCATAACCCCCAATTTAAATGCACCACCACCCTTAACCATAACATAAACATATATGTTAACACATAAACATATAACCATTTCGGGGGTATTACACACCCCTCGCTTCACATTTTAGCGGCAAATATTCTTTCCTCGCCTCATATGATAACCTCGCTTCAATGTGACATGCGGTACCCCCACCCATCGCTTCACATATAGTGGCACAAAATAAATAGCGGCAAGCATTAAAATCATCAAGGTGATAACCATGACTCATGGGATGTGCACCAAAAATCATCATATGCATATACAATCATCATACATAATTCAACATGTATTTGCATCCACAATGCACAATTCCATATATACTCGCATCCACAATGCATAATCAATGAGTATAATAGATACATGTACCGTTGGGTGCCCGTACGTCTTCTACGTACCTTTCCAAAAGTGGGATTTGGTATGACTTTACTTCCTTGGTTGCGTCGCCACCTGGGATGGTTCTACACAATCACACAACCCAATATTAGAAGCCAAATAATAGCCAAATACCAAAAATTCAACAAAAAACATCATTTCCCACATTTCAGCAGCTGGCGATCGATCGCTGCATCGAGGCGATCGATCGCGAGCCTTACCGATCGATCGCTTCGATGTAACGATCGATCGCCAGACCTCACTGGCTCGCGGCGATCGATCGCGCCATATATGGCGATCGATCGCCTGCCTTACATTTCGCCACTGCCCTTCGGCGATCGATCGCTGCATTTGTAGCGATCGATCGCCACCTGCTGTGTGCGCGATTCTTCACCATTTTTTAGCATTTTCCAAGGTCTACCACAAACACTTCAAACTCAAACATTCCAACAACTCAAATACCATCATAACTCACTAAAACCCACATGAAACACCTCAAAAATCATACCTCAACCACATACAACACTTACCCAAAAACCAACCCACATAAAAACTCAAATACCAACCCATTTCAAAACCAAACACCATTAAAACTTTAGGAAGGGTTCCATACCTCTTGAGGACTCCAAATCCTACAATAAATCCCACAAATAAGACTTTTCCAAAGATTTCCCTTCCACTTTATGCCAAAAATCGAAAATGGTAAGAGTTAGGGTTGGGGAGAGTGAGTTGGGGGATTTTGGTAAAGTGATGGGTATAGTGGGGGTTGTGGGTTAAATGGGTTTTAATTAGAATTGTACCCCCACAAATACCATGATGTATAAAATACCCCAACATGCACAACATGCACCCTGAAATGCACCCCCGGGTCACGCCTACCATGTGACTAAGCATTTCATCAAGATAATTAATTCCAACACATAAATCAATTATCACCATAATTAATCATATAAACATAATTAATGCCCAAATTACAATTAATTATTTCGGGGATATCACATTTTTGGAATCGACCTTTTTCAAAAAAAAAAAATTAGTAATTGAATCTATGAAACAATCAAGTAACAAAAAATTGAATTACCTGAACAATGGTATCTAGAACCCATATTTTCGGACAACTGCCATATCTCACAAAATTTCTAGCCAAAATAATTAGGTGTACATAAATCACATCATCCATCAACTCTTTCCCAAAAAACAAGTCACACAATGCCTCCCTAGAAACCATTGAACGAGGACTCTGTTGTCCTCGGTCCTACAAAATTAAACATTTTCAACACAAATAAGAATTTGTCCACAATAATGTTATTCTTAAAAAGTGAAACACATTTAACATGATTACGTCAAATTTGATCGACATAAAACGAATCCACAATTTTCCTATCTTTCTCAGAAATTGATGTACGTCCTCAATATTCCAAACACCCTTCATCAATTTCATGCGCCCCATCAATCGCAGCTTGAACTATTTGCAATATAGTTAATTCTGGATTCTCCTGAAATAGCATACAATAATAAGTATATCACATAAATGATACATAATACTAGATATTTCATAAGGCACAAAAATACCACCTCAATCATGTTATCTGTAATCTTCTCATGGAGTTGTATCGTTTTCTTCTTCTTAGGTGTTGTGGTAGGAGGTGTCACGAAATCTTTTTCCTTACCCTTTTGTTTTTTGTTTTGCCTACTCATCACACCACGAGCAATTGAATAAATGCCAGTTTTTAAATTCATTTGCTTCTCCCTTTCAGCACCACTTTCACCATGTTCCACAATGTTACAATCAACTTTATTTTGACTTGAGCCACCATCAACATCAAAATCTGGAATAATCTTTCAAAATTTTCAACCATGTCACAAAAATCAAGTTTAAAATTCTCCTTTTCAATAAACCGATCATCACATTCATTGCCACGAATTTTGTCACCAGTTTCAACATCATTTAAAACTTTCATGCATCATCTCCAAAGTCATGTTCAATAAAATCCACTTTTCATTCTGCATTTCTTTCCCTATTTACCTCCGAAACATTCATTTCACCGTCCAAATTCTTCAAAGGAAGTATACTCTTTAGTGTCTAATCTCTTCCTTTTGTGCATTGATTATTGCATCAAACCTCTTCATTTCAGCTTGCATTTATTTTTCATAAATCATAAAAGCATACAAATACAATATTTAACTACCTTCAAAATCATTTCATATATATTTATCACTACAATTTATATCATATATATTTTTATACCTCATTATTAAAGTCATGATTAAGAACAAATATACTCTTTTCAGGTAAAGGGTAGATTGTATGAACCTGCTCATAAATACACTATCAGTAATGATTAATATTAAGTAATGTAAATACATAAAAAGATTTCAAACCTTGTTCTTCGTTATTGAAAGAAACAAGACTGGAGAAACATCAAGATTGTTTTGGATTTTCGAGTCCACCCAACGAAAAAATCTTGGAAATATTTGTAGCACACATGGTTTTCCAAGTGATGGACTTCGTTCATACACCCATGCCTAAATTTAAAATATATTCATAAGTATCAAAATATAGTAATGAAATTATATGTCAAATTCAACTTACCATCAGTCCAACTACGCAACCATCGAAATATTCCTTTCTACCCAAATTCTCTTCGCTATTGGGTCCATGCCTAAATATTTCTTCATTTAAAAACCTATATGTAGCATTCCCCCAATGCATAGTCGCGGATCTTGCTAAGGTGATCAACATAAGGCAATAGGAATCGAGGAGTAGCACAATTGCTTGTAGGAAAGAAAATATAGTTGAAAACAAAAAAATTACTTACAACTTTACAAAATTTTCAACTTGCATATCATCTTCCTTATCAACTAATATATAAAGCTTTTCTACGATATTCCTCGTTTAACACTACTAAGTTTTCCTCCAAAATGCCTTTTCATAATATCAGATTCCAAAGGTGATTCCAGAACAATGTATTGACATATATCTTCCAGCCCCGTCACTACAGAAAATTCGGGTGAATTAAATAGGATAGTTACTTTATCACTAAAAACAAAAGCATCAAAATGTGGGTCAAACGTACGAATAACCGACTCAACCCTAACAAAGCTAATTGGAATTTTAGGCATTTCAAAATAATGGAAAAAAGGGTTTTGCGTTAAACCGGAAAGTTGTCTCAAACCAATTTTCGATCTTAATTTTGCAATTGTGCTTTGAAAAAAGGAAGGGGAACAACGGCTAATCAACTCGTAGTGCATTGGAACTCTTTTAGTATTTGAACCAGGCTCCATCGCTGCACACAATACAAATTTTTTTAAAACCTTAAATATAAATACAATAACCAAAAACACAACACAGGTCAAAGAGACAATAAGCAAGGCAAAGAAATCTTGTCACTAGCGCAATTAAAACAATTCAATAGCAACCAAAATCATCCCCCATCTAGTACATCCTAACCAAACCAAAGCACCAGAAGCTCCCAACTTGCAAATCTCAGAATAACCTACGCAACAGGGCATCAAAGCATCAAAACCCATAGCCTTAAGCAACTCCACATAGTAATTAAAGCAAATAGGCATAATCAGCATAACCCACACCAAAGGTTCCACCCTCACATGCTATCTAATTAACCAGAAGAATTCATTATATTGGGGTGACAACATAAATATTTCAAAAATAAATAAGGTTTCAGAAGAATTCGAAAATAATCAACAATCCAGAACAAGAGACTTGCACATCTCAATTCTACTTACCATTTCAAATCTTACCACCGAACTGATGCGACCAAGGAGACGATGAAAGCAGGTAATGAAATTGATGCAGAGAATGATGCGACCAAGGTGAAGATGCAAGAATGGAACCGATAGCCATTTAGGAAGCTGGGAAGGGAAGCTTTTAGGGAGGAAAGTTTCTGAACGATGATTTGGGGAAAATCGAAACCCTTAGATTATGAATCTAATGAGAGAATTGAAGGAGGGGGTGAGGAGATAGTGGGTTGTAAGGTTATATTAGACAGTTTGCTCACATAGGGAGCTTGTAATAAGTGTTTTTTAAAGCTTGGGGAGTGCAGAACTTACAAATATTTGTTAGGGACTGAACAATAAACATTAACTTGCTTTTAATATTTTTCAGAAAGTTTCCCTTAAAAGAACGATATCCTATTATGCATGGATATAAATATGATATTTAGTATAATAATTTTCAAAATTTGTTATATGATACGAAATAAAGATTACTTTAAACATAAATATACTAAATATACAGAATTAGTGGTATTCATGATCAGCAAATATAGCTGGGTTTCATATTCTACCATCATCTAATAATGGTTAAGTAAATTGATTATTTCATTCATCTAAAAATAAAATAAAAAGATATAGAAAAACTCTCACACACTTACAACACTATTCTAGCAATCTTTCTCAAATATTATCTACGACGAATCCACCTGCTTATGTTCTTAATGCTTGCTATTTCGACTCTGTGTACAACAATGGAAGACCAGGAATTAATTTCTATATTCAAATCCATCAAGAAATCTGGTCTCCGACCATTTCTGAGTCTCTCGCTTGCCCTCTACGCAGATGACTTGGTGACATTCTTTGCTACGGCCACCATGGAAGGAGAAGCGATAAAGGCTACCGTTTGTCTGGAGGACATTGCCATTACTGAGGGCCTCGTCGCACGTCTTTTCAATTACCCTTTGAGGGTATGTCTATGTTTTCTTCTGTTCCGCAGAAGCTGAGGGAGATTTTTGGCCGACGTTTCTCTGAGACGGACACTATTCTGAAGCCCGCTTTCAAGAAGTAAGAAAAGAAGTTTCACTTCCAAATTTTGCCAAAAGGCCATACTGTGCAAAGCTGGCTCTTTCGACTCCATTGCAGTTGAAAAATTTGAAGTGATAGTAGTCATGGTTCGCCATTTCGGTATCGGAACGCGCCTCACCTTTCCCGAGTTGCATGTTGTAAAGGTTATCGTCCCTCGAAGGCGTTTTTCACCCCTAAAATCTGTTACATCACGTTAAATCGGCATCGGAACGGCCGGTGCGGAACGTTCCGCCAACCATGCTTGCAGTAACACTTCGCGATCGATCGCGAAGATAACGCGATCGATCGCGAATTGTTACTGCCCCAACGCACGTGAAGCCGCGATCGATCGCGGAAAAGACCGCGATCGATCGCGGCATGCACACTGTCTGTGGAATGCCTTTTTTTGTACATTAATCAATTGTAACATGCACTATTGAATGTTGATGAAACTTTCCTTATCTTGAACAAAAAATTGAAGAAAATTCTCTCTTCCAACTTCCAGGTAAGTAGCCTTTCTTCTTCCGGATTACGAAGTGCATTAAGTTATCCTATGATTAACTGGATTCTTGTTCACAACTCTTCAATTGAAAGCTAGATAAAATTCCTCAATGTATTTATGAAATATGTTTGTAAAGAAAAACAAATGGATCTTTGCTAGTAGATTGTACTAAAGATTTACATTTTTGCAATTTTTAAAGCAAAAAATTGTGAACCAGTAAGTCTTTAGAAGAATGGCTCCAAAAGTTGATATTGGTTGGGTGTTTGGTAAACCTATCGGAGACAATCGTAAGACAATACGATACAAATTTTGTGGGAAAGTTGTAAGCGGAGGTATTACAAGATTTAAACAACATATTGCAAATGTTGCTCGAAATGTTGAGTCATGTAGTAAAGCTCCAAAAGAGATATCATTAATGGTACGGAAACATCTTCAAGATTCAAAGTCTGAGAGAGCTGTAATAAAAAGGAAAAAATAAA
This sequence comes from Haberlea rhodopensis, assembly GCA_907163345.1. Taxonomy (NCBI): domain Eukaryota; kingdom Viridiplantae; phylum Streptophyta; class Magnoliopsida; order Lamiales; family Gesneriaceae; genus Haberlea; species Haberlea rhodopensis. The sequence continues at coordinate 31,719 of CAJQUN010000151.1, read as the reverse complement.
TTGCAGTTAATGCAATTCAACAAAGCATTCATGCACTTGACAGTGACAGCGAAGGTGATTATGGATATGGAAGAAATGTTACTAGTGAAGAAGCTTTAGAGTAATTGGAAAATAGGGCATTGCGAACAGCCATGAAAGAAAGTTGTCAATCAAGAGCATTAGAGGACGAGATGTGTAACCGGTTTGGTTCCGGTGCTGGTTCATCACTTGGTGGAAATCCCAATTTCAGAAAACAGATACCTCGGAGCTTTAGCGTAAAAGAGGGAGCTCAAAAACCATCGAAAGGGATTGATACGTATATGTTTCCATCAAAACAGAAGAGTATTAAAAATTGGTTTGCTCCTGAAAAAGTCAAAGAAGTTGGTAAAGCTATTTCAAAATGGTTTATATATAATGACATTCCTTTTCATGCAGCGGATAGCGGTCCATACTACCAATCTATGATCAATACCATTGCGGATGCTGGACCTGGAATACAAGGTCCTTCGGACGTCAAATAGGTGGTGTTTTTTTGCAGGAGGAGGTGGAAGATATGACTGGATATTTACATACTTTAAAATCAAAATGGCCCAAATATGGATGTACAATAATGTGCGATGGTTGGAGCACACGTAGCAAGCATCCTATTATTACCTTTATGATATATTGCAATAGTAACATGATATTTTATAATTCAGTGGATTGCACCAACAAGAAAAAGAATGCTGATTTTCTTTTATCTCTTTTGAACAAAGTAATTGACGATGTTGGGGAGAAAAATATTGTGCTTGTGGTTACAGACAGTGAAAGTGCAAATAAGGCTGTTGGTCAGAAAATGATGATTGAAAGGCCTCACTTGTTTTGGCACCTTTTGCTGCACACTGCATTGATCTAATGCTTGAAGACATCGGTAAGATAACAAAGGTGAAAAAGTGCATTGACAAAGCAAAGCAAATAACAAGTTTTATATAAAACAGTGATAAAGTGGTCAAATTGGAGAGTTTGGATCTCCACTCGCAAAAACAGCCGTTAAAAAAGTCTTCCAGGTTTGAACTTCTTCATGTTCTTTATACACGTCAAAGTTATACATTATGTATCATAAAAAAAATTTTCCAGCTGAATGGTGGAATGATTATGGTGAAGAAGCTCCACACTTGAGAAATATTGCAATTAAAGTCCTAAGCCAAACATGTTCATCTTCTAGTTGTGAGAGAAACTGGAGTACATGGTCTCTAATACATACTAAGCTTCGCAACCGTTTGGGCTATCGGAAAGTTGCATAAATTGGTATATGTCCATTATAATATGCGCCTGAGAGTAAGAAATTTGATGCATAAAAAAGAAGATGATGACTATTATAGCCCTATAGTTCTCGATCATATATTCAAAGATGATGATATTATAAATGAATGGACAAGAGATAATGACTCTCCCATATTGCAAGATGATGACTTGGCATGGTTAGATGAAGAACAAAACATTACAGCTAGTGGTCAAAGTCATGTTAAGAAGACAAATAGTGAGAGCCACTCGAGATTATCAAAAGGCAAATAAATCATATCAAGTGATAATGATGAAAGTAACGATGGCGATGATAGTCCTGATAGCAATGGTGGGAACAATCAAGAAAGTGGTGAAAGCACCAAGACGATGATCAACCCCATGAACATGATATTGGCATGACATGGGCACAAGGGAAAGAAAATTATTATGCCACACAAGACACTAATCATGGGTATCGTCCTGGGATAGAGGAACAACGTCGTTATTTAGCAAGTTTGTCAGAATTCTCGAGTGCCGAGGATAATGAATATTTCAGTGGACCTTCGCATTATATGGCTGTTGAAGAACAAATGGAAAGTATTGGCTTTGGGGTGGAACAACATTTTCAACTTGGAAATGATTATACATTTGGAGATTACCATCGTCGTGATGAAATATTATTAAATCTATATTCATTACCCCGTAACTATTCCGCTTCAAATGTTTGATTCAACAAATTTTCTCAACGGGATGCTGAGGGAGAGTACACTGATGATTTTGTTTCTTCGCGTCACTCCTCATGGTATTAGTCGTAGTAGTATGACATTTACATTTATTTTTCTAAGTTAATGTTGTAAAATATTTATTTTGACGTAAATATTTTACCTAAAATATTAAAATTGTTTTGAATTTTTTAAATAATTTTATTAAAGTTCCGTTCCATTCCCGTTCCGTGAAATGCCACTAGAACCGGAACGGTGGGCGGTGGCCACCATTCCGGGCGCCGTTCCCGCTACGGCGAACCATGATAGTAGTCGTTTCTCAAGGCTTGCAGATAAATTGGTTTGCAGTGATTTCCTAGTGCTCTGTGGGATGATTGGAGCAAAGAAGCAGTCTCTGGGGTTTACCATAGCCCTCAGCAGGATTTCCGACCTCTCTGCTGCTACTTGTGGTAGGGCCACCCTTTTGAACCCAGTGAGGATCATTATTTGTCAAATATTTGACTACGTTAAGAGGGAAACCTATGGGTGCTGAGGAAGGGACTTCAGACGCACCATCGCCTCAGCCAGTAGACAAGAGGAGGAAGAAGACGACAAGGAAATCCATTCAAGTTGTGTGTGATTCGGATCAGACACTCTTCGATCAAGCTGAGCATGCTTGTCCTCCAAAGAAGGCCAGAACTACCAAGAAGAAGCATTATGTATTGTTGGCATTGCTGGTCCCTCTTCTGCTATTATTAAAATACCATCTTCTGGGGAACCAGATGCTACTACAGAGGCTGCCCCTGCTATTCGTGCTGCTACGCCGGCCCCAGCTAACATTGAAGTTGCATCTTCGTTAGCTGCAATTGCTATATCAAAGGGGCTCCTCTACTACTATTGTTGATCTTATATTGTCTTACTCCCATTTCTTCCGTTCCTGCTGTTCCAAAGCAAAGAGGAGTAGTTATTAGGGAACCATTGCTGAAATGTATTCTTCACCTGCTGCTACAAGAAAAGAAAATGGGACTGCTGGTCCGCACCCTTCTCCCGCTCTCAACTCAAATTGTTCGGGTACTTGCAAGGGTGGAGAAGACTGTTGAGGCCAAGATGGCCACTTTTGATGAATGGAATGTTAGCATATATGCCATGTAAGCCAAAAGTTGGCCTATTGGGCTTTATGCACCCAAAGCCCATTAGTTACTTAATGACCCTATAAATATGTCATTCTAGTTGAGAGACTCAATTAATTCCATACGATTTCATTCACTCTCATAGAAATGCCAATGCCAAACTAGCACTGGTGTTGGCTTGTAGATCTGGTCAGGTTGATTGGACTCGATGGACTACCGCTATCAGATTCACGTCGGTGAACGGTAATCTCTTTTCGTGCATTTATATTTGATATTTGCATGTTCTAATATATGAAATAGGCGCGATCGACCGTCCCCGGGTCAGATCTGTTTATTGTATTATTTCCGCTGCGTTTGGATCTGGCGCCGGGGTCCGGAAACCCAACAGTGGTATCAGAGCCAGGTTGTGCTTTGATTCATATATACAGTAATTAATTTTATTAGATCGTTTCCTGTCGATAATAATCATACTCAAATTTTCAGAAATTTTGGATCCAAAAAAAATATAGAAAATACATTAAAAGTGTTTTAATGGAGACCAAATGGTTACTGTTCATCGCCACCGTGGTTGGCGGACAGCCGCGAGGCGGCGAATGGCCAGGCGGCAATCGGAGACGCGAAGGAGTTGTCGCGTGCGAGACCCGTTCGAACATCTGCAATCGTTGCTGATGGATTTCGATCGAGCATGTTTGCAGAAGAAAATCGAACCGCCATGGATTCTGCAAATGTTGCCGTCAAAAATCGCGCGCGCCTCTGCGATTACTCATCTCGTTGTGTGCGCGGTCAAGTCCGACGACTGAACGACGAGGGTGAGGAGGGGGCGCACGCAGGCTGGCGAGGTAGGAGGCGCTGGGGTGGCGGCGGATTTCAACAGTAACCCTAACCCTAATTTTCGAAATTGTGGGGAAAAAGATGATGAATAGTGAAAATACGATTGTCAGATTAAAAAAAAAACATTGTAAATCCGAAAATTATGGATAATTTTTGGGGTTGAAATTGCATTTTAATTTTGGATCCAAATTGTTTGGAGTCCATAAATTATTTTGGGTCATTTTAGATTTTTGTCCGGATATTAATTTTTGAAATAATAAATCATAAACTTAATAAATTAAAAATATGATTTTTAATTTATTAAATGTAAAATGAAGATTTTACAATTAGTTGAAAATTTAATTAATTGGAAATTGAATGAAAATATTTCATTTAATTTGTTAATTTTATTTTTGGCTAATATTATGATTTGTAGGTAAAATAGTGATTTTACCAAGTAACTGAAAATTTAATTAATCAGAAATTAAGTGAAAATGTTTCATTTAATTTATTAATTTATTTTCGATTACCATTATGATTAAAAGGTAAAATAGTGATTTTACCAAGTAACTGAAAATTTAATTAATTGGAAATTAAATGAAAATGTTCCATTTAATTTTTTAATTTTATTTTTGATTAATATGATGGTTAAAAGGTAAAATAGTGATTTTACCAATTAATTGAAATTTAATTAATTAGAAATTAAATAAAATGATTTTATTTAATTTATTATTTTCAATTAATGATGCGATTAGTGGGAAACGATAGAATAAATTAATTATTGTGATCTAATTACATGTGATGTAATTAGTACAATTACATATGATGTAATTGGTTAGTTTAATGTTTAATTACATATGATGTGATTGCATGATGAATGATTACGGGCCTTGACCAATGTGTATAGGTGAATGTTTAGGTTTTTATTGTTTCATTATTATTGTGATTTTGGTTATCGGGCCTGCGAGCCTACTCTCTCTATTTTCTGATGTATCCCACCCCGTATTTGTATCCATATTCTCTTGTTTGCACGATTTAAATGTAAAATCTTTAGAATTAGTGGGAGATCGAGATTGAAGATGGAGCATCAAGAATCAAGACTTGTATAATGGAAGCAAAAATGTAATAGGATTGCATTACATACCTGCATCACCTTAGACAGACTTGTGATCCACGTATGGCTCACGTGGATCAATTAGGAAAAGGCCGTAATCGTCCATATTTATTTTTATTATGCATATGATGTATGATAAATGTTTGTTTGTATGTTTTATTAGTACATATGACTGCATGAATAAAAATATAGTTGCATGAATCCGGCAAACAAACAAACAAGTACTGGATGAGATTTGAAAATTGTTAAATCCCTCTTTTGAATATGATTCAAAAAATTTAATATCAAACTGTAAAGGAAGCTCAAAGGAGTTTGTTGCTTCCTGTCTTCCATCAACAGTTAAGCCATGAGACGCTACTTGTGTCAGGTGTCTTGTCTCACCCTCGTGGGGGGCATCTGGCATGAGAAAGCTGTGTGTTTGACTGCCACTTAATTATGGATAGGGTTCTGTTAACCTTTAAGATTGCTCACCCTCGTGGGGTCTTATTGGCGAACATTACCATCCGTGGGATGGGTTGGTTTGACATGAGAAGGCATAATTGGCCTGCCTCCGTAGGGTTATGTCAATCATGAGACGAATATCTTGGGGGTTGCATATGATGCAATTGTGAGCTACCTTTAGTATCATGAGGTCGGCTGGACCATCGTTCGGGGCTATCATGAGCTAGTTGGACTCCAAGCCCACTAAGAAAATACGATTTTCCGTTCATTTGTCATGAGGGTGACGAATTCGAAAAATTTAGTGGGAGCATTCAATAACTAAAGTCCATAGTTTTTGAATTAATTAATAATCAAATGGTTTGCATGTATTTTCTGTTTATTCTCAGTATTGTGATTGCCGTGAATCCGATTGCATCAATTCTCGATATAAACAAAGTAACCGCACCAAATTATTCTGATTAACTATTAATTTTAAAATAGTGCTTGCTTCTAAAAGGTTGCTATATACCTTTGGTGGGAGCCTCCTGTTGAAGTGTCTCCCCGTTCGTCTCATGAAGAGATCGCCACACTTGGGAAGTGGTGGGACGACGATCTCTCGGCTAGGTGCTATATGATAGCATCTATGTCACCAATGAGTTTCAACATAGATATGAGTAACACACTCATATTGCTGATATTTTCCAACACCTACAAATGTTGTTTGGTGAACGGACGCGATCACTGAGACTCGCAATTTCAAAAGAGTTATTTTCATTTCACATGCAAGAAGGGACTTCGGTCTATGAGCATGGTGTAAGAAAAATATATCTTCTTGAGAAATTGGAAAAATCTGAATGTGACAAATCCTCATTAACTGGCTGTAGATTTGATCTTATAGTCAAAATGTTGGAAACTCATGAGTCCTTGATTCAAAAGGAGAAACGTGTTCTTCTTGTCGAATCTTCTACCAATGGTAGGAAGAGTTCAAGGATAAAGAAGAGGAAGGGAAATTGTTCTCAACCTCAAAAGATGAAAAAGGATATAGTAGCAACTAAGAAAGGAGAGGCATCTATGTTTTCACTGCTGGTCACTCGCGCAAAATTGTGAGGAATACCTATACTAGAAGCGTTCTAAAAAGGGTATGTTTTATATTAAAATTAATGTTTCTATTGGTTCTACTTCTTTGGTATATGATGCCAGTTGTGCTCGCATTTTTGCAAACAGTTGCATGTGATGTGAAGAAGTAGAGAGCCCTAGGAAGGTGAAACATACCCGAGGCTAAGCATTGTAGCAATAGTTGTTGCAAAGGCTGTTTGAAACATTTATTTAATATAAAATCTTGAACTGGTTAGGAACTGGTTTGAGCAATTATTTATTTGTTCTAGATTTAATCATGAACATTGTTCCTATTTTGATAGAGAATGATATTCTTTTAAATATGCGAATGTGATTTGCAGTATTTTTAAGAATGCATGTTTTATTGAATCTGGTGAACTTATGAATGATTAGTATGATTATATTCAAAGAATATAAAAAGAAAGATAACTTAAATCCAACATAAATTTAGCATGTGCTGAATGTCCATTGAATTTGATTCATATGGACGTATGTGGAGCACTAAATGTTAGTGCAAGATGATGTTGAGTTATCTTAAAGAGAATGTGATTCTCTCTGAGTAACTCTCTAAAGTTACATATTTGTTGAATATAATTCATACCAATGCAGTGACCAAAACTCCATATATGATATGGACTGAATAATAATCCAAATTTTTATTTTGAGATTGTTCTGCTTATGTGAAGCATCCAGTGGAAGATGAGTTGGATAGTTGATCCATCTTATGTTATTTTGTGGAAATTATATTATCAATTGCAGGCAAAGAGTTTGTTTCGCAAGTGCAATCTTTCTAGAGAAAATGTTTCTATTAGAAATGATGACAAAATAATATAACTTGAAAGGGTTCAAGAACCACAAACCACGAGAAAAGTGAAAACGGTGAAATTAATTTAGTCAATCACAACCTTTGATTTACACACACCAAGGAGATTTGAAAATGTTTCAAGAGCTCCTGATAGAATGAATCTATTCCTTGAAAGTAGTCAAGAAATAGACCATGGATATGATCCTTGGACTTTCAAGGAGGCGTTGTCAGATATTGATTCGGGACAATGGCAAGATGCCATGAAATTTGAAATGGACTCCATGTACTCCAATAAGGTATGGGCCTTAGTAGATCATCTTTGGGAATTGTTCTCATTGGCTGCATGGATTTACAAGTGAAAGCTTGGAGTGGATGGGAAGGTAGTGACCTTCAAAGCTTGACTGGTGAGAAACGATTATTCTCATAGGCAAAGAGTTGTTTATGAGAAATTTTCATCGGTTATGATGCTATAGTCTATTTAGATTTTATTAGTTATATCTTTATATTATGAATATGAGATATGAGTAATGGATGTGAACACAACATTTCTCAGTGGTGGCATTGAGGTAGAAATGTAACAGCCAAATGTGTTTACAACTTCTTGTAGTGAACAAAAGGTTTGCAAACTCCAGAGGTCCATTTACGGGCCTAAGAAGGCATCCCGAAGTTTGAACCTTCGTTTTGATAACATCATCAAAGTGTTTGGTATTGTTAAAAATCCGGAAGTGACATTTGTGTGCAAAAGGGTTAGTGGGAGCATGGTTACATTTGTGATGCTTTAAGTTGATTATATCATGCTAATTGTGAATGGTATTGGATTAATCAATTAAAGCATGGTTATCTACTAATTTCTCCATTAAAGATTTGAGAGAAGCATCTCATATGTTTGGCATAAAGATCTATAGGGATAGATCTATGAGAATGTTTGTGCTCTCTCAATCTACGTACATAAACACAGTGCTAAAGAGTTTGGCATGGAATAGTCGAAAACATTGTCAAAGTGTTCATCTCTCGAGGTCAATGTGCATTAGATTGATGAGAAGAGAGAAAAGATGGCATTGGTATCTTATATTTTTACTTTTAATAGCATAATGTATGCTATGTATGTACTTGGCCTGATGTATGTTCTTAGAGTAATGAGCAGACATCAGACAGATCCCGGTGAAGGTCACTGGAAAAACTGTGAAAATAATCCTCAAGTTCTTATGAAGAACTTATGATATGTTCATGGTTTTTGGATCTGTAAGTGGAGAAATAAAAGTTGAAGGCTAAGCTGATGCTGGTTTTTAAATTGGATGTAGATGATACCATATTGATGTTCGGATTTGTATTTAAGCTCAATGATGGTGATGTCTCTTGGAAACGTTCCAAGCAAGACACCATATTGGATTCCACCACTGAAGCTGAATACATTGCAGCATACGATGCAGCAAAGAGGCAGTTTGGATATGAAATTTCATCCAAGAGTTGGGTGTAATTTCTAGTGCGGTTGACACAGTCCCTGGTACTGTGACAACATTTGAGCTATTATGAATAGCCAAGATCTCATCAGTATCCAAACTTATATTGAGAAAATTCCATCTAATGAGAGAGATGGTAGACGCGCCATTATTATCGCGAGAATCGCTTCAACAGAAAAATATAGTGAATCCACTGACAAAGCCTTTACAAGGATTGGTGTCTGTTAGACATCTTGGGAAGATGGTCTTAAGACACATGAGTAGTTGGCTTTGGGAAAGTGAAAGATATTGTTGTTATACATGATTAAGTAAATCAATAGTTGATTGATTATACTTGTAATCTTATTATGACAAATCTTTGTTTGAATATTAATATATATGGCACTTCTTCATCTGTTTACCCATGCATCTTGATGTGTTGATGAAGTCCTTGAGATTGCTATAGTCCATAGAATGTGGTTACGCATATGATGGTGACCATGAAATACATTCTCGACTGCGATTTCTAAATGTTCCGGGTCGATGAGCCTTCGAGAATGGGATATCGATATATGCTTGTTAGAGACTGGTATTCATGATGTTTCTAGTGTAGTGCGCCGCGTTTCATCGGCGTTCGGCTTGGAGAAGTCAGCACACATGAATAGGTGCTCATTAGGAATGAGTTCACTGAACGACCCTACTCGGAATTCTATAAGTGGTTACCATTTGTCGAGTATAGAATTTCTAGTCATAGTTGTGCACCATTACTCCTCATGACCCGAGGCGTCATTGAGGTCTTGATAGATAGCTGTGTACTTTGATTTAATGACTGATCACATGTGGGTCATAAAGTCATTATTTTGGGTATTCAGTGATGCTGTCAGAAACCTATGATTGTCGTTGGGGATTCACCACTGGTCTTGATGAACCAGGATGTCCTATGTGTTTTTATATATATGATTCGAGGAATCTCTGGCCAGAGTGGGTAGTGCTTGTGAAAAATGAGTTTTTCATATACGCACACAGGAATCATATAACGTGAAACAAATACATAGTTATTGAAATCATAATGGGTCTCGATCAACCAATGCCCTTGATTCAATCGGGACATATTGAGTGAAAGGAATGTACTGCACGCTAACTATGGCTGACAGGTTCTCGTACGTTGCTAGTCATTTGTATCTAGGTCTTCGTGAAGCGCAGATGCCAGGCGCTACCCACGATCGGTAGGTTGTTGCTGAAATTGTATTTCGGTCATTGTCTATTAAAGGAGTTTAATTGACAATGGGGCATTCAGGGTAAGCCCAAAGAAGTTGTTTGACTTCTAAAATCACAAAGGTTGTGATCCTACTGCTATGATACACTTGAGCCTCGCTGGGTCACAATCAACCGGCCGCCGATCTATCGATGAGAATTGAGACTTAAATATTAAGTGCTCAAGATTGTGTGATTGATATTCAAGATATGAGTTTAATTTTTGATAGCTCCTCACTTTAGTGGAGTTTCTATGTTTGGAAATGTTCCATCTATAGAAAGTTCTAAAATTAAAAAGTATGATATATTTATCTCATAATTATGTACGTCATTTGTACATCAAGTAATTCAATTGGATTGACCTACTTGGATTATGAGTTTAGTGCTCATGTGTTGGCTTTTGGGCAAGTGGGAGATTGTTAGCATATATGCCCTGTAAGCCAAAAGTTGGCCTATTGGGCTTTATGCACCCAAAGCCCATTAGTTACTTAATGACCCTATAAATATGTCATTCTAGTTGAGAGACTCAATTAATTCCATACGATTTCATTCACTCTCATAGAAATGCCAACGCCAAACTAGCACTGGTGTTGGCTTGTAGATCTGGTCAGGTTGATTGGACTCGATGGACTACCGCTATCAGATTCACGTCGGTGAACGGTAATCTCTTTTCGTGCATTTATATTTGATATTTGCATGTTCTAATATATGAATCATGCGCGATCGACCGTCCCCGGGTCAGATCTGTTTATTGTATTATTTCCGCTGCGTTTGGATCTGGCGCCGGGGTCCGGAAACCCAACATGGAAGATATTGGACACCTCCGTCTGAGAGATTTAATTACATCCATTGACTATGGAATCATTCTTGAGGATAGTTTACTTTGTCTTATGGAGACGGAAGTGGTTGTTGAAGGTCTTCAAAGGAGAGCCTACTTCTTACTGGTGTCAAGAATCCACAAGCTGGAAGAACATGTGGAGAGCAGGAGAACAAAGAGACTCGGATCTTAGCTTGCTGCTCACCTAACTCACTGCCTACCGAACAAATTTTGGAATTCTTTCCTCGTCTCATAATGCAGCTGTACCCCAAACAGAATCAGCCACTTGAGAGGATGCCCAAGCAATCTATTGGCCCTCAGTTCAATCTGTTTTAGTTTCCCTTCCCAGTGGAATTAGCCTATGCTCTCTCCATATCCACTGCTCCAATAAGCTCAAGTGCTGCTGTTGATGATGAAGCTACTCTTCCTCCTCCCACCGCGACTCAACAGCAACCTTTTCCAGAGGTAGATTTAATGAATGCAGAGGAGGTTATTCATTCAGCTGTTCAGGAGATCAACATTCCTGATGCTCAATCTTCATATTTGCTGCCCTCACCGCCTACTACGGACTTGCCATTTCAAGCTCCCACAGTTGAATTGGTTGAAGAACCGGTTCTCGAGCTGTGAAGACCCAAAAATCATACCAATGGAAGCAAAATCCCTATCAAAGGAAAGTGCGTCAATTAGGTTAAAATCTTCTATTTTGTAAATAAAGATCATGAAATCACATTTTATAATCAAATATCCTTCTACATCACAAATACTAAGAATATATCCTTCCAAGAAGGAAGAAATCTCGAAAATCTTTCCCAAAGGCACACAAAATTTTCAAACAATATCTTCAGAGATTGCTCTTCAAATTTCAGCCATATATTTCAAAATTATTCACACATAAAGATATCCATATCTGATCTCAACCTTTCAGAATATACCTAAGATGTTTTAAACATGCTCTCTAAATTTGAGCCCAATCAAACAGCTAGATTTCTGTCAGCTCTCCGCAAGAAAATTATGCAGATTCTATGGGGGAAAACAACAACTTCAGTTTGTCCTCTATAAACTGATTCAAACGATCACATAACCCAATATTCACTATTCATGAATTAGTAAACTCCTTTATGAATGTTCTGGCCAAATTTTAGCTTGATCCAACGTTTGTACTCATCGCAAATGCTTTTTCGCACTGATTTGCAGTCTGTGCAAATTTGAAAACTCCATCAAAGGATAAAAGGAGATGCACGTGGTTTGCTACCCAAAATCCGTTCAAACGTGTCTAGAAATCATCTTCAAACTGTAAGTGGGTTTTTGCTATAAAATTGTTCTTTCGTTTTTGTAAGGCCCCAACACTTAAACTCGTCATTAGTTCATTTATGACGTCGTATGTGTATAAATTTTTCATTTTCTTTTCATTCTTTAAAAGAATCATTTCATGTTTTCCATAATCCCATGACATAACCAATGTTCAACATTATATGATCATCTCGACCAACAAATAGACTCAGGGGTTTCACCCAAAACCATCCCCATTACACCACTTTTACATTGTGGGTTTTTATAAAAATTTGGGCAGAGTCTCCCCACAAACTGAGCTATCCGGAAATAAAAACACATCACATAATATAACTCCCGACCAGGGACAACACAATACTAAACAGAATACAGAAACACTACGTAAATTCCCAGCCAGGGAAGACATCACACTAATAAGACAACAAAAGTGGGTTTCAACACCCTTATACAGTCCATATACAGATACAAGTGCTCACAGAAGAGCAACGAATAACGGATACACATCCGGATGCATAATTAGTATATACCAACCGTTCAACCTCGTATATCGACTCAATCTCATACTATGCTTCTGAAAGCATCATCCAACAAGGTTCGAGCCTAGCACTCCAAAGCAGCATCGTACCTGTTGCACCTGTTTCAACAGAAACAGCCCCCACACAGGGTGAGCACACTCCCACTCAATATTCAATTACAAATCAACATACAAAATCATAATGCAATAATTTAAATTATTCAAAACTCATAAAGTATACTCCCTGTACAATTCCGAATTTGTATGGCTTCCACACACTGTTCCTGTTTCAAACTCACGCACTTCATAATGTCAAGTTTAGTATTGTCACTGAAAATGTAATACTCAACAACACTTATGAATTCAATACAATGACAATATATTATTTATGCTCAAACATAAATAGTTCAACATCAATGTGAACCTGGTTATCCCAATGTAACCTTGGTTATCCCACCATCTCATTCTCGATACTTTCTCATATCGCTCATGCCCAAGGCATCACTACTCAACAAGTAAAATTGGATCATGTACCTCTACATGTCCCCCATAACTCGTATATGAAACTCAATTAGTAAAGTCAAACATTTACCTGAATCATCATATTCAAAATTGCATGTATACATGAATGTATAGATACTAGATATACCTGCTCGTACGTCACCACGTACCTTATAGTAGACAACATGGACAAGCTATCATCAACGTCCGAAGTCTCCTGTAGAGTCTATATCGAACATCAATTCAATATTAGCTCATAATCCGAGCAATGAACCTCCATCAAATAGTTCTTACTTTCATTTCCATATCACAAATCAATAAATCAATATTATGAATCAAATCATAATCAATACTTTGGATGCACACATCCTCACATTAATCATGATATAACATTGGTAATGCAAAACCCCATCATCTCCCACCATCCGCTACATCACACACATGATGCGGGATACACACACCCATACTGTGATGACCATGGATTATAGATGTTAATCCCGGAGTGTTAATAACCCCTAAAGTTGTTTTACGTGGCGATTTGGAGTTTAATCGCGGTGTTGGGCCTTCTGGGCTCGTTTATTTGGGTAGTTGGGATCGTTGGATCCCGAGGTTGAGATTGTATTCTCATTTGGTTGAAAAACCTATGAGTTGGGTTTTTAGTGTGACTCGGGATCTGGGGTGCTTTGTGTGGGCACCGGTAGGGGGTTTTGGAGTTAGAGAGAGAATTTTTGAAAACAGATGATTTTTAATGAATCATGAAGTATTTGTGGGGCTATTAGTATTTCGGGGTATTTTTGCTATAAATACCAGTTGAACCCGAGATTTTAATTGGAGAAATCATTTCACCTCCTTCAGCCCCTCTCTCTCCCCGTCCGCGCCCATTCCCGATTTCCCCAACCCCCGCGGCTTCAAGCGGTGCGCCTGCCGCCGTTCGGCGCGTGCGACCCGCCACCGGCTTCGTCTCGTCGAGGTGCAGCTATCCCCTCCGGCAATTGTGAGTTTCGTCGCGTTTTGAAGTCGAATTTTGCGGGAAAGCGTCGATCCCCAATTTCTAGGGTTTATCGGTTTTCGACCGATTTACTTCCGATTTTCGATTGGGTAACCTTCCTTACCCCTTTTTCATGCTTCTCATGTAATTCCCTGCTAAATTTGGTGGTATTGGTTCGAATTTATTTCGAATTTCGTAGGGTTTGGTTCGAAAATTTGGGGGTTTTTGGCAAGGGGTGTTTATTCTTGCTTTGATAGTTTAATTCACATTTTAGATGAAATATGGTGTTTAATTGGGTTCGATTTGTGAGATAAGGGTTCGAAAATTTGTAGGGTGTTCTTGAACAATTTTCGATATTGTCTCATTTGTTTCCCTCCCTGCATGTACCCTGCCCCGGGACTTTTAAAAGGTTAATTGTCGTGTGTTGACAATATTTTGAGGGTTATGGGTGTGCTTGAGCATGGGTTGCATGTTCGTAAATAATTGTGAATTATTTATCATGTTAGCACATCGTTCCTCGGGGCATGGAACTCGAGCAAGATTTGGCTCGGACTTCGGAGATTTAAGGTACGTGAGACGTACGAGCATTACTATATATATTAGAGCATTGTGAAATGCATAATGTATTTTTGATTGCATTGAATATTGTGCGTATGGTTATATATATATGTTGATATAGCCAAGGAACGACCAAATCTTGATATCGCCGCTTGTAGCGTGCGTGACACTAGAGTAGGATAACTCTTACATGATATATGGGGTACTGGGTTAATATGACTATTGTAGGGCATTTGAGATGCCTGAGAATGATCGTGGGATCATGTATTCATTATAAGACATTTGAGATGTCTAGGTATAATGGGGAAATGGTAAAATAAATGCTAGGAATTTGAGCTATCTGTGATTGATAGCGAGGTTGTGAAATCAGTATTAGATATTGAGATATCTATATTTGCATGTATAATGAATTGGGAATCACTATCTATTGATACTCGAGAATTAGGCATGCGATGAGTTAATCAATGTGTTGGTTTACTGATTTTTGATATTTGATGACTTTGATGATTGTGAGAACAGGGACAGTACACGGAATCCCGGATGAGGATGTTGCCATCCAGGGAGTATCATTTAAAATTCATTAGTATTTACTTTTGTTGTAAATTATGAATTTCATTATTGTGATTATGGGATTTTGTGTATTGGTATGCTCACCCCGTTGGGGGCTGTCTCTGTTGGGGCAGGTGAACAGGTACATCGATGGCTTTGGAGTTGAGCTCGAGCTGTTGATTGGATTTACTCCCAGGATCGTGGTACCAGGGCTTGATGGAGCACGGTATCGTATAGAGTACCTATATACACCTGAGGGTTATATACATATTCATGATGCTCGCATGTGAGCACGATTATACTTGTATATGGATTGTATATAAAGGCATGAGCCTTTCTCTCTTTCATTTGATGTTGCATGCAATTAGAGGTAGAATTGCTAAATGATATGAGAGTCATTGGTGTATTATGTGGGTGTTGAAACCCACTTTTGTCGTCATATGTGTGGTGTCTTCCCTGGCTGGGAATTTACTTGGTATTACTGCATTCTGATGAGTATTATGTTTTCCCTGGCCGAGAATTATGTTATGAGTTGTGCTTTTATTTCGGGATAGCTCTATTTATGGGGAGACTCTGCCCAAATTTTTATAAAATTCCACAATGTAAAAAGTGGCACAAAGGGGATGGTAATGGGCGAACTTTATGAGTCTATTTGTTGTTAGGCTGATGATCTTATAACATTGAGTGTTAATGGAAATTTTGTAATTGCCATGCAATGATAAAGTATCATCTGAGCTTCCCGATTGACTTTTTATTGAAAGCATGTGCCACACATAGTGGTTAATACACTAATCAAGGGTTAAGGGCTTGGGGTCCTTACATTAGTGGTATCAGAGCAGTGGTTGCTCATTGGGGCTGTTAAGGGCCTAGGAAGTTATTGATAGCACATATTTATGCATGATGGCATTAATTTTGTATGACATAACAAATTGTTTATGTGCTATTATGATATGAAAAGTGGTATTGCTAATCATTGTGGTTGCAGGAATCGTGTGGAACACGATAGGATGTCATTAATAGTGATGTCTGGCACTCCGTGTGTTACGTGCCAAGGAATCTGATTTTGTAAGAGAATCAGGTAAAAGGGATATTTCCGAGGTAACATGTCTTGGTATACGCATTGACATGCAAGTGGTTGCATATATGCATTGAATGTTTGATGCATAGCGTATATGGATATTGCTGCTAACCCTGATGGTTGCAGGTTACAGGAAATATGGAGTACGAAAAGGAATGATGATTATACATATGTACGGGCATCCAAAGGGTAACATGTATTATGTGTTTAGTTATTTAACACAAGGTAAATCAAGGTATTTATAAGATAGTGCATTATGATATGATACATGTTGATACGCATTGTTTTGCATATGTATGTTGTGAAATATAAGAGGTGTATTTCACGAGTCAAGGTTATCCTAGTGAGGATTTCAATGCTTACGCTAAGGTCCATATGAAGCGATGAAGAATTCCGCTTATGTGGAGTAGTAAGAAGCATTGAAATGCACTACTGATAAGTGACTCAATTCCATAAGAAGCAAGAATTCTGCTGACATGGATTCCATAGGAAGCGAGGAAAAATTCCGCTTACGTGGATTTCCATAAGGAGCAAAATTCTGCTTACGTGGATTCCATACGAAGCGAGGATGAGATACCGCTTGTATGAAGAAGCGAGGATGAGATGCCGCTTGTTAGGATGATGATTCATTCCTTTGTGATGACACGGATGATAGCGGTGATGTGTCCCGCTGTGTCGATTTATATTCATTTCATTATGAGGACACGGATGATAGCGGTGATGTATTCCGCTGTGTCGATTTATATTTATTAGCGATGGTTCATTCCGCTATATTGATTGGCGATGGTTCATTCCGCCAGGTGTATTGATAGCGATGGTTCATTCCGCTATATTGATTGGCGATGGTTCTTTCCGCCAGGTGTATTGATAGCGATGGTTCATTCCGCTATATTGATTGGCGATGGTTCATTCCGCCAGGTGTATTGATAGCGATGGTTCATTCCGCTATATTGATTGGCGATGGTTTATACCGCCGGGTATTGATAGCGATGCCTCTTTCCACTATTATGTGGACGATGATTCATGCTCAGGTGTATAGCGAGGTTTCATGCCACTTATTATATGACGAGGTATCATGCCGTCGATTCTATAGCGATGGATTGTGCCGCTATGTACTCAGCACAGGATTTTGCCGCCTTCGAGCGATGGGTGCTGATTTCGTACTATTATTGAGCGACGGAGACAGGTATGCCGCTATATTGTTAGCGATGAGGTGTGAGATATTGCTATTCTATTAGCTTTATTGTAGCTGGCATGCGTTGATATACATGTTTTATTATGCCTATTTTACTAGCATGATAGTGGATGACATACGCTGATGTACATGTATCGTCACTAGTTGACAATGCCTTAGATGCCATGAGTTGGTATGTATCGTCACGGGATGACGATGACGATGGTGTAGGAGATGTCTTATTAGACATGCATCATCGTTACGATGAACAATGCGTTGAGTATACGTATTCAGTGGTATGCCTTGGGTGCCAGTACCGAGCACAAGGTGGTGTGTGCGTCACCGATTGACGTGGCCCTTATACCGAGCGGGTTGCTCGAGGAATGGATGGATGCGCTGTACATGTGATTGTACCGCAGCTTATATTTGGGGTGATCATATTACGAGTGGTGATACCCTTAAGGTATGCTCGTTGGAATGGCTTTTGGCCATGTAATTTGACGACAGGAGTAATCGTGGAGGAATTACTCGCTTTCTATTGATATGACATGTGGTAGACATGGTCACACCACCCTTGAGGGTGTAGAATGGGTCCTAAGGGAGCAGGATCAGGTAATGTTAAGTGCATAGGGACACTGGAGCGTCCAGGGTGTATCGGCATTAGAGGAACGTTGGGTACGGACCCACTACTCTATTGATTTTTCTTCCCACGGTATGGTGTGCCGTACAGAAATGTCCGTCTTGTTGGTAGGTTTGAGGTAAACCTAAAGAGGCAGAGACTAGGTTGTCTGCCGCGTGTGTGTAGCACCATGAGGGGCTTGCTAGAGCCGTTACACTGCTCGTTGGAACCAAGTTTGGCAAATCGTAAGGTGATACGATGTGGATTGTGGTGGACTCTAGTAGTCACCACGTCATTTGAGGTTGAGGTTGTGCATGCCTCACTGAAACGTGTATACGTTTATGTTTAATCTTGGTGAGACTTGTATGGGACAGCTCATGATGTTGGAGTACCAACAAGAGAGTCATCAGGTCGTTATTGACTCGATCTGAGGGAACCCGTGTATTTGGGATGCAATGGGTGTTATTGTATCCAGTTTTTCCGAACAGTGGTTCGAGACTTGTGGATCTCGAGTTCGATGGCACTTCCCTTGTGGGGAAGGAGGTAGTATTATACCTATTTGGGAATCTTTGAAAGATTCGGTAAGTTGGTGCATGTGGTGTTGATTTTGGGAATCACGCCGTGTTGTTGATCGTCGATTATCTTTCTCCACTGGGTTGAGAATGACTCAGAATTGACGGATGTGTTTGGGGCTTAAAGGTAGGTTGTAGATACCCGAGCCGAGTGCATTGAGTATGCATGCGATGTCAGTGCTTAGGCAGGTATACCGGTGAGTATACGGATGACAGTTGTTGATTTCCTTTCTGTCAAGCATAGAGTTATGCTATTTTTGAATGGTTAAATCTCTGATGAGAGATATGGAACACCTTGAGATTGGGAATCTCCATGGCACGATGATTATGAGGGATAATCGTGAAGTTAGTTGACTTCCCTTGAGGAGGAATTATCTTGTATGGGTTAAGGTATTTCCTTGTTGGTGTTTTCCTCCGAGTTATGCGATAGCCTTCCCAAGTTTGGATTGTTAAATCCTAGGATTATCAAGGGATGGCAGGAATTCGGATTGGTTGGGTGTCGCTGTCGACACAAGTGTTGAGGATGCAATGGGTTTATTGCATGTCCTTTCAGAATTTGAAACTCTGTGGAGTTTCGATTGTTTATTTATGACCAGGATGTGGTTCTTGGGATATCCGGAGGTGGACATCTTGTGAGATGTCTTTTGTGTGAATCTGTGGCCGTGAGTTGCCCAAATTAAGTTGCAATGATGCGACTGCTCCTTCGATGGAGGAGGTTTGAAAGTGGAAACCAGGTTTGGTATGTGTACACCGTGGTGTACTAGTGTTTCCCTCGTAACGATGTATGTTAGACATCGTGAGTCATGATAGAGATGTCATTGAATGATATTTACGATGGAATCGGGAGCGATTCGAATCCTTACAGTTTCAGTTGACTAACTGCTTTTGGATTATTAGCATTGAGCTGTGCTGACGCTCTTTGACGTTATGATGGATTTGGAAGTCTATTCCACTCCAGAGTTTGACACGAGGTCAACGTTCTCACGGTGAGGTGTCATTCAGGATGCGTTCTTACTAGTTGTATTAGAACTAAGGATGACTGTCCAATCTACAGTCGTAAGTATAGGTTGTTTTGCAGTCATGAGATACTGACTTTTGGGATGACCCGCATCGAGGTACGTTTTTCCTCTTAAGTGATATGTTGGTTTTGGTATGTCGCTCTGTTTCAGAGTTTGATGTGAGATAAGTATCCTCGCGGTTATTAAGACGATTCTGGTATGGTCAAGAATCGAGGTTATGGCTTCATGTTGTTGTGTAGCCTGGGTGTTATGTGATACACCGGTGCTAATTTCGAGGACGAAATTCTTTTAGTGGGGGATATTGTGATGACCTTGGATTATAGATGTTAATCCCGGAGTGTTAATAACCCCTAAAGTTGTTTTACGTGGCGATTTGGAGTTTAATCGCGGTGTTGGGCCTTCTGGGCTCGTTTATTTGGGTAGTTGGGATCGTTGGATCCCGAGGTTGAGATTGTATTCTCATTTGGGTGAAAAACCTATGAGTTGGGTTTTTAGTGTGAGTCGGGATCTGGGGTGCTTTGTGTGGGCACCGGTAGGGGGTTTTGGAGTTAGAGAGAGAATTTTTGAAAACAGATGATTTTTAATGAATCATGATGTATTTGTGGGGCTATTAGTATTTTGGGGTATTTTTGCTATAAATACCAGTTGAACCCGAGATTTTAATTGGAAAAATCATTTCACCTCCTTCAGCCCCTCTCTCTCCCCGTCCGCGCCCATTCCCGATTTCCCCAACCCCCGCGGCTTCAAGCGGTGCGCCCGCCGCCGTCCGGCCGCCGTTCGGCGCGTGCGACCCGCCACCGGCTTCGTCTCGTCGAGGTGCAGCTATCCCTCCGGCAATTGTGATTTTCGTCGCGTTTTGAAGTCCGATTTTGCGGGAAAGCGTCGATCCCCAATTTCTAGGGTTTATCGGTTTTCGACCGATTTACTTCCGATTTTCGATTGGGTAACCTTCCTTACCCCTTTTTCATGCTTCTCATGTAATTCCCTGCTAAATTTGGTGGTATTGGTTCGAATTTATTTCGAATTTCGTAGGGTTTGGTTCGAAAATTTGGGGGTTTTTGGCAAGGGGTGTTGATTCTTGCTTTGATAGTTTAATTCACATTTTAGATGAAATATGGTGTTTAATTGGGTTCGATTTGTGAGATAAGGGTTCGAAAATTTGTAGGGTGTTCTTGAACAATTTTCGATATTGTCTCATTTGTTTCCCTCCCTGCATGTACCCTGCCCCGGGTCGTTTAAAAGGTTAATTGTCGTGTGTTGACAATATTTTGAGGGTTATGGGTGTGCTTGAGCATGGGTTGCATGTTCGTAAATAATTGTGAATTATTTATCGTGTTAGCACATCGTTCCTCGGGGCATGGAACTCGAGCAAGATTTGGCTCGGACTTCGGAGATTTAAGGTACGTGAGACGTACGAGCATTACTATATATATTAGAGCATTGTGAAATGCATAATGTATTTTTGATTGCATTGAATATTGTGCATATGGTTATATATATATATGTTGATATAGCCAAGGAACGACCAAATCTTGATATCGCCGCTTGTAGCGTGCGTGACACTAGAGTATGATAACTCTTACATGATATATGGGGTACTGGGTTAATATGACTATTGTAGGGCATTTGAGATGCCTGAGAATGATCGTGGGATCATGTATTCATTATAAGACATTTGAGATGTCTAGGTATAATGGGGAATTGGTAAAATAAATGCTAGGCATTTGAGCTATCTGTGATTGATAGCGAGGTTGTGAAATCAGTATTAGATATTGAGATATCTATATTTGCATGTATAATGAATTGGGAATCACTATCTATTGATACTCGAGAATTAGGCATGCGATGAGTTAATCAATGTGTTGGTTTACTGATTTTTGAGATTTGATGAGTTTGATGATTGTGAGAACAGGGACAGTACACGGAATCCCGGATGAGGATGTTGCCATCCAGGGAGTATCATTTAAAATTCATTAGTATTTACTTTTGTTGTAAATTATGAATTTCATTATTGTGATTATGGGATTTTGTGTATTGGTATGCTCACCCCGTTGGGGGCTGTCTCTGTTGGGGCAGGTGAACAGGTACATCGATGGCTTTGGAGTTGAGCTCGAGCTGTTGATTGGATTTACTCCCAGGATCGTGGTACCAGGGCTTGATGGAGCACGGTATCGTATAGAGTACCTATATACACCTGAGGGTTATATACATATTCATGATGCTCGCATGTGAGCACGATTATACTTGTATATGGATTGTATATAAAGGCATGAGCCTTTCTCTCTTTCATTTGATGTTGCATGCAATTAGAGGTAGAATTGCTAAATGATATGAGAGTCATTGGTGTATTATGTGGGTGTTGAAACCCACTTTTGTCGTCATATGTGTGGTGTCTTCCCTGGCTGGGAATTTACTTGGTATTACTGCATTCTGATGAGTATTATGTTTTCCCTGGCCGGGAATTATGTTATGTGTTGTGATTTTATTTCGGGATAGCTCTATTTATGGGGAGACTCTGCCCAAATTTTTATAAAAGTCCACAATGTAAAAAGTGGCACAAAGGGATGGTAATGGGCGAACTTTATGAGTCTATTTGTTGTTAGGCTGATGATCTTATAACATTGAGTGTTAATGGAAATTTTGTAATGCCATGCAATGATAAAGTATCATCTGAGCTTCCCGATTGACTTTTTATTGAAAGCATGTGCCACACATAGTGGTTAATACACTAATCAAGGGTTAAGGGCTTGGGGTCCTTACACATACGTGCAAGATCACGCCTAACTCACATAGCAGTTCACTAGGCACGCAAGTTCAACAGAGGGAAGAAAGTGCAAGGTGTATGTATAATAATATACAACTAGTGTCTAACTAAAACAATCCAATTAAGCCAATTAACATGTTCCAAACATTCAAACCCACACCGAGGTGATTCAAACCAAGACACGAAAGAAGGGATCCATGTAGATATAAGATTCTACCCTTTTAAATCTAATTCCCTTAATCCCATCATAAAGTCATTTATTGATTAAATTCAACTTTAACAATTTAAAGATGCATTGCATTCCAAAATTCTTGATTCAGTACTATTAAGATTTGAAACTCAATAAAGTGTCATAATTCATTAATACATGCTAGGATGTCCATTTGAGCATAAATATCACCATAACTCTATTCCATGTTAACACATACCATACATGCCTCTAAAGGTAATATAATCCACACCATAGCCCAACACCCACCAAAATATTATAATGGCTACAACCATAGAAGTCAATTCTTTTCACCACCTAATAGCAACTAACAAGGTTTAGACCCTCACTTGAATCTCATTTAAGCCTATTAACAAACACATTCCATGCATGATTTTAATCTTCATCTTTTAACCAATAATAATACTAAGTCAAGACTTATTCCACAATTTATTTTCAACAATTAACCATTGAATAAAGTGAGCCCCAATCAACTTCCAACAATCAAAACATTCCTCATGCTATCCCATTCCCAATCACAATACTTCAATACATGAAGGAATACATACATACACACCATTTTCACCCACAAACACATGCTGGACACACACACACATGCAGAAACACACACACGCACACACACTGTTGCACACACATGAACACACACTAACAACCCTTCCAAAATGCTAGCAAAAATCGAACCAAAGCTCCATCAAAATTCGAGGGATTCTGAGGGAAATAACGACTGAGGGACGGGAAGATTACCCACAAACAAATTGGAAGAAAATCGTCCCCAAACGGACGAATTCGTGATTTTTACCGCTGCGCTTCCTTGCAAGATCCGGACGAAATCCGCGACAAAACTTCACGTTGTTGGTATGGAGAGATGCGCCTGGAAGAGACGAAGGCGGTGGTGGTTCGGACGCGCCGGAAGGAGCTCGGACGGCGGCGGGCGCGGCGGTTTAGCGGCGAGGGGTTCGAGCAGCAGCGAAGGAAAGAAGGGGATCGGGTTTTAGTGCGTGTTTTTACACATTTTTATGTGTGTCCAAAAATGCCCAACATAACATATTTATTTTTGTATCCTTGCCCGATTTTGTACATTGAAGTGTCGCCGGTGCACTGATATATTATTTTTACAACTACCAATCGGGATTTATACACACTCCAAAAACCCAAAACTTAAATTCTTCATTTTAATTAATTTATCTCTAAAATATTATCGGAGTATATTTTACAACCTCAAATTATTTTATGATTCGATTAATTCGCCAGTTGACCTTCACTTGGTCAATTCCACTTCTAATTAATTCTAAAATTAATTATCACTAAAATCCAAGTCATATTTAGTCCAACAAATGATTAATAATAATCTGGACATCACAGTTTTGAAGGATTATAAGTATGATTTTAAATTGCAATGGAATATGTGAAGTATTTTAAAACTACGTTGTTTCTGAGAATATTTTGATCACCGAGAAATAAGGGCTATAATAAGCAAAGTGCTACGTGTGATGGGAGCCACCTCTTGAATCCAATGGGCAGAGTGCTACATGACGGGGCCACATCTTGAGCCTGCGGGGCAAGCATGAGAGCCACCTCTGTGCATGCGGAGCAATGTGCTACATTCATGGGAGCCACCACTTGAATTTATGGAAGCCCTCTTGATTTTCGATGCGATGGATCCATGCTTGAATGATATGAGTTATGATTCTGATATGATGTGCTCTGTTCTAGCTCTGATGGACCAAATTCTATTCTGGCTTTGATAAGAGCAATTCTGTTAAGTTCTGTTTTAATATCAGTACACTTTCTATTATGATTTATGATGTTTGAAAAAAGTATTATGATATAATATTATACTGTTATCACATTTGATTGGTCTCCACTTGGTGAGTGTTTTCCAAAACGCTCATCCCTTACCTCTCATTCCCAGATAAAAGCGAAACAAATTTAAATTGGATACCACTGTAAGTTTCATATTCCAACTTGTAAGAATATTTATCTTATAGAATATTTGACTGTTTTTTAGTTGAATTCTGTATTACGAGGTTTGTTGATTTTGAATTGTATTTGGAATCAACGCCCGTGTTATCGATCTCGGTTTCGTGACGTGACATGAGCAATCCATCCAAAATTTTGTTGAGTCACCAGTGTCTGTTGCTTCTTGTGTTGCTGCTTCTGCTACCGATGAAGCTGCCAAACTCCTTGGCCATCATTGCCACCTATGATTAGCAGGATGATGAAGCCGAGCAGGAATACCTGCTACATTGTGTTCAAGAATCTAGACCAACTCCTATGACAGCTGAGGTACCTACCATTATTGTGCTACTGCTGAGAAGTTGAGGAAGCCGAAAGCACTGCTAGTGGAAGAGCGTTGGTCTCAACTAACACTCTGTTGAGTCGTCTTCAGAGGAATCCATGTTTCACGGCCTTTGCAATCCAGATAATGTAAAAGCTACTCTCGATTCTTTAATGGACAATGTCTTCAATCTTACTCGCCACTTAAAATCAGCTGCTGAAGAAGTTCGTGTGCTCAAATATGAACAAATAGACTCTGTCACCTTCTTGACAAATTTCAGAAAAGAGTGTTGATACCTGCTAGAATATACCACCTGACGAGACGACCTGGCTCCAAGGTATGTTACTCGCCTCTCTTCGACTAGACCTCGCCTACCTCTCCGAGCTCTTTGCGAAGTCCGACCTGTTTGGCCGACCTGTTCCACCTCACCTGTTTTCACTCCAGTACCTCGCTGAGCGACCTGTTTTGGGAGCCCGAGCTGATAGGCCGAGCTCTCCTCATTTCCCTTGTTGCTGCTGCGACGACGCTCAGCAAGGAAACCGGTCCCCCAAGATATTTAGTCCTAGATCTGCGGAGCAATATCAGGGATTTGATTGTATTCTCAGGATCTTGACATATCGGGGTAAGATTTGGATAAACATGGAAAGAGTCCTTGTTGCAATACAACTCTTAGGTCTCCGCCTATAAATACCAGGTTTGGGGTATCGATTAAGGACTGATAGATATAATTGCTTTCACTTACCGCATATATTCTCTCCATATTCTCTCGCCTGACTTGAGCGTCGGAGGGGACCCGCCGGAAAAACTTCTGGCACCCTTCTCACCTTTGCTTCGTATTTTCAGGTCTTGCAGAAGATATTTGCTAATATCCCCTGCTGTTATAAAGTGTTGGAGGAGAAAGAGAGGTGAACCCCCTCTCTATTGATATCAGCAAGTCATCGCAAATTTTGGTGATATCAATTGGCGCCGTCTGTGGGAAGATTTACTGAATTGAAGACGTTGATATGGCTGGACGACGGGGACGTGGGCGTCGAGTTAGGAGGAATCAGGGAGGAGAAAGAGAAAATCCAACGGAGTCTGCTATGAATGTGGGAGATCCAGAGTTCCTCCACAGCAGGAAGATCAAGCACCTCCATCTGCTATGAATGTGGGAGGCATGACCATGGAGCAACTGGCACAATTCATCAGTCAGACCATGCGAAATACTTTTTTCCAGCACCAGGTTCCGCCACCAACGGAGTCTAACCAACCTCCACCCCCTTCACAAACAAATCAGGCGCCTTCGCCTGTTCAATCGGAGCGGGTCCCTGAAGGTAATAGGGTAGCAAGTGCTGTGGGCAGATACACACGTAGAGCCTCCGTTAGTAGATCCAATGGAAGCTGTATGGGGAGAGATAAGGCGATTGGGTCAGCATCTTGGTGGCCAAACTCCAGTGGCCAGGAGAGAAAGTCCATTCTCCCTAATTATCCTAGGAGAGGAACTCCCGCCAAACTTCAGACAACCTGCCAGTGGGAGAATATGATGGAAGTACAGACCCGGAAGAGCATCTTGGAAGATTTGAGATGCTGCTCTGTTGCATAGGTATTCTGATGGGATCAAATGCGTGTTTTCCTTACCACCTTGGTTAGATCGGCACAACAGTGATTTAATTTACTTAAACAAAACACTGTACGATGCTTTGAGGAGTTCAGTTCGGCTTTTTCTAAACCAGTTTGCCAGCAGTAAGATTATCAAAAAACTTCTCTAAGTCTGTTTACTACCAAGCAGAATGAACAGGAATCCTTGAGGTGAGTTTGTACAACGCATTAACGGGGCAGCCTTAGAGGTCCCAACTGCAACGGTGGATGTCCTTATTAACGCCTTTACACAAGGGCTTAAGGCAGGAGAGTTCTTTAAATCCTTGGTAAAGAAAACCTTCCTAGAAGTATGACGACTTCTAGGAAGAGCTGAAAAGTATATCAATCTAGAAGATGCTCAGAGACAGAGAAGGGGCTGGATCTGCGGCCATCAGAAAAAGAAGGATAAGTAGAGTTAAGCAGAAAAGAACTGTGAATAGGGCTGATGAATGAAAGTGGTCGAACTAGAAGTCAATTTGCATCACGCATACCTCTATCCATGAGCTTGGAAAGAGCTATGGAAATATGTGATGATATAAAAAACTGGAAAGACCAAGGAAGTCGGATAACAGGTCCGTACGCCTATTTCGGATAAGTATTGTGAATTCCCTAGAGAGTACGGTCATATAACGAATGAGTGCCAGAAGCTTGAAGATGAGGTAGAAAGAATCATCAAAAGAGACTCTGAAATAAAAACTCTGCTAACAAGGAAGCAGGAACCTTCTCAGAAAGGAAAGGCTAGAAGCCGGTACCGAGGTAAAAGAAGAGAGAAGACACCATATAGGAGCCGAACTAGGTCCCGTGAAAGGGGTATTGCTCCTAAAGAAACAGATAATCAAAGGAGAATGGTCGAACAGGTGGATAATAATCCCACCAGAACTATTAATATGATCTCAGGGGGACCCACTGATGGAGACTCGGGTAGAGCTCGGAAAAGTCATGGTAGAAGAATGGAAAATTTTGAAGTATCGGAAGAGTTAATTGCAAGAGATGAGCCAGTCATAAGTTTCGGGCCTGATGATCTGAAAGGAGTTGCAACACACACACAATGATGCCCTAGTGGTCACTGTAACCATAGCTAACTATGATGTAGCAAGGATCTTCATCGATACTGGGAGTTCAGTCAATGTCCTGTTCAAAGATACCTTAGAAAAGATGCAGATAGAGGGGTCAAAATATGAACATATTGCAACTCCCCTGTATGGGTTCACCGGGCACGCAATTCAACCACTTGGACAGATCAACCTGCCCTTATCTCTGGGTCATGGGATGTCTCGCATTACAAAGATGGTTAATTTCACTGTGGTAGAGGCACCTTCATCATATAATGCCATCTTAGGCCGACCTGCAATGAAGGACTTCAAGGCGGTAGCTTCTACCTATCATCAGAAATAAAATTCCCAGTGGGTAGAGAAGTTGGGGTTCTTTGTGGTAACCAGAAGACAGCCCGCAGATGTTATGTGGACGAAGTAAAAGAAGACGTTAAGCGAGCTCGTCGGGAGGTTGGTTGTATTGAAAGAGCTGGGTATAGTGTTACGAATGACAAAGGCATTCCCAACAGCTTGGATGAAGAACCTGAAGTGATCGAGCTCGTATCTACTAATCAAAAAGTAAAAATAGCCAAGGACATGGAAATAACTATTAGAGCCGATCTCATCTCATGTTTAATTAAAAATGAGGATATCTTTGCCTGGAGTGCTCGGGATCTAAAAGGAATTAGACCAGACGTGCTAGAACATCATTTGAATGTGCTCTCGGGAGTCCAACCTGTAAAACAGAAGAAAAGACATTTTGGACCTGAAAAGGACAAGGTCATAAGAGAGCAGGTGGAGGAGCTCCTTCGGGCAGGTCAAATTAGAGAAATACAATTTCCAACATGGCTCTCAAATGTGGTCTTAGTACCAAAGAGCTCTGGAAAGTGGAGGATGTGTATAGACTTCAGAGATATTAATAAGGCATGTCCGAAGGATTGTTACCCATTACCAAGGATTGATCAGATGGTTGATTCAACAGCAGGACATCAGTACTTGTGCTTAATGGATGCCTACCAGGGATATCATCAGATTCCTTTGGCTAAAGAAGATCAAGATAAAGTTAGTTTTGTCACATCAGATGAGACGTTTTGCTATGTTGTTATGCCCTTCGGGCTCAAGAATGCAGGAGCTACTTACCAGCGTTTGATGGACAAGGTGTTTTCAAAACAGCTAGGCCGCAATGTGGAAGTATATGTTGATGACATTCTTGTAAAATCAAAAAGTGGCACCGATCTAATTGCCGATCTGACTGAGACTTTCTCCACCCTTAGGTCTTACGGGTTAAAGTTAACCCCCAGAAATGTGTGTTCGGGGTAAAAGCGGAAAATTTCTAGGCTATATAGTGACAGAGAGGGGGATTGAAGCTAATCCAGAAAAGGTGAGAGCTATCTGTTGAGATGTCTCCGCCGAAGAACCTTCAAGAGGTGCAACGCCTTGCAGGAAAACTCGTTTCTTTATCACGATTTATTTCTAGATCAGCTCATAGAAGTCTCCCCTTTTTTAAGATACTCCGGAAGGCTGGGAAATTTGATTGGAACGAAAAATGTGGGGAAGCATTTGAAGAATTGAAAAAATACTTAGCTGAACTTCCCATTTTGGCCAAGCCTTTGCAGGCAGAGAGGTTATACGTCTACCTATCAGCGACTGAGGAAGCAATCAGCTCTGTTCTCGTCAAAGAGAGGGAATCAGAACAGCAGCCTATATATTACTTATCTCATGCCTTAAAAGATGCTGAGCTGAGGTATTCGGAGATCGAGAAGTTGGCTCTAATGTTGATCATCACGGCTAGGAGACTCAGGCCTTATTTCCTATCCCATCCTATAACGGTGCTAACAAACAGTTCCCTGGGAAAATACTCAGCCGCGCGGATGTCTCAGGACGACTTGTTAAATGGACAACTGAACTAGGTGAGTATGATATACAGTATGAGCCACGCACAGCTATCAAAGCTCAGGCCTTAGCAGATTTTATTGCGGAGACCGTGCATCCCGAAAAAGAAGAATTATGGAAAGCATTTGTGGATGGTTCTTCTTGTAATGAGGGAAGTGGGATTGAGGTTTGCTGATCTCTCCTACCGGAGAAGAAGTATGTTTGGCAGTTCGATTGGATTTCCGAGCTTCTAACAATGAAGCAGAGTATGAGGCAGTATTGACTGGATTAAGGGCTGCTCGAAATGTTGGAGCTAAGCGTATACATGTCTTCTCTGACTCACTCACTTGTAGCCCAGCAAATGAATGGCGCTTATGAGGTTAGAAATGAGAAGCTAATCCATTATGCAAGTACCATAGAAAAAATCAAGGAGGGATTTCTAGAGGTAACATTCAAACAGATCCCAAGAGAAGAGAACCGAAAGGCTGACAGTTTGGCACGAATGGCTAGTGCTCTCCGTGCTTGGCAAAATAGAGATGTGGTGTTTCAAATTGAATTAACTCCTGGTCAGGATGTTCTGTCTGAATCTGTCGAAGAAAATGATTGGAGACAGAACTCTTAGACTATCTTATCAATGTTAAGCTCCCTTCTGATACCAAAAAGCTTATAGACTCAAAAAGAGGAGTCAGAGATTCATACTCATCGAGGGAGTCTTGTACAAGAGGTCTTTTGCCCACCACTCCTGCGTTGGTTAGGTCCGAAAGAGTCAGACTACGTATTAGGGAAATTCATGAGGGTGCTGCGGAAATCACCTAGGATCATATTTCTTGGCAAAGAAGGTGCTCCTTGCCGGATATTTCTGGCCTACGATTCAGAAGGATTCTGCTGCTATGGTTATATCATGTGACAGTTGTCAAAGACATTCCAGGCTCCAGCATCATCCAGCTATGATGATGAAAGCTATAGTGGCGGCATTCCCATTTGATCAGTGGGGCATTGATATAGTAGGACCTTTTCCAACAGGTAAAGCTCAGAAGAAATTTCTGATTGTTGCCATTGATTACTTCTCTAAATGGGTAGAAGCAGAGCCATTAGCCATAATCACTGAGAAAGAGGTCTTCAACTTCATCTGGAAAACATTGTTTGCCGATTTGGTGTCCCGCGGAAGATCATCTCGGACAATGGAAGGTAATTCCAAGGAGCTTTGCTCAGGGCATGGTGTGAAGAATTAAAAATCCATCAGGCTTTCACTTCTGTTGCATATCCTCAGAGTAATGGTCAGGTAGAAGTTACCAACAGGTCTCTCGTACAAAGCATCAAAGCTAGGTTGGGGAAAGCTAAAGGAAATTGGGTGGAAGAACTACCTAATGTTCTATGGTCATATCGAACTACACCAAGAACGGGAACATGTGAAACCCCGTTCAGTATGGTCTACGGAAATGAAGCGGTACTCCCAGCTGAAATTGGAGCGGAATCATCAAGAGTGCATTTCTATGATGAACAAAACAGCGAGAGAAGCTGCTGACCTGGACCTGATTGAGGAAGTAAGGGAGGCTGCGGCTGTCAGAATGGAAGCATATCGTAATCGTGTGACGCGGATGTACAACAGACGAGTCATCCAGAAAACTTTCCAGGTCGGCGATCTCGTACTAAGAAAGGTGCAAGAGG
Organism: Haberlea rhodopensis; assembly: GCA_907163345.1. Lineage (NCBI taxonomy): Eukaryota > Viridiplantae > Streptophyta > Magnoliopsida > Lamiales > Gesneriaceae > Haberlea > Haberlea rhodopensis. The sequence continues at coordinate 550 of CAJQUN010000151.1, read as the reverse complement.
TTCAAGTGGGCAAGCTAGACCCTAAGTGGGAGGGTCCCTTCAAGATTGTTGAAAAGCTAAGCTCAGGAGCTTACTACCTAGCAGGTGTAAAGATTGAAAACTTGTGAATATCCCATGAAAAATTGTTATTGATGCGTGATATTTTAAAACTGCTTGTCCGCTTTTGGATTGGTTCCGCTAAATGTGAAGCGAGGGTGTGGGAGCGCCGCATGTCACATTTGAGCGTGGTTGTCATATGGGGCAGGAAAGGGTATTTGCCGCTCTCATGTGAAGCGAGGGTGGGAGCGCCGCATGTCCATTGTAGCGAGTTATCCTATGCCGCCCATATGAAAATAAGCGAGGGGCATTAAAATACCTACCGTGACAATGACTATGGATCAGCTATATTGACTGGCGATGATTCTTCTTGCCGCCATGGATATTGATAGCGATGTTCGTGCCGCTATATTGACTGGCGATGATTCTTGCCGCCATGGATATTGATAGCGATGGTTTATGCCCGCTATATTGACTGGCGATGAGTCTTGCCGCCATGTATATTGATAGCGAT